>LR990533.1:0-2500000 GCA_905147745.2 Phlogophora meticulosa
GTCCTTCGCTCTGGGGGAGCGAAGGGGTCTGTCAGACTCTTACTGACTAAAAACCACCCGTTGTTCCGTCTCAAACCTACGCCGGGGGTCGCGGGAACGTACGATCCTTCCGCAACCCCCAGCTAGTGCCGGCCCGCCTATGCAGGCCTCCTCAGGACGAGGGGCGGAGTGAGGTGTTTGACTCCCCCCGCGACGTCTAAGAGGGGCGCGCGTGGAACACGCGCCACCACCTCGGGTCCTGGTGTTAAGGGGGCGACAGACGTCCCCAGGTCCGTCGCCCCTGGACCCATTTAGGGGGGCTGGAAGAGGGCGTTGTCCGCCCTCCGCCGACGCCCGGTGCGTCTGCTGCGGGCCGGGTTGGAGGAAGATATCTCCCTTTCCCGTTCCGCAGCCTCCTTCCGCGAGATAACCGTCTCGCAGAAGGACACCACCGCGTTCCAGGCCTCCTCGCTGCCAACCATCGATGACACGACGGCCGGCAGCGACAGGTCCCTGCCTACTTCCGCAACGAGGGCACGGCGTGGATCCTCCCAAGCGGGACACTCTGCCAGCGTATGCCACGCCGTGTCCTCCCGGCAGTCGACGCAGTGGTGACACCGGGCGTCCGGCTCCCTGTTTATGCGACACAGGTACTTCCCGAAGCAACCATGCCCCGAGAGCACCTGCGTCACCCGAAACGACAGGGAGCCGTGCCTCCTCCCGAGAACCTAACCTAACCTAACCTAACCTAACCTAACCTAACCTAACCTAACCTAACCTAACCTAACCTTTTTTTTTTTTTTTTTTTTTTTGGTGCGGGTTGGAAAATCCTCATGGATGTCCTTCGCTCTGGGGGAGCGAAGGGGTCTGTCAGACTCTTACTGACTAAAAACCACCCGTTGTTCCGTCTCACACTTACGCCGGGGGTCGCGGGAACGTACGATCCTTCCGCAACCCCCAGCTAGTGCCGGCCCGCCTATGCAGGCCTCCTCAGGACGAGGGGCGGAGTGAGGTGTTTGACTCCCCCCGCGACGTCTAAGAGGGGCGCTCGTGGAACACGCGCCGCCACCTCGGGTCCTGGTGTTAGGGGGGCGACAGACGTCCCCAAGTCCGTCGCCCCTGGACCCATTTAGGGGGGCTGGAAGAGGGCGTTGTCCGCCCTCCGCCGACGCCCGGTGCGTCTGCTGCGGGCCGGGTTGGAGGAAGATATCTCCCTTTCCCGTTCCGCAGCCTCCTTCCGCGAGATAACCGTCTCGCAGAAGGACACCACCGCGTTCCAGGCCTCCTCGCTGCCAACCATCGATGACACGACGGCCGGCAGCGACAGGTCCCTGCCTACTTCCGCAACGAGGGCACGGCGTGGATCCTCCCAAGCGGGACACTCTGCCAGCGTATGCCACGCCGTGTCCTCCCGGCAGTCGACGCAGTGGTGACACCGGGCGTCCGGCTCCCTGTTTATGCGACACAGGTACTTCCCGAAGCAACCATGCCCCGAGAGCACCTGCGTCACCCGAAACGACAGGGAGCCGTGCCTCCTCCCGAGCCAGTGATCGAGCACCGGCCGGACCGCCTCGATGGTGACGAGGCCGGCGGTAGGGCGTGAAAGCCTTTCCCGCCATTCCGCCACCAGGACCTCACGAAGCTGGGACCGACGCAGCTCCATGTGTCGCTGCGTCAGTCGCTCGCCTCGCGCCCGCGCTTCTTCGCGCCACCGGTACAGTGACGCGAGTACTTTCGTCTCCAGGTCCCAGGGCGGGGATCCGGCCAGTGCACAAGCCGCCTCGCAGGAGATCGTGCGATATCCCCTGATGACTCTGACGGCCATCGCTCTCTGTGGCTTCCGCAGAACAGAGAGGCTACAGGCCGTCAGGTCAGCCGCCCAGATCGGGGCCCCGTACAGGGCCATCGATCGCACGATCCCTACGTAGAGCCGCCTACAGGCGGCGCTCGGGCCCCCCAGATTGGGAAGCAGCGTTGATAGCGCCCCGGCCGCGCCCAACAACTTGGGCGCCAGCCGCCGGAAGTGGGGTCCAAAATCCCACCGGCTGTCGAGCACCAATCCCAGGTACTTCATGGTGGACTCGACAGCTATTCGGACCCCCCCGACCACGATGTGTGATCCCGGCGGCGGCGCCCGTCGGGGACCATGGAATACCATGGCCTCCGACTTGCTGAGGGCCACCTCCAGGCCTAGGCGCCGTATGCGGCTCACCACCTGTGAGACCGCCGCCGTCGCCAGCAACGCTGCCTCCCTGTGCGAGCTCCCCCGGGCCGTGACCAGCGTGTCATCCGCGTAACACGTCAGGTCTACGCCCGGTTGGAGTCCGCCCCTCAGCACCCAGTCGTACCCGATGTTCCACAGGAGCGGACCTACGACCGAGCCCTGTGGAACACCGCACGACACGCGATGCTGGTGTCCGCCATCACGTCCCATGTAGGTGACACACCTCTCCGCCAGGTAAGCCCCAACGATGCGGCGGAGGTAGAGAGGCACCCGATGATACCGCAGTGCCTCCCGAATGCAGCTCCAGGGCAGGGTGTTGAACGCGTTGGAGATGTCTAAAGAGACCGCCAACGCCACCCCGCCCCGGGACACTGCTTCCTCCGCTAGGACTCTCACTCTCGACACAGCGTGAATAGTGGAGCGCCCATGCCGAAAACCGAACTGGCTCTCGTCTAGGTCCGGCCCCTCTCTGCACAAGTGGTCGACGAGACGGGCTGCGATTATCCGCTCGAACAGCTTGCCCACCTCGTCTAACAACACTATGGGCCGGTACGCGGACGGAGAGTCCGCGGGGCGCCCCGCCTTCCTGAGCAGGACCAGGCGGCCAGACTTCCACAAGGAGGGAAACTGGCCCCGCTCGAGGCACGCCGTGTAGAGTCCTCTCAGTTGGGGCTCTAGCTCCTTCAGAGCGAGGGCTAACACGCAGCCGTGAACCCCGTCGGGCCCCGGAGCCACGTTCTTGGCCCGGAGCCGCGTCACGGCTGCCCCCATCTCTGTCCGTGTCACCTCTGGGACGCTGATGGCGTTGTCCTCTGCAGGCTCTGCGGCTGTGGGCAAAGCCATCGGCGGCGGAGTGTGCTCCGCTCTTGCCGGGAAGAGGGCTGCGACTATAGCGTCCAACAGCTCGGGTTGGAGACTCTCGGTGAGTGGAGGCGCCGCGGCTCGGAGTTTCCCACGAACCGCACGATAAGGGCGCCCCCACGGATCCCCGTCCAGAGTCCCCAGCATCTCCTCCCTGGCTCGTGTCTTCGCCTCGCCGATGGCCAGCCTCAGAGCCTGCTTAGCCGCGCTGTACACCTCATACAGCGCGGCCTCTTCGTCAGGAACCCGACGACGTCTTCTGCGGTATCGGGTGTACCGGCGCCAAACCGTCGCGCACGAGAAGCGCAGTTGCGCAATCTCGGCGGACCACCAGTACACCTGGCGCCTTGCAGACTGTGCGTGGACGCGGGGCATGGAGGCGTCGCAGATTTGCGACATCGCCCCACGGAACCACAGCGCCCCCTCGTCGACGTCGTCGGGTTCGGTCGTTGCCGACTCCCGGATCCAGGCCTGGACAATGGCGGCCTCCTCGAGAAGTTCCCTGTCGATGCGCGTACGCGCCCAGCGCGGACCGTCCGTCCGCGGAGCCGATGGACTGCGGCCGCCGGCGGTCTGGGCGGAGACATCAAAACGGATATATCGGTGATCCGATAACGTCTCCACCTCCGCGGCGACACGCCAGTCGCGGACACGGCTAGCGACAGCAGGGCTAGCGAACGAGACGTCCACTATAGACCCGCCCCGCTGCCGCACGCATGTGTGGACCGAGCCCCGATTTAGGACGGTCAAACCAGTGGTGACCGCCCACTCCTCCAAAACCTCACCCCGAGCATCGGTCGCCGGAGATCCCCACGCCGTAGACTTGGCGTTGAGATCCCCTAGCAACAGCACAGGGCGAGGGTGGAGTCGGCCCACGACGCCACCCAACTCGACAAGGAAGTTCTCGAAGTCGGCGAGACTCTTGTTGGGCGAGAAATACGCCCCAACAGTGCCAATACCGTTCGCGAGGACGGCCACCCAGCCGTGACCTCGCGACGGGTCGACGAGAGCCCCGCCAATTATGGCCACCAAACCGTCCAGATCGCCCACCCAGTTATCCCTGGGGGGGACAAAGTACGGCTCGGCGACCACAGCCACGTGAATCGACCACTCTGCCATGCTCTGGAGCAAGAGATCCTGAGCTCTGGCACAGCGGTTGATGTTGCCCTGGAGGAAATGGTACAGCGCCATTAAGCGCAGTCCATCCCCTCCGCACCATGCCTAGGCCGGTAGTCGGCTGGAGGGCGGCCAGGCTGAGGGGGGGGTAAAGAGCCCCCGCCAGCCTTGGCACCCCCTCTCTTCTTTTTGGGCGTGGGTGCGCCACAGGCCTTTTGACCCACTCTGTGCCCAGCGGGCCTCCCTGCAGCTGTACAGAGGCTGCAGTTTGGCGTCGCGGAGCACTGGGCCGCCTTATGGCCGGGCTGACCGCAGCGATAACACTCCTCGCTGCGGTCTGTTTCGGCGTTGCACCGCACCCTGACATGCCCAATGTCAAGGCAGCGGTAGCACCGCAAAGCCCTTGGTCGCAGCAGCTTGGCCCTTGCTGCCACCCATCCCACCAACAGGCGCCCGCCGTCGGCGACCTTGTGTGCGGCCGCCACCGGGCATCTGACCCAGATCGAGCCGAGCCCGGAAGCGTCCACCCGGATGTCGCCCGTGCGGATGTCTTCAGGCGGACACCCACCCGCTCGGGCGACGGCCGCCACTACCTCAGCCGGAGTCGTCGAGTCATCCAGGCCGTCGACGCGCAGCTCAGCGGTCTTCGTCGGCCTGGACACCCGGACGTCCTCCGGGTTGAGGACCTCCCGCAGCTTGGCGGCCAGGAGGTCCGCCTTTTTGCCACCATCGGCACCCGTAAGCTCGAAGAGCCGCGCCCCCGTAATCGCCGGCCTCATCTTGAAGCCGGTCGGTGTCCCCAGGTCGGGGAACGCGATCCTCGCCCTTGCCTCCGTCAGGACCGCCCTATATGTGAGGCCCCTTTCGACGGCTCCGGGCTGCAGCGTCACAACCACAGCCGCGGAGCGTGGGGCTTTCACCCTAGGCGGCCCCTGGGCCCTCTTGGGTGCCGATGACGCCGCTTTAGCGGGTGCCGGCGGCGCCGGTTGTGCCGTGGGCTTCCTCCTCCGGCCCCTCCTCACGACCGTCGCCCAGGTCTCATCAGGACCAGGCGGGGCCGCCAGAGGCGCGGACGTTGGAGGCGCGGACGTTGGAGGCGCGGCCGTCTTAGGTTTAGGCGCTGGCTCCTTCCGCCGCTTGTCTGCAGCGAGCGGTGGGCGGAGGGTTACCGCCGGGAGAAGCCTGGCTTCGATGGACTCCATCCGGGCACCCACCATCTTCCCGCATTGCATCATGCAGATCCGCGCGATCTTTTCGATCTCCGCATCTGCAATCGCAGGGGTCGATGACGGGGCTGCCGGCGGAGTCAACGGCGTTGCATCAACCGAGGGCGCAGGAGCCACCCTCTCGTCAGCAAACCGCCGCTTGAGGTCCTCTACCTCAGCTCGGAGACGGCCGTTCTCCTCCCACAACTTCGCCGTCTCCTCCGAGCTGGTACGGTTAAGGAGGACCTCAGTGGCCTCCTTAATCGCCTCAGCCGCCTCTTTGAGAGCGCGCGTGAACGTGCCCTTCAGGTTGCCCGATTTGGTGGCAACCTTCAGGACGACATCCACGCCGTCCACAATTTGGCGACTGAGCGCCACCGCCGACACACTCCCACCGGCATCCAAGCGGGCCGAGCGGCGCTCTCGGGCCTGTCGGGCCAGCTCGCTGACCTCGTCAGCCGCGACCGTCCTGCGCTGCGCCCGCTTTTCAGCGCCAACCTCCGCCTTGTTGGGCTGCAGGGACATATCCGAGCCCCCGCTCAGTTCCGCAAAACCGGGGTCGCCTCCCACGCCCTCCTGCTCCGCTGGAGCTGGCGTGCCGGGTCGGCTTCGTGCCAGGAAGCGACCTTGAGCGTTCCGCTCCGGCAATCGAGGGGCGGCTCCGCCCGCTGCCGTGCGACCTCGCCCTCTCCTCTCCACTTTAGCGGCCGACAGGTTCTCGTCACTCGACGAGAGACCTATCGGCCCCGAGTCCTCGCTGCGCGGGCGTTTCCTCCAGGCTTGGCCGGAGCACCCGCGCGCGTTCTGGCAGGACATTTGGTCCCTTTCGGGACCCGAACCTCCTCGGTTCTTGCTGCTGTCAGAGACAGCAGACGGCGGCACCACATCGCGCAGTCGCTCCAGGTTCACCTGGAGCTCCTTTTCTCGCAGGCCGGTGGTGTCGGCCTTTGGGCTGTTGTTGCCCCCCCCAGATACGGTGGGGCAGCCCTCGTGAGAGGGGCGGGATTCCCCCCGAAGGGGACCCGCCTGGGGATTAGTTCCAGCAGCTGTCTTTTTCATTTTATTTGTTTTGGAGCGCTAGTGACCGGATTCCTTCCGGCCATTCATCCCCTCGCCGCGCTCCGGAAACTTGGGATTGGGTTTTCCACCATGTCTCCGTCCACTCAACCTTCCCTCTGCAAACAGAGGGGGGAGTAGATGGACGGGTGGCCCTCCCTAGTCGGGTTCCGTTCACAGACCATCAAAGATGATCTGTGACTGGAACCACGACCCTTCCTCGTGCGTTGAAGATTAGCCGCCAGCCCCAACTGTCCACCGAAAGGCGGTGGGCAGTTGGAACCGACGTTGCCCAAGATGCGCCACGTGGAGGCTCTTCAACACGCATCCCAACCTAACCTAACCTTTTTTTTTTTTTTTTTTTGGTGCGGGTTGGAAAATCCTCATGGATGTCCTTCGCTCTGGGGGAGCGAAGGGGTCTGTCAGACTCTTACTGACTAAAAACCACCCGTTGTTCCGTCTCACACCTACGCCGGGGGTCGCGGGAACGTACGATCCTTCCGCAACCCCCAGCTAGTGCCGGCCCGCCTATGCAGGCCTCCTCAGGACGAGGGGCGGAGTGAGGTGTTAGACTCCCCCCGCGACGTCTAAGAGGGGCGCGCGTGGAACACGCGCCACCACCTCGGGTCCTGGTGTTAAGGGGGCGACAGACGTCCCCAGGTCCGTCGCCCCTGGACCCATTTAGGGGGGCTGGAAGAGGGCGTTGTCCGCCCTCCGCCGACGCCCGGTGCGTCTGCTGCGGGCCGGGTTGGAGGAAGATATCTCCCTTTCCCGTTCCGCAGCCTCCTTCCGCGAGATAACCGTCTCGCAGAAGGACACCACCGCGTTCCAGGCCTCCTCGCTGCCAACCATCGATGACACGACGGCCGGCAGCGACAGGTCCCTGCCTACTTCCGCAACGAGGGCACGGCGTGGATCCTCCCAAGCGGGACACTCTGCCAGCGTATGCCACGCCGTGTCCTCCCGGCAGTCGACGCAGTGGTGACACCGGGCGTCCGGCTCCCTGTTTATGCGACACAGGTACTTCCCGAAGCAACCATGCCCCGAGAGCACCTGCGTCACCCGAAACGACAGGGAGCCGTGCCTCCTCCCGAGCCAGTGATCGAGCACCGGCCGGACCGCCTCGATGGTGACGAGGCCGGCGGTAGGGCGTGAAAGCCTTTCCCGCCATTCCGCCACCAGGACCTCACGAAGCTGGGACCGACGCAGCTCCATGTGTCGCTGCGTCAGTCGCTCGCCTCGCGCCCGCGCTTCCTCGCGCCACCGGTACAGTGACGCGAGTACTTTCGCCTCCAGGTCCCAGGGCGGGGATCCGGCCAGTGCACAAGCCGCCTCGCAGGAGATCGTGCGATATCCCCTGATGACTCTGACGGCCATCGCTCTCTGTGGCTTCCGCAGAACAGAGAGGCTACAGGCCGTCAGGTCAGCCGCCCAGATCGGGGCCCCGTACAGGGCCATCGATCGCACGATCCCTACGTAGAGCCGCCTACAGGCGGCGCTCGGGCCCCCCAGATTGGGAAGCAGCGTTGATAGCGCCCCGGCCGCGCCCAACAACTTGGGCGCCAGCCGCCGGAAGTGGGGTCCAAAATCCCACCGGCTGTCGAGCACCAATCCCAGGTACTTCATGGTGGACTCGACAGCTATTCGGACCCCCCCGACCACGATGTGTGATCCCGGCGGCGGCGCCCGTCGGGGACCATGGAATACCATGGCCTCCGACTTGCTGAGGGCCACCTCCAGGCCTAGGCGCCGTATGCGGCTCACCACCTGTGAGACCGCCGCCGTCGCCAGCAACGCTGCCTCCCTGTGCGAGCTCCCCCGGGCCGTGACCAGCGTGTCATCCGCGTAACACGTCAGGTCTACGCCCGGTTGGAGTCCGCCCCTCAGCACCCAGTCGTACCCGATGTTCCACAGGAGCGGACCTACGACCGAGCCCTGTGGAACACCGCACGACACGCGGTGCTGGTGTCCGCCATCACGTCCCATGTAGGTGACACACCTCTCCGCCAGGTAAGCCCCAACGATGCGGCGGAGGTAGAGAGGCACCCGATGATACCGCAGTGCCTCCCGAATGCAGCTCCAGGGCAGGGTGTTGAACGCGTTGGAGATGTCTAAAGAGACCGCCAACGCCACCCCGCCCCGGGACACTGCTTCCTCCGCTAGGACTCTCACTCTCGACACAGCGTGAATAGTGGAGCGCCCATGCCGAAAACCGAACTGGCTCTCGTCTAGGTCCGGCCCCTCTCTGCACAAGTGGTCGACGAGGCGGGCTGCGATTATCCGCTCGAACAGCTTGCCCACCTCGTCTAACAACACTATGGGCCGGTACGCGGACGGAGAGTCCGCGGGGCGCCCCGCCTTCCTGAGCAGGACCAGGCGGCCAGACTTCCACAAGGAGGGAAACTGGCCCCGCTCGAGGCACGCTGTGTAGAGTCCTCTCAGTTGGGGCTCTAGCTCCTTCAGAGCGAGGGCTAACACGCAGCCGTGAACCCCGTCGGGCCCCGGAGCCACGTTCTTGGCCCGGAGCCGCGTCACGGCTGCCCCCATCTCTGTCCGTGTCACCTCTGGGACGCTGGTGGCGTTGTCCTCTGCAGGCTCTGCGGCTGTGGGCAAAGCCATCGGCGGCGGAGTGTGCTCCGCTCTTGCCGGGAAGAGGGCTGCGACTATAGCGTCCAACAGCTCGGGTTGGAGACTCTCGGTGAGTGGAGGCGCCGCGGCTCGGAGTTTCCCACGAACCGCACGATAAGGGCGCCCCCACGGATCCCCGTCCAGAGTCCCCAGCATCTCCTCCCTGGCTCGCGTCTTCGCCTCGCCGATGGCCAGCCTCAGAGCCTGCTTAGCCGCGCTGTACACCTCATACAGCGCGGCCTCTTCGTCAGGAACCCGACGACGTCTTCTGCGGTATCGGGTGTACCGGCGCCAAACCGTCGCGCACGAGAAGCGCAGTTGCGCAATCTCGGTGGACCACCAGTACACCTGGCGCCTTGCAGACTGTGCGTGGACGCGGGGCATGGAGGCGTCGCAGATTTGCGACATCGCCCCACGGAACCACAGCGCCCCCTCGTCGACGTCGTCGGGTTCGGTCGTTGCCGACTCCCGGATCCAGGCCTGGACAATGGCGGCCTCCTCGAGAAGTTCCCTGTCGATGCGCGTACGCGCCCAGCGCGGACCGTCCGTCCGCGGAGCCGATGGACTGCGGCCGCCGGCGGTCTGGGCGGAGACATCAAAACGGATATATCGGTGATCCGATAACGTCTCCACCTCCGCGGCGACACGCCAGTCGCGGACACGGCTAGCGACAGCAGGGCTAGCGAACGAGACGTCCACTATAGACCCGCCCCGCTGCCGCACGCATGTGTGGACCGAGCCCCGATTTAGGACGGTCAAACCAGTGGTGACCGCCCACTCCTCCAAAACCTCACCCCGAGCATCGGTCGCCGGAGATCCCCACGCCGTAGACTTGGCGTTGAGATCCCCTAGCAACAGCACAGGGCGAGGGTGGAGTCGGCCCACGACGCCACCCAACTCGACAAGGAAGTTCTCGAAGTCGGCGAGACTCTTGTTGGGCGAGAAATACGCCCCAACAGTGCCAATACCGTTCGCGAGGACGGCCACCCAGCCGTGACCTCGCGACGGGTTGACGAGAGCCCCGCCAATTATGGCCACCAAACCGTCCAGATCGCCCACCCAGTTATCCCTGGGGGGGACAAAGTACGGCTCGGCGACCACAGCCACGTGAATCGACCACTCTGCCATGCTCTGGAGCAAGAGATCCTGAGCTCTGGCACAGTGGTTGATGTTGCCCTGGAGGAAATGGTACAGCGCCATTAAGCGCAGTCCATCCCCTCCGCACCATGCCTAGGCCGGGAGTCGGCCGGAGGGCGTCCAGGCTGAGGGGGGGGTAAAGAGCCCCCGCCAGCCTTGGCACCCCCTCTCTTCTTTTTGGGCGCGGGCGCACCACAGGCCTTTTGACCCACTCTGTGCCCAGCGGGCCTCCCTGCAGCTGTACAGAGGCTGCAGTTTGGCGACGCGGAGCACTGGGCCGCCGGGCTGACCGCAGCGATAACACTCCTCGCTGCGGTCTGTTTCGGCGTTGCACCGCACCCTGACATGCCCAATGTCAAGGCAGCGGTAGCACCGCAAAGCCCTCGGTCGCAGCAGCTTGGCCCTTGCTGCCACCCATCCCACCAACAGGCGCCCGCCGTTGGCGACCTTGTGTGCGGCCGCCACCGGGCATCTGACCCAGATCGAGCCGAGCCCGGAAGCGTCCACCCGGATGTCGCCCGTGCGGATGTCTTCAGGCGGACACCCACCCGCTCGGGCGACGGCCGCCACCACCTCAACCGGAGTCGTCGAGTCATCCAGGCCGTCGACGCGCAGCTCAGCGGTCTTCGTCGGCCTGGACACCCGGACGTCCTCCGGGTTGAGGACCTCCCGCAGCTTGGCGGCCAGGAGGTCCGCCTTTTTGCCACCATCGGCACCCGTAAGCTCGAAGAGCCGCGCCCCCGTAATCGCCATCGATTTGGTGGCAACCTTCAGGACGATATCCACGCCGTCCACAATTTGGCGACTGAGCGCCACCGCCGACACACTCCCTCCGGCATCCAAGCGGGCCGAGCGGCGCTCTCGGGCCTGTCGGGCCAACTCGCTGACCTCGTCAGCCGCGACTGTCCTGCGCTGCGCCCGCTTTTCAGCGCCAGCCTCCGCCTTGTTGGGCTGCAGGGACATATCGGAGCCCCCGCTCAGTTCCGCAAAACCGGGGTCGCCTCCCACGCCCTCCTGCTCCGCTGGAGCTGGCGTGCCGGGTCGGCTTCGTGCCAGGAAGCGACCTTGAGCGTTCCGCTCCGGCAATCGAGGGGCGGCTCCGCCCGCTGCCGTGCGACCCCGCCCTCTCCGCGTTGTCGGCACTTTAGCGGCCGACAGGTTCTCGTCACTCGACGAGAGACCTATCGGCCCCGAGTCCTCGCTGCGCGGGCGTTTCCTCCAGGCTTGGCCGGACATTTGGTCCCTTTCGGGACCCGAACCTCCTCGGTTCTTGCTGCTGTCAGAGACAGCAGACGTCGGCACCACATCGCGCAGTCGCTCCAGGTTCACCTGGAGCTCCTTTTCTCGCAGGCCGGTGGTGTCGGCCTTTGGGCTGTTGTTGCCCCTCCCAGATACGGTGGGGCAGCCCTCGTGAGAGGGGCGGGATTCCCCCCGAAGGGGACCCGCCTGGGGATTAGTTCCAGCAGCTGTGTTAACCTTACCTAACCTTTTTTTTTTTTTTTTTTTTTTGGTGCGGGTTGGAAAATCCTCATGGATGTCCTTCGCTCTGGGGGAGCGAAGGGGTCTGTCAGACTCTTACTGACTAAAAACCACCCGTTGTTCCGTCTCACACCTACGCCGGGGGTCGCGGGAACGTACGATCCTTCCGCAACCCCCAGCTAGTGCCGGCCCGCCTATGCAGGCCTCCGCAGGACGAGGGGCGGAGTGAGGTGTTTGACTCCCCCCGCGACGTCTAAGAGGGGCGCTCGTGGAACACGCGCCGCCACCTCGGGTCCTGGTGTTAGGGGGGCGACAGACGTCCCCAAGTCCGTCGCCCCTGGACCCATTTAGGGGGGCTGGAAGAGGGCGTTGTCCGCCCTCCGCCGACGCCCGGTGCGTCTGCTGCGGGCCGGGTTGGAGGAAGATATCTCCCTTTCCCGTTCCGCAGCCTCCTTCCGCGAGATAACCGTCTCGCAGAAGGACACCACCGCGTTCCAGGCCTCCTCGCTGCCAACCATCGATGACACGACGGCCGGCAGCGACAGGTCCCTGCCTACTTCCGCAACGAGGGCACGGCGTGGATCCTCCCAAGCGGGACACTCTGCCAGCGTATGCCACGCCGTGTCCTCCCGGCAGTCGACGCAGTGGTGACACCGGGCGTCCGGCTCCCTGTTTATGCGACACAGGTACTTCCCGAAGCAACCATGCCCCGAGAGCACCTGCGTCACCCGAAACGACAGGGAGCCGTGCCTCCTCCCGAGCCAGTGATCGAGCACCGGCCGGACCGCCTCGATGGTGACGAGGCCGGCGGTAGGGCGTGAAAGCCTTTCCCGCCATTCCGCCACCAGGACCTCACGAAGCTGGGACCGACGCAGCTCCATGTGTCGCTGCGTCAGTCGCTCGCCTCGCGCCCGCGCTTCCTCGCGCCACCGGTACAGTGACGCGAGTACTTTCGCCTCCAGGTCCCAGGGCGGGGATCCGGCCAGTGCACAAGCCGCCTCGCAGGAGATCGTGCGATATCCCCTGATGACTCTGACGGCCATCGCTCTCTGTGGCTTCCGCAGAACAGAGAGGCTACAGGCCGTCAGGTCAGCCGCCCAGATCGGGGCCCCGTACAGGGCCATCGATCGCACGATCCCTACGTAGAGCCGCCTACAGGCGGCGCTCGGGCCCCCCAGATTGGGAAGCAGCGTTGATAGCGCCCCGGCCGCGCCCAACAACTTGGGCGCCAGCCGCCGGAAGTGGGGTCCAAAATCCCACCGGCTGTCGAGCACCAATCCCAGGTACTTCATGGTGGACTCGACAGCTATTCGGACCCCCCCGACCACGATGTGTGATCCCGGCGGCGGCGCCCGTCGGGGACCATGGAATACCATGGCCTCCGACTTGCTGAGGGCCACCTCCAGGCCTAGGCGCCGTATGCGGCTCACCACCTGTGAGACCGCCGCCGTCGCCAGCAACGCTGCCTCCCTGTGCGAGCTCCCCCGGGCCGTGACCAGCGTGTCATCCGCGTAACACGTCAGGTCTACGCCCGGTTGGAGTCCGCCCCTCAGCACCCAGTCGTACCCGATGTTCCACAGGAGCGGACCTACGACCGAGCCCTGTGGAACACCGCACGACACGCGATGCTGGTGTCCGCCATCACGTCCCATGTAGGTGACACACCTCTCCGCCAGGTAAGCCCCAACGATGCGGCGGAGGTAGAGAGGCACCCGATGATACCGCAGTGCCTCCCGAATGCAGCTCCAGGGCAGGGTGTTGAACGCGTTGGAGATGTCTAAAGAGACCGCCAACGCCACCCCGCCCCGGGACACTGCTTCCTCCGCTAGGACTCTCACTCTCGACACAGCGTGAATAGTGGAGCGCCCATGCCGAAAACCGAACTGGCTCTCGTCTAGGTCCGGCCCCTCTCTGCACAAGTGGTCGACGAGGCGGGCTGCGATTATCCGCTCGAACAGCTTGCCCACCTCGTCTAACAACACTATGGGCCGGTACGCGGACGGAGAGACCGCGGGGCGCCCCGCCTTCCTGAGCAGGACCAGGCGGCCAGACTTCCACAAGGAGGGAAACTGGCCCCGCTCGAGGCACGCTGTGTAGAGTCCTCTCAGTTGGGGCTCTAGCTCCTTCAGAGCGAGGGCTAACACGCAGCCGTGAACCCCGTCGGGCCCCGGAGCCACGTTCTTGGCCCGGAGCCGCGTCACAGCTGCCCCCATCTCTTTCCGTGTCACCTCTGGGACGCTGATGGCGTTGTCCTCTGCAGGCTCTGCGGCTGTGGGCAAAGCCATCGGCGGCGGAGTGTGCTCCGCTCTTGCCGGGAAGAGGGCTGCGACTATAGCGTCCAACAGCTCGGGTTGGAGACTCTCGGTGAGTGGAGGCAATTTTTGGTAAAAATTGTGGTAGAAATTTGTGGTAGGAATTTGTGGTAGAAATTTGTGGTCGAAATTTGTGGTAGAAATTTGTGGTAGGAATTTGTGGTAGAAATTTGTGTTGGAAATTTGTGGTAGAAATTTGTGGTAGAAATTTGTGTTGGAAATTTGTGGTAGAAATTTGTAGTAGAAATTTGTGGTAGATATTTGTGTTGGAAATTTGTGGTAGAAATTTGTAGTAGAAATTCGTGGTAGAAATATGTGGTAAAAATTTGTGGTAGAAATTTGTGGTCGAAATTTGTGGTAGAAATTTGTGGTAGGAATTTAGGGTAGAAATTTGTGGTTGAATAATGCGATGTGGTAGAATTCTGTGGTAGAAATTTGTGGTACAAATTTGTGGTACAAATTTGTGGTAGACTAATGTACAAATTTGTGGTAAAAATTTGTGGTAGAAATTTATGGTAGAATTTGTGCTAGAAATTTGTGGTAGAAATGTATGGTACAAATTTGTGGTAAAAATTTGTAATAGAAATTTGTGGTAGAAATTTGTGGTAGGAATTTGTGGTAGATTAATGCCATGTGGTAGATTAATGCGATGTGGTAGAATTCTATGGAAGATAATGGTAGAAATTTGTGGTAGAAATTTGTGGAAATTTGTAGTAGAAATTTTTGGTAGAAATTAGTTGTAGAAATTTATGGTAGAAATTTTTGTTAAAAATTTATGGTAGAAATTTGTGGTAGATTAATGCCATGTGGTAGATTAATGCCATGTGGTAGAATTCTGTGGTAGATTCAGTAGATAAAGGTATAATTTTTTTGTAGAAATTTGTGGTAGAAATTTGTGTTGGAAATTTGTGGTAGATTAATGCCATGTGGTAGATTAATGCGATGTGGTAGAATTCTATGGTAGATAATGGTAGAAATTTGTGGTAGAAATTTGTGGAAATTTGTAGTAGAAATTTTTGGTAGAAATTAGTCGTAGAAATTTATGGTAGAAATTTTTGTTAAAAATTTATGGTAGAAATTTGTGGTAGATTAATGCCATGTGGTAGATTAATGCCATGTGGTAGAATTCTGTGGTAGATTCAGTAGATAAAGGTATAATTTTTTTGTAGAAATTTGTGGTAGAAATTTGTGCAAGAAACTTGTGGTAGAAATTGGTGGTAGATTAATGCCATGTGGTAGAATTCTGTGGTAGATTCAGTAGATAAAGGTATAATTTTTTTGTAGAAATTTGTGGTAGAAATTTGTGTTGGAAATTTGTGGTAGATTAATGCCATGTGGTAGATTAATGCGATGTGGTAGAATTCTATGGTAGATAATGGTAGAAATTTGTGGTAGAAATTTGTGTTGGAAATTTGTGGTAGAAATTTGTAGTAGAAATTCGTGGTAGAAATATGTGGTAAAAATTTGTGGTAGAAATTTGTGGTCGAAATTTGTGGTAGAAATTTGTGGTAGGAATTTAGGGTAGAAATTTGTGGTTAAATAATGCGATGTGGTAGAATTCTGTGGTAGAAATTTGTGGTACAAATTTGTGGTACAAATTTGTGGTAGACTAATGTACAAATTTGTGGTAAAAATTTGTGGTAGAAATTTATGGTAGAATTTGTGCTAGAAATTTGTGGTAGAAATGTATGGTACAAATTTGTGGTAAAAATTTGTAATAGAAATTTGTGGTAGAAATTTGTGGTAGGAATTTGTGGTAGATTAATGCCATGTGGTAGATTAATGCGATGTGGTAGAATTCTATGGTAGATAATGGTAGAAATTTGTGGTAGAAATTTGTGGAAATTTGTAGTAGAAATTTTTGGTAGAAATTAGTCGTAGAAATTTATGGTAGAAATTTTTGTTAAAAATTTATGGTAGAAATTTGTGGTAGATTAATGCCATGTGGTAGATTAATGCCATGTGGTAGAATTCTGTGGTTGATTCAGTAGATAAAGGTATAATTTTTTTGTAGAAATTTGTGGTAGAAATTTGTGTTAGAATCTTGTGGTAGAAATTCGTGGTAGAAATATGTGGTAAAAATTTGTGGTAGAAATTTGTGGTCGAAATTTGTGGTAGAAATTTGTGGTAGGAATTTGTGGTAGAAATTTGTGGTCGAAATTTGTGGTAGAAATTTGTGGTAGGAATTTGTGGTAGAAATTTGTGGTCGAAATTTGTGGTAGAAATTCGTGGTAAAAATTTGTGGTAGAAATTAGTGGTAGATTAATGTCATGTGGTAGAATTCTGTGGTAGATTCAGTAGATAAAGGTATAATTTTTTTGTAGAAATTTGTGGTAGAAATTTGTGTTGGAAATTTGTGGTAGATTAATGCGATGTGGTAGATTAATGCGATGTGGTAGAATTCTATGGTAGATAATGGTAGAAATTTGTGGTAGAAATTTGTGGAAATTTGTAGTAGAAATTTTTGGTAGAAATTAGTCGTAGAAATTTATGGTAGAAATTTTTGTTAAAAATTTATGGTAGAAATTTGTGGTAGATTAATGCCATGTGGTAGAGTAATGCCATGTGGTAGAATTCTGTGGTAGATTCAGTAGATAAAGGTATAATTTTTTTGTAGAAATTTGTGGTAGAAATTTGTGTAAGAAACTTGTGGTAGAAATTGGTGGTAGATTAATGCCATGTGGTAGAATTCTGTGGTTGATTCAGTAGATAAAGGTATAATTTTTTTGTAGAAATTTGTGGTAGAAATTTGTGCAAGAAACTTGTGGTAGAAATTGGTGGTAGATTAATGCCATGTGGTAGAATTCTGTGGTAGATTCAGTAGATAAAGGTATAATTTTTTTGTAGAAATTTGTGGTAGAAATTTGTGTTGGAAATTTGTGGTAGATTAATGCCATGTGGTAGATTAATGCGATGTGGTAGAATTCTATGGTAGATAATGGTAGAAATTTGTGGAAATTTGTAGTAGAAATTTGTGGTAGGAATTTGTGGTAGAAATTTGTGGTCGAAATTTGTGGTAGAAATTTGTGGTAGGAATTTGTGGTAGAAATTTGTGGTCGAAATTTGTGGTAGAAATTCGTGGTAAAAATTTGTGGTAGAAATTAGTGGTAGATTAATGTCATGTGGTAGAATTCTGTGGTAGATTCAGTAGATAAAGGTATAATTTTTTTGTAGAAATTTGTGGTAGAAATTTGTGTTGGAAATTTGTGGTAGAAATTTGTGGTAGAAATTTGTGTTGGAAATTTGTGGTAGAAATTTGTAGTAGAAATTTGTGGTAGAAATTTGTGGTAAAAATTTGTGGTAGAAATTTGTGTTAGAAACTTGTGGTAGAAATTCGTGGTAGAAATTTGTGGTGGAAATTTGTGGTAGAAATTTGTGGTAGAAATTTGTGGTAAAAATTTTTGTTAAAAATTCGTGGTAGAAATTTGTGGTAGATTAATAATAATAATAATAAATAAATAAATAGTCCTCTTTGGTTTTGCTTAGCCCTGAATCCGCTAAGCACATTGCTGGAGGATTCAGGTCTAGGCTATAGGTTGAGAAGAGGTGGTCAGGTCATATCCCACCTCCCTTACATGGATGACCTAAAACTCTTTGCCTCCAACAATTTACAACTGATGGAACTACTGAAAATAACTGAAAGTTTCAGTAGTACCATCAGGATGGAATTTGGTGTGGACAAATGTGCGGTCATGCATGTAAAGCGAGGGGAGATTGTGGAATCCGAGGGTATTCAACTTTCGGATTCCATACAGCTTAGATCCCTCTCCTCATCCGATAACTATAAGTATTTGGGTATGTCGGAAGCGTTAGGCATTAATGTTACTGACATGAAGCAATCGCTGAAGGAGCGCTTCTTTGGCCGCCTGAAAAAGGTTTTAAATAGCCTTTTATCGGGCGGAAATAAGGTGCGCGCCTTCAACGGTTGGGTCATGCCGGTTTTAATGTACTCTTTCGGCATACTCAAATGGACTCAGACCGAACTCGACGCCCTGGATAGAAGGGTCCGTACACTGCTGACCGCAAACCGGATGCATCACCCACGATCATCGGTAATGAGGTTGTACATCCCGCGGAAATGCGGAGGTCGAGGCTTCTTAAATGCTAAGACACTCTACAACCGCGAGGTGTGCAACCTCAGGGATTATTTTTTTTAAACCGAAGTGGGTATGCATCGGGATGTGGTCGCAGTGGACAAGGGACTCACCCCGCTGTCCATGGTTAAAGAGAACTGGCGCAAGCCTGTAGTGCTTACTACCGATGACCGCAAGCAGGTATGGCAAAGCAAGGAGCTTCACGGGCGCTTCTATCGGGCTCTTCATGGGCCCGATGTGGATTTCATAGCGTCCGTATCCTGGCTACGATTCGGTGACCTCTTTCGGGAAACTGAAGGTTTTGTATGTGCGATTATGGACGAAGTTATTCTGACGAACAACTACCGAAAACATATTATGAAGGACGGGACGGTTGACATGTGTCGGGCATGCCACCGTCCGGGTGAGTCCATCAGACATATTATTTCTGGTTGTTCTCGTCTGGCTAACGGCGAATACTTGCACAGACATAACCAAGTGGCCAGGATTATCCATCAGCAACTTGCTTTGAGGTACAAACTTGTGGAATCTGAGGTACCGTACTGTGGTGTGTCACGTACGTCACGTTTTGATCTTAGTTTAAGTTAAGGTTGATAAGCTATGTCCATAGTTATATTATGATATATGTCACGCACGGACTAGGTATATATTACACTAATAAAGGGAGTCTGGGGTCTTCAGTCTCCAGTTGACTCATGGACAAGTACACGACATGGTATTTACTTATCCCCTCCTTCCCTCCACATCGCATGGCGACCCTGCCAGTCGACTGGACGGCGTTATAGTTGCCCGACCGGGATCTCATCGGAGTCACATCAGTCGGCTTCAGTCAGTTTCTCGACAGTTGGTTAGTCACAGGCCATGGGGACCACGTCATCCAAGGAAGAGGTTATTATAGCCCAGACAGCAGCGGGTGGTTCAAATACCGCGACAGTAACACAAGAGCAGATATCCACCATCAACGCGATGCTGTTGTTTATCGCCGTGTGTTTGGCGATTGTCATCATTGGCGTGGCAGTCCGGCTGTACAGGAGGTGTCATCAGAATTGGATCGAAGAGAAGATCAATCAGCGTGAGGTGCAGCGAGCTGTGCAGATGGCCTGACCGGGAGCTGGCGGAGCGACAAGAGGAGTACCGTAAAACGGGGTGAATCGAAAAGCCAGGGTGAATAGAAACAAAACTTTAAATGAGATTTAATCGTTGATTCATCATTATTAATTACTTACAAGGTGTTGAAATTAACCATTTCAATTCCTTAAAAAAAATAAGAGTCCTTATAGTAATAAACAATGTCTTACTAACGCGAAAATGCCCTTCAAAGTTTTGTTTCTATTCACCCTGGCTTTTCGATTCACCCCGTTTTACAGTGATGTGATTTGAACTTAAGTGTAGTGACGAGTATTTTCGGTCATCTATCAGTTAGAGACATTAATTTTAAATGGAAGTGGAGTTAACGTCACTGTTTGTACAGCTTAAGTTATTGAGGGAATCAATTGTCAAGTTAGGTCCCAGTAGGCGGAAAGGCAAAAATTTTGATGGAAAGATAAGCGAGGTAAAAGCCCTGTATTGTAAATTTAAGTGTGTAGTTTCTAAGTGTAGCAAATTTTCGGAGGAATTAGCACAGCTAGTGAGTAAAATAGAAAATTTGTATGTAGACACTATTAAGTTTGAAAACGGTACCGGAACCGATACAGAGATGGCGTTGGAAAGGTTTTCATTGAAAACGGCGGTTAGCTTACTCCCGAAAATGAATGGGGATGAGCAGGTAACCCAAGATTTGATTGATGCCATAGATTTATACAGCTCTATGTTAGAAGCGGCTGATAGTGCTCATTTAATTAGATTCGTGCTAACTACACGACTTACCCAGGGGGCTAAGATGCGATTGTCCTCTACTTATACGACTGTAGACAGTCTTTTAACGGACATGAAGAATCATTTGTTGACGGTTAAGTCAGACGTTGCAGTGCAAGCCAAATTTGCTCGCGCTAGGCAAAATGATAGGTCGGTCAAAATGATAGGTAAGTACAAGTATGTGCCCGACCCAGTTCTCGAAGATGACCATGTCACATTGTACTGGGATCGGTCTATCATTACTGACAGGACTATTGTTGCCAATAAGCCTGACATAGTAGTGATAGACCGATTAGCGCGCCGCGCAATGATAGTGGATGTTACCATCCCACATGACGAGAACCTCGTGAAAGCCGAGAAAGAAAAACAGATTAAATATCTTGACTTAGCACTTGAGGTTGTCGACATGTGGAATGTGGACTCGGCTGTCATTGTGCCGATCGTAGTTACGGCCAATGGCCTACTGGCTAAAAGCCTTGACGACCATCTGTCGAGGCTTTCGTTACACGGTTGGATCAAAGGCCTGATACAAAAGGCAGTACTCCTCGATACGGCTCGCATTGTGAGGAGGTTCCTGTCTCTGCAACCCTAACCGCCGGTAGCTTGGACCCTGCTCCTGCCATCGGTGGACTACTATTTTTTTATATTTTTAAATGTTTTTGTATTTTTTATATTTAAATATTTAAAAATGTAATTTGTATGTTTATACCAAGAATAAAGAGAATAATAATAATAATTTATTTATTTAATTTGACAACACTGGTCCAATGGTTAGTACTACAACAACTAATTAACTAAAGATTAGTAGTATTAATTAAATTAAATTAAATCAAATCACGTTAATAAAATAATCAAAAATAACATAATCAAAAAAATAAAAAAATAATCAGAAATAAAAACAATAACAACCGATAATCAGAAATAAACAATAATCAGAATAAAATAATCAAAAATAAAAAACAATAATCAAAATCAAATAATCAAAAATAAAATCAATTTCTAATCACCCTGCCACACGAGCAGACGGACAGCGTGTCTAAATATTGGCGCATCGTGTTTTTCAGCTAGGGTTTTTAGAATGCTGTTGGTGCTAGCCCTCATTCTATTTATTAAAGATGCGGTCTTTTTCCTACGGATAGCATAAAAGTCGTCGATTCGCTCTGAAGCAAACATGCCAGACGCGCTACAGAACCGGCCAACCTCATCAGCACCCTGAACCCATTTTTATACTGCACCCGCAGGGCATCTAGTGCCCTCCGCGTGCAGTTGACCCACAAACTACCCGTGTAGAACGTTTGGCAGTTGTTTTCACCTCGTTACTACAACGGGCGAATCTGTGAGCCAACATGTTGCACCTGGCTGCTAGTGCCCTGCGTTCCCGTTCAATGTCTACCTGATCTCTGAGGTCCTCGGTGACATAGTGACCTAAGTACTTAAATTAATGCCATGTGGTAGAAATTTGTGGTAGATTAATGCCATGTGGTAGAATTCTGTGGTAGAAATTTGTGGTATAAATTTGTAGTACAAATTTGTGGTACAAATTTGTAGTAGAAATTTTTGGTAGAAATTTGTGGTAGAAATTAGTGGTACTAATTTGTGGTAGATTAATGCCATGTGGTAGAATTATTCTGTGGTAGATTCAAAAGATAATGGTAGAAATTTGAGATTTATTTTCACAGAATTCCATCACATGGCATTAATCTACCACAAATTTATACCATTATATACTCAAACTACCACAGAATTCTACCACATCGCATTAATCTACCACATGGCATTAATCTACCACAAATTTCTACCATTATCTACTGAATCTACCACAGATTTCTACCACATCGCATTAATCTACCACAAATGTCTACCGTAAATTTCTACCGTAAATTTCTACCACAAATTTCTACCACAAATCATCATCATCATCATCATCATCATCATTATCATCATCATCATCATCATCATCATCATCATCATCATCATCATCATCATCATCATCATCGTCATCGTCGTCGTCATCATCATCATCATCAATTGCGTTACCCGACAGGGAGCCGTGCCTCCTCCCGAGCGAGTGATCGAGCACCGGCCGGACCGCCTCGATGATGACGAGCCGGTAGGGCGTGAAAGCCTTTCCCGCCATTCCACCACCAGGACCTCGCGAAGCTCCATGTGTCGCAGCGTCAGTCGCTCGTTTCGCGCCATAGGTACAGTGACACGAGTACTTTCGCGTCCAGGTCCGAGGGCGGGGATCGTGCGACTGATGACTCTGTCGGCCATCGCTCTCTGCGGCTTCCGCAGAACAGAGAGGTTACAGGCCGTCAGGTCAGCTGCCCAGATCGGGGCCAAATTTACTCATGCTCAAGGAGTGTTTTATGTTGTAAAACTAATGATAAATATATTTTACTATTAAGTCATAGGAAGTTTAATTAATATTATAAGTTTTATTGAATTTTAAACTCTTATGATTCATAGCACCCCATTCGATCCACTGTTACTCAAACCTTGATCCAATGTGACCCATTCATGGGTAACAACGAATCAATTTACGGTGTTAAAAAAATACTATCTCGTAAAGTTAACCAAACGGTAAAAGAGGAATTTGAAAAAACTTTGACTTGCTTTTATACATTAAATCAAAAACTTCGGTCAAGAAAGGAGAAATGTAACCCATAATAGCTTTAGGAAAAAAAGTGATTCATTGAGCCCTATGTTCCCTTAGACTTAATTGCCCGAAGTTGCCATAAAAGAAAGAACACTAATAATCATAAACGCGGTCGGCGGAGGTGGGTTTCCCGCAGCTTCCACGATTTCCGTCCGTCACAGAAAGGCGGCCACTTTCTTCCAGGCAACCTTTGGGTCTTAATGTGATATCGCAGGTATTCACACAAACCTCGTTTTATTTAACTTACGCAATTTGTATCAGTCAGTATGGGTATAAAAATTTAAATGAAGTAAGAAAAAAATAAACTAAAATAAGAAAAGCTAAAAACAATAAAAAAAATATGACAGAGTGTGTTTGAAATCCGCTGTTGGTATTCATAAAGTATAAGGTACCGGAAAGGAAAAATGCAGGCTATCTACAAAAAGAAATGAGATGCTATGAAAAACATAAGTAAGACTTGTAAAACCAAGTCTTGCAACTCAGATCTTCTACCGTATATGTTGAATATGATTGTCCAGAACATAATTATTTAATTATTACGTATAGCTTAGGACTTATGTATATCGAGAATACCTGAAAATGTAAGAAAATTTCGTGGTTTTTAGAATAGAATATAATGTTTTTATTTCAGACCGGAGTCCATAGGGTTAGTAACAATTTTACTTAAGTTCTAGTGTTAGTAGGTTACAGACATGAAAATATACAATTAAAATTCAGCATGGAGCCGCATCCACCTCCGCAACATCGGGGAGTCCCACCGATCTGCGAATACGCTGAGAATACTGTTGGTGTTGCCGCGAACACGAGTCATCAGGGATGCACATCTATTTCTAATAATGTCTGCAAAACCATCATAATATTATCTTTTTTGAGTGCAGCAAAGCTAACATAGGTCTTTCGAGGTTGCAAACTTGGATTTACGCTACTGGTCGTGGTCCTAATAACATATTAAACAATCAAAACAATGTAGACATTTTTGAAATACCCCCTCTTGACTATGCGCCGAGGTTGCGATATATCTACAGCAAAGGCGATTTTGGTTCTATAAATAACGAGATTTTGGGCACTAATTGGGAACGTGAGTTTTCAATCCGATCACTGGATGAGTCGGTTGAGTACTTTATGGAAACTATAAAACAGATTCAAAAAAAGTTTATACCACAAAAGCTAGTACGTAACAAAGAATACCCTGTCTGGTATAGCTCATCACTCGTCAAAACAATTAAAGAGAAATATAAATATTTAAAAAAAATCAAGATTTACGGCAATAAATCCGGTGAGCTAACGTTTAAATATTTGCGTGACCGAGTCAAGACTATGGAAGCCTCGTGCTATAAATGTTATCTCAATCGAACTGATTAATCCATTAAAGATAACCCTAAACACTTTTGGACCTTTGTTAAAAACCGCTATAACTCGAATTCTATACCTAACATACTTATTATAACGATAAGTCACTACTCACCGGAGATTCTATTTGTGAGGCTTTCTCGTCTTATTTCATGTCTACTTTCCTCAACTGATATGAAATTGTTTTCCAATATCTCTACGCTGGAAGACAGTCTATCACTTCAGGCTGACTTGTATCGGCTTGAAGAATACTGTCGGGTTAATAAACTTGATCTCAACCCATCCAAGTGTTCTGTTATAGGTGATCACGATTCAAGATTTACGGCAATAAATCCGACGAGCTAACGTTTAAATATTTGCGTGACCGAGTGAAAATTGATGAAGTGATCGGTTTACTCCGCAACTTAGATCCAACTAAAGGTGCTGGCCCTGATAACATATCATCTAAATTTCTTATTAATTGCGTGCCTTCCATTGCCCTACCTACCTCAATTTTGTTTGCCAAGTCTTTGACTCATGGTGTTGTCCCCAAAGTATGGAAATCTGCTTTTATTACACCTGTGCACAAGAAGGGGTCTAAAACCGAGATTAATAATTACAGGCCTATATCCAAGCTGTGTATTATAGCTAAAATATTTGAGAGAATTATCTATAACCAGTTATATCCCGCCCTTGCAAGCTCGTTAAGCTCCTTTCAGCACGGATTTTTAAAAGGACGATCTACCACTTCTTACTTGATTTTATTTAATGACTACATAACGGTGGCTATGGATTCTGGCAAGCAGGTCGATGTAGTTTACACGGATTATAGCAAGGCATTTGACCGGATCGACCACGATACCCTGATAAGGAAGCTAAGCTATGTGGGCATCCGTGGGGACTTCTTGTGGTGGTTTTCTTCTTATGTTGATAATAGGTCACATGCAGTAGTGCTCAATAATTTTATGTCCAATTGGGTTAACGTGCCCAGTGGAGTGCCCCAGGGTTCGTTGCTCGGTCCTTTTCTGTTTGTAATCTTTGTAAATGACATCGATCAGTGCCTCCATTCATCCAAACTATTATGCTTTGCTGATGATATGAAAATCTTTTCCAATACGCTGGAAGACAGTCTATGATCGATGCTAAAACACTAAAAATATTGTACTGCACTTTTGTACGAAGTCAGCTAGAGTATGCGTCTCAGATATGGAATCCGCGTTATCTTAAATATATTGACCGTATTGAAAACATCCAAAGACGATTCATGAAATATCTATGCTTTCATAAAAGATTCCATATCAGTCAGCAGATTATCTTGGACTCTGTAAGAGGTATCATCTGCTACCACTAGTTGAGCGTCGCAGAATCGCTGACTGTTTATTCTTGTTGCAAATCCTCAATAACAATATCGATAACCCTGAGTTACTATGTATCTAAATTTTATTTTAATGTGCCAAGTAAAACACTTCGGTTTAATCCACCCATAAGTGTACCTCATGCATCCTCGAATTATAGGCAGAACAGCTACATTGTGCGCGCAAGCAGTGACTTTAATAATATTTGTAAGGAATTTGATTTTGATCCATTCACTTGAATTAGTGTGAAGTCGGCCAGAAGGTGCTTAAGCCTCAAATTTTTCAAGCAGTGATAGGTTTTATTATTTGTTTATAATTACATATTTTTTTCTATTACTTTACACGTATAGTTTATTTCTAGCTTCTTACTCTTTTTATAGCGATGTGCTTGCACTATTGTCAATTAATATTACACTTCTATATGTGAGGATTTGTAATTGGCTCTCACGTGACTATTGTTTCCTTTTTTGTTTGTTTTTATTAGCTGTAAGTCCTCCATGTACTTAAATAAATAAATAAATATGACTGGCCTAATACAAAAAAATAACAAGTAAAGAAACTATTGCTTTGTGGAACTCTCATCATCTCCACAAAAGTCAAGACAAAAAAAACCTAACTGAACCAATTTTTTTTTGTTTTAATGTGAAAAATGTCTATGGATGTCCTTCTCCCCGTGGCGGGTGAAGAGGGCAGTTAAACTCTTACTGATTAAAAACCTCCCCGCTGTTTGCATCTCACATTTGGACCGGGATGACCTGCGAATGTGAATAAAAATCTAGTTTCTTGTTTTTATTATGTATGGGCAGACGAGATAAACGCGGTCTGCGCTGAAATCCTGGAATTAATCCCCATTTTTTCACACTTTGCAGTTGCATTGCGACTAGTTTCGAAGCAGATGCAGCGTGGCTATTGCATGATGGTCAGATCACAGATTACTGACATAAAATTTATTTTTTACTGTTTCGTTTAGATGGTACCTGGCAACACAGTTCATATTCTACAAAGTTCATTTGTATTTTTTTTATTGGTGGTGCGGTGTGTGTATCCGATGTATTCGTAAAAATAGCATTGCAACATATTTGACATGAAACGTCACGTCATACGTCACGCTTGTCGCTTACGCCAAAGAAACGGACATAAGGTGATTTTATAGGCATAATAATATCCTGTTATACATCGATTTCAGAAATCAGATGCCCGCACTACTGTATATATACGAAGCCGATAGACGATAATGTAAACGACATGAGGAGTGCTAGAGACGGCATAGGTAGGTGAGAGAAATGTCGATAGAGTACGTGCCGGTGAGTGAGGGGGAGCAGGACGAGCCCATCGAGCTGCCAACCGAGGAGGACGGCTCGCTGCTGCTGAGCACTGTAGCGGCGCAGTTCGCGGGTGCCAGTGGGCTCAAGTATCGCTCCGCTGGGCGCCTCCGTGGCCTGCGGCTCGTGGACGAACGCCTGTCGCCGCCGGCCGAGGGCTGGGGGGCGCACCGCTACTGGTGCGCCTTCCCGCGCGCCTCGCCCGAGCCCACGCCGCGCCCGCGCTGTTCCGACCTCATCGTGCTCGGCTTGCCTTGGAAAACGGGTGAGGATGCGGTGCGCGATTACTTTGCCGCTTTTGGCGAGCTTCTCATGGTGCAAGTGAAACGCGACGCTAAAACCGGGCTGTCCAAAGGGTTTGGATTTATCAAGTTCGCGGAGTACGAGTCACAGCTGCGCGCGCTGGGCCGGCGTCACATGATCGACGGGCGCTGGTGCGACGTGCGCATCCCCAACGGCAAGGACGGCGGCGCCAGCGCACACCGGAAGGTGTTCGTGGGCCGCTGCACTGAGAGCCTGACGGCGGACGACCTGCGCGAGTATTTTGGTGCCTTCGGCCAGGTGACGGACGTGTTTGTGCCGAGGCCATTCCGTGCGTTCAGCTTCGTGACGTTTCTGGAGCCCGAAGTGGCGCAGTCTCTGTGCGGGCAGGACCACATCATCAAGGGCGTGTCGGTGAACATCTCCACGGCATCGCCCAAGCGCGAGCGCGGCGCGCGCGGCTCGCAGCTGCTGGGCTGGGGGCTGGTGGAGGGCGGCGGCCGCGTGTTCAACTGGGCGGGCGACGCGTGGCCGCCGCAGGCCGCCCCCGCGCCCCCCGCGCCCCCCGCGCCGCCCGCGCCTCCGCTCGACAAGCCCTACCTCAAGTATGAGTGACATTGCTGTGTACATTACCTTTCCTCGGACCTGGCTCATGCCCGCTATGCTCTTTGTTGATCACTGTCAAATTTTATATGAAATGTGTAAATAATATTATAATATAGTATGATGTTGTCCTGATGTTTCACTTCCTGGCTATACTGTGTTGTGTAAATACTTAGAATTATTTACAACTTTTAAAATTGCAAGATCTAGATGTGCCTGGACATCATTTGATGCATTTATTGTATTGTATTGTATAATATGTTGACAAACCAATAGTTATACATCAAAAAGTTTTATTTAATAGGGATATTAAAGATTATTTTTCAAATTAGAAATATCTACATTGGGATGATGGCAAGGTGGCAAAAACAAATTATTAATTTGCTATGGTAAAACTTTTTGTGCTTTTTTGAAGGTTGTTAAAATTGTGATGTCTTTTCCACAAAAACCATTAATGAAAAGTTGTCGTTGACGATTGCTGTATATCGCTATAGAGTGAACAACTGAAAATATAATGTGTAAACTAGAAAGAGATGAGTAATATGCGCTTTGTTAGTGCTTAGAATGTCTACCACCTTGTTGACTTATCTCGGCCCAACTGGATTAATGACGGAGATTGTAGACTAGTTCTGAAGTGCATAGCTCTCTTTAGCCTCTCTCAGTGTTTAGCAAACATTGTTTGCATAGAAATACTTAGGTCAGGCAGCAACCTTATTAGTACTAATACTCCTTATATTAGGCTCTAATTACAATATAAAACAAACTATTTACATATATTAATATATGAAGAAATAAATAAATAATCATAGTTTAAGGGTTCCGTAGTAAACCCCCGGCTTGCAAAGAGACTATTAACACTAGAAACCTGTAATTTAGCTTAGGTATACATACTGACCTCGCCAACAAAGTGGTGAAATAAAATCATGGAAAACAAAGTAGGGTAGCTCTCCTATACTTAAACGGGGAATGATTTTATTTTTTCTCGTCTATCCAAAGTCTATTCAGAAAACAGTGCTTGTGTCGTCTGAACCGACATCATTTTATTGCTGTTGACGAGTCTGAAAATCGCCGAGGTTTCTGTATTACAATGCATACGTGCCATTAAAACCCGTACCGCCATATCTACGCGTGTGTAACGCTACGAATGCGCCCTACCGGCGCCACTCCATTTTTGAACTTGTGCCATGGGTTAGTGTCTGCGTCTGAATTTCGTTTGAAAGACAAAGATTTCGTTTTTGCGTTAACGCGCGACATCTGCGCGTCGTCGGTGTGTTAAAAAATAGGTCGCGTGTATAGGCTCTATGCGGTAAACATGGGAGAACATGTTGGTTTGAAATCCCTTTGAAAATTCATAATTGTGAAATAATTTTCACAATAAATTATGAACTCAAAAACAGTCTGGATAGTTAAATAAAAAGGTCTTTTCAACGTTAGGTATTTTGACCATGTTAGACAGGGCTGACTCAATGGGGTAAAATGGGAACTAAACTTAGTATGTAAAGTTCTTCGATTTGGAAGTTATAGTGAAGACAATTTGTAGGTGGTAAATATTTGAACAAAAACATGCTACAAAACAGTTGTAACATACCTTACGATTGTACGAAAAAAGCAGCCATGTCTTAAAAAACACTTCGCAAATGAAGATACCAGATATATAGATTCGAGATAGACAGGTATGGATAGAGGCAAATTTTCAAGTTAATAAATCTTGAAATTGGTGAAAATTATAAAAGTAAATAAAAATAAAATAGTACCATGATTACAGATTTTAGTTCTATTAAAGAACTAAAATTATAGCTATCTGATCATTAATGATTTTCATTTTCTAGCCGAAAATAATGCAAAACATTTTCAACGTTATTTTTGCGTACAATCTGTTAAGATGGCATGATACTCTTAAGAGATTATAACCAAAAATTCTGAAAATAAGTATCGTTAAGGTTCAAAAAGCTTTTATAAAGTCTATTGCTTCCTATTGTTTAGCTTATTTTTTGAGAAGTTTATAAATTGACATGAATCAAAATTCATTTATTCAAATTAGAATTACCTACCTACTGAAAATCAGCACTTTATGAACGTCAAAATACAGTCCCCCTAAACGCGCACCCTTCACCACTTCCTAGTGTTTTTGCTGAAAAGACGAAGTGGCGGCATAAACTCGCCAGCAACAAGTCGGTCTTGCTTGATAGGTTTGAAGAACTTGAATTTATTATTATACTCTTGGACTTGAATCTATTCAACATATATGTCAAAAGAATAATAATTATAATATCAATTAAGTATTTAATTAAATAATTTGCCTCATGTTAGCCAGCACACACCAATTTTCCAAAATAAATAAATAAAAAGTAATATATACCAAAATCTACAATTAACTCAAGCAAAGCCTGCTAAACTGAATAAATAAAAACCCTCCAAGGGCGTGCCCACTGACATGTGCAATGCTGGATTATATATATAGGGCAGTGACTAAAGTCATTAATCATAAACTAGGACCATCGAAATTAAGACAGTTAACATTTAATTGTTATAACAATAACAAAAACCATGACCAGCAAGACGACCAGTCACTACAGACATCACCCGTTCTCGAGTATAACGCAAAGATCAGCCATTACCCCCCCTCGCCATATTTGAGGGAAGGGGGATAGGTAAAGCCAAGCAAACATATTAATTCTTTAGTATCGAAATTAGAGAAAGTTTCGTGGACCCCCTCTTACAGCTTGTGAATCCCCATTTTTTCCCGCCAACGTAGACTGGTCTAGCCGTGGACACCTGGACCACTTTAGGAATAACTGATATAGACGAACAGTTCAGAAGTACCGGCGCAAGCTTATAATCGTCGTTCTGTCGGCGAACCGTTCATAGGAGAAGCGTATTTCGTAGGAAATGGTTCAGCGTCCAATTCCTAGGTAGGTGTCAAGTTAAAACTGGTGGTTTTTAATTGCACGCTGGATTGCGAGCGATACTCCTACAAGTGGAAAGACGCGTCTTGCCACGGTTTTAATTGTGTTGTCCCTGGAAGCCTTGATCGCCATGCTCCCAACTGGGAGGAACGTGCGTAAAATTAACAAAAAAAAAACATCGACCAAGTGCGTTTCATACCACGCACGTTCAAGAGCCTGAATGACGCATGCACAATTGATTTTGTTGGCAGTAAAAATAAGTTATTGTCGTTATCTACCCCATCTGACGATTCAATTACAAAGCAAACACGAATGTTCGTTACCCAATAGAGTAAGTACCTACTACCACTTGAATAAAAACTTCATTTGCTTGATCATAATATGGTACCAAATTAATAAAACACTTTAGTCTATGATCCGTAGGCTACTCGCAAGCTTAAATATTAATGTTTGACATATGGCCGGTTCGGTGCAGAATTCATTTTTTTTAATCATTTGCACGGCAACCTGTGAGAGTTCCTTAGGCATTTAGTACTTTAACGCATCGGTGAATCCGTGTCGGCAAAGCCTTCTCTAAACGTTGGGCCAATGTACGCCACAGTATACTTAAACTATGTATTATCAGAACATCGTAAAATTTTCGCTGTTGTATAGAGATTCTGTGGCCAAAAGCTATTGGCGCATGTTGGGCCAACATTTAGAAGGACCACACGTACTTGAGATATGATTGCCTCTAAACTAAACTTGATCTACATAGAAAATGAAACCGTTGAAATTTGCAAAAAACAAGAAAATTTGATTTAAACTTAAGTACAGAGGTCAGCACATCAAGCTACCCCTATATGTCAAATTTATTTGATGGTTTTTCAACTTTATTACAATGCAGTAAGGTTCATATTCAATTGGGACAATTTGACATTTTGGGGTAGCTTGATATGCCGTCTGTACATTCTTTTACTCGAATTATTTTTACATAGAAGGTATCACCTGGATATACCACCAACAGCATCCCTTACGTTTAATTTACAACGAAGAGGCGAGTCCCTGTGCGTCAGGAGTTCAGGAGGAACTCACCGCGTAGGGTGATTTATTATAAAGCGTCAGTCGGATAAAATTTGAAATAATTTTAAACACTATATATACCAATACCATACATTTGCTGTTCAACTGATAAAACACACACTTCTTTTTTATCAAGCAAAGTCGCGAGGATGCGTTTTGTTTTTGTTTGGAAACGAAAACAAGACGCTTGCGGGTTATCTTTCAGTTGTAAGCACAGGTCTATATAATGGTCCCGGTTCGTGCTTTCCTGATAGGCTTTCATCGTAAATACTTAGCAGCCCAATCAACTCGGGCAGCACCGCTGCCAACAGTCGTTGTTTCTGAAACAATCCAAAACGAGCCTAAAGTTATTTATTTTTTATTTATTTGTTTAGTTATTGCAACGAACTTCGGTTCCCGCGACATAACAATGGGTGACAATGCCAATCTACCTCGATGTGCCCGTAGGGGCAGCGGCCGAAAGAGAGAGGTGTCTATTCTTGAACCGGTGACGTAGCGCGCCGCACTGAGGTAGGCGTGCGCCGCGCCGCCGGGGAGCGCGCGCGCGAGGCGCGGCGGCGGGGGCGCGGGCGCGGGCGCGGCCTGCAGCGCGCCCAGCACGCTGCGCCCCCGCGGCTCCGGCGCGCGCGCCCCCGCCACGCGCCGCAGCGGCAGCTCCCCACTCGCCTCGTGCACCACTTCACCCCTGCATGGTCAAATTTCGCTTAGCGCGTGCAAATCAAATTGCAATTTGCAAAGGTAACGTATGTTGCCCGCAATGAGTACTTTGAAGCCAACTTTGCCTGTTACTGACCTCGAGCACTTCGCGTTTACGACTTCACATGACTTCTGGCTTTTGGGGCTCTAATCGCGGACGGTCTCGAGACAAGCTATGGTATCATATTTATTTACTACAGGTGGAGCTACATGCAGTACCTACATGGAGAGATGTCCTGTGAAACAATAACTGAATAATACGGTCCAGGTACACATACCCGAGTATATCGGCGAATCTATCGCGCGGTGGCGCGGGCGGTGGCTGTACTGCAGCGTGAAGCGGCAGATTCGAGATTGGCGACCGGGGATGCTCTGGGACATTCTCTGTTTCACCTCGTGCTGCACTTCTGCAAGTTGTTATTATGCCGCTATAAGGTTCAAACAGCAAACAGGGGATTCCGAATTATTCAGAATATAAAAAATAAGAATTATGTACGACTAAAACAAACCTCCTCGCTCGTGATGCCGGCGGCGGCACAACTAACGCAGCGCCCACAGCAAAGTATGGAAATCTGGAAATAATAAAAAATGAGCTTCGATACTTTTGGCTAGCAGTAGATGATATATAAATACTTATGAAATTACCGAAGCGCCTGAGGGGCAGTGGGACGATCCCGCGGAGGGTATCGCATGAAGGCGGCGAGCAGCGCCAGCGCGGGCGGCGACGCCGAGGGCACCACCCGCGCCAGCGGCACGCCCGCGCTGGGCGGGAAGCGGAAGCGGAGTGCGTCGGCCAGCGCGTACCCTTCCGGCCAGTCGTCTCGGTCAGGAGTGGCCAGCACTGCGCATATCTTGTGAAGCTGGTCGATTTCAGAATTCCCCGGGAACAGAGGCCGACAGGTATACAATTCTGCCATAATGCACCCGAGAGCCCACAAATCGATCGGCGCACCGTAGCGCGTGTCGTGCAGCAACACCTCCGGTGCGCGGTACCATCGCGTAGACACGTAGTCGGTGTAGGGCGGGCGTGAACGAACCTCGCGCGCCAGCCCTAGATCGGCGATCTTCACGAGTTCGGGTCCGGCGCAAAGCAAGTTCTCTGGTTTCAGATCCCGGTGGAAAAAGCCGTGACGATGCATATGTGCCAGCCCTTGTAACACTTGGTACACAATGTTCCTCAACACTGGCTCTGGAAAGGCGCGCTCCGCGTCGCGTATCAGCTGGTACAGGTTGCCCCGCATGTACTCGAACACGAAGTACAGCGTATCATTTTCCCGTATGACTTCGCGTAGCTTGACAATATTCGCGTGGTTCAGCTTCTTGAGCGACTTGACCTCGCGCAGGTTCATGGCCTCGTCCCACGAGTAGTACTTGCGCTTCATGCGCTTGATGGCCACCTTCTCGCCCGAGTCTCGTCGCTGCGCCAGCACCACGGAGCCGTACGTGCCGTCGCCGAGCTGTTGCAGCACCACGTAGCGGTTCATGGCGCCCACCTCTATATGACTCGGCCACACATTGTCATACTATTTTTCCAAATATTTCAAATAAGTGTTTGTTGTATGTAGGTGGGAGAATTCTATTTTTATGCTTGTTTGCTTGTAGCATCTATCCATAGGAGCGTTCCCTTTTAAAACATCACGGAGAAAATGGAATTTTTATACAATATGCTTGGATATTACATTTGACGGCCTTAGCTTTCAAGGCAAGTAGTTCACTTATTTATGTTAATAATGTACCAAAAGAGTCGACACTTTAAGACATTCCTAAAACGACTGATATCGAATATAATATTGTTCGTAGAAAACCACAAGGCTTTTTAAGGAAGTATGTCTGAGAGATTTTGATACACTTTTGTAGTATATCTTATTTACAATTAGTTACTATGGTTACCCCATCAGGATACCATAGATTACTATACTATAATGACCATTGAGTTTTGTTTACAAAGCAAGGCGCCTTGAGGTGTGCACTCACTAACCCGTTACTTAAAGTTAAAACCTGTGACGGTTATGTAACATGATTGCAGAAGGTTCGTAAATTCATAGTCGTAAATAAATTGTTGAGGAGTTTTGCGAAGACAATACGAAGTGGTGAAGCGTTTTGGGAAACTGGCGCACGTATCAACTCGGAAAGGAATCGTCACCGTATCGCCTTTCGCCTAGAGCATGTCCCGAGACGAGGCGATTACGTTACGTTTCCGATTAGTGTGCTTTGCTACTGCAAACTTTCTTAAAAATAATACTGCACGGTTCGAATTGATACGGTGATGATCCCTTTCCGATTTAAAATCACTGGAAGAAAGATTCTTATTGTACAACATAAAATTAACATTTTTTCTAATATTTTTGGGGTCTACTGCATAATGTTTTAAAGCTGGTTAGTTATATTTGCTAGAGTTCACAAGATCCTAACCAAAACCATGTAATCAAACAAGAACGAGATCTTTTTCAACTCCGATGATATCTAGCGACGTAATCAAGGGATGGGTCTCCAAGCTACAACACCACTATTTAGAACTAATGTATTTGTCCTAAGCACATGAAATAAATAGTAATTCCATATATTTCTTAATTACCTATATCATTCAAGCGCCAAAAAAACCTTTGAAGCACTGTATATTGTAGTCTATGGTATGGTCTCTATATTGTTGACAGTTTACTGTGTTTACCTTTGACACATGCAACTATGACAATTGACATGTCTTCTCAGCTGTCATCAACGAAGATGCGGATAGCGAAATCACGACTCCTGCGAGATTCAATACCAAAACAATTTATTATTTTCAAGTTCAATCAAATTTAATGCTCCCATGTGATCCATCCATCCATCTCAAAATATATTTTAATGTATTCATGATTTATAATCGTTTTGAATCCTCTAAAGTTATTCAAAACATTAACAATACCTAGCATTCTCGGATCGAAATAATGATAGTTTAATAGTAATCTTACGGATATGTATGACAGACATGAGTGCCGTGTTAACTAGATGTAGAGTGAGTTCGGAGCAACTTGATTTATTGCTATCGTTTATGGAAGAGCACCCCGATTTCGCAGCCGGCAAACAATCAATATACTCCCGGTTCAGTTCGAGCAAGCTGTGGCGACTGCTGGCGGAGCGCCTGAACGCAGCAGCGGTGGACAGCGGCGGAGCGCGCAAGTCGCCCGACAAGTGGTGCCGGGTCAGTCACTGCAGCATCTCACACCACACACCACACATCACCACATGCAATTCTATTTATAAGAGGCTGGAGGAGGAAGAGGAAGCTATCTAAATGCATCTACCCCACTAATTATATAAGTGTGAAAGTTAGTCAGTGTGTGCGTGTATGTTGGCAGGCAGTGTGTCATGTTATGTTGACCATTTAACCATAGGTAACAGCCCTGGGCGCAGCTAGCTAGTAGAAAATATAACAATCTTGCTTTCTGCATCTATCTGTGTGAGAGCCTTATTCTTCTAACCTGTCCAATGGATTTTGAAGGAATTATCATCTTCATTCAGATGATTTATTTAATATATATAATAGGGCATCAAAAAATTCATCCGCATCATTGTCAACGGGAAAAGTGCCCAGAAGACTGGCTTGATGACTGATTCTTTGGCCAAAAAAAAGGCCAGCCCTCTGGTCACGTGAAGAGTCGACCAAACGTTTCGCGATTTCTCGAAAAACTAAATGGGCACACGGACCCCATGGCCCTAGTGTTTCAACCCCAAACGGCTCAAACATATAACTTCCAGTTAGGTTGTTGTATTTTCGCTGTTTGAGGTTTTCTGCACCTGCAGCAGCCGCACCTGCACAATCCACCGTACTAGGAAGATGGGATGGCACAAGGGTGTCGACACATGTTGCATCCCACACCAAAGGCCTACCCATCTTCCAAGGTATTATGGTCATTCCATCTGGTCTCTTACCATCGTCGCGTGCCAAGCCACTGGGTTCTAAAATAGCTGGTACCCCGGCGGTGGCAAGAGCATGACGGATGATGTCATTAATATATTAATAATATAGTAATACATTAAATATTACATAAATGACTATAATACTAACCCATAGTAGGTAATGTTGAGCCTCAGACTTACATTTTAGCATGAGGAATATAACAATACTCCTCATGCTAAAATGTAAGTCTGAGGCATCGCGGCGTGTAAAAAAAAACAAGGTGTCTAACAAGACACCTTGTTTTTTTTTACACGCTTTATATTAGTTTCACCTGTATGTATGTATGTTTGTAACCGACTCCTTTGGACGCTGTTTTGACCCACTTTAAACGGTCAGATTTCATTCAAATTTTGCACACCTGTCAAAGACCGCTGACAATGCAATAATTCGAAAAAAAATTACATAGTTCAAAAAAAAAAAAACTAAAAATCACGCTTTTATAAAAAAAATTTGAAAAATAAATTATATAAAGCGTGTTTTTTTAGTTTTTTAAACTATACATTTTTAGAATGACTTTATTGTTCAAGTGTGATCCTATTCCGTGTGGCTTGTAGTGCTAAACTCCTACAAAAAGTTAAGGTGTGCTGTGTAATGTAATGTTTGTGCAAATGGATTAACTATGGATAGGTTTGCCTTTGATCACTGATTACATTCTTCTATTAATAAAACTGATTTACTAATCTATCTGGCACCTTAAAACCAAACAATGGTTTGATAGGAAAAGTTATGTTGTTACAGTATTGGGCTGACATAAAATACAAAGCCCGCAAGAAGTCTGCCGCCGGAGGCGCCCTGGGGGACCTCTCCAGTGCTGAGGAACGCTTGCAGAATATATTCAACAGCGGCGGCCGAGAATGTGAGTTATGGCTGTCACTAGCAACTAGCGTGTACATGCAGTGCGAGATGACTACACATCTCGCATTGTACATGTGTATACGTCATCACGAGCGCGATTTTGTTCGGCGCCACCACGCAGGGGCGTCACTCTCTCCTTTGTTAGAGACTTTTATTCCTCAATGTTTGCCCCTTTTCACAATGATCCTACATATTACACACATTTAATGTACAAACAGAAAAAGAAACAATCTAGGGCACAGCAGCTTTTCAACAATGAAATAATGTTTATATAAACAAAGCTGTCAACCTGTTGTTTGGGCGAGGTGCACAACGGAAATACACAGCTGTCTGCAATTAGTCAATGGGTGTGTAATAAAGTAATTGCGTCAATCGGTATGGGCGTACCTTGAAGGACTATTGCAGGGTTTTCAAACTGCCATACAATTTAGCAAATTGAGATTGTGTGACCTTAGGCACTTGTTGTGTGTAGTTGGATTATCTTAAGCTTGAGGATCTGGCCACCTCGAGTTCTCTTGTTTCTGATAAGCTGATGATGGATGTCATACTTGTGGCAATCATTATCAGAACAGGTTGTGATGGTAACTATTAAAATAGTTACCCAAGAGCAATGTTTGTTCTTATTTGCTTTCATAATGGAAGTATATTTTTAAATGATGGATGCCAGTGATTCCTAATGAATAATATTGATTCCTGATGAATGATACAGTGAATTTGCACAAAATTGTCTGATGATTTCTGTCTGAATGTAGTCACAACCGTTACACAAATGACACTGATTGTGGTTGCAGGCCGTATTGATAATGTCTAAGGGCCGGATGCGGACCGCGGGCTGCATTGATTTAGTCTAAGGGTCGGATGTAGACCTTGGGCCATCCATATCTTTGACATGACTGGACCACGTCATGCAACTTAATTGAAAAGAGAGTTTGTTGTATATTGCATTTATTCTAACTAGTTAATTATGAGGTACTGTTTGATCCATAATTCTATAAAATCTCTTAAAGCGCTGATAAATCTAAGCATCTTGTAACAACACAATTTAAATTTCACTTGACATTATAATTGTTGAAAAACTGAACCATGAATAGAATTGCGAACATTTCCTCAATCAAGTAAGAGGTTGTCAAAGAATAGATTGAGTTGGCGAGTAGAGGGCTAGCAATGGAACTGGGAATTGGAAAGATGTTTGACTTGACGGGTAGAGGGCTGGCGGTGGAACTGTGGGAATTGCTTGTATGACAAAAAGTTCTACGCAATCTTTTTGTTAGCTAGAAAACGTGCTGAAGGCTTGATTTTGGTCAATTAGTAAATGTATGTTGAGCAGTGTGGATGGAACATTATTTAGAATGTTTATTACAAGTGGACCCATAGAGCTATCAGCGCCTCAATACTAACGAAGTCGTGCGCGGTGTGCAGCGAGCGCGCGGCGAGCCAGCCACTCGGACGACGAGCGCAAGCCGGCGCTGGACGACGACATGTGCAGCGAGGGCTCGGCGCCGGCGGCCGGCGACGCGCCGCGCCTCGGCACCGAGGAGCTGCTGGCCGAGGCCGCCATGCGCAGCGCGCTGGCCGCCGAGAAGCAGGCCGAGGCCGTGGCGCAGGCCGTGGAGCTGCTGCGCGAGCTGCTGGGGCTGCTGCGCGAGCGCCTGGCGCCGCCCGCGCAGCACGCACCGCACCCGCACGCGCTGGAGCACCTGGCGCCCATGCCGCACCACCACCACCGCCTGTAGCTAGCGGCGCGCCAGCCCCACCAGCGCCGCCACGCGCGCGTACACGCGGTCGGCCCGCGGCCTCGCGCGCGCGGCGCCGTGGCGCAGCACGTCGCGCAGCAGCTGCGGGCGCGCGCGCAGGCCGGCGGCGCGCTGGCGCACCTGGCGCCCATGCCGCACCACCACCGCCGCCTGTAGCTAGCGGCGCGCCAGCCCCACCAGCGCCGCCACGCGCGCGTACACGCGGTCGGCCCGCGGCCTCGCGCGCGCGGCGCCGTGGCGCAGCACGTCGCGCAGCAGCTGCGGGCGCGCGCGCAGGCCGGCGGCGCGCTGGCGCACCTGGCGCCCATGCCGCACCACCACCGCCGCCTGTAGCTAGCGGCGCGCCAGCCCCACCAGCGCCGCCACGCGCGCGTACACGCGGTCGGCCCGCGGCCTCGCGCGCGCGGCGCCGTGGCGCAGCACGTCGCGCAGCAGCTGCGGGCGCGCGCGCAGGCCGGCGGCGCGCTGGCGCACCTGGCGCCCATGCCGCACCACCACCGCCGCCTGTAGCTAGCGGCGCGCCAGCCCCACCAGCGCCGCCACGCGCGCGTACACGCGGTCGGCCCGCGGCCTCGCGCGCGCGGCGCCGTGGCGCAGCACGTCGCGCAGCAGCTGCGGGCGCGCGCGCAGGCCGGCGGCGCGCTGGCGCACCTGGCGCCCATGCCGCACCACCACCGCCGCCTGTAGCTAGCGGCGCGCCAGCCCCACCAGCGCCGCCACGCGCGCGTACACGCGGTCGGCCCGCGGCCTCGCGCGCGCGGCGCCGTGGCGCAGCACGTCGCGCAGCAGCTGCGGGCGCGCGCGCAGGCCGGCGGCGCGCTGGCGCACCTGGCGCCCATGCCGCACCACCACCGCCGCCTGTAGCTAGCGGCGCGCCAGCCCCACCAGCGCCGCCACGCGCGCGTACACGCGGTCGGCCCGCGGCCTCGCGCGCGCGGCGCCGTGGCGCAGCACGTCGCGCAGCAGCTGCGGGCGCGCGCGCAGGCCGGCGGCGCGCTCGCGCACGGGCCGCAGCGCGCGCACGAGCGCGGCGGCCACCACGCGCTTGTACTGCGCCGTGCTCAGGCCGTCGGCCTCCTGCACGGCCTCCTCGGGCAGCTTGTCGTCGGCGAGGCAGTGCATGGCCACCAGGTTGGACACGCCGGGCCTCGCCTCCGGGTCGAAGCTCACCTGCCACGAGTCAGTTTGCGTTGAGCTGCGCCGCGGTATGCGCATGCGGTTGGGGTGTAATGGTGACAAATATTGTATTTAGAACTCCTTCATGACCAATATATTATGTATTTTTGTAGTCAAGTAATAGTTTCCGTACTAGTTAGCACGGAAACAAACCGGTACTTCGGCTTCGATCGCCACTATTCGAATGCTCCGTATCGCAGTAGTGCATCTGATTTTAACAAGGGCGGAGTGATCCACTTGTAGACTTGTATAAGACAATACTGAATTCAATTTACATTAGTGGCACGATTAAAAAGTTTTTCAGAACCAACTATTTTAATTCACCTTTCTTTCTTTCACTAAAATGTATTAGAGTTATGCAATGCTATTATAGCGCCTCATTCAGACAAGCATAACTTCTGAACAATTGTCGAATACGTAATAGTAGATATATGAATCAAGTGGATATAGAGTCCATTTCACGAAAGAAGTCCCGCAGACGCAGCGCTGTATTCGCGCGACATAATGTTGCCACGGTTAAATATGGGGAAATAATTTATAGTTCATTTACTTTCATTTTATTAACTAGGTACCTACTCGAATATTAGATAAGAAAAAAAAAATAGGTACCATTTGATGTCCATACTGCTAAGGTCAGATTAGTGAAAAATAAATCTTCCTGTAATTTCTAAAATATAAAATGGAGATGTTCGACCAATTTTAAATTAGAAAAATAAAATAACATTTAAAACTTTTATTCAAATTTTTATTGAATAATTATGATCGGTCATACTATGATCACTGTCAGAAGACTGAATAGAAAAAGAATCAGATTCTGTTTCACTATCACTAGCCGTGGATATAATAAATCGATCCATTGCTTCATCCATAAGACCAACATTTTTTAAATATTCTTCCTCCAAATGCTGTACATGTTTACATTCAACTGCCCAATCTTCCGCTGTAACAGTCTCAAAAGCCTCTTCTGTTAGGCGTCAATTTCTTTTGGATCTTGGCCCACGATTTTATCCGCTACCCGTCTCTTTACAAGGCTCCACATTTTTTCGATCGGATTGAGATCGCAGTGGAAAGGCGGCAATCTTAGCAATTCATGATTGTGAGATTTTAATAATGCCTCCACGGCATATGTAGGTGGACCTTTGTTTTGTTTAATTAATTCAAATAATACAGCTTTTGTCCAAGTATCTTCAAAATATACTCCCTTTTCTCGCAGCCATTCCTGCATTTCAAGTTTAATACTTGACATTGTAGGTGCTTTATCTATTTGAGTGCAATGATACGGAGCGTTGTCCATTTTCACAAGTGACCTTTCAGGTAGGTTAGGAATGAATCTGTATATGGCAGCCCCAAAATTTACCTGTCATGGCGGCGACTCTTTTGCGAACATTGCTTATTGGTATTAAAACACCGCGATTATTGTGTTCCGCTTCACAGAACTCCTTCACCTTTAATATCATTTCTCGACCTGCACTTTTTACAACTTTTGGCATCGTTAATAAACCTTATAACGCACTAATCCAATAATAAACTCACAAAATATCTACCACAACAAACGCACCTTGATAACATCAACAAACGAAAACATACATGGCCGATCTCCCCATCTGTCAAATTTAGTTCCACAATTGTCCGCGGGACTTCTTTCGTGAAATGGACTTTAACGTGTCTTATGTCACGTGCGCCATATTGAATCCCCAGCTGGTCATTTCAGAGAAGTCACCAGTTCAGCTCGGTTCATTCATCATGTATGTCATGGAGCCTGAAAGTAAGTCATTCTAGGGCCGGGATGGTGGGGGTGTGACGGTAGCAAGCCGAGTAGTAATGTTGTGCTGTATTTTATTACTACCCGCCGGTCGTTAATGTGATGTGAATTTGGACCCCCAAATACAAAATCGTATCGACGCCCCCAAGTAATAAGGCGATTGTCTCACTGCACCGCATCACGCAGCGTAACGGAGGAGTGCGTGTTCTTACGTAGTTTGCAAGCATCTGCTTGTATAGAGAACACGCGTAGCGCAACACAACACAGAAAACGCATTGACACGCGGTGGTCGTGGTTGGTCGCCACGCATTCACACCGCCCGCAGCCAGCGCTGGGCGGTGTGTATTTCGCCTAAGTGTGTTTCGTCGGTGCTCGTAAAATCTCATTTTTACAGGCGAAATTATTTCCTGATCTCTTTGAATAACATTAATGCATCAAATTTTAAGAACACATCAATTGAGAGATTTCTTTGTTAATTGTTGTTGTTATCTTAATTGCAGTATTCTAAAGCTAAAATCTAAAATTGTGCGAGCGTAAGAAGGTAAATATGAAACTACGGTAAAAGTATTGTGTTATGTCATTTTACCTTCGTAATTATGAGAATATATATAGCAAAAGGACGATAGAAACCAAATTTGCCATAGTAGCAAAAAGTCAGTAGAAGCATTTTAGATTGCGAGCGTCGCGTCGTTCAATATGGCGCCAATGAAAAAATCTAGATATGGCGCCCGTGACAAAAGTCACTGCTATATCCCCTTGGTCCATAATTCACTATTATTTTTAAGCAAGCTGTACATTTCCAGTGTTAGCTTACTATATCATAATACTGAAATTGTACAGCATGATACGTAGTCGTACGTAGGAGCGCATTAGCCTTACTGTTAGACAACTTGGAGGTACGTGCCGCTTGCAGTACAACTATGCCAATTACCTGTGGCGTAAAGTCTGTCACTGCTTTCCTTATTTTCAGTTCAATAACGTCATCGGGATCGGTCAGCAGGATGCGCGACTTGGGGTCAGTGTCGGATTTTGACATCTTCTTAGTCGGGTCACGAAGACTCAGCAGTCGATCGCTGCCATCATCTGCAACGAGGTATAGTACTTATGTGACCACGTACAGCGTCGCTCACAGCTCGGTGCGTTACCTGCGGGCCTGAGGTGAGGTGCGTGTAGGTCTGTGGTACCTGCGGCCCGAGGTGCGTGTAGGTCTGTGGTACCTGCGGCCCGAGGTGCGTGTAGGTCTGTGGTACCTGCGGCCCGTGGTGCGTGTAGGTCTGTGGTACCTGCGGGCCTGAGGTGAGGTGCGTGTAGGTCTGTGGTACCTGCGGCCCGAGGTGCGTGTAGGTCTGTGGTACCTGCGGCCCGAGGTGCGTGTAGGTCTGTGGTACCTGCGGCCCGTGGTGCGTGTAGGTCTGTGGTACCTGCGGGCCTGAGGTGAGGTGCGTGTAGGTCTGTGGTACCTGCGGCCCGAGGTGCGTGTAGGTCTGTGGTACCTGCGTCCCGAGGTGTGTGTAGGTCTGTGGTACCTGAGGCCCGAGGTGCGTGTAGGTCTGTGGTACCTGCGGGCCGAGGTGTGTGTAGGTCTGTGGTACCTGCGGCCCGAGGTGCGTGTAGGTCTGTGGTACCTGCGGCCCGAGGTGCGTGTAGGTCTGTGGTACCTGCGGCCCGTGGTGCGTGTAGGTCTGTGGTACCTGCGGGCCTGAGGTGAGGTGCGTGTAGGTCTGTGGTACCTGCGGCCCGAGGTGCGTGTAGGTCTGTGGTACCTGCGGGCCTGAGGTGAGGTACGTGTAGGTCTGTGGCACCTGCGGCCCGAGGTGCGTGTAGGTCTGTGGTACCTGCAGGTCTGTGGCACCTGTAGGCCCGAGGAGCCTGCGGGTGCTGCATGGGGTGCCTGCGGCGCCGACTCACCTGCCAGAAGCGCGCGCGGCGTGGGGAAGGCGCGGCCGTAGCGGTGCGAGAACGTGCGCACCAGCTGCGACGCCACCTGCAGGTGCTGCAGCTGGTCGGCGCCCACCGGCACGTGCGTGCCGCCGTACAGCAGCACGTCGGCCGCCTGCGGGCACACCGGCCTACGTATCAGTATGTGAAACCGTCGAGAACCGGACGAACGCTCTAATTTTAAAGCAGATGGACTTCCAGAAGCAGGTGTATGCTTGGGCGAGCCGTATTCGTATATATGAACGCCGAGTGGAGCGATATACTTAGAATCGCAAATTTCATAGAGATGAATGGTGGGTGTATAGGGCCTGGGAGCGACCGAATCAAGATGATGACGTCATGTGCTCTTTTTGTCGCAACATTTGGTCGCTGTAAAGCTGTCTACACGCCGAAGCCGGCGGCTTTAGGAGTTGCGAGCCGGACAATTTTCCCGGCGGCACGACAGTCGCGGCATGCAGTGTTCACAATTAGTGATTGCCATGTGCTCGGAGAGTGTCTTTCGAATTATTACGACGGTACAGTATTAGACATGAACGAGGACGATGATTGAGGATTGAACGCGCTGGATTTATTTGAACTATTTTCTTTTCGTGGTAATAGTGACTTGTTAAATTATTATTTTTTATCTCCACTTCATTAACGGATGTAAATAATTTAGTCGCAATATCATTAAAAGCGTCGAAGCGTTTTGTCCGCATTTAATAGTCACTATGTTTTGGGTTCCATAGTAGTGGGTTTGAGTGATAGAGGTCTGTTAGTTTCAATACTTTTTCGTCGCCCCATTCCATAATGTTTAGTAAATAAATAAAAAATACGTGTGGCACTCGGGGACTGCCGCGGTATAGCGTATTGCATAGCTTTTTTTATGAACAAATGCAATATTTTTATTCTTTGATATTAATTCAAGTTACTATTATACTATAGTCATACATCTAGTCGCACGCACACAAACACCGTGCCGAAGTCTGCCGAACTGAAACGATGTTAGACGATGCACGGCTTTCAACGCCGCACCGCTCTGTGCCGGTCGGAATGGGGGGTGTTAGGTTTATTTTCGTTACGGAATTTCTTGATTCGGTCGCCGCGCTCAAAGCCCGCGATAAAAGCTATGCAATAGCTTAATAAAAATAAAAAGTTTTTGTTGTTTCTCATGAAATTGTTGTACACATCCCCGGTAATTTATTGGTAAAATAGATTTAAAACCTTTTTACAATCTATTTTAACAGCTAAAAATTCTAAAATTACAAATGAACAAACATTAGACAGCAAGTCTATCATGTCGGCTATTCATAACGGATGTAGGAATGACTCCCGCGACACTAATGAGTCCTCATTGATATGGACATTAACGAACAGGTTCATCGTGCCTGAAATTTACTAAAGTATTTGCTGGAACTTATTTTTATTGAGCATACTTGAAGGAGTAATGACGGTGTTAAGGTGTATGATATTTACATAATTATCTTAAGGTGAATGCGTAGTGGCAGCCAGCGAAATGAACTGTCGATATACAGTAAAATAGGCTATATGAAGCTCTATAACTTGGTCTATATAGGTACATGGCTCACGAGGATGCTGGAGTTGTATAAAATAGATACAACTCTGCGCACCTTCCTGATGACGTGTATCAATTAATGGAGAACACTCCTTCATTATTCAGGATGTCGGCAGATCTAGGAAAGCAACGAATGGATAAGGATTTGGATCTGGTTTTGTTTTACCTTGAAGCTCATATCTCACCTTTATATTGTTAATCAATATAAGTTTGAAATCGGCAACCCATCTTGGGCAAAAGTGGTAATTAATGCTCATTGCTTGTCTGTATGAGTGGAGGCCTTTGCCTTGGAGTGGGACACTACTGGTATTATTTCTGAATAAGTTGAGACCTGCAATACGGGGTACAGCAGAAGGCCAAGCGGCACCTCCTTCATGGTGGCCGACTTCTCCTTGTACTGCGGCAGGTGCGCCAGGCGCGCGTGCGTGGCCAGGCACGTCAGCAGCCAGCACAGCTCGGCGTGGCGCGCCACGCTGGACTGCGTGAACAGCACGCTGCGCTCGGGGTCCACGCCGGCCGCCAGCAGGCAGGCTGTCAGCTCCAGCACGTTCTGCTCCAGCTGCTGCGGATCCTGTAACAAATTACTCATTTCGTTATTTAGCACTAGCTTATGACAGCGACTTCACCCACTAGTAACAGTAGTAGTAGTAGTACTAATTACTAACAATAGATATAAGCAAAATTCTTGTTATTAACAATCTTGTCTTGCCTATGGACTTTTTTGTCTGAAATAAAATATATATATATTTTTTTTTTATTATTACTAGCCCTCTGGAAATTGGTCTACCTGGTGCTAAATTCCATTTAAATCCGTTAAGTGTTAAAAACACTGAGACAGAGTTACTTTCTCGGGTTTATGTTAAATAAAAGCACTGTTTGGAAAAATATAAATCTTCATCTTACGTAACTGAAAGGGTGGCGAAATAAGTTCTGTAAATATAAAAAAAAAATATCTAACCCGGCCACGCTTTGCTGTGTCTCAGTCTGATATAGCCATAAGGAAGTATTTATAATAATAATGTATTTCATTCATAAAAAAACATTATAAAACTGGTTAAAACAAACAAATGCGCTTATTAATCGACAGAACATACATATGTTTCTGAACTAGATATTTTAATATCTGTGACTCAGGCAGCAGCGCAACCAAACCTACCTAACAAAATTACATTAGGTAGGTACAAATAAAAGTATTCCAGCGAAAATAGATTTACCGAGAAAACACATAATTAATTTGAATGCCTACTTTGCATTGCTGTGGCTATGCTGGTAAATGAAAGGAGACTGTATTTCTGTGAGATGAATTTGAGAGAGATGTATTTCACTGGAAATCGTACTTCATTGTTAAGCTACATTTAATTTAATTAGATTTTAAATATAATTGAATTGTTTTTAATATTTTAAATACTGCCTCTTAGATAGCATACACGGGCTGTTCGAGCAAATGAAAATACCAAAGTGCGCTCGTGGCGCTCGTGCCGTCACACTGTCACAGTCAACAGCTTGAAACTGTCATTGATAACCGCCCGAATCTCCCGTTTTCGTGGGAAGTTCGGAACAAAAAGTATGTCTTAAATTATATCTATAATTTATGATGTAAGTAAATCGTTTTATTACAAAAAGCAAAATTACGGTAAGTATGGAAGTTTACTAGACTGATGAAGCTGCTTACGCACAGCTGTTATAACGATACGTTATTCCAAGGCTGGAGCCTAGGCGTTGGCTTCCTGTGGAGTCCTGGTTATGATGATACATGGCTTGTGTAACTGATATTCGGCGAAGGGCGCGTGTGCCTGATTTATTCCATGCCTCTGTAGGACAAGCGCTGGAAAAGGTGCACCCCTTCGTCGCCTTGTATCATTTACATTTCATGGAACTCCACATATTTTCTCTATCTAACCATCATTTAAAAGCAAAAGCGATATATCGGTCGACATTTGTTGCTTCCTAAGATTCTATCTTAATTGTAGAGTCGTGTTTTACAAAATTACTTGATTCTATTGTTTTTGAACATTGGGAAAATGTATGAAAATTTCATTTTTACCTTTTAATTTGTAACTGGTTTTCGCCTCAATAAATTTAATATACAGCCTTATCCAAAAGTATTGAGAACCTTACAAATTTCGCTCGTTCACGGTAAGTATGGGAGAAAACCGAATCTACTGTTGAAGTATTCTTTTGTCGTTCATCTACAAAGATTTAAAAACAATGACCCACGCCGCAGCTAGCAATAAAACACCTGGGTGCATTAAAATGTGTCTTTTACAATGTTTGTATTTAATTATTAGTTCGCTACCACCGCTCATTGTGAACACACACGCCTTTGGTATTTTATTTCAAAGTTTTAAGTGTTATCGTTGGAATATGCCAAAACGAAACGAACTTTCTTTAGAAAAACGTGTACAGATACAGCTTCTGCATGAGCAAGGGAAATCACAAGTAGAGATTTCCAAAACTGAAATGTTCGCGCCGCCGCGCCGATCCGTGCAATATGCTATTAAGCGATTCTCTGCTACCGGATCACATCAAAATAGACCGAGAACCGGGCGCAAACGCATCACCACAGAACGTCAGGATCGTCAGTTACCTACTGAGAGAGTCGTTAAGAAATAGGAAAAAAACATCTTCAGAGCTCGCTGCCGATTTGTCAGAACAAATTAAGAAATCAATTTCTGCTCGAACTACTCGTAGAAGACTTAAGGAAGCTGGTCTGAAAGGCTGTAAAGCTAGGAAGAAGCCATGGCTCTCCGACAACAACAAAAAAGCTCGGCATAAATGGGTCTTAAAACACCGAACTTTCACCGCTGCAGAGTGGTCAAATGTTGTGTGGTCAGACGAATCAAACTTTGAGGTGAGTAAGTCAATTTAATGCCCTAATAAAATTATAGAAAATGGCTTAAAAACCAAACGCATAGATGAAGTTATTTTTTTTCCGGAAGTCTATATTTTTCTCTTTATTGCAGATTTTTGGTACACCTCGTGTGACCTTTTTGCGTCGCCGGGTCGACGAAGAATTTAAGCCAGAGTGTGTGATCGCAACCGTAAAACACGGCGACGGCAGTATAATGATCTGGGGTTGCATGACCGATTCTGGAGTTGGCGAATTGTTCGTGCGTGAGGGCCGCTTGGACTCTACTAAGTATATAAATGTTCTAGGAACTGCGTTGCTGCCTTCATTCACGAAAGTTTTCGGCGACACGAACATGGATGGTGTTAAATTCCAGCAGGATAACGCGCCATGCCACAAATCTGCCCGCACTTTGACATGGTTTCGGGAAAATAACACAGAGCTTCTTGACTGGCCTGCCCAGTCGCCAGATCTGAACCCCATAGAACATTTATGGGGTTTATTAAAGTGTAGAGTAAGGGCGCTTGTATACGTCCGTTTTTTTCACCGGACAACGGACCGTTTTTTTCGCCGGATACGCGGTGGTGTATGGTTTATAATGAATGTGTGTACATGCACCGGACATCGGTCCGGCGAACAATTTACGCCGGGTGCACCACCGCTTCCCCTCGGCGCGACGGACACCGGTCCGGTGTAAGAAAGGGCGGTCATCCACGCCAGTGTATTGGTGCGTGTTGACGCTGCCGGACGTATTGCCTGTTTTCTGTTAATTGAGTGCCGTCTACCTGCGTTCTTTTAAAAATGGGTGATATTGACATGGAATTGTTAATAAGTTTGGTTGAAAATAGGCCTGTACTGTGGGATAAAACCCAAGAGTGCTACAAAAATAGACAGTCGAGTTTTACCGCTTGGAGAGAAATTTGTCTTGCGTTAAATGAAGGTTTTGAAACGATGTCCGAGAAAGAAAAAAATGATTTTGGTAAGTAACATTTTATTTTCATTATTTTTATGCATATTGATTTTGCCATGGTACACGCCCTACTGGTGACATGAAATACTCTGCATATTTGTTACGAATTGTATTTGCTGTTACATTACCTCGTGTTGAATGGGAACGAGGCAAATGGCATAGAGTAGGCATCATGTGTGAACTAGCATTGTCAGTAGCATTATTAGCAATACCCTCTACTTTATGAATTATGTTTTGTAATAAGCAGCATGTTTTTACAATGTTAACAGCAGTATCTGTTGAAACATTTAATGGCCTATGCAAAATCCTCCATTTATTGGATAAAATACCAAATGCGCATTCGACGTAGCGTCGCGCTCTTGTGAGACGATAATTGATTTTTTTTTATTGAGTCAAGTTGATGCCCACCGTAAGGACGAAGTACGTGTTGATGTAAAGCGAAAGCTTCATCAGCAACAAATACATAAGGTAACTCACTGCCTGCACCTGGCAACTGCTTAGGTCGAGGAATATGTAATTTATCGCCTACTATTCTTTTCCAAAATTCTGTTTCTTTAAATACTGCTGAATCGCATTCTTTGCCGTAGGTTCCAACATCAATAAAAACAAAATTATAGTTTGTGTCTACGACAGCCATTAATACTATTGAGAAATAGTGCTTGTAGTTGAAAAAAATTGATCCACTTTCTTTTGGCTTGATGATTCGAATATGTTTGCCGTCAATGGCTCCCAAGCAATGAGGAAAATTTGCATTCGTCTCGAAATTTTTTACTATTGTTAACCATTCGTCTTCCGATGGTAGTTTCATATAAATTGGAGAAAGGGTTTCCTACAATGCTTCAAATACTTCTTGTACAATACAGCTGATAGTTTTTATACCCATTCTGAAACTGTAATGTAGATCACTAAACGTGTTCCCTGCAGCTAAATATCTGTAACAATTTTTTCTTTTTTAGGCAAAGATATCATAAAAAAATGGAACAATGCAAGAGATCACTGGATGAAATATCACAAAAAAGTTAAGGAATGTAAATCCGGCTCTGGTGCAAAAAGTCTACAAAAATATAAATTCTACGATCAAATGCTCTTTTTGTGTAAAATTGTGACTCGCCGAACAACGGAAGCAAGTATTACATCAGAAAAAAACATCACACAACCTCACAACAAAGAAACTGACTCACAAACCAATAATGACCCTACCGCACCAGCCAATACTACCGATAGAACAAAAACAAGCAAGAAGAGAAAGACAGACTGTAGCGAAGTTGATCGACAAATGCTTACTTTAATTAAATCAGTTGAAGTTGAAGACAAGAGTAAGAGAATGTGTTTTTTCAAAGGTATTGCTCCAATTGTAGACAAGTATAGTGACGACGATTATGTTGAATTCCAATATGAAGTCATTAAAGTTATGAGAAATTTAACTCGGAGAAATCAAGCGTCCATGCAGCAGCAAAATTACAATTACAATATTTATCGAGGCTACACTACGGCTACACCCGACTATAGGATACACGAATATCAACCAACACAACCCATTCCATCGACATCCAGGATGCCTTATGAATATCAGCCAACACAACCCATTCCATCGACATCCAGGATGCCTTATGAATATCAGCCAACACAAGTCATTCCATCCACATCCAGGACGCCTCAAGAACTCATGCAGCAAGATGATTCCCAATCTTCAATTATTACTGAATTAAGTTCAATCACATCGCCTAATTACGATTTCGATTTTTCTGAAACTCCTTAATTTCTTTTTTGAGTATAATAAAACTATTACTATCTACTAAATTTTGTTTGAATTAATACAGGTAATCCCCAAAACCACACTAATGTCAGGTGTACGGCATGCAGTACACCTGAGTTGAACAAAGTGAGTGTACTGCATGCGTAATCTAGTAGTACATATATATCAATGTCTTTAACATACCTTAGTGTAACAGCTAATCTCTCTGCCGGGGAAATAGATTGACGCATGTCAGTATCCTCGTGTCTTATTTTATCATATATGGCTGTTAATAATAGTTGAAAGGTTTCTTTCTTCATCCGAAAATAATTGTAAAATTTAGTTTCATCTTCTTCCAACTTCGTAAAAAGAGTTTGAAATGCACCATATTTTTCCCTTTCCAATAATATAGGATGCACCCACGATGACCTTTTACGTTTTTCTATTTCTTTTTGTTTCTTCTTGTACAAATAGTAGGCCAATACGAGTTTTTTTTTCTTATTATTCGACATTTCACACGTGTGTAATCTCTGACTACCAGTTCAAAACTAACGCATATAGACGGCAGTCCATCCATCCGATAAAAAAAATATGTATACAAGGATAGCCGTTTATTGACGGTCCGTTGTCCGGTGAAAAAAACGGACGTATACAAGCCGTTTATTGACGGTCCGTTTTTTAAGGACGAAGTACGTGTTGATGTAAAGCGAAAGCTTCATCAGCAACAAATACATAAGGTAACTCACTGCCTGCACCTGGCAACTGCTTAGGTCGAGGAATATGTAATTTATCGCCTACTATTCTTTTCCAAAATTCTGTTTCTTTAAATACTGCTGAATCGCATTCTTTGCCGTAGGCTCCAACATCAATAAAAACAAAATTATAGTTTGTGTCTACGACAGCCATTAATACTATTGAGAAATAGTGCTTGTAGTTGAAAAACATTGATCCACTTTCTTCTGGCTTGATGATTCGAATATGTTTGCCGTCAATGGCTCCCAAGCAATGAGGAAAATTTGCATTCGTCTCGAAATTTTTTACTATTGTTAACCATTCGTCTTCCGATGGTAGTTTCATATAAATTGGAGAAAGGGTTTCCCACAATGCTTCAAATACTTCGTAAGGACGAGGACGTATACTCCACACAATTAACAACAAAGAAGATTTGAAACAATACCTGCGCCTAGAATGGAACGCGATTACTGCTGAAGACTGTAAAAATCTCGTTAGCTCTTAACCAAAAAGAATTTCTGCCGTAATTAAGGCAGAGGGTGGACCCACAAAATATTAATTTTCAATTAATAAATAGTAAAATAAACCTATATAAAACGTTTTGTTTTATTTCTATTTGATACTCCTCATAAAACTGAAAGATGTCATGGGTGCTCAATACTTTTGGCCAAGGCTGTATAAATTAATTGTTTCAGCAGGCCCCTCTAATGCCGTGATATTATGTTTGCGAAACACTAGCCTGTAGTAGGAGAGTATGTGCATTTTTTGCATATTCTTGGCCGAGCATGGTAAGGGATGATCGATGATGAGATTCCATAAATCTCATCATCAACAATCAACAGTATTACTCTGTGGGGCGAGCACGGGCCTACGAGACACTTGTGTCAAGAAATGATTACGGTAGTATGCTACAGGTTTTTTTCAGTATGACTCAAGCCATGTTACAGAAACCGTGCTCGCCCTGCTGCATTCATGAACTGCCTCGTGTATCAAAACACCCTATGTTCTTCTACCCATGCAAGCTCCAGCCTACACCATGAATGTTCCGCCTAACTAAGAATGAAATCCCTGAGGATTCTAGAGATGACTCTGCTGACCAGGACTTTGCCAAACCATTTGCCATGAATTGGTATAAAATCTAAAACGAGACTCATTGGAAACCAAATATTTGTCCACTGCCTGTCAGTACAGTGCGGATCTGCGTTAGCCCACTAAACAACATCCTTCAGCTCAACTCTCATGTTCTGTATTCTCACTGTGACCAAGTTAAGTGTTTTCTTCATATTTCTAAATTCCTTGTTTTTTTTTATTGTGGGTTGAAACCAGCGCACATTTAAAACTGTCAATAGCCAATACTTTTTCTACAATTTTCTTTGATAAGATGAAGAGTTGATTTAGTAATGAATGGAGCATATAGGTACCTTGAAAGAGATGAATAAAATGTGAACAAGCCAAAGGTAATGGAGTTTGAAAGAGAGGAGAATGTGTCAGTGTGTGATGTGAAAATAAATGAGTGTGGAACAAATGAATGAATTTGTATATTTGAGGAGTCAGGTTTACAGGAGATAGCGGTCCCTTCGTATCCAAGTGCCCAACCCTCCACAACAATAACCACTTATCAGGGTTCATCTACTAGAGGACATATTTCACTTGTTTACATTTCTCTTTAATGTATTTGCCTGTTTCCCTGCACAAATATACACTCAATAGCATATTACTTATATTGACTGCTACAAGTCCACTATATGTAAGAGGATGATAACCTGGTGTGTGGTGAGCGAGTGCAGGTCAGCTATGAATATCATGAGGTCCTCGCCCTGTTCCTGCAGGCGTACACAGCGCCGCACCGCGCCGAAGTAGTTGCCGATGTGCAGCGCGCCGGTGGGCTGCAGGCCTGACACCACGCGCCGCGGCCATTCCTCACCACTGCCAGTCCCCGTCTTGGCTTCATCACTCCCTGTCTAATGTCCAAACTATTCTTTTATTTTTTTCTCCAATATTTTTCCGTTTGTTGACAACTATCCAACGTACCTTTGCAGAATATTTATGACTACTGTTTAAACTATTTTTCATACACTGGGTACAAAAACTTAATGTTTTGCGAAGATAAATCGATGATATAATGCCCCGCATAGTTAAATAGACTAAAGAGGCTTTATAGAATTAAACATTAAATTGGATCTGAATCTGCTATACCGATTTCTCGCAGGTAAATAGCAAAAAAAATGAAATTGACATACTAACACTGCTTTGGTTTGGTTAGATTGGAATAATTGGAAGTGGTAGGAATGGGAATGACAGTTGACATTGACATTAACCGTGCTGTTGAGTATTGACTTCTGACGTTTTATTTATATTATTACATAACGTCATAGTACCTGTTTTTTACCTGACTAATTGATGCAAAGGCAGAATTCAGCAGAACCCATACTTACTGAATGTATGTTCTGCAATTTCGGTGGTGTCTCCAGTCCTGAAGCTATAGCGCTTGATAGTGCTCTGCACTCGTGCAAAGCGTCAAAGAAACAGATCGGACGGTCAAGAATAGAATTAACAAAGGGTGGATGAAATGGCGGCAGGTAACAGGAACAACTTGCTTTTTTTTTATTTTATTCCTGAAGTTTAAGGGGGATCCCCTTAAACTTCAGGAATAAAATATAAAATAACTAGCTGAACCGGCAAACGTAGTTTTGCCATTTTAAGCCAAAAAAGTGTGTTTGGTTTGGGTCACCCTTATCATTTAGGGGTATGAAAAATTGATATAGCCCGATTCTTAGACCTTCCCGATATGCACACAAAATTTGATTCAAATCGGTCCAACCGTTTAGGAGGAGTTTGGTTACAAACATTGCGACACGAGAATTTTGTTGCTAGCTGCCCCGGCAAACTTTGTTTTACGGGTTGTATGTATTTTTAATGCCACATTATCAATAAATAATAAAAAACAGACGGGCTGCACTCCGGGAGTGCCGGCAGAAGTGAAAACTTGAATATTAACGTTGTGCGTTTCTGATATTTTGGAATGGTTAGGGAATAATTTTGCACGATAATACATTTTCGCCGCTCCGTAGAAAGAGAGGGGGATACTTCCTCTCCTACGCCGCGCCGGCTGTCTACTCTCCATCCGTCTTACGAATTTTTGATCAGGTCACGTGTCCTGACGCGAGATTAACATTTTTTACCCATTACAAATAAACTGTACAACGCCGCTAAAGAATTTTTCACTTCAAAAATTGTCCAAAAAATGTACAAATAAAATGTTAGGGGTGGACAACCCTAATCACTTGGGCGTATGAAAAGCAATTGTAGCACTGCACCACAGATATATAAAGAGTAGTGTATAGTAATCTAAATATGTCTGTATACTCATCAATAAAAATGTCTGTGGCTTGCACATTCATAAAAAATTCCCATCACTTGACAGTTGACACATTATACTGTTAAGTGTTGACAACTTGACACTGACAGAATCAGATAACTCAGTTAGCCTGACTGAGGTATCAGAGTCATCTTAGGTCACGAAGAGATACGAAAGAATATGAACACTCCAAATCTAGATTAAATTTGTAGTTCCTATTCTACAGCTTATCCACAGGATTCTTAAGTTTCGCGCGTTCTCAGCTCATCTTAGATCTTTAAGTAACAACGGTAACAGGTAATACTTATACTTAACCCCTCTTCCGTTGATACTGGATTGCACTAACATTTCAGAAATCGAAACCAGTTGTCAGTCTTCAGTTACCTTCACATGTAAACATTCTAGCTTGCCCAAAATGTCATCCAGATTGCTAGTTTGTCACTAAGATTAGGAGATGAAATGTAGGTATAGTTTTATTTTTTAACTTTATTTCAATTTGGTGTTGTGAATCTGATTGGAAGTGATTTGTAAAGGGATGATCAACATAAACACTTTTACTGGCCAGCATTAGGGTCTAAATTGAATAGGGATAAAAATTGTCCTTTTTTTCTTGTGCCCATTCAACCATCAACCACCAGACCACAAGTCAAGCCAGCATCCAACTACCGGGTGCAAATCTTTTCATCATCTGCCTGCCTTTTCCCAACTATGTTGGGGTCGGCTTCCAGTCTAACCGGGACAGCTGAATACCAGTACTTTACATGAAGCGACTGCCTGTCTGACCTCCACAATCTAGTTACTGGGCAACACAATACCCCTTGGTAAGACTGGTGTCAGACTTTCGGGATTCTGACTACCCATAAAGACTGTTAAAGATCTACAAATGACAGCCGGGACCAACATCTTAACATGTTTTCCGAGGCACAGAGGAGTATTGATATGTTGCGGACGGTCACCCATCCACAGCCTGATCTCGGCAAGCGTAGCTTAACCTTCGATCAGCACTTGCGGCTGTTTTTATTTAGCCACGATCAAAATCTTTTGTTGTGTAATATTTGGGTCTACTTAGCATAAAAGCATTATGACAGTTTGTACTTATAAAATTGAAGTCATTTATTCTGCTTGGGCATAGAGCTCCTGTTATGTAACCACTGTGCTAATGATCGTAACTGACAGGTTTTTTTTTCAATTTACGACAACAATGTTAAAGCAATACAGGTTTAATATGCAAATTGAATGAGTTAGTGAGTGTTCGGTACTGGTTCATGGCCTGACTGACAATGACTGTTAAAACTGACAAAAAAAACTGTTAGTCAGTGGGATAGTACACAGTATTTATTACTGTCTACTGATATTGGTAGCTGTTAAACTTGAAGCACACTAAATCTGGCTGCTAGTACTCTAAATTTGGCCGTATCTTTCACCGTGTTGACTCAAGACCTTGATTTTGATACACCTAATAGGGACATATAGACCTTACTATCTGGTATAAATTTCAACTTGCTAGGTCCACCTGTACCTGAGAAAATCGGTGGTGATACACGGACGGACAGACAGACGGACAAGAGAGTGATCTTATAAGGGTTCCATTTTTCCTTTTGAGGCACGGAACCCTAAAAACAAACGACATTTCAGTGTACAGCGGAGTGTTAATGTTTTTTAGCGTTCAAATTATTTTACTGAAGCCGAAGCTTCGACTGAAAAAGAGTCTTTTAACTATATGATTGTCACTAAAGTATAACACAAAATGTTCTCTTTTGTAAGGAATGCGGGAACGGCGCGCATTAGCGACGGTAGCCCAGGTGGCGGCGGCGGCCCGGCCCGCGCGGGACGGAGCGGCGAGCGCGGCGGGACCGGCGGGGCCGCGGCCCGCGCGGGACGGAGCGGCGAGCGCGGCGGGCCCGGCGGGGCCGGGGCCCGCGCGGGACGGCGCGGCGTGCGCGGCGGGCCCGGCGCCGGGCCGCATGCGCGCCTGGCGCCTGCACGCGTACGGCGCGCTGCCCGAGCTGCGCCTGGAGGCCGCGCGCGCCCCCGCCCTGCGCGCGCCGCACGACGTGCTGGTGCGCGTGCGCGCCGCCTCGCTCAACCCCATCGACGTGGCCATGATCGGTGAGCGCGCCGCCCGCGCCGCGGCAGGGGAGGGGCGGGGGAGCGGGGGGCGCGCACTTACCGGTGTGTGTGTGGCTTGCAGGCGGCTACGGCGCGCGCGCGCTGAACGTGCTGCGCTCGCTGGAGGGCGCGGAGGGCGCGGAGGGCGCGGAGTTCCCGCTGGTGCCGGGCCGCGACTTCGCGGGCGTGGTGGAGCGCGCGGGCCCGGCGGCCCGCCTGCGGCCCGGCGAGCGCGTGTGGGGCGTGGTGCCGCCACACCGCCAGGGCTCGCACGCCGACTTCGTCGTCGTCAAAGATGAATGGGTATCGAAAGCTTAAAGTAAAATGAAAAATAATAAAGCCCCTCCACACAACGAACTTTTTAAAGCGTCGCCAGGTCGGGGTCCCCCGACCTGGCGACCACCCAGCAATAATGAAAGTGTGCTGTAATATGTATCAATGTATGTATCCCATTTCATTTTAATTATTTTAAAATCAATCGAACCTGTGAAATTTGGTAAGACTGAGAGATAAGAGCTGTTGTTCTTCAAACGCCTGAACAGATCATAATTTACAGCTATAGCAGCTAGATCCATCTCAATCATGTAAGCTTTCAAGCAATAAAATTCGCATCAAAATCGGTCCATTCGTTTGGGAGCTACGATGCGACGGACAGACACACTAGAACACACAGATACACACGTTAAACTTATAGCACCCCTTACCGCGCATTCGAGCTTTTCTTGTACGTAGCTAGTATGTACCGAGCCAAGGCCAAGCCAGTCTCGAAACAGAGAGTCATGCGCCATACTGTATTACTGATCGGTTCGCGTGGCAGGCGGGGCGCGCGCCGGCGGCGCTGGACGACTGCGCGGCCGGGGGCGCGCTGTACGCGGCGCTCACGGCCTGCGCGGCGCTGCGGGCGGCCGGCCTGGGCGCGGGGGGCGCGGGGGGCGCGCGCGTGCTGCTGCTGGGCCTGGGCGGCGTGGGGCAGGCGGCGCTGCAGCTGCTGGCCCAGCGCGGCGCGCACGTCACCGTGGGCTGCGCCGCCCAGCTGTGCGAGCGCGCCGGCCGCCTGGGCGCCGCCGCCGCGCTGGACCGGCACGACGCTGGCTACGACGCCGCGGTGCAGGCGGCGGGCCCGTGAGTAGGGGCGGGCCGGCGGGCTGCGGGCTGCGGGCTGCGGGCTCGCGGGCGCCGCTCATGTGTGTGTGCGGCAGGTACGACGCGGTGCTGGACTGCGCCGGGCTGGGCGGCGAGGCGGCGGCGGCGCGGCGCTGGCAGTTCTCGCGCTACGTGACGCTGACGACGCCGCTGCTGCGCGACATGGAGGCGCGCGGCGTGGCCGTGGGCGCGCTGTGCGCGGGCGCGGCGCTGCTGGCGCAGAGCGCGCGGGTGGTGCGGGGCGCGGGCCCAGGGGGCGCGCGGGGCGCGGGCCCAGGGGGCGCGCCGCTGCTTCCGCACGTGCGCTGGGCGTTCTTCTCTCCGTCGGCGCCGGACATCGAGCAGCTGCGGCGCCTCGCCGAGCGCGGCCAGGTAGGTGGCGCTGGTGGCCTGGCTCGTGGCCGCGGCCTGCGGCCTGTCGGCCAGCCGGTCAGCCTGTCGTGCTCGTGTTTCAGTTCAGCGTGTTCGTGGAGGACGTGTTCCCGTGGTGGCGCGCGCGGGAGGCGTACGAGCGCGCGGCCCGGGGGGGCGCGCGCGGCAAGCTGCTCCTGGACTTCACTGCGCCCCCCGCGCCCCCCGCGCCCCCCGCGGCATCCGCGGCATCCGAGTAGCCGGCGCGGGCGGTGCCGGCCGTCGTCACTTCTGATGAATAGGAACAACATAACAATCGCTTGCGGTGTGTGTCAGAAGTCATTAATATTACAATCAACATCAGCAAAATGCTCTTCTTGTAATAATCTTAGCTCTATAATCTAGGTAACAAATATACTATCTAGTCCTACGCTGTGTTTCTCATAATTCTTATTTGAAACATTCTCCCTTTCATAGTTAGTCCATTGTTGTGTGGAACTCGCTTCCCTCGATATCGACATGGCCGCCAGTCGGTCGGAGGCATCTCATGCACGTTATCCCTTCATCACCCGTCGGTTGACTAGTAGACATTGCATGTGACATAAAGTTTGCCTTTGTACATTTCATGCAATAAGTTTGAACAAATAATAACAGACCATTATTTTCCTACTGCAGGACAAGGGCCTCTTCTCACAGCAAGACGAGCATTTATCACTACGCTAAACGCTTGCTCAAGGCGGGTTTGCAATTTCAGAACCTGGAGCAATTATTCATCATCTGCCTAGCCTTTTCCCAAATACGTTGGGGTCGGCTTCCAGTCTAACCGGATGCAACTCAATACTAGTATTACTTGGAGCGACTGCCTATCGGACCTCCACAATATACCTATATAAGTATAAATACGCCGATTGTTTTAATATTTAAATAATTCTGACAGCCAGGTTTCCTCACGATATTTTCCTTCACCGACGTCAGATGTCCAAGATAATCTTAGAAAAAGAGGCACAGCTACTCGGCCAGACTAGAATCCCCAATCTCGTAGTAACAATATAATTAAGTATTCTAATACACGTTTTGCTTGTTTTCTTCCGTGTTGTGTACCTACACACATAGATTAGCTATATCTGCCGCTGTGCGGTTGCCGCTACGGTCGTCAACGTCATAGGTCACCTCGGTTGCCGTTGCGGCCTGCGGGCTGCGGCCTGCGGGCTGCGGCCTGCGGGCTGCGGCCTGCGAGCTGCGGCCTGCGAGCTGCGGCCTGCGCGCTGCGAGCTGCGGCCTGCGCGCTGCGGGCTGTTACTGCTGTCCCTTCCGGACAGATTACCGCTAGTGACACTATTTTGCATAACATCGACATCAACATATTATTCATGAGATTTGTTTTAAGTAAATGTTATTAACATAAGTACTTACTTTATTTTAAGCTGACTTTAATATTTATTTTGTACAAAGTACACATTCATTTGAACGTCTTCACACATCACACGTTATCTTTCTGGATATCATGGACACGTGCAACTTTACGCAATGCAAGGACCTTGTTGTTCATGACTTATTACTTATTTATTGTTTATGCATTTTAACTTGTATTATTATATTTTTATTATTTATTATGTATAATACGTTAAATATAATATACTATAATGATTATGCACGTATAAATATTTCAAACAAACATCCGGCAAAGAGCTGTTCGTGTCGCGCACCAGGGGTTCCGTATCTTGGTAGGAAAAGCATTTTTCCATTTGCGTAGTTATTTGACACTTGCGTATTATTATTTTAGTTTTCCTCTTAATTTATTTTTAAGGACTTTTATACAATTTTACATGCCAGTTCCATCGGGCCTTATAACTAGTAGTAACACTACACACAACACACTTATCGGAGCTTATAACGTAAAACGTAATAATACAAACTCAACTAAACTATAAGCAGCTCCGGAGTTAGTGTCAACAAAACATAATGGAGCATACAGACATCGATTGTATTTATTTTGAGCTCTCGAACTAGATTCTCTCTTGTAGACTGAAAATTTGACACACTCCGTCAGTAAATGTATGAAGTAAATGTATGACATCTTATATATATCACACACCTCGCAATTTGGTGAAACATTTTTTTTCATTAAAAATCCAAAACGATTGAGCGGCATGTGTCCATGGTAGGCCCCCTGAGCCTGTGCCTGCTACTATATGTGTCCATGGTAGGCCCCCTGAGCCTGTGCCTGCTACTATATGTGTCCATGGTAGGCCCCCTGAGCCTGTGGCTGCTACTATATGTGTCCATGGTAGGCCCCCTGAGCCTGTGGCTGCTACTATATGTGTCCATGGTAGGCCCCCTGAGCCTGTGCCTGCTACTATATGTGTCCATGGTAGGCCCCCTGAGCCTGTGGCTGCTACTATATGTGTCCATGGTAGGCCCCCTGAGCCTGTGGTTGCTACTATATGTGTCCATGGTAGGCCCCCTGAGCCTGTGCCTGCTACTATATGTGTCCATGGTAGGCCCCCTGAGCCTGTGCCTGCTACTATATGTTTTCTGATCCCCTTTATCTTTCGATCTGTGATTAGAATATTGTTCATGCCAGACTTCATGACATTTAGTTTCAGTGTTGTTTCTATTCCACCGACAACGCCAAACTTTGTTGAATGGTCAGCCTCCTCATTACCATTTATACCTATGTATATGTGAGCGTAATTAAGTTAATTAGGTACTACACACAAAGGGATTTTCGTGATTTTTTTAAACTGTATATATTAGTTGAGACATTGTTTTATTTTTCCCGTAATGTTTACATAAACCTACTTAATTTATTTCATCATAACCATTCTGTCCCGCTTACAACAACAAAAAAGTATAAAAATGTTATGTATTTATGAAGCCTTTTCATATTCATGATGAGAGCCTGCTCGACCTAACCTTAAGTGATCCCATATAATATGTTCGATGTTATTTGTACATCTTAGGTAGGTACTTCAAAAGTGAATTGACTTTAGGTACATGCTAACCTACACTTTGAATTGATTCTCAATGATCTCCAACAAATCAACTTTTAACTTGACATTGACAGTTTGACCACGTGGAAAGACTGCCCCAGTGGTTTCTGATGAACCCGAAAACAATAAGGGTCAGGGCGCGAAAAGTTATATACTCGTAGTAAACACGAGCTAAGGGCATCCCCTAGGTTTTTCGACCCAAAGCGGAAGTAAGCGTCCTGACGGAAACCATTGCAGTAAATGGCCGACAGAGGTTAGAGCGATCTGAGAGATCATACCTCTGGTTCCGAGCGGTATGTTTGGCGTTGAGAATGTTGAGATCACCGACTAAGCTAAGCCGAAATCATTCAGCAGTGAGGTCTTTGGCAAGAGAGATAACATTCTCCGCAGCAGAGAGAGGGTGGTAGGCAGAACTGATGGTGATTGGCTGGCGACCAGTCATGTCATGCCGAGCTGACGACAGACTACTCAACGAGGAAGAGGCACCAAAGGGGTGCAGTAGGTAGGTGTGGCTTTCTGTGATAAATGAGACTACTGTCTTTTTTATCACGGGAACTGCCATTGTGTTTTGATGGTGTCAATTTTCAGGTTACGATTGTACGAGGAGTATTTCCCAACTGGTTTATAGCGACGTATGAGCTTAACCACCAAACATGTGGTTCTTACAATATACCTACATCAATTCGTGTCTATCTAGTAGGTATTATAGCCATCCATACCTACTTATGATTTTATTCTAGGCATGTCATCTATGGAGCTCGAAATCTCGAAACCAAAAGTCTAACATAACATGTTAACCAGGATATCGTATTTGCCCACTTACTGCATGGCTTTTCAGTTAGCAGATAGACAACTCCGTGTAAAAATACAGGTATTGAGCTGCACCTGATTACATTACAATGCCGACCCGACTTAGTCTCACACTCAAATCTGTTAAGATAATATTGAATAAGGGCAAGACACTGAAACCTCCGAGTTTGTTTCGGTGTTTCTACTCGGGAAAGTCGTCTAGATAACACTCACCTCATCTGATACGGATACTGTTAGCCTGCGTCATCCCACAGCTGGGCATTTGCCCAGCTGTGGGATGGAATGGAGCATGGGAAAAGGCAATTGCCTTTTCCCATGATGATGACTTCCAGTTGTTACGATCCAGGGCTAATGTGGGCCACTGGGTGTTGGTTCTGTCCAGCTCGTCCCGCCGACTTCTATGAGGTCTGCCGCGACGCGCGACGTATCCGCGACTGAGCAACGTCATTAATTTGTGTTTTAGAGCGCATTGTGGTGTTGCGCATGTGGTGAGTTAGTTTGACGGCTAGAATGCTGCGCTCCGTAATATTGCACGTTAGCAGAGCTTGAGTTTGGCCTTTTGGATGTTTATCAAAGATCAAGTCTGGGATCCACCGGTCAAAATGAGAAGAACGCACATGCCCGTGGCTTTTAGTGAAAAAGGAAGGTTTCTCTTCATACGTTTCTTCCAGGACCAGTAGCTCTTCAAGGACCAGTAGCTCTTCCAGGCGATTTCGTCTTACCTGGACTGGACTGATTTTTATTCTTCACCATTCCCTCTGATCCTATGCTTAGTGGTGTTTGACATCTCAGTTTGGTGTTCGACATGTTCATCGCCAGTCCGGCCTCAAGGCTTGCATTACTGTGTTGGTTTAACATTAGCTCTACTTCTGTCGCCGTGGAAAAGAGAATACGACAATGTCGTCAGCGAAGCGAAGGTTTGTTAACAGCGCCCCACCGATTTCAATACCGCTTCTCTCCCAACTAGCTGTTTACTTTTTGATCACTTCTTCAAGAGCGCTGTTAAAAAGCTTAGGTGAAAGCGGGTATCGCTATGAAAAATTACGGTCCGGCTGTTTTAACCTAATTGAAGCCGTGCTATTTAAATACCTGCACTTTACGGAGTAGACTGATGTAGGTGGGATCAACTTCGTGGTTGTTGAGAGCGTCAAATATGTGCCTTATGCGCTAAAAGGGTCTAGTTCAGTAAAAATGCCATACAACTAGTATCTGACGCTGCGTAGTTGGTCACAGACAGGGAAGGAAACGTCAAACAACAGCCTTATTTCGTTGTTATCTACGATCCTACATACGGACTACCCTAGTAATTTGATTTTTGTGAAGTTACGGTTGACGAGTTTTTTTGTGAAAATGTTTAGTGATTTTGTGACTAACCTTGATATGTTCGTGAAATTAAAAGCAGCTGGTAGTATGTATTAAAGAAAATAACTTTTTGTACAATTAAATTAAGTCAAAAATATCTGGTTTAAGCAGTAATAATGATAAAAAACTGAAGGACTTTAGTTAAAAGTATTGTTTTAATATTTATGGAAAAGTTCTTATCGTAAGGGACAAGTATTCAAAAGCAATTATAGTGAGTGGTTAGACTCAAAAATATTGTGGCCAGTTTTGGTGCGTCGAGTGCAGTTTTGGTAGAAAAAGACGATGAATTAGTTCCCAGTACATCTACACAAATTGTAATTTCACCTCCAGAGAAAGCGTCTATTGGCACATTGACCGAGGTTAGTCCTAGAAAACCTTTCGCTGAATTAGGACTTAAGCAAAAAAAGAAACTTGTAGTTTATAATTCATAATTTCACACTTTGACAAGTATGAATTCAGACGAATTATCACATGCATTTGTTTCGAAGTTAAAAGCAGTTGGAAATGAAAGTATTGCAGAAATATTAGAGTACCTAGATATTTGCTTAAAATTCCACAAGAAGTAAATAATAATAAATAACTAGTGCTGGACAATCCACACAGCATCATCTAGCCCCAAGCTAAGCAGAGCTTGTGTTATTTGTACTAGATGACTAATATACTTAATACAATACATCACGTAGATAGATATTTTTATTATACATAGTAAGTACCCAGGAACAAATATTTGTAGATCGTACAAACATTTGTCCCAAGGCGGGAATCGAACCCGCAAGCTCCTGCGTCTCAGGCGGAAATTCACTCGCCGCGCCACATCGGTCGTCAATCAAGTGCACAAAGTGAACTGAGTTTGCGCCGGATGAAGCTTTGGGCTTGTTTTTGTTGACTTAAAATGACGAAATGGCAATATAATACGCTACGGAAAAGCTTCCAACAGTAACTAGTGTTAACATATTTCCCTCCTACTACGCACTACAAAATGAAAAACTAAAATGCTATCCACCTGAAATTGCTATTACAGTAACAGATACAACAGCTAAAATCGAATTGCAAGCTCTTTTGGACATTACTGTGAAAAGATTAATTAAACTAACCCCAATTGATGAGACGTAGGTATAAAGAAATGACACTGATAAGTAAATGGGGTTATGAAGGTGCTTCTAATCAAGCCAACTATAAGCAAAAATTACATTTGGATACCATTGAAGAGACTGATTATGGCGATCCCAATGTTTCTAAGGGTAGTTGGGTAGTTACCTATCAAATTGGTTTCTGGTGATGAACTTGTTTGGGAAAATTACTATCCTAACTTTGCTCATTGGTGTCGTCTATTCTTTTTCCTTTGTATAAGAGAACAAATGTAGTATTCTAATGGAGAAAAATGCAATCGAGGCAGAGAGAGATAATTAAGTGCAGACAGAGATAGGAGAAATGAAAATCTCACACGGCTTAATATTAACGATGATAGATAATAAAGCGACAGCTATTCTTTGCGATACATCATCTCAAAGATGTAAAGTCATGATGGCCCAGTGGTTTAGGCCTCGCCTTTTGTGCACGAGGTGTGGGTTCAAACCTGGGCAAGTACCAATGTGAGTTTTTCAATTCATATGTACTTACTTCCTAAGTTTATCTTGGACATCACTGACATCGGTGAAGGAAAACATCGTGAGGAAACCTGGGCTTATATAATTAATATAAATCTGAAATCGCCAACCAGTCTTGAGCAAGCGTAGTGATTAACGCTCATGCCTTCTCTGTATGAGAAGAGGCCTTTGCCCTGCAGTGGGACAGTAGTAGGCTGGTACTGTATCACAAAGATGTGACATATTATGTAAAGCTACTCCAAAGGAGATGAATGACTTGCCCTTAATATTGAAAAAGAAACTTGATGTCGACCTATTGTATAAATATGGTCTATCGTCGTTACACATTTGGATAGGTTTCATGGAATGCATTCTTCACAAGTATATCATATATATAGATTACATTTGACGTGGAATGCTAAGGGGACAGCAAGGATATTATGCAGAGCAGAAAGAAAGATATTCAGGAAGCGTTTATATCTCAAATAGTACTTTTAATTGATGTCGTAAAACAGGGCCACGGTGCCACCAATGACGGAAATACCACTAGAAGATTTTTTGAAAACTCCAAAATTGCGGCTTCGATCACAGGAGTCGATGAGAATTTGATAAAACGTTTTAAAACCATATTAGAGGCAATTTCTTTTGGTCACCCAATAGATGTAATTAAGTTCCAACGCTATACCGAAGCTACCATGAAATTGTATGTTAATTTGTATAATTGGTAGAGCATGCCTGCAATTGTACATAAAGTTGCTCACGGAGCAGATATAATTGAGAATTTGGGTATAGTGCAAATTGGAAGATTATCTGAAGAAACTGCTGAAGCTCTAAATAAGGACTTCAGGAGATATCGTAGGTACACATCGTTCGAGAAATTTCTATATAAAGGCTACCAATGAAGATATAGAGAATAATTTATTCCTTAGTTCTGACCCACTTATTTAAAAAAACGTCACAAACTGTTGCGAAAACACAAAGCTCTCTCAGAACAGGCTACAGCTTTGTTGATTAATATGGATTCTGACTCACAAGGATAGAAGGAATCCAAGGAAAATATATAACATTTATGTTCATACCCATCACTGTACAATGAACCTGAATCTGAATAATCAACAGATGGTGCCTGTGTCTAAGCACAAATAAAGTTGTATAATATATGTAATGGTATTAGGCCTACTGGGGACGCTGTTAAATAAAATGCGCTTAGTTTTGTGCCTCTAGGGTGGTGTGGAACAGAGAGTGAAAAAAAATATATCTCCCTATCTCACTATATCTAAATATCACAGCATATCGCAGTAGCAGATTATATGTTAACGTAGGCAAATAATTTGTACTAAGTATTTTAATCTATAAACCGTTTTTTGAAAGTTCTTGAGAAATTCGAGATTTTCACGAAATTATGTTTTTTATTCAAAAAAATCTTTAAATATTTATAACATTGAAAATAAAAGTCAACACGTAAAACATTATTAAATTATATTTGATAGTAAATTTCTACTCTGTTTTTTTTAAAAACATTATCAGTATTTGTTGATTCCTAAGTCTTCTACGAGTTCATATATCGGCCTACCGTGCGCCGTGTCCATTAATAGAGAGTCAATAATATCATTTTGACAACAGACTCCAAACGGAACTAGCAAATGTCCGCTAAATCCTCCAACTAACACTGATAATGACTACCTACGTACACAGTGTGACGTCGCCGTAGGCCAGGGAGCCAGGCACTCGTGTGTAGTGCAGAGCGCCAGAGCCTGCTCCCAGCTCTACCATGTGTGTGTTGGTACCCATGTCGTGTGGTGTGAGTCTAGACGCGAGGGGTAGCGACTGTGCCGACTGTAGCGAGGCTCGGGAGGCGCGCGGCGGCGCGGCGGCGGCGCGGCACGACGGCGCAGCGTGCTCGGACTGCTCGGCGCTCGAGGGCCGGCCGCGTGCTGCCATTGGCCGCACGCACGTGGCCTGATCTCGCACCATGGCAACGCGCCCCGTCCCGCGCGCCCCGCCCGCACCGCAATTAGATATCGCGCTAGCAGTCGCCTCCTCGCATTTCGCATTCACAGTCGCGCTGAAAACGAAGTCGCGTCGCGACGTGCCGGACGTCTGCAGCTCGCGCGCCGGTCGATACTCGCGAACCCATATTATTACGACAAATGTTCACGTTACAAAGTACAGACAGTGTTTAGCTTAGTGTTTTGTAATAATATATCTCACCGGATCAATGCTCGCCAATGTAAAGGATTGACAACAGAAAAAAAGACATTGAATTTAGTACTAGCGTCGTTTGCAGTCACAAATTGGGATTAGTTGTACACTGTAAGTCACAGGAAATTCCTGAATACTATAATAGCCACCCATTTCCTGGTACACGGTACACCGTACATAGGTGCCTACTCCCTACCTTACCGGGCTTCTCACCCAGTGAGCTTTGGCAGGTTGGAACATGCTGAAGTAAGTAATCAATTATTTAAGCGTAACATTTCAAGCAACAAAAACTAAGGAAAAATCAAAATATTGGTCAAACCTTCGTTCCTAGTACGAACGTACTAATCCTCAATCACCCTTGGTTTTCCTTACGCGTGTTTCCCTGATGTCGTCGATTACGTTATTTGCGCAAGAATTGTTCTGCGTGAGAAACTAAGAACAAGTGCGCACTTGCCTACCTATTAGTTAATTGTTTAGCTTAAGCGAGGAGCTTAGGCGTCAGCACTCGACCGGCACTGTCCGACTTTCCGTGTATACGTACGGGCCGCTGGGTGCTGGGCGCTGCCTCAGCTGCCTAGCGCGGCGTGCGTAGCTCGGGGCTGGTGTGAGTGTGAGGCTCGGAGGGTCACTGCTATTGATCGGATGGCTGGCGGCCGGCCATGGCCGGAGGCACTTGGGGCCAGGCAGACAGTCATGTGTCCGATGTGAGGCGATGTGTCGCGCCGGCAGTCAGGCGCGTCGTGTGGTGGGCTGGTGGCGCTCAGCCGGTGACGTCACGCGCCGCCCGCCGCCTCGCGCCGCACAGCTGGTGGCGCTGGCGATGCGGCGCGTCGCGGTCTGCACTCTGCATAGCGGAGCCCACTCCTGCAAGCGTCACCCGAGCTTGACTCACGATTTGTCTCGTCGTTTGTAATCAAGTGTAAATCAGTGTATTATGTATTAAATTTAAAACGTCGAACTACAAGTCTTGGTCAGTAGGTCGTCTAGGGGCGGAGTTACCTTTATAATGTACTGCTAAATCTAAACTATAATAATAATAAGTAAGTAATATTATAAAGAGGAAAATATTGTTTGTTTATTGTAATGGATATACTTACTCAAAAATTACTTAACCTATTTAAAACTGAAACTTTCACCCATAAAAGCTACATTACCAGCGAGTAACAAAGGCTATATTTTATATTTCAATCTACGCTTTAAAGAGAGTAAAGGTAAAGTTAAAGTTCGAAGGGAAAATACGAAATCTACGCGGACGTAGTCGCGGGCGGAGTGCTAGTAAGTAAGTAATTAGGTACCTACAGGAGTTCGCACTCGGTGGAAACACTGACCTTGACTGTTGTGTAGTACAGAGCAATAGCTAATATTTCATAGTCCGAGGCCAAGTTATATTGGTTTTGTTACCACTTACCACTAACGTGCGGCCTACTGTACGTAAACAAGAAGTCAATACTTAAATAAAACAAATCGTTTTCATTAAATTGTGTAGCTAGGTAACATAACTTGACGACCGATGTGGCGCAGCGGGCGAAGGTCCGCCTGCGACGCAGGAGGTTGCGGGTTCGATTCCCGCCTTGGGACAAACGTTTGTACGATCTACAAAGATTTGTTCCAGGTGTTCTGGGTGTTTGCTATGTATAATAAAAAAAAAATCTATCTATGTAATGTATTGTATTAAGTATATCAGTCATCTAGTACCCATAACACAAGCTCTGCTTACCTTGGGGCTAGATGATGCTGTGTGGATTGTCCAGCATTATTTATTTATTTATTATTTATAACTAGTTAGTATCTAATGTATAGTTCAGTGAGGAGGCAGGTAGACCAGGTAGTGGGTACCTAGATGCCCAGTACTTAGTTATTTACGCCGGCCATCCGGTACTTACTTCATTACAATGCTATTGGTTTTCCAACAAAAAACAGATGACGTCTGTCGCGTGTCAAGTGTGACGAGTGCGCCAGTGGCCAGCAGACGGACGCCTCAACTATTCTAATAGGTTTCCGTATCTACTAAAAACATCGCGACGCGGTGCGTTAACATGTCGGTGGTGATGTGAACACCATTAAAGAGTTTATTAAGAACATTCATCATTGTTCGTACCAAAACCTTTTACAAATCCAGCAAGGAAATAAATACAGTAGTGCACACGTCAGTGGAAACAACCAATATAATCTGACCTCTTATTGTATCGAAACTCCTAAGCTCAAGTTCAATGTTACCATCGACGGGGTGTCGACTGTAAAATCAATATGCACCACGCGCATCATCATTTCATCGAGTATTGAAATAAGTCTCTCAGAAAAATCATAATCCTTTTAATTGAGGGACCCGACAAACCAACAACACCGGCTTAATTTCGCTTCGGCAATGTTAATAGGCGCATTCAATACACCTTTCTCCCAAAATGTATCGATATGACTGATTGGTTGAGTAGCATGATGATGCATGAAGGGTCCCGTGTTGCCATTTGGCTGGAACTTATAAACTATAGGATTTCACTTTTAACCATCATCATCTGCACCGCTTCTTCCCAACTTTAAATACCAGTATTTTCAATAGACCGACTAACAATCTTGACGACCGATGTGGCGCGGCGGGCGAAGGTCCGCCTGCGACGCAGGAGGTTGCGGGTTCGATTCCCGCCCTGGGACAAATGTTTGTACGATCTATAAATATTTGTTCCGGGTGTTCTGGGTATTTGCTATGTATAATAAAAATATCTATCTATGTAATGTATTGTATTAAGTATATCAGTCATCTAGTACCCATAACACAAGCTCTGCTTAGCTTGGGGCTAGATGATGCTGTGTGGATTGTCCAGCATTATTTATTTATTATTTATTTATTATCTGACCTCTACAACTGAATTTTGTGACACAATACTCCTTGGTAAAACTTGTTGTCTTTCAGGCTTTTGACTAAGCATGACGACTGGCAAAGATCTACAAACTTTGACGTGTTTTTCGCAGTCACGGAATGGGTCTCGGTGTAATCTAAGTAATGGATGGTCTTCGGATCTCACGGCCCGAGGGAACATAATATAGTCATAACATTCACTTAGTTTCGCAATTGTGTCAAGTTTAAACTAAACCAAATACTAACATAACCTACTCAAATTAACGAAACCCATTAATTTTCTCCTCAAATGTTGATTTCCACAAAATCCCTTCACTAGTGGATGCCTACAATATATATGTACAATCAACACCTTGTGCAAATGTCTGCCCTAAGCAGGGCCAAGGGACTGATGACTTGATGACTAGACAATCGAGTTTGTCCCACTCGATTGACTCATCAAGTCATGAACATGAACAAAATTAGGTATATTATGACGATAAAATAAATAATATCGTACCATGTACAGTCCAGCTCACGTCTGTGGTAATTGTGACTACAAAACCAGTGTATGTACGTAGCTGGTCTGTCATTCTGTTGGTACTCCGTATAGATTCAATTAAAAATAAAAGAATGTTGCTACCTGTCACAATTTTTTAGAAACCAATCTAATCCAAACTTAACGTTCCCCAAAACAATACTTTACTTTGAGCCACATGAGCGTGAGTCCCAGTCGCACACTCGCACTTGACCGGTCTGTTTACGCCCTGGCGCGAAGGCGCGGGCAGCGTGCCGTGCCATGGCTGTGACTGTGGAACTGTCACGAACTAAACACTGAAGCCCTGAATTAAACTGATGCACAATACGGGTTCATGGATATTTGACGTTGCTTTGGTTTTGCATAAGTACGACCTTGTCTAAATGGCAGCTGCCAACTGACTGAGTAAGTCTCATTTGTTTATAATATTTTTTAAGTTTAATTCGATATAATAATATTTTAATAAAATACTTATGATTCAATGAATATTTTTTCTTTCTTTTCTTTCTAATGTTGTGTACGTTGTTAACTGTGGTTCTCTTGTTGTTGCCCAGTTCCCAGTGACGGGCGTCCAGCTGCATGTCGCATGTTAATAACTATCATTGTCTGCAGTACAGCATACGGAACACCCAACCAGTCACCGATGTCTGTCTCAACACCGCAGACTAAATTTAATAAATTGGTAGGAGATTAACGCGGCCACGGTATGATGGCTGTGTGTAGACGCCCTTACGTCTACACACAGCCATCATACCGTGGCCGCGTTAATCTCCTACCAATGTTGCGAACCCAGCCCGAATGATTAACTATTCTTGGATTAGATGGGTCAATTCTATGGCCAGTTTACATTTGTAGTGACAGTGCTGAATGGGTAATTTAATCATCTGAACAGCGTTTTGATTTCACTACAGTGCAATTACACCCAGAGTTCGTCAGAGATCCAGTCCAGCGATTCAGCTACATTAACGATCTACTTTCGAATGGAAGGCTTCCACTCCAGCTTACATGGAAATCTACAATCGTCTAGCTAGACAACCAATCCTGTCCCATTTCTAGAAATCATTCGTATTGCTTTAGTGTAACAAATTGAATGGCTGGGACAGCGCTGTTCTGGCCAACACTGTCTTGAACCTGCTGTGTCCCATTACGCAACGAGTAACTTTAGTCCCAAGCCCATACTTTCGAGCCAGGTTTAAATTGCATTTGCAATTGTAGATATAATATATACTGCCCTAAGCTTGAGTATTGTGGCTCCTGACTTCACACGACAATGACGGAGCTTGGCAGGCGCGTGCAGCTAGGGGTAGCGGTGGTAACGGGCTAGCGGAGACTCCGGCCGGAGTCGCGCGGTTCATTAGCTGAACGAGACATTGTGTGAGGTGATCCAATGTGTCGGTTGACGTCGCCAATTGACGCACAAAGAGCCCCATTGTTGTCGAAAGACGGGGCGTCGCCACCGCACGCCAAGCCCGGCCACTCTTCCGTCGAACGACGCTGCGAGGCGCACGGCCAGGCCTGTGACGCCGACCGGCTTGTGCGTCGAATTAGCCCTGTATTTTTTGCGGTCAAGTTCACTCAACGAAAATAAATAGTCGTTTCGGTTTAATTCCAGTTAGCGGCACGATGCACACCACTGCGGGCTGCGGGTGCGCAGCGTAGGTACGCGGTGCGACGATTCGGCGCGTGATTTACACTTTACATTATGATTAATTGCGTATTTAATCGAGGGGTCACTAGATCGACCTCTCTAGATAAAGGGAACACTCGGAGGTCGAAGCGGACTCCGCCTTCACCTGCCCCACCTGCGACGCATCAGCCAACACGCGCTCACCCGCCGACACGTCGAGGAGCCGGTACGTTGGCAGCGCTGGGCGCCAACATGACAGGGCCACATTGGTAACTTTCTTGAAGAGGAAGAACGCACCGACCTTGTCCGTCCTTGCGGTGCGATAAGGCGGGTTCGGGGTCTCGTGGAAACGTGACGCTTCGGGCCGCGACCCCGCTATCGCACCCTTTTAACCGCGTGTCGCATCGCCGCCGCATCACTCGGCTCGCACGCTCCTCGCGCGTATCACGCACCGTCCGTTCCGACCGTGCGTTTCACATAAATATCCAAAACTAAACATTTCGGATTCAAACGACGGCCAAACCCGTACCGGGACGGAGCATCCTAAACAATCGGTTGAGGTGAGCGAAGAGACCGCAGCTTCCTCGCTTGAACCTTCAGTGGGCGCGGTGCATCAACTGAAGCTGTGCTCTGGTTGCAGATACGCGTCACACCTGAGCCGCCGACATGCCGAGTGCCGTGACGAACGGAGCCAGAGGGGCGGAGGACGACATCGTGCTGACGGGACTGTCGGGCCGCCTGCCGCAGTCCGACACTATTGAAGAGTTCGCGCAGCAGCTATTTGATGGCGTGGACCTGGTCACCGCAGATGACAGACGATGGACCCCAGGTAAGCACTTTTTCGATTGAGGTTTTACATCCAGTTTACTCTTTCTTAGAACTTTATGATGAAACTTTCATAATGAGGTAATGCCTGATTCGTGAAAGATATGCAATTGGGAATCAATCACTTAAGTTTGTAATAACTATTAGCTGTTACTACCGCTGCAGCAAAAATATCTCTTTTCTGCAACGTCTTAGAGGCTTTTTGTAGTGATCACCGTGCTGGCTCGTTGTGTTCTGTGATCAAACACTTTCATGTACTCGTATCGGTGCACGTTGACTAAACTTGTTTTCTTTATTGCAATACGTACTGGCAATGCAGTACGTATTGCCATTTATTGACAAAAAATAAATAAATTAACTTTTCAAAATGCCACCTTAGTCAGACCACCGCCCGTGACGACACACGGCACCTAAATTACTCAAAGAGGGATGAGGGTACTATGTACTTAACTTATGATTTGAACCTCGCATTGTAAATCCAGAACAGTTGGTCTCGCTCAAGTTTCGATTCATCATCACTGGCTATCATGTTCGCATCGGATCTCCGTACGTCCTAACTACATCATAGTTTAGGGAACAGTAACCGAATAAGACAATATCCTACGATGATCACAACTTAATCGATGAATGTATTACATGATCAGTGGGATGTGAACAGAATATTATTGTGTTTACTAGAGTTTGCGTACTTTGTGATGTAACATGTCGTTATGTTGTGACATTGTGGTGTCAATCTGTACATATTTGTTGTTTAGCTGACCACAAACCGGGATGTGATTTCATTTAAAATATCCATTAGTTATAGAAGCCTATTTGATGATAATATATACCTGATCATTTTTATAAACATATTGTACATAAATTACTTTATTTAAAAAAGTATGTCAATAATGGAATGAACAATAGGCAACGCAACGAAATATTTCGTGTCAATTTGAAATATTGTCCTCCTCAATCGGTGTCCAGTGGACGACATAACGTGTAGCGACTGCAAAGCAACAGGCTGCGCCCGCGCACGCGCGGCTTGCGCGGCAGAGCACCCTGCGCGCGCATGTTGCCGGCTCTGATACGGGCCGCGCGCCGTCTGCGCATGCGACACCTACTTGACCTTCAGTGCCGCGCACCGATTGACCATCAAATCGGTGGATTCACAGCGACCATAATATACCTACGGGGTGAACTTTTCGAGCGTGCATGCATGGCAGCATGGCCAAACCCAGCACTACGTGTAACAATAGCGAGAAATGCGCAAAGTGACGGGGCCGATTTGGATCAATACTAGAATTTAAAAATTAAATATATTCCGAGCTGGTGATTGAACGCGAAAAAGTTTTATTGAGAGTAGAATAAACACGCGCAGGGTTTCGCAGCCGGGATGAACACGTGTGCACGGGGCTGATTTTAACGACTGCAAAACTAAGTTTGAACTATTGACCTTAACAAAAACAACTTCATCTATATAAGTAATTTTCAGTGGAATTTGTATGAAATATGCCTTTGTTGCGTTAGTGGACTCTTACTCATTATGTCGTATTGCCGTAATAGCTGCGATAGTTTTCCTTTTAACTTCGTTATAATACTAATAGCGTGATTTCTGTACATATCCAGAAAATACCAATCACCTGGCGCGGGGCCACTTGACTTTAACTGAAATCATCATTTTAAAGACTCCCGAAATCATGGTATTGTCGAGGAAAACACGCGTAGTACAACACACAGGAAACACGCGTAGTACAACACACAGAAAACACGCGTAGTACAACACACAGAAAACACGCGTAGTACAACACACAGAAAACACGCGTAGTACAACACACAGAAAACACGCGTAGTACAACACACAGAAAACGCATTCACGCGCAGTGCTCGTCGATCGTCGCCGCGCACCCCGTGATGCGGTTCAGTGAACCAATCGTCTTATAGCTTACATTTACGGTTTAGCGTGTCATAATCTTAACTCATTCACAATATCTATTCATTGAATCGGCATCAAAACTATACATGTTTGGAATTCATTGTTGGTATTTTTAAAAGAGACTGGAAAGCATGGTTATTACTGCGGTGGGTATCTTACACACATAACTTGCACACTAGTCACTATACAACGTATCTTACACACATAACTTGCACACTAGTCACTATACAACGTATCTTACACACATAACTTGCACACTAGTCACTATACAACGTATCTTCTTCATGACAAATAAAGTACGTTGAAATTGGTTTAAAGTCCTCACAACCAAATTTTTTGGGGATTTTCCACTTTATAGCTGCACTTTTTAGCATGGACAATATGGACATTTTGCTTTGCGACTTTAAAGGTGAAATCACTCCAACTGTTGGCTCTAACAAAATAGTCACTTAAAATAATCATTTTCTTTTTAATTTTCACGTCTATCCATATCCCACATGCTCATGCGCAAGGTTTTTTTCTTCCTCATTTTAGCTCTAACTAAACAGAAAAAATACCGCGCGGGCTTCGGGATAAAGCTGCTCGAACCCAGCGTTTCAACTAACTTGTATGAAGTTGTACAAACTGACGCGCATAGCCGCGTGACTTTCTAATCGTTGAAGTGATCGCCCCCTTCAGTTGCGCGGGTTGCGCCCCACGTCCTGCGCGGGATGCAGCTCCGTGTGGCATGAGATTTACCGACTTGTATGAAGTGCCAAATAAATATTATGATTTTCATTATTCCAGTACACCTTTGTACAATATTTCATATAATCCGATCCTTGCCAACTACACAGTTACAACTACATATGTACGGAGCGGGTCAGGCGGTCAGGCAGGACGATATCATGAGGGATCCGTTGCTATTGGGCTCGATACCAACACGAATGAATGTAAGAAACAAAACACTAGGAATTCTGTCTATAATGAGCTCTTCCCCGTTTGACATTACTTCACAGAATTTGTTATAAGCCCGGCTGGCGAAATAACATCAGGTCTGTTCTTTTACAAATTTAAAAGGATCGATTCCCAGACAAGAATAAAAAAAAATACCAGATCTAGTTCTCATATTATGATAAGAACTAGATCCGTTCCGTAACTCCTTTCACGTAACGTGCAGTGTCGTGCAGAGTGGTGCAGAGTGGTGCGTGGCCGAGGATCTCGAGTGCGCTCTTTGCGATTGCAGTAGTTAACAGTTGCATTCTCTACTATTCTGGTAAGTTACTGTATATACAGTATAGGAGCCATCCGAATGGAAATTAGCAATTTGTGCAGCACTTGTGACTCGTCAAGCATGACAGAACCACAAGTCAGTCCTTCACTGTGCCATTGATATTAGCGATGTGCATGACAACCATGGCAAGGCTCACAGGTGGCAGCACTCGCAGCACGAGCTGGCTCAGGTAGTGGGTAGGCACTACGAAGTTTCCTGCCCAGTGCCCATCTACACTATACTTAGTGCTTTGGGATCTACCTGCGTGTTGTCGATAAAAAATAAGATAACTTCCAGTAGGATGTATGTCGAATAGGTACCTACATGTACGTACGGACGTACCTAATGCGCATACAAATATTGGTTTACTAAACTAAGCTAGTAGTGAACTGTACCGACTGTATAATCACCGGCAAATAAGATGGCAAAAGTCGTTAGATGCGCACAAGTCGTTTTTTAGGTCTCTTTGGTGGTCAAGCGGGACGCGGGGTATGAGGTAGCGTTGATCCGAGCGCGCGATTGGTGCATCAGTCGACCCTTGCCTCCCGCACCGCGCCTTCGTCCCGTTCGCTCCCGATTACATTTCAGTGCACGAAAATTGAACCCTTTGTTTTTGTTGTGTTAAACTTAAGTGTTGTTATTGTTTTTAAATTTATGATAGAGTTCCTGAAAAGGCATAGCATACGAGGAAAGTATGCTCAAACCAGAGTTATACAAATTAATAAAATTGGAAAAAGAACAATTTAAAACATACAGCATTGACCAAACACTTGCAGAACACAACCATAGTGTTCTGCGATTGCGACTTTCAATATGATGCCAAGGGTAGTTTTATTAACGGATAGTGACGACGACTAGTTATTTTTTTTTTATATATATAAACTTTTTTGAATTTTAAATGCACGTTATTTATAACTCCTAATAAACTTGAATTCCTCTCCCTTCTTTAACTTTGTTCTAAACAGACATGATCATTGATCAAATATAAATGATGGCAATAACAATAGAATAATGACGATCAATAAAAGTTACCACTTTTTTGTGCCACTAAGTGTACGATGCGCGAACTTACCCCCACTACGCCAAAATCTTGCCATCTCATTTGCCGGTGACTATACGTAGCACTGAGATCACTCGGCATCCGTCACTTGTTTTACTGTAGCCAGCTAATTATTAGAGTCGTCAAACGTTAAAAACGCATTCAAGGCTGTTTAGAGTTGCCAGCCCATGTGACCATGATTGTGCCAAGTCCAGGATGGCACATCGGAGTATGACGATAAGATTCGCCATGCGGAAGTGGGCCATGCTGCGAGTGCTGCGACACTGTGCTCGCTCGCATCAAACGTTCCTTTGTTTACAATAAGTAGAGTGCCACAAAATTGGCAAGTTGCGTGTGGCTGTGTGACGCCGCGCGCCGCCAATCAGCGAGGTTATCTGTCCGATCGCTCGCCTCACCCGCTATTACCGCCTCTAAACAAACGATAACGTCTCGTATCTGGCATCAGCTCATCATGGACACCCGACACTCGACAGATTGATCTCTTACGATACGTACTTACAATCTACAAATTACCTCACTCACTTCGTTTTTTCCCCTTGTCCATTTCCGATGACGAACTAAAATATAAATGTGTAGCCCAGGATGGAGTTCTCTCTACGTACCTTTTAAACTTACATTATTTTTGGGCAACATAATGAATTATCTCTCTCATATTTAACTGAAAATTATCTCATACTTAACTGAAAAGTACCTACTTTAACATTTAAACATCAAAATGCGTAGTAGACGCTACCTACAAGTCTACAACGAACCACTATTGGCGAAAGAAAGGGGAAAGAGGCTCTGTAACGCGACGGTTATTCCATTCGAATCTCGAATAGTAGCGAAGCGATCACATGAGTAATGTTTTAATATAAAATGTGTCCGGTATACTTCATATTCAGAGGACGATCGCCCACATATTGGCACGTTTAACCAATTGTGCGCGAATGAATGACTAGTGTCAACGGCATCAGTCGCGCGTCCATTGTGAGGCTTTCACCGTTAGAGGAGTGAGCGGCGACCGCAGCGCTCGGCGCGCCCGCCTCGAGTGCGGCGGAGAGCGGCGAGCGGAGAGCGGAGAGCGGCCGGCGGCGCGGCGCGGCGGCGGCATGGCCACGCCGCGCCGCGCGAGGCGCGCGGTGGCGTGATGCGCCGTGCGTCACCGTGCGTCACCGTGCACTCACACTGGCACGCACGACTCGCGATATAACTCTGCTAAGCTAACAAAGATTTTACTCGTCAAACCTGTCATAAATTATGTCATCGTGTTAACAGGAAATATAGTAAATATTGACTTGTGTTTGGTTTCCGCGTGCAACTGTGACGTGTGACGTGTGGAGCCGGGCGTGTTTAGATAGCTCGCTGATAAACAAACATATTCGGCAAAATTTAATGATTTCACATCCGCTCACTTGCGCTGTGCGCATATCGAGTACTCAATCATGCAATTAACTAGAAACCTGAACGCGATTGTGTTCGCGAGCAGGAGTAATCAGGAGCGATGTCCGAATGGTTTCCACATAGCTATGTTAGTTCAGGAGTGATGTCCGAATGGTTTCCACATAGCTATGTTAGTTCAGGAGCGATGTCCGAATGGTTTCCACATAGCTATGTTAGTTCAGGAGTGATGTCCGAATGGTTTCCACATAGCTATGTTAGTTCAGGAGCGATGTCCGAATGGTTTCCACATAGCTATGTTAGTTCAGGAGTGATGTCCGAATGGTTTCCACATAGCTATGTTAGTTCAGGAGCGATGTCCGAATGGTTTCCACATAGCTATGTTAGTTCAGGAGTGATGTCCGAATGGTTTCCACATAGCTATGTTAGTTCAGGAGCGATGTCCGAATGGTTTCCACATATCTCTCACATATCTTACTTTCAATCAAAAAGCGTGTTAAAAATATATTATATTATAAAATAATAATTCGGTGGCAATGTAACATGATAAAGTTTTACTTTCATAATTATACAAATACTACACACAAATACTGTAGTCTGATGACTTGACGGGCTAAGTGTCGTCGTCGGCGATCGGCGGTCAGCGGTCAGCGGTCTCGCCTACCGAGGCTTCCATGCATTAGGTTCCGTCCAGTAGGATTTTTATTTTCAAAGTTAAACTCTGATTTATTGCGACCTTTGTAAAGGTTTCATCACAGATATGTACTAATAAAGATTTTATTAGTACAAATCTGTGATGAACTGAAGCAATGTTTATTTTCCCTGTAGGTGACATTAAAACCTCCAGTACTAGATATACTTCAGTGGATTCGCCACAATATCTAAGTATGTGCCCACAAGGCGCAGTTATCCCATTTTAATATTTCGTCTCCTATTGCAATGACATTGTTTATAACTATTCCATTTACGATTTGGGTACGTTAGCACGTGCCAATGTCGTAAATAGAATACAAGCATGTGAACCGATATATATATATATATATATATGATACCCTCACGATAGGATTGCACGGTCTACCGGAGCGCAATGGCAAGCTCAAAGACTTGGCGCACTTCGACGCGACGTTCTTCGGCGTGCACGCCAAGCAGGCGCACCTTATGGACCCGCAGCTGCGCCTGCTGCTGGAGCTGACGCACGAGACCATCATCGACGCCGGCATCAACCCGAGCGAGCTGCGCGGCTCGCGCACTGGCGTGTACGTGGGCGTGTCCAACTCCGAGACGGAGGAGATGTGGACCGTGGACCCCGACAAGATCAACGGCTACGCGCTCACTGGCTGCTGCCGCGCCATGTTCCCGAACCGCATCTCCTACACCTTCGACCTCAAGGGGCCGTCCTTCGCGGTGGACACGGCTTGCTCCAGCTCCATGTTCGCGCTGGCGCAGGCGGCCACAGCCATCCGCTCCGGGCACTGCGACGCCGCCATCGTGGCCGGCACCAACCTGTGCCTGAAGCCCGCCAACTCCCTGAACTTCCACCGGCTCAGTATGCTGTCGCCCGAGGGCCGCTGCGCCGCGTTCGACGCCAGCGGGCGCGGCTACGTGCGCTCGGAGGCGGCCGTGGCCGTGCTGCTGCAGCGGCGCGGCGCGGCGCGGCGCTGCTACGCCACGCTGCGCGGCCTGCGCGTCAACACCGACGGCGCCAAGGACCAGGGCATCACCTTCCCGTCCGGCGACATGCAGCGCCGCCTCGCCGAGGAGACATTCGCCGAGGCCAAGCTGCGGCCCTGCGACGTCGCCTACGTCGAGGCCCACGGCACCGGCACCAAGGTACGCCTACGTAAACACCTACCCAGCTACCAACATACCCAACTACCCGCCACTGTAATTATCAATCAGTAAAAAAATGACATCAGCTATTAGTTTGAAGAGCGCCCAGAAAGCGTTGTTATGTTGCACGTTAGGTGCAGGGATATGCAGTACTTTTGACCGCATCAGTATTTATGTGACATGACGAGGCGCCGTGTGCTCGCCAGGTGGGAGACCCGCAGGAGGTGAACGCCATCGCGGAGTTCTTCTGCAAGGGTCGCAAGGGGCCCTTGCTGCTGGGCTCGGTGAAGTCCAACATGGGCCACTCGGAGCCTGCGTCCGGCCTGTGCTCGGTCGCCAAGGTGGTGGTGGCCATGGAGCGCGGCGTCATCCCCGCCAACCTTCACTACAAGAATGCCAACCCGGACATCCCGGCGCTCAGTGACGGCAGGATCAAGGTAAGTTGTTGATCACTTGCACCCTCCCGCACCGACACTAGACTCGTGCTGGTGGTTTGTCCAGGTCCGAGTGTTCGTTCACGTGCGATCTGTGCGGCCAATGCGCGAGCTGTGGGGGCTCGTTTAATACAATGTGAGTGTATCGAGTCGTGTGCGCGCGCAGGTGGTGGATCGCAACATGCCGTGGGAGGGCGGGCTGGTGGCCATCAACTCGTTCGGGTTCGGCGGCGCCAACGCGCACGTGATCTTCGAGTCGGAGGCCGGCGGCGGCGCGGCACGCACGCCTGCGCGGTACGCGGCGCCGCGCGTGGTGCTGGCGTCGGGCCGCACGGAGGAGGCCGTGGCCGAGCTCACGCGGCTGGCGGCGCAGCACCGCGACGACGCCGGCCTGCACTCGCTGCTGGACGCCGTGCACAAGCACAACATCCCCGGCCACTCGCACCGCGGGTTCGTCGTGCTCACCGACCCGCCCATGGAGGAGTGCATCGTGAGTATTCAGGACGCCGACCCTCGGCGACTGCTTTCTGATTCGTTCGCGGTTCTGTCATGTGTAACGACTCTCTGTACGCAGGAAATAGAGAGCGGTGATCCCCGTCCCGTGTGGTTCGTGTTCTCCGGCATGGGCTCACAGTGGCCCGGCATGGCTAAGACGCTCATGCAGCTGCCTACGTTCGCGGATAGCATCAAACGCTCGGCGGCGGCGCTGCGCCCGCACAACATCGACCTCATCAACATCATCACCGACGCGCCGGCGACGGCTTTCGACGACGTCATCAACTCGTTCGTGTCCATCGCGGCGGTGCAGGTGGCGCTGGTGGACGTGCTGCGCGCCATCGAGATCCACCCCGACGGCATCGTGGGCCACTCGGTCGGCGAGATCGGTGAGTAGCGGCGGCAGCGAGCGCCCGCAGTGCGCTGCGTGCGGCGTGCTGCGCGAGACTGACCCTCGAGTCGCCCGCAGGCTGCGCGTACGCCGACGAGACGCTGACGGCGGAGCAGGCCGTGCTGGCCGCGTACTGGCGCGGGCGCAGCATCGTGGACGCCAAGCTGGCGCCGGGCGCCATGGCGGCCGTGGGGCTGTCGTGGGAGGAGTGCGAGGCGCGCTGTCCGGCCGACGTCGTGCCCGCCTGCCACAACGCCGGCGACAGCGTGACGGTGAGTGCGGCGCCGGGAGCTGCGAGCGCACAAGTGACGTCAGCGTTCCCAATGTTACGTGAAACCCGCAGATTTCAGGGCCCGTGGAGTCGCTGGAGAAGTTCGTGGCGACGCTGTCGGCCGAGGGCACGTTCGCGCGGCGCGTCAACAGCTCGGGCGTGGCCTTCCACAGCAAGTACATCGCCGCGGCCGCGCCGCTGCTGCGCCGCAGCCTGCAGAGCGTCATCCCGGCGCCCAAGCCGCGCTCCAAGCGCTGGGTGTCGTCCTCCATCCCGCGCGCGCAGTGGGACTCCGACCTGGGTGAGGCTGCACACTGTCCTTAGCCAGCTCCTTCTTGGGTTAGCTGCTTGCTGCACAGGCATGGCACTCAATCGACAATTCTGAAATTACCTCTTAAGTGGTTTATAAACTAAACTAAACTCAATATTTCCAAAGGTGTGTATGAGCCATTCGCGGTGAGAATTGGGAAAAAGGGAATGAAACTCCCAATTAAAAGACAATAATAAACAATAAGAAATAATTTTAAAAAATCAGATACCAAACTGTGTAAAAGATGAACTTAAAATAAATTACTAACATAAAAACAAGTCCAGTAGTCTAGAACTGTGCGACTTACAGTCGAACCCATTATTGAGAAGCTGGTCTTAATTTTGAATGCTTCCCGACTGTAAAAGTCGCAGAGTTCTAGACTACTGGACTTACTTTTTTATCTTTTTAGTTTATTAAAATTAAAAAAAGCCAAAATGTAAATATTTTCACCAAAACAGTAAAAATTATGGATATCCATAATTTTTACACCAGAAATAAGCACAAACCATATGCTCGAGAATAAATAAAGGTATTTCCGGATTAAGTATAGGTGAGCTACCGTGAAACAGTTTGTTCTCACGATTTATAATTTATCACTTTGTTGGTGGGGTCTATATGTGTGCCTATTCCAAATTATAGTGTTCTAGTACTAATAGTTTCTGTGCTAAGCCGGGGACCGACGTACGGTCGGACATGGCCAAACTATAAGGGTTCCTGTCGGCCCGGCGAGGGGTGCTCCCGTGTAACTATGCGTTAAGTCACGCCTTCAACACCGGATTTTTCACCGGACATTTCCCATCGAAATTACAAATAAATGTAGAGATAACAGTTCCACGAGAGTGAGTCAATGAGAGCTTCCCCGCAGCCAAGCTGAGCGACGCCAACTACCACGTCAACAACCTGCTGTCGCCCGTGCGCTTCGCGGACGCCGTGCGCGAGGTGCCGGAGCGCGCCGTGCTGGTGGAGGTGGCGCCGCACGCGCTGCTGCAGGCCGTGCTGAAGCGCGCGCGGCCGGCGCCGGCCGCCGCGCACGTGCCGCTCGTGCGGCGCGACGCGGCCGACGCGTGCGCGCACCTGCTGGCCGCCGCCGGCCGCCTGTACTGCGCCGGCGCGCAGCCGGCCGCCGGCCGCCTGTACCCCGCGCCGGCCTGGCCCGTGCCGCGCGGCACGCCGGGGCTGGCCAGCCGCGTGCGCTGGGACCACCGCCTGGAGTGGCAGGTGGCGCACTTCGGCAGCGCCTCGCGCTCCGGCGAGAACGTCATCGAGTACGACGTGTCGCGCAACGACGACAGCTTCATCACCGGCCACAACATCGACGGCCGCGTGCTGTTCCCGGCCACCGGCTACCTGGTGAGTGCGCCACCGGACGCCACCGGACGCCCGCGCGCGGCCCGCGGGAGCGCTCACTCATCGCATTCCTATGCTTGCAGACCCTCGTCTGGAGAACCATGGCGAAGCTCAACAACAGGAAGCCTGAAGAGACCCCGATCGTGATGGAGAACATCCAGTTCCGCCGCGCCACCATCGTGTCGCGAGACACGCCCGTACGCTTCCTCATCAACGTGCTGGACGGCACGGGCGAGTTCGACGTGTGCGAGGGCGGCGCCGTGGTGGTCACCGGCACCGTGCGCCTGGCCGAGCAGCCGGACGCCGAGCGGCTGCAGGAGCCCGAGCCCAGCGCGCGGGCCGAGGACGGCCTGCTGCCGCTGGTCACGGACGACATCTACAAGGAGCTGCGTCTGCGCGGCTACAACTACGGCGGCCTGTTCCGCGGCATCCGCTCCTCGGACCCGCGCGGCACGTGCGGCGAGCTGGCCTGGGACAACAACTGGATCTCCTTCATGGACACCATGCTGCAGTTCGGCATCATCGGCGTGGACACGCGTGAGCTGTACCTGCCCACGCGGCTGCAGCGCGCGCTCATTGACCCGGCGGCGCAGCTGAGGGCCGTGGCCGCGCTGGCAGAGGGCGGCACCGTGCCCGTGCGCATGCACCGCGACATCGACGTCATCAGCGCCGGCGGCATCGAGTTCCGCGGCGTCAAGACCAGCCTGGCGCCGCGCCGCGCCAACCCGCAGGCCGCGCCCAAGCTGGAGAAGTACGTGTTCCTGCCCTACGACAACGCGGCCGTGGCCACCGAGGACACCTCGCGCTCCAAGCGCGACGCGCTCACCGTGAGCCTGCAGCTGGTGCTGGAGAACGCCGGCGCGCTCAAGCTCAAGCTGGCCGAGGCGGCGCTGGAGCGGCCGGCCGAGGCGCTGCTGACGCCGCTGGCCATGCAGGTGCTGGAGGCCGAGCCGCAGGTGCGCGTGGACGCGTCGCTGGCCGCCGGGCCCGCACCTGCCGCCTACGCCGCCGCCGTCAAGGACCTGGGCGTCAAGGTGCTGCCCAAGGACGGCAAGAGCGCCCCCATCGAGACAGACTGCCACCTGGTGCTGGCGGCCGACGTGCTGAGCCGGCACGGCGCCGCCACGCTGGAGCACCTGGCGGCGGCGCTGGGCCCGGCCGGCATGCTGCTGCTGGAGGAGCCGCACAAGGCGCTGGACGAGCGCGGCGCGCGGGAGCTGGTGGAGCGCGCCGGCCTGGCCTGCGTGTCGCGCCAGGTGGCGGCCAGCTGCGAGTACGTGCTGCTGCGGCGCCAGGCCGCGCTGCCCGCGCGCCACGTGGTGGTGGACGTGGACGACGACGCCGCCTTCGGCTGGGTGGAGGAGCTGCGCGCGGCGCTGGCGCAGGCCGAGGCCGAGGACATGCGCGTGTACTGCGTGGCGTCGGGCCGCGCCGGCGTGCTGGGCCTGTGCGCCTGCCTGCGCGCGGAGCCGGGCGGCGCCGCGCTGCGCGCCTACCTGCTGCCGGGCGCGCGCGAGCGCTTCCGGCCCGACGCGCCGGCCTACGCCGCGCAGGTGCGCCTGGACCTGGCCGCCAACGTGCTGCGCGCCGGCGTGTGGGGCGGCTACCGCCACCTGGCGCTGGGCGCCGCGGCCGAGGCGCAGCTGCAGGTGGAGCACGCCTACGTCAACACGCTGACGCGCGGCGACCTGTCGTCGCTGCGCTGGATCGAGAGCCCGGTGCGCTACGCGCGCGAGCTGCCGCTGCCGGCGCGCACGGACCTGTGCCGCGTGTACTGCGCGCCGCTCAACTTCCGCGACATCATGCTGGCCACCGGCAAGCTGCCGCCCGACGCGCTGCCAGGCAACCTCGCCGGCCAGGTCAGTCACTCGCGACTTACATTATGTTCCCTCCGGACTATCGCTAGCAGAATGCCTAATGTTTACATGTAATTACGTTCTCTTTCCCTCAGGAGTGTATCCTCGGTTTGGAGTTCAGTGGACGCTCATCTGACGGCAAGCGCGTGATGGGTATGGTCGCGGCGTGCGGGCTGGCCAGCACGGTGCTGGCCGACAAAGGATTCCTGTGGGAGGTACCGGCCAAGTGGTCGCTGGAGGAGGCGTCCACGGTGCCGGTGGCGTACGCGACGGCGTACTACGCGCTGGCGGTGCGCGGGCGCATGCGGCGCGGCGAGGCCGTGCTGGTGCACGCGGGCACGGGCGGCGTAGGGCAGGCCGCCGTGGCCATCGCGCTGCACGCCGGCTGCACCGTGTACACCACGGTGGGCACGCCCGACAAGCGCGCCTTCCTGCGCGAGCGCTTCCCGACGCTGCCGCCGGAGAACATCGGCAACTCGCGCGACACGTCGTTCGAGCAGCTCATCAAGCGCCGCACGCGCGGGCGCGGGGTGGACCTGGTGCTGAACTCGCTTGCGGCCGACAAGCTGCAGGCGTCCGTACGCTGCCTGGCCGAGGGCGGTCGCTTCCTGGAGATCGGCAAGCTGGACCTGTCCAACGACACGGCTCTGGGCATGTCCATCTTCCTGAAGAACACCACTTTCCACGGCATCTTGTTGGATGCGCTGTTCGACGCCGACTCGGAGAACAGCGACAAGGCGGCCGTGGTGCGCTGCGTCACCGACGGCATCGCTGCCGGCGCCGTGCGCCCGCTGCCGGCCACCGTGTTCTCCGACCACCAGCTGGAGCAGGCCTTCAGGTAGGCCTCCGAGCGCGCGGGACACGCGGCGCGGACTGCGAGCAGCGAGCAGCTAGCACGGACTCACACTGATACCGTTCCGCAGGTACATGGCGACGGGCAAGCACATCGGCAAGGTGGTGCTGCGCGTGCGCGAGGAGGAGGCGGCCGGCGCGCGGCCCGCCAGCAAGCTGGTGTCGGCCATCCCGCGCACCTACATGCACCCCGCCAAGAGCTACGTGCTGGTGGGCGGCTTGGGCGGCTTCGGCCTGGAGCTGGCGCAGTGGATGGTGCGGCGCGGCGCCACGCGGCTGCTGCTGAACTCGCGCAGCGGCGTGCGCACGGGCTACCAGGCGTGGTGCGTGCGGCGCTGGCGCGAGGCCGGCGTGCGCGTGCAGCTGTCGCAGGCCGACGCCAGCCGCGCCGCGGGCGCGCGCGCGCTGCTGCAGGAGGCGGCGGCGCTGGGCGCGGTGGGCGGCGTGTTCAACCTGGCCGCCGTGCTGCGCGACGCCTTCCTCGACAAGCAGACGCCGGCCGACTTCCAGGCCGTCGGCAAGCCCAAGATCGACGGTAAGCACTGGCACTGCTTCCGAGTGCTCTATAAGTACATAGTACCCTGTAAGGGTTGAAAATGATGCAAAAGGCACTGAAAATGATGGTGAGATGTCCTTCCTTCCACCTCAATGTTTGTTGGAGACCTCCAAGTAACATTCGAGGTTGTTGTTATGTGTGTCTTTATTTAGATGAAATTTGCTATAAGCTAATCAAAATAATCATCTTCGGGACAAAGGTTGTTAATGGAGCGAGCCAGACCCTTCTTGGTCGTAGAGTACTCTTCTTATAGACACGTTCCTCATATTAATGGCATTATTGGTGGCTACAGCTACTAAGGCCCTGGACACGGCGACGCGTGAGCTGGCGCCCGAGCTGGAGTACTTCGTAGTGTTCTCCTCCGTGTCCTGCGGCCGCGGCAACCCGGGTCAGAGCAACTACGGACTGGCCAACTCCGCCATGGAGCGCATCGTGGAGCAGCGCCAAGCCGACGGCCTGCCAGGCCTGGCCGTGCAGTGGGGAGCCATCGGTAAGTACCGGGCCGCGGCCCGCCTCAGCCGGCCCGGCCCGCGGCCCGCACTCACCGCGCTCTGTTGCAGGCGAGGTGGGGCTCATCGTGGAGACCATGGGGGGCGACGAGACGGTGGTGGGCGGCACGGTGCCGCAGCGCATCGCGTCGTGCATGGAGGCGCTGGGAGCGCTGCTGGCCCTGCCGCACGCGGTGGCCGCCTCCATGGTGCTGGCAGACAAGCGCCGCGCTGCCGCCGCGCCGCAGCAGGACCTGCTGCACGCAGTGGCCAACATCCTCGGCATCAAGGACCCCACCAAGGTGTCGGACTCCGCCAACCTGGCCGAGCTGGGCATGGACTCGCTCATGGGCGCCGAGATCAAACAGACGCTGGAACGCGGCTACGACGTGGTGCTCGGCGTGCAGGAGATCCGCGGGCTCACGTTCTCCAAGCTGCGCGGCATGGCGGGCGGCGACGACGCGGCGGCCGGCGAGGCTGGCGCCGCCGGCGACCCTGGCGCCGCCGGCGACGCCGCCGCGCCCGGCGACCAGGTGCAGTTCGCGGCGCTGGGCGAGCTCATGCCCAAGCAGGCGCTGGTGAAGCTGCCCAGCGCCGCGCCCGCCGGCTCCGAGCTGCGGCCGGTGTTCATGGTGCACCCCATAGAGGGCGTGGTGGACCTGCTGCGCGGCGTGGCGGCGGCCGTGCGCGCGCCCGTGTTCGGCCTGCAGTGCACGGCGGCCGCCCCGCTGGGCGACATGGCGGAGCTGGCCCGGCACTACGTGGCGCACGTGCGCGCGCTGCAGCCCGCCGCGCCCTATACCATCCTCGGCTACTCCTTCGGCGCCGGCGTCGCCTTCGAGATGGCGCTGCAGCTGGAGCAGGTAGGTGTCGCAGGCCGGGCAGGCCGGGCGGGCCGGCTGGGCGGCCGCGGGCTGACGCAGCGCTCTGTTGCAGGCCGGCTGCGAGACGCGGTTGGTGCTGGTGGACGGCTCGCCGGCCTACGTGGCCACGCACACTACGCGCGGCAAGAAGAAGCGCAGCACCCGCTCCGCCGAGACCGACGAGGCCGACGCGCTGGCCTACTTCGTGCAGCTGTTCAAGGACGTGGACGCCGCCAAGGTGTCGGCGGAGCTGGAGCGGCTGCCCAGCTGGCAGGCGCGGCTGGCGCGCACCACGGCGCTGGTGGGCGCGGCGGCCGGGCCGCACGGCGCCGAGGCGCTGGCGGCCGCCGCCAACTCCTTCTACCGCAAGCTGGTGATCGCCGACACGTACAAGCCGGCCGGCCGCCTGCGCGCGCCCGTGACGCTGTTCACGGCGCGCGACAACTACGTGACGCTGGGCGAGGACTACGGCCTGCGCGAGGTGTGCTCCGGCGCGCTCAGCACGCAGCAGCTGGCCGGCACGCACCGCACCATCCTGGCCGGCGACGCGGCCGCGGCCATCGCGGCGCACCTGTCGCAGCTGGCGCACTAGCCCGCGCGCGGCCCGCGCCGCCGCCGGCGCCGTCGGGCCCGCCGCTAGGCCGCCGCTGGGCCGCGGCCAGGCCGCCGCTGGGCCGCGGCCAGGCCGCCGCTGGGCCGCCGCCAGGCCGCCGCCAGGCCGCCGCCAGGCCGCCGCTGGGCCGCCGCCAGGCCGCCGCCTCTATTTATCTCTGCGGGGTAGAGTATAACTAGTGCGAGGAGTATAATTGTGTATATAGCGATAACATGATACTCTATTTATTGTACGTATGTTAGGATGGCCGAGCCCGGCTCGCCGATTGTGATACATTCCATTCCGCCGTGCCGACCCGAGTCGACACGCGCCGTACATATGCGTATGTACGCGTGGTTAGTTTGTAGTATGCCATTACATGAAGCATGTAATCCTGACTATAAGATAGTGCGTAATTCGGTGCGGGCGCTGGCGCTGGTCACGGACTATATCAACATTTTATTCGAATATTATTGGTATTTTGTATTTTTCGATATTCATGTTTATGGAATTAAGTTAGTTGCCTCTTGCTGTAACGACGGGCAGTACGGTGCGTACTGCGACATGACACGGCAGGCAGACGGAGGCACTCGCGCGCGTGTCGTGACGTCACACGGGTCCGTGGCGGCGCGCGCGTCGCCGGTAGCGATAAGTAGTTAGTACCAGTGTATGGTTGTTGCGGTATTTATTTTGTTACTAATAAGGAGCCTGCGCCCTGTGATTAAAAGTGCATTATTTTTTAAAGGCGAGTTTTATTTTTTCCCAAAGTTTTAATTTCTTAATAGGAACGCACATCAAAACCTCAAAAGTGCATGAGGCTTGTCCACAAATAATTGTCCAATTTTGTCCATTGCCAATAACTCTCCAATGTTGAAGTTGCAACTGTCTCATTAGCTGTCTTCAACCCGGGTTCAGGGCCGGCCAAAGCACTGTTTCCGCCATCTGAGAGTACTTGGCGATATGAGGGCAACACAGGAACACACCAAACTTACTACACTGGTATTGGTCGATTTTTTTAATTCCTTAAATACCGTCAACCACGATATCCTGTAAGCCATTTTGCCCCATCTTATGGTCTCTCCCTAGGCACTGGAATGGCTCCTCTTACCTTCAGGATCGTCAGCAGTCGGTTTGTTCTGGAGATTCTTTCTCTTCTGTTCTCTATTGTAATGAACCTCATTACTTCGGAACTTCAGTGTGCGTATCATTTGTATGCAGGTCACCTGCACACCTGCAGTCGTCAGTCGCTCCTCAAGTGGTTGCCCATTAGGGCGGAGCGTTTTATTTTTCGGAAAAGTATAATCTCGGTATCATGTTGAAAACGTTGTAACAAAACAAAATGAAAAAGATAGGTGAATAAAGAATAGAGAAAACGTTAATTCACGGAGTTACGGAAGGAAGTAGTACCGTTTGATTGAATTGTGGTAATTTAAACTTATCACCGCCAACGTACACAGAACGCGATGCCTCGCCAGCTCCGAGCTATAAAATAAATGTATAACATTTAATAATATAGCTAAGGCCGGTTCAAAGGTCGGTCCACGTACGAGGCCGTTAATACCGCACTAGCCTCGGTGACAGCTGCGCAGATCTTCAGCCGCATAGAAGTTCCTGTAACCACCGATCCAAACTCGCATGACCAACTGGTACGGTTAGGTACGCCACAATTGCAAGCCTTTCACCTTACAGAAAGAAGTTGGCAAATGGTAGAAGGCTAGTCTAGGCTTGGTAGGCAATAAGAAGAAAACACTACTAAAGAGAAAAATTACTAATATAAAAATAATCAATCATTATAAATAATTAATCGTTCCAACTGATTCCTAATCTACACATGTTTTTGACAAATAAAAGTTATCTTAAAAAGCAAGAATAGAATAATTGGTTTGCGCGATAGTGTGGGTACATCACCAATTTATTATTTACAGATGTAGGTACCGTTTAAAGCTAGCTGTTATAACTGGCTCAAAAAGCGTACAAAATATCAAGGAGTGTACAACACAAATGGGCTTTTGTTCAAGCTACAGCGGCGACTACCCAAATACATTTCAATAAAACAAATAACTGCGCTACTTACCCAGTACGGGGATAACGCACGGCACTTGGGAACTTCATCACTTCAAGAGGGAGCAGTTTACATATTCAGGGTAAGGTTTGACGGTTTTCAAGAATGACTGGTACATGACCGAGGGACACGAGGGCGCGCGCTGCAGTACGCGGCGTGTGTCGCCGGCCAGTGTAGGCTGACCTGCACTGGCTACACTGGCCGGCGCCGGCGCCGAACGGTTGCGCCCGCGCTGCACATACAATGTGAAAGGAAGGGATATGAGAATATATAAAACAGCAAGCAGCAAGAAATTGCGGTGTCTGTTTGTTCCTAGTATTTTTAGGATAGATTTAATTTAATTTTAGTTTTAAAAACAATTGAGACGATTGTGTTATATTCTCAACAGGTTACAAATTTCCTAATTAGTTAGTATGTGTATAAATGATGAGAACACCCATATTGCTCCACTTATGTTTAAGTTAATAAAGGGCGAGCCTACTGCCATCAATCTGGTACTAATCTGAACTAATAAATAATAAAAAGCTAAAATTACTTGCACATATTTTGACTTAGGTACCTTTTTTTTTTGTTAACGGGGGGAAACCTTCAAAAGGTGCGTAGGTAGTCAACATTGAATATTTTTTATACAAAAGAAGCTAAGCTAATAAGCTAAAATTTTATATAATTGTAATCTGTGGAGAACGTAGTGGGTAGCATAATTTGTTCAAAATGTATATTTAAGAGAATATGTGCATATCTAATTGTGCTACTCTTTGTTTTTCCTTAAATAAATAAAATAAAATAAAAAAATTACATTTGCTTGACAAACATTTCACGAATTAGGTACCTACTTACCTACCTACATGTGTTAGCTTTACTTTCTTTTCGTTCATTAACATCAGTAAACTTAATCCATTAAGTATTGCTAAGTGTCACTAAATCAATTATCTTATTAACCTTTTGAACGCCAATGTCGGCTATAGCCGACATGAGCAAGCGTGCCCTGTGCGCCAACGACGGCTATACTCGACAAAAAACAGGTCGCAGAAAAATACAAAATAAACCTATTAAATCATTACTTTTATGTATTTTATTGATACACCTTGAAAGCTGAATGTCTAAACATTATTTAGTTGCATACAGTAAACAAAAATGCATATTCCTCATTTAAATATTTGATGATAAAAAGTAAAATAATTTATGGTTAAAAAAGTAAGTCCCATGACGCCAATGTCGTGCAGAGCCGACTGCTAGTGATGTAGTATCATGTTGACGTATATTATATTCTTAAATTAATTTAGGTAACTTAAGGTATTGTAATATTTGTCATTACAGTTTTTATTGTTCTAACAAAATATAAACGATTGTAAGCACTGAGAAAAAAGTAGTTTTACTATATTAAAAACTGAAACATAGTTGCGTAAATACATTTTCGATATTCCCTTATCGCCAATCATGCGCATCCCTAGCAAGCTCTCGATAAGCAGTCCCCTCTGCGCCATTGTCGGCAGAAGTCGACTGACTCGTGACGTCGTAAGCGTATAAAGTGAATTTTAGTGCGGGAAATATGGAACAACAAGAAGTATTTACCACTGAACAATTATTACGTATCTTGGAAGGTACTGAAGACGATGAGTTTTCTGAATCTTTAGATGAAGATGATTTAGAGGTAAGTTAATTTTAATTTAAAGTTATGTTTTGCTTTACATGTAAGTATGTACATACTTAATTGGTTATTATATTCTAAAGAGTGCTCTCTTATTTCGCCTACTCGCTTACATTTTGTAAGGGTACCTATATAATCATATTCAACTGAGCTTGAGAAATTACGAAAACAATTTTTACCCACAATCAATTTTTACCCACAAATTAAAATTAGCTTATGGCACAATTCAAACCAAACGGCCGGCACTGTTACTAGCAAACGATTTTAAGCTTTACCTCAACTGCAAAATGCGCAGTATCGCCTGTGAACTCTCAAGGTCTCGCGGAGCCGCATGCCTTTTTGAATTTTCAAGCGATACTGCGCATTTCCTAGTCGAGATAAAGCTTAAAATCGTTTAACAGTAAAAGTGCCGGCCGCTGCGCTGCCACTTCGGTGTGAATCTACCGTGTTTCATAAATCAGAAACAATTATGAATAGTTTACATAAATATGCATTTGTAGTTACTAACAAATGAAATGAAACACCATAGATGTCTACAATTTATTTAATTTAACAAACTTTTACAAAATGAGCATACCTAATAATAATATTTTATGTTGACTTACAATATTACCTACAATAACAAGTAATAAATCCCTATTGTATCACGCATGAGCTTCGACGCGAGTTTGCCGGCAAACATGTTCCTACTTGTCGAACCTAACTTAAAAAAAATTGAAAATTGTTTATTTGCATTATGCTAATCAGTCTTGTAAGAATCAAATAGTAACAATACAAAATTATTTGGGAACTTAATCATGAAATAATAATTAAAAACAAATAATCAAACCTTTTGATTGATTGATTGATTGAATCAAACCTTAATCAAAATTTAATCAATTTTCTTGTACCGTATATTTAATGGTAAAGGATTTTCATCTTCGTCAGAAGGACATTCTGGTATGAAATCAACACTTTCGGATAAATCGGAATCACCCCGGTATATTCTGAGATTCTGACTGTTATTAACAACTTCGGAACTACTTGAGTGGAACGTTGTAAAATATTTAATATTGGAATGTTCTTTTTAACATATTAATGATCGACCATTTATCTGGCAAGTATTGATAAAAAAATTAATAATAATGGGTATCGATATAATGTTGAAATCCCTATTTTTTTGTAGGTATTTAATTAAGATTTTCGGGCTTGGCGTACAGGGCATAGGAATAGGTACCGATATGGCGTGGCGGTGAAAAGGTTAAAGATTCTGATTTCTCGTTATCCCGTGCGGCATTTCTGCCTTTTGGTCTGAGTTCTGAAGCATAATACACTTGAGAGCAATAAAATCGCACACGTTGACTTTTTGTTGTTAAAGCAGTTTTTTTCATGAATGTGAATACATATTAAAATAAAACTTACACTATTTTAATGTTTACTTCAGTACCTTTCTAATGATATCAAATACAGTGTAAAAAAAGTACCCATAGGGAGTTTTAGGGCACAAAACCCAACATACGGATAAAATTACCCAATTTAGCTTAAGAAAGAATAAAAATAAAACTCAAAATGCTTGATCAAATTGTTTTTTAATAAGGTGTATTCCCTCCCCTAGCCTTGATTACAGCTCTTAATCGGTTTTTCATGGACCGTATTAATTTCACCATGAAATCTTGTGGTATGGCGTTCCACTCCTCTTCAATGGCAAGTTGAAGCTCTTGGAGGCGCGTAGGAGCAGGGCTTCTTGCTCGAACTCTTCTTTTTAGCTCATCCCAGACATGCTCAATCGGATTGAGATCAGGACTACGAGCTGGCCACTCCATCGCCGTGATTCCAACGTCTTCCATGTAGTCGCAAACTGTTCTAGCGACATGCGGTCTGGCGTTGTCGTGCATTAAGAGAAAATCTTCTCCCATAAGCCACGCAAGCGGCCTCACATGTTCTTCGAGCACTTCTTCGACGTATCGTGCAGCCGTCAAACTTCTCGATCTCGGGCCGGTATTCGCCGTAGTGATGAATACAATGTCAGTTTTAGTGTCCAACATTATGCCACCCCAAAACATACACGATCCACCTCCAAAAGCCACACGTTCGCTTATGCAGCATTGTGAAAATCGCTCTGATGACCTTCTGTAGACCCTAGAGCGTCCATCATGACCATGTAAAGTCATTCTGCATTCATCAGAGAACATAACAGCCCGCCATTGGTCATACGTCCAATTTAAATGTTCCCTAGCAAATTGTAGCCGGGCTTGTCGGTGAGCTGTGGTCAATTTGGGACCATTTGCTGGGCGATGTGAAGTCATTCCTGCTTCACCTAGTCTTCTTCGAACTGTCCACCGACTTATATTGACATTGCGAACTTCTCGAAGCTGTTGTCCCAGTTGAACCGCGTTCAGTTGCCGATTTCTCAAAGACCTTGTCACAAGAAAGCGGTCATCACGCTCTGATGTTGTGCGTCGCCGGCCAGATCCTGGTCGCCGAATGTAGCCACCGGTCTCTTGGAACTTCTGGTATACACGACGAACAGAGTAGCGGCTCAAATTTAGCCGTCGAGCAACTTCACTTTGGTTATGGCCTGCTTCGAGTAAGGCAATAACTTGAGCGGCTTCTGCGGGCGTGGTATCCATATTTTTCCAGTAAATCCGTATGCTTCCAGTAGAGATGTTATCACGTTGACCTTCGGTATGCAACTGATTAAAAATTCTTTTTTTTTTTTTTTTTTTAGGTAGGGCCACTCGCAGTTCAGCACTATAAGGCTGTTTACTGCTTAACCGGTCGATCCTGTGGTGACCTTACAAGAAGGCCCCCAGCCAGGGCTAACTACAAGTTACATTTAAACGACCGCTCGCTAAGGGCGCCCCCTGTGGGGCTCGAACCTCGGCTTAGGGCGTCGTTGAATACTTAACAAAAACAAAGGCTGGGTCTCGTTATTATTATGTCGGGGGGTTTTTATACTACTGACTCAGCTACGCGGGCTGGCCTTGTAGAATCTAAAGATTGAATTTACATTTAACTAACTAGGGCGTCGCGCGTCGCGGGCCTCGTCGGCGAGGCCGGAATGTGGGTCGGTTTGTATTTGTGTGTTTTCTAAGAGTGCTAGTTTCCCTACTGCTCTCCTGGATGACGGTTGTTTCGTCGTCTGGCTCGACTAGGGTATGCCTTGGGCGGCGAATCTTACCAATTCTGGTAGGGAAGTATTGGGAGGCCGAGACGACAAGTGGGTTTGGGTGTCGCTCGGCTGATTCGAAAAAGCGCCCAGTAAGACGCTTCATGAATTGCTTGATGGTGGGGATTTTTAAATCTACATGGAGTCTAACATTCCTAACGAACCATGGGGCTCCCGTGGCTCGACGGAGAAAACGGTTCTGTAAAACCTGCATCCTATGGATATAGGAAGGCCTTGCATGTGCGGATTAAAAATTCCAATAAACCGACCTTTTTATACCTGCGGCTAAGGGTGCAAGTAGTGACAACGCAAACGCGTGAATTTGGGGAATTCGGTGTACGGTCGGTTTTTGTAAGTTACGTGAAGGTCAATGATTTTAATTTTATGTTTTTTTAAAGCTAAGCTTGTATGCTTTAATTTTGTCTAATGATTTTTACTCAATATCTTTAGATTTTAGAAAACAATCAGTAATAAACCAAATTACAAGGGGTGTGCGATTTTATTGCTCTCAAGTGTAAATTAACAAGCAATAGTATAATTTCTCTGCGCATGCGCTAGGAAGTCCATCTGTGGTGTTGAGAGTTGACATTAATGAATTATTGTATTGTTTGTTGAGAAGTAGAACTTGTTTGTAGATACAAACAAGTCCTTCAGAAAGTGTAAACTTATTTCTGCGTATTTAAATTCAAAATACCTTTATTGTGGGCACATGTTAGTTACACGTGTTAACAAAAATTAAAGTTCCAATATGTCCTGCCTAATAGGCATACAATAATTATGTACTGGCATTAAATTTTAAAATTATGAACGTTAATTTGCAAATACGCCGAATCGTAGGGTCGACCGACAGCAGCAGCAGTGCAGGTAGTGTAGCCAGCAGTCCTGTAATCTGATTCATCAGGCAACTGAAAAATGTTCACGCCCCACCCCCCAGCCCCCCAGCCCCTCGACCTCCCAGGCCGAGCCAGCCCCAAGCCCCCAAGCCCCCAGCCCCCAGCCCTCCAGCCTCCCAGGCCGACCCAGCCCCGACAGGAATATATAATAATATAATTACAATTATGTATTGCGAAGGCGACAGCCACGTCTATTGGCGGTGCCCAGTAGTAGGACCAATCTACTGAGTAAAGCCCCTATAACGCGTACCTTGCGTGTGCTTAATGACGTAGCAGGCATCATAGATATTTTTACTTGTTCTCTGAGCGAGTTCACAAAAACCACAATGTTTACAATATGTTATAGTGGATAATAAAATTGTAATTATGGCCACACTATTGAATTAGGAAATCCCTGTAATGATAGTGATGATGAGTTAATAAATAAATAAATAAATAATAAACCTAGCTCAGTTTTTTGTCATCGGAAGTTAATTACATATTTAAGTTTCTATGGTTAACTCAAATATACAAATATCCCTCGAGATATTCTGCATGCGAAGTAATGAAAAGTTATTTTTCACACTCCCTATTATTATGCATGTCATGTCTCAGAAATTGTGGTGGTAGGTCCCCATCCACTGCAGGTAGTAACCAGAGTCTGATGATGGAGAGCAGAGAGGTGGATAGTGGAACTCTTTGTTCGTTTTCAGGCTTGTAGTAACCGAGTTAACAGGTATTCACTACAGTTGGGAAGTAACAGTTCCACATGGCACCTTCAGCTCAATCATCAGAGTCAGACCCATAGAAATCTTAATAATAAGGGGACCGAATATACCGGGACGAGTGTCGCCGGGTCACAGCTACCACCACATAAACAAACAATAGATACACGATATCGCCTACACATGCACTTTGTATTGTTGCTACAAAACTAAACATTTTGCGATGACATTGCGCAATATTAAAAAAAAACGCATAATCTCAGGGAGCGCGATTCCTGCAGCCAATAAGAAACATGTGTGAAAAGGAGAAAATGATATCGCGCGCTCACTCTCTCCTAAGAATAGTGCATTGCAAACTATTACGAGCTCATATCGATAAATTATCGAAAATTATAATTTTCCGTTGAGCGTTAATCGCCAAGCAGCCTAGCAACTAATTTTATTGAAAGTGTTTCCCACGTACTTAACAATAATAAGAGTTCCTCCTATTAATTTTCTGAATGGGAAAGTAGTTTAAATGTACGGATTAACAGGTATTGTTAAAAAAATCGGTTTGAAAACTATTTAGACAGAAAAAATACAAAATACCTACAAACTGAAAATAAATTGAATTTAAATATTTAACAAAAATTCACAATACATTCCAATTTGGTAAAACTAAGTATTAGGCGGAACGTAATTAATTATCGATACAGAATAGTAGTGGCACGTCACTAAATTGCGGCCGACTCATGCGGAATGTACCTAGAATTTACGCAAACGGCGATTATTGTTTATTGCGCATGACTATTTTTTTTTTTTTTTCAAATTCAAATTTATTTATTTCGTGAACACAGGGTACATGACAGGTGTTATAATAAATACTATAGGATCCAAGCTGTGCCCCGCCAAAAGGCATATAAAATATCAGAGGTTTTTAAACCAAATGCATTTTAGAAATTGGAAATTTACAATCCCAATTATTACAAATCATGTCACATTTAAATAAAATTATCGATAAAATGTCAAATTAAATAAAGTAATAATAAAAGAACCAAAAATACAAAATAAAACTAAAATAATGTCACTAATTCATTAATAGGTAGGTACAACAATAATAAAAATTAACAATATCATAGTCAACTCACAAAAACAAATTGGATTTATTTAAAAGGAAGTAAAGTTAAAATTTATCATTTAAATATTCATCAACAGAATAATACACTTTGTTGTTTAACAATTTGAACAGATTTCTTTTAAATTCGTTAATGTTAGTACTTGAGATAACTTGTTCTGGTAACTTATCATATAGTTTTTGAGCCATTGCATAAAAGCTTTTGCTATGAAATTTTGTCTTTGTTGCTAACATCTGTAGCTTTTTTGAGCGCCGCGCCGCCGCCGTTTACTTTCTACAAATCTATATAAATTCATGTTTTGCTTTATGAAACTACAGGCTTCATAAATATAGAGTGACGGTAAAGTTAATATTTTTAGCGTATGAAAATGTGGCTTGCATGATTCTATTTGTTTTATTTTACAAATTGCTCGGATACATTTTTTCTGTGCTAAATGTGTAAATTTCATTGCTGCTTTTATCAGTTGTAATAGTAAACATGAACAAGTGGTTAAAATATTTGTCTACAAGTATTGACTAAAATCACGGTAATATTATCATACTCGTCCACTTTCGTCCGTTTAGATTTCCTACACACCTGCTCTATAGAGCATGTAATGTGCTCACAGTGCGGCAATTATTTATTCTTCACATCATACTACAGCAGCACTCTACACTTCCCTATGACCCAGTCCCTGACGATAGGAGAAGGAACGACCTGGTTTGCACAAAGCCTCAAACTAGACATGCTTTTGCTAGTCGATTTCATGTGTTTTTAGGACCTTTTCTGTATAATAGACTCAACAAGAATCTAAACTTCTACAGTCTTAGTTATAGGAAATGTAGTTTTGTAATATCGGATTATTTAGCGATACTTAATTACACGGACACAGAAAAACTGCTAGAAGTCCTGGTTTGATTATGTTATTCCCTGGTATCTAATTGTACATAGGTATTTTACTTAATTTAGTTTTAATGTTTATTGATTTTTGTACCACTTAGATTATTCTTATATTTGTTAATAGATGTATTTTATTTTATAACATTTACTGACCTACTTAATTGTGTGCTATGTAAAGTGATGGACTGAAACACAGGTTTAAATAAACCTAGATCGGGCAGGTCGCTAGCAAACATTTGTGAATTCCACATTATCGTTTCTTGGAACTGTTAAATATATTTTTAGTTATAGTTTACTATTATGCATTAATTATACCATTGTTTTAGAAATAACACTACTGCACTTAAATGTACATTTTATGTAATACTTTTATAAATAAATTATTCTTATTCTTATACAGTATTGTAACTCGGCCGCATTTCAGAAATAAATGCCTACAGCTGCGCGGTACGTAAACATGCGATAGGGCTGCCCTTCTCCAGTATTTTAATTACATTTGCCTACTTTCTGTTTCTATTTAGTTTTGTGATTGTAAATATCCTTTTTAATTTCGAAAACTATCTAATGACACACAGATGGTAAAAAAAAATTCTAGTATTATTTTCTATATTATACAACACAACAGATAATAAACAAATATTGTTATGTGTGTGTATTACGGTGTGTCTATAGATACCCACATAAACTGGAAATCCCAAGTACAGAAAATACGAGCTAAACTATCAACATTCTCATATGCCCTACACGAACTTAAAAAAACTACCAACCTGCAAACAGCACTAGTCGCATACTATGCATATGCCCAGGCATGGCTCAGCTATGGGGTCATGCTGTGGGGTAATAGTACAGATTCATAAACCATATTTATTTTACAAAAGAAGCTAATCCGAATTATAACAAACATAGAACACAAAGACAGCTGCAAACCACACTTCCTAAAACACAAAATACTCACACTCCCTTGCTTATATATCTTGGAAATACGTAAATTTGTCAGAAAACACCCAGATTTTTACACTAATTGCGAAGAAACACAAACAAAATACACCTTGCGACATAACAAAAACAAAATAAACAAACCTCAATCCAGACTCAAAATGCACTCAACCAGCCCTTTAATTATGTCCATAAAAAAATATAATAAATTACCGAATAACATTAGAGAACTAAACAAAACACATATATTTATTAATAAATGTAAACAACTTCTGGAATCCAAGGTATATTATTCAGTAAAAGAATTTTTAGATGACAAATCAATTCCAATATAAAATTATCCCCTCTCTTAAACACCAAACATAAAAATTTATAATTATAATATTAATACATAAATAATATACCATAATTAAATAACAATATTAATATAATCTAAAATAACATTTACAACAAAAGGACAAATACAAAAACGCAGTACTAGACGAAAAAACAACATCTGCTTAAGACCACCTCGAACTAATTACGGAAGGAAAAATTTGCTATACGAAGGAGCAGAGCTTTATAATAAATTACCTAACGATATTAAAGAAATACAGTCCTTTGCTCTATACAAAAAAATGTCAAACACCACAAAAAAGCACCAAACACCTTGAAAGTTTTCTCCAGGTTTTAAATTTATTCTAAATTAAGGTCAAATTTATTCTTTGTTTAAAAAAAAAAAATATAAATGTATATATATATATATAATACCTAATAATAATAATAATTTGCTGTGTATAAGGATAATTAGGACACCTACTGCATATTTCCGAAGCATACCAGTACAAATAAACAGATAAATGAGTAATTGCTATTGACTTGCTTTTAAAAAATCGATATGTAATTGTGCACGATCTTTTTCCTATTACCCACAACACTGTAGAAATTGTGTTCACGAGTTAGCTTATTTATTTACGAGTACCTACCTACCCTAAGTAATTCTTATATTTAGTTTTAAGATTAACTTGTGTTTCTCATATTAAGTGAATTGTATTCTTTTTGAGAAATAAATGTCTTAAACCGTAAACCGTATAATGATAATTTCGAACTATACTATACATTTGAATACTTAGATAAATACATAAGCTCACATATATTTTTTTTATTTAAGAATTGTTATTTTATTTTCTACTAAATTTAATATCTTTATTTATATTAATACAAATAAAAGATCTCAATAGAATTATAAGTAACTACTAACAATACGAGGGGTGATCCAAAAGTAATGATAATGATTATAAAATAAGGGTATTTTAACTTTTAAAAAAAAAATTCTCTACATAGTCTCCTAGTAAGTCAATGCATTTAGTCCATCTTCTTTTCTCTAAACCCATAATTCCTTTTGAAAAAAATTCTTTGTCTTGACCCTCCAAAAACGTCTCTAGAGCAGTCATCACCTCGCTATCGTCCTCAAATTTTTTGCCTGGGATGTGTTCCTTGAGTCGAGGAAAGAGATAGAAGTCGCTGGGAGCCAGGTCTGGCGAATAGGGTGGGTGTTCGAGCAATTCAAATCCCGTTTCTTGAATGGCAGCCATCGCGACGGCGCGCGGCGGCGGCTTTGTGAGCCGGTGCGTTGTCTTGGTGAAACAACACTCCAGCTCGGAGTTTGCCTCGTCTTTTTTCTTTAATGGCTTCCCGCAATCTTCTTATTTGGTCTGTGTAGTAAGAGCCCGTAATAGTGGCTCCCTTTTCTAGGTATTCCACCATAATAATTCCTTCAGCATCCCAAAAAACGGACGCCATAACCTTTCCTGCCGAACTTGACACTTTGAATTTCTTCGGCGTCGGAGAAGAGGCTCGTTTCAAAGTCATCGATTGCTGTTTGGTTTCCGGATCAAAATGGTGGATCCAGGCCTCGTCCATGGTCACGAAACGAGACAAAAAAGTTCCCGATCCGTCTGGAACTTTTCGAGATTCGCCCTCGAAATGTCGACTCGTTTTTTCTTTTGCTCGTCGGTTAACATTCTCGGCACCCAACGCGCAGAGACCTTTTTCATATGCAGTTCGTTCGCAAAGATTCTTTAAAAACTACCATATGAGATCCCTGTGACCTCAGCCACATGTCTTATGGTCACTCTTCGATCTGCCAATACGATATCTTCGACTTTTTTGACGTTTTCTGCAGTGAGGGACGTGGATGGGCGGCCCTCGCGATGTTCATCTTCTGTGGATCTTCTACCCAGCTTGAACTCCTTTGCCCAGGGCGCAACCGTGGAATATGAAGGAGCAGAGTCCCCCAATGTTTCCACTAGGTCGCTGTATATGTCTTTGGTAGACATTTCTTTCATACAGATGTACTTGATGACAGCTCTGATTTCGTTTTTCTCCATTTTGATGTTTACTCTCCGACTGTTCGTATTCAAATGAATGTACCTCCCATTTAAATTTTGGAATGGGCATCTCGCAGTTTATCCTTCAGGGATATTTACTGCTCAACCGAATTTTCCTGTGGGGGGCTTAATTAAAATTAAGGCCTCCAGCCAGGCATACAAACTTATAAGCTAAGCGACTATCGCTAAGGGCACCCCATTTAAAACATTAATCGGCTCAGCTTCGCGGGCTGGCTCTAGCAAAGGGTCGGGAGGGGGGCATCGACGGGGTCGTCGCGACGGGCCTCGGCGGCGAGCAGTAACAGCAGAGAACAGTGCTGGTGGCCTTATCGCTCTCCTGGAGGAGAGTGATAGGATCATCTGGCTCTGTGACTGGTCTGAGAGTCTTGGTCTTCGAACTGTACTTATTCGCGAGGGAGTGTATCGGGCGGCCGATGACACTAAGGGGTTAGGATGAGCGGTAGAACAGTCCATGAAGCGCTGGGTGAGTCGCTTCATGAACTGTTTCACCGTGGGGTGTACCTCCCGGTAATCGTGTCCTATTTATATGATTTTCTTATGCTGAACTAGTGGATATATGATAGCAGCAAAAAAAAAAACATATTTTTATGTGCTCTACAAATATCTGATTATCATTACTTTTGGATCACCCCTCGTATATTTTAATAGGTAGGTACATAAGTTTACAAAATTTTATAAGAATTGTGTTATTTTTGTTTTTAATTTTATAAATTTTAATTTTTAGTTTAATACCATGTTGCTGTGCCCTAACAGGGTCCATAATTGTACCTTAGCTGTAAGCTTTTTGTAACATCTTTTATGCACATTATGGTACACAAAATAAATGAATATGAATATGAATATTAAGAATAAAATACCACGTCTTTACTTTGAATTATGCAAACTAACAAAACACACATGCACCGAAGTTTTAACACAAGCGTAAGTAGGTAGGTACCTACCGTATCATGATTCATTCAGAACCGCATATGACTACCTATTTCACTTGTCTCAATAACTTTCCGTTACTCTATTCGCTTTATTTGTTAATCCAAACACCTTTTTTTCGCGAGATAACAGGAAATACTTATCCATTAAAAAGACACACATTATGTACCTACCTACTAGTAAGTAAAATTATTTTATAGTCTTACCTTTCAGAGTTTCCAGGTAATTTAAAAAACTTATGTCTGGATGCGTTATTAACGAATTCATACAACCAAAAACAGCACAATATTTCCTACTCGTCATATTAACTGATTTTTAGAGAAAAAATCGCGCGGTTATTGTTAAAAAATCAACACACCGTCCGTTCGACACTGCGGTACAGCCGTGACTGTCTTCACCCCGAGCGCAACCCAGGATCGAGGCGCGTAGGTATAGCTCGCGTTTCGTCCGTTTGTATGAAGTTGCAATACTGTATGATAATATTACCGTGCTAAAATCGACAATATTTCAAATATTAAGTACTTACATATGAAATGTTATTTCTTTATTTGATAAGTTACAAATTTTGGACGAGTTTCCGCAGTTGTATATACTGCAAAACACCATATTTACCTCTCCGCGTCTCAAATAACACTAGTAACCGCAGCAAACACTCCGCTTGCACTTGTGTTCACCGACACATAAGCGCGGCGACAAGTTCACGCGTCTTTGCGACTTCTATTGCCTTATTATTTAGATTTCTGTGGTCAGATCCTGGATAGTAACTGCAAGTATTAGTACCTACCAGTCAGGACGGTCAGTGACCTCAGTTCTATGGTTCTACCCCCTGACCACTTACTTACCTACTGTCTATCACTAGATCCTGGTCAAAAATTGCTAACTAGCTGGGAGAATGACCACGAGCCTGTAGACGAAAGGGTACACTAGTAGGAGGAGATGCTAACTAGCTGGGAGAATGACCACGAGCCTGTAGACGAAAGGGTACACTAGTAGGAGGAGATGCTAACTAGCTGGGAGAATGACCACGAGCCTGTAGACGAAAGGGTACACTAGTAGGAGGAGATGCTAACTAGCTGGGAGAATGACCACGAGCCTGTAGACGAAAGGGTACACTAGTAGGAGGAGATGCTAACTAGCTGGGAGAATGACCACGAGCCTGTAGACGAAAGGGTACACTAGTAGGAGGAGATGCTAACTAGCTGGGAGAATGACCACGAGCCTGTAGACGAAAGGGTACACTAGTAGGAGGAGATGCTAACTAGCTGGGAGAATGACCACGAGCCTGTAGACGCAAGGGTACACCTAGGTAGGTAGGAGGAGATGAGTTATCATTAGTCTTAGTTTCACCAGAACTACGTAACACTAAATACTATCTAATGTGATAGCGATGAAAGTTTCAGAACAAAATGTATTTACAGATAGATTGCACTTCAGATGACAAACAACTGGGGTAGGTCTCATTCCTGACATGCCAGCGTTTGTATGGGCCGTGGTCCTCCTCCTCTCCTTCGCATACTTAAGTAACTTTGTTCTTTCTTAAGTTACTTAGATAATGCAATACCTTACCGTGGAGCTGAACTAAAGATCGCAGATCGCAGCCGGAAGCTTGCCACAGGAACTCCTCAGCTAGATATGAAAGTCCCATTGAGTTGGGCTCGTTGTATTTGTCTTGACAAAAGCTGTAACTCAAAATCAAAATCAAAATTCATTTATTCAAATTAGGCTGAGAATCAGCACTTTTTGAACGTCAAAAACGTTTACATAAGACAGTCCCCCAAAACGCCCACCCTTCACCACTTCCTGATGATGATAAACTGATGATAGAGTTGCCTAATAAATAAATAAATAAATAAATATTGCTGGACAATCCACACAGCATCATCTAGCCCCAAGGTAAGCAGAGCTTGTGTTATGGGTACTAGATGACTGATATACTTAATACAATACATTACATATATAGATATTTTTATTATACATAGGAAATACCCAGAACACCCGGAACAAATATTTGTAGATCGTACAAACATTTGTCCCAAGGCGGGAATCGAACCCGCAACCTCTTGCGTCGCAGGCGGACCTTCGCCCGCCGCGCCACATCGGTCGTCTAATAGATGTCCTCCGCCCTGGAATGTTCCATTTTATTTTGTTTGTAGCCACTAAACAACGTTAGTTTGTAAACGGTTTTACTGATAATTGAATAAAAAACAGTGCTAGGTAGGGTTTTGATAGAGACATCGTTGTAGGGTTTTGTAAAATCCTGTGCAGGCTGAGCTGAAAGGGAAACCACCACCCGGCAGCCGGCAGCCGTCAGCCGGCAGCCGGCAGCCGGCAGCCGGCACAGGCGCACGCACAGGGCGCGGGCGCGGGCGCAGTGCGCCGCGGCCAGCCGGAGAGCGCGCCCGCCGCCCGCGCCTCTTCACTTCACAACACGGCACTAGCGCGCGCGCAGCACGCGTTCAGCAGAAACGTACATAACGTCGAAGTGATCGAACGAGTGTTGCAAGCGATGACATGGACTATATATGACATGAGCATACATGTTTGTTGGTGTAATAGTCACCGGATTGTATTCTTTGATAACGGTATGAACGATAACATTTTCACTATTGATTTTGGCACGTTTCATAGAGTGCTGACTGGACAAAAAAGTGCGCGCACTTTGTGTGATATCGGATGCGGGCGCAGTTCGTGGAAACAGTCGGCACGACCGCTGCAGTGATAGCGACGCGCCATCGGCTGGTATGATATCACAAGCCCGCGCGGCCTGCGCGCCAGCCCAGCGCAGCCTGAGCCGCCAGTCACGTCGATCCCGCCAGTCCCGCCAGTCCCGCCAGTCCCGCCACAGAACGCCAACGTTTTTCGTGCATCATGGAGTGGACCGTCGCCAAACATGCTGGAAAACGCATGGGCAGGAGAATTAAGTTGGTTCGTACCTAATATAGTGTAAACTTTTGGATTTTATATATTATGCCATAGTAAAATCCACATAAAAATAAAACTAGTAGTTATTAGGATTCAAGTAGACCACTGTCAACTAAGCCAAGATACTTGTGCTGGCAGGCAGGGCGTAGGAATACACTTGTTAACATAATTACAACGTAACGTCTTAACAATGAAGTTCTCCATAACACAGTGCTTCGGCTTATTATGTCCTAGGCAACAACATCGGTCCACGTCACATCCATGGTGGAAGAAGGCTCCGAAAATAATTGGCCGATAACAATAATATGTATTAGTGATGCTGAATCATTTTATTTTAGGACAGCGCCAATTGATTATATCAAACCAAACTCTAAGCATTCATATTAAAACCATTTAGGTACATGCGCTTTGGAGTGTCCGGGAGTCGGTCAGCTGCACAATATTTTAAATTAAAATAATATATAACTAACTGGCGAAATGTGGGTGAACAATAGGTCCGCATCTGCCTTACCCTTTGGGGATTACAGGCGTGATGTAATGTAATATTTTGCCAAAAAATACTCAGACACCCAAAAGTAAGCTATATTCAGAATATAATGATGGGGCTCTTAGCTAGCAGAGACACGAATCGCCCTTGGCCTTGCTACGAGTGGTACAGTGCCCGGGCTCAGCACTTCCACCGTCGGGCAGCGCAGTAGTCCCGGGGCCGGGGCTCGGCGGCGTGGAGGCCGCGCGGGCGCAACGCGAATAAATCTCCTCACTAATTCATTACACAATTAACGTGTGTGCGCGTGCGCCGCACCGCCCCACTAATTGTCCGCGCTCACCTCCGACCGGAGCCGCGCGCATCCCGCCCGCCCCCCGCGCGCTCCCCGCCCCTCGCCCTGCCTGTCGCCCTGTCTGTCTTGCACGCGTCTTCTTGTTGTTATTAAATTACCACAGCGGAGCGAGCACGGGCGGACTCATGCGTTAGTGACAAGACATGCAATGCTAGCACGAGTAGCACGGGTCAACCATAACATAATAAAGAGGATGCAAGAGAGATGCGTTTCTTGTCTGGCTTCGTTTGAACTGTGAATTAAAGAATTAAAATCTTATACCTTTTACGATTAACATGAATGTTAGTATGCAGGAGATGTATCCGTGATTTCAGGCAATGAAAAATTGCTACTATTTCATTAGAATACTAAGTTAAATTTCGCATCTATTTACAAGGTTTTAATAGCTCAGGTGACATATCTGGCCCCGAAACCTAAAGACCCAGTTACCAGTAGACACAGAGTAAGTTCGAATCCAGTTGATTATCTTTTTTCCCTTTTTTTTTCTGGTTCCTTCTTTTGTCAGAAAAAAAACTATAATTGGGAGCCCTTTATCTACGCATCTAATTCGTATCTAGGTATATCATCTAAATATATGAAAACATATTTTTCTTTTCTATATATATAAACATTGATGGTCATATAATTAAGAACAACTATTTAAAAAGAAGTTTTATTTCAAAGTTACGAGATTTACACTCTTTGCATTTCTTTCTGTATCTCTTTCGGTATCGCAAAATTGTTCCAAATTGTTGTAGCACACAGTTATAAAATGATTAATTCAATAATATATAGATAAACGTTTCACATTAAACCTTAACAAATTATTGCAAACTTACTGGCTGGCCGCATAATTAAGAACGCTGGATGTTTTATTTTTTCATACAAATTTAAATAGAGAACACTCTTTACCTAGGCCATTATTCGCGTTATTTTGGCGCCATTTAGAGCTGCAAAAGTCAAGAAGTTGATTATTTCACATAAAAACAGTGGAGATAAATAAAAAGCACAAATGCCATTGCTTTAAAAAAAAATGTCTGGCACTACAAAACGTTCTTAATTATATGACAACCGCTATTTATCAAGGAAAACAAATTGAAGTCGTAATTCCATGCGTCAAGCTGTAAGTTATACAGCTTCTGAAACGCAATGTTTCTTCATCGACGGTCCGGGGGGTAATGGGAAGAAGATACCTATATAAAACTTTACACTACATGCTGACTGGAAAAGGATATAAAGTAAAATGTATGGCTTCGACCGGTACTACTTCCATATTATTACCTAATGGACGTACATGTATCTCATAAAACTTTTGAACTAAAACTACCTGACACCAGATTCAGTCTCAAGTATTAATCCTAACTCCTCCAAAGCGAGACAATTAGCAGAAATACATATTTCTCTTATGGTGCTCCCAAAATATGGTTGCTGCCTGCACAGCCGCGTGCGAATAAAACTGAGTTATTATATATTTCTATCAAGAAATGCTCCTTATGGTCCGTTTTTAAGACTTATAAACTAGAAGAAAATATGCGCGTTTATATATATAGAGTAACGACAATCTGCTGATTTTTTACTAAAATTAGGCAACGGCGAACTGACCCTAAATACTATGGAAGAAATTGTATTGCCACAGTACATATATATCATTGGAAGCAACAATCTTATTGACGAAGTATTTGGCAACTGCTTAGCCAATGGAAATTATGAAGGGATGAAAAACAGAGCAACACTCGCGCCTCTTAACAAAGATGTTGAAAATATTAATGATGATAGTTTTAGTTGCCAAACTTCCCGGAAAAGATCAACCTGAAGGAGCAGTGGAGTTTATAACAGAATTTCTCAATAATGTCAACATTTCAGACTTGCCACCACACATTGAAAAAAATGCGTTAATAATGTTGTTGCGTAATTTAGACTGCATCAGAAGGATTATGCAATGGTGTAATACTCATTGTATCAAGTCTGTGCAATCACATAATAAAGGCAAAACAAATTGCTGGTGAACAATCCGGCAATGATGTTCATATATCAAGGATAACCCTTCACTCATTTAAAAGACAGCTGGGATGCACCATGCAGCGTCAGCGTCAATTTCCCGTTAGATCTGCATTTCCCACGACTATCCACAAATTCTAAGGGCAAACATTTCAATCAGTTGGGGTTTGACATGAAAACCGGACTGGACTGGAGTCCAGTCCGGTTTTCATCAGTAAGTAATTCATATTTCATCAGTAAGTATTCGTATTTCATTAGTAAGTAATTTATATTTCATCAGTAAGTAATTCGTATTTAAATATAATTAAAAAAAAAACACGATTTACTAAAAAACCGAGCTTGGCTCGGTCATCTAGGTACTCAAAATTATACGACTAAATAAAATAATAGAAATAAAACAGTTCATACAGCTAAACAACTTTTTTATTTTGTTGAGAAGTCATTCATTTCGGACACACGCATGTGACGCACGACATTATTTATTTGGGTTTGATAATTTTGCTAAGTTCTCCAAACTTGTCGCTGAACTCTAATATTATTTGCCGTTCTAGCTCAGTTCACGGGAAACATATCATCGAGGCTTGAAGCTGTAACAGTGTATGAGTGAGATAGGTGTGATTGCAACAGTGCAGACTTACTTGGCTATTACATGCCTGGTTCTAAACACAAAAGTATGAATAAGCCACCACCACCTTGGGCTTTGTCAGGCGGAAAGTCCGTTGTACCGGCCAGTCTGGCAACAGTGGCAACTCGAACGGGTTAAGTAAATGAGACCCCAATGTTTCTCCGGAATATTTTCAAACTTTGGGCCTTTGACCTTCGTGCAAGAACATAATTATAATCATGTATTGCCATTTGGTGAATTAATTACCAGAAAATATTATTTATATCAATTTTTAATTCACACCACCTTGCACTGTTTTAACTCTAATGGTGCATCCACACCGAAGTTCTTTTGCAACATGTTCACATTGATTAAAAAAAAAGTAGCTCACTTCTTGCTATTGGTTCCATAAAAAATATCTTCAAAAACACTAACCAGTCTGTACTGCCTCACTGCAGGGGAAAGAAAAATCACCACGGTTCCTCTAGGTGGATTGGCGATTTCCTCACTTATGTTAATGTCTGGGTTTCCTCACGAACCCGGGGTACAAATATTGCATGAGAGGGGAGGCTTTAACCACTGGGCCATCAAGACACTCGAGTTGCATTGAATTCTTATAATATCAGAGGAACTCGTATGGCGGGCGGCGCGGGCGCGGCGCCGGCGGCGAGGTGTCAGGTGTCGCGCACTCTCGGCTGTGCGCGTCCCGTAACAGACACGCAGTACGAGCACCGAACCGCACTGTCCGCGTCACTGCACCGCACATACGCGTTCTGCTTATTGTTTCATCCCGGCAAAGCACCTACGTCAACATAGAACATGTATTAGGTACAAATCACTTCGCGGCTAACAATTACTCGTTTACTGAATTAATGTGATCAGCATTTCGTTGTAACAAATAAAGCAGTTCCTGGTCGTGTCGGAAGCGCTCGTACGGAGCACAATGTTGATATTGTTCGTCAATGTGCAGCCGAAGAACCACCTTGCGACGTTCTCAACAAGTCGGAATTAAGAGGGCATCTCTATTGCTCGCGGTGACCAAGGAGTCTGAGCTCGGTGTTAAGAGGGTTTATTCTGAAAGTTGGCAACGTCGCAAATAGTTGTCAAATATTTCGCTGTTTTGATTAATTTGATAATATTTCTGTATGGAAATAAAAAATGTGGCTAACTAGCGAACTAGAATATTGATTATGAATTGCAATAATTAATATCGTAACACCGAATAGTTAGTTTTAGATGTAAAAAAGTATTTGGTAACTTTGCAAATGCCTTTTTTTCACCTAAAACGGGTACAACATCAAATTCAATGTTATAATTGCAATTCATTATTAATATTCTAGTCAATTGGTTAGCCAAATTTCTTATTTCCATACAGTATTATTTCCAAATTAATCGAAACAGGTAAATATTTGACAGCTATTTACGACGTTGCCAACTTTTAGGATGCACCCTCTTAAGAATCTCGCAATATGCCCAGTGCTCGCGGTGACCAAGGAGTCTGAGCTCGGTGTTAAGAATCTCGCAATATGCCCAGTGCTCGCGGTGACCAAGGAGTCTGAGCTCGGTGTTAAGACTCTCGCAATATGCCCAGTGCTCGCGGTGACCAAGGAGTCTGAGCACGGTGTTAAGAATCTCGCAATATGCCCAGTGCTCGCGGTGACCAAGGAGTCTGAGCTCGGTGTTAAGAATCTCGCAATATGCCCAGTGCTCGCGGTGACTAAGGAGTCTGAGCTCGGTGTTAAGAATCTCGCAATATGCCCAGTGCTCGCGGTGACCAAGGAGTCTGAGCTCAGTGTTAAGAATCTCGCAATATGCCCAGTGCTCGCGGTGACCAAGGAGTCTGAGCTCGGTGTTAAGAATCTCGCAATATGCCCAGTGCTCGCGGTGACCAAGGAGTCTGAGCTCAGTGTTAAGAATCTCGCAATATGCCCAGTGCTCGCGGTGACCAAGGAGTCTGAGCTCGGTGTTAAGAATCTCGCAATATGCCCAGTGCTCGCGGTGACCAAGGAGTCTGAGCTCGGTGTTAAGAATCTCGCAATATGCCCAGTGCTCGCGGTGACCAAGGAGTCTGAGCTCGGTGTTAAGAATCTCGCAATATGCCCAGTGCTCGCGGTGACCAAGGAGTCTGAGCTCGGTGTTAAGAATCTCGCAATATGCCCAGTGCTCGCGGTGACCAAGGAGTCTGAGCTCGGTGTTAAGAATCTCGCAATATGCCCAGTGCTCGCGGTGACCAAGGAGTCTGAGCACGGTGTTAAGAATCTCGCAATATGCCCAGTGCTCGCGGTGACCAAGGAGTCTGAGCTCGGTGTTAAGAATCTCGCAATATGCCCAGTGCTCGCGGTGACTAAGGAGTCTGAGCTCGGTGTTAAGAATCTCGCAATATGCCCAGTGCTCGCGGTGACCAAGGAGTCTGAGCTCAGTGTTAAGAATCTCGCAATATGCCCAGTGCTCGCGGTGACCAAGGAGTCTGAGCTCGGTGTTAAGAATCTCGCAATATGCCCAGTGCTCGCGGTGACCAAGGAGTCTGAGCTCAGTGTTAAGAATCTCGCAATATGCCCAGTGCTCGCGGTGACCAAGGAGTCTGAGCTCGGTGTTAAGAATCTCGCAATATGCCCAGTGCTCGCGGTGACCAAGGAGTCTGAGCTCGGTGTTAAGAATCTCGCAATATGCCCAGTGCTCGCGGTGACCAAGGAGTCTGAGCTCGGTGTTAAGAATCTCGCAATATGCCCAGTGCTCGCGGTGACCAAGGAGTCTGAGCTCGGTGTTAAGAATCTCGCAATATGCCCAGTGCTCGCGGTGACCAAGGAGTCTGAGCTCGGTGTTAAGAATCTCGCAATATGCCCAGTGCTCGCGGTGACCAAGGAGTCTGAGCTCAGTGTTAAGAATCTCGCAATATGCCCAGTGCTCGCGGTGACCAAGGAGTCTGAGCTCAGTGTTAAGAATCTCGCAATATGCCCAGTGCTCGCGGTGACCAAGGAGTCTGAGCTCAGTGTTAAGAATCTCGCAATATGCCCAGTGCTCGCGGTGACCAAGGGGTCTGAGCTCAGTGTTAAGAATCTCGCAATATGCCCAGTGCTCGCGGTGACCAAGGGGTCTGAGCTCAGTGTTAAGAATCTCGCAATATGCCCAGTGCTCGCGGTGACCAAGGAGTCTGAGCTCAGTGTTAAGAATCTCGCAATATGCCCAGTGCTCGCGGTGACCAAGGAGAAAAGCAATACTCATGGACGGCTTTGTTACTAGAATGATCGAAGGTTCTGTTGCTTTTTTAGGAAGTGGGCCAATTTGGCGCAGCCGTAAACACATTATTAATGTGTTTTGGAGTGAAAACTATTTTAGGCGCGCTGAGCACTTGTCGGGGGAACGACAACCATGGAACTCGCGGCATAGTCACCGAACGATTTGCATGAGCTAATGAAAATTGTATTTCACTATATACATATGTATGTACACGATAGTATTTTCTACTGATAAATACAACAGTTTATACGAATTTATTCCCTAAACATTCTTTGGGGACTGCCGACGGAAGTGAAAAGTAACTTGTCAAGCTAAGATCATTATTTTCGAATCACTAGGATTAAAGTTTCAATTGGTCATTGACGCTTCTTTCTTGACACCACGAGCACGGAGCCGCTGCTACAGGCGACAGGCGACATTGGCCACACTGTCCACAGAAATCGAGCGTGTTACCAAATGACGAATAGAAGCTGGCGGCTGTTAAGGTATTCCGTGACAGAAGTTGTGCGCTCAACGCAATTCAACACCTTGGGTTTTATTAGTACTGTCTGTAGACGCTGTGAAGTATTGGCAGCTAATGCAATTTGATATTGTAGAACGAAAACAGCCCGTGTGTCTGTAAATGCGTAAAAACTAAATAAATATCTACCAAATAGTAGGTAGGGTTGCGAGGAGACGAGGTCTGCGCAAGCGCGTGGCCGCGCTCCACGTGTCAGCAGTGCTGCAGCGGGGCGATGTGTGTCACTGTGTCGGGTGTCCGGGGTTGGCTGTGTGCGCTGCGCGGCTGTGCCGACTGTGCGCTCTCTCGCCGGATCCTCACAAAAAGTTCCGCGCGACATACCTGCCGTCCCCACGCGGCCAGGGCGAGCCTGTCCGCCCCCCTCCCGCTGGGGCGCCCTCGAGTCACGCCGTGTAATGAGGCGCTCCGCTCTGTCTACTAGTGTCCACTGTCTCCCTAGGGTTGCCAAGCTGTTTCTGAAGAAGAAGTAACTAATTTTCGTAATCATTTACCAAAATGTACTGCGACCTTTAGCAGCAACGTAGGCCACTGATCTAATAGCACTAACGGAAACATTCCTTCATGTAGTTCCCTCAATGAAGAATTGTTGTCAGCGTTGGTGCCATGGCAGGTAGCTTTGCCTTTGCTAGTTAGCCTTTGATCTGTGCACTAGTGCAATCTACTTATTTATTTATTTAATACTTTAAGCACACAAATGTACAGAGGCGGACTTAATGCCATAGGCAATACTTAGTTCCTGCTCCCAGCTATAGTGATAAACACTTTAACAGTATCTTGATGTTTTAGACTATCTAAATAGAGCCGAAAATTATTTTCGGCTCCTGTTACTTTACCGACTTTCGTAAACTACAGCAATTTAATAAATTATGTTTATTTCTGTAAATTAGTTTTTTACACGCTTAGACAAACAATTTTACACGCTACACAAGCATTTTTTTCAGAACGAAGCGGAGGGAAGTAGACTGGTACAAATCATCGCGGAAGGAAATAACGTGATGCCCATTTCATGGGTCCCTCTCGTTCTCCCTGTCTTTCTCCAATATAAACGAGTGTGTGTTTGTGTGCGTGTGCGAAGATCTTCGTCACCGGTTCGCTCATGGTTTTTTTTATGTGAAATATCTATAGGCGCGCCTCGTGCCGTTACGGGAAGTTACGGCGATGAATGGCCAGCACTGGAAATCACCAGTCGGAAAACGTGCCCCGATAGGATGACCGACTAGAACGCGGCCATTCGTCCCTGTAGCTATTTTCCCTGAGACGCAAAAAGGACCCTTATGAGCAATGCCATTCAATAAAGAAAAAAAACACTGGCATTGCTTTTGTAAAGAATGCCTACGCGTGATCGAGTGCAATTTCAATGTTGGCAACCCTGCGTCTACCGTATACGTAAGTATACATTTAAGTATATTTATGCGTATACGTAAACATTGTCGTCGGCGGCGCGCGAGCCGCTATATTGTGTTGTGCACACAATACCTCATTAGTTGTACACCTTATGTTATGTGTTGCGCTTGCGCTTGTGGCTGCGTGTGCAGCTGCCCGCACGTGTGCACTGCGATAGCGAAATTAGTTCGCTAGTTGGCAGTGGTTCAGCGAGATGGTACTATGGTCGTATGGTCCCTACAGGCACTAGATAATACCCGCAGTTTACCGAACGTCGCATTCCATCACATCTTATACGACCTGACTTAATACTTGTCTCAATTTCCAAAGACAGATGAGAAGATTAACACTTGTTAAAAGCCGAGTAATGTATGTGTGTACCTATTTGTGCGCAGTGCTGCGGCGGCGCGGCGCGACATGTTGCTGCCGGACCAGACGTACGAGGCGGCGGCGGGGGCGCGGGGCGGGGCGCGCGCGGGGCGCGGGCCGGGCGCGCCCCTGCTGCTGCTGCTGCGCTCGAGGCAACTGCCGCCAGACTTCTTCTGCGCCAACAGACAAGGCGACCCACACTCGCTACAGAACAACATGAACTCGCTTCCCTCGAGGTGCGTATAAATACGACAAGGGGGCTGAACAACCGTTTCGATGATGATAACGAGATGTGTGGCATGCCCTGCAGGCCAGGCCCGGCAGCGGCGCGAGTCGAGCCGCGTCGGCGGCGCAGGCGTGCTCGTTCCGCCAAACTACAACCAGGTCAGTACTTACCACCAGAAAATATCACATACAAAATTTATGAAACTATAACGACGCCTGCTGCGCCCGCGCCAGTATGACGACGCACACCTCGCAGCGTATGTGCAGGCACCGCGCCATCGCGACACTGGCGGCTAGCGATACAATAAACAAGTCCTGGCGTTATCGCGCGCTATTTAATTGGCGTTATCTGCGCTGACGCCGCGCCATTGTCCGCACTGTTACCGCGCGCTCCTCAAGTCCTCACTACGGTGTTCAAGTTCCGCTATATAGCACCAGTTGTGCATTGTGCAATGCAACATAACATAAATGTCTAGTAAGAACCGTGGTAAACAAGGGGGTAAACATTTGGCTATTCAGTAATCTGATTAGGAGTAAGTACATATAAGTATGACATGGGCTCGTGTATTCCTAGACAGCACGAGACCGACGTTAAACGGAGAGGTTTAGAAAGTTTTATTACCTATTAGATTCAAGCTTTGATACTGGTAAGTGGTCGCTCCAGGATTACTCTCAAAGTAGAACACATTTATGATATTTACCGCCACATACCACTCGACTGCCACGTGTAGGCACCGGAATGTACCGTCACAAACCTATGACCTGGCTGTGTCATCAAAAAAGGCACTCGACAAAGATGCATCCTCGCTCCTCAGCTCTTTAATGCGTATGGAGAGTGTATAATTCGGAAGACTCTTGAGGACTCGGAAAATGGGTTTGCTGTTGGTAAAAAGCGCATTTCAAATCTCTGGTTCACTGACGACACTGTTCTCGCTAAAACAATATTGACGACATCAAAGAGACACTAGGTAAGTACCTAGTGTCTCTTTTATGTCGTCACACCAACAGCTTCTGTATATAAAATATCGAATAAAATAGTAATAAGTAATAGGCTTATACAGTAGCCAATAACAAGTAAACCAACATTCAAACATAATAGTGCTAACTTAGGCTTAAATTAATGGACATAATATAAGTGGTAATAAACTATACAAAGAAGTAACAAAAATTGCAATTATGCTTAATTAAACAAAATATTATACTTATTAAAATTAACAATCATGAGTTCAAATTTAAATTAATGGGATAAAAAATAAGAAAAAAAAAAGAATAACACTAATAAATAAAAGTTACAAAGAAAAAGGTTGCAAGATAATTATATCTTCGAGTATAACACAGTTAGTTCAATTAATCTAATTAAGATTACAAATCCAAAGGATACAATTTAAGAATTGTATCCTTTGGGACTTTAGCATTAGAAATGTGGGTTCTGAAGGTATTCATGGTGTCATGATGTGTGTCAACATCTGAATTGGATTTTATATATGAATTCATCTCTTCACTGAGCCTATTGAGAGGTGAGTTTTCTCCTATATTTGTGTTGGATGCTTTAGTGTGGAATAGATGGATAGTGGGATATCTGGGTATTTTATGGGGGACTTTCATTCCAATTTGTTCTACTAATTTATCACTGTCCAGTTTATTGTTAACCAATTTGAAAAGGAACATGAGATCCTGCACCAGTCGACGCGACGGTCGCGTAGAGTTATCATTTTGTAGCATTGAATGCGTTGTTCGTATGGACATCGTGGAGATATATCACCGAAAGCATATGCTAGGTGTTTTGTGAAGGCCCGTTGTATGCTTTCTATTCTTATGGTGATAGATCGTACGGGAAAGCAATCGGGCACCTATAGCATCCAAGGCGTCGATACTGTGGACAGTTTCGTTAATCTGGGTTCTAATATTAAATATTACTAATCAAGGCAGCTGTGTCCCAGAAATAAAACGACGGATAGCCATGGCTAAAGTTGCTTTGACACTCCTCCTGAACATCTGGAAATGGTGTGGTATTGGTTACAAAACTAAAGCCCGATGTATCAGAGCAATGTGTTCCCAATTTTTCTCTATGGAGTTGACACGTGGACAATCCGAGCAAGGGAAAGGATAGACGCATTCCAAATGTGGTGCTGGAGTGGTACACTTCGAATGTGGTACGCTTCGAATGCCAAACGTACAAATGTGTCTGTCCTTTCAAGTCAAGATTAAGGCCCGCATGTCCACAGTTTGCATACTGCGTATGTTAACCCATTCCACATAATGCGAAGGGGAGATAGTAGCTTCGAAGAGCTGGCCATTGTTGGCAATACCGAAGGCAAGAGAAACGAAAGAAGCTAATAAATATAAGTTCAATAAATTTCAGCAGGTGGTGATGGCAACTTTGGATCGGAGTCCATGGAGGCAGATTGTCCTCTTAAAGGGTTCCAGTGACCACGATCCTCAGGAATGAGGGATCGATGGTAGAAAATGTGTTTTTAATGTGCCTGTCACCGGCGCATGAGAGTTGCGTAACTCGCAAACGGGAGCACGTGTGTTAGGCTAGTTTAAGAGCGGCTACTTAAAAACGGCCCATTGTAAAACATGACATAGGCAGCAGGGCTAATTTATAACATACAAATTGTAGAATAAAGCAAAATCATTGGAAAATATTCCTCGATAGATATGACTAGATTACGAAATTACGAGTACCTCTCATTTCAATGCATTCTCGATTTCAACTTAATATCTAATAATTTTACTTATTTAAATTTATGGATATATTATTTACAGAATAACTTCCTCTAATTACAATATAAAACTAACTTATTTGATATACCTACTTTGTAATATACTGCTGTTTGCTATCCCTATCAAATAAAATAAAATAATATATACCTATACAAAATCAAAATAAAATCACTCAGGCGTCAAAGTACTCCTTGGCATCGATGACATCTGGAAACGGCCCAAAATACTAGCAGCATTGCCATGTTGGATGGCTTTGTGCAAATAATGAGCCAGCCCTCTGGTCCCGCGAAGTCTTTTTGTTTTGTTCCGATGTGGCAAATCCTCATGAATGTCCTCCGCCCTGGGGGGTCTGTCAGACTCTTACTGACTAAAAACCAACCCGGTGTTTCATCTCATACCTTTGCCGGGGGTCGGAGGAACGTACGATCCTTCCGCAACCCCCCCAGCTAGTGCCGGCCCTCCTTCGCGGGCCTCCTCAGGTCGTGGGGGGGAGTGAGGTGTCTGACTCCCCGTGACGTCTAAGACGGCGCGCGTGGAACACTTCGCACCGCCACCTCGGGCCCTGATGTGTGGGGGCGATGGACGTCCCCAAGTGATTTTGGCCGGGTGAGAGGAAGAACAGGTCAACCCAAGGCTATAAATAAGTTACATTTAGAAATATACGCGTACAGTTATTGGAACGAAGTTCCTTATCGCGCGTTGAGAAAGGGGGCTAGACGGAAAAAAATAAGACAAAAAGTTGTAACGACACTTTTTGCTATAGTTGGAAGCCGTGCGGCGTGCGCGTGTTTCTCTGTCTGTCTCTCTCTCTCTCTCATAGAAAGCAAGCCAGTTATTTTCGTTTCGTCTTTCTATTTCGCATTGAACAGTGTGGTGTCGCGACGATTATTAAAATAATAATCAATTAATATTAATTTTATAAATTATAATAAATTATTAATTATTATAATAATTAATTATATTTTTATTTATTAATGGTTAAAATAAAATTTTATAACAATTCCTTCATTAATTAATCGAAAGGAACTTCGTTCCATCCGGGTGTCCCTTGACACCTCTCAAGTTTTCGTTAATTTACAGTTTACATAGGTAATACTATTATTAGATACTACTGCTTAGCTACTAACTTATAGTGACTTACAGCTTACCCTAGTTACGTAAAACACGTATTCTAAAAGATGAATAATTAAATTTATCTTCAAGAAAGTTAACTTTAATTAAGTGGATAACCTACACTATGTAATATAAACATAATCTAAAACATTCACACGTTTTGTTGATTAAGAAAATGCTCTAATATAACATATATGTATTTTTGTTAAGATATGGTCTTCGGTTTACAATCCTTAAACGTCTGCTATCTAACTTGTACTAGTATGATGGTGTGTGAGGTGGACATTGGTCGCGATTATAATTTTGTTCAGCTTGTCTGCGAACAGGTCCACATGTTGGGTTAATAAGATCAAGTTGAGAAGCGCATGAGTACGTCGTGTGGTTGCATTACTTGTAGCACGGGTTCGGGAACCAGCCACAGCTAGTAGGGGCCGCAGCCGACGCAAACCGCGCACCCCCGCACCCCCGCACCCCCGCACCCCCGCACCCCCGCACTTCCGCACCCCGCATGGCCCCCATAGGGACGTTTATTTTGATGGTAAGTGTTAAAAAAGTCTATAATTGCCTGCAAGCTCCTTCTCGACTCTGAAGCGTCGAGTGCGAGCATACCCGTTACAAAGAACGAGGGATGAAGAAATGGGCGAAGAAATGGGCAGCACCCGTACTTCTTCTTGTATATATATCGGCAGAATGTTTAATTCATCTTTTCTATCAAAAGTTTGTACTTGACCTCGTACGGGTACCAAATGAGAGCATTATACTCTAACCGCCTGCGAACGTACGCGTTGTATAGCATGATTGCCGGTCTGCAGTCCTCACACTTGCCGTTTGCCGCGTGATGAAGCCGAGGGTTCGGTTAGCAGCTCTCGTCATACACCGATATGTTCCCTAAGATTGAGGCGAGGGTCCAATTTCACGCCAAGATCACTCATCTCTTGGATTCTTGTCAGCGTATTGTCTAGTATTCCATAAGTGTGTTGTCATGAGGTCCTACTTCTAGTAGAAGTCATAACTCGGCATTTTTTCTCGTAAAATTGTAGATGTTTCTGACGCTCCCTCAATAACGTTGGATATGCCCACAAACCGACCCCACGCCCATGTATAATTTAAGGACGTCGGCGAACATCAGACATTTTGCACTTTTGATGGCCTGGGGTAGACCATCATTGATCATAATTAGAAATAGAATAGGCCCAATCCCGCCACACTATTCCCAAACCACTGCAACTTCTAAAAACAAGAATCAATAGTGGCTACCACCAGAAAAGCGTCGAGACAATGAAGCCCGACGAGTCCCGGAGAAACGATTCAACTGTCTTGGATCCCGCAATGAAATTAATCAGAAAAGAACAGCGGAGGAGTTAGAAAAATACATAACTTCCACTTCCCTCCATATCAAGCAGGACACAGAACAGAGCTAGGCCAATAGGCACAAAGGGACGTTTACAACTGGGTTATTCCCAGTTACCGAGCACCACGGTTTAAAAATAAACACTGATATTAAAGGGGCCTAAATGATGAGCTGTTACATTTGATTCCAATAGTAGGTAAGGCAAAAACGCTTGAACGCACGGAAATTTGATCGAGTTTCTACAAGGTCCGTATAGTAAACAATTCAGGATTCAACGTGCACACTATCTAACATTATATTGCGATCATTCTGCCAAAGAGTACACTCCCATAAGACATGATGAGCAGATTGTTCGTATTCACGGTCTGATGTAGAACATTGACACAAAGGTGAAATAGAATAGGCCCGAGAGTACTTACTTGGCTCACGCCAATTTGAGTATAATAAGACTGAGATTTGTACCCGGTAACTAGCGAGAAGTTGAAGTGATTTCAGCGTAAAGCCTGTTGCTGAAAGTTTGCTTAGGAGCACATTATTATCGACCCCATCGAACGCTTTCTTCATATCAAAATAGGCAGTATCTACATGTCGCCCTGTGTCTACTTGGGAAAGTGTATAGTTTACAAAGTTAATATGATTGGTGGCAATAGATCGACCAACTCTGGACCCGTGCTGAGCGTCATTCAGGCGCATTCTAATATGTGGACTTACGTGTCTGGCCAGTAAGGATTTGAAGATTTTTCCAAACACGGAAGGGACAGCGATTGGCTTGTATTCAACTAGTTTGTGTTTGAGTGAACTCTTTGGGATTGGCGTGACCCTAGAAGACTTCCGGCGGGTTGGGTTTTGTCAAATTGTATGTAAGGTTTTATTCGCTAAAGCGAATAAAACCTTACATACAAAGGATACGTCTGAAATCAGGAGGGTTTATGGGATCGACAGTAACAACTAATAAATCTGGAGCTGGGCTTGTATCGATATTAATACCCTCCGGGTCTAAGGTAGAAACCTCTTTAAGGAAACCGACGTGAAGTAGTCTGCGAATGCGTGTGCAGCAGTTTGTACCGACGCTGTCTTACCGCGGACCGCGGTATAAGTATTCATGTTGCGGCTGTTTGTCATTCCACTGGTTCTTAACAAATTTCCAGAACTTCGACGGTTCCTTATGCATTTTATTCTGTATATACTTAGTATAATTAGTTTAAGATTCTTCAATTTGTATTTTTACTAATTCGCGATAGCACTTAAATAACTCTTCGTTAAGTGGTAATTGCCTGATTGTTTAAACTGTTTATGGCTATATTACTTATTCTTGATATTACGTATGATTTCCGCTGTGAACCATGGGGTATATACATATATAACGACCCGAGTTTCTCTTGCGTGTTTTGATGGGGACGGAACTATTAATGACGGTCAATAGTTTGGTATACAAGATGTCTACTGCACTATCTACGTCGCGAGCGCTGGTAACGTCACCCCAGTCAATGCTACCCATGTTAGCGTACAGTAATACAGATCTGCCTTACGAAAGTTCCATTCGAGATGGATGTCGAAGGTGAGTACAGCGGGGTCCGAGGTGCGAGACGGTGGCGGCGGCCGTATCGCGGCGACCGGGCGCACAGGTGGCCATGCCAAATACATGTCAAGCGGTGCCGCGGTGGGTGGTACCGGTCATGCGGGACTAGCTCTTCGATGCTATCCGTCACACTCACACGTTCCTCAGTCAATCCGGTTGCGACTAGGTCTAATAGGCCTCCAAAGTATATACCTGGGCGGAGTGATAACTCTAGTAAAAATCTATTTTGGAATAACATTATTGCAAACTGCATGCAACCTCCTTGTTCACAACTCTTTTGAGGGACTATATTTCAATTTTCGTGTTAGTTTCTTGACAGCCATTAAATAAAAACAATTGAACGCATTTTCGCAAAGATGGAGAAAAGTGAATTTCGAGTGTTGATTCAACATTATTTTTTGGGCAAAAAAACTTATACGGAAACGAAACAATGGCTTGATAAATATTATGGGGACTCTGCTCCCTTGATTAAAATGATTCATAAATAGTTTACGGATCTTCGGTGTGGTCGTACAAGCACAAGTGATGCTGAACGCCCAGTACGCCTAGTTGAGGTCACTACTCTAGAGATGATCGCTAAAATCCATGTCATAGTGTTGAACGAACGAAGAGTAAAAGAGAGCGATCTTACACTAACATTTAGATATGAAAAAGCTCCCCGCGCAATGGGTGCCGCGTTTACTGACTATTGATCAAAAACGCGTGGCGGCGCGGGGGCGCGGGGGCGCGGGCGCGACGCCGCGGCGGCGTGACGCGTGTCTGTGTGACCAACGAGTGCATATTGACACGGTGTTTATATCATTGCGTGAAATCTTTATTAAACCGGTAACGTTTGTTCATGAGGTTGACTTCAGCAACATGTCCTAAAAAATATTGTATTTCGTCTGAATGCCAATTCTCGTATATCTCATAAATCTAGTAGAATCTCATAAAAAGTTGTGAAAATCTAAAATTAGACGTTTTATTTACGGACTGAGTCTACGACTAGAATGTGTATTTGCTTTTAAATACAGAAATAGCCCCAATGATATTACCCCTTCGTATACTACTACTCAAACAAAGGAGTGTCTCTGCTGAAACAGAAGACATCAACGCGCGTCTGCTCCCGTTTTCGATATAATTTGCTATTAATTCCCGCCCGACATACGACATGCGTCATATAAAATCTAATTCGATATAAGTTTATTAACACTGGATATATTATTAGGAATTTTCCTGGAAGAACAATGTTTCCAAACTATGTTGTTACTGTGTCTGGTTAAAGCTACCACAATAGCAGCTATCTAATAACACGTTGCGTACCAACTTTGTCCGTAGCTGAACGCGCATGTCAACATGTTGAACAAGTTGACTGCAGTGATGGCGTCGGTAGATATCTATGAATGCGACACTTTTCCGATCATATTTTGGAAACACTTAAGTAGGTACATTCTTAAATTACAGTTTGTCACATCATTCAATGCTGACATCGCAATTAGCTACATCTACGCAACATCAAGTCACATACACAAACAGCCAGACCCGGAAAAACTACTCGCCGTCGAATCATTAAGTGAAACATGACTTTTTGCAACATTAACCATGCCTAAAGCTGAAGTAACACCTAAACCTAAGTGTTACCGAGTGAATGCTAGACATCGTACGAAAATAACGATTAGCTCAGAACACTTTGGACTCTTGCCATTAAGTCACGAACATCTGCGCCTTCTGCGGCAATTCAGGACTTGGAGCTGCGCCAGCACATCAGGCTGGCTTATATCGGCTCGAAGAGCACTCTCTCTGACCAACAAGCTTGAACTAAATTGCTCCAAGTGCCCCTACTCAACATGAGCAGGCCCAACCTTAGCGATTTGCCACACTACCCGGACCTGGGCGTCCACCGACACCACAAATTGCTTTTTGACACACTGTAAAGTATTGGACAAATGTTTGGACGAACTACAAAGATTTGTTCCGGGTGTTCTGGGTATTTGATATATATCATAAAAAAATATCTGTGTATGTAATGTATTGTATTAAGTATATCAGTCATTAAATACCCGTAACACACGCTCTATTTAGCTTGGGGCTAGATGATACTGTGTGGATTGTCTAGCATTATTATTATTAATGTCCAGCATTATAAATCAAGTTTATACCTACATGAAATTGTAAGTCGACTCGAATGTCAATACCTGCTTTAATTGGGAGACGACTTGCCTGGTTCGAGGAATCAATCGGGCTCGCACTATTATTCAGGTATGTACATGTTTGTTCGTCGATCAAGCTTATTGAGGGGCTCCGCGCAAGTGTGGCGTCAGTGGCGTGATTGGCGTGAGTGAGTGCGTTAGTGTGTGAGTGCGCGGGAGACGGTCAGTGGTGCGCTCCACTAACTTCCCGTTTGTCCCTGTCGTTACCAATTTAAGGAATCTGCGTCTGCAGACAAAAACCTGATGCATGGGACGAGTGCGCCGACAGCTCGGCCAGTCAGCGCCCCCTGTCGGCGGCGCCCAGCTCTGCGACGACGGAGTATAGCCTGCGAGTTTCCGTGTTCGGCCGCTCTTAACACTGTGTTCATAGTTAGTCCACCACACAATAGAGGGCGCTCAAGTTAGATTAGGATTCCCACCAGGGCCCCAATTATGTATAACCACTAAATGATTCCCTACTTCGATATCACTTCAATTATTTATATAATCAAGACATTAAATGATAAATGATATTTATCTCTGTAAATAGATTATGAGAGGAGCTCGTAGCTAAATAGAAACAGCCGCACGGGTTGATCGAAGGTTAAGCTACGCTTGCCGAGGTCAGTCTGTGAATAGGTGACCGTAACATATCGAGACTCCTCCGTGCCTCGGAAAGCACGTTAAGCCGTTGTTCAAGGGTATCATTTAGAGATCTTTGACAGTCGTTACGGGTAGTCAGAATCCCGAAAGTCTCACAACCAGTCTTAACAAGGGGTCTCGTGTTTCTCAGTAACTGGGTTGTGGAGGTCAGATAGGCAGTCGCTCCATGTAAAATACTGGTACCTATTCAGTTCCATCCGGTTAGACCGGAAGCCGACCCCTACACAGTTGGGAAAAGGCTAGGCAGATGATTTCTGTAAATAGATTTTTACAAACACTTTTACACGTCAATAAGTAAGATATTTTTTGAATGTAGGTTGTTTACAATGTAAGCATTTGCTAACAACGTGTTCTGTATGACTTGGTCTAGTTGCAGCCTGTTACTGTCTCACTGCTGGGCAAAGGCCTCTTCTCATACAGAGAATGCACGAGCATAACGCTTGCTCAAGACGGGTTGACAATTTCAGACTTATGTTGATTATATAAGTCCAGGTTTCCTCAAGATGTTTTCCTTCACCGATGTCAGTGATGTCCAAGATAAACTTAGAAAGTACATATGAATTGTAAAACTCACATTGGTACTTGCCCAGGTTTGAACCCACAACCTCGTGCACAAGAGGCGAGGCCTAAATCACTGGGCCATCATGACGCCCTATATGACTTGGCCTTTGTCTATTCTGCCAGTTCTCAGTAAGGCGTTTGAAAAGTTTCTGCTCAATTAAATGTTATGTCACTTTAATAAAAATTCCATCTTTCAAGAGCAGTACGGCTTCACCAAAGGGCGTTTACAAGCGTTATCAATCTAATCAAAAACATTTTAAAGGCTTTTTTTCAATGGGTTGCAAAAGATTTCAATGGGATCCCATTGAAATCTTTTGCAACCTTTCGAAAGCGTTTGATTGCGTAAACCAAGAAAGACTGGATCACTATGGGATTACAGCTCTGGACTTACTAAGATCTTACCTGAAAGACAGACAAGTTAAAGTTCAGGTTAACGGCATACACCCAATAGGGTGTGAAATGACAATGGGCGTTCCTCAAGGTTTAATTTTGGGTCCATTCCTCTTTTTAGCGCACATTAATGATTTTCCGCATTATCCATCTGTCGCGGATTGATGGCGCTACCGCACAACATACAGCGCCATCTATTGGCTCAATTAGCAAAATAAACATCACGCGATCGGAAACGCAAGCGCGCCCCACAGCTTGGACACGATCGTCGGTAGAGGAGATGCAGCGAGACTGGCAGAGAGACCGAGTGTTAGTTCAGTCTTGAGTCTAGTTCGGACAGTCAGGGCAGACGCTCAGTACCAACGCACGTGTTTGTTTCTTGTGAATCGTAGTTTTAAATAAAATCAGTTTACATAGGTACATCTTTCATTCGAGTGCCCACATCTATTTAAAACTATGTCGGATCGTGAAGAATACCCGATGCTTCGCACCTCGGCCGCCCAAGGACGCGATATCAGAAGTGGGATTCACTCGAGCTGAAGGAATCGTAGAGAATGGAGCGATGACGTCACACTGTGTTAGCGGCTTAAAATCAGGGGTTCAGCAACCGCTACTCTTGTCAAACTGATGAGCAGCAAGCCTAATGAAGGTGAATGCTGGGAAGGAAATACAGGAAGTGTGCTGATGAACTCTGGTGAGTCATATCCATTTTAAAATGATCTCTGATCAAATATGTTGTTGCGTCAAAATTTAGTGGCAAACGTGTAAACAATATCGTTAATTTAACGGCAATCTGTCATAGTTGTGTGCAAAGTACCCTACAAGTTCTATCTGAGGTTATGATAAATAATCTGCGATTAGAGATATTATTTCGTTTTGTACCGGATAGTTGTTTTCAAAATGATATTTTGATTGGTCGTGAGATATTAGATCAGGGATTTAAAGTCAGTATGACATCTGATAGTGTTGTTTTGTGTCGTGAAAAGATTGTTAGTGCATGTGACGTTTCAAATGAGCTTAGTGATTCTCCTTGTCAAGTTGGTTTTGTCAGAGTAAAAGCAGACGTTTCGACGGAGTTTCGTACCCAATTAATTGATCTTTTTACAGAATATGCATCTTCGTTTTCTAGTGGTGTTTCTAGATCCCGTGTTTCAGCAGGTCAGTTGCAAATTCGTTTTATAGACCCTAGTCGTACGGTTAATCGTCGCCCTTATAGCTAGCTATTTGCTAAGCCGTAAGTTTACTGTTGTGTCAGACTGCAGTTCTGTTAAAGCCTCTAAGAACAAAACTGACTTGTCTCCACGAGTTCATCGTTGGTGGGCTTACATGCATCATTTGAGTTTGATATTGTTTACCGTGAAGGCAGTAGGATGATCCACATAGATTTCCTTTCTAGAAATCCTCTCTCAACATCCATTATAGCTATCACTCGTATGGAACAAAAGCGTGTCGATCTAGCTGAGCTTTCGAGTAACTGGTTGCAAGCTGAACAGGAAAAGGACGAAGAAATCAGCAAGATTGAGTCTGATCTTCGTAATGAAGTTTTTCCTGAGGAAACTGCAGAACTTACGAGATTCACAAAAACGTTCTGTTTCGGAAAATTTAGCGTAACGGGAGTACTCGATGCCTGCCTATTGTACCTAGAGCGCTCAGGTGGTCTGTAATTACTAACGTTCATGCGTCAGTTACATATGTATTTGGGATGGGAGAAAAGATCTACGACCATTATTGGTTCGAAGGCATGTCAAAATACGTTAGGAAATTTGTGGATAATTGTGTCACTTGTAAGGACTTCACCCAATTCCTAAGCTCAGTATCCCGTGACATACCATCTACGTGGATGCATCTGGTAAATTATCGGGTAAAAATGACATCGAAGAGTACGTGTTTGTCATCATAGATACGTTCACCAAGTTTGTATTGCTTCGTCGCTATCTTAATATTGACACTAACATCAGTATCCGTGCTATCAAGTCTTGCATAGCTTTGTTTGGTGCACCGAAGCGCATAGTGGCAGATCAGGGTCGTTGTTTGGCGAGCAAAGATTTTTCAAGTTTCTGTACTACCAACAATATAGATTTGCATTTAATAGATACTGGAGACAGTCGTGCAAACGGTCAGGTCGAGAGAGTAATGAGTACCCTCAAGAGTATGTTGACAGCTGTAGAGACTAGTCGTGATCGCTCTTGGCAGGATGCATTAGAAGAGGTTCAGCTGGCTATGAACCCCACTCTTAATAGGGTGACTAAATCCAGCCCTCTCGGGTTGATGATGTAAGGGTAGCACGGCCGCTTACTTTAGTAACTACTGATGATGATGAGATTGCCGTTAACATAGATAACGTTAGAGAGCACGCGACACAGAATATTGAGGAAATTTCAAAATATGACAAGATTCGATTAGATCGAAGTAAGGCTCAATTATCTAAGCTATTGATGATTATGTTTTGAATGAAAATGAGGAAAGGAATCAGACTAAATTGGACCCTAAATTTAAAGGCCCATTTAAGATTATTGATGTATTGGACGGGGATAGATACCTACTAAAAGCGCTTGACCGTGTAAGAAAGATCCCGATCACCAAATATCTCGAGAGTTGGATGTCATAGTTGATGAGTGGTAGTGAAACCAAATCTGATTAAGAATGGCTTGTGTACTCACACTCGAAACTCTTGACCGTACCTCATGAGTAACATGTGGCGATGGGTCCATGAGAAATCGTTGGTGCGATTTCTGTCTGTGTTGGTGTACAGAGCGCTTCATGTGTTGTAGCACATGTGGAAGTGAGTCAGTGAGGAGTCGTTGGTGCGATTGTAACCTGTGTTGGTGCGCAGAGCGCTTCATGTGTTGTTGCACATGTGGAAGGGAGTCAGTGAGGAATCGTTGGTGCGATTGTAACCTGTGTTGCTGCACAGAGCGCTTCATGTGTTGTTGCACATGTGGAAGTGAGTCAGTGAGGAATCCTTGGTGCGATTGTAACATGTGTTGTTGCACGTGTGGAAGTGAGTCAGTGAGGAATCGTTGGTGCGATTGTAACCTGTGTTGGTGCACAGAGCGCTTTATGTGTTGTAGCACATGTGGAAGTGAGTCAGTGAGGAGTCGTTGGTGCGATTGTAACCTGTGTTGGTGCACAGAACGCTTTATGTGTTGTAGCACATGTGGAAGTGAGTCAGTGAGGAATCGTTGGTGCGATTGTAACCTGTGTTGGTGCACAGAGCGCTTCATGTGTTGTTGCACATGTGGAAGTGAGTCAGTGAGGAATCGTTGGTGCGATTGTAACCTGTGTTGCTGCACAGAGCGCTTCATGTGTTGTTGCACATGTGGAAGTGAGTCAGTGAGGAATCCTTGGTGCGATTGTAACATGTGTTGTTGCACGTGTGGAAGTGAGTCAGTGAGGAATCGTTGGTGCGATTGTAACCTGTGTTGGTGCACAGAGCGCTTTATGTGTTGTAGCACAATATGTGGAAGTGAGTCAGTGAGGAATCGTTGGTGCGATTGTAACCTGTGTTGGTGCACAGAGCGCTTCATGTGTTGTTGCACATGTGGAAGTGAGTCAGTGAGGAATCGTTGGTGCGATTATAACCTGTGTTGGTGCACAGAGCGCTTCATGTGTTGTTGCACATGTGGAAGTGAGTCAGTGAGGAATCCTTGGTGCGATTATAACCTGTGTTGCTGCACAGAGCGCTTCATGTGTTCTTGCACATGTGGAAGTGAGTCAGTGAGGAATCCTTGGTGCGATTGTAACATGTGTTGTTGCACGTGTGGAAGTGAGTCAGTGAGGAATCGTTGGTGCGATTGTAACCTGTGTTGGTGCACACAGCGCTTCATGTGTTGTTGCACATGTGGAAGTGAGTCAGTGAGGAATCCTTGGTGCGATTGTAACCTGTGTTGGTGCACAGAGCGCTTTATGTGTTGTAGCACATGTGGAAGTGAGTCAGTGAGGAATCGTTGGTGCGATTGTAACCTGTGTTGGTGCACAGAGCGCTTCATGTGTTGTTGCACATGTGGAAGTGAGTCAGTGAGGAATCGTTGGTGCGATTATAACCTGTGTTGCTGCACAGAGCGCTTCATGTGTTCTTGCACATGTGGAAGTGAGTCAGTGAGCAATCGTTGGTGCGATTGTAACCTGTGTTGTTGCACATGTGGAAGTGAGTCAGTGAGCAATCGTTGGTGCGATTGTAACCTGTGTTGTTGCACATGTGGTAGTGAGTCAGTGAGGAATCGTTGTTGCGATTGTAACCTGTTTTGGTGCACAGATTATGACAAAAGTATCATGAGTTGAGTATGCATTGCCTATGAAACTAATTTCAAGTTAGTGGGAATAATTTTTCCTTTGTATAACTTGTTGATCGGATTTCTTCAAATGAATGTTGTGTGGAAAACTCTAATGACAGTGCATGGTAAATAATGACAGTAGATTATTAGTATGTACGTAGATTTATCAGAAATAAAGTATAGTGAGAATTACCGACCTACGTTTATATTCGCAGGATAGCCGAGCCAATTTACTCTCAGAGTATATTTTGTCCACAGGTTCTACACACGACGAAGGGTGCTAGTTAGAGATGGCAGTGTCGTGGATTGGTAGCGCCACCATACAACATACAGCGCCATCTATTGGCTCAATTCTCAAACAAAACATCACGCGATCGGAAACGCAAGCGCGCCCCACCGCTTGGACACGATCGTCGGTAGAGGAGATGCAGCGAGACTGGCAGAGAGACCGAGTGTTAGTTCAGTCTTGAGTCTAGTTCGGACAGTCAGGGCAGACGCTCAGTACCAACGCACGTGTTTGTTTCTTGTGAATCGTAGTTTTAAATAAAATCAGTTTACATAGAATTATCTTTCATTCGAGTGCCCACATCTGTTTAAAACTATGTCGGATCGTGAAGAAGAACCGATGCTTCGCACCTCGGCCGCCCAAGGACGCGACACATATATTTTATACCTTTAATTGAGCAATTCTTGTATAAATACATATACATATGTTATAATCTGAATCTCGGAAACGGCTCCCACGATTTTCATGAAATTAAGTATGCTTATTAGTTTGGGTTAAGTGGGCGATAAATTGATCTAGCTAGGTTTCACTTTTAGAAAACGTCGTTTTATCCGTGTTTTGAGGCAATGAAAAACTGCTACAATATCATTAGAATACAAAGGTAAATTTCGCCACCATCGACTAGTGTATAACAGCTCACATAGGAAATCGGGCGGTCCCGAACCCATAAGACCCTGGTTTGAATCCAGTTTATTATTTTTTTCAATTTCCTTCTTTTGTGAAATAGCCCTTTATCAACGCATCTAATTCGTATCTGGGCATACAATCTAAATATATCATCATTTCAGCCGAAAGACGTCCACTGCTGGACAAAGGCCTCCCCCAAGGATTTCCACAATGACCGGTCCTGCGCCTTCCGCATCCATGCCCTTCCCGCGACCTTCACCAGGTCGTCGGTCCACCGTGTGGGAGGCCTGCCTGCAGTGCCTAAACTGCGTCTTCCGGCGCGCGGTCGCCACTCGAGAACTTTCTTGCCCCAACGGCCATCTGTTCTACGAGCTATGTGCCCCGCCCACTGCCACTTAAGTTTGGCGATTCTGTGTGCTATGTCGGTTACTTTAGTTCTCCTGCGGATCTCCTCATTTCTGATTCGATCACGCAGGGAAACTCCGAGCATAGCACGCTCCATCGCCCTTTGGGTGACCATGAGGCTTCTTATGAGGCCCATAGTAACATACATAGTAATCTAAATATATAAACAATGTATTTTTCTTCTCTATATATGTATATGGGAAAACAGATTGAAGTCGTTAATTCCATTCTTCAAGCAAAATCAAAATTCATTTATTCAAATTAGGTTGAGAATCAGCACTGTTTGAACGTCAAAACGTTTACATAAGACAGTCCCCCAAAACGCCCACCCTTCACCACTTCCTAGTGTAGTGTTAACTGGGAAGAAGTTGAAGAAGCTGTAAAAAATACAGCTGAAACGAAATGTTCCTTCATTCCGGGGGGGACAGGAAATGCATTCATATATAAAACTTTACACTACATGCTGACTGGAAAAGGATATAAAGTAAAATGTATGGCTTCGACCGGTACTACTTCCATATTATTACCTAATGGACGTACATGTATCTCATAAAACTACCACTGACACCAGATTCAGTCTCAAGTATTAAACCTAACTCCTCCAAAGCGAGACAATTAGCAGAAATACATATTTGTCTCATGGATGAGACTTCGATGCTTCCAAAATATGGTTCGCAGAACATTGATCAACTTTTGCGATCCTTTGAAAATTCGGAGCTCCATTTCAGTGGAAAATTAGGCAACGGCGAACTGACCCTAAATACTATGGAAGAAATTGTATTGCCACAGTACATATATATTATTGGAAGCAACAATCTTATTGACGAAGTATTTGGCAACTGCTTAGCCAATGGAAATTATGAAGGGATGAAAAACAGAGCAACACTCGCGCCTCTTAACAAAGATGTTGAAAATATTAATGATGATAGTTTTAGTTGCCAAACTTCCCGGAAAAGATCAACCTGAAGGAGCAGTGGAGTTTATAACAGAATTTCTCAATAATGTCAACATTTCAGACTTGCCAGCACACGAACTAAAATTGAAAAAAATTGCGTTAATAATGTTGTTACAAGTAACAAGTCTGGGCATCACATAATAAAGGCTAAATAAAATTGCTGGTGATCAATCCGGCAAAGAAGTACATATACCAAGGATAAACCTTCACTCATTAAAATGACAACTGGGATGCACCATGCAGCGTCACCAATTTCCCGTTAGATCTGCATTTGCCACGACTGTCCACAAATCCCAAGGGAAAACATTCCAATTTGTTGGGGTTGACTTAAGTCCAGTCCGGTCTTTATGCTTGTATGATATGTTTATGATATGTATGTAGCAGTTAAGCGACAAACTACGTTAAAAGTTCGTCTTCCAAATGAAAATCCTGGACATACCCACAATATAGTCTGGGAGAAAGTATTAGAACCGATTTCATACTTAAAACTGTGATGATTAAAATAAACTCACGTAATTGTTTGATTAATTGTAAAAAAATAAGAACATTTTTCTACTTGCACTCATGATTTTCAATTTAAATAACCAGTTCATATTTTATTATTATTATCTATATGTCATCAGTAAGTTTATAGTTAAATATAATTTCCGAAAAACACTTTTACACACATTTATCAAAAACAAAAACCGACCAGAGTTCGGTCATGCAGGTACCTACTGCATTCAGGTACCTACTGCATTCAGGTACCTACTGCATTCAGGTACCTACTGCATTCAGGTACCTACTGCATTCAGGTACCTACTGCATTCAGGTACCTACTGCATATTAATATGCATAGAATTCCAATTTGTCTTAAACATTTTTTCTGTGATTTGATGACTGATTCTTTATTGTCTTTACATTATACTGAAAAGATATTTTATTATTTAGTTTTTATTTAAACACAGAAAAAATTACATAAAAAGTAAAAAATAAGGGAAATAAATTCAAACTTACAAAAAGCGCCACCATTGGTCGACAAAAAATGTGTCAATGGTCATGTCACGTCGTTGGATTTATCGGCGTCAATATCCATAGTAAGTGTCAGTGTTTGTCAGAAAAAATGTTTCCAAAACTGTATTCCTGTGTGATTACTTGTGAATTTATGTTTGTAGTCAATCTAGGACGATGACGGAAACTGGTTTTTCCAAAGCACAGTCGGATCTCCGCAAATAGATGCATTATTTGAATCTAATCTCGATTTTACGAGCGCAGAGATCAAAGGAGTGAAAGCAATTAATAAGGTAATTATTATGTTACTGTATGTTATATTTTAGTACATAAAATAATTTTCATTTTTCATAAATGTTTATTACTTATAACAAAACATAACTTATACTTACATAACCATTCGTCCCACAAATTGATCCTGATCTCCTAATTTACGTCTGTATAAGTCACACGTAATATTATATTATTGAAGCAAACTCAAGTGTGATATGTTTATATACTTTTTGTAAATATAAGATAAATACGATATTCTGATTTACATGAGGAATAAGCAAGCTCTATAGAGACAATTTTAATGAACTTTTGTTAACCAGGTTACGTTAGTTTTAGACCAAATCATCTACTGCTTCATATAATAGCTAATTCGCACTAAGCTGTACATAAATATAGCAAAGGTACTTACGTTAAAATGATCTTCGCAGAGAAGGGATAATTTATTTATTTAAGTACAAGGAGGACTTACAGCTAACAAACAAAAAAAAAAACAATAATGATCCCTTCTCATCATCTTACACCATTTTTCTATTTTTCGGGCTATTGCATCGCCTGGAATAGTGTAGGTACTATTAATAGTGTTTTTACACTTCGTTACCATACAATACTCGTAAGAAGGTTTTTTAACTTCTTTCATGATTTGTATAACAATTGAAACTGAAAATAAGTATGAAGTAACTGACACGCTATTGTAAGCAATCACGGGACACAACCAATGACGTCATCAAAAGCGCGCGCTAAATGGTGGCGTTTGAACGGCTCAGACTTATACAATGTTTTATATTTCACTTTGAAATATAATTTGACGATTTTCAAGCCTATTTATATATTCTTCTATGTTATAAAGATGTAAACGATTAAGCTAAAAAATATTCCGTAAATTTCCGTATTGATTCAAAATAAATAAATAAATAATGCTGGACCAACCACACAGCATCATCTAGCCCCAAGTTAGCTTGGGGCTAGATGATGATGCAGAGCTTGTGTTATGGGTACTAGATGACTGATATACTTAATACAATACATTACATAGATAGATATATTTTTTTTACTATACATAGGAAAATACCCAGAACACCCAGAACAAATATTTGTAGATCGTACAAACATTTGTCCCAGGGCGGGAATCGAACCCGCAACCTATTGCGTCGCAGGCGGACCTTCGCCCGCCGCGCCACATAGGTCGTCAAATAAACCGAAGATGGTGTCACTAGTACTACCTTCATTAATAAGATTTCACAACGAGAACATTTAAAGGTAACAGGTATTATTCCTGTATTTACCGGATGTTTTTTTACCGTCAGAAAGAGGCTGATTCTAGTGCGCAAATACAACAACCTTTGCCATTGGTCACATAGACACAAATGTATTTGTAGTCTAGAATCACTCTCTTTATTTTCCCAACGGTAAACAAAGTCATCCGGTCTACGTAGGTAGCTTGGTACGATATATCTACGTGTGTATAGATTGCCACTAAGTAGTATGGGGTCTGGAAACTAGATGTATCAACGTATTTAATTAACGATTATGTGGTACAATAGACCGACCGACACCGACCTACCGACCACACGTCTAACTGATTACTACTGCTAACAACAACTTAGTATTTTACTGCATGTTTATTTATTGGTTTAACTTAATTAAAAATTCTAACCCGCGCGTGTTGGATCACGCATAGGGAAAGGTTCTGAAGCCGGGGTGAATACGAGTATTTACGAATGTACATACAGTAGTGATTTTTGCGATTGTAAAATTAGTTCTTATTTTAAGTTACCATTTCCCGAAAAAACTATGAAAATCAACATTACGCATATCTCATTTCCTATTGACCTAAACAAAAACAACTTCATCTAAGTTTAAATGTTCAGGTTATATGTCCCGGCAGAACGAACTACTCATGATTATGAACTTACGAACAAGAAGAAGTTTACTATGAGAATTTCACTTAACATGGAAAAAAAATCACCTGCTTCATACTAAATGCAATATTTACAGATGAAAAAGTATGAAACAGTTGATATTGTTTTGATATTCCAGGCTCGGTCTTACAGTAAAAGTGGTTCACGAGTACTTCTGTTCTGCCGCGGGAAAACTGACATTCAAACATCACGCTGTGCATAGATACTACTGCCGACAGTTCGTTCACATATACAATAACTAACATTCAGCTGGCAGGGGGGAGGGTATTCGACTCTAACTAAAATCAGCACTTTGAAGACAAATATATATCGCACATGGATCCCTGAATTGAAAAATGGTTTTGTCGCACCACAACCACCTTTCCAACGATACAACTTTCAATGACCTACCCAACAACACCCCACAATGTGGGATAGATGAGAAAAATAATAATCCGTCCACAATTAAGTATTACGGGAAGGAAGGAAGTACCATCAAAATGATTTTCATGATTTTATTTTAGCACTTTGTTGGCGAGGTCTATATGTATACCTATGCCCAATTACAGCTTTTACGCACTAAAAGTGTCTGTGCTAAGCTGGGGACAGACGGACAGACGGACGGACGGACATGGGAAAACTATAAGCGTTCCTTGGTTACTATGGTTACTACGAAGCCCTGATGATGTTCAAAATGCAGTATTTGCAATGACTCATTTTAGGATCTATATACTATTCAAATACTATTCAACAAAACATGAAAATGCATGGTTTTATAATGTGCCATAGACAATTGGTCTTGGTGCATACGGAATATGGCATTTTAATCCGTTGCCGTTACATGGGTTTCTACAAGATACGATATTGACGCGTCTTGCACTTGGTAAGATATAAGCGGGGAATCAAAATGACCTCATATAATCGGAGCCCAGGCCTCGGTTCCTAGACTGAACTCATGTTTGGCTTAAATGTAGAAGCGGTCCCAACAGCGCGCGGGCGTGCCACTGCGCGCGCTCCCTGCACACTGAGTAATAGATTTCAACGCGCGCGCACATTTTACTACGAGCAATGAGCATACCGTTGACAGGGCGGCCCTGGATCCTTGTTCTGTTAACATTAACTGTGCGAGGCGGACGAAACTCCTTTCTCATGCTGCTGGCCATTCTAAGCGCTAAAAGTAAGAAAAAGAATTAGTATAACATAAATAAATACCGGGACGCTGGTCATAGTCATGCCACATGGACCAGAATGTACGCAATATAATGTTAGATAGTGTGCAGGTTTCATCCGGAGTTGTACAAACTAGGACACATTTTCGTGCATTCAAGCGTTTATGCCAAACCTATTATTATTGAGAATCAAACGTGGCTCACAATTTGGGACCCATTAATTTTAGTCCGTGGTGTTCTCATTCCAGTAAGTTTTTAAAGTCCCTTTGGGCATATTGGCATAGCCCTGTGATGTATCCTGCTTGCCATGCCAAAAATGAATCATTTTTACAAAATTATTCATTTTTATAGCTTCTCCGCTGTTCTTTCCGATCAATTTCGTTGGAACGGGATCCAAAACAGTTGAGTCGGTTTTCTGGGACTCGTCGAGCTGCATTATCTTGCTTGTTGTCGACGCAAGCGCAGGCCGCAACTGGCGATTCAGGCTTTCAGGAGTAAGTAGCAGTAGTATGTCAATTGTGTGACGGGTTTTTCCCAAACTGAAAAGTCACAGGGTCGCATTCTTTGGGAACGATCCGTACCGAGTTAGGATTAAATGAGAAAATTGATGTGTTTGTGTTAGTCATTATTGGCTATCAGGCAGCTAGTATGCGAAGGTGGTGTCGTGAACGCGTCGCAGTAGCCACGGCGCCGGCCACGTCCCGCGCCGCGCCGCGGCCGCGCAGTGACCAAACACAGCGAGCGGCATGCCGACTGCGGCGGCCACTCTGGAGGCTCGCACGGCGCGGGCGCATAGCTTTCGGCGCACAAATAAACAAACCAGTTCCAGCGCCCCCCGCCCCTGCGCTATCTATACCCGCCGCCTCCCCACGCCCCGCACCAGCCCCGCACACACCTGCAGCCTCCGCGCCGTGCCCGTTTAATGCACGAAATGAACTTTTGGTATCTGTATCCGCCGCTGTACAATGCTCTCGTTCATCTTATGCATGACTAGCGCGCCCCAACCCGCGACTCTCGCCCCCCGGGTGCGGTCTATTGATGTGGCCCACCAACACCATGACATTTCATTTGTTTCAAGTGTAATATTTACGTCTTATATCTCATAAAACTTTCGGAAGGTTTCCATTACATTGCGTAGTTGAGAAGAACTGTGCGAACTAACACGAAAAGCGACTTCATTTTATTACTATTTAGATGTCTCGTCTCGTCACGTATGTACGATGGAAGCAATCATTGTTACAATATCAAGTACGTACGTGAGTAGAGACGGAGAGACGCACATCTCAGGCTGCGATACGTCGCAGGGAGACCTGAGACGTCATAGTCCAGAAGTAGGTGTCGCTCGTGCCAGTGGTGGGAGCCCGGGGCGGGCGCGGGCGCGCGGGGGCGCGGCGGCGCGGCGGCAGTACGCGGGTGTACGCGAGCGCGACTGGTCGCCGCTTTGAGCTAAGAGCGGCGCGGCCGCGGAGTGTGATGCGAGCGCGCCGCCCGCCATGGCCACGCTCGGCCTCTCCAAGGTGTTCATTCTCGACAAGTACTTCACCGAGCTGCAGCGGTTCTGGGAGACGGAGAAGAAGCTGCAAGGTGAGCGCGCAGCCCCCCCCCCGGCCCGCGCGCGGCGGCCCTGCGCCCGCGCGCGCTTTGGCCACGGGACTGTGATGATTATTACTTTTTGTGTCGTGTTCGGCGCTCGAAAGCTCCGCGTAGTACTCTGTGTGCGTGCGTGTGTGAGAGTGTCTGTCTGTGAATGTGTCCAATTGCTCTTAAGCTGTTAGAGGATCCGGCTCCGAGGACCGAGCACTTGCTGTTCGCTCGCAGGTCTCGGATGCTCGCGCTGTCAGTCTGTTCTCATGCAGTAAACTTACTAGGAACGGGACGCTTGTGTTAGTGCTGTCAACTCGAATTACAAATGCCCGTCAAGTGAAACTTTAATACTTTCACCAAAATACCATTGAATTAAATAATTGTAGTTGGCACTCATTGAATACGCCCGATGCATATTTATAAAATGCAGCATCTATTACCATTTAAACGACTACGAAGCGTTGCTCTACTCCCAGTTTCGTGGTGCACGTAGCAGGTCACGTAAGGTGTAGAGCGGTGGTGCGCCGGCGCGGGCGCCGCTACCTGCGCATTGTTATCGCACCCCCCCCCCCGCCCCCCTCGGGAGGCTTCACTCAAGGTCCCTCACGCAGTGACGAATAGCTCAAAAAACAAATGAAAAGGGATAAAGATTTTTTTGTTCCTTGAACACAATTTTCGATTTAAAGTACTTACGACTGCTTTGTATTCAAAAATCATTCGGAAGTAAACCTTGTCATAATCCTCGGCAACACTTTGTTTCTGCTTCAAAGAACTAGGAGCTGCCTAACCTTGTTCAACTTATATGTAATCGGTGGGTACCTACAGCCACTACAGCCACAACAAACAGCAATCTAACAATATATCCGCATCTTCTCAGGCAAACATCGGGCCCTTCGGTGCTTGGCACAGTAGAATTGCCAGAAAACTAATGCCATTAACAGTCTTGTCTTAGATTGTAGCGTTTGCGTGTGGAGCTGAGCGAAACTGATTGCCAAACATTATATATGTCGAGGTGGCCAGTGCAGCCTTCTGCTCACTATTATAAAAGGTTTCATTTAATAATACGGAGTTAACTTTCTACTGACCAGCTAAGCTTAGTATTGAACTAGATTGAATAAGACTTACCAATGCCGATAGATTATGGGGCGTTATTAGCGATATCAAGTGAAGTGAATTATAACTACGATTGATAATAATAATTGAGCCTGTTTCGATATACTGCCATGCGAAGCCCTCCCATGCCTGCTTCCCTCGAGCTGGGGTAGGCCCGCGTGGCCCGGCCCGGCCACCGCAGCACGCGGCACACGCCACTCCCGCGGCGCTGCTCTGCTCGCGTTGTGCACCATAACGCCTCGTATGGGATACAACATTACACGCTGCACATGATTTTGTTGACATAAATGCGGTACCTACTTGTGCAGTCTTGGTTTGGTATTCGCTTGCTCCTATTCATACTACAAAAAGGAGAAAGCCTGTGAAGAAGTTTCCAATTTTGTTACTTTATCCATAGCCATAGGCTGAATGCATGATGAATGTGTGAGAGCATGTCGAAAACGGATTAACAAATATAATTATTGTGATTGAGTAGGTACATGAAGCACCCTAAGCTTCCCTACGATGGCAGTGTCAGTAGCCACTTCGAAAAGAGTATCCGCAACCTGCTATTTGTTGGTCGGAATTAGCCATTCCTGCTTGTCGTGGCAATCGGCAAAGCAAGAAATCAACTAAACAGGCAGCTAGGCACTAGTGACCCTTTGACACCGAATCAAAATGAACTGTCTCCGCGATACAATCAATGTCGCATGACTGGCATGAGTAGCACGACGGAACATCATGCTAGTGCCAGCTCGAGGAGCTGGTGCGCGCGGCCTGCGACGCCCGCTCAGTAATCAGATGCGTCCAGCCAGTCACGCCGCCTGCGCAGCAAGTGGTTCGCACTTGCTGCGCAGGCGGCGTGACTGGCTGCACGACGCAGTGACACTGTCTCCTCTACATATTCATTGCAAGAGCTCCTAGTGCAGCATCGTGGGACAGCGCACAAGGCGCTGAACTTACCGGCTAGCGGCCACCGAATGAGCAAGCAGCACATCGCTCGCGTCGTATGGCCACGAGGTTCGCGTCCTCTCCGCCGTGCCGCCGCGCCGTTGCCCTAGCGCAGCTTGAACATTTAGTGCGCCAATAAGTAGTGTTATGCAAAGCTGCATATCTGCACAAGTCTGGGCGTACCGCCGTAGCCTTGCGCCCCCTCCCTACCTCACGGCACGTAATAGAAACAAGCGCGCTCTGGCCTCACGGGCAGCCTCCGGACGAGGACTCATCCCTAACAAGAGTTAAACTTCGTAGCGCTAATACGTATTTATACAGGGCAAAATACATGGGTAACCCAGTTACTCTCCGAAAGATCGCCAGCAACGACAGATCACTGCTGGCCTTTCTAGAGGAGCTGGGGTGGATCGAACAAGGTATTGTCCCACTCGTTACAATACGTATTCATACATTTTAGACTAGTCCAGTCCGGGCGCTCCTATCTTGGTGCAAGGAATGACGATATACTCCATTCCCTCGTAAAGCTGTTGCTGGTACTTTACTTGGAGTCAAAGTCATTACTGAATGCCGTGGAGATATACTTTTGAGGATATTTAAAAAGAAACATATATTCAACAAATAACGAGTAAAATGACACAAGCGCTGTAACAGGAAAACGCGAACGAAAACCGCGCGCCGACTGAGCAGCAAGCAAGACGTGGACCACGGTGCGACTCCGGCGCCGGTCCCAGGTGGTCCCACTTGTACCACTTGTGGATACTTATGTCACATCCGGCCGGCACGTATGTGCAGTGTCATGGTGTGTGGTGTCAAGATCTCTTAATAATAAGATTTACAAGTCCAAAAAAAAACGTAAGTAGCGGCAAGTAAACCGAGCCCTCTCTACTGGCGTGTGTCTGCGCTGAAGCGCGGCTTCGCGGCGGCAGATCCGTGGCCAAGATCGCTCATTGATCGACTTCTTTCTTCAATTAGTATGAAATCCTCCGCCATGTGCTGGTCTGACTCCGTCACGACTCATCAGTCACTTTGATTCGGTTTTCGTACAATTACACGTTAGGACTATTGATGAGTCAGCATTTCTTTCCAAAATACATACCGTTGTCCAGCTTTCATCAAAAGATTATTCGATCCTAAACGGAGTTGGGAAAGCTCCTACAAAATGTCTACTAATAGTTCAGATTTGAGGGGCGCGCGGCTCGATTGCCACATAGTCTATTGTATTGTATTGAAAGATGCCCTTGCCGTGAGCGGTCCGTGTCTGGCCGACCATAGTGAGCACCCATTCCATAGCGAGAGCTTACCGTGCTGCGATTGACACGTCAAGCCGTGGCTCCCCGCTGTCTAATCGAGATCTTTGACAGCCGTTACGGGTAGTCAGGAAAAGCCTGACAGAATGACAACCGGCTTACCAAGGGGTATAGTTTTACCTAGTTATTGGGTTGTGGAGGCCAGGGATACAGTGTTTTCATTTAAAATACGGATATTCAGTTGCATCCGATCAGACTGCAAGAGACCCTGATACAGTTGCGAAAAGTCTTGGCAAACAATGAATAGTTGATGTTTGTCCGTAGGTCCTAATAATGGTAGACTTAATGAGACTAATTGGTATTTCCATTAAACGGATTTCGGAATGAAGAAAGCGCACTTACTGATGCAGCAATCTGCTATTTGTGAACTACGCGGTGGCCACCTTCAGCCTGCCCGGATACTACCGAATACTAGTGTCTTACATGGAGCGACTGCCATTCTGATTATCTGACCTCCACAATTCAGTTACTGGGTAACACTATAACCGCTTGGTTAGACTGGTAGTTACACTTTGGGTTTCTGACTACACTAGTAACGACTGTTAAAGATCCACATATGGCAGCCGAGTCTAACAGCTTAACAAGGTATAGTCCCCGGCACCCAAGTTGGCAAGAGTCGTTAGATGCGCACAAGTCGTTTTTTAGGTCTCTTTGGTAGTCAAGCGGGACGCGGGGTATGAGGTAGCGTCAATCCGAGCGCGCGATTGGTGCAACAGTCGACTGTTGTCTCCCAACTCCCGATTACACTTGCGTGCACGAAAGAATACCCTTTGTTTTTGTTGTGTTTATGTTAAAGAGTTATTGTTATTAAATTTAGTTTTTGTTACTAGTTGATATTATTGTTGTTGTTTTAAATTAAAAAATTAAGGCGAAAAAAGGTATGCCTTTTTTCGCATACTTTTTGAGCATACTTTCCTCGTATGCATATTATTTATAACTCCCAATAAACTTTACGAATTCCACTCCCTTCTTCAACTTTCTTCTAATCAGATATCTATACATCTATACATATAAATAAAATTGGAGTGTCTGTCTGTAATATTGAAATAACCGTTTTTTCTTACTTGCATATGAATATATATACGGTACATACACCAAAATAACATTTTTTAAAATTTTTGTCTGTCTGTCTGTCTGTCTGTCTGTTTGTAATCGCTAATCTCTGAAATGGCTTGACCGATTTTGACGGGACTTTTATTGGCAGGTAGCTGATGTAATAAGGAGTAACATAGGCTACTTTTATTTTACAAAAATTCATTTATTTTAAAAAAAAATGCGCGCGAACGAAGTCGCGGGCACAGCTAGTCTATACATATAAATAAAATTGGAGTGTCTGTCTGTAATATTGAATTTTTCTTACTTGCATATGAATATATATACGGTACATACACCAAAATAACATTTTTTTAAATTTTTGTCTGTCTGTCTGTCTGTTTGTAATCGCTAATCTCTGAAATGGCTTGACCGATTTTGACGGGACTTTTATTGGCAGGTAGCTGATGTAATAAGGAGTAACATAGGCTACTTTTATTTTACAAAAATTCATTTATTTAAAAAAAAAATGGATTATGTGCATATTTTTTTGATTGGTTCAGTCTTTTTTTTGAAAATGCTGCTTTGTTAAGTTCCGACATCCACGCAAACGAAGTCGCGGGCACAGCTAGTTATTAAATAAAAATGATGGCAATAACCATAAAATAATGACGATCAATAAAAGTCACCACTTTTTTGTTCCACTAAGAGCACGATGCGCGAACTTACCCCCACTACGCCAAAACCTTGCCAACTTACGTGCCGGTGACTATACGAGGGGTTGCACCTATCCTCGGAGCGACCTCGACAAGCGTAGCGGGACCGGCGATCGACCCGTGTGTGTTTACCTACAAGCAATGTTGTTGTCGATTCGTGTCGATACGGTTGAGTGTGGGCAGGCTCCGGCAGCAGCACCTGTTGGAGAGCGTTCCTATTAACGCATATATACGCACAACTTACGAGTGTGGGGAAGTGGATGGACGACCGCTTGAATGCCAAGGAGCTCGCGGTGAACGCGCCGAGCCGCACCAACCCGCACCGTGCCGCACCGACACTACACGCGCAGGCCACACTCGGCAAGCCATAATTACAGAATCTTAATACGATGTTAACTGTATGCATGCAAACATAAACAACACATCATCGTATTTGTATTCTCTGTGAGGTTGAGAAGTACTCCAAGGGTTCGCCAGAAATTCCATTTTATTTATCGTATTTGGGTGACTTACCTACATATTAGCTAACAGTACAAAAAGTACGAGCAAAGTAAATAAGGAGAAACGATTTACAAGCCTCCACAATGCAGTTAACAAAATAGTATTGTTGTACATGGTACTCGTATAAAGTGGAGTACACCAAGTTTAGAAGAATAAATGTAGTATCGATACAAATAGATTATAAATTGAATGATTGATTCGAAAGTAGCTCTGTCTGTATGTTACCTTTTCACGCCTAAACTACTGCACGGATTTCAATAAAATTGGCAGAGGGATAGATACTCGTAGCATCCCGCGGAAGGACATAGACTACTTTTAGTCTCATAAATATCCCTAAAGGGGGTAAAATAGGGGATGATTTTAAAATTCAAATGTAATATTGACCTTTTTGTGTAACTATTTTCTAGAGATTTAAGGGATTGGAGTCGTCCTTACCTACTTCCTACTATCCCATCCTATAATATTTTCTACTAATATTATAAATGCGAAAGTTTGTAAGGATGGATGGATGGATGGATGATTGTTACTTTTTCACGCAAAAACTAGGGAACGGATTTTGTAGAGTAAGTAATAAAGGCTACTTTTTTACCAACAAATCACGCGGGCGAAGCCGCGGGAGGAAGCTAGTACAAGTATACACGCACACCTTATGCTAACGTTATGCTCAGCTGAGGCCCATCCGGCACACTCATGTTATTTTTCTTAATTTTGTTAAGTAATTTTCGTTTTATTTGATGTTGTGCTAAAAAACGCATTTTTTATTCAAGTAGCAAGTGGTCTGCTGCCTGCCATTGTGCCATCCTGATCATGATCCTCCTGCTCAGTGCTCGTACCTCGTATCGTCATCCATTAGCCAAGCCATGGGCTGTGGGCGCGGCGCCGACGGAGCTGCAAATGTAACGCCCGCAGCGCGCGCGGAGGCTGCGCCAGGTGCGCGAGTGACCGGCGCGGCGGCGGTACCGTTAGCTCTGATCGCTGCTCTATCCGCCACATAACTACCATAAAAAAATAATATTTTCCTCAGTGTGCGCGTGCGTGTACACGTGGCTGCGTGTGTGTGCGTGTGATTGGCATCCGGTGCAATTATCGTCGGCGGGCGGCGCACGCGCACGGCCCTGTTTTTGCTTGCTTCGAGCTATGCGCTCACTGTCACTCTATGTAGCCAACATTGTTGTATGAATTGTCATTACTGTATAGAATACTTCGGAATACCCACTGAGCCTGTAGGCGCGGGAGGTGCGGGAGGCGCGGGAGGCGCGGGAGGCGCGGGCGGCGCTCCTCCCGGAGGACCTTCCCTTAGTAAACGTTTGACTTATGTTATATGGCGTGCGACATTTTTTCCACAAGGACTGAATGAGTCAAATCTACTTAGTAAGTGTTGAATAACGCATGTTAAGTACCAACCTAAACAATATTAGCCTGTTTATGTTATACAACTTGAGTTTTCTCACGCAAATGACCTTTAAATATGGGTATTTCTGATAAGAAATATCTTCAGTTATGAGCTGTTTGCGCGTGCATACTCTGCGGTTTGGGAAGTACTCTTGGATCCACGTATCTTATACTTGCGAAAATAAAATCTTTTAAGTCATCCGACATCTTAACCCCGAATATACATTGTCCTCCAGGAGGTACCTCCGAATAGGGTCCCGAGCGCAGGTTGCGCCGGTCGCGCCGGTCGCGCTGGCTGCTCTAGTTCTGCCTGTAAAAGACTTCAACGCGCTCACGAATGTTCGCTGATATCCTTGATATCGCGATCATTTCCTTACTACGTCCAATTGTAATATTATTAATGTATAAGTATATTATATACTGTTTCATATCATACACAGACATTTTTTTGCAAGTCGACACTTCTATTAAAGATTTATACGCAAGTAGTGAGGAGAATGGAGTGACTCATTCAAAACAAAAGAACACGTTCATTGAGCTGCGCTCGGAAGGTACATGTTGAGTACAAGTGGGCACGGACAGGCTTGCGGGGGTTACATCCGAAGGATATTTAAGTTTCTCGAGTCTATCACTTTGGTTTGTAAAACACTGCATGCCCGGCATCCACTGTTAGTACGTACATATACACAGTGGGTGTATATATGCATACCATAGGTCGATCGTATAAGTAGGCACTTTTTGCCCGACTTAGGTAATTGTTGAATAAACCTTTGAGTTTCTAGTAAAACCTAGGATTTCCCAAGATTTGATGGTAAAAGTCTAAAGCTATTTTGTGACTTCGTTAATGACGGAAGTGCTCCACCAGCGCCGACAGTGTACGTGTTATGACCGCGTGCGCCTTGAGTGTTGTCCGCCGCAGCAGCGCTCAGCGCGCGCGTGCGCCGTGCGGTGGCCGCCGCTCCACACCATTTGACACCATTGAGCAATACTCTCGACGAACACTGCGGCTGCACTTCGTTACCCGCCTCGCCCGCCTCGCCCGCTTCACCCGCCTCACCGCACTCGGCCGTCGTCCGTCCTGTGTCGGATCTAGCTCAAAGTTCTCAGTTGTTACTTCACAATACGGAACTTTAAATATTCGTGGTCACGTCGCTGCACGTTGCACGCTGCACGCGGCACGCTGCTCGCTGCTCGCTGGTACGTTCATGTATGTTGCAATTCCATGTAAATCTTGTGCGTTTTGTCGACTAAAGAATTTAGATCCGCGAACTGGTTTGTGAGTCAGAGTGGAGTTCACGTTGGTTTAGGATTCCTTTGTCAAAGCCACTTTCTATGGTACGTACCTCAACGGGGGGCGCGCGACCCGCACCGCACCGCACCGCACCGCGCCGTACGGCACCGCACCACGCCGCGCCACGCCGCACCGCGCCGCACCGCACCGCACCGCGGCAAAGGCTTCGTTTAATATTGCACTATCATGTTCATACACAATCTCTCTTCCTTTTTTGCGCCATTTAGCTTTAAAATATTGACGATACATTAAACATGCATTTAACATACACCAAATGCATTAAGTTTACGTTGACACACGTTGGGCAGGTGAAGACTAATGTGCTGATGAGTGGCTAAGAGTTGCACTCTGAAGATAGCAAGTGTTCTTGGGCTCAACTTTGGATGCTAGACTTCAGTTGGGCCCACTTATAGATAAATTGTCGAAAAAGTTCAGCTCTACAGCTTACTCGGTAAAGCTTAAGCGTTTAAGCTTAATAAAATTGAGATTGAAAAAAAATCCTAGCCACATTCAAGAACTAACCTATAAATTCAACTGCCAGACAAAATTCATAACAAAACACAAAGTATAAATTAAAAAAAATTGGATGGTTCCTTACAATCACAATATTTAAAATAATAATAATAAAATACCTCACCAAAGTAACTATTCATGTCATGTGTACCTATTATAATATGTTATATTATACGTAGGAAATGTCAAAAACATATTACATTCAATTTCAATTCAATTTATTTAAATCAGACTAAGTTGTCCATATACTGTTAGTAGAGTACATAAAACCTTACAAACTATCTTACTAATACATAAGGAACTATTTCGTATGGACTATCCATTGCCTCCATCTAAAAAGTCCTCTACTTTCTATATTTCCAGCAATGACCTTCAGGTAGCTATTGGGGCCGTCCCTCGCCTGCACAACAGCGACGCTGCTCTCTTTCGGATAATGGCATGGAAAATATACCTAGAAAAAAATATAACTTATAACAATTTCAGTTAAAAATCAATTATTTGAATGTTTCTCATCCAAGTATGTCATAAAAGTTGAAAATTATTATTTTATTAACCGTTTTGGCAGAGCTTCGCTTTACTTAATAACTTTAATTTATTGTGGCTTAATTATTATTTATCATGGTTTGGGAGTTTGTTGTAGAAACGTATACTTAGCCACTTAAATGAGTAAATAAACGTTAATATTCCTTTTTACATAATTAATGGTCATGATAGCCCACTGGTTCAGGCCTCGCCTCTTGTACACGAGGTTGTGGGTTCAAACCTGGGCAAGGACCAATGTGAGTTTTTCAATTCATATGTACTTTATAAGTTTATCTTGGACATCACTGACATCGGTGAAGGAAAACATCGTGAGGAAACCTGAACTTAAAATTAATATAAGTCTGAAATCGCCAACCCGTCTTGAGCAAGCGTGGTGATTAATGCTCGTGCCTTCTCTGTATGAGAAGAGGTCTTTTCCCTGCAGTGGGACAGTCACAGGCTGGTATAATAATATAAAAAAAAAACAAAATTAAGTTTCTCTTAAACATTTTGAGATGCGACTGTCTTTATGTTTATTTCCTTAAACTTATCGCTTATCGCTCAGTGAGTGCCTGTAACAGTTTATAAATTGCTCGAATAGCTCGCTTCTGCAGCGCAATAATAGCCTGAATGTTGGCTGTAATGTATCCCCAGAGCAAAATGTCGTACTATATAACACTATGAAAATAACTAAAATATACTAATCTAGCTGTTCCTTCATCAGTCAAATGACATATTTTGAGAATGGCCGCTTCTACACTTTATTATATGTGACCCCATGTAGCTTCAAATCAAAAGTAATACCCAAGAGCACAGCGGTGTCTACAAGATCTAATATCGCCCCATTTACTTTATATTATACTGGTTTTAACATTGTCAGTAATTATGTATTAACATTCAGACTAGATCATGCACACAGCATCATCTAGCCATCAAATAATGCTGGACAATCCACACAGCATCATCTAGCCATCAAATGCATATGAACTGTCTATCTATAGAATTTAGTCGAATATTTTGTTGGTCTACTTGGTCACCGGTGTACAGAGGCCAACACATGAACCTACCCCAATCTGTCAAATTTCTTTGATAGTTTTCAACTTTATTAAAAAAGTATATAATGTAAAATGTAAAGTAAAAAATAATGTAAAAAAATAGTGTTAAAAAATGTAAAAAAAAAATAGTGTAAAAAAAAAATGTTCAATTAGGAAAACTTATTGCGCTGCCCTCTGTACCTACGTGGTGTGACGTCATCAATTGCTACTCGTGTCATGGATGGTTGCAAGGCGCGCGGCGTTTGTCACTGGATGCCGATTTAATAGAAGTAGGAGACAATCTGACAATCATGTAAATAACTTTCATACATTTTCTATTTTATTAAAATGTGACAATTATCTAAGTACATATGTAATTTTTTGACCAATATGTCGCGTTGTTAGACATGAGGCAAGGCCTGTGCATGCGCAGGCGCGTGGACATGCCACTCGTGGTTGTGCGCTGACTCAGCTGCCGACACTGATCGTTCTCACAGTTGAGTCAGGTTCTTGTAAGGATTCCATAAGATTCGATGCACTTCTCAAACTGTTTTTATTTGTAATCATATTTTGGAAATTATTATATTTCACAGGTATATATGTATGTATATGATCGCAACACAACCTCAACTGGTCAGATAGTAACAAGTTTCCTTATACTCATGATCTGACAAGACTAATGTAACTCGACTGGTACAGCCATAGTCATAACAAATGGCCTGGCCAATACTGGCCATGCCTTCTATAGGACATTCACACAATACTTAATTCACCTACTTACCTACTTACTAACTGTTAATGGCTACAACGCGTAGAGACCGCGCGCTCGCGGGGCTCGCGGGGCGCGGGAGGAGAGTCCCTGTAAGGACTTGAGGGCTTACAGACTTACTGATATTAGTTTAAATATAAAACAAATACGTCATGACATTCTTTTCAGTCATACAAGTAACACTCCCTTCCACGTCCTCCATATTCTCCACTATATATTACTTGTATATAACTTCCGCAAGAGTTTGCTTTTCAGCACAGTCGTGTGATACTGTCATAAACGTCGCCACCCGCGCTGTGCAACAGTTTCACAAACAGAGGCCGAAAAGTATACCTAGCAGTCAGCGGCGCGCGCGTCGCCCGCTGCGCTCAAAGTATAGCAGTCAGCGGCGCGCGCGTCGCCCGCTGCGCTCAAAGTATAGCAGTCAGCGGCGCGCGCGTCGCCCGCTGCGCTCAAAGTATAGCAGTCAGCGGCGCGCGCGTCGCCCGCTGCGCTCAAAGTATAGCAGTCAGCGGCGCGCGCGTCGCCCGCTGCGCTCAAAGTATAGCAGTCAGCGGCGCGCGCGTCGCCCGCTGCGCTCAAAGTATAGCAGTCAGCGGCGCGCGCGTCGCCCGCTGCGCTCAAAGTATAGCAGTCAGCGGCGCGCGCGTCGCCCGCTGCGCTCAAAGTATAGCAGTCAGCGGCGCGCGCGTCGCCCGCTGCGCTCAAAGTATAGCAGTCAGCGGCGCGCGCGTCGCCCGCTGCGCTCAAAGTATAGCAGTCAGCGGCGCGCGCGTCGCCCGCTGCGCTCAAAGTATAGCAGTCAGCGGCGCGCGCGTCGCCCGCTGCGCTCAAAGTATAGCAGTCAGCGGCGCGCGCGTCGCCCGCTGCGCTCAAAGTATAGCAGTCAGCGGCGCGCGCGTCGCCCGCTGCGCTCAAAGTATAGCAGTCAGCGGCGCGCGCGTCGCCCGCTGCGCTCAAAGTATAGCAGTCAGCGGCGCGCGCGTCGCCCGCTGCGCTCAAAGTATAGCAGTCAGCGGCGCGCGCGTCGCCCGCTGCGCTCAAAGTATAGCAGTCAGCGGCGCGCGCGTCGCCCGCTGCGCTCAAAGTATAGCAGTCAGCGGCGCGCGCGTCGCCCGCTGCGCTCAAAGTATAGCAGTCAGCGGCGCGCGCGTCGCCCGCTGCGCTCAAAGTATAGCAGTCAGCGGCGCGCGCGTCGCCCGCTGCGCTCAAAGTATAGCAGTCAGCGGCGCGCGCGTCGCCCGCTGCGCTCAAAGTATAGCAGTCAGCGGCGCGCGCGTCGCCCGCTGCGCTCAAAGTATAGCAGTCAGCGGCGCGCGCGTCGCCCGCTGCGCTCAAAGTATAGCAGTCAGCGGCGCGCGCGTCGCCCGCTGCGCTCAAAGTATAGCAGTCAGCGGCGCGCGCGTCGCCCGCTGCGCTCAAAGTATAGCAGTCAGCGGCGCGCGCGTCGCCCGCTGCGCTCAAAGTATAGCAGTCAGCGGCGCGCGCGTCGCCCGCTGCGCTCAAAGTATAGCAGTCAGCGGCGCGCGCGTCGCCCGCTGCGCTCAAAGTATAGCAGTCAGCGGCGCGCGCGTCGCCCGCTGCGCTCAAAGTATAGCAGTCAGCGGCGCGCGCGTCGCCCGCTGCGCTCAAAGTATAGCAGTCAGCGGCGCGCGCGTCGCCCGCTGCGCTCAAAGTATAGCAGTCAGCGGCGCGCGCGTCGCCCGCTGCGCTCAAAGTATAGCAGTAAAAGCTTTAGCACGCGCCGCGGTTTTTGCGCAGCGCTATGAAATTGAATTATCTCACACAGCTAACTACTCTCAGTCCCCACCGCAAAGGGGACACGTCATTGATTTTACTTGTTCAGACAAGTTTTCTTTTATGCAATTGCTCACGTGGAATATATGCTTAGCAAACATATTAAAGTAATCGAATCGCGAGCCGTGATAAAGGTATTGAGTACCTAGTTCCGGTGGCCATCTGTGGTCTTCGTCATCAGTTACACACCAAATGAGGCTTTTCGAGCACGAGTTACTACAAAAAAGACGAATTTAAATGATCAAAAAACCCGATCGTGTAAAAATCAACTTTAAACGTATGAACAGAAAACAAACTGTAAAAAGTGAACATAATTACCCAAACTAAACAGAAACATTGTTTTTTTCTTTTTCGTGTAGTAGTCTAGAGTTCTGCGACTTTTACAGTCGAGAGTCATTCAAAACCGACCTCTTTTTTTGAAGTCGGTTAAAATGTAGTATAGTCAACGCCCGATATTGGGCTCGAAATATATACAAACAGCTGAAGCCCATGCGGTGGCAGCAAGCATACCATTTACATATATGTATGTACATATTTCGCCAGAGCCGCTGCCAATTGTGCAGTGTGTCTTACAGTTGTAATGAAACGAGCGTAGGAAACTAGGAACGATCGCAGCCTATGGCAGGCCGGCCGGAGCGCCCTGGGCGTGACGCGCCGCTAAATCTTAACATTCCACAGTGATTTCTTTATAATCTACTTCATTCTCCGTAGAGTGATTGCCTATTTCAACAAATACTAATGCCCTTGTCCACTCGTACTTGATCGACTTTATTATTACAAATGCGTCCAAAATCAGTTCCGAATGTTGCTGTTTTGAGACTAACGTTGAAATAGCGTACCGTGTGATGGTTCGGATAGGGCGGCGGGATGCGAGGAAGCTTGCGGATTTAGATACACGGTTGTTTGACGGGTAATCTGTAACATGCGATTTTTGAAACGAATAATTATTAACATTTATAATAAAACTTTTCTTCGCTAAATTGCGCCTAGATGTCTTGAATGAAACTCAGGTTACGATAATTATTGCATTCAAGTTTAATAACACAACACATCCATAACAAAACACATCCATAACACATGATACTGAGAGACTGCGGGAATTGAACAATATTGATACTATAATCCCGAGAGTTTATCGAGTTTTTACATTTTTCTCACTTGTGGAGAAAGGCGCGAAGATCTGGTTCATAAACTCTATCTCTATAGGTGTTGCCAGCTCATCTTTGCTGGTGGAAACCATCGATAAAAAGCGGTTCCCCACAAGCTCATTGGAATTTATCAGATGGGCTGTTTTAAATTCTGTCAGCCGATTTAGCTCAGATACAACTGTTCTATCTGAGATTTTACCTGGTTCCATGTTCTAGTTGTTGTATTGCCACTGACTTGTGATGACGGTTGGATGGGTTGACTATTGTATGCTCATATAGAGTGACAAACAGGCAGGTGGCCCACCTGTTGGTCGGTGGTTCCCGCCGCTGGCCACCGCTGGCCACCGCTGATGAACATGTACGAGAGATGCACCCGACCGCACTGTGCTGTGCATATCTTTTATGAAGACACTCTTCCATTGTTTCTTGAAGCTGTCCGCGAACTCCGAGTGCGGACTGCTGCTTCAAATGCCCGAGTTACCTAAGAAAAGTTTAGTCGTGTCGGGGAGTCGGTAAGCGATTAAATGTACGGAACTACGATGTGATGCAAGCTTGTTTTTTTTTTGTTTTTTTTTTTTCAATTAGACCATTTAGATTAGGTTTTTGTACATACCCGCTTTCACGACGTGTTATATGCTACCCACTTATTCACTGTTTTTGTCACTATGACTTGAGCGTTTATTTTCACTCGCAAAACTTTCACTTTCACTATGATTTAAAGTTTTTTGACATCTTAGCTAATAGTATACCTACTTATTCAAAGTAATAGCGAGATGGGAGGAAGGGGGAGGGGAGGGGGTCGAGTGGCCTCCGACCGGCCACTATACTATACGTCTATACCTAACAATAAGGTTTTTGAAGCTGCGCTTGCGTCACAGTGCAGAGTTCCATTTGGAGCTGTATGGAGTGCAGTGAAAGGGCGCGGCGGGGGTGGCGGCGCGCGCGGCTGCGTGACCGGTCGCCGCCGCCCCCGCGCCCCCTGCGCCCCCTGCGCCGCCCGGCCGCGCAACTTACGTGCACAAACTGTATCAATATGATCAGGATGTCATTTACTGTAATTTATGTATCCTTACATGCAGACGGAGAGCACAGCACTGTTCAGTATTACAGATCGTAACAACGTACAGCTGGCTCCCCGCGGCAGGTCTCACACTCTGGCTTAGGTTTCTCTTACCAATTTTCATTTCGAATGACCTTTTAGGGTCTTTTACGGTTTGATGTTGGTAAACAACCATTCTCACTTAAACTTTCAATACTACGGTCGTTTTGTACTAAATGAAGTTGTGAAAAAGTTCTTATCAATATATTACCTAAATAATAAAAAAAAGATTGTCATAATCTAACTAACATTACCATAAGTAATCTAATATAATTTAATTCTTAAAATCGAAAGGCTTTGTGGGTTCATGGTACCCGACCTTTACATAAAGCCGTGACAAATAACTAGAGATGTAAATTGAAAACAAAAGATGTTGGTTTTTCACAATCTTGAAGACCACCACCGTCGCGTCGTTGTTTTCTAAATTTGGTGAATTTTCTAAAAACACATTAACTAAAATGGAATGAAAAACCTAAAATTGATAGTTTTGTTTATCATTCAAATCAAATTGTGTTCAAATCAATTGGTAGGTAGCCGTACCTAGCCATTGATTGAAACGTAATAGTCGTATTATTAAGAACTTAAAAAATACTTAATGTGTTACAATCAGCAGTATCAGTAGCTACGGCTACGCATGTTTTATCGGCATCGGAATAATTGATATGTTCATCTGGATCTGAATCAACGGCTATACGAGTACTGCCACGGACTCTAATAACTTCTGCATGTGTTAATGTTGTTGATGTTTGCACTGATTGCAATCTTAAATTGTGCGCATTGTACACTATTGTCACGGTACTATTATAATACAGTATTGCAACTTGGCCGCATGTCAGAAATAAATGCCTACAGCTGCGCGGTACGTAAACATGCGTTAGGGCTGCCCGTCTCCAGCATTTTAATTACATTTGCCTACTTTCTGTTTCTATTTAGTTTTGTGATTGTAAATATCCTTTGTAATTTCGAAAACTATCTAATGACACACAGACGGTAATTTTTTTTCTAGTATCATTCATACAACAACAGATAATAAAAAACTTGAGAGGTGTCAAGGCATACCCGGATGGAACGAAGTTCCTTTCGATTAATTAGTGAAGGAATTGTAAAAAAAAATATTTTTACCATTAATAAATAAATACATATAATTAATTACTATAATCATTAATAATTTATTATAATATTAGGTCTTTACCTATGAAATTGCCGGTCTGCAGTACTGGCCATTTCAAATCAAAATATTTTTTGTTTGGCTAAGAATTCTAATTTCAAATTAATTTTATTTTAAAAACATGGATTTTTTTTTCCAAAAGTAGTTATTTGTTTATTGATTAGTGTTACATTTTCATCGCATTTAAATCTTTTTCGTCATCATGGATACGTTAAAAATTCGAGTAATTATGGAATATGAGTACCGTCGTGGCAGCAACGCGGCACAAGCGGCACGCAACATCAACGACGTTTACGGAGCTAACACTACAAACCAACGCACTACCTGTTATTGGTTTGCTCGCTTCCGTTCTGGAAATTTCGACCTGAAAAATGAACCTCGCGGTCGTCCGAAGACTTTGGTCGACAATGACGAATTAAAGGCGATTGTGGAAGCTGATGATTCACAATCTACGGCTGAATTAGCAGCAGCTTTCGACGTTAGCGTCAAAACAATATTGGTCCATTTGCGTCAAATTGGCAAGGTAAAAAAGCTTGACAAATGGGTGCCCCACGAACTCAATGATCGCCAGCGCGAAGTACGCGTCGAGACGTGCCTTGCACTGCTCAACAGACACACAAATGAAGGAATTTTGAAACTCATTGTTACCTGCGATGAAAAATGGATTCTGTTTGATAACCGCAAGCGCTCAGCAAGTTGGTTGGATTCTGGTTCAGCACCTAAACAATGCCCTAAACGAAAACTTACCCCAAGAAAAGTGATGGTCACTGTTTGGTGGTCTAGCGCCGGTGTGATTCAACACAGCTTCTTACCAAACGGGGTGAGCATTACTGCAGATGTGTACTGTGAAGAATTGAACACAATGATGGAGAAGCTGGCACATCTCCAACCAGCATTGGTCAATCGCTCGTCTCCGCTGCTCCTGCACGACAACGCGCGACCTCATACTGCACAGCAGACGGTCTCCAAGTTGCAAGAACTGGGGTTGGAAGCTCTCCGTCATCCGCCCTACTCACCAGACCTTGCGCCTACAGACTACTACTTTTTCCAGAATTTGGATAACTTCTTGGCGGGAAAAAAATTCAATACCCGAGAGGCAGTACAAAATGCCTTTGAAGAATTTGTTGCCTCCCGTCCAGCTGATTTCTTTAAGAAGGGCATCAATAAACTGCCACTGCGTTGGCAAAGATGCATTGATTGCATGGGTGATTACTTCGATTAATACAAATAAAAAATACATGAAAAAAATTCATTTAAATTTTTTCATACAAAACGGCAATTTCATAGGTAAAGACCTATTATATAAAATTAATATTAATTGATTATTATTTTAATATCATCAATGAGAAATAGAAAGACGAAATGAAAATAACTGGCTTGTTTTCTATAAGAGAGAGAGAGAGAGAGAGAGAGAGAGAGACAGAGAAACACGCGCACGCCGCACGGCTTACAACTGTAGCAAAATGTGTCGTGACAACTTTTTAGTAAGAATTTTTTCCGTCTAGCCCCCTATCACAACGCGCGATAAGGAACTTCGTTCCAACAAATATTATTAAGAATAAAATACCACGTCTTTACTTTGAATTATGGAAAACTAACAAAACTCACATGCACCGAAGTTTTAATACAAGCGTAAGTAGGTAGGTACCTACCGTATCATGATTCATTCAGAACCGCATATAACTACCTATTTCACTCGTCTCAATAACTTTCCGTTACTCTATTGCTTTATTTATTAATCCAAACACCTTTATTTCGTGAGATAAAAGGAAATACTTATCCATTAAAAAGACACACATTATGTACCTACCCACTAGTAAGTAAAATTATTTTATAGTCTTACCTTTCAGAGTTTCAAGGTAATTAAAAAAAACTTATGTCTGGATGCGTTATTGACGAATTCATACAACCAAAACAGCACAATATTTCCTACTCGTCATATTAACTGATTTTTAGAGAAAAAATCGCGCGGTTATTGTTAAAAAACAACACACCGTCCGTTCGACACTGCGGTACAGCCGTGACTGTCTGCACCCCGAGCGCAACCCGGGATCGAGGCGCGTAGGTATAGCTCGCGTTTCGTCCGTTTGTATGAAGTTGGAATACTGTATTATAATATTACCGTGACACTGCGGTACTCAGCCGTGACTTCCTGCGCCCCGAGCGCAACCCGAGATCGAGGCGCGTAGGTATAGCTCGCGTTTTGTCCGTTTGTATAAAGTTGGAGTACTGTATTATAATATCACCGTGGCCGCGGTAAAGCTATTGCATAGCATTTTTTATCAACTTATGCAATTTTTTTTTTGTTTGATATTAATTCAATTTTTTTCTTTGATATTAATTCAAGTTACACAAATTTTACGCGAACAGCTAAACACAAACGAATACGAACGAATCCACGACTAAAAAACGTAAAATAAAAAAACTCAATTAACCTTCAATTTTAAACAAAATATCAGAAACCAATACCAAACCAAAAAAGCGATTTGGAGGACTGCCTTATGTCAATTTTAACGCTCAAAAAGTACTGATTCTCAGCCTAATTACAATACGCGGATTTTGATTTTGAAATGGAGACCACTCAAATGTTCTCAATAACGGCTCGTGACTGTAAAACACAATGTCCACAGGCTCATTGTAGCCAATTCCAAACTGTCACTGTTGGTTCAAATGATAGACGCGGCTTAGTAGCACATCGGTAACCGGAAACACTTTTCTGAGCTAAATGAGTTTTCTTTCCGCCGCGGCACCCGGCCGACTAAGGCGCCGTACAACGAGGCAAAAACACACGCGTGAAACGTAATTGTTTACTCGACTCAGGTCGAGTCGAGACAAGAGGGTCGGCTTCCAGTCTAACCGGATGCTGCTGGGTACCAGAACACTCCACAACCCAGTTACTCGGCAACACGTAGCTATCGGTTAGACTGGTTGTCAGACTTTCGGGCTCCTGACTACCCGTAACGACTGTCAAAGATCTACAAATGACAGCCGAGACCAACGGCTTAACGAGCTACCGAGGCACGATCTCGATATATAATGAACGGTCACTCATCCATAGACTGACCTCGGCAAGCCAAGCTTAACCTTCGATCTATCCGTGCGGCTGTATTTATTTAGCCACGAACTCCTACTTGAAATGAGTAACTGTCTTATTAGAACAGAGCCGTAACCAGGTCGCAGCTACCAGTTGCCGTAACTGACAATGGCTTGTGTGTTGCAGACGCGTCGTCTTCCAACGAGGCGGTCCACCTGCAGCGGCGGCTGCTGTGCCTGAGCTCGGACCTGGTGTCGCTGCGCAACCACCTGCTCGTGGGATCGGGAGGTGCAGGCACCGGGGGCGCGGGCGCAGGCGCCAGCAGTGCGGGGGGCGCGGGCCAGCCCGCAGTGCCGCCGCGCGCCCCGCACCTTCTGCCGCCGCCCCCCACCGCGCAGCCACCCGCGCCCCCGGCTCCGCCGCCCGCACCGCATCATCCTTTGCCACCACCGCCAGGTTAATATTTATGTACTTACATTATAGGATTCTATGAATGTTTAGTCCCCGGGCTTGCGGCGCGTGGGAGCCACAGTCTGTTGGCTCAGCTCGCCCAGCTAGTGTACGTGTTAGTGTGCGTAGAGAGCCGTTGGTCGCTGCCCAAGCCGGCGCCGTGCGCGCCGGGCGCGGCGGGCGCGGCCGGCGCTGACGTGGAGGACCTCATCCACCTGCGAGGCCCGCTCACCGAGGACGCGGTGGTGCGTGCGCTGCAGGCGCGCTTTTACCATAACAAGTTCTACGTAAGTATGCCAGGCGCATGGCGCACATAATCGTGTGGGATATCGTTAAATCCCATAAAAAATAATATTGTCATTAGCCGATTGTTATATGAAGTTGAGTAAAGTCTACAGTCGATGTGAATGTGCATTTCAGACGATGATCGGGCCCATCCTGGTGGCGGTGAACCCGTACACGGACGCGAGCAACGCGCTGACGCTGACGGCGGCGCGTGCGCAGCGGCCCGAGCTGGCGCGCCTGGTGCACGACGCCGTGCGCCACCAGGCCGACACCGGCTATCCGCAAGCCATCATCCTTTCAGGTCCACACCGTCCCAGAACAAACAACTATCGCCTTGTGCGCACGATTAGTGATTAAAGTGTCTGCGTGTTCATCTATGGACACTGAAATTATGTGATATACCAGACCTGATGCTGCAGCCTGGAACCTATTCCAAACAATTCACAGCAGACATCGTGTTAGGGTGCTCACCTACCAACCACTATTCGAGCCCATTTTTATTAAAATGGTCTCGATGAGTGGTTGGATACCAGACGTATAGCGCACGTCGTCGTAAGGCCATACTGCAGTCGTCAGCCGTGCCCTGAATCCCGGATACAGTGATACTGGAGACTGGGAAGTTCGCTATTCCTTGGTTACGGTAGACTCAGCAGATAAGGCTCATTTGATTGCGTATTAGCACAGAAATGTTTATCATACTTATTAATTATTCATAATAGTTCGTGAAATAGTTCGTGTTTTTCAGTATTGGTACTCAAATGAAGTGAATAATGTGAGATGGCAAAACACGCTTTCTGACGCGTACAGACTGGAGTGTGGAGTGAGGCAGGGGGGATTTACCTCACCGAAGCTTTTTAATCTTTACGTAAATGAGCTGATAGCTGGGCTCAGCAGCAAGCGTATTGGATGCTGGATTGATGACACTTGTGTCAATAACCTTAGCTACGCAGATGATATGGTGCTGCTGGGCCCAACTGCCAGTGCAATACGGGAACTTTTAGATTACTGTACCAAATACGCTGCAAGCCATGGCCTGATATACAATTGTAAAAAAGAGTGTCTACATGATCTTTAAGGCCGTCGCCGCGTCGGCAAAAAAATATCTTTTGAGCCAGTCATTGCACTCGATGGTCAGATAATGCAGAGAGTGACAAAATTGAAGTACTTGGGACACTGTGTAACGGACGACCTTAGGGATCATGCAGATATTGAGCGGGAGCGCAGGGCTCTCGCTGTGAGAGCTAATATGTTGGCCCGCAGATTTACTCGCTGTAGTAAAGACGTATAACTAACCTTATTCAAGGCCTTATTAACTTTCTACACGAGTAGTCTGTGGGTCAGTTATACACTATACTGGATTCGCAGCTTATCCAATACTCCCCGTATTGGATAAGCTGCGAATCCAATACAATAACAGCTTCAGAATGCTTTGAGGCTTGCCGCGTTTCTGCAGTGCCTCGGGCATGTTCGCACAGGCGCACAGACCCATGGCTTTTACGCCATGGTGAGACTAAAGACAGCCTCACTTTTGCAGAGGGCGCGGTCGAGCTCGAATGGCATTCTGAACATGTTAACAAATAAACGTGACTCACCTATTCTGCAGCACTGTATGCGTACTGTATATGAATACTGGTGAGGCCAGAATAATGTTAAGATTTTATTCTACTCCATGTGTGTCTTACTAACATAGATTATAAGTGTTCTGTTACTAACCCATGGACCTCTGATGTCTAATAAATAAAATTATTATTATAATCTGATGATGGAGCACAGGTAGACACAGAATCAAGTTTTTTTTTTTGCGGTTTTATACTTGTTGAGCTGAAATGATTTTTATTTCTACTCGGCAAACTTCAGCAAAATTCATTACACGTTACAAAAACAATCACGATTGTTTTTTTGTGGTTAATTATTAGGTATGTTAGTAGTAGTGATTGGCCAAAGCATTAGTCAATTAATCATAATTTGACAACTTTTTAAAACATTTAAGATGTGTCCAACGAAGTATAATCGTAACGTCGCATAGACGAGGTAGTCATGGTGTGTCGTGATGCGCAGGCGTGTCGGGCTCCGGCAAGACGTACGCGTCGATGGTGCTGCTGCGGCGGCTGTTCGACGTGGCCGGCGGCGGGCCCGAGACCGACGCCTTCAAGCACCTGGCCGCCGCCTTCACCGTGCTGCGCGCGCTGGGCACGGCCGCCACGCCCGCCAACACGCACTCCAGCCGCATCGTAAGCATCGCCGGCGCCAGCCCGCCCCCCACCGCCCGCTCACCGCCCGCTCACCGCCCGCTTCCGTCCCGCAGGGCCACTTCATCGAGGTGCAGGTGACGGACGGCGCGCTGTACCGCACCAAGATCCACTGCTACTTCCTGGACCAGACGCGCGTGGTGCGGCCGCCGGCCGGCGAGCGCAACTACCACATCTTCTACCAGATGCTGGCAGGCCTCACCCCCGACGAGCGCGCTCAGCTGCACCTGGAGGGCTACTGCGCGCAGGACCTCAGGTGGGTACCGCGGCCGCAGCCCGGCGCGGCGGCGGCGCGCTGGCCGGCTGCTCACCCTCCGTGTGGCGCAGGTACCTCGCCGCGGCGCAGCTCCGGCGGCCGGAGCCGGACGACGCGGCGCGCTTCCACGCCTGGAAGACCTGCCTCGTCATCCTCGGCATCCCGTTCCTGGACGTGGTGCGCGTGCTGGCCGCCGTGCTGCTGCTGGGCAACGTGCAGTTCGCGGAGACGGGCGACGGGTCCGCCGAGCCCGCCAGCGAGGCGGAGCTGGCGGCCGCGGCCGCGCTGCTGGGCGTGGGCGCGCCTGCGCTGCTGCGCGGCCTGCTGGGGCGCAGCGCCCCGCGCGCCCGCGCCGCGCCCGCGCGCGCCCCCGCCAGCGCGCCGGCCGCCGCAGCCGCGCGCGACGCGCTGGCCAAGGCGCTGTACTGCCGCACCGTGGCCACCATCGTGCGGCGCGCCAACTCGCTGAAGCGGCTGGGCTCCACGCTGGGCACGCTGTCGTCGGACTCCAACGAGTCCGTGCACAACCAGGACGCCGCGTCGCGCCGCGCCTCGTCGGCCGGCGGCAGCGGGGGCGGGGGCGCGCGGGGGCGCGCGGGCGCCCGCTCCATGGCGGCGCTGAACGACGCGGTGCGCCACGCCACGGACGGGTTCGTGGGCATCCTGGACATGTTCGGCTTCGAGGACGCGGCGCCCAGCCGGCTGGAGCAGCTGTGCGCCAACCTGTGCGCGGAGACCATGCAGCACTTCTACAACACGCACGTGTTCAAGTCGTCGGCCGAGTCGTGCCGCGAGGAGGGCGTGTCGTGCGCGCTGGAGCTGGACTACGTGGACAACGTGCCGTGCATCGACCTGGTGTCCTCGCTGCGCGGCGGGCTGCTGGCCGCGCTGGACGCCGAGTGCGCCGCGCGCGGCTCGCCCGACCAGTACGTGCTGCGGATCAAGGCCGCGCACAGGTACGGCCTCGTCCCGGCTCGACTAATTGTATTACACTTTTGTTTCAGTTGGTTGACGATCTAACTAAATACACATATTAAATAAATAAATGAACTATCCCAACTAACTAAACAAGGCGTCGAAAATTTTATAAGCATCGCTGTCGACTGGTACAGTGCCCAAAATAGACGGCATTGCCATTAAGTATGATAAAAATACGTCCTAAAAACACCTGCCATAATCATAACGTAAATTGTCTTTGATGCTAAATGGCTACTTCAGAGGACATCCGAGGCTGGCGGAGGCTCGGCCGCCACACCCGCGCCGCTTCGCAGTACGCCACTACGCGGGCGAGGTGTCCTACGACACGACAGACTTTCTGGAAGCCAACCGAGACGCCGTGCCCGATGACTTGCTCGCCGCTTTTGACAGTAGGACATGCGAATTCGGATTCGCGACACATCTCTTCGGCGCCGAGCTCAAGGTTCGTCAAGTAGTGAAGAACTGTTGTACAGACTTGTCAACAGAGTAATGTTGGATACCAACCGAGAAAACATTAATCTTGAAAAGTATGCATCTGTGTTTTGATTTTCAGACTCTAACCGCTCAGGGCGGACCCTCGGGCGGCCAGTTCCGCGCCTCGCCCACCGTGGCGGCCGCGCTGGACCAGGCGCCCGCCTCCACGCTGACGCAGGACTTCCACACGCGCCTCGACAACCTGCTGCGCACGCTGGTGCACGCGCGCCCGCACTTCGTGCGCTGTCTGCGGGCCAACGCCACCGAGACGCCCATGCTGTTCGAGCGCGCCACCGTGGCCCGCCAGGTGAGCAGCGCCGCGGCACGCATGCGGCGCGCGTGCGGCACGCATGCGGCGCGCGCGCGGTGCGGCCGGTCTCACGGCGGGTATTGCATTCGTTACAGGTGCGCGCTTTGCAAATCCTGGAGACGACTCAGCTGATGGCGAGCGGGTACCCGCACCGCATGCGCTTCCGCGCGTTCAGCGGCCGCTACCGGGCGCTGTGGCGGCGCGGCGCCGAGCGCGAGTCGGGCGCGGCCTGCGCCGCCGTGCTGCGCGCCGTGCAGGCGGCCGCCGCGCCCCCCGCGCCCTCCTCGCCCGCCGCCGTGCGCTGGGCGCTGGGCAAGCGGCACGTGTTCCTCAGCGAGGGCATGCGCCAGGTGCTGGAGCGCATGCGGCGCGCGCGGCGCCAGGCGGCCGCGCGCGCCGTGCAGGCGGCCTGGCGCCGGCGCAAGGCCGCGCCGCGCCCGCGCCCCCAGCCCATCGCCGGCACGCCGCCGCCCGAGCCCAAGCTGCGCCCCGAGCTGGCGGGCCGCCTGCTGCCGCCGCCGCTGCCGCCGCCGCGCGCCTACACCGTGGCGGGCGGCGTGAAGCTGGGCTACCCGCAGCAGCGCACGGTGGGCGCGGACTGGGCCGACGCGGCGGGCGGAGTGCGCCTGCGCGCCGGCGACACGGTGCTGGTGGTGGGCGCGGCGCGGCGCGGCAGCGTGGCCGTGCAGGCGGCGGGGCGCACGGTGTGCGTGCCGCACGGCGTGCTGGCGCCGGCGCGCGCGCGCCCCCCGCCCCCGCCCGCGCCCCCGCAGCCCGCGCCCCCGCAGCCCGCGCCCCCGCCGCCCGTGGCCTGACGCCCAGTAAGATGTCCGGCGAGCGCGTGGCGACATAGCTTACGTTAAAATTACCACAATAGTGGGCGCACTCCGCAGTCAAGGAACCTCTCTGACGTCCGTGCTTCATACTGTCGCCGAGTGTATATAGTAGTGTTAAGTATTTATGGTCGTTTCGTCGCACAGAGGCCGCGACGTTCGCTAAATAAGTGCAGTAATAAGCAGATGTAGATGATAAGGTAAATTCACACTTGGACGTTTCCATCTTCTTCTTTATTTGTGTGGCATGTACGTACTACATGCTCTAGGCGCGAGTTGAGTTGAAGATGAAAGCACACGAATGTGGACATATGTAGCTATAGCTCGCCTGCCGACCGCCCCGCAGTGTTATGTACAGGGCGGCCATATCGTATTTATAGTACAGTCCAATCTGGTCGCAAATCCAGTTTCGTGTCTGGCAATGAAAATGACAAGCGTCTTAAGACTCTTAGGACCTACCTACACGAGAAAGTGTTTCATCTACTTTCGACTTCTGTGCCATAATCATACTGGGTGACAGTAACAGATTACATTTGTTGAACCCCCACAATACTTTCAGCACAGCTGCTATCACTACTTGGAGCCAGGACCTCACTGGGTAATCGCTAGGGTAAAGCGTTACCCTGCTCCTAGGGCACTCTGGTAAAAATACTTATAATTTCCGTAATTTCACGGTAGTAGGTAGGTAGGTAGGTAAGCACCTACAGCAGCTACAGCCCACTCGTGCTGTATGTATGCCCACGTATCTCGGAAATGAGAATTAAATACAATAACTAGAATATCCCGTATATTCTGAATTTCTTTTTCAAGCCAGTGTGAGCAGTTCTTACCTGAGGGGTAACCAAGGAGTAAATTTTATAGAAAGTGGCTTCTGCTGATAAATTAAAATAAGAAAGTGAAATGTATTGTATTATAGCTAGGAAATGTATTTATAATTTACATTACCTATCCAGAGTGGAAGGAACATCGACGCACAAGCTGATGCCATGAGATCAGTAGGTACATGTTCAATGTTGATGGAATTTGTCGTCGAATTTTCTTAATCTCTAGGTTTATTTCTGTTGTTTCCTTATATTTTAAACTGTTACAACTCATCATGTCGACCTAACCCAGCGACAATTTCAATGAGAGACGTAAAGTTTAACTTTTCACTTAACCTCATTCGGTTGGAAATAAATTATGAATTTCTCGTCATTTTTCCTGTTTTAAGTAAAAACACATGAGGAAACATCCTAGAAGTGAAGGGTCCAGAATCATGTACGGAATGTATTGTATCAGTCAGTGCGACCATGTCCCGACCACCCTGTACATGAGAAGTGTAGGTTGTTGTAGTATCGCCACGCGCCGCCACTGCGCCTGTGTGCATCACCCAGCGTCACCTTAAGGTTGACTCGCCTCTTTACATTTGTGTGCTTAGTATTAGATGAATACAAAATATTCAGCGTTACTTTTCTTTAAAAAATAATTTGAAATGCCACTTTTACTTATTTAAGAAAAAAAGTAGTTCATGGTTGCTTCTCTCTTTAACCTGTTAACTAGATCTTACGCAAACTGGCTAGAATAACGGAGACCGAGGAAGCCCGCAGAGCAGAGGAGATATTAGACTTTATTTTGTGGCGCATATAGTGCTAAGTTGTGCGAACAATGCATCGTGTACACATCCAGATGTCTGCGCGATGCATATGTTCGCAGTAATATGTTACACCCAGAGACACCGCTGATCCCGATCATTAAATGTAGTTCGATATCATTCAAATGTTCTGGTCGATGTTCTCAGTCGATATTCCGGAACGCGGCTCAGTGTAAGTTCACGCCTGATGATCATGATCTGTCGAAACCAGTGCTTACGCTCATATTTGTTTTGAATTTATTAATGATGATTTATACTTAGCAACGCCAAAGCAGTTGATATTGACGACTTAGGCTGAGCTAGCCCGCTTCCCTGGCGCCGCGAAGCGGGCAATCGCGGTTCATTTTGAAAGTTGAGTTAACCAACCTTAGGGTCGTCCCTGGCTTTTGCAAAGACGCTCCAAAGCTAATTAAGCGATGTGTCAGAGGCTATCCGACTCTTACGCACTTGAACAGATATTTTGACAGGACCCGTGAAACTTTACAAAAACTTTGATTTATATTTGGGTACATATATCTAGGACCGACATCATCGACTGGCTATCATCGACTGGCTCAACTTCTGTTACCATATCGTCAAAGGTACCGCCTCGAGGTAGCTTCCTTAGTAATGTGTCATATAAGGGGTGCTGCAGTGCTGCAGTGTGGCTCGAGCTCGAGGCGAGGCACGGAGGCACGCCTTGCCAACCAGAGTCTGATTAATAAGTATACTTACTGTGTAATCTAATGTATTCATTATTATGTAAAAAACCTCTATTAAATGTATTATGTCGATAAAAGGTACAAATAAAATTATATATTAAAATAATCACTTTATTATTTTTCAAATATACACAATATACGTGAACCTCTGGAATGTGGAGTTGGCGGCGCCTGCGCACGCGCAAGGCGTCGCTACTGGCTGGATTCTTAGACTACATTTCAATTAAGTATTTGAAGTTGAATATCCGACAGTAAATGATTTCTAATCTGTTATATTCATTGAACAAACTCAAAGATAAAGTGATGAACATCGAAACATACTTCACTAGCTAGGGTTACAAACTAGGCGTCAACACTAGTTAATTCTCTCTTTTGACCCATAACAGTGTAAAGGTAATATATTAATTATTAGAAAGTCGCGACACGATACAATCACGTTAAGGCGTAAACACGTATAAATAAACTCAGCACAAGTACGAGTAGTTGTGTGTAGTCGCTGTGACGTCACACGGCCGCCGGCAGGCATGCCATACGTATGTACTACATTTAATAGTCTATTTCAAAGTAAAAACACACTATCAAATTACTTAACAACTTTTTTTATATAAAAATACATTCATATTAGTTGGTAAATACTAAAACATTGTTGTAAAGCTCGACAAAGCACAAGAAGTTGTAAAGAGATGGACCCCCCCCCCCCCCTACGAGGGGCACACTGACACACTAAGGAAAATTTGGCCACACACTTGTTACTTATAGATTTAAAATACATCGTAATACACAGTACACAATTGTTTTATAATTATATTATAATAATACTGTGACATATATAAAGTTATTACATAACAATATTGAAGCACAAAACGTTCCTCAGACAAGCGTTTCAGTGAATGATGAAACCAGATCTACAATGAAACTATGTTACAAGAGAGTAGGTCTGTACAGCTTGCGGCAGTCCGGCCGCCCGCAGCGGCCGCCGGCTCACCGCGGCTACTATAACTAGGAATTATGTAAAAATGTCAAAACCCTATATAACTAGTCGCAGGAGTGCAGGAGTGCAGGAGTGCAGGAGTGCAGGAGTGCAGGAGTGCAGGAGTGCAGGAGTGCTAACAGCACGCGGCGACACCGACGGTAACGCTGCGCACTGCGCGCTGGCCGCGGGAGCGCCGGTGCTAGTAGTGCAGGGAGCTAGTAGCTCAACAATATAACACTAACATACAGCACCATTAAACAATATCCAACTAAAACATTCAATAGGCATAACAGAGTGCACAACGTACTCTTGCCACTGGAACATGCTGCTGAGCAAGCTGGCCAGCTCTACGCCCCGGGTGAACCAACTGGCTGAGATAACATTATTGCTCGATCGAGTGCCATTCAAAATATAACTGCTTTGAAATAGACATCGTGGTAAGCAATCTTAAAAACCTTATACAACTATAAACTACATAATACTAATAATTTATCTCGTAACACAATATTTATATATTTATATAATCGATTCGGAGACTGTCTCCACAAAGCAACGCGTACACTTTACAAGCGAATACGATATAGTTATAACTAGTGATAAACCTTAATAGACGTGAACGCACATAAATAATGTAAGATTCGGCAGTGGCGCCAATTGAACACACTATAAGGCAGTGCAGGTTACACACGGCGGTATTTGTACTCACGTTACATTACAAACGACTCACGGCTCGCAGCACTGTGTCGTCTTGTGACTTCATATACGTTTGTATAGAGCTTCGTGTATCTGCAGGCGCATTACGTTGAAGTTCTCGGCTCACTGCTGCGTCCGGACACTGTTGTGTGCCAGTGCGGCAGTGCGGCAGTGCGGCGGTGCGGTAGTGCGGTAGCGCCGCACGGTACGACCATGCGGGCGGAGAGCTTCACGAGGCGGCCGTCGCTGTCGATACACCGAGCAGATGATCACAACACTGTAAATATTCCAGCGAATATCGAGTGTCGAGTGTTTTGGCGCAGTACGCATATTCATTACAAATCCATATAAAATATAATATAGAATACGGCAAGGTCGGTATTGGCGTTACGTCGAGAGTTGCTTGAGCGATCGCTATTTATATCGATTGGGTTTGACTGGAAGCAGCAACACCGAGCGCGCAACCAGCGCCGCACGCGTACCAGGTATGAACCGTTTCCTCTCGAGATCATAACATAAGCACGAGATAATCTAGCTTCACTAGTCGGAACCGTAGTGTCGGCGTACGATATAGTCAGTGGAAGCGTGGCGGCTGTTCGTGTGACGCACTCGAGCGGCCTCGCCCAGAACAGGCGGAGACTCGAGACAGCACGGCGGCCGCTAGTCGCGCGCCAGCGGCGTGCTGCAGGCCAGCGACGGCGCGCGCCGGGCCGGCGGCGAGCCGGCCGCGCCCCCCGCGCCCCCGCCCGCGCCCCCCGCGCCCTCCGCGCCCGCGCCCCCGCCCGCCATCGACGTGAACACGCTGCTGGACGACACCTCGCGCACGCAGCGCCGCTGCTCCGCTGCAATACCATGACAACACACTGGTTACAGATCGGTTGCTGGTGCTGTGCAACAATGTCCTAGCACAAGTCGTCGCGGCCACAAGTTACACCAAGCAGAAATAACGGTTTTTCAAATACGCCACGATGTTTCTTCGCTTACCGATCATGCGAGACCTTCGCGCTCACTAATACAGATTTCCTGTTGGCCAGTTATCAAAAAATGTAAATGTGCTCTACCCGTCGATATGCAATTAACCGGACGAACACTGATGTGTAGACGCTAAAAATATGTACATGACGTGGTTTAATCAACATTATATCTATAATAATATTATAAAGAGGTAAAAGGACATGGCTATACTACTGCGCTAAGCATGTACACAAATTCCTCACTAGCTCGTAACATTCAAATATTAATTTATTAATTACTATTTTTTTTTTAAATATTATCAAGATCTACTACGCGCATGGACATAATTAGGAACGGAACAAAATAAACTCCAAGACTCCACCATATGACTCTCTTCCGACAATGTTACTCTGAGCGTATCTTTCTCCGTGTCGTCTCCAGTTTACCCTTTTATCATCTGGCTTAAGACAAAACCTAGACTCGTCAGTGAACCATATTTTCCCCCAGTCAGCACCATTCCAACTTTGGTATGAGCGAGCAAAGTTAGCCTGAGCTACTCGATGATCTGTGGTAAGTAAGGGTCCTCTAGCTGGCAAGTATGGCTTTATTCCAGCTTCTTTAAGTCTTCATCTTACGGTTTTAGTGCTAATTGTCACCTGTGGAACGTCCTGGAGCGTAGATCTGACTTCAGAAGAAGTCAAAGTGCGATTTCTCAGAACAGTGCTCGCCTTAAATCGATCGTCTCTCGTTGATGTGACTCTCTTGCGACCTTGCCCTGCACGTCTCGTGTATTCTGCAGTCTGCCGGTAACGTTTAACAATTCGGAAGATGATGGATTTGGAAACTCGCAATGTTTGAGCCACTTCTTTATGCTACGACCATTTTCAATTAAAGTAACAGCTTTGGAAACCTGAGCTACGCTAAGATCCGGCATTGTGCCTTCAGGTATTCATTGATGTGTAAGGAGCACCATTGCGATACGTTTTTTTTTTTTTTAAACTTGAAAAAAGCAGATTTCATGAAATCAATACGCCTACGTCAGCAAAATTATTCCAATAGACTAGTGAAAATAACAAATAAACGAAAAAAACAAATGAAAGCCAGAAACAAAAGACTATTGAAGTAATTCTTTTTTCAAACTAAATATTAATCTATATATGTGGCCAGTTTGTATTAAGAAGTTTTTGTACATATATAAGTATTTTTCTTTGATTGATGAAGCGTTCCTCTAAATAAGTCCATGAGTGTATTTATTTCAGCTTACTCAAATATCTTTATAAGAAGGTCTATTGTCTTAATTTCTCATAAAATGAAACGTCATAATCTTATGACGTTCGCCTTGACATACAAAAAAATTGGGAAAAGAAGTAAAAAACTTTTAATTATTTGATTAATTCACGAAAGTTCCAGGAGAATAATAAAAGGGGATGTTAAAGTTTGAAGGGAAAAGTACAAAATCCACGCGAACGAAGTCGCGGGCGAAGTGCTTACTCATCTATAAATATAACCATGTCTCGGATAAAAACACAAGCTTATGTCACGGGAAACATGGGGACCTCCGCTGGACAATAAACCCCCACGCGCGGACATGGCAGCAGCGGCCGCGGTACACACATACACACGCGCACACACACACACACACACACACACACACACACACACACACACACGCACACACACAGGCGACAAGTTTTATCTCTCACATAAATGTTTTATGGTCGGTGTCGTGTTATTGGCGATGTCACGTCAATGCCATCTTGTAATCTGGACAAAGGGCCCGCGCCCACCAAGCATCGCTAAGAGGTAGTAGGTACGTTCTGGCAAGTTCTCATTCATCAAGCAACCCGAGAAGGACGCCAATTAGTTATAAATAGTTTGGTAGTAGGGATCGGGAACAAGACTCAACTTTTATAACTAGCAGTCGTAAGTAAGTAAGGGCCGTTGCTTCTTGCCAAGTAGGTAAGGAGTGTGAATTTCGAGGACAAATATATTGGACACTTACTATGGACATAGTAAGTAAGTGTCCAATATATTTTTGGTATAGTCACCGGCACGTAAGTTGGCAAGGTTTTGGCGTAGTGGGGGTAAGTTCGCGTATGGTGCACTTAGTGGCACAAAAAAGTGGTGACTTTTATTGATCGTCATTATTTTATGGTTATTGCCATCATTTATATTTAATAATATCTGGTTAGAAGAAAGTTGAAGAAGGGAGTGGAATTCGTAAAGTTTATTGGGAGTTATAAATAATATGCATACGAGGAAAGTATGCGAAAAAAGGCATACCTTTTTTCGCCTTAATTTTTTAATTTAAAACTACAACAATAATATCAACTCGTAACAAAAACTGAATTTAAAAACAATAACAATAACTCTTTAACATAAACACAACAAAAACAAAGGGTACATCTTTCGGGCACGCAAGTGTAATCGGGAGTTCGGGAGGCAACAGTCGACTGTTGCACCAATCGCGCGCTCGGATTGACTCTACCTCATACTCCGCGTCCCGCTTGACTACCAAAGAGACCTAAACAACGACTTGTGCGCATCTAACGACTCTTGCCAACTTACGTGCCGGGGACTATAACTTTGTATAATCCACGACGTTATAAACCTCCCATTGATGTCATTAATTATATACAATCATGGACTTATTTAGAGGAACGCTTCATCAATCAAAGAAAAATACTTATATATGTACAAAAACTTCTTAATACAAACTGGCCACATTATATAGATTAATATTTAGTTTGAAAAAAGAATTACTTCAATAGTCTTTTGTTTCTGGCTTTCATTTGTTTTTTTCGTTAATTTGTTATTTTCACTAGTCTATTGGAATAATTTTGCTGACGTAGGCGTATTGATTTCATGATATCTGTCTTTTTTCAAGTTTTTGAATCCATTTCCAATCCATCCATTGATGTGTCAGGAGCACCATTGCACAAGTTTAAAAAAAAAAAAACTTGAAAAAAGACAGATATCATGAAATCAATACGCCTGTATTGATTTCATGATATCTGTCTTTTTTCAAGTTTTTTTTTTTAAACTTATCGCAATGGTGCTCCTGACACATCAATGGATACTTGAAGGCACAATGCCGGATCTTAGCGTAGCTCAGGTTTCCAAAGCTGTTACTTTAATTGAAAATGGTCGTAGTTATAAAGAAGTGGCTCAAACATTGCGAGTTTCCAAATCCATCATCTTCCGAATTGTTAAACGTTACCGGCAGACTGCAGAATACACGAGACGTGCAGGGCAAGGTCGCAAAAGAGTCACATCAACGAGAGACGATCGATTTAAGGCGAGCACTGTTCTGAGAAATCGCACTTTGACTTCTTCTGAAGTCAGATCTACGCTCCAGGACGTTCGACAGGTGACAATTAGCACTAAAACCGTAAGAAGAAGACTTAAAGAAGCTGGAATAAAGCCATACTTGCCAGCTAGAGGACCCTTACTTACCACAGATCATCGAGTAGCTCAGGCTAACTTTGCTCGCTCATACCAAAGTTGGAATGGTGCTGACTGGGGGAAAATATGGTTCACTGACGAGTCTAGGTTTTGTCTTAAGCCAGATGATAAAAGGGTAAACTGGAGACGACACGGAGAAAGATACGCTCAGAGTAACATTGTCGGAAGAGAGTCATATGGTGGAGTTTTGGAGTTTATTTTGTTCCGTTCCTCTAATTATGTCCCTGAGTGTATATATATGTTTATATAAAGTATAGGGAACGATGATGTTTGAAATAGCACATTGGCCCCAGCCCTCTCCGGGTTAGCTGGCACGGTTGCGCGTGAACTGGCACAAAGGGTTCGCGCGGGGTCCCCCTTGCTGCGCGCCGCACACAGTACTGTCGCCAACAGCTGCGACTGTAGCGAGCTAAAGGAAGGTGCGGTGGAGACGCTCACCGATCATATTGTGCAGGTTGTCGATGACGACCTCGGTGTTGCAGGTGGCGTCCACGGCGCGCTGCAGGAACGCCGTCCACGTGCTCAGCTCGGCCTCCTGACACACAAACACATACACTGTGACGATCAACTCAATTATTACAAAGCACTAGTATGTTTTGACTTTGTTGTTTTTGGTGGCACCGAATGCCAGAACTAAATGTTTTTGAAAGAACAAGTAGTTGATCAAAATAAGAAAGATAGAAAACATGCAGAAGTGCAACACTTATGTATCGATTTGAATATCGTTATGAGCTTTTGCTAACGTTTATGTACTCTGGATCATACCTACCTACCTACTGGATAAACATAAGACCGGTCAATTCAAATTAAAATATACATGGTCGATTACTATGCTAATATTATTCACGGGGAATACCAATGAATCTAATAATATAGGCGTCAATATTGTGTTCTCTAGCACTAGCAGCTGTAGCAGGAAGGAGGACCGAGACGGCGCGCGGCGGACTATTGGTAGCTAATTAGCATTAGTTATGTTAGTAATGAACGTAAACCCAATTGGAATAGTTTGTTCCTCGGGCGTATCACGCAGCCGCAGGGCAGAACATTCGCACCATCATAGATAACTTATTAGGGCACCTAGAGTTCCATTTTATATGCCGAAACTTAGACGTCAATCAACGCACACCGTCACTCGGCAACATCAACATCTTAAACTAACTCTTAAAGTAAGTGATCGCAATAAAAAATTGAGGATTGAATTATTTAGTTGAATGATTGGTTGGTCGTGGTCGGTGAACTACACTTAACTAGGAACTAAGAACACGCATTCGTATGATAAGTATCAGTGTGCGCAGAGGCGGAGGCGCACCAGCCCCGGCTGTGTGGCCGTGTGCGTGTGGCCGTGTGCGTGTGGCCGTGTGCGTGTGGCCGTGTGCGTGTGGCCGTGTGCGTGTGGCCGTGTGCCGACTAAATTATGGTTTTTGACTCATATCACATGACATGCTATTTTCATTCGAATCATAGATTCTTTTGTAATCGACTTCAAAAAAGGAGGAGTTCCTATATTCGACTGTTTGTATTTTCACCGATTTCACCGTCAATTGGGAACCGATAGAGGAAATATTTTTTTTGTTTGAAAGGATATACTTTCCAGGTGGTCATTGTCACCAAGTCAATTTCTGATGAAGGGATTTTAGAGAAATCGAGGGCACACTTCAAATGTTATAAGAACACGTATGGCGATTTGGTTACTTTTTTTAGTAACTTGGCATTTGCTCTCGGAATCGCGGCCTGCGAAATACTTGTTATTGAGTTGTGCCGGTGCCCACCTGCGGTTTTCATCGTCAGTTCCACTTCACCAAATGGTGTTTCATTTTCGCGATTCGATTAATACTTTGCAACGATGTACATCTGCCTAGCCATTTCGCAATCCTTCAGATGCAGTTGAATACCAGTATTTACATGGAGCAATTGCTTATCTGACCTCCACAACCTAGTTATTACTGGTAACACGATACCCCTTTGTAAGACTGGTTGTCAAGCTTTCGGGCTTCTGACTACCCGTAACTACTTCAAAGATCTTCGCTATCTATGCGTTCCGAGGTACGGAGGAGTCTCGATATGTAACGAACAGTCACTCATCCACAGACTGACCTCGCTAAGCGTAGCTGAACCTTTAATTGCCCCTGCGGCTCCATAGTAAAATATTTTGATAAGGATTGATACTTTGCTGTTTAAATATTCATCCGATAAAATATTTTTTTTAAACAAAAAGCGATGTAACAGGTAAAATATAAAAGATGTGTTCTCTAGGACTTTTTTGTAGAACTATTTAAGACGGACCAGATTGCCTTACATTGTTCTCCATTTTAAACAACTACTAAGACTACTTCTGTATTTATAGGTGTTTCTTTCCGACTTGCTAGACTAAAATTGCGATAGCTTGGCTAATATACATTATATAAATATAATTTATAGCCTATAGCACCCAGGAATAATGTAGCTTTCTAACAGTAAAAAAAGATTTGGAATTGGATCCTAAGTTCCGGAGATTACCCCCTTCATACAAATTTACATACAAATGTAACCTCTCTATAATATTAGTTTAGATAAATTACAAGCCGACCCACACAAAGGCGAGAAATAATCCATTTTACAAAACAAAACAACTGATACAAGTCACTAAAACAAAGTTATGGAAGTCTGTGACATAAAATGAATCAAACGAAACAAGCAAAGCGCCGACTTCCGAAACTATAATAGTTTTACACCTTTTAGTGTTTTTTTATCAATCTGAATTGAGTACACAATATTTGTAATACTGTACAGATTGTGCATTTGGTCGAGCAGAGCAGCCGGAGCTGACATAGCGACTCGCGGCTGCGGAGTGAAGCCCTGCAACTTGGCACAACACGCCGCGCACACATCTATCCTACTGAGTACTAGTACACTAGTGCCGCGCAAGTGGTTCACTCACACATATTTGTTTGCAAACTATGACTACTATATCTCTAAACCTACTTTAACGCTTTAATGCAGGATGAATGTTGGTCAAAATGTGATTCGAGCCCGCAATCTGAGCTCGACCAAAAGCCGATCCCAATTTTCTCCAAAAACAAAACAGTAATAATAATAAAGTAGAAAAGGCTACAAGCCTCTTTTTTCTAAACACCACTAGTATAATCACATTTAGAACTTTTCTTATTAGAGCGGACAGAACAATAATTTCCATCATGGCCAGTGTCGCCAATGACATCAGAGGCATGAGTTCCACGGTAGCGGACCGCAACAGAAGAGCACCTGTATGGGACGGGAGGAGCTACCTATGGGTTACGTAAAACTGAACGATTAAGGCAACTCAGCGCACCTGGCATGACAAAACGTAGTATTATTCTCATGTCAGGTATGACGAAGAAAACAAATGATGCAGGCCAGCCCCATAGCTGTCCGGGCGATAATCGCTGGACGATTGGACTGCCCTTATATTAGGAAGTGTTGCAGTAGGCATATAGCCAGGCCATGCTAACGACCGATTTGATACTAATTTCTGTATTTTATTAATTTATGTTATTATACATTTCACCCAAAGTTTGCCCTTAACTTTTATTTTTATTTATATTTTATATTAAAAATGTTCAATCGATTTTTATTTGACATTGATATGGATTTGATTTTCTTGACATTGTATTTCTGATTTGATGACAGTCAGTGTAATATGGGGGATCCTGAAATAAATGGAAATTTAATTTTTATAAGGAGTTTTATAAACGCTTGGAATAAGAATGCTGTATTTTTCTTTTTTCTTACAACATTTCTTTCAAGCGAGTAATGCAGAGCTTGTGACAAGAAAACAGTTAAGTATCGGCTATAGGGAAATAGGGAGACCGAAGATGAAAGAAGGAAGTGAACTCTGAGATGGCGGCTATTGTACCTACACTCCTAGGCAATAAGAGATGTATAGGAGACAAGGACAGGAGGAAGATGACATCAGCATGTGTCAACATCACTATTAATATTATTATTGGATAAGCATCTCTGAAGCATCAAATTAAATGCGAGGCAAAATGTGACCTTTTTACTGCTGCTAAGCCATGCAGTACCCTAATTCTAACAATATCAGCAGTAATCAAGGCTTTGAGTCGATTTGTGCGGGACCCCGAGCGCGCGGGGAACTTCCTAGTACACTATGTGTACCGATGTAGTGACGTAAGTGGGGCGCCTGGCAACCGATGTGCACCGCGTATAAATAGAGATGACGCGTGACGTGAGGGTCAGGGTCGGCGGCGGGCGGCGGGCCAGCGGTCGCTGCACTGCGGGACGCCGCTCCCACTAGGCGCAGAAGGACTACCTACTGGATATTAACGATAAGGGATAGTGAATCCATCGTCTTAAATAATGCAATTTTCGACTAAGTACTGCAGCTGCAGATATCATGGATTCATGGCCTGAGGCGTAATGTTATTGTCTCGATGGGCGTCAGACGGGAGATGCGTGCGCACCGCACTGAGTGGTCTCACTGGATCTGTCTACCGCGTGACCGTAGCCTTGTATGTATCGCTCCCGGTCTGTATGTATCGCGCGGGACGCAGCCAGTTTGTAGCGAATATAGCGGTGACCACATTGGGGCTTCCATTAGGACCCTGACCCGCACTGTGGTAGATATAAAAACATGCAGGTTGAATCACATAACGGCTAATTACTAATTATGCTTTGACCTCTTTTGATTTAATTAAGCGTGTGCTAAATGAATGTTAGTCGCGGCACCTAACGAGTTATTCACGAGACGTCTTTATTGTCTGCCGTGGTGACAGGTAGTTCAAATGTCGGTCGAGCCATCAAATTCTTTTGAATTAATACTAAATTATACGGGTCTCATGTAGTACCCACCGACAGCACTTCTTAATTCAGGTGATAAAGTAAAACAGCTGCCGGCGAGCACATAACGAGTACCTATATGAAAAGTAGGAGGCCCATCAATGAATGAAAAAGTAGCGCTGTCGTAGGATTATTTATAGTCAAGAAGTTCATGAGCTTTCGACGCGACTGGTCCGGTCCATTCCGGTCCAGTCCGGTCCGCTCGTACCAGTTGCGTGCGTGTGCGGCTCGCTCATGAGAAAGCTGAGGGATCGCAAGCGTCGCAAGGCGCCACGTGGTCGGGCGCGGAGGGCGCGGAGGGCGCGGACAGAGCGGCACCCGCGTCTCCCACGCGACATTTATCATAAAAAGCTAATGTCACAACTGACTCAATAATAAGTAATTTTTAAGAGCTCAGTGTAAACTTAATGTATTTTGATATTACAATGTAATTTGACGGCACGGTTGGCGCAGTGGCTGAGCGATTGACTGCTGCGCCGCGTGTCGTGGGTTCGATTCCCGCTCGGAACAATTATATGTATGGCCTACAGGTAGTTGTTCCGGGTCTGGCTGTTTGTGTATGTGAGTTTGTATGTTTGTAAACGCACCCACAATACAGAAGAAATTCCTAGTGTGGGGCAAAGTTAAAAAAAAAAAAGAACTAAGTGGTAAAATAACTAAACTTGCACAGCGCCGTTGACCTTTGCCACACAAATGTGCGACATGCGCACACCGCACGCCGCGCACCCCGCTCTGGGAGTAAATTTAACGCATTTGTAAACGTAAAATAATATATTTTTATCTTTGATGCTTTGTGATCTGTTTTTTGTAATTCATTAATTAATGTCTGTAGTAACAAACCTTAGTTTTCCAGATACTTCCCGAGATCTGGCTGATGGTCTGAGAGGACTGAGGGACCACACTTTAAGGGCTGTAGTTTTAAAAATATTTGTTCACAAATTCCACAACAATACAATACAAAACTACAATTGTTTTAAGACTTCTAATAAATCCTACTTTTTTATTTGCAAAATACCAGTTTGGTCCCTCAGTTCACACGCTCATGTTAACTGAGGTTCGTTACATTAGGCAACGGAGCGCGGCGACTACGTCGGGTGTCATTGAGTCGATCTTTTGCTGACCCGTAACGCTGGCATTTCACCGATACCCTTACCATCATTGACCTTCACTTCAAAATACAAAGCCATGCTCACAGTTGGAAAGTAAAAGGCTTCAGTCCACAGGATGTAAACTTGTGACTGGCTCTAACCGTGCATAGCCTGCACCTGGGCACGGTGCCGGCGCCGGCGGCCGGCGGCTGACGCGCGCTGCACGAACTACATCTCGATTGACAAATGCACAAAAGATCATATCTTTATCTGATAATGAAGTAAATTAAAGTAACACACGATATGGCATATGCACGGGCCTCCGGAATGTGGCGTTACTTAGGGCTACCAAGACGGTGACACGCCATCCGAGACATTGGCGTATAACAATTAAAGTAACACACGATATGGCATATGCACGGGCCTCCGGAATGTGGCGTTACTTAGGGCTACCAAGACGGTGACACGCCATCCGAGACATTGGCGTATAACAATTAAAGTAACACACGATATGGCATATGCACGGGCCTCCGGAATGTGGCGTTACTTAGGGCTACCAAGACGGTGACACGCCATCCGAGACATTGGCGTATAACAATTAAAGTAACACACGATATGGCATATGCACGGGCCTCCGGAATGTGGCGTTACTTAGGGCTACCAAGACGGTGACACGCCATCCGAGACATTGGCGTATAACAATTAAAGTAACACACGATATGGCATATGCACGGGCCTCCGGAATGTGGCGTTACTTAGGGCTACCAAGACGGTGACACGCCATCCGAGACATTGGAGTATAACAATTAAAGTAACACACGATATGGCATATGCACGGGCCTCCGGAATGTGGCGTTACTTAGGGCTACCAAGACGGTGACACGCCATCCGAGACATTCATAGTCGGCTCGGTCTTACCTAGAGGACGGACGTGCCTCTCGCGATCGCGTGCTCTAGTTAGCAAAGTGCATACGCATCACAACTGTGTGGCCGATCCGTGCGTCATCAGTTCGCTCGGAGTGGTCGCGATGACCCAGATACTGTTTGTGTGAAACATGCTTAATCATCATATCATTTGTTAAGGTGAAGACATCTTTCACCGACATGGCTTCGCAAAAGCAGAAAATAACATTAACTACCAATTTGGAACATGAGCTGTTTAAGTACTACAGCGAAGAAAAAGCAAAGCGAGAAGAATTACAATGTCAAGTAATGGAGCTTAAAACCGAAATGGAAAAGCTACGAGAAATTTTGAAACACCAAACTGATCAAGATAAAAATAAGGCCACTGAAAAGCCCAACGAAGATATTTCACCTAAACCTATCGAATATGAGACGGATGAGGAGGAACTAGCCAGAGAAACGGAGTGGATTAGGATAGAAAATAAAAGAAAAAAACGTAAGTTGAACAGTACGCTGACTCCCCCCTCCCAAAATAATGCTAATAATGAACAAGGGAACATAAATCCCAAAAAAACACCAAAGCCACCCCCAATAAATGTGCAGGGTGTTAAAGATTACCAGTCTTTCTATGACTCAATAGCCAGTACTAAGGGCGACACGTTCACCATAAAAATGATGAACGGGGATAGCGTCAAAATAAATGCAACAAATGAAGATGCTTATAGAGAGATTACGAAGATACTAACTTCAAATAATTTACTTTGGCACACGTATGAAAACAAACAAACCAGACCGATAAGAGTGATGGCCAAAAAGCTTCATCATACATGCCAGCCAGAAAGAATTGTAGAGTACCTGAAAAACAAGGGCTACAAAATTGAAAATGCTGTAAGCAAATTGAGCTGGAGGAAAAAAGAACCACTCAACATGTTTATGTTGACATTTGAAAAAGATGAAGATATAAACAAAGTTTATGAAATCACTAATATTCTAGGGTGCAAAGTTGAAATCCACCCACTTAGAGCATCTAAGCTAGTTCCTCAGTGCAAAAGATGCCAAGCCTATGGACACACCCAAAAGTACTGTTCGAAAGAACCAAGGTGCGTCAAGTGCACGGGCAAACACCTCACAACAGACTGCGTGAAACCGGCACAAGATAAACCAAAATGTGTCCATTGTGGTGAGCCACATCCAGCTAACTATAGAGGGTGTATAGTAGCAAAGGAGATGCAAGTATTAAAAAGTAAATACACTAAGAAGCAAACTGTATCCCAACCAAAGAAGCATACCGAACCATCAGCTACCAAAGAAGCTAATGTAAAGATGGGAATGATCCACCAACCACCCAAGCCGTCCTCGTACTCTCAAGCAGTCAAAAATAATATGGAGACAAGTTCGGAGTCAAAACTCGACCAAATCTTAAGTCTAATGTCAACATTTGATGAACGGCTTAAAAAACTAGAAATGAGTGCCAAAAAAGCTCCAATTCATCTGCGAAAATGATTAATAACCTCAAGATCATGGCTTGGAATGCTAATGGACTGCTGCAACACCAACATGAGTTACAAGTAGTCCTAGATACAGTAAACGTAGATATATGCTTAATTTCCGAAACACACTTTACACGACAATCATTTGTTAAATTTCAAGGCTACAAGATATATCATGCCCTGCATCCTGATAACTCCGCGAGAGGAGGCAGCGCCGTCATAATAAGAGAAAACATACATCATTATGAACAGACCAAATGTGAAGATCAGGAAATGCAAGTGATCGGTGTAACTATTAAAATGAAAAGATATATGTACGACTCCGTTACTATAGCAGCTATATACATCCCCCCAAAACACGCACTAAAAAAAGAGCAATACAAGATAGTCTTAGCGCTACTTGGAAACAGATTTATATTAGGTGGAGACTTCAATGCCAAGAATACCTATTGGGGCTCCAGACTAACTACTACAAAAGGCAGAGAGCTACTAAGTGCCATACAAGAAACCAAATCAGAGGTTCTATCAACTGGAAAACCGACATATTGGCCAACAGACTCAAGAAAAATTCCAGACTTAATTGACTTTTTTATTTATAAAGGAATATCCTCTGACTTTATAAGTGCCGAAGAAGGATTTAATATGAACTCTGATCACTCACCAATAATTTTATACATTAGTGAATATGTCAAACAGAGAGAAGGCAATCCGTTTCTCGTGAACAAGTTCACAGACTGGGAATCCTTTAAAATAGACTTAGAAAATAAAATAGACTTAAATATATTCATAAATGATAAGCACCAACTTGATTTAGAACTAAGCCAATTTATTGTAGATATCCAACAAACTGCATGGGCTAATACACCCGAGAAAAGAAGAACTGTGAAGGTTAACACCTATCCAAAAGAAATAACAGATCTGATCAGAGAAAAAAGAACATTGAGAAAAAAGTGGCAGCGAAACAGGTTTCCCCATGATAAGACACTGTTAAATAGAATAACTAAACAAATTAGGAAGTCAATCAAGAAATTTCGGGACGAAAATTTAAATAGGCATCTTCATCAACTCACTAATGATCGAACGACTGATTATTCACTATGGAAAGCCACAAGGAACCAAAAACAACCTATTGCTCACATACCACCAATAAAAGAGCTAAATGGACAATGGGCAATAAGTAATGAGCAAAAAGCATCAAGGTTTGCCCAACACTTGGAGGACACTTTTACACAAACCGAGAGCGCTAACCAAGATCTCCACTGGGAACAACTACTACAAGTAGACCAAGAGATAAAACTTGTAACACCAAAAGAAGTATTCAAAGAAATCAGAGATCACATCAGCCCAAAAAAATCCCCTGGTTATGACCTTATCACAGGGGAAATCCTAAAGAATCTACCAAGAAAAGCCTTGGTGAAACTTACTAAGATACTTAATGCTTCTTTTAGACTAAAGCATGTTCCAGACCTATGGAAGGTTGCAGAAGTGATCATGATCCCCAAATCAGGGAAACCACCTCAAGATGCATCATCATACAGGCCTATCTCCTTGCTGCCAGTGATGTCAAAGCTTTTCGAGAAACTACTTTTAAAACGACTAAAACCAATTATATAAAATAGCAACATAATACCAGAATATCAATTTGGATTCAGAGAAAAACATTCAACGATAGATCAGGTGCATAGAATTACAACAGTAATTGAAAAAGGTCTTGAAGATAAGAAAGTATGTACCACTGTATTTTTAGATGTAGCCCAGGCTTTTGACAAAGTCTGGCACAAGGGATTGATTTATAAACTAAGAACTATGTTGCCAAAACAGTTCTCAGATATATTAGAATCATATATAACTGGTAGAGTCTTTAGAGTAAGGCAAGAAAACGTCTATTCTGAACTAAAAGAAATAAAAGCTGGTGTACCACAAGGAAGTGTTCTAGGCCCGATCCTGTACCTATTGTACACATGTGATATACCAGAACTAGAAAATGCAACTATCGCTACTTTTGCTGATGATACCGCAATAATGTCCACAGGATCAAGTCACAAGGAAGCTGTGGTAAAAGTACAAACAGCAATAAATCAATTCTATGATTGGACCAAAAAGTGGAAGATAAAGTTGAATGAAACAAAATCCATTCACATTGACTTCACTAACAAGAAATCGGAACACAACCCAGTATACATAAACAACAAAAGTATACCGTACGAAAACACTGCCAAATATCTTGGTATGACCCTAGACGCAAAGCTTCGCTGGAAAGCCCATGTCAAAAAGAAACGAGAAGAATTAGAAATTCGTTACAGAAGCATGAACTGGTTACTAGGAAAGCATTCCGCGTTGTCAGTTTCTAACAAAATCCTGATCTACAAATCAGTCCTTATGCCAGTATGGACCTATGGTATACAACTATGGGGTTGTGCCAAAGAAAGCAATGTAGAAATTATACAAAAATTCCAGAACAAAGTACTCAAGAACATCGTGAACGCGCCTTGGTATATACGAATTGACGACATCCATCGGGACCTGAATATAGAGTTCGTAAACAGCATAATCCAAAAATATGCAGAAGCTCATGAACATCGGCTTCATCATCATGTTAATGTTGAGGCCATCCAGCTCCTCGATAACACGGACATAGTAAGAAGGCTTAAAAGGACTAAACCTTTTGAGTTAGTGTAGTGTAATGTAGTGTAACATATCTGTGACTTTACCGCGAGTGTAATATACGAGTTATTTATATGGACACAAGAACAAAGTGACTTCACCTTAATAGACGCTAAGTAAACGCAATGGACGTGCTCTTAGATATACTTTTACTTTTAGCAAATTAAGTTAGATTAAAATTGCTTATTAGCCTTACTAGGCTAGATTGTAACAAAATAAACAAATTAAAAAAAAAAAAAAAAAAAAAAAAACTGTTAGAAAGCTGCATTATTCATGAGTACTATAGGCTAAAAATTATATGTATATGATGCATATTAGCCGAACTATCACAATGTTAGTGTAGCAAGTCGGAAAGGAATACCTCTTAATACCGAGTTATTTGCATGCGCTGCCTTAACAGTTGTTTAAAATGAAAAACAACGTATGACAACCTGGTCCGTCTTAAATTGTTCTACAAACAATATTTTCGAAACTATGCTTTAAAGGGGGTGGGAAAAATGATAAAGTTCGGACGGAAACAGTACGAGATCCACGCGGACAAAGTCGCGGGCCAAGTGCTTGTATCTAATAAAGGGCTAAGATTTCGAATTAGGTATTCGAAATCCTAGCCCTCTAGATATTTTTTATTGGAGTAAACGCTAATGTGGACAGTGAGATCACCTCGGATATTATGTCCCGGCACGCCGCCACATGCCTGCCTACCACCGAACCCGCAGTAATCCCTTGCATTCGCGCCACTTCCATGTATATCACATCACATGTACAGCGGTCTCCTGCATCACAATGAACGTAGCTTTATATATTCAGCTACAGCAAGCACATCACTATGTACCTACAGTAAGGTAATATGGTATTAACTTCGCTTTGTGCGGTCTTCTTTTGTGTAGTATTCCTCTATTGAAAACACTGAAATAACTTAAAATATAATTACTCACTAGCAGCCACCCATCTATATAAATTATATCCTATGTGTTATCCTAAAGTTATTAACTACAAAGCCTTCTGTTAAGTTTTATAAAAAACAGTGAGTAGTTTTACGTGAAAGAGTAATAAACATCCTCCCACCTCCCATGCATCCTAACAAGCCATTAGTATTAATTAGGATTATTGTTTCCAGATTATTTCAGATTGAACTGGCAAAGATGCAGACCGTCTAGAGCTCTAGATGCTCTAGAAAGTGTGCAGCGGTAGAACGAACGTCAGGTCCTATTCCGCCGAGCGGCTCGGCGGGGTGGCGGCGGGTCAGCGGGGTCCCGTACTTGCAAATTTCACAGCGTTCCAATAAATCTCCACGCCCACTGGCATTACTTATAGTTGGTCGCGCACTCGCTCGCACTCAATACACATTAGACAAATGGCCAATGCCTTTACTCGCTCGTCATGCATTTAGATGACTAATCGACTTTCCTTTGCGGCGACTGTCTTCGGATACTCCTCCAATGAAAATATAACCTTCTCGTCTCCTACATCGCGATATTAAAGTTATCCACGCGACTGAGCATATAATTATATACGAGCCCGACAACAACCGTCGGGCTTGTAGTTAGCCCTGGCTGAGGGCCTTCTTGTAAGGTCACCACAGGATCGCCCGCTTTAGCAGTAAACAGCCTTCTAGTGCTGAACTGCGGCCCTAACTAAAAAAAACCGTCGGGCAGGCCCACCGGGCACAACACTCGTCTGGTCGGAGGATCCTCTCTTTTCTATGGTGGATGTGGAACTTTACACCCTGTTCCTCATACCTCCAAACAACAATGCCCGCTTTTACTTCGAATAACGTTATGTAGCTACATTACTCCAAGTAAAAGCGGGCAAAGTTGGTGTCTTAGCTCTTGAGACAACACCTCATTGTCTATACTCCATTTAGACACATAACGGCCAAATATAACTGCATTTTAGTGTTCAAATGTAAGTATGTATATGCAAATAGTGAACAGAATACATTGCTTTGTATAAAACATGAAATCCCGGAGCTTATCAACAGCTGATATGGAAATAACGAGGTCGTTATAACGCAATTTGTCTAATTATTAATGATTAATTTCAAGATAGAGTGTAGACGTGGTGTCTACACTGATGATCAATATAATTCAACTGCTATTTGTTCATTTGACACCAGCGTCCAAATGATATTACCTTATCGTAATAAATAAATAATCTGCAATGTAATATTGCAGATTATTTATTTATTGAGACCAGACAACAATCTTGAAAGTATTGTAAACAAAATCGATAACGTGTCCTTATCAATAGCTGCTACAATCATCGAGAGGAGGCGCGGCGGCGTGTGCGCCAGCTCTATGGACACTTGGACAGACGTCAGTAGAGGGCACAGTGAGTGGCTCGCCACACAATGGGGACGCGTCACGCGCAGGTCACGCGCAGGTCACGCGTCACGCACTACCCGCCGAAAATTGTCGTCTCGTCATATGATGTGTTTACAATGTTTAGCAGGCACCGAGTGGAAAGCTACGAAGTGTTTACTATAAGCAAACCTTAGTTTCATTGGGCGCGCCTTTCATTTCAGCTCAACATTGGCCAAGCAAGCTGTGCGAACAGGGCGGACGGACGCGTCCTGCGCGCGCACACTTTCACCATCATTACCGCAATCCGCGCACAATGCCGCCGCAGTCATTAGAAAGCGAATTTCCATTTATATGCAAATCCCTATTAAAGTACAAAATTATTATGATTGTGTAGATCGACAGCGGGCGATTGTTTTATTGTTACACTTTTTCCCGTTATGTTTGACGCTTTGTGTTCCCGCACCTCACACCGCACGATGACATCGTGTACACTAACCATTTACAGCATCATGCACAAAACAATGTGAGAGCGGAGAACAAACGGCTCTCGGAAAATTAAGTGTGACGTGTGTAAGGGACGTTGCTCTGTCGAGCTCGCGGCGATACCATTTTCACTGTCGAGGAGTTGACTACGCCGTTCTTCCACAGGTGAGATATGACGCGTAATGAACAACATCAAATCTAAGACTAGCTACTTTTTAAGCATTTTAAACTCACGAAGAGATTGGCAAGATTAGTGGGCATATCAAAAAATAAAATATGTCTAGTAAGTCTTCATAAAATGAATAGATGATAAGTAAGCACAAACCTAAATCCTTTCACTTTCTCCCCGAAACTTGGCGCTTGTACCGAGACACACCTACATAATCATGTACCTATGAATGTACACATTATGATAGGACTGACCTCAAAGTGTCGTAGCTGAGACTATTGGCTATCAATCATTCAACTTATTACAATCAATACTATTCATTCGGCGAGTCTGCTTTACATACATTAGTGATAACATATTGATACGAATACGGTCAGGTATCAGAGTAATTGTCACCGCAGTGCGTGCAAGCACGGCCGAGCATCAGCTCGTGCAAGCACGGCCGAGCATCAGCTCGTGCAAGCACGGCCGAGCATCAGCTCTGCAAGCACGGTCGAGCATCAGCTCGTGCAAGCACGGCCGAGCATCAGCTCGTGCAAGCACGGCCGAGCATCAGCTCTGCAAGCACGAGAGTTCTCGGGATATGCAAATGTCGAGGACGCATACTTCTGTACGTTTTGAAATGTATGCTCATACAAAAAACTTGAATGGCATTTCGCCATGCAAGTTTTAAATGCCCTATTGCCAGTGTTATTTTTTATGGATACTTACAATACATGAGAACCGGAAATAAACGGTACTGAAACTTACCCAATCATAGTGTTTTCTACTGACATTCCGATAAATATGGAACAGTTTTACTAATGAATCAGAAGAAGTATCGAGACAAGCAGAAGACCACAATGAGGACGAAGAAAACGACACAAAAGTCATCAATTGCTGTCATCATTCAAAATCGCAGCTTTAGGCCGACGATATCAAGCAAAGAAAAACACATTTTTTACTGTATCATAATAATCTCATCTTGTGACAAAATAAACACGGAGTTTTGTAGTATCTAATGTACATTCTCGTAAAACGATTGAGTATTTTACGAAATTACTACTACTTAGTAATTGTTCACAGATCTTATCTTATTTTCGTGGACTACCTGGGGCAGCTGGTCCCACACTTGTCAGCCGGGGACCACAATTATGCACGTTGGTTGGACGTATACAAAGTCACTGTCAATTAAATACACGCGAATCAATCAAACAGATACGCAAATTGTTCCCCAATCACGCCGGAGTTTATTGCAAGAACGTCATTAATGATTCGAAACGACGATCAAATTGCAATTGCGGATGTTTTGATCAAACTGTGGATTCCGTTAAAAGGTTAAAGGTCAGTGCGAATAAATACACGTAGCCGCGTCGAGTCGGTGTAGAACTCCCAAGAGCCGAGTACAAGTAGCGGGCGGCACGCGCGCAGTGGCTCGTCGGCGCGGCGGCAACGCGAGTACTCGCCGCGCTCTGTTGGCAATGTTGGCATCCCGACAGTACACACTGCAGACAGCCACGCGTGCCAATCCCATAAACTTTTAACGACCATCTCAAACGCGTACTTATGGAAACTAAACGGCATGTCATTCAAAAAGCTCCAGACACTTCTCTGAACTTGGATTATTTTTGGTTCACTCTAAGTGAGCGCAATAGATACAAAATATTTCAGAGCAAACGATGCAGCTATTCGAAAAACGTAATTTAAGAAGTCTGAAAGTGAAGCGACGAGGTGAACCCACCTTCCGTATATTACATTTCAACTGCGCTTAGCTAAACTTGGACATGAGGACTTTTTTTCGGAAACTTTCACCGTTCGATCAGATAATAACGACTCATTAGCGGGTACGTGTATTAGATTACCGGTAAGCGAGCTGCGTCCGTGCGGAAAATCTAATGTTACGACGCGAAGCGAGACTGACCGGCAGACCGACAGACTACTACAAGGAACGGTACACTTTGTTGATATGGACCGCGCACGCAAAAATATAACTATCTACACATTGTAATGTGGTTGATTGTTTTGTGGAGGAGCCTTCTTTAGGTACGTAATGTCTAGCAAAGTAGCCGGATCTGGAAACAACGTTCAATTCAGCGCAGCGGGAATGTTAGATAAATCATTTAAAATATTCAAGTTGGATCTGGACTCCGTAGACCAGCAAGCTGTTTATTGTAAAATAGTGCGAACTATGGAGGAAAACCAACTGCGCCAAATCATGAAACCTTTTTGGGGAGTATGAATTTACGGTTGGTAGGATTCGAGGGTTTTATCATCAAGATAGAAATAACGTATTGTAAGAGTAGCACTTCGCCCGCGACTTCGAACTTTAACATTCCATCTACCCCCTTTAAACCGTAGTTGTGAAAATAAAACATAGCCATTTAATTAGCTGAACTTAGTACATGTGATATAATTTTTTAAATCAGTTAAGAGTTTTAAGCTACTTCCATTTCCATTACATATAAACAATCAAATCTTTCCTCTGTTGTCAAGAGGAAAGTTTTGAATCGTGCGTTATTCTTAACTAATATCGATTAGCATTCCCACCGGTGCGGTACAGCTCACTCGGCGTATTGCTATGGCACTCGCTCGGGGTGACCCTGTACCGAAACCGGCCAGAAGGCTAGTTTGGCGGTTGTGTCCCTGGCCATAGGGTCACGTGAGCCATGTTGGTACATGTTGCGAGGGTCGGGTGGAAGCAGGTGGCCACGGGGGGCTCGTGACCGCGGCGGTGGCATTAGGTGTATCCCTGGCCATAGGGTCACGTGAGCCATGTTGGTACATGTTGCGGGGGTCGGGAGGAAGCAGGTGGCCACGGGGGGCTCGTGACCGCGGCGGTGGCATCAGGTGTATCCCTGGCCATAGGGTCACGTGAGCCATGTTGGTACATGTTGCGAGGGTCGGGTGGAAGCAGGTGGCCACGGGGGGCTCGTGACCGCGGCGGTGGCATTAGGTGTATCCCTGGCCATAGGGTCACGTGAGCCATGTTGGCACATGTTGCGAGGGTCGGGTGGAAGCAGGTGGCTACGGGGGGCTCGTGACCGCGGCGGTGGCATTAGGTGTATCCCTGGCCATAGGGTCACGTGAGCCATGTTGGTACATGTTGCGGGGGTCGGGAGGAAGCAGGTGGCCACGGGGGGCTCGTGACCGCGGCGGTGGCATCAGGTGTATCCCTGGCCATAGGGTCACGTAAGCCATGTTGGTACATGTTGCGGGGGTCGGGAGGAAGCAGGTGGCCACGGGGGACTCGTGACCGCGGCGGTGGCATCAGGTGTATCCCTGGCCATAGGGTCACGTGAGCCATGTTGGTACATGTTGCGGGGGTCGGGAGGAAGCAGGTGGCCACGGGGGGCTCGTGACCGTGGTGGTGGCATCAGGTGTATCCCTGGCCATAGGATCACGTGAGCCATGTTGGTACATGTTGCGGGGGTCGGGAGGAAGCAGGTGGCCACGGGGGGCTCGTGACCGCGGCGGTGGTATTAGCGCATTAAGGTCATAATTGAGAAGCACGCGCTCAATTGGATAACGTGCGGTAATTGGCGGGCCGTGTGATTTCATCGCAGGTGACTGATGCCGCATCACCGCTCATTGCCGCTTATCGTAGCACCACAAGAGCTATGATACCCCTTGATACTTTTCAAAATAAACATCTTATAAGACAGTAACGGGTGAATGTTATGAATAGCCTAGAAAGACCAATCAGCAGAGCAATTACTGGCAATGTAGGATTTACTTCAAGCTGTTGAATCAATTAACCCAGAAAAAATGAGTAAGTGGATTGAGCCATAATTATGCTCAAATCGATCAGAGCCGCAATGTCCATAGAGATCAATCACCGCGCTTGCTTGGTGAAATAGCAAGAAATACAGTTATCAATGAATCAATTTCTACAGATAAACTGTTGTTAGCGTCAAAACGTAACTGTACCTGTTTTTGGGATTTTTATTCAAGAGGCGTGGGGTTAGTAGTTAAGTAACTGGGAGAGGACTCTGAGGGCCTGAGGCATTGATACGATGGGCACTGGGCAGAAGCGCGGGTCAAACGCGTCCGCGTTCCGCTCCACCAGCAGAGGCTAATATATAGCGGAAGCACGCGGTAAGGTATCAACCGAACGTTACACAATGTCGAGAGGCCCTAATGCATACGCATAATGTCACGACCATTTGAGGTAACCTTTGCAAATAGCTTTCCACATCATACTCAATTTGGAGATGCTGTACGGAGCGCGAAACAGAAAGCATTACTCACCACCAGTGATATAAAAATTGAGGCACACTTAAAGCAATTTCAGAGCATAATTTATTCCGGGCAGTGAATCAAGTGTAAGAGTCCCGTGCGGGGGCTGACTCGCCTTGGCGGAAAGTGTTGAGTTGACCCTGATCGTGGACGCCCTGGAGCATAGGTAAGCGGCCAGATAGCGTAGCGCGGGTCGTCGGCCGGCGCCGGCCGCCAGCAGGTCGACAAACCGCGCGACCTCGTATATAGCACCCGACACTGACACAAATTTAATTATCGGGCACTGCCGCTCCTTATTGTTTTTTTTTATTATACGACGTATCTAGTAAGGTACTGAAGCGGTTTCCACAATCAATATGGCGAACAAAAGTCGTCAGTGCGATGTTATCTTTCAGCGAGTAGGTAATAGCCGTCATCTATCAATGTAACAACTAACACGTAATTTAGCAAAGTAACGATTCTTTGCTTTTTGTACTTCGACCGAATTTACTTAACGGTAATATCGGCAAAACTCGTTAATATCCTTACAAGTTGGTCGAGGTGAGGCCGCACGCCGCGGCACACCTACAGCGGGACCAATGGGTACCTATAGCAGAATGTAGCATGCAGTTCTAAACCGCTTTATAACAAACGGAACACGCGACATATTAACTAATTCGTAATACTCCTAGACTGATCTTATCATAAGTCTCTTCCTGAAGAGGAAACAACTGCCGGAATGTACATGTTCTGCGCGCGACTTAAACCTATTCAATGTAGGTACTCGCTTCTAATCTGATGGATCGTAAAACATCACCGGCGAGCCATCAACCCCGTATTAGGGCATTGCGATCTATCAAGTTGTATCCCGGGCCGTCTGAAAATTTATATAAAAATGACGGCTCCGTGATGAGTGTTTTCACACTCAAAGCACACTCATCACACAGCCGACATAACAAGTAACTTAGAACAACTAACTCGATGTAGAGAATGTGTAGATTCTGTACATCAAACTAAGTTACTTGTACAATTGGGACTTGGGACTATTATTGTTGGTGAGATGCATCGGTGGCGCAGAACATATGCATGTGTGCTGTGGGTGCATCCGACGGTGCGCGGCTAGTGGTTTTAAAGTTAAGTTAAACTTAACAGTTGAAAGTTAGTATCGTAAAAAAACGCCATAAAAAGGTGTAATTTTGACCTTAAAATATCATCCCCGTAACCAATAGGTTCCCAGGTATTGTCCAGTACAAAAAAAATACAATGACAGGAAGAGTAAGTTAGTGACATTTCGATATTTTTTACTTGTTGGAATTAACTGCCCCGTTGTTTTCGTGGTCGCAATGGTGACTGGAGAGCGTGGGGTCCTGGATTAGATTCCCAAGTTGAGTAGTGTTATTTGTTTTGCCCATTAATAATAGTGGATGGAAGGGGGACCGTCGCGTCGCACAAACTGACTCTGTGTTCGGAACATGATTCTGAGCCCCCCAGCGTAAAATGTTCCGCGCTCATCTCGTGGTGCCAGGCTGCCAGCTTGTGCGTCGTGTCGTCGTTCTATTCCACGCACATGTAACACTTCTCAGTGGCAGCCCGGAGTTTGAAACTTATGTGTGTGTCACCCTCACCCGTGTGCGTGCCGCGCGTCCTGCGGCCTACGGCTGCTCGCTCCCCGTGACTGTGCGCTTCTGTCGGCGGACCGAAGTTCGGTCGCGGGGATATCATTATACGAAGTAAATATTTATTCTGTAACAGTAGGTCTCCACTGATATCACATACTGTTATTTGTTTCAATTCACTATTGGCTGAAACTCTGGAACATAGACTGGGGCTGCTCTTTCGGGGCTTAGCTGCTGAATGTATACGCATGGGTTCTCAAGCAATCAATAAAAAATTCAATTATTCAATGCAAGTTCAGTACAGGTACACCCACTGGATAATACGATTACTTTCCTTTCAGAAGGGTTGCGGGACCGTCGCTGTAAGATACTTCGGGCACGGCTGGGACTCGCGGGGACCGCGACCTCGAGCCTAGTGCGCAGCGTGTATGCTGTAGTTCTGGTTATGCACATGCGTATATCCGGTAGAGCAGGAAGCCTCGCGGGATCCAGGGCGAGCAGTTGAGCTCATTAGCGATCGGCGACGTCACGCGCCCGCCACATCTACATGAACCTCGCGCCGCGCACTTACTTCACACGTATAAGCGTGAGAAGTAGCAACCAACCACTTCACTTTGATTAGTTTTGGTATGGGGTAAACATGAAACTTATCACGATAAGGAAATTATTATGTTGTTAGGTTTTCATTAGACCTCTATGCACGCGAATCATTGGCCTTGGGTTTTGAAAACAAATAAGAAAACAACCACTTCTCACGTTAACGAAAACAGTTTGGTGATAAGGAAAACAAAGTAAGTACCTAAGGATTTCCAAAACAGCGAGCCAATCACGGCGTCGTTCTAAACACAAGGGCTAATTGAAGCCAAGAGAACAACGCGGCAGGACGTTGCACTAGGCGGATGCTCGTGAGTCGTGACTGAGGCGAGGTTGCGGTGCCGCTCATGGTCCACTCCGAATGTGCCGCTGGCGGTCGTTTAGCTCACGATGATCATCTGGTCCTTACGAAAGGTCCACTCCGACAAGACAGGCTCACTTTTACGACGTAAGACAATAGACATATTGAAGAGGGTTTTCATTATTCGACTGTCGATCCAAATATTTATCTACAGCATGTAAAAATAGGACCTTACTTTTGTGATTTAGTTCGACCAGACGGCCACCGAGGCTTTTGCGTGTTAGGACGCTCCGGCTACGACGAGACTTCTGCGGCGGGTAACTAAGCTGGTAAAGGGGACCGCTAGGTCTCAAACTCTGCTGTGTCAAATGTTTAGGATGGAGAGCTTTTTCGAGACACCATGTCTCACTCACGTGCAGCTCACCCTGGACTGAGAGCTACCTATCTACCTCATCCTGCTGCAGTCAGCTAAAGCCTCAGCGTGGTCTGGCCAGTGCCAGACCATACTGAGACTTTAGCTACTTTCGTGTTATTGAGCACCTGTTAGTTAGTCTTCTGCAGTGTATTGCAGTGCGCTGTGTGCTGAGCGTTGTACTCGTGCACGTGATTAACGCTATGTTCGCGGACGCCGCGGCCGCGACTGCTCAGCCCCCGGTATCCAGTTCACGTAGTATCCCTCATTACATTCACCTATCTATAGCCACTTCAACTAGCAGCTCTTTCGGGGAGGAAGTTTAACCTCCATCCGGGGAGAAAGAAAATATGTCGGACTCCTACAGTCTATGTACAAGTATGTTTTTCGTTTAAACACATGAAAGATCATGTTACGTAGTCTACAGTATAAAGTTTCTTTTTGAAGAGATGTCAGAAGCGACATCGTATTTTCGTTACTACCAACGAATGTAATGAATACCAGATCAGTGCAATGTGCGTGCTCGCCGCGGCCGCTGCGAAGTGTCGTTGTGCCAACCTGTAGCTGTGATCCGCTTCCGAGCGCAGCTCACAGCTCTCGGCAAAGCATTTTCTTAGGAAAACTTTACGTTCACCTGTCAGCGTGGATATATAGCAAAACATGTAGGCATAGCATTCGCACGACTCTTGGTAGCATTCATGCGTTTCTTACATCTATCCACTCACGATGAGATACTTACCCAACATGTCGCAATAGAACAAATACTGGTTTGCGACAAAAAGCTTCAATAATGTAACAAAAGACCATAAAAACTAACACCGAGGCGGGGTCATTCGTCACAATCATAATAGACATTAATCTTCGTGAGACATGAATGGTTCACGTTGAGTGTGCTACTTCTAAGGAGCGTAAAATAACAATATATGTACTTACCTAATATTTGCGTAAAAATCACCAATTAAATATGGAACGAGGAAGAAAATCAGACAAACTCAAAAAAAAATAATCATCACGTTATCTTACAAATTTAACTACAAATTTAACTACAAATAGGCTACAAATACCACTTTTCATAAGTTTCACGGACATTTTGTTTTAATGAAATACGTACGCGGATTGCCCCAAAGCACGACTTTATCATTTCGCTATATTAAGGGCTTCATAAAGCTCCACAGTGCGGAGGAAGCGGATGAAATAGTTGCCAGACATAAACATGAGTATATCGCGCATATTTCATTTAAACTTTTTGATGCAGACAACTTTTTATTTGATATTAGTTTTATTGTCATCGAAATCAATTTTATTTAATGACGTTGTGAGTTCCTGTGTAGCTTTTGCGACACCCGGGAAGTGTGTCATTATATTTATTAGTATGAATTATAACATGCGTTCCCAATGGTGTAACATTATAAAGGGACGGCGGTCGTGAAGATGGGCCGCGTCGCGTTCCCGCCGCCCCCCGCCCCCCGCACGCCGCCCCCCGCACGCCGGGGAGAGTGCAGTGTGGGGACACGCGCGACACCGACGAGGGAACACACCCACACCCTCTTGTGAGTGCAGAGTGCACAGTGCCTAGCTGCGTGTGAACACGCTTGTGCCGCACTTGGATAATAGTGTATTCTGACAATCACAGTGTTGACGGCCCTTGGTGGACGCGGAAGTATTTTGATGTATTCCTTCACAAATCGCAAGGTGATTTCGTAGTCGAACAATAAACAAAAAACTGACATTAAAATAACCGTAATTCGTCAGAGCATAATTGCACGTACGATACTTCCTCTATGTATGTACCAGCCAGTAGCTAGGTAGGTACACATGTTTTGGTACAATTTTCGTGTCGGATCGTATTTGTGGCTCGGTTTCAGCCTCCTACCTCTCTATGAATATTTCATAAGATGGCCTTCAGGACGCCATCGCTTAACTTAATATAAGTTTGTCCTCTGAGACAACCGTGTCCTCGTTTATTACGACTCGTTATCCATTGCTATTCTGCCTGAGGCAGAATATGAAAAAACATTACATAATATAAAATATAATTAAATAAATTGACCAATGATTGAAATAAATTGAAAATTTTGCAAAAAACATAAATTAAGGGGTTAGGCATAGATTCAGTGACAGTGTTCGACGTGTGTCATCACACATATGCATTGACAGCTCAAGTTTCGTGACAATGCAAGGATATACCGCCTGCACAATAGACTGGCATGGGAACTAGGTGGTACCCGGCTAAGGAGCTACCTCGAATACTCCACCTCCGTACAATGCATACCGTGCGCCGCCGCGCCGGTGCGCCAGTAAACGTAATCACACGGTGAGAAAACAATATCTAGCTATTACACACCGACACCGGTCACCGATTAGATAAGTGACGAATATTACCGACATGACCTATTTAGTTACCTTATCTCGCAAAATGTATACAAAACCAGAACGCAGATATTAGAGATACAGAATTACAGATAGCACAATCTGTTAAGTAATCTCCTCTGACCTAGCTGCGGCACGTGCACTGTGGAGTGTGGAGCTGCAGCGCTCCGGGCTGCGCTGGGCACAGTCTGGCGTTACGCTACGTACCGATGTCTTCCCCTGACTTCACTTCACGCTACAAGACTTCAAGCTATTGAGGCATGGACACGATTAAGTGTATCAACACGACACAATGACTGTTAAAAATTGTTCGCACGAATTTCTAAATAAAATGTTCCGTTTCGAGCTCTTTACTCAGGAGCGGGACTGGTATGAAGTTGAAATTAACATCCAATACTAGGTGCATAAGAACCACCGCGACCTGCTGACACCTAAGCAGATACTTACATTAACGTGTGTACAGGTGTAAAATAAGTAGTATCTTTGCTAAAAATACATGAAGTAGGTACTTAGGTACTCTATTTTTTTATTTTTTTTTTATTAAAGTCAATACTAGTACTACTACTCTCGGTTCACTCGTGCAAAGTGACGGAGAAATAGATCGGGCTGTCAAGCACGGAATTAACATAGGGTGGATGAAATGGCGGCAGGTAACGGCAACAATTTGTGACCCCCATGTTCCCCTTAAACTGAAGGGGAAGATTTACAAAACAATGGTTAGACCTGCTGTCTTGTATGGATCAGAATGTTGGGCCGCAAAAGGCATGAATGAAAGGCAGTTACATGCAGCTGAGATGAGAATGCTGAGGGGGATGTGTGGTGTTACGCGAATGGATAGAATAAGAAATGAGTATGTAAGAGGAAGTCTGAAAGTGGCGCCTGTGACCGAGAAATTGTGTGGAAATCGGTTGTCATGGTATGGGCATGTGATGCGAAGGGACGAGGACCATGTTGTGAGGAAAGTTTTGAGTATGAATGTGCAGGGTTACATGAGTAGAGGAAGACCAAAGAAAAGATGGATGGATTGTGTGAAAGAGGATATGGCAAGAAAAGAGGTGACCCATGAGATGACGGCAAATAGAGATGTATGGAAGAAGAAAACATGCTGCGCCGACCCCAAATAAATTGGGATAAGGGCAGGAGGATGATGATGAACTAAAGTCAATACTAGGTGAAAATTAGCGAATAAATAATGCTGGACAATCCACACAGCATCATCTAGCCCCAAGCTAAGCAGAGCTTGTGTTATGGGTACTAGATGACTGATATACTTAATACAACACATTACAGATAGATATTTTTTATTATACATAGCAAACACCCAGAACACCCGGAACAAATATTTGTAGATCGTACAAACATTTGTCCCAAGACGGGAATCGAACCCGCAACCTCCTGCGTCGCAGGCGGACCTTCGCCCGCTGCGCCACATAGGTCGTCGAATATGAACACTATCCCGGAAATGTAAAAGTCCATATTCTTATTTTATTTTTAATTATTATTTATTATTATTATTATTATTATTATTTACTATGTAATAAAAATGTTAACGTGTCTGTGAATGTTGCTGCATGGCAGCGGCGAAGCGCCGTGAGAATAGGCCGGCGGCGGCGCGGCGGCGGTACGCTCATATCTATGTCCAACATATATATGATTTTCCAGTCATTATAGCAGTAAGATTAAAGCCATAAATGTAAAGGTGCTCGTAGAATAGGCCTGAATTTAACATGACACCAAAATTGTGCATGTATCAGCTGAACATCTCAATATACGCGTGTATTATGTCGCCCCCGTCGCCGCCGCGCCGGTCTCAGGTTGGTACAGTAGGCACGAGCGACGCTACGTGCTCTCACTCCTGGCCCTCTCGAGGATACGTATTCAAACATCCTTCAACAGACGACTGAATACGTGAATCGTTTGCATTGCAAGCCATTCAGACACGCCGAAACCTTAACACTAAGACTACCACAGTCCCGCCGCGTTGTTCCTGAACAATTCATTCGACGTTACCCATATATGTATGTACGAATTAACATAATGATCGATCCACTCTTTCCATTCAATATTCAGAGCTAGCAGTTATTAACGTACTTATCTTTCGTTATATGATTAATGTATTATTGTATTTCTATGAAGATGTGCGCATTCATTCATATCTAACGTGTCAGAAGGTAAAACAACAAAAATGTATAATCGTAAATAATTGCTTAATTGTGTTCCGCCTCAATTACTATTATTTAGGGTCCGCCTATTACATTTAGCGTAACTATTGTCCTTACTGAGACACGTCGGGTTTAGACTCATTCAATTGCTCTCGATGAGTAGATAATAGACAGAGAAAAGGGTCTAAAGGAATCCATGATTGTAGTCAAGACAGTGACCTGGTTAGTATATATTATGGTGTCGTCGTACAGACCTAGGTTTATATGGGATTAGGATACGTCACTCATTAATGTGTGGTGCGACGTGTAAAAGTGTTTATGGATTCTCATAGCAAGACCTAGATCAGTATCGATTGCGTGTCACCGACTGAGGCCCTGGCCCGAAAGCGCAAAGTAAACCTATCGTAAGTTTGAACAATCTTTGAACCGAAAAGTGCAACAATCCCAAGCAAAGCCTTTTTGAAACTAAATGGATATTTTTCATTTCAAATCGCTCCAGGTCACGTTACATAGACTCCGCGCATTCGTGCTGGCTGGTTAGGGAGACGATCTCATCCTTTAAATCCTTATAGGATGACCTACCTACGCCTACGTTGGCCTACGTTATTTACTTGCTGTTTTTTAATTTCCATGCCATTTACCCACTTTGTCACTATTTCTACCGGAACATTTAATATCAGAGTAATAAACTGGACGAGGCTTACAATCAGGCTGGCCCGGGTGTTACATGGTGACACGCCATAACGGTAGCCTGACTTTTTATTATTTGTTGCTCATTTCGCACACAATGTGTAGTAACCAGTGACCTAAACTGACTAGCGACGTTATCGTCTTCGCGACTTGTAAGACAACATTGTTACACGAAACGACTGTGAGCTCCACAAATCCAGCCGCCAAGGAACCGAGGTAATAATAACACGATTAGCGCGCGTAATTACATCAACACCGGAGCGCACTATGTGACTGTACAAGTGTACGGTGTACGCTGTACGGTGTACCGCACGTGCTCGTTAATTGTTCACTCTCTATGATCGCACTCGTGTATAATCGTTTGCCTGTAAGTGGGTGTTGACTGCTAATTTTTGATCATTGCCGTAAAAACTACGCCGAGTAAGTAGTTCATTGAACAAAAATAACATGCGAGTAAACAGAAGCACACTTAAGGAAGGGAGTGAGGGCTGTTATACAAGTCCGATTAGTTCCACATACTGCTCAAACTAGAGCAACCAGAACTTGCACACGTGGGCTGTGTGAGCTGGACATAACATCCAGTTCCATAAACGAGAATGGAATTGTGAAAATTACTAATGGGTTAATATTTACTTGAACGTGCTGGGCCGTTTGCACTGACTGGATGAAAATGTGAATTGAAATCTCTCTTTATATCTTTGTCATTTATCTGTAATGCGAGTGGGCCGAGCGAGCAGCTTTGAAAGGTTTAAATTATTTATTCTTGATGACGTATTCTTGGCGAAAGCGTATACTGAGCTAAGACTACGGTAGATCAAGTGATATCGACATCATCGTTGTCTATAAAGCTAATTGAGTCTGGAGAACATAAGGATTGCGGTACCACCGGAGGCTACTACACCCATGCACGAACTCACAAGAGGACTGTTGTCTCACGACGTGACTCCAGACGAGATACATATATCAGTCACGTTTCGCATTTCGCAGGTCACACCTCCCAAGGGCTGCTCAGTATGAATATTTGGCAGGGGTTCTTTTCTCCGACATCGTTAAATACGAAAAAGTATAAAGTGACTCACCATTTTGGCGAGCATGGTGTCCATCTGCGGCCGGTGCGTGGCGGTGAGCAGCTGGCGGATGCGGCTGGCGTTGGCGACGCACTGCGCCATGCAGCGCTGCAGCGCGGCCGCCTGGCGCACCAGCGACGCGCTGAGCGGCGCGTCAGCCTCGGGCGCGCCGGCGCCGCGCAGCACGCTCTCCAGCACGTGCGCGTGCTGCGACACGTAGTCCAGGCAGCGCCGCAGCTCCACCGCCTCGCGCCGCTGACGTTCTACAACAATATCAACACTTGCAGACCTGGCTATGTTCTCTATGTAAACTCTTTATGGCAGAATGCTATGTGCTCCTCCTATCAATCACATAAGTGAGTCCGGGCAGCCAAAGCTAATACTAGCTCAATGTGAATGTTAGTGTTTGTACTTGCCGTAGGGTCAGTTGGTAATTTAGCTGGTTGCTTCTGTAGTGTACTTGGATGAAATTAAATAGATAGCTTTTTAAGCTGTTATAAGCTAGTGTTGCTTTAGTATAAATAACTAATATTTTGATAATCATAAGTAAACCCTTTCGCTGCCCAGTTCATAAATATGATTTAACTTGTGTGTCATATTGTTTGGCAAATTACACAATGCATAGGTAAATGGTAGGGAGTGATGGGCATATTCACATCTCATCTATAGCTTTTTACATGTACAACTGGAGAAGCAAGTTCTGGGACATGAACAAACAATTTTTCGACCCGGGAGCGGGTGCTAGGCACTAAACGTGTTTACTGCTACAATGTGGTGGCCGAAATAACAACAGCCAAATATCTTTGTTTATTTTTGGTTTAGCAAATATTAGCTTGTACAACTTTATTACACTGCATTGTTATACTGTAGATGAGAAATGTGAAATTGTAATAAGTACTAAAACATACATTTTCACTTTTATAAAATATATTTTATATTTAAATTATTGCTATATTTAGAATCTATTTTTCAATAATAATTGTGATATTGTATATGGACAAAACAATGAGAATCATTTCTTCTATATAAGTATAATTTAATTACCATCTACTGTACCTGTGTTATGCAAATAAACCATGATTTGATTTAAATTCTAAGGTAATGGTGAAGGACTAAGTGATATGGCAATACTTAGCAATAATGCCATTTTACTAAGTATAACCATGAAACCAAAATAGATTCTGGAAAACCATTTTTGGATGCTTTGTAAGTTAATTTTGAAAGTAGACCATGCAGATTCAATAATAACATACTAGTTATGAAGGTAGGTACTGAAGGTAGAAGGTACATACTGAGTAAATGGATGGATCATCTAGAATCATTATGAATATTAATATTAAGTATCAACACAGGAAGAAACTACAGACAATGTTTTCAAAGACAACCATTTGCGACCCATACTAATAACATCATATAAATCTCATTAGTTGAACTAGGACTGGGGATTAGCTAGGTTATTTGTATAGATATCACAAAATTATGTTTTGGGTTGAAATTGATAAGGTAATGTGCAAACTATTTATGAAGAAATTAGCCACTTTCTCTTACGAGAAGCAATTTATTCCAATTAAATATGATTCAGCTAAAAATTATAGCCAGTTAAATAAGTAAACTACACAATAATAATATAACTTTAATTCAAAACCACCTGTTTTAAGTTAAAAATGAAGTGATAATTGGCGCGATTAATTTACCATGGAAGTCATAGATTCTCTGGGTTCTTCGTAAATATTTCTCTTCCTGCAGCTGCCTGTCTACCTGTGCCTGTTTATCACGAGCCTCCAGCACCTCCAGGAACGACGAAAACAACGATTTTCTTTCGTTCGTGTTTGTAACGGTTTCTTGCATTGTGATAGTAAAAGAACCGCGATTGTTAAATGACAAGTTAAAAGTAACTTTTTTTAATATACTTTTGAAATCCGTACAGTAAATTCTAAATATAAAAACAGGAACCAAACGAGTTCATAAAATAAACCGAAATCAAATTTAAAATCACACAACCTGCACACTGGCCTCACTGACAACAACTACTCATAGACAATCAATATCAGGGCTGCCAGCAGAGCCAACAGATAATGGAGAATGTTACAAGGTATGCCAAATCGCTTGAAATTTCGTTTCAGTAAAGCCTGAATGTATACAAATACATTAGTTTTTGCTGTGGTTAAAAATACCTAGTAGTTTTGATTTTATAGGCATTCAAAGTTTCGAAAAATATCGAGTCCCGCTAACAGTGACGTGCCGCTTGTGACGTCATGTCACAAAACGCCGCGCGGGCCGCAGCCGGTTAGTATCAAGTCGCGCGGTTATAATAGGTGTAACAGCTTGCGCAGTATTTTGTTGTGTTTTCGTTATTACGTTAATAGTCTAAGGGCCGGTTTTTCAATTGCCAGTTAACTTTTACCTGAGGAATAAATGTGACGTTTTGACAGATTGTCTATACAAAAACTGTCAAAATGACAAACTTATTCATCGGATAAAAGTTAACTGGCAATTGAAAAACCGGCCCTTATAATTGTAAATAGTATTCGATTATAAATGGATGAAGGATTCGAAAAAGGGCAATCGGATAATCTACCTAAAATAGATGGATTAACGGTTGCGCATTATTTATCAACAAATAGTGATTTCGACAACAAATAGTGATGCTTTATAGTTTATCTGTTCTAAATTGATTTATCAAAAGAAGAATGCAACTCAAATAGTAGAAGTACCTACCTACCATTATTTTTTTACGTTAAAGACAACAAATATGTATGTATTATAGTTTTGTAGCTATAGGTAGGTAAGTATGTATATAGGTAGGTACCGCTCTTCTTAGTAAATTTAAATGAATACATACATTGATTTATTGCAAACTAGCTTCTGCCAGCAGCTTCGCCCCCGTTTCCCTAGGGAACTGTACATTTTCCCAGGATTAAAAGTAGCCTATTTGTTATTCCAGACTTCGTCCAGATCCGTTCAGTAGTTTTTGCGTGAACGATAACAAACACACACACACTCACAAACTTTTGCATTAATAATATTAGTAGGAAGTAGGATAGGTACTTAGGACATAAACTTTTTTTTACTAACAAAATACGTACGATCGGCAAAAGACAGCTATGGCGATGATGCTATTGGTTATGTTCAAGTAAAAAGAGTAGGTAGGTGATGTATGTACGGTTAAATGTAGAATCACGCCAGAACACCGCGTACGTACCACACCTTATCATTGCAGTTTAGAATGCAATGAAAAGGATCAAGAAGTTTTAAATGTAACCCGCGAAGATTGTGCCGCCAGCAGAGGTGGCTGTAAACATACTAACTAAAGCATTTAGTATACATAGCTTATATCCATTTTTTTCGCATTTTAACGTCCTTTGGAACTATGAAAAAAAAAACTTTTCCGGCGAAGTGGTACTTAGTTGTATTTTTATATTTAGGCACAACACATGATTTCCTAGTATTTGGATTGGATGTTTTTAAAAGTATTTAGGTATCATTTCGACGGCACGGGCGCGCGGACAACTTATACTCATCTATGCGCGCGGACGCGAGCGGACTGAGTGAGCCAAACTGAGCGTGTTGTACGATGACGTCATACGGTCACCGGCAGCCCTCGTCGTGCAGTTACAACTTGTTTTACTTCTAAATCGGAAACTAATTGACGTATCGAAGAAATTCTTTCTGCTCCTCCGCATCAGCTCCGAGTCTACGCATGATCATCGTCGACAATATGTCGCCAGAGGAAAGTGTTGATTTCTGCGGCGGTGGTTATAGTTTTATTAAAGAATTAATCAAAAAGAAAAAAACATCTAGTTATTTTTTTCATATATCAAGCTCTCTCTTTATTTCATTAAAATTATACAATTATGAATATATGAAGAAATAAAATAAAATTCATAATCATAGGGCATCAAAAAATTCATCCGCATCGTTGTCAACGGGAAAAGTGCCCAGAAGGCTGGCAGCATTGCCACGTTGAATGGCAATGCTGATTCTTTGGCCAAAAAAAAGGCCAGCCCTCTGGTCACGTGAAGAGTCGACCAAACGTTTCGCGATTTCTCGAAAAACTACATGGGCACACGGACCCCATGGCCCTAGTGTTTCAACCCCAAACGGCTCAAACATATAACTTCCAGTTAGGTTGTTGTATTTTCGCCGTTTGAGGTTTTCTGCACCTGCAGCAGCCGCACCTGCACAATCCACCGTACTAGGAAGATGGGATGGCGCAAGGGTGTCGACACATGTTGCATCCCACACCAAAGGCCTACCCATCTTCCAAGGTATTATGGTCATTCCATCTGGTCTCTTACCATCGTCGCGTGCCAAGCCACTGGGTTCTAAAATAGCTGGTACCCCGGCGGTGGCAAGAGCACGACGGATGATGTCATTAATACTGGCGTGTCGGGCTATGCGACCTGCACTTTTACTGCAGGATAGGCCATGGTGTCCGAGGCAATCGACTGCTTCACCGCATTGACAACGATGTGGAGCTCCGCAAGGAGCGCCCAGACGCAGACATGTAGCGAGCCGGAAGGTAGTGTCACCAAGCATGGTGCCAATGTTGGGTGATGGTAAAGCCTGAAGCCAAAGGCCCGACTCCCACGTACCCACAGCCAGCAAGCGGGCACGCTCAGCAGTATTGGTGGACGTATTAATAAGATTATTCCGTACCAAACTGCAGAGCGGCTCATCCCACTGTCTCTGGGAAGATTGGTTCACGGGCCTATCTGTATCCGGGCAAGCCACTTTCCAGGCGTTCACCGCTTCGGTCAAGCACGGCACTTCAGAGAAAACTAAGGACGGGGCTAAAATTTCATTACTTAACTTCTCGGTGCTGTGGACAGAGGAGAGGAACGCCGGTAAGCTAATACTGGTAATTTTACGGACGCCGAGGCCACCAAAACGGATAGGTAGTGTGGCTTGTATCCACGCTCGGTCGTCCAAGGCCACATTTAAAATGGACGTTAATGAAGTGCGAATAGTTTCATCAATTTTTTCCAAGAGATGTGGCTGCTTCCATAAAGGGGAAGAGCGTAGAACATACATAAAATTTGGACCAAAACAACAATATCTAATAAGGGTAAAAGCGGAATGTAAGTTAATTTTGTTAACTCTAGTTAATTGAATGGAATAATTCCAGAATATAAGTTTTGGCACGGTTCTTTTTTTGCTTTCAGCACTCGTTTCACATCACATTACGGACATTTCTGGGCGTGATGCTCAATTGCATTTTGCCCGGAAACAAACAACAAGCCGCGCGCCAGTTGGCAACGTCGCGTCGCGCGCTATTGTGCAACGTTCCCAAACGTGTTGCGTGTCAATTGTTGCCTAGTAGGTAGCTAAGCAGTCATAAAACTCATGACAAATTTGTGAAAGCTTCACATTTTCAGGAGCTATATTGATAGATTAAGTAATAATTTATTAAGATTAAGCAATCTTGGATACAAACAGAAATGCATGATACTAAAGGTAATGAATAAATTAAATAGATTTGGTGTGAAATTATTCATTCTGGCAGCCCTGCAATTCTAATTTATTCTGTTTCTGGTTAAACTGAATTGCAAATATCTGTTACAGTCCCCGGCACGTAACTTGGCAAGAGTCGTTAGATGCGCACAAGTCGTTATTTAGGTCTCTTTTTATACAAGCGTAAGTCCTTTTAAAATTAACTTCGTTATTGCCCACTTGGCAGCACTAGTTCGATTGTTTAGCTAAGTAGTCTTTTTCCAATACTGGAGTTTGGCTTATTAGTTTAAGTTCGTCTCTGAATACCAATATGAGCTCAGCACTGATTTCGTCACTAAGTTTTTTGAGTTTCATGCCTTGGCTAGAGACCTTAATTTATGATGTCTGTAGTCAACCGCAGGTTGTACTGCGAGATGCACATTAAATAAAATTATAATGTCATATCAAAGCGTTAGTTTACATAGTATCGTTCCTCAATGTAAGCCTTACTGCTGTTTTCCATATATTCTTGTGTCCATGAGTATCCAAAAATTATAAAACAGCACTAACACATTCAGTTTTTAACAAGTTTCATGCGCTCAACCATTTTTGCGATAGAGGGCGGTAAGCGTGCAGCGCTCAATATACTATAATGCTAGGTCAGGTTAAAAGTATGTAAAATGTAAATAAATAAATAAATAATATTCTATTCAAAATTCAAGGCGGAATTCACAGGTATTCTCTGTTAACTTGTATTACAGTAGGTACGATGAGCGCTGCGGGCTTACTACCCTCTACTACCCGAAACGAAACACCGAAACCTTTTCGGACGTAATCTGTCGCAAAGTGGTTAGAACCTTTTTGCATGGAAGCTGGCATATCGACCCATCGCTATTTTGATGTTTTTCGAAACCCGAGCACGACGAAAGAGGTATGTATTGGTAAAGGACACATAGACGAACAATAAATGTCACTAACATGGTACCCTGAAATGTCATGTTACCGAGATATTTGAAGGTAAAGTTTGACATATGAGTAAAACGACAATCATTAAAAATAGACTTATTACGTGTCTAGAGGCGTCACATTCTATCCAAATAATGGTTCCCAGGTTGATTATAATTATTACTGTTTATTGGAAGACAGTATATCACTTACTACTAGGAGCATTAAAATGGAGCAATAAATTAAAACGGCTATTCATCATCCTCCTGCCCTTATCCCAATTTATTTGGGGTCGGCGCAGCATGTTTTCTTCTTCCATACATCTCTATTTGCCGTCATCTCAAGGGTCACCTCTTTTATTGCCATATCATCTTTCACACAATCCATCCATCTTTTCTTTGGTCTTCCTCTACTCATGTAACCCTGCACATTCATTCTCAAAACTTTCCTCACAACACGGTCCTCATTCCTTCGCATCACATGCCCATACCATGACAACCGATTTCCACGCAGCTTCACAAAATTTAAACGGCTATTATAATTAATTATTTGCTTACATGGCAGCGGAATACAACGCTATATTATGTCAAATAATAACACGCGCAAAACTTTGTGCTCTGAAGTTTGGCTAGGCTTTCAGATTCTGTGGCTTTAGTAACTTGCGCAGAGCTTATGATTATAGTAGTAAGTTAGTGTAATATATTAATATACTCACATATATACAATTATAGTATAAAACTAACTATACACATATTTACAAAAAAAAAAAAAAAAAAGCCGACAAGAACACTCAGGCGTCAAAGTATTCCTCCGCATCGCTGTCAACTGGAAACGTGCCCAAAAGACTGGCAGCATTGCCGCGTTGGATGGCAATACTAATTCTTTGGGCAAAGAATGAGCCAGCCCTCTGGTCACGCGAAGTGTCGATCAGACGTCGAGAAATTTCTTTCTAAAGTTGACGTGCACTCGGACCCCATGACCCGAGCGTTTCAACCCCAAACGGCTCAAAACTGTAGTTACCAATAAGGTTAGGTTTGAGGGTCTCAGCACCCGCCGCGGCAGCGCCAGCACAGCCTGCCGTGCTTGAAACATGAGATGGCGCAAGGGTATCGACGCAGGCTGCGTCCCACACCAAAGGCCTACCCAGCTTCCAAGGCAACAAAGTCATGCCGTCTGGTCTCTTACCATCGTCTCGTACCAAGCCGTTAGGTTCTAATACCGCTGTTTTTTTTTTTTTTTTTTTTGGAATGGGCATCTCGCAGTTTATCCTTTAGGGATATTTACTGCTCAACCGAACTTTCCTGGGGGGGGGCTTAATTAAAATTAAGGCCTCCAGCCAGGCATAAAAACTTATAAGCTAAGCGACTATCGCTAAGGGCACCCCCTGCGGGGTACGAACCTCGGCTTAGGACGTCGCTGAAGAGGACAGCAAGGGACAGGCTGGATCTGATTGTTTTCTAATACCGCTGGTACGCCAGGTAAGTAATATAAGTTCACTGAAGGTCTGTTTACATTTTTCAGTTTTTGATTGTCACTGCCATGAGATTGTGAGTGTGCATTGAGAGTGTATCATAGACTATAGAAGTCACATTAATCTTGTGTTTTTCCATGATTTTGCGTCATTATTGGTAGTTATAAGTCTGTTCCAGGCATAACACATTGTTCCATCGACAACAAAATTCTTCGATGAGATGAGAAAATTGAAGTTAATTTTATTGTTTATGGTGAATCCACAATACCACAACGAAGCGGCTGTCAAAGAAAGTTATTTCGTTGATTTGTAATTTAACAATTTTCAATTTATTTTATAAATAATGGCACGGGAAAGCAGCGCTGGATTTGACAGACACATTACTATCTTCTCTCCTGAAGGAAGACTTTACCAAGTCGGTAAGTTATAAAACTCGGAATGACTTGCAAAGAGCGGTAACTAACCACCAATAAATTAACAATCAAAACTATCAAATATGATAATAATCACTTGACTATCAATTAAATAAACGTTCGCGTTCCTATTGCTTCCTTATTCATAGAATGCTACACAGAGTGTAAATTTTAAAATATTGAGTGTCCATTCAAAATGTTAGTCATTGCCATTTTAGAATTTATTTTTAAATTGTAAGTATAATAGTATTCGCTGATGTAAGTCGTCTGAAAATTGCAAGTATTTGACTTAGAAGTTGTGGAATGTTTTGCAGAATATGCACTGAAGGCGATCAACCAGGGTGGCTTGACTTCGGTGGCGCTGCGCGGTGCCGACGCAGCCGTAGTAGCGGCGCAACGGAAGGTGCCTGACCGTCTGCTTGACCCCGCTTCTGTCACCCACCTGTTTCCGCTTACAAAACGTATCGGAGCCGTTATGACAGGCATGATCGGTGAGAAAATTACTTTTTATTTCAACTACTTATGGCCTTATGGGGAATTAATTAATCAATCATGTTAAGTTCGTCATATCGAGGTCTGACACCTAGACCATCTGACAAAATGGTCAAGTACAGGTGTAGTGGCAGATGCAGGAGGTATAGCAGTAAAGGTATAAATAGCCCAATGTTTCTTCACATCCATGTTTTCCAGCTACTTCCCAACAAAAATAGGAAGATCCGCCAACCTAGGCACACTCTAGTTGAGCCAGATGAGGATAATATTACCGGCCTGAAAGAGAGCCATAGGGAAACTAGCACTCTTAGAAAATACACAAACAACATCTGTCCCACCTGCCCGTCTCACCAATGAGGTCCAGCGTGATGTCCCATGTAAAGTAAATTTAATGTCTTGGTTCTCCAAGGCCAGCCCACAATGCAGAGTCAGTAGTATAAAAATCCCCAATAAAAATAATACTATAATCCAGCCTTTTTCAATTGCTGTCCTTTAAATGACACCTAATAAGCCAAAGTTTGAGACCCAAAGGGGGCGCCCTCAGCGAGCAGTCATTTAAATTTAAAGTATAGCCCTGTCTGGGGGCCTTCATTGTAAGGCCACCACAGTATTGTTTGGATAAGCAGTAAACAGCAGTCTAGTGCTGAACTGTGAGTGGACGTACCTAAAACGACGCCGACACTTCATGTGCACTAGTTTTAGTTATACGTAATATATATTTATAGTATTTTTAAGTTTTATATTGTTAATATAGTATTGTATATGTTTATATGGGCCTTGAGCCTGAAATAAATGGATAAATAAATAAAAAAATAATCACACCCATGTTTCTACTTACAGCGGACAGCCGATCTCAGGTTCAGCGTGCCCGCTATGAGGCGGCCAATTGGCAGTACAAATATGGAACAGAGATCCCTGTGCACATCCTCACTCGCCGCATTGCCGATATCTCGCAGGTGTACACTCAGAATGCTGAGATGCGCCCACTTGGATGCAGTGAGTTACTTTGTACACCACTTATTAGAACATACATTGTTGCTGTCATTTCTATGTTTAATAATTCGGGTGAGTATTTCCATTATTGCCATCATCATCCTCCTGCCCTTATCCCAATTTATTTGGGGTCGGCGCAGCATGTTTTCTTCTTCCATACATCTCTATTTGCCGTCATCTCAAGGGTCACCTCTTTTCTTGCCATATCATCTTTCACACAATCCATCCATCTTTTCTTTGGTCTTCCTCTACTCATGTAACCCTGCACATTCAGTCTCAAAACTTTCCTCACAATATGGTCCTTCATGCCTTCGCATTACATGCCCATACCATGACAACCGATTTCCACACAACTTCTTGGTTACAGATGCCACTTTCAGAGTTCCTCTTACATACTCTTTTCTTATTCTATCCATTCGCGTAACACCACACATCCCCCTCAGCATTCCTATTATTGCCATATGTTTTAAAAATGTGGTAAAAAGGATATGCCATGATCTTCTGGATATGAGAGGTTATGTTCATAGTAAGTTCAGTCTGTTTAAATAAAAATAATGTGTTACAGCATTATGCATTATTTTTATTTAAACAGACTTTATAATAATAATAATAATATCTTTATTTTCAGACCATGGATCCATAATAACAAAAACACAAAACAAAAATAAAACAATCTTGGCACTTATTAACTAAAACAATTATAAAAAATATCTGGATGACGGTCTGTGTGCCGACACCCAGCGACACACTACCTGGCCATCCATCCTGCCAGCTACAGTAGCCACGAGGCTGTTGGGGCTGTCGCGCACCCGACGCATCAGTGATGCGATTCGCTGACGCAGTAGTGAGCCGAAATCCGGAACGCGTGCGTCCGCGAACATCCCAGACGCGCTACAGAAGCGCGGCAACCCCAGCAATACCCGGAACGCATTATTATATTGGACTCGTAGAGCACTGTACGAGCCCTGTGTATAACTGACCCACAGGGCGCACGTGTACAGCGACTGGCAGTATGCCCTGAACAATGTTATTTTAACCTCTTTCGTACACCGTGCGAACCTGCGGGCCAGCATGTTACACCTGACAGCCAGCGCTCTACGTTCCCTCTCTAAATCGGCATCATCCGACAGCCTATCGGTGACCCAGTGCCCCAGGTACTTAAACCGAGTGACTCTTTTCAGCGGAACTCCGCTCAAGGTTACTGATGGAACACAGTCATAAATTAAGTTCTGCGCCCTAAACACTAAGAGCTCGCTTTTGGTTGAGTTGTACCTGAGACCATGAGTCACCGCATAGTCTTCACAGATTCGGAGGAGCCTTCTTAACGCACTGATTGATGGGCTCAGCAACACCATATCGTCCGCGTAACTAATATTATTTATGCACTGTCCGTCAATGGAGCAACCTACTTGGGTGTTGCTGAGCTCACATAACAGCCGGTTGACATACAGGTTAAAGAGCCTGGGGGAGCTAAGCCCCCCTTGCCTCGCGCCGCACTCCAACCTGTACGCACTCGACATAGCACCTGCCCATCTAACATAGTTGGACTGGTTACTGTACCAGTACTTTAGTACAGCAATCAGTCCCCCAGGAAGGTTGGCGTCTTGGGAGAGTTTCCTCCAAAGGCAGTCATAGGACACTAGGTCGAATGCCTTGGAGAGGTCCAAAAAACACGCGTAAACAGGTGTTTTATGTCACACTAATAATAACCTCATATTGTTATGTCGTTCACACTTGTGCCACACAAATACGCAGTATACCAAGTCACTTGCCATCAAGTCACAATTACAGGAGTTGAGATAGTTTTATTTGTATTATAGGCATGATGCTGGTAGCATATGATGAAGAAACAGGTCCATGTGTGTACAAGACTGATCCTTCCGGCTACTACTGCTCATACAAGGCAGTGTCGGCGGGCGCTAAGGCCACTGACGCCAACGCCTACCTGGAGAAGAAGCTGAAGAAGCGTTCGGACCTTAGCGCTGACGACGTGGTGCAGCTTGCCATCTCCTGCTTGTCACAGGTGCTCTCTGTCGACTTCAAGTCCTCTGAGATTGAAGTGGGACTGGTCACCAAGGATAACCCACAGTTCAGGTGTGATTGTTTTACATAACATAATATCACATACCACCCATATTCCTGGAACAGCTGGCCCCTGATGATGTACTGTTTTTATAAAGTTGGTAGTAAGTTCTTAATACTTTCGCTGCCCAGTTCAAAAATACGATTTATCTTGTATGTCATAATGTTTGGCAAATTACATAATGCGTAGGTATATGGTAGGGGGTGATGAGCATGTTCACATCTCATCTATAGCTTTTACATGTGCGACTCGGGAAGCGAGTTCTGCATACATGAACAAACTATTTTTCGACCCGAGAGCCAGGTGCTGGGCACTAAATGTGTTAATTTTTTTTTATATTTTCAGAGTGTTGGCTGAAAACGAGATCGACAGGCATCTGACCGCAATTGCTGAGAAGGATTAAAGATTTGGCAAATAAAATCTCTATAATATTTTTTTTAAATAAAATGCATCTTATACTTACTTAATAATTTGTTCTTTTCATCTTAAACTTAACTAATTTTATAGGGTAATATTACAAATCTAAAGAGAATTCACAAATTTGGTCAACTGTTAAAACTTTCCTGGTTTTGGTGGACTCCCTGCTGCAAAAAAATGTGAAGATTAGATCTAACAATGGAAATTTAGGTTGTGGCTGAATTCCAAGCCCAGAGTGGTTGAAAGAAAAATAGTACTTAATATTTTTAATTATTTTAAGTCTATAATCATACTATGAGTCTATAGTCTATAACAATATTATGATTATAGACTTAATAGAATTAAAATTAAACATTAATAACGTACGGTTTACCTTCAACAGTGCAAAACAACAATAAAAAAAAGTAATTTGAATGGGAGTGATGTACTGTGCAAATCTCGACACTTGCTGTACTGAATATCGAAAATGGAAGTTTTTACATGGAACAGTCGCTGAGCTTCTTAAAATACAATACTCAAAAAAATTAAGGGAATGTTAAAAAAATCAGGCTATCTGTACACAACCGAAAAAAAAATTCAAACCAAAGGAAAAGCTAAACATTTGTAATCTTATGTTTTCGTGCTGTCTGTCTGATTGCATGAGAACCTAGGTCCTATAAATGTTTTAAAAAAAAACCTGGAAGTTAGAATGTTAGGGTCGCGATCTGCGACTGAATTATCGGTCGTATTTCACCGAAATAGGTACAACCTGTCAAAAATTTTCAAATTCGGATTTTATTTTTGCTTCTTTGATTTGTTTGAGTAGATTATTAAATGACATGGATAGGTATCAAATCCAGATAAATTTACAACTTGTGAACCTCCACTCCCTTTTTCACGGCACCGTAGACCCCCGTAGAGTCTCCCGTGGACCCCGAGAGGTCCACCTGAACCACTTTGGGAATCATTGTTCGAGTTGCTTTTAATCGTAAGATTACCCCCGATTTTTAAAATAAACTCCTTTTTAAGGTGAAGGCCATTCTGACATCAGGATGGCTGGTCAACTATCCAGTGAGAACAAACTGCGCGAATGAATCGAGTTTTGTTTTGATAGGAACTTTCGATAACTATTTCGATGTAAAATATGGGTAGTGACCGTCCATTCTGATGGTCTCGGTCTAAGCAAACAACTCGGTGAGCATGCCAGCGTTCCCTGGCGGCACGTTGATGAGTTGTGCGGGGAGCTCGGGGACCACGCTGGTGAAGTTGTGCAGGCTGCAGCAGAATACGAGTCCGTACACGGGGCTTTCGTAGTTGCGGTTCCGGCGCAGCTCGTGCAGCCACGGCACGCGGCCGCACGCGCTCTCGCAGAACACTGCCTCGCGGATCTCGCTGACGGCCACGAATGGGTCGTTGAGCAGCACCACTGCCAGTGCCTTGTGCGCCTGCTTGGCGTGCAGCACCGTCCAGATATACTTTGGTACCGGAAACCTTTTACCAGCTTTTAAGAATATTTCTGTGCGCGAGTGGCCCGCACGCAGCGCGAGCACGCCGTGCGTGCCGCAGTGCACGTCCAGCTCGGCGTGCGGCCGCGTCTGCAGGAGCTCGGCCACGTCGCGCTGCAGGTGCTGCAGGTTGCCGCGCGCCACGCTCCGCCACACCGCCACGCGGTTGGACACGAAGTCCGTCACGCGCATGTTCTGCTCCTCGAAGTAGTGGCTGCTGAGCAACTTGGCGGAGGTGAGACTCTGGTCCGCGAAGGAGTACCGCTCGTGCTTCAGCAGCTCGTGCAGCCGCCTGTTCATCCGGACGTCGTCGGAGTACAGGCGCTCGGCGGCGTGGCGCGTGCTGGCGTCGAACATGTGGTTGAAGTTGCCGAGGATGCTGAGCGGCGCGCTGTGCTCGGCGTGCGCGCGCTGCGCCAGCGCGTTGTGCGGCGCCGCGCTCATGTGCAGGCGGCCGGCCAGCGCGCGGTCGGCGGAGTAGCACAGCGCCGCCAGGTGGCGCACGGCGCCGCCCGCCAGCTGCATCAGGTAGGCGCGCGCTTGCAGGCCGCCGCAGTGCTCGACCTGGTGGAGATAACTAACCTTTGGCTTTGTTCTGATTCACGTGGCTTAAAAAAAATGGGGAAAATTGCATTCCTGCATTCGCAGCCAACATTTGCAACGACGTGACCGACAAAGCGGTTGGCCTAGGTCGGGCAGTGCCATTATGTTGTTATTCATTAGGAATATCTCAGAGAGAAGTTCGTACGTGTGTGGGTCGGACATTTTCACATTCAATTCTACGTTACCTGTGTTTTGGTTTCGGAACGCAAGTTTCTGAAGTCTGACTTTTAACTCTTTTGTTTAGATTACCTAAAGCTCACACATCGGAACAACAAGCTTGGCATCAAATTGGGTTTACTAAAAGCTAATAAAGATATCTTAATAATTTGCAAGAAATAAAGTTGAAGTTAAATGCCGGCAACTATACCACACGGCATACTAGGCGAGGGAAAACAGCAGGGCCGCAGGCGGCGGTTGTGCATGGGACATGGGTATCGTAGGCATTTTAACAAATTCCATTTTTGTTTGAAAGGATCTCGTCATCTCTCCAGGGTTAATGAGGCCACCATTGTCACCAAATTAGGATCTGATAATGGGATCATGAAGAAATGTTCAAGTACTTATTTTAAAAGTCCATTTACTAAAGAAGATAATGTTAAAAATTGGCTACCTACTTATAGGTTTTCCAGTCAACCAAAGTTATGGAATAAGTATCTACTCCCGAAACACAAATGCACATTTTTGAGTAAATTTCCCGGGTGCGTTAGAGGGAATAAGCATTCCGAATAATGAAAAGGAGATGTAATCTTTTGAAATAAATATAACGAATATTGCTAGATAGGTATAGAATGGCACACCTGATGCAGCACGTCTTCGAAGATGCTCTCCTGGCAGCCGAGTTCGAACAGGTGGCGCAGTGAGTTGTCAGCGAGCACGCGGTAGCGGCCCGCGTCGCACAAAACGGCCAGCGTGTCGCGCAGCGGGAAGGCCAGGAACTTGCCGCCGCCGCACGCCAGCGTCAGCTCGTGGCCGGCCGGCACCGCCAGCGAGCCGTTAGCGGCGCGGTGTGACGTCACCAGCGGCATGTTGTCCGGCACGCACTCCGCACACTCCAGCTCCATCACGCATGGTGCTGTGCGTTATGGAAACACCACTCATCAATTCAGCTAGTTTCCTATCGAGACAGACCGACCAAGTGCGAGTCCGACTCGCGCGCACAGGGTGCCAATACAACAATAGTTTACCATTTATTTATGACTGACTGAAGCCATCAAACAATACACATTCTATGAACGTCAAGCTAAAAGATAGGTACAATCCTGTGATAGGCAGGAAACTTGTCGAAGGCTTCGTAACATGGTCCTGCTAACACACTTAAGGTACGGAAGTTCTGTTTGCTCCTTTTAAGGCCTACATATTGTTGCAGTTAGTTCCTGTTTAGAGATAAACCCAGTGCTCACCATATGACGTCATAATATATTATAGTAATAGGTATTCTGTTTAATAAATCCAATTATTCGAGCAATAGCACTAAATTAACTAACTGTTCGACGATATTAGCCAGCATCATATAATCCCGAACATTCTTCTCGTCATAATTACAATCCGTTATACTTACGATCAGTGAAGTGCGCGAGATGGAAACAAAACACGAACACGACGAGACGTAGCAGCCGCATGTTGTTGTGGGACTGACAAGTGAAGCCGGGCCGGGGCCGGCCAGCTATCGCGCGCTGACCCCGCGGCCCCGGCCCGATAGCGCGGCCCGGGGTGGCCGACACCAACATCCAGTAGGTACTTGTTTTCATATCGAATGGTAGAGCTCTAATATGGTGAATAGATAAGGTAAGGTCCATGTCAAAGTAGGGCTCCTTCGCCAGTCATTTCAAATGCTTGTGTCGTAGAATTCAAACTAGTTGAAAGGAAGGCGCGACGCACTGTGTTTGTCATGTGCACCATACTGCATGCGTACATGCGTTGGAGTCAGAGGGGGAGATATTTGAGTTGCAACAATCCGGGCGCAGTGACACTCCCTCCACTACAATCAACCAACAAAACAATCTTCCAATGACCCTACTACTACTTGTGACTTGTTTTCAATGTTTTTCCAATCCGTTTACGAACCGTCTACTTTCGACCATAAGTCATGGGTACCGCCTCCCGCTAATCCTGATAACGATATAAATCTTTGTAATTTGCATTTTCCTATATACAAAGTTCAAAAAGAACTTAAAGCATTGATGCCTCTAAAGGACCTGGGCCAGATGGTATTCCTTCGATCTATTAAAAAAATACTTGTGACACATTGTGCTCTCCGTTGTTTATATTATATAATAAATGCCTTGCCTATGGCATATTCCCTGATGTGTGGAAACGAGCAAATATTGTTCCAATCCATAAAGGCGGCTCCAAGAGTGATGTATCTACATATCGCCCAATCTCGTTGTTGTCGGGGCTCTCAAAACTTTTTGAAAGATTAGTGCATAATGAGATATACCCTATCATTCAGCGTGTAATATTAAAATAACAACATGGGTTCGTCAGTGGAAGGTCCTGTATAAGTAACCTCCTTATTTTCACATCACATCTGTTCGAAGGCTTAGACAAGAGGCAGCAAATTGATGCTGTTTATACAGATTTTCAAAAGGCGTTCGATAAGGTAGATCATAAGCTACTACTCAACAAAATCGCATTCAACGGTATTAGAGGAGATTTACTGCGTTGGTTCGTGTCGTATGTCACTAATAGGACTCAGAAGGTTGTCATTAATGGGTTTGAGTCTCATACGATAAGGGTCACTTCAGGAGTCCCCCAAGGCTCAATTTTAGGGCCCCTTCTGTTTATCTTATTCATCAATGACATCAAAGATTGCTTTAAGAGTTCTAAGTTCCTATTATACGCGGATGATTTAAAAATTTATAAAAATATCACTGTTCAAACCGACTCTTTAGAATTTCAGAAGGATCTTGACTGTTAGCTTCACCTTAGTGTCTCTAAATGTTACAGCATAACGTTTACTAAGAAAAAAATGTTTTGAATTTCAATTATTTTATTATGTTTCATCCCTCCGTGACCTAGGCGTAAATCTTGACTCCAAGCTCCATCTTGACACCCATATAGACAACATAGTCAATAAGGCTTATAAAATGTTTGGTTTCGTAATGAGAGCGTCTAGAGAATTTCATCGGCCTTCTACCTACTTGCATCTGTACAAATCAATAATAAGGCCACAACTTGAATACGCAGTACCCATTTGGAACCCTTATTACAAAAAGTACGTTGAGATTATTGAGTTGGTTCAACGTAAGTACCTCCGTTCCATGCATTACAGATGCTGTAAAACCAAAATGTCTTATAAACTATTGCTTGGAAAATATAACGTCATGACCCTACAATCTCGTCGCACCTTACTAGAAATGATGACTCTGTTTAGTATATGCCGCAATAAATTTGATTGTACTGTGTGCTATCTGATCCCTCGTACTGTAAGCGGTCGTGAGGTTCGTTCGAGACGCCTATTTGCTACTTCGTTTTGTCGAACTAACTCAGGCGTTCGCTCGCCGTTACATGGTTTGGTTGACACCTATAATAAACAGTTTATCTCTACTGATATTATGTTTTTCAGCAAAGCTATATTTAAAACCGAAATTACGACTATTTTAAGAGATCATAGCCATGATATTATAACATAGTGTATAAGTAAAATAAGTGATTTTTAACTTGATCTGCTAACAGCTAGCTATTTTGTATAATAATTTGTGGATCACGTCTTGAGTAGTGTATTAATTGTTACTTTTATTGCAAGATTTATATTGTTTACCTACTTTGTAATATACTGCTGTTAGTTATCCTTATCAAATAAAATAAAATAAATACCTAGTAGTGACCGGATAGGAAAAGCTTCGCGAAAAATAAAAGATTCACGACCAATTTACGATAAGTAATTTAATATGAACATAATATACAATGCTGATGTTTATTTATAAAAGCAGGTAAAAACCGACGCAACACATCCACCGCGCACCGTACGATAACATAGTATCTTATGTTTCATCAACGTACATAACTATAGAGTATAATTACTTAAATAATTACCTATAATCGTAGAACAATTTTGCTACAAAGTGTGTTTACAGTTTAGCAAAACTGTCTGACGGAGCCCACGGCCTGCGCCTGCGCCCGCAACAGGACGCTCCGAGCTCCTCCGTATTGCTTCAGGGGATATGTGCTCGCTGGTCGCGCAACAACGACATTTTGTATATAATTAAGCTTAATATCGATAAAACGTAACCTCTACAGCATAACTTAAGTAAACAAGCAGTTTGCGTCTGGACACAATAACTAAACGTACCTACTAATTTTCATATAAAAATGCGCGCTTATCAAGATCCATGAAATAATGTATTACAGTGTCCTGATGGAAATTATCTGAAGAAAAGAAAAGATATGGTCACACCAACGTGTGCACCACGAGTCCTTTATGGTGCGCGGCATGCCAATCAGCGTTCATAAGATTTCGTTGTGATCGCAGCGACGTCTGCGCGCCGGCCTGAACATACGCACAGTCCAACAGAAGCAGCGAGCGGCAGCAGCCGGCTCTGGCACGCAACACGACACCTCACTAACTTTACTACATTCAACTTCATAGTCTGTTAAACAATGACACGTGTATGTATTGCACAAGTGTAACGAGGACGCACCAGCTCGCTGTGACAACCTACAGTATTAAGCCATACATATAAAGTAAGTCGTGTACACGGAGGTGTGCGTTGCGGTTTCTGAAATATTTAAGTTCTCAATCAATCAACCATTATATTATGAGATGTGGCTGAGTGATTGTGAATTAGCTTTCTTTACTAGACGATTTAAACTCTTAAACATTTAAGTATAAAAAAACTCCCCAACAAATAACTAAATTAAACATGCAACACTATTTGAGACCATGATTTAAGTTCTTTGCGAGGTTGTATCTGTGTAGAACTTGCTGTTTCGATTGCACCCAAATTTATTATGCGACTAGACATTCACTGATGACTGGAACTTGGGACTCGAATAGCTGTTGCTAGAAACAAAACCGTCGGGAGCTTTCATTATAATGACCAAGAATTTGAAAAGCTAAATGATGAATATTATTACATAGAGTTGTTCACCCATTTTTTAGAGGAGAACCTTGGAAGTGTGAGTGCTGCCGACTCAGCGTTCTGCCGCGGCACACTGGGAGCAGCACGCTGCTGGTACACGCCTGTACCCGATAGCTTCCACAGCTTTGGATAAATGGTTTTACTTAAATTATTATGAAAACGCTAGCGTCTTTACTATAGCTTCGACAGCTAAAGGACAACTGGAGAAACTTAGATGACTCCCTCCACATGGTCTATCTAGCTGAAATAGGTCAACGCCAGTAGAAACGGTTGGTGTAAGTATTGCATGGCTGTGGGGTCCGGGTTATGTGCGGGTTGTGGCGGGCTGCAGCAGGCTGCAGCGGCCGGCCTAGGTGCAGCAGGCTGCAGCGGCCGGCCTAGGTGCAGCAGGCTGCAGCGGCCAGCCTAGGTGCAGCAGGCTGCAGCGGCCGGCCTAGGTGCAGCAGGCTGCAGCGGCCGGCCTAGGTGCAGCAGGCGCGCGTGGGCGGCGCGCGTGAGGGCCGGCGCTCCACGGCGATGCGCGCGTGGTCGGCGTCGGCCTCGCGCCCCGACGTCTTGTCGAGGATGGCCTCGGCCAGCTCGGAGAAGGCGCGGTCGATGTTGATGTTGGCCTTCGCCGACGTCTCCATGAAGCGGATGCCGTGCTCGCGCGCTATCTGCAACACACACACACACTTGTGACCGCCGATACCGACCACTTCTACTACTTAACAAAAGACGAACACCCACGAGCGTGTGTCTAGTTTTCCTTAGCTTTACAGTAGGTTACAGTAGGTTGACAGTTCACGCGTTTGATGAATGTGAATTTTACCGCGGGTGACACCGCGGGGCGCAACTAGTCATTAATAATTGTCAAACACATTCATTAAGTTGATGTTACCAAACAAACATTACGTATGTTTGGAACATAAGTAGTCAGTGATATGTGCGCGTGAGTCACGGCGCTGCTCCGCGAGTCCGTGTAGCTGGACGCACGCTAATTGATGCCGGGTTTCACCGAGCGCTAACCTGTACGCGCTCACTCAATAATATAGTCATCATCAGATTTGAGCTCACACATTTATTTCAGAGCCAAAACAAACAGCAATAGAAACTATGTCTTGTTGAAAGTACTCACACAATTGTAGTCAAGAAAAGCAACAAACTGTGCTTCTGTGACATGTTGTAATGCAAATAATATGTTACATTAATTAAAATGTATTTTAATAGTATACTTATGTAACAGATGATACAGAAAGCCACATTTATACATGCAGAATGCTAGAAAAGGCTTTGGCTAACTTGTTAGGTAAATGTATTTACGACATTTCCTACAATTTGATGAAACTCATTGATTATGTTTTCAAAAAGGATTTCACTTGTTAGGGTGTTATAAATATTATATAGTATTGTACCATTGCCAATCTATGTAACAGACATTAGCTGGCAGTGAAGCTATCTTGCTATACACAAAGCATACTCACTGCTTCTCCACGCTCCTTGCTCACTACACGCTTTTCCTCCATGTCACACTTGTTGCCGAGGATCATTTTCTCCACATCTTCATTAGCATGCTGGAATGATAATGTTCACTGGTTACACACAAAGATTATTGTTCAAGTAAAACCGAGCTAGATAAGCAATGGAGCTGAACTCCTGAGTACTCCCCATTGTGCCAGAAGATACTGAACCAGTGCAACTACCTAAATGATTTAAAATTACATAGAAGCAAATATTAAACTTATCACAAAACATAAATATTTACACACATTTATATTTCAGTCATACTAACATGATGTCATGCTTAAATTGAAATGATACATGTAATAATAATTCTATGATTTTCGTGGCATAGGAACAAAAATCTCATTTAAAGGTTGTGTTCATCATGGTGACACATAGTCAATGAATACAATGTACACTGAAGTTTTATATAAGTGTTACTTAGTTGGTATAAATGAAGTTTCAAAATAAGTTACATTTCATTAAAGTATTACCTACTGCTGGAATGTTTTGAGGAAGGTATTGGTATATTATTTGTTTAACATGGCATACCAACAATAAGTCTAAACAAGACCATTTCTTGCAGCTGATGCCTGAACTGCTTACCTCGTCTATATTCCGTAACCATTTGACGATGTCATCAAATGTTTTCTCGTTGGTGATGTCGTACACGAGCATAATGCCCATCGCGCCACGGTAGTACGACGTAGTGATAGTGTGGAACCGCTCCTGGCCCGCCGTGTCCCATATTTGGAGCTTTATCTTTTTGCCGCGGAGCTCCACCGTCTTTATTTTGAAGTCGATACCTACAAGGCATGAAAGCACACGATGTTAGTCAAATATTTTGCGTAGTAACCCGGTCGCATGCAATGAATATATTAGAGTACCTTATAATCAGCATTAATTCATTAAAAACTAAACAAAAAAATATTTTTTTCCAAATACAGGCTTCGGTGATACAAAAATACAAAGGTGGCAGCCCATACCGATTGTAGATATAAACGTCGTTGTGAAGTGGTTGTCTGAAAATCTGAACAGTATACATGTCTTGCCTACGCCGGAGTCACCAATGAGGAGTAGTTTGAACAACAAGTCGTAGGTTTTCTTGGCCATTTTATTCTATTTTACGCTTATGAAATGTAAAAACGATAAAAATCCAAAATCATCCGATCTTTAGATGACAGTACTTTTTAAGGGTGTCCACCGAAATAATAAATGATGTCATTTTAATATTTAAATTTTAAGCTAGCAACATTATACGTTTGAGCTTGAACAGACATACTGCCACTCGAGCGCGCGCGACAGTGAAGAACATAATTGAGAGCCGGTTTTGAAGCAGCATATCACAGTGATCAAACATGTTTGTTTGTGTTGCTTCGATCATCTCAAAAAATCTCAGCTCTTTATCATCATTACATGTGAATTTGTGAATGTCGTAGTGTAGACTAGAGCTACCAACTGTACTATTATATAAAGTATTGCACGCCTCATAAGCGAAGCGTTGAGGTGATGCTCTACTCCCGATATATGAAAGTCAAGGACTTTTCGAAACTAAAAATGATTGTATTTTTCTCACAATGCACTTATAGGATAATATTATCATACATATATCAGGAAAAACATTCGTTTAAACATATTTGATATTTTTAAAACAATTATTTTGTTTAAAATGTTCGAGGACGTCCGGATGTCTGTCCGTATGGATCTGGCACTCTCACGACCGTAAAAACTATGTATCGAAGTACTTTTTTTTTAAAGTTTCATAATCGTTACAGATGTAAAAGTTGCCCCCTAGAAGCTGATTATACAAAAAGACTCAGTCATTTCAGAATGACAACTCTTGAACATCGTCGCAATGTCACCGACCAAATATTGCTATACAAAATTGTTAATAGTCTTGTTGACGTGCCGAAACTTCTAGATGAAGTTAACATAACAGTTCCCCGCTGCTCCCTGTTCAGACGTGAGCGCGCTTTAAACGTATTTACACCTTGTAGCACTCGTACAAACCTGGGTCGATCAGCCCCAATGAACCGTTTATTGAGAACCTACAATCAAACTCAAACGCGTACTAACAGACATCGACATCGACATCTTCTGCGACACTCTGGCTCAATTCCGTAGGCATCTAGCAGATGCTAGTCTGTCCTAGGCATAAATGTGTTTTCTGATCTAGATTTCTCTTCTGTCATTATTAATTATTCTTTTATTAAAATTGTTATTAAAATTATTATTATTCTCCAATTCAATTCATTATAATACCTATTTATATTTTTTTTATTTTTTTTATTTTCATGTTGTGTTTAGATGGGTACTTAACCCGTATTGTCACCATGTTACTGAAACGTAATGTCAATGCAATAATTTATTTTATTTTATAATTTCTTAATTTAATTTAAATTTTATATAATAGCTTAATTTAGTGTTATAATTTAACATAATTTCTTAATTTTATAATCTAATTTTATACAGTAATTTTAATCGTGTATGGTAATATTTCAAATATTTTAATGATTTCATTTAATGATTCTACAATGCTTTGTGTACAATTTTCACGACTATCCCATTAACATTGTATCACAATATAAAAGCTGTGCACACCTTTAAGTGACAAAGTCACTATAGTATTATTTAAGAAATCCTGTATGTACGAATGTTTTTGTGAGTTTGTCGTTGGAGTGCCATAATAAATAAATAAATAATATAAATAATCGTTGGTCTTGAAAATCTCTGGGTAATTCGTCGTCGTTTAATTACAATTACACAGAGAGGGATAATATTTTTGTGAAAAATGAAATTATTAGGCGTGCACTTTTGGATTTTTTTTACTGTATTTCGGGTCTGCGTACTATATACTGTAGAAATAATAATCATGAACATGCCTTTTTATTGACTTTTGAATGGTTTTGAATAGTTTTTATAAAAATAATTGAGTATCAAAAATCTTCATCTGCTTTTTGCGTTTTCCATTAAATACTATTTTTTTAAGTGTATTACTTTTTTATAGCTTTGTCTGAAAAATATTATATTTCACTGAAGAAATGTTGGCAGCCCTTGTGTATACGCACAAATAAGTCGCCTAAAATTAAACATCGACAAAATAAAAACTAACTATTCCATCACATCTGACAAACGTAAACGTCGTGAACGTCAAGTAATATTTTTGCAATGGCTGCTGGCGAGCGTCGTTCCATCAATCGATTGTTGTCTTTCTCTTTCACATTTCTAGTTTTCGCTTTGTTTTGTTGGTTAAGCAATCAATAACACGGTTGGTGTTATGAAAAGTAGCTTAATAAGTAAAGCCTTAGTTATGTGAACAGTTTGAAAACCGTGTTTCTTCTTTCTCAATAATGCATCGCCGTGGCGGGAAACGTATTCGGATGGATGATCCTCCACCGGAATACGTAAATCCCATGACCCCAGCGACACCTATGACCGATTACGGCGGACAGTCAGTGCACGAGCCTGAGACTCCCAACGTAAACTATTCGGGGTTTAACGTGGGCGCGGTAGCAAATTCCACTGCTACTGAACCACCTAGAGAAGAAGCTGAAGAATCTCATCATGAAGAAGAGGAACCGAGGTCTCCGTCTCCTACGCCCACGAAGCGGGTGACACGTAGTCGTGGCCGGAGGGGTGATGGTGGCTTCGTGGGGCGCCTAGCGGAGTCCCCTCCGCCGCCTCCGCTGCGCCGCCGGGGGCGCGGAGGGCGCGGCCGCGGCCGAGGCCGGGGCGCCGCCCCGCCGCCCGCGTACTCACCGCCGCCAGTCTTGTTACCTGGTGATGATGAGAACAGCCTTTACAATATACTTAGATTCAATAAGACAGCTATTAATGTAAGTATCGATTTTCATTGAACTATTTTCCTCATTGGCCTACTTCTATAATTATTGTGAGATTTGAAATGATTTGTTTCACCAATTAGCAAGTCGTGGACATGTGGATTGAGGAGTACAAAACTAACCGAGAGGCAGCACTGGTGCAATTGATGCAATTCTTCATTAATGCCTCTGGGTGCCGTGGGAAGGTCACACCCGACATGGCACAGATGGACCATACACTTATCATCAAGAAAATGACACAAGAATTTGATGAGGTAATTAAACATAGTACTACTATTTAATTTAAAATAGTAGTGGAATTTCTTTGTGCCATGCTACATGCATTAAACCCATTTGTCTTGAACCTAGTACTTTATTGTTCGTAATTATTTTGAAACTGGAATTATCCTCAAAATACAGATCTATATTAATGTTTTTTTCCACAGGAAAGTGGAGAATATCCTCTCATTATGACAGGGCAGACTTGGAAGAAGTTCCGTGCCAACTTCTGTGAGTTCATACAGACGCTAGTGAAGATGTGCCAGTACTCCATCATTTATGATCAGTACCTCATGGACAACATTATCTCCCTGCTCACTGGGCTGTCTGACTCTCAGGTCAGAGCCTTCAGACACACTGCTACACTAGCGGGTAAGTTCACTATACTTGACTAATGAAAAAAAAATGACAAAAATAATATTGAGTGATAGTATTATTTACACATCAAATGGATCAAGTATCAAGTAGTAATTATCGAGTAAAAAAATATCCAATTCATATTTGATTATTTAATTTTATGTAACATAGTTTATGTAATTTTAATGTCTATTATTGTAATGTTTTATTTGGCTTGATTTTAATTTTGTGTACATAGGGACAATGTCTGAAATATGTGAATTAATAATTATTAAAAATATTTACCAAATCTAGTCTTCCAGACTGGCTTCTTACTTCATTTCCTATATTTAATTTCCCCTACTAAGTAGTAATTAGTAGTAGTAGCAGTAGTAGAAGTAGTATTAGTAGTGCTAGTGTAAGTACCTATCCCCTTTATTGTAAAAATTAAGAAGAAGTGCAATTTAGACAAATTGGATAAAAGTAAATAATCTGTGTTAACTTGCTAGTGATGAAACTGATGACCGCACTGGTGGATGTGGCACTGCTGACGTCCGTGAACTGTGACAACTGCCTCCGCCAGTACGAGGCGGAACGGCTCAAGGCGCGCGACAAGCGAGCCAATGAGCGCCTCGAGGTTCTGGTGGCCAAGCGCCAGGAGCTGGAGGAGAACATGGAAGAAATCAAGAATATGCTCTCCTACATGTTCAAGTCTGTCTTTGTTCACAGATATAGGTAAGGGTCATCAATTGCTCACATATTGACCCCTTTTATCATAACAAACACCTTCTGTTCATTATAAAAAGTATTATTCATTACTACTCCTGTGTGAGCCAATCACTTATACTCTCATTTTTATCCAGGGACACATTACCAGACATAAGAGCCATCACCATGGCAGAGATAGGTATCTGGATGGAGAAGTTCCCAGCACACTTCTTAGATGATCTCTACCTCAAATATATTGGCTGGACATTGCATGACAAGGTATGGCACATTATTTTTACAATTATTATTTATTCTAGGTATGGTAGGATACACCGAGCTAAGGGTTAGGAGGGATCTTGCACTCGCCTCATATATATTTAAAATACTAAGAGGGAAGGTGCATAATGCAGTTGTTTTAGGCCAGGTGAGTCTATGTGTTCCAGACAGGTACGTGTGGCGACGACGGCAGGCACGACTGCTGGTGGAACCGCGTGCTAGGACCAACCTTCTGAAGGAGGCGCCGCTGACGCGTGCACTCCGCACGCTCAACCTCATAGCGAGTGAGACAGACCTATTCTGCTGTTCTCTGAGTGAATTCACAAGGAATGCTTTGTTTGTTATTAGTTATAGGTATTAGTTATGAGGAACACTTATTAATTAAGGCACATTTACCGCATTGGTTAGCTGTAAGGGTAGATGTATGATGAAAATAAGTAAATAAATAAATAAATAAAATAAAAATAAATTTCTGTGTTGCCTGTAACTATTGTTGCCACCATAACGGCAAGTTCATTTTACTTTGAATGTACAACAGATGAAACTTTACAACTTTCACTACTTCAGTCAATGAAACTGCGTTTCCTTACTGATATTGAAAGCGATTGTGAGTTTGTTTGTTTGTTACCTTTTCACACCTCAATGGCTGTCTATGAGCTGGTTAAGACAATGTTTTTATCCTGGTAGTACATTCTCGTTGCATAATTGCCGACTTCCACACGGGTGAATTAGCAGGCAAAAGCTAGTGTAGAAAAAGAAACACGGACCACAGTTGGATTGGCGGTTTATCTCAGCAATGCCTATTTGGGGCATGTTTGACTCATAAGTCAAACAGGCCCCAGAAAGGCATTGGTCTTAAAGTTGCTAAAGATATGATGTATTGTCCCAGGTGGGCGAGGTCCGCCTACGCTGTCTGCAAGCGCTGCAGCCGCTGTACGAGTGCGAGGAGCTGAAGGGCAAACTGGAGCTATTCACGTCCAAGTTCAAGGACCGCATCGTGTCCATGACGCTCGACAAGGAGACGGACGTCGCGGTGCACGCTGTCAAACTTGTCATCGCCATTTTGAAGTGAGTTTAATTTCAGTTCGAGGAAGATTTTTGACCTCCAACGGAAATGAGGGGTTTAAAATTAATAGAATTATGAATGACTTCTTACAAATTTTGTCTGTGGCGGTATTAATCTGCCATCTTTTTATCTAATCACTATTATCATTACATAATGTATGATTTTGTTTATGAGGCTAGTAATGCGTGTGGCGTGTGCGCAGGTGCCGCATGCACCCCGACGTGCTGACGGACAAGGACTGCGAGAACGTGTACGAGCTGGTGTACTCGTCGCAGCGAGCCGTGGCGGCCGCGGCCGGCGAGTTCCTCAACGTGCGCCTGTTCCGCAACGAGGAGCCGCCGCCGCCCGCGCGCAGCCGCCGCGGGAAGACGCGCCTGGCCAGCACGCCGCTGCTGCGGGACCTCGTGCAGTTCTTCATAGAGTCCGAGGTGCGCAGCCAGTAGCCGTGAGGGGCCCCAGGCCTGCGGTTGACATCATCCTAACAAATACAGTAATGTGTTGACAGTTGCACGAGCACGGCGCGTATCTCGTGGATTCTCTGATCGAGTCCAACCCCATGATGAAGGACTGGGAGTGCATGACCGACCTGCTGCTGGAGGAGGCGGGACCTAACGAGGAGGCGCTGGACAACCGCCAGGTATCATAGTTGATAATATATACTATCACTAAAACGAGGCTGAATTGTAACTAGAATAGACTTCATTGTAGACAGTTTTAAAGAGCTTGTGTCCACGACAGGTGCATCATGCATAAAGGAAAAAGATGGAGGTTATCGTCGGTCGCCTAAGCAGGGTTGTCAGTAGGCAACCCTGCTTAGGCGAATTGTAGGTGCATCTAAGAAGTTTTAATCTGATTGTTTATACTAGAGTTAATACTTTCTAACAATACTAAATAAATAAATAAAATAAATATAAAATGCTGGACAATCCACACAGCATCATCTAGCCCCAAGTTAAGCAGAGCTTGTGTTATGGGTGCTAGATGACTGATATACTTAATACAATACATTACATAGATAGATATTTTTTTTTTATTATACATAGAAAATACCTAGAACACCCGGAACAAATCTTTGTAGATCGCACAAACATTTGTCCCAAGGCGGGAATCGAACCCGCAACCTCCTGCGTCGCAAGCGGACTTTCGCCCGCCGCGCCACATAGTCGTCAATACTGTACTGACGGGCATACGTATGCCTCTCTCCAATTGCAATACAGTCAACATTGAAAAGATCTAAATATCTTTTCTGACGTACTATTAACTGTTGAGTGTGGCGGCTTATTAGCACAGGCCACAGACGTTAGGTCGGGTTTTAAAGCAACAAATATTTAAAGAAGTACAAGTGTTATTTTGAAGAGCTGCGTTGTGTGTGTCCGTGCAGGAGTCGTCGCTGATCGAGCTGATGGTGTGCTGCGTGCGGCAGGCCAGCACCGGCGAGCCGCCCGTGGGCCGCGGGGCCAGCCGCAAGCACCAGCACATGCTGTCCAAGGAGCAGGCCAAGGTACGCCGCGCCCCCGCGCCCCCGCGCCCCCGCGCCCCCGCGACCCCCGCGCCTGCCACCGCACCGACACGCGCTCACACGCTGGCTGTCCGCAGGTGGTGAGCGACGACCGCACCAAGCTGACGGCGCACTACATCGCCACGCTGCCGGCGCTGCTGGACAAGTTCGGCGCCGACCCCGAGAAGCTCACCAACCTCGTGTCGATCCCGCAGTACTTCGACCTCGAGCTCTACACCACGCAGCGCCAGGAGGGCGTACGTACACACACACGCACACACACACACGACAGTCGACACAAGGATGTACCGAGCCCTTGTGTCGACTCTAAACCAATAATCGGTTATTTTGTATTTCTTATTATCTGGTCTTTCTCAGTCAAATCTACGGATCAGCGACGTGAGAATGGAGCGTTGTTGACGCTTCTACTTTCATTACGCTCCGGTTTGCGTGAAGCTTATCTAAATCAATATTTGCCACAGAACCTGACGCTGCTGCTGAACAAGATCCGCGACATAGTGAGTGTGCAGACCGAGTGCGAGGTGCTGGAGACGTGCGGGCGCACGCTGGAGTACCTGTGCACGGAGCAGTGCGGCGTGTACACGCGCTGCAACGTGGCGCGGGCCACCATCACCGACATGTGCGTCAACCGGTACAAGGAGGCCATCGACGAGTACCGCAGCCTGCTCGAGGGGGTCAGTACTACACACACTACACACACCACACACACACACACACACACCGCACACACACCACAAACACTACATCATTACCTGTGCACGGAGCAGTGCGGCGTGAACACATTAATACAAAAATTTTAAAAATAAAAAAGTCACGGCGTTGATGAACTTCCGCCTACCTTATTAAGAGAATGTGCAGATGAATTAACCTTACCATTTTACAAATTATTAAACCAGTCGTTTGAAGAAGGAGTTGTTCCCAACCTTTTAAAAAAAGCTCTTATAAAACCTATACATGAAAAGAATTATAAAACTGATCCGAATAATTACCGCCCAATTGCCCTCTTACCGACAGCTTCCAAAATATTCGAAAAAGCCATGTGTAATCGAGTATATGCGTTTTGTGAAAAATGAAATGTTGAAATCGAACATTACAACAACAGCAAAAATGAAATAGAACTAATCAGATCCGACAGCAAACAAATTAACGCTTCAATCCCGCAAGGAAGCGTTATGGGATGTTTCTTATTCCTTGTTTATGTCAACGACCTTCCTCATAATATAAATGAGCCTTGTGTCCTGTTCGCTGATGACATATCTATACTTACCTCATGCGAAAATAACAACAATTTGAATAATAAACTAAGTTCAATACTATTCTACAATAAATTGGATGATGAAACACAACCTAGAAATTAATTTTAATAAAACTAAAATCATTTCATTCCACCCTCGCCAAAAAATACCAATAAATATAAACTTTAAAACAATAAGTTTTCCCGACTAGAATCTTAGTAAATATTGAAGTCACCGATACCTGTAAACCATACTTTCAGGAACTAAAGATTTTATCCGTACCCTGTGTCTATATACTTGAAGTGTGTAAGTTTGTTCGTAAGTACCCAGAATTCTTCACAAAAAGGGAAGACATACAAACGAAAGTTATTTTATGGCATAGAAATAGACTAAACGTACCAAAATCGCGACTAAAAATGCACTCTAATAGTACCTTAGTAATGTCCATAAAAATATATAATAAGCTACCCGAAGTAATAAAGAATGTAAAAAAATATAACATATTTATCAATAAATTGAAGCATTTTCTTGTAAGCAAATGCTACTAAGTGAATACTAAAATGATAAATTATAAGTAGCTTCATGTAGTTATGAAGTTACTTAATTTATACGTAAATTGGCCAACAAATAAATACTCACTACTTAGCTTTAAGCCTTTCATTAACATCATATTTTATACCTTGTGGAACGCAATTAAATATGAATATAAATATATACACGCGCTGCAACAGCTCGTATATTCATACAAGAAGGCTAAATGCTATAATGTATAAACATTTACTAAAATAAGGGACCTGTGTGATGATTATTGTGAACTTTGACGGAAAAAGTCGTCCTATTTGAGAGCTCCGTGGCGTTCTCTGCGTAAATAGTTAAATTTACATGTAAGCAATGTACTGTGGAATAGATATGAGCGCCGCCGCCAGTGGCGAGCCCAGCTATGTTCATAGACACGTTCATATTTTGACATTGCTGAATACGAGTTTCATAGGAATAGGAACCTAACCTTGTGAATAATGTTCCTATTTGTACTAGAGAATGTGGGCAAACCTTTTAAAGGGATATGAATTTAAGTTTCATGGATAGTGATCATATCGTTTGCGACGCTTATATTACTTTGCCTTAGCCAAAGACGTGTCTGTGAGTCTTATCGTGAGACAGATACATTTTGGCTGAGTAAAAAACTATATTATGTTTGTAAGTGTTTTACTTGTTAGCGTCAATAGTTTGTGAGACATGCGTTTCTAAACTTACAGATGCAGGAATTACTTTATTCGAAACCGATATAATATTATTCACATATCCCGATCACAAATAGCTGCTTAATGGTGTTAGGATACGCTCTTCATTTGAACGGGCGTTATGTGACAACGATGTTACCGTTCTCCTGTGAAGTTTCTTACGTAGAGCAACAGACAGCGTATTTTACTATATGTAGTTCGCTGTAATGATACATGTAGGTCGCTATAATGATAATATTTGTATATGATGTATGTATGTGCGGCACAGGGCGAGACCCCGGACGCAGACGAGGTGTTCAACGTGATCAACTCGCTGCGTAAGGTGTCCATCATGTACATGTGCCACAACCTCAACGACACCAACATCTGGGACTCGCTGTTCGAGGACCTGCCCAAGTGCGTCAAGGAGAACGAGACGCAGATGCCGCCGCAGGTCAGTAATTCATTACGGGCCTAGAGTTCCAAGGACGAGTGAAGTGAATTTGTAAAATGAAAATATTGTTATACTGGACGCGCACGACATCTAGCGACCTTTTGGTGTAGCTGATCTATAGACTCAGCGGCGCTAGTGCAGCGCAAACCGATCTTGTGGCGAAATGTACGAAGGAACAGGCATGTATCGACGATAGGATAGAGAGTCCTGGGGAGTTTGTTTCACCACTTCTTCTTCCCAGCAAAAACACTAGGAAGTGTTGAAGGGTGGGCCTTTTGGGGGACTGTCTTTAGTAAACGTGTTCTAAAAGTGCTGATTCTCAGCCTCATTTGAATAAATGAATTTTGATTTTGATACTTCATGGTTGCACCGAAATCGACGGTTGGAGCTGATTTATGGTTTAAGAAGTTAGCAACCGGTTGTATGTATCCCGTGTGTGGCGCAGGCCCTGGTGTACGTGGTGCGCGCGTGCTTCTACTCCGTGCTGTGGTCGCTGCACGGCGTGGAGGCGCGCGTGTCGGCCGTGGGCGCGGCCGGCCTGCGCGAGCGCCTGCACGCCTACGCCGCGCACTGCAAGGCCATCGTGGCCGGCGGCACCACGCCCGACCTCAAGGAGGAGGTAAGCGCTCTGTTCTGTGCCACGTGCCGATCTAAACACCGGCAGGATTTAACATTTCTTATTAGTGAATCAGCCCACGATACCCTACCCGAATCAATAATAAAAACAGTACCTTCATTTTTCATAATATTAGGTCTTTACCTATGAAATTGCCGTTCTGCAGTACTGGCCATTTCAAATCAAAATATTTTTTGTTTGGCTAAGAATTCTAATTTCAAATTAATTTTATTTTAAAAACATGGATTTTTTTTCCAAAAGTAGTCATTTGTTTATTGATTAGTGTTACATTTTCATCGCATTTAAATCTTTTTCGTCATCATGGATACGTTAAAAATTCGAGTAATTATGGAATATGAGTACCGTCGTGGCAGCAACGCGGCACAAGCGGCACGCAACATCAACGACGTTTACGGAGCTAACACTACAAACCAACGCACTACCTGTTATTGGTTTGCTCGCTTCCGTTCTGGAAATTTCGACCTGAAAAATGAACCTCGCGGTCGTCCGAAGACTTTGGTCGACAATGACGAATTAAAGGCGATTGTGGAAGCTGATGATACACAATCTACGGCTGAATTAGCAGCAGCTTTCGACGTTAGCGTCAAAACAATATTGGTCAAATTGGCAAGGTAAAAAAGCTTGACAAATGGGTGCCCCACGAACTCAATGATCGCCAGCGCGAAGTACGCGTCGAGACGTGCCTTGCACTGCTCAACAGACACACAAATGAAGGAATTTTGAACCGCATTGTTACCTGCGATGAAAAATGGATTCTGTTTGATAACCGCAAGCGCTCAGCAAGTTGGTTGGATCCTGGTTCAGCACCTAAACAATGCCCAAAACGAAAACTTACCCCAAGAAAAGTGATGGTCACTGTTTGGTGGTCTAGCGCCGGTGTGATTCAACACAGCTTCTTACCAAACGGGGTGAGCATTACTGCAGATGCGTACTGTGAAGAATTGAACACAATGATGGAGAAGCTGGCACATCTCCAACCAGCATTGGTCAATCGCTCGTCTCCGCTGCTCCTGCACGACAACGCGCGACCTCATACTGCACAGCAGACGGTCTCCAAGTTGCAAGAACTGGGGTTGGAAGCTCTCCGTCATCCGCCCTACTCACCTGACCTTGCGCCTACAGACTACTACTTTTTCCAGAATTTGGATAACTTCTTGGCGGGAAAAAAATTCAATACCCGAGAGGCAGTACAAAATGCCTTTGAAGAATTTGTTGCCTCCCGTCCAGCTGATTTCTTTAAGAAGGGCATCAATAAACTGCCACTGCGTTGGCAAAGATGCATTGATTGCATGGGTGATTACTTCGATTAATACAAATAAAAAATACATGAAAAAAATTCATTTAAATTTTTTCATACAAAACGGCAATTTCATAGGTAAAGACCTATTATATAGAGATTGATAACATTGATGAATTCAGACGGACTAAATTGTCCGCATTACAGACGGATATAAACAATGATGTGGTGTTATCACGGTAAATTAATAATCTCCGACGTATCTTGAAAAATAAGATCTGTAAGACAATGATTAGACCTGCTGTTTTGTATAGATCAGAATGTTGGGCCACAATTACACCTAAAAATTCACTTTGCATTACTGCTACAAAATTAAACTTTATGCTATGACATTACGCAATATTTTTTATAAACGCATAATGTCAGGGGGCGTGACTCCTGGAGCCAATAAGAAACGTGTGCGAAAAGCAAAAAATGATATTGCGTGCAGTGCAAACTATTACGAGCTATAGCGGAAAAATATATCGATAAATTATATTTTTCCGTTGAGTGTTAGAAATCTCCAAGTAGTCCAGCAACAATACATAATTAATTTTATTGAAAGTATTTCTTTCGTTAACGCCCTTTTAGACGATTTATTTATGAGGAAATGGAATACAAAAAAACAATAAGTGTACGTACATTTAGTTTATTATATAATTATACAAATCTTAAAGGCTCTCCAATACTTCACCTTACAGTAAAAACCAGTCGTGTAAAAATAATGACTAAATCAAATAGGATGGATTGTGTATGGACTTAGAATAAAAGGGGGAGGTAGTTAGTGTAGTGGTGGGCTATAAATACTTAATAAACTAAACTAATTTTAAAATAACACAATTTAAATTGTTTAGGTTTCATATAAATAACAATACATAAATATTTAAGTATAATAATTATATGTATATATACTATAAATAAATAATTATACTTACAAAGTTTTTTTTATATATATAACTTACTGAATATAGTTTGTTCAGAATCAGTAACTGAATCGATTCCAATAGTTTTTTACCTAACATTAATTTAGGTAAATACCTAATTGTAAACATTTTTAGATACAATTTTTAAACAACTTTTAGATAAAAAGACATACCAAGATTGTTTACCTTTTTTTAATCACCTAAAATAACGCACCATAGATAGAAAGAAAACAAACACAGTGAAAACTGAAAATGAAAAAGGTTACATCTCATATTTAAATATTAAAAAAAAACATGATACATTCCAATTTGGTAAAACGAAGTATTAAGCTGAACGTAAATAATTAATTATCGATACAGAATAGTAGTAGCACGTCATTAAGTTGCGGCCAACTCATGCGGCTTGTACCTAGAATTTACGCAAACGGTGATTTTTGTTTATTGCGTATGACTATAATTTCATTGCTGCTTTTAGCAGTAGTAACAGTAGACATGAATAAGCTTAAGCGTTAATGGTTATTGATTTGACAAAAAAAACGTTTTTTGTGATAAATCGTAGTAGTGATAGTGAAAATATTTTATTTGTCTATATTTGCTAAAAAACGACAATATTTCAAAAATTAAGTACTTACATATGAAATGTTATTCCTTTATTTGTTATGTTACAAGTTTTGGACGAGTTTCCGCAGTTGGATATGCTGCAAAACACCATGTTTACCTCTCCGCGTCTCAAATAACACAAGAAACCGCAACAAACGCTCCGCGTGCACTTGTGTACTCCAACACATAAGCGCGGCGACAAGGTCACGCGTCTATGCGACTTCTATTGCCTTATTATTAAGATTTCTGTGGTATGGATACATGATGCGAAGAAATGAGGATCATGTTGTGAGGAAAGTTTTGAGTATGAATGTAGAGTGTTACAAGAGTCTCTACTCTTGTAACCCTCTGCATTCATACTCAAAACTTTTTGGAGACCCAGGAAACAATGAATGGATTGTGTGAAAGTTGATATGGCTAAGAAGGAGGTGACTTCTGAGATAACGGGTAATAGAGATGTATGGAAGAAGAAGACATGCTGCGCCTACCCCAAATAAATTGGGATAAGGGTAAGAGGATGATGATGATGATGTGTCGTGAAAAATGTCTTGCAAAAATTTGAACATAAGTTGATTGTTTATAAATACACTTCATTCCAATGTTTGAAAACGTCAATGTTTTTTTGGGTATTAATTCCGATATGTTTGCTGCCCCACGCGGGTCAACGTTCGCAGGGCTGCGTTTACAAGCAGCTGTTGTTTTGGAGAAATACTAATTACTAAACAGCGTTATTCTTTATATGTACGAATTTAAAACCGTTTCATATTTTGTATGCGGTCAGTACTATTGCCATTAGAGTCGTGCGGGTGATTAAATGGGCATCCTGCATAATGTTAGAATGGTTGGGCCTCACGTACCGCCGGCTGCCCGCAGGCCTACACGTCGCTGTGCGACCTGCTGATCCTGTTCGCGGAGCACCTGTGCGCGCTGCACCACCCGGGCGAGCCGGACATGCGCCAGCTGGTGTTCGAGCCCGACGCCGCGCTGTGCGACATGCTCAACGGCTTCATCCAAGAGTTCGTGTTCGTGCACCACAACTACGGTAAGTCCGCCGGCACACCGGAAACATCTGCCGAGTGTCTGATACCCCACACTCCACAGGCATGATGGCTACAAAATTGGATTTAATTACTGATGAGTTTCAAAAACCTTTTTATTTTTGTTTTATTCTGACTGGATACACATACCTACTTACGCCCATGAAGGTTCGCTCTTGCTAATGAAATTTATTTAACATCCGATTTGTTAATGACTACGAAACAGATTACCCTTGGCATTTAGTGGAACTGTTATGAACTTCTTGAAGTCAGAAGAAGTTGCAATGTTTCGGTAATATTAGTCAACTTTCAATAAAAAATACATAAGTCTGTATCCTATAATCACAAGTAGTGTATCAGACTGGAGTTTATCAGCAACAAGGCCGAGGGTCGGAGTTGCCTCATTTAGTTTGTAATTTATTTTAAGTACATTACTATGTTGGATGGCGATTCAACAGTAGCAGTTATGTTGAAATATTATTGTTATTCTGTTTGTATAGTTCATTCATTCGGTTGAATGTTTGAACTAAGGGATATGGTGGATATAGTGAACATGCAACGATTAGGTTTTGTGGCAGATGTGATTGTGAACACTAGTCCTGAACGAGTGGGTGTTTATAATGAGGCTCGTGCACTTTTGGCTGGTTTTCAAAATTGTATTCATTTTTGCAGTAGTTTTACGGTGCGGTGCTCTTTTCGGGATGAAATTTATGGCAGTTTGTTAGTAGGACGAGCCTTGTCCGTTGCTACCTGAATATTCTAAGCGTTAGAAATTACTTCAACATTTTGCCGCACACGTAGCAATTGATATAGCTCGCGGTTATTTGACATACACGGTTCACAAGTAAATGTGACCGTGTTGCATCACACTATTCACTTGTACTGTTCGTGAAGGAGAGAAAAAAATATGCATTATTAACGTGACGTCCACGAGTCGGTTGTGACAAGCGACGTGCCGCCGTAGCGCACAGCGTCGGGTATGTCGCGATGTCGGCTCGTGGGGGCGATGCCATAACGGTGTGCTGTATTGTGTTGCATGTCACGCGGTGTGCGCGGCGGGCTGTCTGTCCGAACTATCCGACGCCGGTAAGCCACTTGCTCCGCACTCGTTTCGCACTAGATGACACACCGACGGCGTATTTTACCTTAGTAATGCGCGACTCCCGCACCGGCGGGCCGCAGGCCGCCCGCAGGCCGCGCGAGCTGCGGGCGGCCTGCGGGCGGCTGCGGGCGGCCTGCGGGCGGCCTGCGGGCGGCCTGCGGGCGGCCTGCGGGCGGCCTGCGGGCGGCCTGCGGGCGGCCTGCGTGCGGCCCGCACGCTCGCCGCCGGTGCGGGAGTCGCCGCCGCGCTACAATAATGCATATTTTTGTCTCAGACGCGACGGGCTGTCGTCGCACGCGTTCGTGCACTTGCTGTGTGTTTCACTTAACATTACTAAGGGAAAATTGTCGCGCGCGCTTCAAACACGCAATCCGACACCGACGGCGAATACACGTACCTCGTGGGGGATAACGCATGTGCTACGTTCAGGGAACCTACACAGTAGTATGTTGCACGTCATTATATCTGTGCCTGCACAGCTGGTGGTGTTGGTAGATGTCAGAATCGCGTATCATGATGATGTCGGTATTCGCTCGCGGTATCGAACTGCGTTGTATTTATATTAACACACTTGACGAGTTTTGTGATTTGAGCATGTTTTGTGCAGTGTATTATTATTTTGCATTCCATATAATTTTATAGTGATGAAATACAAAGTTATGAGAAAAGCTAAGAATTAACACATGAAGAGAGATGCAGCTTGTAGTAAACCGCGGTCTGTGGGACTCTGTGCAACTAATCGTGAAGAGGACACGATCATGTAATCGAGCTTATTTATTTCCTATACGTAGCCCGTAGTGCCTGCATGGTTCGTAGTAATGACGAATATCTCAAGCTGTGCCAATTTTGGAACATGTCATTAAGAATATTTAAATAATTGTCTGACAAAAAATTAAGAAAAAATAAAGGTGTCAACTTGAGGTTAACTATGTGATGTTTTAGTGCCTATACAGATTCATGTCTTCAAAAGTATTTCTTTGTGTAAATAGTCAAATCAAGCCTATTCAATGGAAAATGCTAAAAAGGCACTAAAGCGTTACTTATTATTTGGTTTTGCATACCATTGTGAGTGCTATGCTTCCGTACATGATGTAAATATGCGACTTACGTTGCAGATGGTCAAGACGAGAGACGTATCGAGGAGCTGCACAAGCGGCGCAACTTCCTGGCGGCCTACTGCAAGCTCATCGTGTACAACGTGGCGCCCATCCGCCGCGCCGCTGACGTCTTCAAGCACTACATCAAGGTAACGTGCTAGTGTACACGTCACACGCTTGGGCACACGCGACTGACAGTCCGCGGCGGACAATCCGCGACGGACAATCCGCGACGGACGATCCGAATGCGGCTGTGTTTCTGAAAAAATAAAAGAGGAGTAAATTAGTTGGAAGCCCGCAACACGGCTTTCAACTAATTTACTCCTCTTTTATTTTTGTTGTTGCGGACGTCCCCTAGTGCAGCAATGTCGGAATCAGTAATAGATCGAGTTGTTCGTGTTGCAGTGCTACAATGACTACGGCGACATCATTAAGGCCACACTGAGCAAGGCGCGCGAGATTAACAAGTTGAACTGCGCACTCACGATGGAGCTGGCCATGCAGGCGTTGTTCACGGAGATGCTGCAGAAGCACGCGGGCCTCGCGCCGCACCGCCAGCTGCCCGAGATGCTGGAGCTCAAGGAGCTGGCCAAGCGCTTCTCGGTCATGTTCGGGTTGGACGCGGTGAAGAACCGCGAGGCGCTGACGGCGCTGCACCGCGCCGGCATCTCCTTCGCGGCGCTGGAGCAGGCACCGCACGCGCCGCCGCCGCACCTGCTGTTCCTGGAGCCGCTGGCCGAGTTCAGCAACAAGCTGCTGCGCCAGGACAAGCGCCAGGTGCTGCGCTTCCTGGACAGCCGCATCCCGCACGGCGTGCAGTGGGGCGACGAGTGGGCGGCGCTGCTGGCCTACCGCGGCTCGCTGCTCACCGACGTGCCGGACGAGCGGCCGGCGCCGGCGCGCAAGCACTACGTGCGCCGCCCCAGTGAGTACACTGCCCCACAGACCGAACATACTTAACTGTCTCATCTTTCTAACTGCATAAGCCGCCCCGCCAGAGATGTGATATGAGGTCCCGTGAATCTATTGGGGCAAATTATCAATGTACACTTAAAAGAGAAGTGGACCCAATATCGACCCTTGATGAACGCTCATTGTCATTTCACACCTTAATGAGTTCATCCCGTTAACCTGAACTTGAACTAGTCTGCCTTTCAGGTAAGAACTTAGTATGTTAAGAGCTGTATTCTCAATCTCATAGTTTCAGCAGAAGTGTTTTATGGTTTACGTAATCATATGCCTTCGAAAGGTTGCAAAAGGTTTCAATGGCATCTCGTGCTTCCTCCCAGCCATTCAAAATGTTCTGTTGTGATTCTGATTTTGTGGAACCGTGCTTTTGTTGTTCATGAAAGAGGGAATTTTCATCAAAGTGTCATAAGACCTGATTGAGCATTAACTTTTGTAACACTATACTGAAAACTGGCAGAATAGATTCAGACTTTGAATGATGGAACTATTTTACTGTGGTTCGTGATATACGGAAATACTCCTTGGTCTATGCTGGAGTTAAATATGAAAGCTAAACAAGGCGCGATGTTTCGATTATATTTATTTATTTATCCACATTTTTTTACAGATATTCCCCAAAGAACTCCTGTTGATTTAATTTTAAGATCTTTGAAAGCTTTTAATATTTATAACAGCTTGGAGGTTTGTATTTGACGACACGGTTGGCGCGGTGATTGAGCCATCGGCTGCTGCGCCGCGTGTTGTGGGTTCGATCCCCGCACGGAACAATTATTTGTATGACCTACAGGTAGTTGTTCCGGGTCTGGCTGTTTGTGTATGTGAGTTTAAATATTTGTAAATGCCCCCACGATACAGGAGAAATTCCTAGTGTGGGGCAACGTTTAAAAAAAAAAAAAAAAAAAAAAAGAAAGAAAAAAAAAAGAAAAAAAAAAAGAAAAAAAAAAAATAAAAAAAAATTTGACAGAAATCCAAATCCCGATCGGCATGCCTTTACATTGTTCCTAAGTAATACAAAAGAAAGTACCCACAGTATCACGATCACCGACTTAGGATGGATTCGCTGTTCCAGGAGGTCCGAACGAGGATGAGGAGGGCGACGAGAATGCCGAGTCGGACCAGGAGCCGCCCGGCTGAGTCCCGCGCCGCCTGTCGGCCGACCTTCCCGCCGCCTGTCGGCCGACCTTCCCGCCGCCTGTCGGCCGACCTTCCCGCCGCCTGTCGGCCGACCTTCCCGCCGCCTGTCGGCCGACCTTCCCGCCGCCTGTCGGCCGACCTTCCCGCCGCCTGTCGGCCGACCTTCCCGCCGCCTGTCGGCCGACCTTCCCGCCGCCTGTCGGCCGACCGCAGCCCGCCGCACTCGGTGTGTGCGTTCTAATGTTACGATCTGGTTCCACAATATTAAATATACGATAGGTTTGTTTTGGCCACGATGCCGAGTTTAACGTTGTCGTGCCGGTGTGTATAAAAATAAACCACGGTCGGGTTAGGTCAGGTGTAGGGTGTAGGGTGATATAGGGCGGACCCTTTAGCCATTTTTATTTAGTGTTATCAATTTGTCAAAAATAGACTACAATGTTATGTACAATTATATATATACTATGTAGTTGTATTATTATGTATTTTTTTACTTAGGCACTCCTTTGAACTGGGTTTCTATGTAGAAACCCAGTTCAAAGGACTGCATAAGCATGTGCTGGGAGATACATAATTCAATGCGATCGATCACGAGGTAAAAGTCCTGGTTTAAGAGTTTTACTTGTACTGGGAGTCCTTTTGATGATGTCATTACCTTATAAATATTTTAATGAATTGAATTCCTATTATAATGTTAATTGAGATGCTAAGTAATGAACCTAGGCCTTATAGTGTGTAAGCTGTGCGTTCTGTGAGAATGTGAGGACGTGTTGGTTACGTACGTAGTGTGTGATGCTACAGTAGCCCGTGTATGTAAGTAGTCAGACATGACGTGCACAGCGTACACTCAATGTTTTAGGACATTTTCCTTTACTGGCAACATATCGTCCATTAATTTTTCAAGACATATTTGCTACTTTTTTAACTTACATTTTAGTTACCTAAAACAGTGAACAGTTTGTAGGCGGTGCACAATGTAATGTTGGTTTTGGGCATCGAAATGTATTGTAGTTAAGATAGATTTATATTTTTATAATAAATTATATTTATTATATATTGACGTTTTATTATATTATATCATAACAAATTATAATAACTAGTGGTGCTGTGTTATCGAACGTAACATGTTTTAGTCAAGTTATTCATATTTAATAAACGTCGTAGAAGTGTACAGAAATATCTTTATAGATATTCTACGTCAAGTGAAGAAAATCCACAATAGTAAAGCCCTAGAAGATAAAAGACAAAACCCAAAGAAATTGTGGTCCACTATAAAAGACTAGCGTAATATGTGAGATACGACAAGCAAGAAACGTTTCTGCTGATTGATCTATTAAAATCGAAAAGTACTGCCCACGAATCGCTTACCTTCTGTCCGCTTTACTTCTCAACAGTAGGCAAAACCCTGTCTGAACGAATACTACAGCGGCTATCAACTTCTGAAGAAGCACTATCCGCTGATATTGACACAAATACCTCAACCGTTGATTCGATGTTTATGACGCCTACAGATATGTTTGAAATAGATTCTATCTTAAGAAATCTCAAACAAGACAGTGCACCCGGCTTAGATGGAATGAAACCGTCGCTAATAAAAGTGATAAGGACCATAATCTTGGAACCTTTCACTTACATATGCAATTTGAGTATGTCATCAGAAATTTTCCCAGAGTATTGGAAACTTGCAGTAGTGTCGCCAATTCATAAAGCCGGACCTCAGAACTCTCCTGATAAATACAGACCTATATCTCTGCTCTGCATTTTTTCAAAAGTACTGGAAAAAGTAAATTAATGAATATCCGCATTGTAAATTACTTAGAAAACAAGTCACTCCTATCAGACAGGCAATTTGGATTAAGGAAGAGAAAATCGACAGCTGAGGCAGTTGAACTGCTAACGAACATCACATCTAAACATACAGATGGTGGAAAACGTTGTCTTGAAATATTCTTAGACCTTGCCAAGGCGTTCGACACCATTTCTACTCCTATACTCCTAAGAAAACTGGAAAAGTTAGGTGTAAGAGGAACAACACTTGACTGGTTTCGTAGTTATGTGAGCAACAGACGGCAATGTACCAGAGTGGATAATTTAATCAGCGATGAACAGGAAATCAGCTTTGGAGTCCCACAGGGCAGTATACTTGGCCTAACATTATTTACAATATACATGGACGACATTCTCAAGATAACTATCCAAAACGCTGACCTAATTTGCTACGCCGATGAGACTGTTGTACTGTTCCATGGAACCGATTGGAAAGATGCCTATAAAAAAGCAGAATCAGGAATGGTCAGGATCTCTACTTGACTAGACACGAACCTGCTTACACTAAATGTAAAAAAAAACAAATATATTTATTTATTTTATTTATTTATCCATTTATTTCAGGCATCTAGGCCCATATAAACATATACAATACTCTATTAATAAAACTTAAAAATACTATAAATATATATTACATAATAACTACAACTAGTGCACACGAAGTGTCGGCGTCGTGTTTCGCTGACTAGTGTCATGTAGGCGGCCACGAAACCGGCGATACACAACACCTTTCGGCCAGAACTCATCCTTGAGGAACTTCTCGAGATGGTGTGTCGGAACTCGCACCACGAACGACTTGAAGTTCGTGTTATGACGCGGCTCCAACCTCTCGACCCTCACAGTCCAGTTGGTCTTGACACGCACGTACTCCACGATCTCCTCAACCTTCGTAGAGTGGAGCAATCAGGACACGTAGAGCAGCGTTGTCGGTACTGCTGGTTTTAGCAGCACGTTGGGTCCTGCCAGCGCAGTACCACACTGGTTCCAACAAGGAGGCTTCTTCTTCTTTCTCTTCTCAACCTTGATGAAACCATCCTTGTAGCTCATGTCCTTCTGTGGACCCTGCCTATTCCGAGCCTGTTTTGGGTTTGACAGGCTCCGTTTACCCCCCTTCCCTTTGTCCGCTAGTTTTGTGGCTCAACAGGTTTTTTAGCGGCGGCTACAATTGCTGCGTAGGCTCGTTTGGGGGTCGTCGAACCTACACACGTCGTCGTCTCCACCGATGTCAAGGCAGGGACGGCCGCGGCACACGTTGCAACGCGTGCATTCTCGGCAGCTGGTGACGCACTCGAGCCCGCTGACTCGAAACTGCAGATGGAGGCGTTTTGTGTCCCGCGACGCGTGTTCACATTCGCGTTGCTAGGTGACCTACTTGCAGAAATTGCATTGCGCAATAACGCTACTTCTGCCCGTAGATCACTGATGGTGTTATTGGACACCTCCAGCTGATGCTGCATCTCGACCTGACTTTGCTTCAGGAGTGTAATGTCCTTCAGCAGCCTGGTGACATCTACGTGGCCGAACGTGACGGGAGGCAGCTTATGCAGATCCTTCGCCACGAATTCAGGCACGTCGTCTTGGTCGGTCTCCTTCAACAACGTAATTATGTCTTGGAGACTCTTCTCCTTGCCATCCCTTCGCCGAGACGGCATTTAGCTCAGTTTGCCGAGCATCGTGAACAGCAGCAACTTGGCACTGCTGATATCCTCCTCCTTATAACATGACTTGCAGATCTGCAAGATGCTGACTTCGTCCATGTAGTCGATGGCATGCTTAATGAATGCCAGAACTTCATTGGCTATGAGCGTTTGAGTACTCATAGCGGAATCCGGGCAGCGGCTAAAGCCGCGCTATTCGCGAATATAATATTCAGTCAGAGCAGCGAAATTGCTTTCAGGAAGACACTGACCTCCACACTACCTTTATGGAAATTGACAAGTTATGGGAACTTATGCCATAACACATTTAACAACGACGCACAATGCTTATGCAGCAATATTGACAGATTAGATGAAATAAGATACTTAGGAGTTATAATTGACCACCACCTATCATTCAAACCACAAATCAAGGAAATTGCGAAACGTGTTCGGAAGCAAATTTATGTAATGAAATTGATACGAGATAGCGCATCTGTGGATATTAAAAAACTGGTTTATATAGCTTTATGTCAGTCTCGGATACAATATTGCATTGTAATCTGGGGAGGAGTGGCCAAATCTCATTTAATTAATGTTGAAAGAGCTCAACGCGCAGTCCTGAAAACACTAATATATAAGCCTTACCGTTTTTCTACAGAAATTCTATACTCAGAGGCCTCTCTGCTGAGTGGCAGAAAATTGTTTCTACTGAAGGTAACAACGAAGTCCCACATCGAAGCTTCGAAAAAGAAGTGACTTAAGTAGTTTGCAGGCAAAACGTAATTTCAGAGTTCCAACTCCCGCAGTTAAATCTGCGCACGCGCAAAGACTCCCATATTTTCTGCACCTTCACGTCTATAATGCGGTAATCAAACAGTGCAAAATAAGAAACCTTACTCGTACACAAATTAAGAATAGACTAACATCCTGGCTACTAAATCTATCATATGACGAAGCAGAAAATGTCATTAAAGTGGTAAAATAAGTTTTTGCACAAATCTGCCACTCTCATGTCTCTTTCTTACACATTCTAAGCCACACACTTACCCACAGCACACTCACACTTACTCACACACAAAATGAAAACACTATTTGTTCTATAATATACGAGTAGACACTCCCATACCCATACACACAGTCAAGCGTTTATTTGTAGACTGTTTTATTTTTATTATTTTTTATTAATACTTACTACTTTATATTTTTTATACATTTTATCCACTTTCTAAGGAGCTCTCGTTAGGCAGCTGGACACGGCGCGTATTGTTAGGCGATTCCTCTCTCTGGAGCCCTGACCGCCGGTAGCTTAGACCCTGTTTCCGATACCGGTGGGCAACTATTTTTTATATATTTTTTGTTTTATTTTGAAATATTAAAAATGTAATTTATAAGGTTTATAGTGAATAAAGGAAAATAATTTAATAAATAATTAATATTTTGAACACACATTTGAATGGCCGACAGGTAGTTGTTCCGGGTTGTTCTGGCTGTTTGTGTATGTGAGTTTAAATGTTGGTAAACGCACCCACGATACAGGAGAAAGTCCTAGTGTGACGCTGGCTTCAACTGTAACCAGTCAAGTGGACAGCGGCAACTGCCTTGCTGTCTTCCTAGATCTTTAAAAAGCTTTCGACACCGTCTCTGTCTCCACATTGCTGGACAGGCTGGAATCAATTGGAGTAAGAGGTATTCCTCACGCCTTGTTCAAGAACTATCTAAGCGAACGCAAACAAAAGAATCATCATCATCATCAGGCTATACTAGTCCACTGCTGGACATAGCCCTCTCCTAATGAGCGCCATAGCGCCCTGTCTTCAGCTTGCCGCATCCAGCATCTGCCTGCAGTCTTTCGCAGATCGTCATCCCACCTGGTCAGAGGGCGTCCTACACTACGTTTGCCGAGTCGCGGCCTCCACTCAAGAACACGTTTACCCCAGCGGTTGTCGGTTCTTCGCGAGATATGGCCAGCCCACTGCCACTTCAACTTGCTAATTCTTTGAGCTATGTCGGTGACTTTGGTTGAACAAAAGAATAAGATAGGCAATATCATTAGCTCTGAACGACATTGTTCTTGTCGGTGAAGATGGACCTGAGATCCAGAGCAGACTGGAGAAATGACAACAGAGGCTGGAGAGTGTAGGCTTGAAAATCAGCAGAACCAGAACTGAATATTATATGTTCTGCGATTTCGGCGGTCTCTCCAGTCCTGAAGCAATAGCGCTTAACAGCGTGCTTCTACCGGTCTGTTCCGAGTTTCGGTATCTTGGTGGATCACTGCACAGTGAGGGAGAAATACACACATATACATACAACAGTGGGGTGCGCGTGGCGCGGGGGGTGGGGTGCGCGTGGCGCGGGGAGTGGGGTGCGCGTGGCGCGGGGGGTGGGGTGCGCGTGGCGCGGGGAGTGGGGTGCGCGTGGCGCGGGGGGTGGGGTGCGCGTGGCGCGGGGGGTGGGGTGCGCGTGGCGCGGGGGGTGGGGTGCGCGTGGCGCGGGGCGCGGTGTACAGGTGCCGCGTGTGGCGCGGGGCGCGGTGTACAGGTGCCGCGTGTGGCGCGGGGCGCGGTGTACAGGTGCCGCGTGTGGCGCGGGGCGCGGTGTACAGGTGCCGCGTGTGGCGCGGGGCGCGGTGTACAGGTGCCGCGTGTGGCGCGGGGCGCGGTGTACAGGTGCCGCGTGTGGCGCGGGGCGCGGTGTACAGGTGCCGCGTGTGGCGCGGGGCGCGGTGTACAGGTGCCGCGTGTGGCGCGGGGCGCGGTGTACAGGTGCCGCGTGTGGCGCGGGGCGCGGTGTACAGGTGCCGCGTGTGGCGCGGGGCGCGGTGTACAGGTGCCGCGTGTGGCGCGGGGCGCGGTGTACAGGTGCCGCGTGTGGCGCGGGGCGCGGTGTACAGGTGCCGCGTGTGGCGCGGGGCGCGGTGTACAGGTGCCGCGTGTGGCGCGGTGTACAGGTGCCGCGTGTGGCGCGGGGCGCGGTGTACAGGTGCCGCGTGTGGCGCGGGGCGCGGGGCGCGGTGTACAGGTGCCGCGTGTGGCGCGGGGCGCGGTGTACAGGTGCCGCGTGTGGCGCGGGGCGCGGTGTACAGGTGCCGCGTGTGGCGCATGTCGCGCGCGGCCCATGTGGCGCGGGTGGCCACGAGCAAGAGGAAAACATTGGCACAACGCGTGCGCCCTTCGCGTGCTGTGTGGTGACGTCATGCTTGGGGAGCAGCGCACCGACGTCAAGAGCAAGTCCAAGCGACAATCTTACTAATGTTTGAGGAAAGCTGAATGGGAATGACGCTCTTGGGTAGAGCGGGGTTTATTTTAGAAACTTTATTCAAAAAGTAACTGTGGCGTTCATTCATGGTGTTGTTCCTTATATGATACCTTACCTACGTAAAATAAAGCATGATATAAAAGCTCGTATCATTTGTCTTTACTTACGCGGCGGAATTCTTGGTGGGCGGAGCGTGGGTGGGGCTAAAGCCGCTTGCTCACACGCATGCTCCGCCCCCATACCGCGCCCCCTCTGCGCCCCTGGCACTAAAGCCGGAGCACACTGCATCCATGCACAAGCTGCCTTGTAGTTGTGCCTCTTGTGGATTTATCGGTTGGCGAGCAAAATTTGTCTATCACCAGTCCACAATTTAACAAGGGTTTGGAGGTCAGATGAGCATTCGCTCCGTGTCGAATACCCGGCTAGTATCCAGCTGCACCTGGAGAGCCTCGAAGCCGTCCCCAACATAGTTGTGAAGAGGCTAGGATGACGATCTGGTTATACTTCCCTTATTAGGTAAAAGCAAATGCGTGTATTATTTGATACTTAGTAGGTAGCAGTAGCTTCTGCCTTTATCCCAATTTATTTGGGGTCGGCAAAGCCTATTACCTTCGCCTTCCATACATCTGTATTTGCCGTCATCTTCCTGCTTTGCTGCTTGATGTGCTGGCACTAATCAAATAGTGTCTGTAATATTTCACTGCGTGTCTGCTAAGGCCCCTTGCCCACGACGCCTTTTTGTAGCAATGCTGTCGCGCGTTAGTTGCATTTGCAATGTGCTACAGGAACGATGCACACGGCACATGCACAAGCGCGATATCATTATAGGCTTCTAGTATTTCAAACGTTGCAACATAATGTCCACTACGTGATCTGTCTTCGTGATCTAGCTTCGCTACTGCATCGCTAGAAAAAGTTGCCGCTACTATACTATACGCTGACGCTTAATTTTAATGTACACACATACATGACACCACGCCTGTGTCCCCGAAGGGTTGGGCAGAGGTGCACTCATAGTAACACCCGTATTTCGCACGTTATGTTTAAGTCCCATGTAATAGGGGGCGAGCCTATTGCCATCAACCGGGCTCAAATCCAGTCTCCGGGCTGTTAATAAGAAAATTCCTATTGAAAAAACTCGATAACACTTTGCCCGACCTAGGAATCGAAGCCAAGACCTCACGCTCTGTCATCCCGAACAACCGGTGATGGATCGAATGGAGAAGCTCGCAATGATTGTTGACATAACAGTCGGGCATGACGGGAACCTCGTGAAAGCCGAGAAAGATAAGCAAATCAAGTATGTTGACTTAGCTCGCGAGGTTGTCGACATGTGGGATGTGAATTTAGCAATCATTGTACCGATAGTCGTGACAGCCAATGGCTTAATAGCCAAGGGCCTCGAGCAACACCTGAGGAGACTCTCGTTAGGGTTGTTTCAGAAAGCAGTACTTTTGGACACGGCTGCTATTGCTATTTGATTCCTTTTTTTTCTCTGTGGAGCCCTGACCGCCAGTAGCTTGTACCCTGTTCCTGATACTTGTGGCCTACTATTTTAATATGTTTAAATGTATTTTTTTTGAAATATTTCAAAATGTAATTTAAAAGAATGTAGTTATGGACACCAGGAATTTCTCCTGTGTCGGGTGCGTTTACAAACATTTAAAGTCACATACACAAACAGCCAGACCCGGAACAACTACCTGTAGGCCATACAATTTTTTTTTCCGTGTGGGAATCGAACCCACGACACGCGGCGCGGCAGTCGATCGCTCAGCCACTGCGCCTACTATGCCGTCTAAGTTATTTGCTCTCGAAAAGCACCATTTGGTGAATTGCAATGAGCAATTTATAATCGTTACAATGCATTTGTAGTACCGGAAGAATCGACAATGAATGTCCCTGCATCGGGGAAAGCAATGTTTTGTAAAAGGTGATGAGCTGTTGACATTAGGTCATTGAATCTTACCACCCACTGAAAACCGACAAATTAAAAAACTTGATGGCTTAGAAATGCAAGATTCAACTGACTCTGAAAACTCTGGCTGTTTCCTTTGATTCATGTGATAGGATGCCACCGACATCCGACATTGTCATGAAACAGCTATTAATGAGAAACTTTCAACAGTTTTTTTTTTCATTGGTTCATGTTTAATTTTGGTTACGATGAGCTATTTTCATTAAATTAATGTCGAGTTGTTACTCGAAATTAATTTAATGTTTTGAATTAATTCTCGAGTACATTGTTATGTACTCGAGAATTAATGTAATGAAAATGAAGTTATTTTTCTTTCCCCCGGCAGCTGGGGTCACCGTGCCCGCGCGTGTAAGTTAAATATCATCTTCTTGTTCGTCCACATGGAAGAGTAGCCGAGAGTGAGTGAGTGGAGAGTAAAAACAACAAAAGTTCTTTAAATTATTTTTTTATTGCAAATTAGGTAACAACACCGTACTCCGAGCGTTCTGACTGCTTGTAGGTCATGCATATTATTATTAGTTATAAAACAAATCGTTTTATTGAATACTTACGTAATCTCATAAACTTTTTACACAATCCAGGCCCACAACAATTGCGCATTCTATAAATTAGGTAAACATTAGATAAATAAACTAACTCTATGTGCGTCCATACGCTGACTAAGTCACAACACAATATACCCTGAACGCTGCCATCTGCGATCGCTGATCGCTAATCACACTTTACAACAACCAATAAATTACTACATGCTACAGTGATAAATACATAATTGCTACTCGAGGAACATCAGTCGTAAGTTAAACTAGTGGTGCAGGCAGGCGTGGGGTTGCTCCTACACGGCCGTGGCCGTATTGATGCTCAGTTCGATGCAAGCGCAGCCGATGGCCGCTTTGATGACGTCGTCTTTCATGCCCACGACGCGCTTCACCATCACATCGTCCTGCACCTCGGTGCACGAGAACGAAGCGGCGCCGGCGCCGCAGCATGCCACCATTGTTTTGTCGCCTTTTGGACACATCTTGTAAGGGTCGTCGGCACACTCGATAAATTTGATAGTTTTCGGGATCCTGTCCAAGTCCGTATCGAACCTTACTTTTGTCCTGCAGACGGTCTGGTTCCTCGCTGTTTTGTAATCCATTGGGGTTGGATTAGGTTTGGCCACCACTGCAAACGTCACACACGCGATGATTACTATCACGAGGTTCTTTTCGTACGACATTATGAATGTAGAAAATGAGAACGGTTCGGAGAGGAGTGCGCGCTTGCTGAGGTAACTCGCGAAATTGTGTAGAGGACACGCTCGTATGCTGTTATATACTCGCGCGACCGTATGACGCAACGCAGCGCGTGCCCACCACCCGCCACCAGGCGCTGCGCAGGTAGGTAAGTAACGACGAGCTCACAGGGATACTCGCACACACACAGGGATACTCGCACACACACAGGGATACTCGCACACACACACGAAATAAATTCCCATTTAATCATAACTAACAAACATAAACACCGTAAAATACCCAAAATGACCAATTAATTATTTGATCTCAGAAAACACTTGACTTATTTAAACTACCTATTTATTAATAATGGCAGCTTGCTACTGTCCCACTGCAGGGCAAATGCCACTTGTAATACAGGGAACCCGTAAGCATTAAGCACCATGCTTGCTTAAGTCGGGTTGACGAATTTGGACTTATGTATATTAAGTATTTATAAGCCCAGGTTTCCTGATGATGCAAGCGAGGAAATTTGGAAATAGCCGCTTGTGCCGAAAGCCAAAAGCCGAAAGTGGTTGGACACAATTCCACAAGCGATTTAAGAATTGTCTATTTTTTCGGATTCGCGTTCGGGGCAAAATCGAAATCAATACATCGCTTCTTTTTTCCTTAACTTAATTCAGACACCGTGTATAAACGTGGTAGAACAGAAGTTCCTAGAATGTTGGTACCTACCTACCTATACGATGATGACGGTCATCGTATGACATGATTCTCAGTTGTCAATTTTTGTGAACTTTGTCATGTTTTGGAAGTTGGGTAGATATTCTGCAATTGAACGTGAAAGTAAGAAATCCTCCATTTAATACAGAAATGACTGGAAGAATGTAGTTAATAGTGCTCGGTCTAAAAGGCATATAATAAATGCTCGAACTAAATAACAGATGTGAAGGTAGCGGCTGATAGCTGCGTAATTATACAATTTCTAATAAAATATTGGCAAAGCATGGTCAAAAGACAATTGTCTCAGGTATGAAAAAGAGGTACTTATCATAAAATGTAGATACGACCACCACCACTCCCGTCATCATCATGCCTTTTCAACATCTTTATTTAAAAAAGACGACATATCGAAGCTCCTTGGGAAAGCACGTTAAGTCGTTGGTCACGGCTGTCATTTGGAGATCTTTGACAGTCGCTACGGGTAGTCAGAAGCCTGAAATTCTGACACCAGTTAAGACTGGGCAACACGATACCCTTTGACTTATCAAGTAGGTAGTATCTGGGTTGTCGAGGGCAGACAGGCAGTCGCTCCATGTAAAATACTGGTATTCAGCTGCATCCTATTAGACTGGAAGCCGACGAATAAATTTTCAACATGCATGCATGGTACCTATATAAAAAAAGCTACAAATAAATATTTTTTTAAATACGAAAACTGATTTATTCATATACCTATAATTGAATAATAAAAGTGAAATGGAAAGTTTGTTTCTAATGAACTAGTATCTTGGCAATACTCACATAACATACATAGTATTTTGAACAAAGCCATTCTAACCATAACTAATTTTTGAGTACCAATGTTGAGTACCTACTTTAAGTTCCAAGCTTTAAAATTGCTTAATAGTAACTACCTATCTAAGATTTCATTTTTTTAGTTACTTCTCCTTCCACAACGATGAAATGAATTGAAAAAGTCACATTGGTAGTTTTTTAATAATAATAATAATATTCTCTATGGTGACTCGCTGCTGTCACACTGACAAATTTCAAATCAAATTTATAAAATCAAAATTAATTATAAACACCACAATTTTCGACACTGAAACCACGTTCAAACAAGAATCATATATATTAACATGAAGAGCTGCCCAGAAAATGCAACGATACCCCTGCCGTTTGCGCCGGCAGCGGGCTGCCAACAGAGAAGACGATAGCGCACGACCAACATCTCCGTCTGGCTCGTCTTGTTCATCAAAATCGTCGGAGGATGTGTTCTTCACACCACCAGCCACTTCGGGATCAAATGATGAAGAAGCCAGGACACCAACGCCCTCTCGACGAAGAAGACCTGCTCTGAGGGGGCGCCTACCGCTGCCGGCCAGCTTGGGACAAGCGGATCCTAGTGCTCCGCCTACAGTCCCCGCTACCGGCGGTATAGTGCGCCGCATGCGATGGACGACTGATTTAAATAAAAGCGTCATGCAGGCCTACTATCGGGCAACAGATGGGGGAACTAACCTCACTGCGTATCGCCCCAGAATGCTGTCCTTGTTTCAGACTCTTCAACCAACTGCGACTGTTACTGCACAACGGCTGTCGGATAGAGTGCGACTGATCCAACGGCGTAAACTGTTGGATGATGACGTACTTGAACGACTACGTCTAGAGACACAACAAGCTCAGATTGATTCCACTTCCACAAACCCTCCAGAGGTACAGGGGAACCATAATTCCATACAGCAGGATATCCCTTCAGGAGTGGAGGAATGTGTTCAGGTTAGTGTCTCAAACCAGGATAATGAGCAATTGAGGAGCGCTTTGAATGATGCAATTGCAAAATATCACGTATCTCCACTTTCGGAACGACCACGTTTACCTCGTTTGCCCATTAATAAACGAAATTTAGCGCTCATGGGGGCCCTTAACTCTATTTTATCGTCAGAGCTAAGAATCTGCAAGACATTAAGCCTGACGCACTCAATTCTGTTCTGTGGAGCAGTGGCCGCCTGCAGGGTGGCTGGAGTACGCTTCCCAAATAAGGAACGGATTTCGCGCCTTCCTGCAGCTGTGCCGCTGTGGCAGTACAGAATTGAGAAACGTATAAGTCAAGCAAGGGCCCTCATAGGTAAGTTAATTGCTTTTCGTAATGGAAACACTCGTCCAAGAGTTATGCGCTTCGTAAACCAAGTATTTGAAGGTACAAATATCCGACATGAAAATTATATAAGCTGGGTTACGGAGCGCATAGACTTTTGGAAACAAAAAGTGTTTGCATGTGCAAAACGAATACGTCGTTACAAAGAGAGATATGATAGATTTCATATCAATCGCATCTTTCAAAGTGATGAAAAGAAGGTGTATAGAAACTGGGAGAAACCACAGCAAGTAGTTGATATGCATCTACCTAATGCCGACGCCATGTCAACATTCTGGCGTAACTTATGGTCGATGCCTGTCAGCTATTGTGAGGACGATTGGATTGGTGTTGTTGAACGTGCGTGCGAATCGTTGGAACCAATGCCTTCTATCAAAATATGTCAAAAAGATGTATCTTTTGCACTCCGACTGGCCCCCAACTGGAAAAGTCCAGGACCAGATGGACTGCATAATTTTTGGTTGAAATGGTTTCACTGTTCTCACGGGCTTTTAGCGACAGAGTTTATGACTACTGGTGTCACCCATCTTCTTTATAAGTCTGGAAATACCACGGAACCACAAAATTATAGACCTATTACCTGTCTACCGACCATTTACAAGGTACTTACATCCATTCTGAAGTTTAAAATTAACTCTCACATTTCAAGAAATAACATTATGGCCGCTACTCAGAATGGATGTAAGTCGGGAGCCCGTGGTACGAAGGAACTTCTCCTCATTGATAGGGCCATTTGCCAACAGGTTCGACGAAACAAAAAAAGCATCTCCATAGCCTGGATTGACTATAAGAAGGCGTATGATTCAGTACCTCATGCATGGCTAAAAAAAGTACTGGAATTATACAAAATACATCCAGATATTTGTGGCCTCCTCAGCTCATGTATGAAGCGCTGGACCACTGTTCTTCGTCAGCCAGGCAATGGAGATGCTGTCGATTCGTCAAACCTGATAAGGATAAATCGCGGTATCTTCCAAGGTGACAGTTTGAGCCCTTTGTGGTTCTGCCTTGCTTTGAATCCTTTAAGTACCCTACTAAAGGATTCAAAGCTAGGCTATCGTCTTCATAGAGGGGCTGAACCTATATCTCATCTGCTGTATATGGATGACCTCAAGCTGTATGCACCAAAAAAGACACAACTTATGGAATTACTTAAGATCAAAGAATCCTTTAGCAAGTCCATCAAAATGGAATTTGGTGTAGACAAGTGTGCGGTCGCTCATATACAGTTAGGAAGTGTTGTAAACTCAGAATCAGAAGTACCATACATACTATAAGTATGTGCCCGACCCAAATCTTGAAAATGGCAATATCACGTTATATTGGGATCAATCTATCATCACTGACAGGACTATTGTTGCTTATAAGCCTGACATTGTGGTGATAGATCGATTAGAGCGTCGCACAATGATTGTTGATACAACGGTCCCACATGACGAGAACCTCGTGAAGGCTGAGAAAGAGAAACAAATCAAGTACCTTGATCTGGCCCGCAAGGTTGTCGACATGTGGGATGTGAATACAGCAGTCATTGTGCCGATAGTTGTGACGGCCAATGGTATAATAGCCAAGAGCCTCGACCAACACCTGAAGAGGCTCTCGTTCGGCAGCTGGATCATGGGCTTGATTCAGAAAGCAGTACTTCTGGACACGGCGCGTATTGTTAGGCGATTCCTCGCCCTGGAGCCCTGACCGCCGCCGGTAGCTTGGATCCTGTTCCCGATACCGGTGGGCTACTATTTTTTATACTTTTATTTTTTTTAATTCTTTTAATATTGCAATATTTAAAAAAAAATAATAATAAGGATTAAAAAGGAGACAATCATTTTAATATTTATTTATTTAATTTAATTGATTTTAATTTAATTTAATGATTAATTTTTCGCGATCATGAATCGCGAAAAATTCATCGGTCCGCGCCTCAGCAAACATAGTCGAAGCACTACAAAACCGCGGAAGCCCTAACAGTATCCTGAAAGCATTGTTGTACTCAAAGCCGGAGCCGTGCCTCAGATATGTTTGAGGGAACAAGTAGACACAATAAGAGTACTATGTCAGGAGGGTTGGTGGCTAAGTTTTGTCTCCTAAAGAACTTATAACATCTTGGTGAATAGCTTGTTGATAAGACTACAGTGACATGTCTTGAGAGCTGTTCAGTTTCTGTGTGAAGTGAGTGATGTGAATGCTGTATGACGGGTCACGGACTCACGGGACGGACCGGTTACCAATGCTATGTCCAGTTTTTAACAATATGAGTAGGTACAGGCAAAAAAATCGTAAAACGCCCGTTTATGTAATGACGCTAAATTAGGACATGTTCGAGGATACTTATTGCTCACAAGTCACAGGCTATGCTTACTGGTGCTCTTCATATTCCTAATGAGGCATTTTTACTGCTTTCCTTACCGCAAAAAGTTTTTACTTAAATTTATTTCAATAGTTACCTGACTCAGTGGTTAGGAATTTATAGATAAGTGTCAGGTTAGGTTAGGTACTTACGGTTTAGCTCAGGTTTGTCTGCCTGCACAGCCGCGTGTCTGCCTGCACAGCCGCGTGTCTGCCTGCACAACCGCGTGTCTGCCTGCACAGCCACGTGTCTGCCTGTACAGCCGCGTGTCTGCCTGTACAGCCGCGTGTCTGCCTGTACAGCCGCGTGTTTGCCTGCACAGCCGTGTGTCTGCCTGCACAGCCGCGTGTCTGCCTGTACAGCCGCGTGTCTGCCTGCACAGCCGTGTGTCTGCCTACACAGCCGCGTGTCTGCCTGTACAGCCGCGTGTCTGCCTGTACAGCCGCGTGTCTGCCTGCACAGCCGCGTGTCTGCCTGCACAGCCGCGTGTCTGCCTGTACAGCCGCGTGTCTGCCTGTACAGCCGCGTGTCTGCCTGCACAGCCGCGTGTCTGCCTGCACAGCCGCGTGTCTGCCTGTACAGCCGCGTGTCTGCCTGTACAGCCGCGTGTCTGCCTGTACAGCCGCGTGTCTGCCTGCACAGCCGCGTGTCTGCCTGTACAGCCGCGTGTCTGCCTGCACAGCCGCGTGTCTGCCTGCACAGCCGCGTGTCTGCCTGTACAGCCGCGTGTCTGCCTGTACAGCCGCGTGTCTGCCTGTACAGCCGCGTGTCTGCCTGCACAGCCGCGTGTCTGCAGTGGCAGTTTTAGCAAAGAAGTATCTTCTGAGGATCTCAATCCTCAATCTGTCTGTTATGTAAATTTATAATATCTTGAAGTCACCTGCCTCCCTCTTTGTAGTGTTAATCTTTTATTATTATAAAATTATAATATTGTTAATCTAACAAGTAATTTCAACTTTATCAAGTAAGGACAACGGTGTAAGTAATTATTTTGATTTAAAAGAGTGTCCGGGGAGCGTGTTGTGCTCGTTCTTCTCCATTGAGATTTACTTCATTTCGGAATAGCAGATAGCTTCACCTTTCTTATCAACCAAAGCACAATGATTAGGAACAGCCTGTCAATGTAAATGTAAATGCTTCGAGTCTGAGATCAGTGTTGTAACAAGACTACCTTCATCTAGTAATGTTCAATAGAATGACTTCGTACGAAATATTCCTAATTACTTCGTTAGTCGACTATAACTCGTTAACTCGTAAAGCCTAGTTAGCTGTAATAGTTTACCTTTTAACTTTGTTACGGTAAATGTGAATAATTGAACATTATTTATAACTAACAATCCGCCCCGGCGTCGCCCATGACAAATTATATACAAAACTCCTGCTGATGTACCAATTAAAGTTAAATAGGCTGGATGTAGGTCTGATTCAAAGCATTTTGGCAAATCCTAAATCTGAAGCAGCTAAAAAATTATGTAATTTAGTATTAGTTGTTCAGTAGTGAGTAGCTTAAGGTAATTTTAAATTATTTTTCTCCTTGTATGTTATATCAAAGTGTATTTACATTGTTATAAGGTATGATGGGGTTGACATATCCTTATTGGACAAAAACCCCTTTTATAAAAATAAAAGATAAAAAAAAAATAAAAAAAAATGCCTCCGCATTCCCCTGATCAAATCCTAAACAAGACTTTAAAAATGTGTTAAGTACCTAACCTAAATAATTTCATCAAGAGCCATCTGGAGTTTTTACGCGGTACTTAGGTATATTCTTTTAACTTTGCTGAACCCGTCCAATACGCTGGGGGAATTCCCGTCTTTGTAGCGGGTTCTTTGAAATGAATTTCACTTGCCAGATATTAACGAAATAAACATAAACACTACATACAAATGTAAACTGAATAAAAAGCTTGTAAAACTACATTTTTTTAAAGCTGGGGGGCCTCATTCAGCTTTGCCGCCCCGGGCCTCTGACAGGCTTAGTCCGCCACTGCTGCTACCCAATACTTCGACCAGGTAGGTGAGGTTAGGTTAGGAATTGTTTTTTATAGTTTATTTGAGAAATAGTATATTATAGGTAAATACAAATCTATTTTTCGTCATCATCATCTGCCTGCCTTTTCCCAACTATGTTGAGGTCGGCTTCCAGTCCAACCGGATGCAGCTGAATAACAGTATTTTACATGGAGCGACTGCCGATCTGACCTTTACAACCTGGCTCACGGGCAACACGATACCCCATGGTAAGACTGGTTATGAGACTTTCGGGCTCCTAACGACTAAAATCACTAAACAAAAAAAACAAAAAATAATACAAACAAACCACAAAAAAAAAACAAACAAACACAAAGAAATCATCAACATACTTGCGTAAATATTCACCCTGGCTACGGAACCCTTCCCTAACGTAGTCGGCCGGTCCTTTTTTTCATAGTTTCAAGATATATGTATGTTTTCATGTATAAGTCCACGAAATAATAAAGTTAGCACATTATGATATCGGTAATTTGATGTTTGTTCATGTAAATGGAGTCACTTAGGCATTATCGTAACGTGAGGGGCCCGTGGGGGAACCGCGAGCGCCTGGCCGGGCGCCTAGCAACGCATCCCTAATTGAGTAGGTAATCTTTGAAAAAATATATCGGAAAATCATCCCAGAGGTGGCTTCGCCAGACTGTTTGTGTTTCGCAAGATAATGGGACCTAACGAATACGCGATTAGGACGAAACTACCAGTAATTTCCTCGGAGACTGCCAAGCATCGTTAGTCGTTACTCATGTCCTCATTCTTGATTGTTTCCTATTCTATGATGTCTATAGTGACTAATCATATTATGTTTGTTAAGTTAACCACAAACAAAATGTTTGGGCTGCCTACTCACCTGCTAAGTATATGCAACGCTAAGCCAGGTGCCTACTTATATGTAGGTATACTTCTTATACATTTGCCACTTTTGAGTGATTTTGTTTCAAACGCTGCAGTTGTGCACATTTCTTTTCCAGCCTCTAGTATATCCATCGATTTGATTGTTTCGTTTGATTCATATTTTGTCAACTGCCACAATCCACATTTGACAGAACGACAAAACTATTCAACTTAATTGGATACTCGGACTCGTATAATGTACTTAGGTGTGCGAAATGAAATAAGTCTGAATAAATGCATTTTTTACTTTTTCTCTATCTATTGTAGTAACTATATACGTAAGTTAAACAAATTTAAAACCGTGATTTAAAAAGTGCGAGTCGTACTCGTTGTTGGTTCGAGTCCGCACTTGTCCAATCTTAGAGATAATATGAATTGTGTACGTACCTGTGACAACGCGTTGTGAGCTGCTTTTTGTCTGAATGGATGTTTTCATTCTTAGAGCCTAACAGATGCGCAGGTTGCCGTACCATAGACTATCGTAATTGTGTAGTATCTACTGTACCAATACACAGTAATATTAAGGAAAAATGTCCACTGCTAGTGATGGCCTACAAAGCCATTTAATAAGTTTGTGTTTTTATTGGAAATGACCTGCCTACCGTTTCCTTTCTGATAAAATCGAAGAAGACCTCTTTTAATTAAGAAGTTAGTTAGTTGATTTGGTTTGCGTATGTTTGCAACCGGCACGTGTTTGTTACATGGTCGCAACTTGCTACCGAACCAGATGCTGTAGCCCCCACATGTCGCGTGTTGCTCTCACCAGGACCCCGGCACATTGCTTCACTACTTCATTGGTCTAGTGGTCGCAAGAGCTAAATTGCTGGGCATGAGGTCCTAGGTTTGATTACCAAGTCTGCCAAATTGCTAGTAGGATTTCCATGTATGTGTACAAGCTAAGATTTTGTTTACCTACTATAAACCCGTCGCGGGGTCTGGGGACCGTCGTTATGAATAACTTTAGCTCAGGGAGTAATGCTCTGCTAAGGTACTGCGATAAAAAACCAGGTGTTCAGTACATTTCCTGTTTCTTATATCGACAAAATGTATGGGGCAGCTGATTTCAGGGTTGATCTCGTATTAAAAGTTGATCGTAATAATGAGGATGGGTTTCAGAGGCACGGTGTCATGATTGGTCAGTAACTGGGCTGTAGAAGTCAGATAGGCAGTCGCTCCATGAAAGAATACTGGTATTCAGTTGCATCTGGTTAGGCTGGAATCCGACTCCAACATAGTTAGGACAAAGCTCGACAGATGACGATTGTTGTTAATGGCACGATTGGAGATGTACGTCGTGTGAGTCACGGACTTACTCATCGCCGCCGGGCACCCTTCCAGCACTCCGTACAAAATACTCCCCCGTCACCTCAGGTACCACCCTGTATTAAAAGTTACCAAACAATACGGAACTAATATTATTTAAAACATGGAAGACTAACAGCGACAACAGACAGGACAAATAACAAAATAATTGACTGTAAGCCAAGTACTGTAACAAGTCTTCACGTTTAGTGACGAAGTATGTGAACAAAAACATCACAAGCACACAAGATACATCTAAATAACACTAACAAACAACAAAAATAATTAAAAAACTTAAGGCTTAGAGACACCTTCTTGCTGAGGTCACACTAATAGGTTATGTCGTCTACATAATATATTGCATTGAAATGACCACTTGCACGCACTATATAAGTGGTCAGCCTACTATTTGAGGTGTATTGGTACGCAAGGGCGGGTTAAAGCGAAATGACTTACTTGTCACATTAAAATACAGTTTAGACTACAACTCCGGCCTGTCAATATCATTACTTGTTTAGGACTTTGACTAAAAATAAGAATAGAAAACAATAGAATGTAATACTCTTTGTTGTACGCCATGGAAACTTACAAATAATGAGTTTAAGAGCTACATAGAGTGTTACAATGGGCGACCTTATCGCTAAAAGCGATCTCTTACAGACAACCTTTGGATAGACTTGATAGAGAAGGAGACCATATATGTTGGTAGGTTCGTGGTGCACTATTGCTATATGCATCAGTCATTTTCAGGTTATTTTATTAGCTATCAAGACGTTTACTAGCTATTGCTAGTAAACGTCTTGATAGCTAATAAAATTAATACAGTACAGTTTCAGTTCCCTAGAGGTTCCTCTAGCTAGGGAACTGAAACTGTTGTTCATGTATGTGATCCTTATTTTTTATCATTATATTATTGAACCAGCTTAGCGCGGCGTGAGGCGGTGGCAGCCTGCCAGGCCGTGCCAGCCTGCCAGGCCGTGCCAGCCTGCCAGGCCGTGCCAGCCTGCCAGGACATTGCACGTAATGTGCAGTGGGCTGCAGCGACTGCTGAATTCTTTCCTTTTCTCGGACTACTCGGACAGCAAAGTTTGTATTCGATTAATGATTATGTTAAAGTCAAAACTCTTCATGAAACGTAACATCACGCCTGTACCCGACGTGTTAGGTAGAGGTGTGTGCACCCACAATCTATTGAATCTTCGTTATATTAAGAAATATAGGTATGTATGTCCCAAACAGCTTCATATTGGAAGTAAATTGCGACAAATCCTTTTCTATTTTCCTTCCTCGCATTGAAATCAGTATATCACTGATAGTATTATTATTCAGTTGTAATGGTTACACGTGCTTGGCATTACCATATCTACTGATAGTAATCCTGTATCAAAAATAATTGATATTTTTGGTTTATTGATGATGTACGGCTGTCTATTATTATTTGTTGAACATTTTTCAGTACCTATAGTAGGTAGAGATAAGTTTTTATTTCAGAATAATGGAAGGTAAATCATTGTAAGTACTTATTTCAAAACAGCTCGGAAAATATTTAAGATAATGTTTCGAAATTGATGCTCTCCTGGAACGATCCTGTGTGTGGGGAGAATTCTGTCAGTGTTGAGTATTGGTGAGAGGGGGGTAGACAAGCAAACCACAACTTTTTTGAAAAAAACACTTTTTATTTAACATCTGTCGAGACCAGCTCGGACATTTCGGTTCACATAAGTGCGCCTGCGCGTAAGTCGTAAACTTCTCAATTAAAACAACTACTTAACACTAGAGGATAGTCAGTCAGAGACTTGTCAACATTAAATACTTACAATGTAAACTAGTAACACCAGCGAGTTCCGGCGGGCCGGATCACAACCATCACAACCATCAATAAATAATAAATTAACTGCGAGTTTCGGTATTCGGCCGTGGTACACTCACGAAATAAATTATTGGAATGGAGTTGAATGCATAGGAACTTGTGTGCACCCGCGGGCGGCGCGGGCGGCCGGCGGCTCACGACACTTCGGTGGCCGCCGTGCTCTCCTCGATGAGGCAGGTGCAGCCCACCGGCACCTTGATGACCTTCGGCGAGTCCTGTCCCTTGAACGAGACCTGCACCCAGTCGTAGATCTCCACGCACTCTGTCATGAAGGCGTGGTGGTGCTGCCGGCAGCAGCCGTGGGTGATGTGGTGCTCGCTGCAAAGCTTGTTGGGGCGCGCGGCGCACTTCAGGTACTTGATGCGCCGCGGTATCCGGTCCGGGTCGTCGTCGATCTCCACTGCAATGGGGCACATCGTCTTGTTGGCGACCTCTGACAGGACGAACTCCTTCTGTGGCCTGGCGAGCACGTATGCGGCCGCCGCGACCAGGACGTAGGCAAGTATCAACAGATATCTATCGTGCGACATGTTTAAATTTTGTTGAGGTGGTATGGTAGCGAGTGGTAGCGTGCGCTCTCGTAAAGACTGGGTTGCGAATAAGTAGGTGTGGTATCAGACGTCCACTTATATCTGGGGAGCGAGTTTCGCCTCCTCCGCCGCGCCGGCCGTAGGGCCCGTGCGGCGGCGGCCCGGCGGGGTCCGCAGCCGGTCCAGTCGCGTCGCGACCGCCGCCGCCGCCGGCCGCGCGCCGCCGCACCAGCGTGCTCGCGAGCTCCGCGCGACTGACACTGCGATCACGTTAATCGTCCAACTCTTGTATTTGTTTTCGTTTTGTTTACTTTTGAAACTGTGCTGTGAAGTGGAATATTTGTTAAATTGTCTCGAACTGCCTCGCAGGTTGGAGTGTCGTGAAACTTTCAGGACTGGTGCGTGCAGGAATACTTCGAAGTATTGTTTTTATTTTAATATGAGACGGGCAGATTGTTTTAAGACCGGCAGACTTGGAACTCATTTGCACTCTTTGAAAGTTACACTACCTTTAACTATATTTTTACTGTTTATGATAGGCTAACATAGGAGACAACTTTTACTGTGGGTGTGTGGACCACCAACACTGAAAATGAGATGAAAGAGTATTCTTATATTGTTTCCTATAAAAAAAAATATTTCATGAAAGAGTTTCTGTAAGGATGTCAGAGTGCGACTGTCAGCAAAAGCTTGACAATACTTTCACCCCCTGCGGAATGATTGCAATTTCTTGCTGTTATAATAAGCATGTTTGATGTTGTGACAATGTTGAACGTTTCTACGCTGCTCTGTTGACGGGTCCTCAGTGACACTGCAACGTGCGCCTGAGTGGCTCGCGCAGTCCTGGCCGCGTGCCAGACGGTTCACAGCGTGTGATTGGTCGCCGATCTCATTTTATTATATTATTCCCTGATTGGTCGTGTATTAACCAATAGTTTGTTATGTATAATCTGGGCGGGCGGGGTCATAGGTAGGTATATACTCATACACAATGTGTTATATACCTGCCCACATAGGACACAGATGTGACTCCTCGTCTGATGACGTCATGTGAGTAGCTAACATGTCATCCAGGGATGACATGTATCACCAAATCATTAGTTTTCTTTGCCCGTGATAAAGATATCAATGTACTTACTATTTTTATATCTCCACGACAAAATATAAAACAGTATTTTTATTGTAAATTGTCGGACAATTTAATGAGAAATAAGTTAATTTTCAAGTTCTAAAAGTATTCCGGTATATCAGTTGAACGAAGTCAGTATCACACAATCTGCCATACGATAAGCAGGTATTACACTACGCACACTACGCGTTGCACGCTGTTGTTTGCTGTCAGTGCTCGTCTATCAATACTGACACATAATCGAATGTCACGGCAGCCTGCGCCTTCGAAGGGGCCGCAGGGCTACAGGACGCCTCTAAGGATACCTGTTAGTTTTAAGAAAGTCCGTTACCTCATAATTTTCTACTTACTTCATGTCCTTAGCTTCATCTTCACAAAATTATTTTTAGAATATTACAAAAGTAACTAGATCTAACTCTTCGACATGATCGTCCTGCCACGCTTATTCCAATGTATGTGCGGTCGGCGCTAGACTCGATCTAGCTGCACGTGCAGTACGCTTATGTAATAATCAGTTTTGTACATATTTATAAATAATATCTAAATACCCACAAACACGCACTAACCAGTGTGGCTACGACTTACAATACTCTGATTCCTGTGTTGTATGTCCCCGTCGCATCCCGACAATACTCTTGCTACTCTTGCTTGCTCCTTTCCTCTTGCTTGCTCCTTTCGTCTGAGGCGGTATTTACACCTTGTTTAAGCTCGTTGTACACTCATTTACAAATCAACTTCCACACATTGTGAAGCGACTTCATTAGTTAATTAGTTTGCATGTTTACAATTCCCCCGACAGGACAGGAAACTTCCAGAAAAGTGTTCCAAGCTACTCAGGTGGGTCTCTATTGTAATGTGTCTGTATTGTTTGGAAATATGTTTTGTGTACAGTGTTCAACCCTAGTCATAAGCTAAGCTGCCGCCAATGGATTTGTTTTACAAATAATCTTAGTCATAACGGGACAGCCATACATTAGTCAGTACAGTCGAGGTCACGTGTTCGATTCCTGCACGGAACAGATGTTAGTATGTCCTACAGGTAGTGGGTCCGGGTCAGGCTGTTTGTGTATGTGAGTTTAAACGCACCCACGATACAGGAGAAACTCCGAGTGTGAGGCAGGGGCAGCAAGAACAGTAACGCGATGGAGTAAGCAACAGCTAAAGTAATGGAGACATCAATGTTATTATAATATTATACGGGACATGTTGCTGATGCTTCACAAGCGCCACATTTGTCGCGTTCGGAGCTCGTACCTACTACGTACGGTAGGTTTATTTGAAACACATTTGTTAAACAAATGTTCGACAGATAACAGTCCACAAGCTGACCGTGAAAATATACCGGCAGCGGCGCACGCGTCGCGAATCCGCGAGTGTGTGAGCGAGACAGCACCACGCGCTACTCATGTAAATTACATAATTTCACGGTTGCGAGGAGGTCAGTGTACTCCGTTGATACATTTCACTCGTGTGACCTAGTGGCCGCCTACTTGATCTGTTAAGTGGTCGCGTTGCGCCGGAGTCTGGATATCTATAGAGATGTCTGAGGCCCGACTTAATAAAGATCGTTTATCGGACAACGCATTAGAGTATGTATTTCGGGACAGCGACATACTCTAGTGCGTTTACTTTCTGACACGCCACCATCACGATATCAGCCTCTCAAGATTATTGCCAATAGGAACTGGGATCAAAGGGAATTGAGACACAGTTTTCAATGTAAAACATGTATCTCAGTTCCCAAGATTTTGAAGTTTGAATCACAAGATAATGTGCGTAGTGTCCACGTGATTATTACAGCCTGCCTTGCGGTTCGTTAGTCGTTATCTGACTCCACTCCAGGAGAGACTAATGACACGTGCTGTGTACACAATACAGTAGTGCAGTGCTTAAAGAGGCGTTGAGTCTCGTAGCGCAGCTACGCGCCACCGCTACGCCTCCGCTACGCGGCTACGGGCACAGGGGTGGCGAGCGTGAAAGGCATTCTTAATGTAGGCCCCGAGGAGAGTTGCACATGACACACTAAATACCGACTGATATTAAGGCAGAATTCCGTTATAAGCATGTGTGTCACTATCCTCCTGTCCCAATTTATTTGAGGTCGGCGCAGCACGTTTTCTTCTTCCATTAAGCTCTATTTGCCGTCATCTCAAAAGTCACCTCCTTTCTAGCCATAACATTTTTCACACAATTCTTAAATCTTTTCTTTGGTCTCCCTCCACTCTTGTTACCCTCCACATTCATACTAAAAACTTTCCTCACAACCTTGTCCTCATTCTTTCGCATCACATGCCCATACCATGACAACCGATTTCCAAACAACTTCTCGGTCACAGGCTCCTCTTTTAGACTTCGTCTTACATACTCATTTCTTATCCCCCTCTGCATTCTCATCTCAGCTGCATGCATGCCTTTCATTCATCCCCTTTTGCGGTCCAACATCCTGATGCATAGAAGACAGCAGGTCTTATCATTGTTTTATAAATCTTACCCTTAAGTTTAAGGGGAAGTGAGAGTCGAAAGTTGTCGGAAGTCAGTGCAGACCGGGAGACGCTACCAAGCGCTATGGCTTCAGGACTGGAGAGACCGCCGCAGTGGCAGAACATATTTTCAGTTTTGGTTCTGCTGATTTTCAGCTTGCAGCAGTGCCGCGCTGTCGTTATTACGGTTTCCATGCTCGTTAAAGTCACCCCTAAAATCACTTCCTCACTCTCTTGCACATCTCTCATCACACAGTAAAAATGTATCTCTTATACTATCTTCTCATCCTGACTGGGGTGCATACATGCACTACCTGCAATACCAACGACAATGACTTTTACAGCTATCACTCACTCTATTTGCATCTAACACACATTCTTTTAGCTCACTATCCAAAACTATACCCACCACATTTACGCTTGCCACCGCTTCCATAGTAGAAAAACTTATATCCTTCTCCGAGAAAAAGCCCTATTAAAGCCCTCCTAAAGCTAGAGAGCTTTCGCCCCCTTCCACTTTGTTTCTCGCAGACACGCTGTATTTATTCGTCGCATTTTCAAAACATTTGCTAACTCTCTTCCTCTTCCAGTCATCGTACCTACATTCCAACTCGCACATCTCGGCTTCACTTCTCTTTCTCGTTCATTTTTCACGTTTTAGTGCGAGAACCCTTGTCCGATGATGCTCCTCCGCGTCGCCTAGGCGTACGCCGTAGCCCTATCGGGCAACATATCATTTGTACTTTCCATGCTGCAAAAAGTTTTGGCACAAGTTTTCACAGTCGGCCGCCTGCCTAACACCAACCCTCCTTCGCAATGCCAGTGTTGGTGGTTCGCAGCCACCGTGCAAAGTACTTAATGTTTCGCAACAGGTCTCAAAGTTCCTTTAGTCGCGTGCGATACCCACGGAATGAAATGGGGTGGTCATATTCTTAATCCGGGTCCACACGGACTCATATTAATCATGTGTGTGTGATATGAAAATGAAACTCATTACAGGAACCACTATGTCTACGTTTGGATTGTATTGTCACAAACACTTACGACTAAGTATTCACTACAAAATAACATAATAACACTTTTTCTTAAACGTGTAAAAACCAACATTAGTTTAGACGCGGATCAAATACTGTTAAGTAATTGTCATCAGCGTCATCAGCGTCATCAGCGTGCCCTCGGTGATATTAAAATTGTAAATAAGCATGTCGCGTGACGTGGCTCTACCGCGAGCTTTGCCACGCTCAAAAAACTTCGGAAACATTGTTTGAATATGAATGGAATGTTTTATGTCATAGTTTCCTGCTGTAATCGAAGTCAATTCATTAATGTTAATTGTAATTGGTTTGCCGTATTTATATAGGTATAATCATTATTCAACACCGGAGTGTTGCCCCCGCCCAAAAGTAGTAACGTGGGGGTTTTCATTCATCAGTTCTTGGCCTATCGTCACACCACAATTTTGATACTGGCTTCTACTTAGGACACGCGTGGTGCTGTCTGACGTATCACTAACCCGTGAGAATATGAATGAGAACACGTAGTACTGATCCAAGTTCCTCATTCAGTTTGCGGTGTGATTGCTTGTGGTCTGGAGCTACCATTGTCTCATTATTTATTCGTAGCGGTGGCAGCGTGAGTCGATGGCCCCGCCGTGTGAGCCAGCAGGCCAGCACCACACAGAGGGCGCTGCCAGCGATTTGATGAACGTTTGAGATTTTGCGAGTTTCAAAGGTTTCCTCGCTATTCCTGGCCATGGCAGCGGCCATGGTAACGGCAAGGCAGGGGGTGCTAGGAATCACCGGGCTACGGCAGGCTGCCTCAATGAATTGACCCTGGCAACGTTCAACGGACGAACTCTGAGGCTTGATCACCATCTAGCGCAGTTGGAAGTGGAGTTAGAGAACATTAAATGGCATGTTCTGGGGTTATGCGAAGTCCGTAGAGAGGGGGAGGACACCGTAACCCTAGACTCGGGCCATCTTCTCTACTTTCGCGAGGGTGATAAAACATCCCAGGGTGGCGTAGGTTTCCTCGTCAATAGGGCCCTCTCTAGCAACGTTGAAGAAATCGCCAGTGTGTCGACCAGGGTAGCGTACCTGATCCTTCGGCTGTCCAAGCGGTACAGCATGAAGGTAATTCAGGTTTACGCACCGACCTCGACACACTCGGATGATGAAGTGGAGGATATGTACGAAGACATATCCAAAGCCTTGCACAACACCACTAAGGCCCACTTCAATGTTGTTATGGGGGACTTTAACGGCAAAGTGGGAACCCAGACTGGCAACGAATCCCGGATAGGCCCGCATGGTTATGGAGTTAGGAATCACAGGGGGCAAATGCTTGTCAACTTCCTTGAGAAGGAGGGGCTGTTCTTAATGAACTCCTTCTTTAAGAAACAGCCTCAAAGGAAGTGGACGTGGCAAAGCCCCGACACTGTGACTAAAAATGAGATCGACTTCATCATGACGGATAGAAAGCACATATTCAGAGATGTCTCAGTGATCAACAGGTTCAATACCGGATCTGATCACCGACTTCTCCGAGGCTCTCTGAATATCAACTTAAAGCTTGAAAGAAACCGACTGATGAAGTCCACGCTCCGACCTAACCCAATCCATATCATGGCGGGTACCGAGAAGTTCCAGCAGCTTCTCGGGAATAGATTTGTTGCCTTGGAACCCACTGACGACGCTGACGAGAGCCTACACAATCTGGTCGAGACTCTGAGGGATGAGGGCATCAAGTTCTGCAGAACGCAGCGGACGGGCAGGAAATCCAAACTCTCGGCTGAGACTCTCGGGTTGATGACAAAAAGACGGGAAACCACCCAAGCTACTTCGTCGGAGAGGTCAGACCTGAACAAGCGAATTGCGAAGATGGTACGGCGCGACCTTCGGAGCTCCAACACACGCCTCATCGAAGAGGCGATTGAGCGAAACCGAGGGTCCAAAGTATTCACTCAGCAGCTTGGCAGGAGCCACCTGACGAAGCTTAAAACGAACGATGGGAGGACCGTATTGTCTAAACCAGAGATCTCCGCTGAGATAGAGGATTTCTATGGCCGATTATACGCTGCACATGCACCTCATTCCCGACGAGATGACCACGATTCCAGAGCCACCCTGATGCGCCACTACACCGACGAACTGCCTGACATCAGTCAAGACGAGATCGTGTTAGCTCTGAGGCAGCTTAAAAATGGAAAAGCCCCCGGTGAGGACGGAATAACATCAGAGCTTTTGAAAGCTGGAGGAGCCCCTGTTATAAAGGAATTAACGAACCTCTTTAACACCGTCCTTCACAGTGGGAGAACTCCAAAGGCGTGGAGCGGGAGTTTGGTGGTGCTCTTTTTTAAGAAGGGTGACAAAGCCCTTCTTAAAAATTATAGACCCATCTCGCTCCTGAGCCATGTCTATAAGTTGTTCTCACGAGTGGTCACGAATCGTCTCGCCAGGAGACTCGACGAGTTTCAGCCGCCGGAACAGGCCGGGTTTCGAGGAGGATATGGCACCATAGACCACATTCACACGGTGAGGCAGATTATACAGAAGTCCGAAGAGTATAATCAGCCCCTGTGTCTGGCCTTTGTGGACTATGAGAAGGCCTTTGACTCTGTCGAAACCTGGGCTGTTCTGGAATCCTTACAGCGATGCCAAGTAGACTATCGTTATATCGAGGTGTTGAGATGTCTGTACGAAGCCGCGACCATGAGTGTCCAAGTACAGGGCCAGCAGTCTAAACCGATCCAATTGCGCAGAGGAGTGAGACAGGGGGATGTTATATCCCCGAAACTGTTCACAAGCGCGTTGGAAGATATGTTTAAGATGCTGGACTGGAAAGGAAAGGGCATAAACATAAACGGCGACTACATCTCACACCTACGATTCGCAGATGACATAGTCTTAATGGCGGAGTCGCTAGAGGAGCTGAACCAGATGCTGGACGGCCTAGCTTCAGCCTCGCGACGTATCGGTCTTGGCATGAATTTGGATAAAACCAAAGTCATGATCAATGGCCACATTGATCCAATACCGGTCGTCGTACATGGCCACCTTCTCGAAATCGTTTCCGAATACACTTACCTCGGGCAGATTCTGCAGTTAGGTAAAAACAATTTCGAGAAGGAGGCCAAGAGGAGGATCCAGCTGGGCTGGGCAGCGTTTGGGAAACTGCGCCGAGTCTTCTCGTCATCCATACCGCAATGCTTGAAAACGAAAGTTTTTAATCAGTGCGTCATACCCGTCATGACCTACGGCGCCGAGACATGGACACTTACGGTAAGGTTGGTCCACCAATTTAAAGTCGCTCAGCGAGCTATGGAGAGAGCTATGCTCGGAGTTTCTCTGAAGGATAGGATTCGAAACGAATACATCCGACATAGAACCAAAGTCACCGACATAGCTCAAAGAATTAGCAAGTTGAAGTGGCAGTGGGCTGGCCATATCTCGCGAAGAACCGACAACCGCTGGGGTAAACGTGTTCTTGAGTGGAGACCGCGACTCGGCAAACGTAGTGTAGGACGCCCTCTGACCAGGTGGGATGACGATCTGCGAAAGACTGCAGGCAGATGCTGGATGCGGCAAGCTGAAGACAGGGCGCTATGGCGCTCATTAGGAGAGGGCTATGTCCAGCAGTGGACTAGTATAGCCTGATGATGATGATGATGATGAAAGGTTTCCAATTTGAAGTATTTTGCTCCCATGGGATACGTTGGCACCGCAAGTTTTGAAAATGTCGGCCTGTGAATGTCCCCGTTCGGGTCAACATCTCCCTGAATAGGTACAGACGATAGATATTGTAATTAGAGAGGCACTCAAAATAAAATATGAACTAAATGAGCAATGTTCACAGCAATGTTATAATAAGAACTATTAAACATAGAACCCAACAATGCTAGGAAACACTGGCTCACTTGAGTCTCATTGTATTTAATAATAGACTGAATAGGTAAATCCCGCCGTAATCGCGAGGTGTTTATCTGCCGAGCCCGCGCACGCGCCGCTCGCCGACCACGGCCAATTATGCCCACTTTACTTTTATGATAGAAAATCAACACGAAGTAACTACTAATTAATAACTGCGACTCACAGCCACACATCGTAATTACAATTATGTATAAAAAGACGACGTGGTTGTCACCATGAGTTGAAATAAATACTTCTTAACGTATAATAATACGTATTGACTAAATAGCAGACAGGTAAGGCTAAGGCTGCTGTATATGATAAGCCTACATCCTATTGAGAAGAGCAGAGTGCTTGGATCTGACGCAGAATCATAATCCAAAAAGAACTAAAAAAATCCAGCCATTGGTTAAATAAGATTGGTATAAATTGCAAAAAAAATTGTCAATGGTTGGACTTATTATTTAGACTTCCTTACTAAGGAGGGGTCAGCTGGTAATTTATTGTTCTCCAATATCTTAAGAAATGAAATGTTGAATATTTTAAAATCGTCCGTAAGTGTGCTACATCATGTCTTGTGCAACAGTATGGTAGTCTAACTGCCTCTACTTGCCGCTGCCTGCCTGCCGAGGTACATATCTTACAATAATGTCGTTTCTGAGGTTACCAAGGGGTGGCGGGCTGCCCAGTAGCTGGGTTGTCGAGGTCGGGTAGAAAGTCGCTCCATGTAAAAAACGGGTATTCAGTTGCATCCGGTTAGACTGGAAGCCGAGCCCAATATAGTTGGGAAAAAGGTTAGCCATTTAAATCCCTCAGAAACGACATTCACCTGCCTGAGCAGATGAATGTCATTTTCTGAGGGATTTACTCGCGGCTGTTATTAAACCCTCTTATGTTATTAGCGTTATCTCTGTTAGTTAGTTACACTACTTTGCGGATAAGTGACTGTAATAATCCACTTATTTAATACCTAATGCTTAACCACTAACATGTTGCAGAGTGCGAATCCTGCCTCTCCCTTCGCGAGTGCTGGCGGGGCTGGCGGGGCTGGCGGGGCTGGGGGGGGCTGCCGGGGCTGGGGGTGCAGGCACAGTCGAGCACGTCGCCGCGGCGGCTGCGCCGACACCAACAACAACGACCTATCGTCCACTCTCATGCAGCTGACGAGCATCCGTCCGTCAGTGTCGGTAATACTTCAAAGGCTATATTGACTGTATCACCGACCACGGTCCTGCACCACGACTAGTAACTAGACTAGGGCAGCGTGGCCCTCTGCTACATTGTTTGCTGCTACATTAATGTAAAAAACAGTTCGCTACTTCCTACTAAATAAAAAATATAATTTCTTCTTGCATTCTCATCAAGTACGTACATATTTATATAGCTATAGACACACCACTCACGCACCAAACATACACCTCACATCTGTTACATAAACTTCCACCACACAACAGTTCATCCACATTTCATAATCGACGTAGTTAATACTTTTCTGTTTTGTTATTAATAAAATATAACAATAGTTTCTTGTCCATCCCAGAGGGATGCGCTACTGTTTCTCTTTATAACAGGCTATTGTGTAGCCTGTATAAGACGACAGTTTCTCAACCATTTAGTGTAGTACTCTAGTGATTGTTTGTTCATGTATTAACTGAGTATTGTATTTTACAACAGCACCATTTATGCAATAAAAGTTTATTATTATATTATATTGTGTATGATCATATTCGTAGTAACGACATAATTTATAAAATAGTTTATTTTTTTACGGAAATAATAAGCGCTGATTTCATGTTCCGATATATAATTCCGTAAAAAGAATCTTATCCTTTTAGCAACACTCATTGCTGTTAATGTTCTCATTGGGATCTGTGAGAGGTACGCGGTGTCTCATGGCCTCAGTTATAACAGTAAGAAGAGTGAACTACTTATCTTCAAGGCGGGAAGCAGGAGTCCGAAAACCGTTCCACCGGTCACACTTGGAGGTATGCCTATAAGTAGGGTCACCAATTTCAAGTACCTGGGGCACTGGGTCACCGAGGACCTCTCTGATGATATGGACATTGAGCGGCAACGTAGAGCGTTGGCGTTGAGATGCAATATGCTGGCGCCCAGGTTTGCACGGTGCTCAAGAGATGTCAAAATTGCTCTTTTTAAGGCATACTGACATTTACAGACATTTTATACCTGCAGCCTGTGGGTCCGGTATACGCGTGGATCTTTCAATGCCCTACGGGTCCTATACAATAATGGTTTCAGGATGCTGTTGGGTTTGCCTCGCTTTTGCAGTGCGTCAGGTATGTTTGCTGAGGCCAACACGGACTGCTTTAGGGCAATCGTGCGCAAGAGTGGCCTTCCTGATGCGCCGCGTGGGGGGCAGTACCAACAGCCTTCTGAATACCATATTGGAGAGGGCTGATTGCCCCGTTGTGAGGCACTGGAACGTAGTTCACGGCTCGGGTGGTGCCCTATATAATGTTCATTAGCTCAATTTTTATTTATTTATTTAATTCAATTATAATAATGTAATTACCATAATTATTAGTTGTTACTAACATAGTTTTAAGATTTTTACTAACAATTTATGGAATGAATTATTCTGAAATAAATGATTTATAATAATTGCCACTATATGTGTAAGAGAAAATGCTTTTGCGGCATAGTTTCATACATCATGTTTTCCCTGTTATTAAAGTATGTTAGTATTACTATAATAATAATTAATTGTGTAAAGTTATGAATGGAATGTGACATAAACATGAGTTATTTTCCTTCAATGGTTCAGTTCAATATTCCCGGTTGCGTGTTCTCAGCAAGTTCCGACGAATTCGTTGAAATTCCCGCGGCCTTCTGTAAGGTATTCCAGTGAAAGTGAAAATACCCATACTACACACACACACACACATCATGTTGTATTCCCATGTGGGTTTTATTGTTATTGTTAACTAAAGAGAGAGACAGTAGGCTACTGCTGTTAGCAGTAGGTAGGTAGGCAGGTAGGCAGGTAGGGAGGTGCAGAAAGTGTATCTTTTGTTCGATTTTTTTATAAGGATAGTTGATGTAATCGTTATCTTGTATAAATGTGCCACAATTTTTTTACTGTAATACGGGTAAATTTTTGATTTAACAATAAACGGTTTTATTTCTTTAATTAATGTTTATGTTTTATTTGCGACCTAAAGTATTTTTTTGTAATAACCTTCAATTTACTACTAACAAAGAAGTAGTCAAGAATTGGCAGTCAGGCAGTCCGCCTCGCTAGCACATTTGGGTAGGACGCATACAGAACTCAAACTCGAGAAAGCCACACAAGACGACCACAGGTTAAATTACGCTACATTCATCCACGAATCGACTTCGCCAGGTCGATTCGTGGATGGATGACAATCCATAACATACCAAAACCGTCCGTGCTTCGGAAAGCAGGTTAAGCCATTGGACCCGGCTGCAATTCGTAGATTGGACAGTCTTACCTAGGATACTCCTTGGTAAGGCTGAGAAAAAGAGCCTTGACAGACATTTGTGTGTATTTAACTAAATAAAAAACATAAATTGTAAAAAACAAGAAACACACACAGACAACGAAGTGATCCCATATTCCGATTTTCCTTTTGAAGTACTCAAACATAATAATATATCCATTCCTTAAATACGCAATTTGCAATATTTAAAAATAACATAAGCTTCCAACTCTTTGTAAGCTATTGTGTGTATATGTATTTAGATTGCGGCATACTCCAATAATTACAAAAAAAATGCGATTAGCAACAACTTACTTTTTGATTGAGAGTAGCTTAAAGTAAAACCCGCCACTTGTTAGCATGTAGGTTTTCATTCATCCATTTGTATATGATGCATACGAACAAATATCTGACCGCGCCAAAGATATAGTATATAGTGTATGATCACGTGCCGATTACATTAGCAGTGCCTCCTCGGGCGCGTTACACAACGTACCGCGCGCCGGCTGACTCAGACCTCATACTCGCATCAAACATAGGATGCCAAAATATATGTATATCAACTGATTTTTGAGTAAATGTTCTGATTCATCGTCGTGTGGGAATCTTTAAAGAAGAGGCAAATAGTTTAGCAGTGATTAAATATCGTCCGCCGTTTGTGAGGAAACTAAGTAAGTAACATTCCTTGGAATGAATTAGAAAGATTATAAAATGATGATTTGTTTTATTATTTCATGAATTGCTGGACAACATTGTGACGTAGCCACGTAGCAACACAGGTCTACGCCGTCATGTTGCGTAGGCGGCTTGCTACGACTGCTACGAACTAGTTACAAGTAATGAGGGAACATAGTAACGCGGCCTTAACTTAATTATTATAATGTATAACCTGACTCCCATAGTACTCGTGCTCGCTGCCCGCACACACAGCAGCTATGCATACATTATATTTACGATCTTGTTTTATCCTCAACGGCTAATCTACTAGCTAGCTTACGTTAATATTTATTTCATTTAATATTATATTAATTTGAGTGGCTTATATAAGTTAATCTCGGTGACGAGAAACATTTTTGTAAGCGATAAGCGTGTGAGTTTATCAACACGATGTATATAATTACAAGCCGGCGGCAATCTATCTGCTGTCGGTTTGTTGGCCGCTGTCCATGAGCAGTTCGAGTGCCATGTGGGATGTCACTGGTTGACATTATTTTACAAATATTGACAAACGAACATGGACGCCAGCGGGTGAATCCCCGGCGCGCAACATGTAGCACCACTCAATGTGAGCAAACTAGTTTACCTAGTCTGTTGACTAAATGTGTTTTGTTCATGAATTTAAATTGAATAAATACTTAAGCAACACAATATTGTTGTAATAGTCTGAAGACATCAGGTCATTAGTTAGTTAAATGGGCGCGACCTGACTTGCGTGGTGGATTGCCTACCGCGCCGTTTATGATGCGTGGACTGCGCTCGCGCAGGACGGCGTCCGCTTCAGGCCTGGGAGTTACACACACAGCTTTGAACTATGTATTGTACGGGCACACACTACTGCACCAAGACTCCAAATAAATAAGGTGCATGTGCAGCTCAAATAAATAATTGCCCTGCTTGAAAGTGAACCCGACGTTCGCTCGCTCCACAACCCAGTTACTGGGGAACATGATACCCCTTGGTAAGACTGGTTGTCAGACTTTGTTGCCATACATGGTGGGTAAATGAATTAGTTTGACTAAATAACCAGCTTAAATAAAAAGTCCGCAAGCATATTGAGAGCCTGTCTATTGAGCGCACCAGCTATAGCCTGTACTTACATCATTGTAGCAGTTCAGTTTATTCAAAATTTTTGCAAAGAGATATTCTATATATATAAAAATAGACGACCTAGTAATAGTGAACGAGAAACTAAATATATATATAAACTAAGATAATCAATTCACATCCTCAGTTGTAAAATGCACTTAAAGTAATTTAAAGAAAATAGTAATTCATGGCTTTACCTTGTACCTAGTACCATAGAGAGCCGAAATCTGTTCCACACGACAGAGTAGAAAATTCCTACTTGAAATGTTTTCAGGTATTCAAAAAGTGGACCCCAGGGACTGTATACAAAACATGAATAGATTAGGCAAAAACCTTTAGTTATAGAATTAATAGAAATATTTTTTAAATCGAATTTTAAGATGAAAACGCACGCACAAAATTTTTAACAAAAGATTTGTTAAGATTGAAAAGCAAGAAAGAAAGATTCACTTTCAATGATTCGAAACGATCAATTTATATATCTAAGGAAAAAATACAAAAAACAACAAGTCATGCAAACCATTTCAATGATTCAACTAATGAGAGATTGAACAGTCTGAAAGCAACCCAACACGATACAAACAGGGTATATCAACCCAATCAAACAATACGTGTCTACTTAGAAATTATTTTTTCGAAAACACTTGCCAACAACTTAAAATTGTATTCCAAAATATCCAAAGTATTTATAATAAAACATATTTATTATGTGTTGGAAGAATTCTTCAATCAAAACCCTATGTATAACGCCGTGTGCAGCGGTGTGTAACTGTGCATATCACAGACATGGTTATCAAAGGAAAAGCTATCAAAGATTCAATTCACCGGATATAAAACTGCAGCGTCACACTACTGCCGTACGCGCAGAGCTGGCGTCTGCATCTTGCTTCAAAATCACATCGACTGTATAGAGAGAAGTGATATCTCAGTCATGTCAATAGAATTATGTGCAATAGAGTTAACAAAAGAAAAGACATTATTAGTAACGATTTATTTGAACCAAAGAGAAGAAGATATTTTTTAAAGTCAATTAAAACTAATAATGAATTATATAAACGATAAATACTCTAAACTTAATGTTATTATAGGTGGCGATCTTAATATTAATATTTTGGGGAATAAAAGGAACACTAGTCAATTCTTAAATGTAATGTTATAGTACCACTAACACAACACATACAAACCCACGCGCATAACCCAAACCACATCGACATGTTTAGACTTGATGTTTACAAACTTGAATATAATGAAAATATTCACTTCCGTTGAAGAGTGAGGTTTCTCAGATCACTGCGGAACAGTGATACACACACCATACCAAATGTAACCACTACACAACCTACATGGTACGCAGTAACAGATTATTTAACAACACAAACATATTAAATTTGAAATGCGCTCTAAATACCCAGACATTGGAATATTATTACCTATTTTATTAATTTATATATTTTAATTTTTCATTTTAAATAGAACGACTGAAGCCAATTACACTATTTAAACATATATAATTTATTTAACACAGTCATGTATTCTTATCAATATCACCTTCCATTTATTTGCAAACATATCAAAATCTGTGTTTGGGTTCAGGAGAGCGTTAATAGCAGCTAATGTCCGAGGAACAGGTGACTTGGAGTGTGCAACAGTACGGCAAGTTGGCACAGCCAGTAAGCGGTGTTTCCTGTTACGACAGTAATTGTCAGGCACAAATAGCTTGCAGATTTCATTATGCAGACTGATCAGAATCAGCAATTTGGTGGGATACAAGAAAGGATAAACCCGTACAAGCGCTAGTGAAAGTATTTAAGGAATAAAATAAAATAAATAAATATTGCTGGACAATCCACACAGCATCATCTAGCCCCAAGCTAAGCAGAGCTTGTGTTATGGGTACTAGATGACTGATATACTTAATACAATACATAACATAGATAGATATTTTTTATTATACATAGCAAATACCCAGAACACCCGAAACAAATATTTGTAGATCGTACAAACATTTGTCCCAAGGCGGGAATCGAACCCGCAACCTCCTGCGCCGCAGGCGGACCTTCGCTCGCTGCGCCACATAAGTCACAAGTCGTCATAAGGAATGCTTTTGAACTTTTTCTAAAGCTTAAGCATATTGCTTCTCAAAAGGATTGCACACGCACATACTAGACTCAAGCTTGCTACGGACCAATGCCCCAAAAACAAGCTTGATAGCGTGTCGGTTATGGAAGTCACAACAATTCCTTAAAACAAAGCCAAGGGGGCTGAAGGATTCCTTAGTAGTGGACGTGATGTGGTCGTGGAAAGTAAGCTTAAAATTATATCGACGAATAACAAAATATACGACAACTATAAAGCATTTCACGATACACAATCTAATATCCTCAAAGAATCCCTAAACAAAACATTAAAAAAAAAAACGAATTACATAAAATTATTGGTTAAAGGCATCACAAAAGTATGTTGATAAATGTTTTAAGTTGTGGCAGAAGCCGTACGGTAAGTACTGAACGGTACACAGCCACTCGTCAATATTGAGCAAGTCGGCGATGTTGCGAGCTCGTGGTTCACTTGTTAATGTTATAAAGTACGAAACTGTGCTGACAGTGAACCGGTAAATGTTCGAAAGATCAAAGTCGGGTCGGCGTCGATGCGCGAGCGGTGTTTTGACTTAGAGAGGTTGCGCTGCATTGCTGTGTGTAAGCGACGCCGGCGAACAGAGACAAACAGTTGGTTACCATGGAAACAACGGAATTGCAGAACGACTACCGTTGAGCTTTCTGTGAAATGAAGATGTCTCGCACTCCGGAGGTGTTTAAAATGGACCGTCCCACTGCGAGGGTCATTTGCTTGCCAGTCCCGCATCCGTGCCTGACACGATCCCGTGTATATTTCCATATATAGCGAAGCTAAGTGAACATTAGCCTTAGGCTGGAGTGGAGCGCCGCCTTTAGTCTCGTGGGAGCACCGCTGGCATTATTGAAAGCTGTGTAGTTAACGTTTTGCGGTTGATTGTGTTAACCGCATCAACCGCAAATGTGTCACCTCTGTTGGAGCAAATATCCATTAACTAAGTGAAATTACAGACGCCCGACGATTACTGAGGATCATCGCACTACATCCGGGATGCTACTCAAATTTCATTGATAGATACGCTCTCTTACTAAAGCATAATCAGACAAACAGAAAAGCTGTTCCTTTTGTCTGTGTGTTTCTTATGTCTATCTATTAGATACGAGTGCCGTGAGCACTTTTGACGGCAGGAACGACGTCTGTTGCTCCTTTGGACAATGCCCTATGTATATTATTTAATAAAAACAAAGTATGTATACAAACATCATAACTTAAAAGCTATGCCTCACAAAACAAAACAAACAGTCTTCTAAAAAATGGTTTATTAGTCAGGACACTAAATTTGAGAATAAACAAATTAAATTAATTACTACTGCTTCGATCTACTGCAAAGGTATTCTGCTACGCTGCAGTTGTAGTAGGCATTACTACGAGGTTCAGAAAAAAGTATTTTTTTAACTTCACATTAATTGTACTAGTACTACTATAGACGTCACGAAAACTCATTTAATTCGCCAACCAGAGACTGGAAGCGCGCTAACATAACAACACGCGTGTAAACCCGAAGGGTTCGGTAGAGGTGTAGGTACTCTGAGTACACCCACATTGCACCAGTTATGTTTAAGCTGTGTAACAGGGCGAGCAGCTAATAACTCACTATTTAAAAAAATGCTTGCGTTTATTTTTGCCGGAGGAAAAAGATAATATATTCTCGTCAGCTTACTTAATGTTCCGGTTGTTGGTTCTACAGTTGAGAAAAACTATTCGCCAATATTTTTCTTAAGTCATTCATAAAAATGTATTATGTCGAAGATTTCCTTCCATTTTTTGCGTCATTTTGTAATAATGACGTTCACGTGGGTTACTTCAGATGTTGCTGAGATGTGTCATGGAGGAAAAGTAAGCCTTAGCCATTCTGCCTTGACGTCACTTAACGGTGCCTTCGTAGGTGGCTTGCCATGAATATACCAAACCTCTGTTTTTTATTGACATTACGGGGAAGAACTAAAATAATATATACATTTTTTTTTTTAAATTTCTATTAGGAATTTAATCATTTTAAATCGAGCTTTATCGTACGAGTCCGTACTCGCGCACGTACCCTTCCGCCCTCCGTACCGTACGGTCCCGGGCCGTTAAAAATCGCCGGTGGCGGCGGCGCGGCGGCGGCGCGGCGCTCATATCTACTAGCTAACATATCCTCGACCTCCTCTCTCTGAGCTTGTCATTGTCTCGGAGAAAGTCTCAGTGAATACGTACAGTTATAATCTTCGTTTAAACCTTCATAATTGTGGGCAGAAAAGACGACAGCTGATGTTCTACATAGCACCTATTATCGGTTAAAATAAAATAACCCTTTTGAAATGCTGTGCATGTAATCGGAATGTTTTGTTTTTTTCTAATCTTTATCTCAACACAGGGCAGTAACATTTTTGTGTTCGGATCAGTATTTCTAGCGATAACCTTTTACAAACACGCAAATAATTTTACCTCTAACTGTATCCTATTGAAGTATATGATGAGCCACTTCCTCAAGTATGGAAAGACCAACGAAAGATCACGCAATATCCATTGCGGATAAAGTTGAACTAGTGTCAGGTGATAACGGTAGTCCGGGTGCTGTCCGGTGCCGTGCGGCGCGTGCGTCACCGGCGACACTTTCACTGCCCGCGCCCCCTTTCACCGCGGCCTTGACCCGCGATCTGACGCGTCCATGCGCTGCGCGCGCGGCGTGCGCCACCACCTCAATGAATTGCTTTATTTAATATGAATGGCAAAGGAGCTTTATTTGAATGAAAAAAACTATGAACCATGAAACATAACCGACCACATACTAAGACTATCTAAATGATAAATGATGTGTGATATTTATTTCTGTAAATTTAATTTTTAACAAACACTTTTACTCGTCAACAAGTAAAATACTTTTTAATCTAGGTTGGTGTTCCGCTATCTGACTACTCTGAAAAGAAACTCAGCGATCATAGTCTCAATTTAAAGTCCAGACATTATCTTGGTTAGATCATGTGAGGACCATGCATATTAGTCTCCGAGATGGTCTTTCACTCAAGGTCACCTTGAGTTTGTAGGAACCTTGTCCGATAAATAATATATTGTTTAAGATTTGAGTAAGGCAAATAACTGAGAGTGACTTTTTTGGAACACATGTTAGTTTCATTATATTTTAACCATTGAAACGAAATAGCGTGTAAATAAAAACTTCACGTTTGATATATTTTCCATGGTGTTTTGTTTCGCTGTAAAATATTTAATTACTACGGAAATTGCTTCTACTCAATTATTATTTTAAAATGTTTGTGACAATTTCTCCAAAAGTACTAAGATTGCAGAGTTTGTGGTCAGTAAGTAGGTAAATAATATGTGTACAGCACAATTATGTGCAACGGACGTACAGAGTTGTGTGTGCGGCGGCGCGTGCGCACACACAGCGGGCAGAAGTAACGGCATCCTTACTGTGTGTGTCGGACACCTGCAAGTACTTGCAATGGTGCGTGGGGTGGTGCAATGTGCTTGCGACCCTGTTCCGAGAAGTGTACACCAAAAAGTCTTTTTTGCGCTTCCATGATATTATTATGTTCCTTTCTTTTCTTTTGTTTCATAAGTTGCAGTAAGTATGAGATTTTATACTGTAGGTACCGCAGTTGGCACTCTGGCTGTCTCGGGGCATCAAAGAGACAAACTAAACGCTGATGAAGCATCCATTTTTCGTCAATTCTATGAAAACGGATCCAAGTGAAATTAAAACTATAAAAGTGGGATAATCTTATGAAATATTGCACTTGAGTCACGCGCACGCACACTCGTAACAGACGAATGTAGTGTCAAGCTTCATGCGCGTGCGCAGAAGGTTGCGCAATCTCCGGCGCAGCCTCTCGTGGGTAACGGTATCTTTGTGACCTTCAGAGCCGGAGCGTCGACTGGCGATGGCGGGTCTACGTGCAGGTAAAACAAAGGTGATATCAAGAAACTGATGTGTAATCGGCTCACGGAATTTCCTTACTTTTTGGGAAGTGAACAGTCAGACTATGATCTGGCTATCCTCGTATTAAGGAGATGTTAGACAAAATTTCCGCGGGTTTGTTCAAAACGAAAAAAACAAGTTTTATATGTATGTCATTGTAGATATTAAATCAGATTGTGTAAACTACTTTGAACGCCATGGTCGTAAACAAACACTAGAGATATTCCCACGTGCTCCCGGCGGGCTCCGGCGGGCTCGCGCACAGCATCCGCAGCGCGTCCGAGGCACGCACATGACGTACACACGTACGTTCAACTCCTTCCAAACACCATCATAACGCGTGGACCACTTTTCAGTGTGTCCGATGTTGACGCAAGTAGTCCTGCGGGCGGCGCCGGCCGCCGCGGGCCCCTGCCGGCCCCTGCCGGCCCAGGGTAGTGATGCGTGCGTGACGCAGTACGCGTCGGCGTGACGTGGACGTGACGTGGGCCCCGCACGCAGCCCGCCACATGCGCCCGCGTCTATGTTGTATAAACAATGATTCGGTGCAAACAAACTGTTCCTGTTGTAAGTCCGCATCCTCCTCACACGTGTGATGCATTCAGCTGATTCCGCAAACTGAAACTTATTGAAATAACCTACATTCAGTTGTTATTTCTCTAAAATCATTAGATTCTTTGGAAGCGGACGCAAGAGCCGCGCCTCTACCGGTGCGACTTCTGTGTAAGTGTGCGCCTCGTCCGGGGCGCCGCGCTCGTCCGGGGCGCCGCGCCGCGCTCGTCGACACTTATTGTCATATGTGTAGGTAGCTACTAGCTGTGGACTTTCCTACAGTAATCCGTTTTGCGGACGCAGCTGTTAACGATTATAATAAATAATAATATATTAACGTTATCTAAATAGGTATTATGAAAATATTAATGTGTATAGTCATACATAATGCGTATCAGAGAGATAAACATCGGAAGTAGGAAACGAGGTAATCGCCATCTATCTGTCTGATGATTCATTCCCAGATATTATATCTTATGATAAACAAAAAAGGCGAGTATAAATTTGTGAGTTTATCTATGCATGTGATAAGCATACTAATCTTTGATTAGCACCGCGTCCGAGGGCCGCTGCAATCTGCCGGAGAAACAACTGAAACTTAAAGCTAGATTGCGTCTTCAGTCCATCACACGCAGTAAAAAAGTATGAAAGTAGGTAGTTGAATATTAATCAAACAATGTACCTACTTATCTAGTATTAACCGGCTAACCATATCAACATGTGCTTATATACGCACAAACAAATATCTACAAATCACATCGTTCAATGCTTCGTGCACTTGTTGGTTCAATGATATCTACAAATAGTGCTAACTATTGTAAACATGTGAATTTTGAATAGGTATCTAATTCATTATGCTGATTGCGCATTCAAATATTTTGTTTCAATTTTCTAACTGGATGGGAGTCCAAAGTTGGTTTGCGAGATTAAAGGTGAAGCAATACTGTGTGAGTAGCTCACCTTGAGACGTAATTCAATAGTACACTACACATCGTAGGGAAAGCAGGACCCATGAGTACTACCTGCGACACTACCAACTGCTGACGCCAGCAAAGTCTCCGAGCACTCACAATGTCACAGACATGTCGACATGGTCCCGCTCGTGCTAACGGCCGCTACAGTACAGGTGTGGTGGGGTGTGTGCGCATGCGCTGCGGGTCACGGCGCGACGCGGCGGGCCGTCGCCGCGTGCCGGTCGCACACCTCTCCAGAAGTGGAACGTGTCACTGACGAGCCCTCTCAGAGTCAAAAAATGGCTAAGCGGAACGTAATAAAATGTAGTCTCATAAAAAATCAGGGTTAATTTTAAACCTAGGCGAACGTGAACAGTAATTTTTTTAGTTAGTGTTAGTGCGCCCTCATGAGGTGGCCTACTGCTCGGATATATTGACAACGATACGAACGTGAACCTTGGTCAGACATGTTCGATGTTCATCAATATTTGCACGAGCTTGTTCTACAGACGGCGCGGCGGTGTTGATGTTACGCAGACCGTGATAACTTGTGCGCAAACTTTGGCGAGGCATCGGGAAATACCACCGATATCTCATAATTAGCTTACCTACTTAAATATCATTATATTGTTCAAGATTAGAGCTTTAGCAAGCAAAGGATAGTTTCCAGCCAACACAATCGCCAATATTGATTCTGTCACCTCAGAGCTACACACTCGATGGAGCTCATACTTTAACAGCACGCGCTTACGACACTCAACTGTATTTGCAAAACAAACAGATATTGAACACTGCTACTGTTTTTGTTACATGAACACGTTATGGATGTCAGTTCTATATTAGTAGATAATGTATCAAGGGGATAAAGCAGTGTCTTATGTCACCATACCATGTTGACTCTCGAAGGTAATGAAGGATTCTCCAGTGAACTCCTTTACTCCGCTTCACTTTACAGGTCAACAAGGAGTTGTTGACGTATAAGTGTTTGTAAAAACTGTCATTCATCACGAGCAAAGAGAGGGAGTTTAGACTCTTGTCTTGTTTGGCTTCTTATCCTGAATGCAGCGAGGGAAGCTAGCCCAAGGCAAGGATACCTTTACCCCCGAAGAGAATGCTCTACTTTCCACACCCTCTGTGAGGCAATAAAAGTGATAGTAATAAAATCATGGGAAATAATAAAGTAAGTAAATATTTAAACTAAAACCGATAAGTTAATAACAATTGAAGGCAATATTTGATACATTAAGCTAGTTGTGCCATTAAGCAATTTTCAATTTCCGTCTTACTCCTGGTGGCCAGCTCGATATTGAAACTTTGTTGGTTGTTTTCTATATGATTTTATCGAATGTACATACATATATGTATACCAACACCCGCACCCAATAACAGAGTAACATGCTTTCACTGAATTCTTGCTGACCAGAATGGTTTCTATGGTCTATTTGCATTTTTCCTATTATTTATGAGGATATAGAAGAAAAGCAGGAAGTGAGAATGCTGTCGGTATCTCTGACTGACAATACTAATAGCACACCTCTAAGAATCAGCCCATGAATGGCACAAATATTTGAACGCCTTCAAAAGGAAAACAATACAAATAAATCTTTTTACGATCCGCTTGACAAAGATCTGTCAGTTGTAGGAATCAATGAACGTAAGCAGCAAAAAAGGGAGTGTTGTAAATGTGCCGCCCGCCGTAAGCGCCGGCGCTTACTGCTTCAGTCCTGTGCTCACACCGCCCGCCGCTACTGAGAAGCTGCGTGCGGTAAAGATCCGACTTGTAAAGAAAGTAAATATTTGGGCGTAGCATCCGTTCAAGGGACTTTTTTTTGTAAAGAATTGTAAAAAAAAACATAAATTTTCTGCAAGGGTAGTGAAATAAGGGTAAGTATTTTTAGTACAGTACATAACGGAATTGTTCGTTGAGAACCGTAAGTTGCTTGTTAGTCATCACACGGAAGCGTGTGCGCAATCAAAAGTAATTGTAAGATACACTATATAACGATCGAATGTTACGACATACTCTTACATATGACTACAATATTGCATATTATTATATTTCCATATCATAATGAAATCATAAATGTCACATTTATCTAAAAATGTTGCTATAGAATCTATAGATAAAGATTATCCGGGTTTATTAGATAGAGCAACACAATGTAATGGCATGGGTGTATTTCGCAATATTTTGCAAAAATAAAGTAAACAAGTTGCGATAAGGATTTACTGAACAATAGTTAAGGAAGGTAATTATGTAGATATTGTTCGTAAACATTAGCGGCTGTTTGAGCGGCTCTAACAACAGTCGGACGACATACCCGCGAATGAATGGACACAACCAGACGAGGTGTTAATGAGGCCTCATAAAACCATTCAACTTTCGTTTCATTCAGCTTCCCGGCGGGCTGCGGCGCGGCGGCGTGACTCACGCGCGCGTCGCACTTAGCAGTAGGTTTACTTATTGCACTTCGGCAATATGCAATTTCTTGACGCACAACAAGGCTTCACTTGCTCTTTGGGAAATCCAAACTTTGCACAATCTCCGAATATGATGATAGTCATACAGCAACCGGTTTAGTGTAGTCGAGTGACGTCGCTCATAGCAGCTGATCTGCTAATGTAGTCTTGATGTAAAGCTGTCTCCGATAGTACCAGCACGAGCGTGGCACGTGACGCGACGAAGCGGACTTCTGAGAAATAGCAATCTTGTAGCATTGACTCACCGCAGTCATCTTACGTCTTTTAATTAAAACTAATCAGTGTTATTTAGAGATTACTCATTGTTTTGATTCGATAATATGCATTTCTGTTGTTATTTTCAGTTTTGAATGCGTTTATAATATGCGGTAATGAGCAGTGCCAATCTGCGGGGCATCGACCCGTCGCGCGTCGTCGTAGGGCTGGCGCGCGCTGGCCAGCGGCTGCGTGCGACGTGTGCAGACTTGTTCAGACTGACCCGCGACTAAAGACTCAAGAATGTTTCTAAGAAACATAAGGTGCACAAAAAAACAGCTGTGTAATGGTTCACGTTAATGGGCTGGAGAAAGAAAAGATTAGGGATGCAAGAGAAACCTTCCGGAATGTTGTGAAATAATTCTCAAAATTGTTTTTGGGTGGTTTTTTTTTGTCAGGGTGAGTAATCGTACGGTGTCACGTAGTCAGAGCGCTTTGGTATTCGTTGCCAGCACAGTGGTGCGTGTGCTGCGTGGAGGTTTTATTAACTTGGCGCAGACTATGGACTGCGGTTGGGTTGGGTCTCCTTTTGCTTATAAAGCTTCATCAATATTAATTCGTACTGACCACAGACGTACACGTACGCTGCACACACGTGTAACGTGCATCACAAAATAATAAGAATACCAGAACAATATGCCAGAGTTGAGAATCTTGATTAACGTACTAGCTTGCATTGGTCTTATTACCTGGATGTTGTATTTTTTCTCAAAGCCTGGGCAACAAATACTTAGTTATAATGTGTCCTCGTAGAAAGTTGGCCCTCAGTCCAGGTTCAATCCTTGACCCTATATTTAGATAAGAAGGTTCGTGTGGCGAAATGCGTTCAGTGACGGCCCTTAAGATAATAACAATCAAATACCGGTCCACGGCTGAATGTACTTCAAAAAATGCACGTGGTCACGTTTATTTAATCAACTGGTTGTATTCACAAACAAATTTTTTTAAGACCATTCACCTCATGGAACCAGCCTCAAGAGGACTACGCAGATCCTTAGGATTGTGGTGTCTCTCATCGTCCACCCTCACCGCCCTCACCATCCCACGTCCACAAACATACTACACTCGTAGTTCGCCGCACGTTCCGGAGCATCCCGGCACAGTGACACGTGACAGGAGGTCGTTGTGACCGTAGGTATTTATGTGTCAGTGTTCTTGGTCAGTCCTCTCTGCGTTTAAATGACTGGTCATTATTATGTTACTATGTTCTTGAATGAATGTGTAAACGTGTTCTAGGATGAGCGTGGCACGCATTCGGGTCAACTGGCACGACTTGCATCACAGACTGTAGGCTCCGAACAGGATAGTGTACGGATGACGCGGGTGATTCTGGTTGATTATTTCAGACCTTACGTTGTCTTGCGTAGGAGATATTTATTAAATAATTTGTGGTTTACTCTAATCATGGCATCTTGGCTTATTGACGCACGGCATGTAATTAACGACTGATTCTCTGACTGACCTTTCGCAATCTTTTTTTAAGGAAGGTACATACTTGGTGGTAGCTTCTTATGCAGAGTGGTTGCTGTTGTAATCCCGAAAATACAGGCTCATTGACCGACTGGAATGTTATGCTAAATGTCCAGTCATCAGTTTCTCTCGTCGACCTGATTATACTTATCTTATGGTTTAGTTTTGTTTCTTTTGCTGGAATATGGCTTTCGATTATGTTTTTTTGTTATAACTTATCTGCACTCATATGTCCACTGTTACGCTGGAGGTCATTGCAATTCTGTCCAAATCCTTTACTTCACTTTGTGTTAGTTGTTTGTAGTCGGATAACATACTGGGGCGTGATGCGGCCTGCGGGTTTAGCGTTGCTTGTAAGTACCAATATTATACCATACAACACACATTATGTCACTGACACCACGTCCCCGTGCGCCCCGTGCGCCCCTTGCGCCCCGTGCGCCCCGTGCGCCCCGTGCGCCCCGTGCGCCCCGTGCGCCCCGTGCGCCCCGTGCGCCCCGTGCGCCCCGTGCGCCCCGTGCGCCCCGTACGCAGTCGGCGGTGCGGTGCGGAGTCACACACACACCCGAGCGATATGTGAGTGATAAAGAAGTGCGTAGTAAGTATTCGTAAGTAGTCTCAACAGGATTCTCATCAACGAATATAAACGTAACAATTACTTTTAATTACATAATAATGAAGATTACATAACGCCATAACATAAATAGAATAGGATGCCGCATGCCGCCCGGCAAGATGTCGTTAACAGACACAATCGCCGTATGGATGCCCCACTGCTACAAACAAGACGCGAACGGTAAACCAGCCTCACCCAGCGGAGCTATTATTTTATTATTGTACATGTTTCCATATTAGCATGCAACGTGTGTCTATATAAATAAACAACTATTTGAGCCGCGCTCTTGCGAGATCGAGGTAATATATTCTCGTCTCTACATAAATAAATATAAGTGGTGTCAAGCCCGTCAGAGGTCTGGTCAGTGACGTGTGGTCTTTATGTTTGACGTCACTGGTGCCATCACGAAGGCGACTGGTTACGTTGGTCGGGCACGGGCGCGGCCAGTGCGCCATGTGCCACTCGGGGCCTCCCTGGGTCAACGTCAAAAGGAAAATCAAAAACCTCTTCCCACGCTCAGTTTTGCCTTTGGCACCATTTTATAACGTGACCGTGTGACTAGAACTTGCAAAAAAACAATAACTTTTATAATATGTCCTGGTCATGATCTTGGCAAAAGCGACGCTAAATCTCCAGAGGTTGTCTTGACAGCAGGGCGACAGCAAAGCAGAACCAACCTAACGATTATCGTCTAACATGAGCAGATTTTGGATAGAATCTTGATGAAAAATGATTAGTAGGTACCTATAAAAACCTCGTTATATAACTACTTTCTTATTAAAAGCTTTACAACCAGTTTGTAGTGTAGTGACAAGTGACTAACACACTAATGTGCCGACCATTCATTCTAAGCTGTCCAATGGAGCAGGTTATCGTGCTCTAGCGTGGGTACACATATGTATAATTGGGCAATGCGCTTGCGCCGGCCAGTGCACGTACACATCGCCCACTACAGAATGCCAAGTCGCATAACATAACACAAGCTCTGCTTAGCTTGGGGGTAGATGATGCTGTGTGGATTATCAACAGAACTAAGAGATACAATTGCTACCACACAGGCGAAACCCCTAATATATACCACTTCCAGCTGGCGTTTACTTCAATAACTTTTTAAATTTGCGTGTCATCCCTTTTCGCGAGAGGTTCCCATCGCAAGTTATTTAAAGAGGGCTCGTCTATCTATCTAGCTTATTTCCAAATATGTTGTCCATTGCCATCAGTATCAAGTCAAATCATTTATTGATTTGCGAACATGGGTAAATAATTGGAACATCGATGTTGTCACAGAAGTTAGTACTCCATGTTCTGGCGTCACATGGCATCATGCGGTTTGATCAGGAAGTCCCTCCGAACGACGCGATCTACATAACAATGCGCGAGCGATGCGACTGGGTTTTTAAAACAGGTGACTTCATTCATTCTTGTTAAACTGCTTACACCTGGTGGCCCAGCGCGGAGGAAATCGACGGAGTGCCTTATGTAATAAGATAACACTTGATACATCTCCAGTTTACCGGAGGAAACAATCAGATCCAGCCTGTCCCTTGCTGTCCTCTTCAGCGACGTCCTAAGCCGAGGTTCGTACCCCGCAGGGGGTGCCCTTAGCGATAGTCGCTTAGCTTATAAGTTTGTATGCCTGGCTGGAGGCCTTAATTTTAATTAAGCCCCCCACAGGAAAGTTCGGTTGAGCAGTAAATATCCCTGAAGGATAAACTGCGAGATGCCAATTCCAAAAAAAAAAAAAAAAAGTTTACCGGAGGAATTATAACTTTCCTACAATTAGAACTCCATGCAACCCTCAACGCTCGCTCTACAGTACGAGAGGTTTGTAATTGCTGTCTGATGACAGCACAACGGACAACGCCCTCTTCCAGCCCCCCATACACCAGGACCACGCGCGCTTTTCTTTGACGTCACGGGGGGAGTCAAATACCTCACTCCCCCCTCGACCTGAGGAGGCCGCAGAGATGGGCCGGCACCAGCCGGGGGTTGCGGAAGAACGTACGTTTCCGCAACCCTCGGCGCGGCGTAGCTGTGAGCTGGAACACCGTTGTGATTTTTAGTCAGTAAGAGTATGACAGACCCTTCCGAAAAAAAAACAAAAATACACCGAAAGACCTAGGCAAAAAAATGAAGTCCTACATCATCTGTCTTAAAATTGTCAGGTGTTTCATTTGGTGCTTGATTTGTATTTGTATTCTCACAAGGTGATTTTTTTTCCAACCTGTTCGACAACTCAACAGCACACGACTATTATAAACATTTTTTAATTAGAATTTGTATGATTAAAATATTACACTCAGAAAAGAACCTTTATCACTTTTACATCAGTAAAAGAACAATCAATAAAGACAAAATAATTTATTCAAACTACGCTGAGAATCAGCACTTTTTGAACGTGAAAACTTACATAAGACAGCCCTCCCTTCACCACGTCCAAGTGTTTCTGCTGGGAAGTGATAAGAAGAAGAAGAAGCAGAAGCAATGTACCAATACCAAGCAAACACTAAGTTTAGTTTAAATTAACTATTAGTCATCCCTAAAATAGTTTCCAATGAAATATAATTAGCTCAGCATCTTTTTGGAATTCATGAATAGGCGTTTATTAGCGAATTAAGATTAAGGCGATTATTTAATAAAGGAAAACGGCTAAGGAAAATAAATCTTCACTACGTGAATCACAATGTTGTAATATTAGTCAAATATGAGAATTTTATAATACTTATAATTGCTATGACGTAGTAACGGTGATGTGATTATATTAAAGTAACAAAATATTGTTTTTCTCCCTATTTTCCTTCCCTGATTAGAAGTACGTCGTCACGGTTATTTTGCTAAGTTAAGGCGAAATATACCGATCATGACGAGCCAAGTAAAGTATTAAAAAAATATGGAATCTATGAACAAACAAACAATACATCAAACAAAAAATATATTCTAATGAGTCTATAAATAATGTTAACATTACGCTTGTAGGTATTTGTTCAAGCTTCTTTCTGTTAACCTCCTGCCGGGCACACATCCAGACTCCATGCAACAAATGTTTGTAATTGATACTTAATCCAAGTATTAATTATCTGTTACAATAGCCGAGATATTATTCAAGATTTAATGTGTTGTAAATTGAAGAACTTCAGCATCACACTGTAATCGTTGAAAAGAAGTGGACCTAGGACACTTCCCTATGAACCCCAGTAGGTATTTGTTTGTTTTTGCATTATTTTAGCAAGACTTTGTGGTTTACTTTATTTAATGCTTTGCTTATGTCAAAGCCACTCGATATTGTTTTAAATCCACTCGTGCGAAGCTTGTACCTTAACACCTTAACTGCCAAACAACGGGACACAATAGAAAATGTATTGTTTGTCGGTCAATTGGCGTTCAACGTGTAAAAAGAGGAAGTGCGGAGTTTCTTGCCCTTTCTTCTCCATACAAGTACTTTTTAGAAGGGGCAACTAGAATAATTTTAGGAAGAAAGAAAAAACATTTATTTGGGCTACGTACAGGTACCAAATAAAAACACTAAAAAAAATAACTAAAGACATGTGCAATGTGCAACGTGTAGTGTGTATGGTGAGTTTCATATATTTTATTCTTAACTTAACGTTTAAAGTGCCTTTGGTCTATTTGAATGAAACAAATGATTTGACGCTGACTTTGAATATCGTAATAAGTAGAATAAGTATAATCCTAAACTAACTTTGACGACAGAGAAATGACTACCATTTGAATTCGACACTGAATAACGCTTTACTCGTTTGAAATTATCCTGATTTTTTGAACCGCGTAACAAACTTAGCAATTCCAAAAATCCAATATGCGTTATGAATGAAATTAAAATGTAAAAAGAAAGAGAGAATAAATAAAAAAACCACGCCCGCTAACATATCGCTACCTACTCGATATCTTATTAACATAACTCGATGACGCGTAACGCTTATAAATGAGTTCAATACTGGATCTTGTTCTAGTCGGTCAATGGTCAGTGACCGATTAAAGAAAAAAGTAGAACTGAGTGGAACTAGTAGTAGTGGTAATGATATTCATTCAATCAATTGAATAACTCCGGAAGATCTGAAGATGTTTTCATGAATTTGGAGGTGATCTGTACAAATGTAACCTGTCCAACAGTATACGTGACAAATACAGAAATTTCCATCTCTTGAGTTGGCTGGAGAAAGAGAAAGGTCAATAAAGCAGGTTAGGGTCACAAACTCACAAAGTATGAAGTGGTTACACTCGTAGTATGTTATCATGTTTTGCATCATAGGGTTTCTCACGATCATTTCCCCGAACGGTGAATAAGTGGGTATGCCACCCACTGGGTGCTGCACGTATCGAGCATACGTCATATATACCTACCTATATCACTTTAAAGGATTTTACTTAGTAGGGTATTCAAAGTCAGAGCAAAATCATTTATTTAATTTAGTTAGAATACTAAAAAGACACTTCGAACTACCAATTAGGTTGTTATATTTTGTTATTTTTTGTTGTTGCGTTTTTACTAACCACAAACTATTCCGAGGTTCTCCGAGGGTTCACAGTTACTACTACATACTGATAATGTACATACGTTGGTACGTACATTATTAGTATGTGTGTCAAGTTGTACTTACTATTCCATTGAAGGAGCAGGCCGGAAGAATTCTGACTAAATTCAACAACAAAAACTGGGTTTTTAACAGGTGATATCTTTATCGTCATACATGTGTTCACAGTTACCTGTAAGTGTACGGACAGTAAACAAGAACACAGTTTGGTTTGTTTTGTGACGGTAACCACTACGTCACAATAAACGTGGTTGAATAACATACAGACGCGACAGTTTGCTGGAAACTGTAATGTTACCAGTAATGTACCTGACTCACAGCCAGATATGAGGATATGACAGGATATGGGGAACACATTTTGCAGCTGTGGGACAGTATTACTTCTTCTTCTTTTTCTTTTTCTTTACTTCTTTAAAAAAACGTTGCCACACACTAGGAATTTCTCCTGTGTAGGTACTTTTACAAACATTTAAAGTCACATACACAAACAGCCAGACCCGCAACAACTACCTGTAGGCCATACAAATATTTGTTCCGTGCGGGAATCGAACCCACGACACGCGGCGCAGCAGTCGATCGCTCAGCCACTGCGCCAACCGTAGTATTGGTTAGTAATTACTAATTACATTAATTTTAGAGGAGAGTATGACCCGCAAACACCGCGGGCGCGTGATGTAGTAGCGCGGGTCCGGGAGTTATATAATCGAGCCTTTTGGGGTTGAAACACTAGCGCCATGCGGTACGTGTGTGCCCATCTTGTTTTTGGGACATCTCCAAGCGGTTGATAGACTTTTCACTTGACCAGAGGGCTGGATGTTTTTTGGGCAAAGAATCAGCATTGCCATCCATCGTGGCAATGCTGCCAGCCTTTTGGCCGCTTTTCCTGTTGACAGCAATGGGGATGAACTTTTTGATGCCCTGAGATTCTTTCTTTTATATATTTCATATGTTTGTAGCTTACATATCTAGTTGTTAAATACTATATGCTGTCTGACTGTATAGATATTAATTAGTAATTAGACGATGAATTGTGCCACAAAACGTTATTACACCATAACCTCTGTGTTAATGAATGACGCCACGGATTTACCGCAGACAGGTACAGGTAATACAGAAATATAACATTCAATTGTTTCATTTACATGTGGTTTGTTTACCTACGAGTATTTTCCTCAACTGTACATTATGAATGATTGCATTGAGGAAGAATTCGTGGTTATTATAATCCTATATACATACCTAACATTTAATTGCGGTAATGCACAGTTATTTTGATATTAATAGTTATTGAATATACATACATACATTAATTTATGCTTTTAATAATAACACTAGCCTTAGTATTCCAATGCAGGGCCGAAGCCACTTCTCAAAAAGGCATAAATCCCCGCGCTTGCGCAAGGCGAGGTGGCGATTCCTGACTTACATCAATTATAAATCCATCTAAACTCTACTGCAAACCATCGAAGTAAGGTGCGTCTAAAATGGAACGGCAGAGGAGAAATGCGCTAAAGTTTCATAGTCATTTGATACAGACACATTGATGTGATACGACTATACAGGAACAAAGCTTTGGCATTAATTACCATGCTGGCTCAAGGGGTGTTGGCGATTTCAGAGTTAAATTAATTATTATTCTGGTTATTAAAGTGTTTTGTATCCATACCTACCTTTGTTTTAATCCATATCCAAATAAATGAGTTCGTATTCAAAGCTGCTTCAATACCCGTTCATTACTTTTTGAATTATTCACATCGGACATTACGTTCAAAACAAAAAAAAACAAAATATTAATGCTTAATATTATCAAAAAGTAAAATTCTAATTAATAATAAAATACAGTGTACAATTACAAGACATACAGCGGTTAGTAAAATTAAAGGAAGGTGCAAAAATAAAATTTAAATATAATCTACACGTTAAAAACATAACTGTAATACCAAATATTACGGTAGAAAAATCTTATTTCCTGCATAAATACTTATTATTTATATATTATATTTATAATTTATTTTACTCTAAGTTCATCCCAAAATGTTTAAAAATAAATCTCAACCCGTGCGAAGCCGGGACGACCCGCTAGTTTATTATACTCGTAATTAGAATGTATCAGTCATGTATTCATTTACGCTATAGTAACTCTTCTGTCACGAAAAGAGTATTATTTGATTACTGAAAATATTATACATTTTTTATATTTTGAGTCGTATGTTTTTAGTCGATATTTATGTCTGAGGTCGTTGTCGTCTGTGTAAGATTTAAAACTGACTGTTGATATACCGCTGGATGCAGACACTTGAAATTTTTCGCTTAGATACCTCATACAGTGTTGGAATCCACTTAGGAAGAATATCTGAGAATTCCGCTCTTAAGGTTGTAAAATAGGAGATGAATGTTTGTATGAAAGTCCGTCAGTTTCAAAGTTATGATTTCCAAACTTTGTGTTTAGGCTAACGATTAAAAAAAAAATTAGATATGTCTAAGCGTTTTTGTTCATTTTACCTCGAAAGGGGTGAAAAGGGGGATGAATTTTTGTATTTAAGTTGTTCATTCATTAAATTTTGTTTTCAATTCAAAATAATGTACTAACCCTTTGAAAACAAACTCTACTCACAAATTTACATATCTCAAATATACAGAGGTTATTTTTAATTCTTGAAGATGGGGTTTATAGCTATCGGCCTCTTGAAAATTTACTAGCATTCTGCTTAGTTTCTTCTGTAAGTTGAAGTCCTTACTGTACAAGCCGAAACTTCATGAGCTCTACACCTTAGTCAAAATTTGGGGCTTATAGCGTTAGTAAGTACCTACACGAACAGTGATGATCATCAGTGAGAGAGTCGGTGACGACATCGGATTTTTAAGATATTAATAAAATCTGACGAATAAGACATGTACAGTTTAGGAAACTGATTTGGCTAGCTGCTTTATTTGAACTATAGATATACCATACGATAAAACTATCATTACAAAATGCATCTCGGTATAACGATATATTGCAGAATTATTCGTTCGACATTTTGGTTTGTACTAATAATACTTCATCAAATTAGGAATCCTTTCAACATATATGTATAATATTTTCAAGATGTGTACGATCAGAATGAAGGAACGGAATCGTCTGCCAACTGCCAGCTTGTAAATAAGAGAATTATAGAATGATAACCTTAACTAGCGTCATGTACTACGAGAACTCAGGTGCATTTACCGCGGAGTGTAATCTGTAGCGCGAGGCGGGCGGGTCGCGCGCGCTCCTGGCAGGCGAGCGGCGCCAGCTGCGCCTGGGCAGACTGCTTGGCGCCCGCTGCCGCGCATCGTTTCAGTTTGGCGCGCGAAGACGGTGTGGGTGCCGGGACATATCGCTCACACCCTTAGATGGTATAAAGAATTCTCTTATATATCACATCTCATAATTACTGTACTAAATTAATTAAATATGTACAAAGTATTCAAAATTAAGAAGATGTTACTAACGATTCATTACTACTAATCATGTAGGTAGGAAATGTGTTACAAAATTACTATTCACATCAACATCATCTAATATTTCGAATCACAAATAAAAGCTAAAGCTTTGTGGAGCGCGTGCTGTAATACTCATATCTTGGGCCAAGTCCAAATTACTTGTAGAGATTACTGTACTTTGATGGGTTCTGAGTTTTTGTACAGCATTAGCGATGCGCACTGACTCACCGTGGCTACAATGGGATTGTAATTGTTCTGTTCGGTTTACATTCAACATTTTAAGAAACAATAATCATTATAAAACAACGAAGTGCTCATTCTGTATTTCCTTATCGAACTTTAGCAAGAAGTAACTAACAGTAACATAAACGGACAAATGGCAGAACGTTGTAAAAGTTCGCACCACTCAGTACTCACCCTGGTTATATCTCTGGACAGACCAGGAACAGAACAACTTTGAAAGCATTGTTACGTAAGATAATACGAATACTCCAAATAATCCCATAGTTGTCGTCTGTAGTTAGTAATCAACACCAATCCACTGTTAAGTTAAGGAATATATTTGTGGAAGTGTTTGTAAATTATGTTTAGTTATCTGAGCCGCATTTTAATGACGACTGAATATAAGTAATATAATAATGTTTAATACTATTACTTAGGTATAATAGGCGTATACGTACTTTTGCTGTTTGATCATTATTAGCTCGTTCAGCAGTGAATAAATAAAATAAAGCGATTAATAATGACAGCGCCTCCCAGCCAGTTGCCGTCATCTCGTTGGCGAATGATACTACCGCTGACGGAGCAACAATTTAATATCTGGTGAAGACCCCACTTATTAAATGATATTTCTGGCGAATGATGTCTTGAAGGTCATTATCATAAATTTACTAATATACTCTCCTGTAGTCACCGTTTCAATGAAGAGAGAAGTATCGGGAGTCACGCCACGTGGTAGGTACCACGTGATGTGACGTGGTTTTGTGAATAACAATAAGAAGGATTTAGCTATGGGTAAACAATAGTGACTATACCCCAGGGGACAGAGCAGTGTCTCATGTCACGGGCGCCATATTAAATCGCTCCCTCGCTTCGCTTAACTCTAGAATCCTTCGTTATACTCGGGATTCAAGCGAGCCTCAGACAAAGACACCTTTATCCCCAAAGAGAATACTCTACTTTTTACACCTTCTGAGATGTCTCACAAAATAAAAAGCAAATCGATTCACAAATTAGTTTTTTACGGTACTTAAAAGGATTTCCACACCATCTGCGGGGCGTACAAGACGTTTGTGACATGAACTGATGACGATATCCCTTGGTTTTATCAAACTGTGTGAGTCAAGTCATGTCACAGCAGCTGTGCTCGCCCCGCAGCTCGACCATGTTAAATTCTATGTCATGCAATGTCAAATCATAAGTAACTCGATGCATACCAATAAATAAACTCTGAACTCTGTAATAGAAGATTCTATCTATATCTATAGATCGAAAAGCCAGGGTGAATAGAAACAAAACTTTAAATGAGATTTAATCGTTGATTCATCATTATTAATTACTTACAAGGTGTTGAAATTAACTATTTCAATTCCTTAAAAAAAATAAGAGTCCTTATAGTAATAAACAATGTTTTACTAACGCGAAAATGCCCTTCAAAGTTTTGTTTCTATTCACCCTGGCTTCTCGATTCACCCCGTTTTACTGTATACAAAGTTTTAGTTGAGGTTCCAAATTCAAAACACACTATCGACCAGCGGGTGATAATGTAATGTCTTATTTTGGGTTAGGTTTTTATGACATATTATTTGAAATTTTCGAGCATGTGCTGTGTAAAATATATAACTCGATCTGCTTAATGTTCTCACGCACTTCTGTTCGTTTTGTAGAACGGTGTACAAATCAACGTATGATGTGGTGTATAAGTAATGTAATTGTTACGGTTTTTGCGTCAGTCGCACGATTGTTCTGCGAACCGGGACGGGCCGGTCGCGTGATCGGCTCGCGCGCTGGTTGGCCCAAAGCACGCGGGAGTGGTATGATCATGGCGCTACAGCCTTCACTACCACGACACATGTCATAATACCGGCTGCAACTCAACTGTATCCCTTAATTACATCAGAAATGGCATTGATTTCAAAGCGACAAAGCGTGCAAATTATACAAACGCGTACTAAAACCATGCAGGTCAACCTTATTCCGTACACATAGAGGTGTAACCATTTGGTTGTAAGTACTAGTGGGGGCGGCAGCAGGACCATCGCGCAGTTCACCGCAGTGTAACACAGGCTTGATTTTAAGGACTTGTGGTCAATTAGTAGTAGTAGTAGTAGTACCAGCCTATTACTGTCCCACTGCAGGGCAAAGGCCTCTTCTCATACAGAGAAGGCACATAAGTCCAGGTTTCCTCACGATGTTTTCCTTCACCGATGTCAGTGATGTCAAGAGGCGAAGCCTAAACCACTGGGCCATCATGACGTATGTGGTCAATTAACTGGCTGCTACTTAATTTGTTCAGCTAAATAGAGATAATTTATATATAAACAGCACTCCGCCCGCGACTTCGTCCGCGTGGATCTCGTACTTTTCCCCTTCGAACTTTAACATTCTTCCAACCCCCTTTAAAGCATAGTTTTGAAAATAAAACATAGCCTATGTTAGGTACTCCATGAGAATATAGCGAGTTAATTTTTAAAACGTTTCTTAAAGTAGTTTTTGAGTTTATCCATACGGACACACCATCCAATCTTTCTTCTTTGTTGTATTGCAACCGGATGAATTTAAAAGAACGACATCCAACAATTTTAACTTTTTACCAATGTAGAAAGACACAACAGACCAAAGAGAATATTTGTTAAGTATTTTCTTTTTTTTCTTTTATAAATTACTTACTTCAATACAATTATTTGTATTGCAACTTCAGTATGCTTGAGATTATTTATAAACAACGAAACATACAACAGACAGAATAACGAATTTACGAAGAAGCAGAGAATGAAGTTTTAACAACTAATTGAACGACTTATCTGCCCAGCCTTGCCTAGTTGGGGACTGAATTCCACAACGCAGTTACTGGGCAATACGATTCCCCTTTGGTAAGACTGGTTGTCAAACTTTCTACCCGTAACTACTGTCAAAGATCTACAAATGACAGCCGGGACAGCTTTCCAAGGCACGGATTAGTCTCAATATGTAATGAACAGTCGCCCATCCACAGGCTGACCTCGCCAAGTGTAGCTGAACCTTCAATCGGCCCGTGCGGCTGTAACCACGCATTGACACATGAACTCCACACTATTTTACGGTTTTTTTTGTTTTTACGGTTACGAGTTATCACTCGTACCCGTAAAAACAAAGTCATAAATTAGAACCGCAACGATTTTCAAAACCAAATTTAACATGGAAATGATAAATCGAGAGCGTTGTCAGACCGCGGAAATTCTTCACACCGCGATTCAGATAAGTATTGTAGTAGCATAACGCCATCAATGGTTAAATATGCAGTCATCCGCACTGCATGCCCCATACGCGAGCGGTATGGAAGTTTTTTTAATTTTATATTACCTCCGAAACTGTATGACCAATTGTATACTGTGTTGTATAACACATACACATACTGTGTTGTGTATAGTATTTGTAAAGGGCAAATCTTATCACCCTGATGACCTTGGGACAGTGAAATAATTTTGATTTGAAAAGGATTGTTACTTTGTTGTTTAAATAATGTTATTGTATGTCGATAAAATACTTTTTAAAACATAAAAAGGAATGTAAAAGATAACATAAAAGATAGCTATATGGTGTCCCGGACTTTCTTGTAGATTTTTGTAGGACCAGGTTGCCTATTTTCTCCTCGTTCTCCATTTTAAACAACTCTTAGGCAGCGCATGCAAATAATTCTGTTTTAATAGGTAGGTGGGTATTTCTTTCAGACTTGCTTGACTAACATTGCGAAAGCTCTTGCGGCTGCAGTTGCTGTGCTTATATGCATCATCATCATCACTACACAGTATTAAATAAAGTCGCTTTCTCTGTCCCTATATCCAATCTTTAAAACTACGAAACTGATTTTGTTGCGGTTTTTTTTACTAGATAGGATAGAGTGGTTGAGGAGGAAGGTTCATATATATAATATATATATATTATAGCCGTGCGAAGCCGGAGCGGGCCGCTAGTATAAATATAATTTAAAGCCTATAACACTCAGGAATAATGTAGCTTTCTAACAAACATTTTTAGAATGGGATCTTTAGTTCCAGAGATTACCCCCTACATACAAACTTACGAACATACAAATTTTCAAACCAATTTTACCTCTATGATATTACTATAGATATACTCGTAGATAACAATAATTAAAGCATTTTATTGATTCTTTACAATACACCCGTGTATTTTTTTATTTCATTTTAATAATAAATAATAATAAATTAAAAACGGTTTATTCTCAGACAACTACATAGTCCATAGAAAAGTTCAAAACTTATAAACTATGTTAGTAATAACACAGTCACAGACGAGTCCATTCTATCCGCTATCATTCTCAGGACGCTGTTACGGCTCCCCCTCATACTGTGCACCACCGAACTAGCTTTCTTACGCATAATTGCAAAGAAATCACCCATATGGGCATCTGCAAACATGCCATTAATAATAATTAAACAACAAACATTAGTAATAAAATATATAACGCTAGTACGAGTATCATCTGAATGACTGACTAGAATGACTAAAATGACACTTTGAAATATTAATTATATTTAATTATCATTTATATTATTCAATTTGTACTGACATCCGTTTTTGAATTTGAAGTACAATTTTAGAAAAATCATTACTGTCCTTAATGTAACCTACTTACATCAATCTACAAGAACATAACACCATGTAATATATAAACCGAACATGTTCAGACAAATTAATGATTATGATTAAAATTTTAATTAAGATTAATATAAAAAACAATAACAAATTTGTTACACATTTTAACTTAAATGGATTGTAACTAGTATTAACATTATAAGCACTGTCCGACCGAACAAAGTCAAACTTTTGGGAAGGGAAGGGAAAAAGGGAATCAAAATGTATAGCGTGCTTTCCGTTGACCTAGAACTACTGATACTACATCTCTGTACTACAAGTACAGAGATGTAGTACAGTAGTCTGATACTACAACTATAGGGAAAAATCTGAAATCCGTTCCTAGCATCCGCAATCCGTTTCTAGCATAAAGAGAGTCTAGGCTCTCTTTATGCTAAGAACGGCGATCCAAATGTTGAATTGAATTAACCATATCATGTGTGGTATCGTTTGAAAGGGCTTCATTGCTACAAGCTTAAACAGATTTTTAATTATTTTTATGATTATAGGTTTCGATGTATGACGAAGAATTAAAACATAATAAATAAAATAAATAAATAAATAATGCTGGACAATCCACACAGCATCATCTAGCCCCAAGCTAAGCAGAGCTTGTATTAAAAAAAAAGAAAAGAAAAACATTTTATTTATAACATGTTACAAAATTTGTCTGGCGTTTAAAGTGTTAAATTAGAATACCGCAAATTATATTTTTATTTCCGCATGATTAGAACTCTATGCCCACTTACTTATAAAATTTTAGAGATCCCTATTTAAAGAATACCCTATTTTTAGCAAACTTAAAATAATCTCACTCAGTCTGCATTGCATGTTATAAGACAAAAAATCTTTGAAAAGGAAAACCTAATGATGCGTTACATTATTAATTAACACTAATAATATATTATAATAAAATCCCTAAACTTATTAGACAAATGCTTACTACTATATTGAAACTTAAAAGATATCTGACAGCCAAATGTTATTACAGCTTATCACAATTCTTCAACGGTCGTAATTATTAAACAGACCACCTGTCATTATGTTATGTTGTTGTTTGTATTATGTAAAGTCATTTTGGTTGGACTGCCCAACAATATGTTTGTTTTTACGCCATAAACGGCAAAACATGCAGATCCTGTTCCATGTATTAAGACCATGCACATTGTTTATAAGTAGCTACTCATTTATTTTTGTACACATGAGTTGAGGTGGCTACGCATGTTAACAAAACTAAATTATCTTGTCTTATAGTGTTAGTAAATATTTTGCTTAAATTATAAATAAATAAATAAATATTGCTGGACAATCCACACAGCATCATTTAGCCCCAAGCTAAGCAGAGCTTGTTTTATGGGTACTAGATGACTGATATATTTAATACAATACATTACATAGATAGATATTTTTTATTATACATAGCATATACCCAGAACACCTGGGACAAATCTTTGTAAATCCGACAAACATTTGTCCCAAGGCGGGAATCGAACCCGCAACCTCCTGCGTCGCAGGCGGACCTTCGCCCGCTGTGCCACATAGGTCGCCATGGTTCGTGGTTATGTTTGTGAAGATGTAACACGAACTAATAATATAACACAAAAAATGGTCGGCAATTGTTCGTCGTGACCGTGGCAAGACCGTGCCACTCAGCATGGCAGCAGCACCCTACAGCGCTGTGCCATAGGGACACAGCATAGCGCTGTAGGAAGCTGCTTATCAAGGTACATTATTTACTTGTTTGAATCTAGTACTATTGACAAAGCATATTATGACGAGCTTTCAACACGTCTCCTTGCGAAGCGCGGACTTTGCACGATCCGTCCGTCGCCGACCGCGATACAGATATTGTATCATACAATATTAGTATAATGCTGCACTTTGGACCCACACTACGATGGCATAATGACCGTTCCATTGACCGCCTTTCCAAACCAAAGCATTCTATAAATATATGTATTTATATAAGGATTTTAAGATACTGGAAATCGATTTAATATGTATGTTGTCAAATATTGTAGTAAAACAAGTGACTAGTGACTATTAATCACCGAATGACAGGTTGGGATGAGATTATTTCGAAATAAGCAGCAAGTTCAAAGTTAACTTTACATCATATTATACCATATCATGCCAGTAGGTATGTGCACACTCTGTAAGGTATCATCCAAACATGATTCACCGGTCGCTGTGGTAACATAGAGTCATGGCCGGCCACAAGGCCGATTTTTTTCTGAAGGTCTATGATTGTTTATGATTGCTGCTTCATGATGACTGGTGACATAATGAGTGCAGATGACAGTTCGCAGCAGTTCGGACGCTAATGGTGCTTCGAGCGGTTCCTACGGGTTAAGGAACTGTACTTTATGAAGGGTTCCGTACAAACGTTAGGGTAGGTCAGTTAATTTTTTTTACACCAAAATAATTAACAATGCAAAAAACTATAACCAACATTTATCTGATCTCGGACTTTTCCTTTAACTTGTGGGTTCCTGAGGAAAAGGATTTTGACAGACAGACAGATAGACAACGGAGTGATCCTATAAGGGTTCGTTCTTTTTCCTTTTGAGGTACGGAACTTTAAGAACGTATTCACCTAATCGAATACCTTTAACAATTATATATACCAAAAACCATTAGGCAATACCCTGATCTCCTTCCTCAATTGAGTTTCCAACTCACACATTCCTTAACAATACGTAATCCGGGTATTGGTAAATATGAAAGAAATACTTCGAATTTGACACTTCTTGTTAACGCTTAGAATATGTAAGGTTTTTGTTAGTAGGAGTCTAGTATAGCCCTTCGTATTAGTAACCCAGAAGGTACTCGTATGTCGAGCACTGACCAGTTATTGGTTGAACCGAATACTCACTGACGTATGACCATCATACATATTTATTGGGTTTTGATACAAATAACAAACTGACGTCACTCAAACGGAGGTGAAAAAAATGTAATAAGTAGCGCCAGCGACGTGTTGTCAAACCAGCTTCCCATCGAACAGGACCTGTCCAATGTTTGTGCGCTCGAGCAGCGCGTGGCTCGACCGGCCAGTTCTCCCAGCAACACGCCGCAAAAACTTATTAACAATATTATGACGTATTGGCTCTACATCGCGGCATCACACTAAATTACTATTGCGTATAAAATCGTCACTGTTTTTTTTTTACGTCTATTTATAGAACTCCGTGCGAAATAAACGCGATTTAAACGCGTTGGGGCAAAAACTGTCATTAGTAATGGCGTCAGGAGTGACGGACATAGTGGGACGGATATAGAGCTGGTCACCAGTGTGACGACTGTACAACGTGTTTATGTCTGTTGTAGAAGTGTGTTTATAGGTGTTTGCATTAACTGACTGTTTATGTTTAATATATGCACATATGTAACACACGCTTCCACACACAGTTTTGTTTCGATGATGTTGTGGAGTGCCCGAGTGATGGCTGGTGATGCTAACATAGCTGAATCAGTGCTGCTGTTTGTTTCTTTAAACTAGGGTTGCCAACTTAGGTAGGTACTATACTAATAGTATTGTACTGTATTTCGAGTCTGCGTACTATATACTGTTGAAGATACAAGTAGTAGTACGTTTTTACATTAAATACAATATTTTTGAACTTATTTTTTATAAGCTATGTAAAATGTAAGTTTAAAAAAATGTCTGAAAAATACTATATTTAGCTGAAGAAACGTTGGCAACCCTATTGTAAACGTACAACCAACAAAATCTTCAGCGTTATTATTAACTTTCCCGTATGACCGGTAATAGTAGCATAAATGATCTCTTTCTAAATGTCCACATATAAGTATAATAGAAAATTTATGTGGCTGCCGTTGATTACAATAAGGGTAATTTGTCACTCAAGCGCTAAATTTTCATTAGAAGAATTAATGTTTTTGTAAATAAAAAGGTGCGTGAACAAAATATAAAGGCAATACATTAAAAGTCGCTTACACAAGGTTAGTTCACAATGACTTGCTAAAACTGTACGCACAATGACTCACCGTCGAGCATGTTGTACAATATTCATGTTTATTGCAGCAGGGTGCACGACTCGTGTTGCCAGCTGCCTGCACACCACGCGCCGTTCACAGTTAGACACGTCAATCTTCTTATTGTCGTGTCGACATGAGCTGTACCTGTGTACATGAGCTGTACCTGTGTACATGAGCTGTACCTGTGTACATGAGCTGTACCTGTGTACATGAGCTGTACCTGTGTATATGAGCTGTACCTGTGTACATGAGCTGTACCTGTGTACATGACCTGTACCTGTGTACATGAGCTGTACCTGTGTACACGAAAACAGTGCAGCCTTAGTAGGCATAAGGCGTTCAGCAAGATTAGTTGCAGGATTCGCAGGATTGGAACTTGAGTAAGCTTACTTAATTTTCGCCACTTCCTCCTCAGTTATGAGCCGCAGCACGTGGTCAATGATCTGAACATATTCCTGACTGATTTATAGCCATAGTGCCTTATCTCAGCAGACTCAGGACAGGGAGTTTGTTCCAGCACTTCTTCTTCCCAGCAAAAACACTAGGAAGTGAAGGGTAGGCGTTCAAAAAGTGCTGATTCTCAGCCTAATTTGAATAAATGAATTTAGATTTTTTGACTCCTGTTTGACCTGTTTGAGCACCCACTTGCACTATATGCACAAGTGGGTGCGCATACACAGGTGCACACAGCACAGGCCCTTTTCCGTTTTTCTCATAGTCCAAAATCAAAATCAAAATTCAAACGTTTACAAAAGACAGTCCCCCAAAACGCCCACCCTTCACCACTTCCTAGTGTCTTTGCTGGGAAGAAGAAGTGGTGGAACAAACTCCCCAGAAGAACCCCGTCCGATAGAACGGTAATCAATGGAAAAACTCAACAATAACACTTCGCCGGAGCTGGTAGTCAAACCCATGATCCCACTTTCATCAGTCATATTTCCACTTGCTTTTGCACTTAGAAATAATTATTCGTAACTACAGGCAACAGAAATCAACGGTGGTCTTAACATCTAAAAAGTAAGTATGGCAACTACCAACAGCTCGCGCTGTTTTGGTAGAGCGTGGAGGGCAGGTGGCGCCTGCGCCGCTGCCGCTGCGCAAACTATCATACACACACATCATGTTTGGCAAGGCAAACACCTCATGAGTATGTAATTCACACGACATTGTGTGGTTGTGTCTCTGTGTACTGATCTGTCTACCTTAATAATCATATTTTTAAACATGGCTGTTGTGACCCCGGCGCTCAGTCCACACAGACTATGGAATTTACTGACACTGAAGTCTGTCTCTTGTCAAATGTTTTGCTACGCATCCACATGTTTTATATTATTATAGGTACTGAGGGGACGTCCAAGGATTAGTTATTGTATTTTTTTTATTTATACCCCTCGGGGAGCGCCCAATATAGAAGAAGATTATAAAAAAAAACTATCTATCGATTGAAAAATTGACGTGAGATTTAGTCCCGCTTAGTGAGATCGGATGAGATTTTGCTGGAGGCCCCTTCTTCCCATTGTAACCTCACGATATTAATGGAAGTCCTTACCTAAAAGCAAATAAACGAAATGAATGAGAATTTGGTATGTAACATATTCATCCAATAGAGGTCAATATTTAAAAATGCGCCCATGTCATTTCAGTCAGTTTCTGGGAGGCCGGTTTGATTCCCGTACGGAACAAATATTTGAATGGCCTACAGGTAGTTGGTCCGGGTCTGGCTGTTTGTTTATGTGAGTGTAAATGATTGTAAACGCACTAAGAAAAATGACACGTGTGGGATAACGTGGTAGGATAACAGACGGATAGTGTAGACATGCTAGTGTCGTAACTGTTCCGGGCTATCTACCTGCCTGGTTCCACAGCAACATAGCGCGGCGCGGCGGCGGTCCCCGGCGAGAGCTATCTAGGTGAGCTATTATTTTGATGTATGTTTGTTAAACAATGACCCGCAGTGTAATTGCTTCACAAATTTGTCGCGATATTAGATACTTTGTTTTTGAAAGGAGTTTTAATGTAACCTGTTGCCTTCAGTCTTCAACAGCCTTGTGACCTGAGCAGCCGGGTTATTCTGTAAAGTTCTCCCCGTGGAAATGTCGATGAAGTGACCTCCCCCAACGTCCCGAGAGATTAAAAAAAATGCGTGTTACTAGAATTAATGCGTTGGAGTTACACTAAAAAATAAAAGAACGTTTGCTTATTATTTTTATTAAACCTAATTTTCTCCGTTGCTTGCGGAAAATAAAATTAGGTGATAGTCGCAGAGTTAAACATAAAATAAGGGCAGTAAAATAAACATTGAACATATAAACAACTATCCCTGTCATCTAAATAGTCGTTGATCGAATAAAATGCCTTAGAACAATCGTTTGATTTAACTTTAGATTTGAACGCGTTAAAAGGCAAGTCCAAGACACCCCAAAGTAAGATTAGATGAGGTTCGGCTCGACCACCTCCTTCTTCTGAACGCCTCACGTAAGTAATGGACGCTACCTAAGTTATCTGCAAGTTAGGGTATGAGTGAGGGACACTCGTGGCTTTCGACCGACGACGGTGTAGAAACAGTTCACTATAATGTTGCCAAAATTTACGCTGCATTGAATCGAGGCAGCCCTTACACACTATTTATTTACACACATACATACATACAGCTATCATTACAGTTGCCCAAATCAATAGTAATAATACTGAGATCAAATGAGACACATAAAAGGTACGTATCACAAAAATCCACTTTTGATACCATTAAGCTTTAAACGCAATCAGCAGGAAGTCATGAAAATGTTGAGTAAGTAACCTTAATCACACTGCACTCAAATAATGCATTTACAGTGTGTTTTATGAGCAGATGAAGATAATACACCTTTGTATTCACAATTGAACAATTGGGGTGTGTGGCGGCTCACCCAGCACGCTAGAGGCTCGTGTGTGCGCCATACTGCCTTCACTATCTTTTAATAACTTATTTTGGAAAGGAAGATCTATTTCCAAGAGTAGAGTTGAGGAGTTAAAAGTAGTTAGGCGAGCACAGACAGGTCACGTCTCGCTCGGGACACCCTCATTGCTGCATCTTGTTCATTAGTCAAACCTTTGGAACCATACTGCATAGTTATTCAAATACGAGAGTAGTTGCCTGAATTAGTTACACGTGAGTAATCTAATACATCCATACATATAATAAAATGGTAACAGGCCGATGTCTGTCTATTTGTATGTTTGTCCGGGATAAAGTGCAAAACTGCTATTAACCAATTTTTATGTAATTCGGCAGGTGCTGTGTGTAATTTGCTAAAAACTAATAGGTTTATTGCAAATTGAATGTTTTTCTATAATAAGTTCCATACCTATAAACTTATTTGTTCTAACAGATAGCAGTGCAAAGTCCACTTCGGAGGCAGCACCAAGTTCGCAAAGATGTGTTTGTTGTAACGAAAGTTTGACTTCCACGCGGACGAAGAAGGCGAAGTGGTAAGTAGTACCTTCATAAATACTCGTATATTGGTTAAATTATGTTACAACATTTTGTACAGACGCCAACACGTCAAAATACCCCAAACTGTCAAATTATACCACTTGAACATGAACATCCTTTTGTAATAAAGTTGAAAAACTATCAAAGAAATTTGTCTGTAATCACAACGTAAGGTCTCTGTCCTTCCAAATGATTTCAATAACAAATTCATATTAACCAAAGAAACAACTGCAAAGACACGACTCTTCACTTTACAAAATGATCAGTGAAAAATAACTTGAAAGCTTTTCAGTAAAAAACTATAAAAGAAATACAAGATGTTCGCACGGTGTAATGGAGACGTTATTGATTCACCGTGACTTGGTAAATATTAGTATCCGTGTTCCGTCATCTGTCACATGGTATGAAGTCACAGACACGTGTGACGCAACCGGCCTAGAGATGAGCATTCGTTCAGCGAAATGCTGCCAAGAGTTCCGTAAAATAGGAATGTCGGTGCTGTGAACTAATGATGTTAAAAATAGTAGTGTGCGTTCATTGTGGTGGAGGTCCTGGGGGTTCCTGAAGCTGACGTCTGTGTAAGTTACGTCGACGTCATGCATAGGTTCTGACAATTTGATGTGAATAATTGTTCCTAGTTGAGATCACCATAAAAGGCGAAACTGAAATGTAAAATGATACCACACAATATGAGTCATAAATATCACACACACAGGCACAGGAGGAGTGGACATCACTAGACTGACGCTAGAGAGCACAGTGTTCTCAACTTTGAATCCTGATTTAAAATCCACCAATAAAGGAAGAAAGTATCACTGGAAACTTGATTCTGACTGTTAGATGAGACACAGTCATCAACATCATCTACCTAACCTAACTATGTTGGGGTTGGCTTCCAGGCTAACCAGATGCAGCTGAATACCAGTATTTTACATAAAGTGACCACCTATCTAATTCCACTGGGCAACAAGATACCCCTTGGTAGGACAGGTTGTCAAACTTGAGGGTTTCTGACAACCCGCAACGACCAGAGACATCTCTGGTCGTTGCGTAAACTCTTTCCTTTTTTTCTTCTGGCCAGTACATATATGAATCTATTTATGCATCTAATTAAAATAGTATTTTATTTTATTTATTTATTTATTTAAATCGAACACACGTGATTCATATTGTTGTTAGTAATCCTTATAAAACTATGTTAGTAACATTTCTAAGAAAATAAGTATAACAAAACAGAATAAAAATAAAACTAGTTTAAAAACCTATAATTACTACCGCTTCCCGCTGCACCAGACCTGCAGCTGTGCATACGGGTCCAGTGCCCCAGGAACGGGCAATCAGGCTTATTCACTATCACCCTTAGAATGCCGTTGGTGCTCCCCCGAATCCTTCGCATCAGGGATGCTGTTCTTTTCCGCATAATAGCTTGAAAGCTATCTATGTCTGCTTCAGCAAACATGCCCGATGCGCTACAGAACCGCGGGAGCCCCAACAGCACCCTAAAAGCGTTGTGATACTGTACGCGAAGAACGTTGTAGGCCCTCTGCGTATGTCTAACCCACAGGCTGCACGTGTAGAACGACTGGCAAAACGCCTTGAAAAGAGTGAGTTTCACTTCTCTAGTACATCGTGCAAACCTACGGGCCAGCATATTACATCGGATCGACAACGCTCTTCGCTCCCTTTCTATATCACTATCATCATTTAAGTCCTCATTTAATATGTGACCAAGGTACCTAAAATGCGATACTCTATTTAGTGGTACACCATAGAGAAATACCGGAGGAACTATCCTAGGCTTTTTAGTACCAACCCTAAACACCACAAGCTCACTCTTCCGTACATTGTATAATAAACCATGAGACGTGGCGTATCTCTCACATACCTCGAGCAACCGTCTGAGTCCGTCAATCGAGGGACTCAGCAGCACCATATCATCTGCATAACTTATACTATTAATCATTTTCCCATCAATAGAGCATCCGATACCAGTGCTGCTGAGCTCCCCGATCAACTCATTGACGTAAAGATTGAAGAGCGCCGGGGAAGTCAAACCTCCCTGTCTCACCCCACACTCCAACCCATACGCTCCAGACAAAGCACCCGACCATCTGACCCGGTTGATTTGGTGGTCATACCAGTAGCCTAAGAGCTTAATAACTTCATTAGGAAGACCTTGCTCGCGCAAATTCAACCATAAGATATTATAATCAACCAGGTCAAACGCCTTCGAGAGGTCCAGGAAAGCAGCATACACAGGTGTGTTTCTTATTTCTACTTTCTTATTTTATGCAAAAGGGCTATCGATAAAAAAAAAAAAAAATCCCATGGCAATATTTGATATTTCAAAAGTGATCATAAATAATGTGGATAAGAAGATCCATGTAATTAAAATAAATGTGCAATTTTCACTGACATGACAATAGCTTTCGATTATGTAACACATGACACTCTGTCAAATAAACTTGAAGACTATGGTATGAGATTTTTTTCATTTCAAATTTCAAATTTTATTTATTTATTCAAATTTAAATTCAAATTTATTTATTTGTGACACACAGGTCCAATTTTTTTTCTTACATCACAGCGATTATCCAGTATTGGATAAGATTATGTGCGCTAAAAGCTTTTTTTGGAGTTAATTCACTTATGTTAACAGGCTGAGAACCCACACGCATATTTTCCCACTGTACATTTTAAGAGGTTTATAATTTTGTGGGGTATTTTGTCTTCTATTTTTTTGGAAAGGTAACAACAAGAGGCAACGTACTGAGCATTTAAGGAAGTAATTCGGTAACTATTATATCCAAATAATACACTATAATTAGACTTTAGTAACTTCATGTCGTGATAGTAATTACACTGGCTAATTACACTGGCTAATTACATTGGTTTTACACTTTATTTTCCCTATTCTTTATTAGTACATATTTTTTTACATCTTTTAACAAATATATAATAAAAAATAGTTTTTTGAAAAAATATGCGGTACAATAGTGCACCGCCCGCAGCGCGGTGGTAACACCCAAGTCAACGGTGGTCAGAGATCTAGAGTGAGGAACCTCCTCACAATACGTGCCGTGTTGAAGACCAGCCTTCTGCATCATTTGTTCCGGGTGTTCTGGGTATTTGCTATGTATAATACAAAATATCTATCTATGTAATGTATTGTATTAAGTATATCAGTCATCTAGTACCCATAACACAAGCTCTGCTTAGCTTGGGGCTAGATGATGCTGTGTGGATTGTCCAGCATTATTTATTTATTTATCTGATTCTTGACCCAACTGTTGGTCGAAACTTTTGACATGACTATCGTTAGGTACTATAATTGCTAAGTCCATATTCCTCATGCTGGTAACCTAATGAGCAAGATCGAGGTACGTTATGATCTATTTTGGTGGGGTTTATTATAATTATGAAATTGCGTCACCATACGCAGTACGCTTTTGATTCGGCATCACTTTATGGAGCCCGCATCACTCTTACGGACGCACCGACCTCACACGTCTTCGTGACTCGATCTCCCGGAATGTCGCATGGTCGCCTGCCCCGCACGCTTCCCATGCTTTCACTTGGAGTCACCCGTGTGTCTGCCGCTGCAGGGTGACTCAGCACTGCACACGGACCTGCCGCGGGTCCACCACGCACCTGCTCTATTTCCTATTCCCGAAGCGTAACGCAGCTGACACAGCTGACAATATTTCATCAATGCGGGACTTTAGGGTTATCGCCTTTTGGAAACTGAAGCTTTGATTGTAAGGTATTTTTTTCATTAGTCACTAGCGAAGAACTCTCCTTATGTGTAGTGTTTCTAATATCACTTTTTATCAAAAAAAGTAACATTACGGTAAAACCGTTTTCCACTTGACTCTTTAGGTATAGGTAGACACACCACGCAGAAAGCTAAGTAAGGAAATATTTGTTGAGCCTCCTTTGAACACGTCATAAACAGTCGTCACTAAAAAAACATAGAGTCACTGCATTCCATAACGAAGCGTGTGTGATGACCCTAGCGGCGCGGTGGTCCGCCCACCGCGCTTGACGCATCAGTATTTGCACGAAATCTCCGACACTGATCTAGGCAAAGTGGCCGCCGACTGACGCAGCCATTGTTTCTTCACATATTATGCCGATGTCACAATTCATTACATCAAATTGTATTATCAAGTTCAAGTTGATCTAATTTGTCATGCCAACGGATTCTTGCCGACAGTAGCTGGAATGACAAAGTCACCGTTGTCGTCATTCAAGCTATTGTCTAGAGTTTCCAACAGTCGAGAATCACTGAATTTTGCCTTCTGTTTATATCAAACAACGCCTCATTCCCTGGTTTGGTAGTTTGTGTATAAAGTGTCATTTATATTTCTGATCCCATATACATATTATTCTATTTACAATGTTGTGTGTATCCGTGAGTGTTACTACACGTACGACTTGCGTCATAATCAGTAATGTTTAATGTATTATCGCGGACCCGATCCGTGATAAGGCGGCAGACAGCCGCCAGACAAACACGATCTATCAGCCTTCATCATGACACACGCGATCCTATTAACAGAGAGTTGCGCGCCGGCGCGGCGGGTCTCGCACCATCGCGCCATCGCGCCATCGCGCATCGCCGCGTCGCAGCCACTCGCATTAGGAATCGAAGCGTTACAGTGCAAGGGCTGGGGAGAACGATCCTGCAGTTCAGATTTTGACTAATTCAGATCGCCATCTAATTTAAAAAAAAATCTTGGGTGCAGATTCATCTTTAACTTATTAAGGTTTGCCATTTAGGTACTGTATCGACATTTTAGAAATCTCATATTTTTACGACTGATATACCTACAGTTTCGGCAGTTTCTCCTTGCCACTTATTAGTATGCCACATGCGACATATGTGCGTTATCAAGTGTTTCCACAGAACCACCTGAGTTTGTTCGCATTACTTCGTGAGGTTACCACGTCGCGCCCACGCTCTGCGGTCACAGCTACGCGGCAGGTCCCCACGCTCCGGGTCGCGCCCGCACCACACGAGCACGTACCACACGGCGCGGCGCAACACAAAACTTTATTTTCTCTCATCTACATCACTCTGTCTCTTTCACGTGACTTGTGACGGCGCCTCCAAAGTCAGCAATGGACCTCTACTTCAGTTCAGGAGTTAAAGCTTGCGGGTTCTGCAATAGTATCACAATCCTGTTCACAGTTAGCCTTTAGAAGCTGGGTGCATATCCGGCGGACATTCCATGAATGCATTTCTCGGTTATTGCGGCACTATTGGTGAGTACGAATGCAAGATGTGTTATGTAACGGGCAGTAATGCATCGATGTAAGTGCAAGAGACTTGGTAGGAGAGCAGGCCGTGGGAGCGCCCGAGAGTGACGCACCGGAAGCCCTTCACATATCTACCGCTGGGCGGAGTCAAACCTCTACAAAAAGAAAATACAGTGAGCAGGCATTGTGAGCGCTAGGAACAGGTTGTACGGGTCCACGCTGTTACACTCGCCGCTGCTTGTAAACACTTGTCTTAGTAGTTACGAGTATGATTCAGAGATTCTCTCTCATCGCTATCTCATTAAATCAAGGTTCACTCGAAAGAAAGTCATACAAGGAAATAAGAAATTACATGGGCTTTGCGTGCGGTACGTTCCTCACCTACAGCTGTTATTTAAGTTGAAGTATAATGTGAATGATGAGGACGCCTATATATCAGAAACCGGCGGAGTGTTGACTCGCGCATCTTATTGAGCTGCATATTTGAGTTCCGTGTAACAAAATGAAACTCTTGAGGGATGTTGTATAAACATACTTCAAGTTTAGTTTAATAGTGTAATACGAGTCGCATAACAAAGTTGTTAGTAGCGCTTTGACCAGAGAACAGTAGTTCGTTATGATATCCGCGTGTAAACTCCTCATAGAATAGATATGGAGAAAATTGCGTGTGTGAGACAGACACAACGAAACGGTTTCAGTTCATTGTTTCTTTGGTTTTCGGTGCAAAATGCTGATAAATATCGCGGTAGGTACATGTTGTACAGGATTTCGAACAAATTGTTGTCTGAACAGAAACAAAACCAGCTAAGATTAATATCATGGCATTAGTGGCCGATTATGACAATTATTTGGCCGTTTCACATAATTGCCGGCCGACGAAGCTATCCAACGATGGTGTTTTAATAATATTTAAAAATAAATAAAGTTATTTATAAAATTGAGTCAGTGAATAAGTCTATACTAATATTATAAAGAGGTAAAATTTATAAGTTTATATGTAGTAGGGGGCAATCTCCGGAACGAATGATCCAATTCCAAAAACTTTTTCCATGTTAGAAAGCTACATTATTCTTGAGTGCTAGAGGCTCTAAATTATATTTACATGATGCATATTAGCCAAGCTATCGCAACGTTAGTCTGGCAAGTCGGAAATAAATATCTCTAAAAACAGAATTATTTTCATGCGCTGCCTTAATAGTTGTTTAAAATCGAAAACAATGTAAGGCAATCTGAGTATTTTTTCGACATACTTACTTTTGGATGAATATTTAAACAAGAAATTATCATGTTTTTATTATAATAAGGACATCATGGAGATAAGATTTGCCCTTAACAGTATGTCAATTGGCCTGTATGGACCTACAAGCTACACTACTACGTACGACTACGGACGTAGTCGCGGGCGGAGTGCTAGTATCCCATGATTGCAAAAAAAGATAAAAAAATCAAAATAAGATGACATTTCAAAAGTTATTTTAGTTAAATTTTTATTAATCTTTTGGCTCTTGGATTCCATGCAAATTTCATCATATTAATTATCTTTAATTTCCATAAGGGATAAGATGGTGGCATCCGATGGGGATCAGAAGGCCTTACCTATCAGCTCCCCTTACCACACACGCAGTTACCGTCCGGAGAGGGCAGAGACTGCGAATTTGCGAATGATGCTTCTTTGCAGCAGTATAATGTACCAAAGTATGACAACAAAACTAAATCACGTATATTTTTCCTTCCACAATACAATATTACTCAAGTAGACAATCGTATTACTTTTCAACGCACTTGGAAAATGTTCAAACTTCAACAAATCCGGACTTCCACCAAATAGCACCTGACCTCAGTACGTACCACAAGATGACCTCCCTACTCGGTCGTGTGACGCCACAGATTAACAATCCATAGGGACACTCTCTAATACTAAGTTATGTGGCACATTACAATAATCTCATCTTAATTCACCTTCACTGTGGGCCAATGCGGGCCCTTCGCGCATGCGCCCTCGAGAGCCCTACGTGACGCAGCGCACGCGTCGCCCTTAAGCAGACGAGGCATTTTAACTTTTAACTACCAGCCGTCCGATGCGAGTTCAAAGCCCTCAATGATCAGTAATTGGTGGAATGAACTAAATAATTCGATTTTATATACGTAAGCTTGGTATCCACTGTCATTACTTTTAAAGAAGGAATGAACTAGGGATGTGCCTGATTCGTTCGAATACAAACTAGCCTGGAATAAAAAAATAAAGCAGATAATGATAAACTAGATTACGTTATTTATGAACGAATGAAAGGAAGCCAAGTAGAGTTGCTTGATTGTAAAAAACATAATTGGGAATAGTATTCAAAACTAATGTATCCAAAATGTAACGCCAACCTATCTCCAAAATGATTGTATGTGTATATATGTAGACAGTGGCCAGCCACGATGCGGTAGAAGTGTTCTGCCGCCATATATCAGCAGCTCTAGGCCGCCGGCCGCCATGCAGCGCGCACCGTTCGTCACGCCGCGGTCGGTACGCATTGTTTTTATAAATACTTAATTTGTGGGTCGAGAAGAGTTGCTCAACTCAGGAACGGGTTACAGTAAGTAAAGGTTATCTGAATGATCATTTTAGGGATTTGTCAAGATGGTTGTCAAGTACGGCGACAAGGTTCCATCATTCGTAGTGAAAACGAATGCAAGTCTTTGTATTTGTTTTAGTTTTGTTTATATATTTTTTGGATCCTATATGTTTTTGTCCGTGTGTCCATCTATCTGCCCATAACGCATAACTGCAGACCTATAACTTTTATTTATAATATCGCTACATGAGGCTGAGACAGGGACCTTTTTGGGCTCGTACAGTTCATTTTTTTATTCGTTAACTTGTTGATCTTTAAAAAGTATCATAACTGGTCGTGGTATTACTATATACTTATTATTGCCCAGTTAAAAATCCTTTGTCAGTGCCCAGTAACTGTGTTAATTGAAGTCAAAGTACTTGCATCGCTCAATGAAATAGTAATTGCAATGAAAAAAAATCAGGAAACCCGCTTGACTGTAAAACATAACCAAAACGAGTTCAGAGTTTATTTATTTGTAAGAAACATGAGTATGCACACACAAAGCATGCAAGATGTTAAGTACATTGCAGAAGAGATCATACTCATGTTTTACCTTAATGGCGTACAAATATGTGTTATAATAACATTCGATCAATTAAATTACTCACTATGAAACAAATTAAAAAAAAAATGTGTAAACAAGACACCTTCATACTTAAATCTACATACATCTTATATATAAAATTCTCGTGTCACAATGTTAGTTACCAAACTCCTCCGAAACGGCTGGACCGATTGGTATGAAATTTGTGTGAATATCGGGTAGGTCTGAGAATCGGCCAACATTATCAAATCAAATCAAATCAAAATTCATTTATTCAAATTAGGCTGAGAATCAGCACTTTTTGAACGTCAAAGACGTTTACATAAGACAGTCCCCCAAAACGCCCACCCTTCACCACTTCCTAGTGTTTTTGCTGGGAAGAAGAAGTGGAGGAACAAACTCCCCAGCAACACGTCTGTCTGATAGGTTTGAAGAACCTGAAGCTATACAACACATTATGTCAAAAATAATAATTATGTCAATCATCTTTATACGTCATTCAATTAAATAATTTGCTACATGTTAGCTAGCACACACCAATATGCCAAAATAAATAAATAAAAAGTTATATATACCAAAATCGACAATTAACTCAAGCAAAGCCTGCTAAACTGAATACATAAAAAGCCTCCAAGGCAGTCCAAGGGCGTGCCCGCTGACATGTGCAATGCTGAATTATATCAATACAACTCATTCATACAATGTAATGAGAGGATCATGTCAATAACATAAAAATAAGGATAGTAGAAGAAACATACACAAAAATAAAGAACTATTAAACAGTAAAAGAACATAGTAACATTGTCCTGCGTTCAACAAAGCGACCAACTATTCTTGTCTTCTAAATAGTCGTTGATCGAATAATATGCTTTAGAACAAAGGTTTGATTTAACTTTAGCTTTAAACGCGTTAAAAGGTAAATCCAGCAAAGAATGAGGTAGCATGTTATAAAAGCGGATACCGAGCCCCACAAATGAGCTCTGGACCTTACGAAGCCGGTGGAAAGGAGCGTACAGTTTGTGCTTATTTCTGGTATTAAAATCTATTTTTGATCCCCCTAAATTGTAAGGCTTTTGCACCCCAAACATTTTATATGGCAAAACAACGTTTGCTGGGTCAGCTAGTATACATGTATAAATGAACCAGGTCTGTAAATATTGTATTTTTGTCGTTCTAGTTGTGTGTTGATAGTGCGGGCACCCAGCAACATAAGAATCTGTTTCACTGTCATGATCTGTTTCATCATCATGATATAACATTTTGTTTTAGTAGGTATGGGAGATAGAAGATAATAAGGAAAAGAAAAAATAAGAAAGAAAAAATAAAAATTATTTTATATCTTGTTTCAATCAGGAGACGGAAACCACAAAGAAAAGCAAATTGGTAGATGTGGATGTGTGTGTGTGTATGATGGCACCGCAGGCTTCAAATTTGGTATCACACTAAAACCATGGTATTTGATCCTCCAGGAACCGAAATGCGGCTAGCGTCGCCGCGCTAGGCTCGTTGGACTAGCTTGTATTGTCACTCCTACTCTGCTACTACTCGACTAAAGCCTGTGTTTGGATTCTTAATTTTTTCCTTTAATGTTATCTAATTGAGGAATGTTTTTTTTTTTGATAAAAACATTGCCCCACACTAGGTATTTCTCCTGTGTCGTGGGTGCGTTTACAAACATTTAAAGTCACATACACGAACAGCCAGACCCGGAACAACTATCTGTAGGCCATACAAATATTTGTTCCGTGCGGGAATCGAACCCACGACACGCGGCGTAGCAGTCGATCGCTCAGCCACTGCGCCAGCCGTGCCGTCAAAGTGTGTAGTATATCATAACACCGATGGGTGCTATGTTTAAAATAGTGCGAGCTGTTCGTATGCGGAATAAACTAGACTTTCACATGTAAATCGCACTGTGGATGCCATGCAGGTAATTTTGCGAGCGAGAACATATCCACATAACATCAAAAGCCCTCATTTCTTAGTCCCTAAGTAGCCACCGAAAAAAATAACGGTTTACTATCACTGAAAGCACTGTTTGAATGCAATACACGATGATTCATGATGACGCAACGTTTTATCAGTAAAGAGACCGAATTGAATCAAAGAAACATTGTTGTCCCGATCTAATGCATGACACACACGGGATACTACCGCACAGTCCAGTCAGCCACTTGTGTGTTCGTGGAGTTTCACTGAGTGATCACATTGGGATCACCGCAGACCATATCTGGCGTATACATACATATGTGTAGGTACCTCAAGGTTATTTGGGCGGAGGAATTGGTGTCTGTCATGACTATCTATCAGATGCTAGACAAATTCTATAACATATTGAATAATAATCAATAATAAAATAAATAAAGCTGGACAATCCACACAGCATCACCTAGCCCCAAGCTAAGCAGAGCTTGTGTTATGGGTACTAAATGACTGATATACTTAGTACAAAACATTATATAGATAGATATTTTTATTATACCCAGAACTACCCAGAACACCCGGAAAAAATCTTTGTATATCGTACAAACATTTGTCCCAGGGCGGGAATCGAACCCGCAACCTCCTCCTGAATAAGTTAATACAGATACATATTCGTTGCAATTAGAAATAATAAATACCCATACTTATTCTCTAAAGAGCTCACGATAAGATTAAATAAGAAAACACTTAGAATTAGAAAATGCCAATTCCCTAGGACATACTTAATTGCTTTGCAGTCAATAAGACAAAGGTGCAACCCATTTTTGTAAAGTGTATCGTACTATGTATATGGTTACTTCTTGCATAGGCCATACATTGCTCAGATAGAAGCCAAAATGACATCAAACCCATAGTATTTCTTCAGGAGTTACTTAAAGATGAAGAGAGGTGGAGCTAGTTACTACCCTTGCAGTTTGGCAGATGGTGTGAACAGTACTGAGAATCTTAATAAAATGAAAACTATTTTGCAACCCATCTTTCTAAAGTGTATCTATCCAACTGATCAAAGTGATGTGCGTGTGAGTTTTAATGGCCGCTTAAGTAATAATATTTATAGTCAAATTATAATATCCGAGGATCAGATCCTGAGAGCATTTAAAAGACTAGATGTTAACAAGGGCCCTGAGCCCTGATAATGTTCCGTCCCTGTTTCGCACAACCTATTGGATTGTCTCTTGTTGCCACTGAGTATTATATTCAATAGTTCACTACTTCAGGGGGTCCAAGTCTTTCTGAACTCTAACGTATATTTTATTTATTCGCTGATGATCTTAAAATGTCTTATATATCGGCAAGTGTAAACACATAAAAATTGACTAATAATATAAATGGTGTACCCACATCATATAACATTACCTGTCAACAGCTAGGAGACGTGGCAACTACACGAGACCTACACGAGGGCGTGCAATGTGATAAAATACTAAGTTAAAGTAAAGTTAAAAAATACTTGGTTTCGTCATGAGGGTGAGAAAACCTTTAAAAATAAAGTTAAGTTCCAGTCGCTAGTCAGGAGTCACCTAGAATACTATATATAGTGTTGTCGGTCCTCTAATTGTGATGTGCACATCAACCGTATCGAACGACTGCAGAAAAGGTTCTTATGGCATCTCACTTATTACTGTAATACGGTAACAGGGTCAAATAATCGTACCAAGAAAGATTAGAATATTTTAGAATGGTCTCTTTAGAGAAACGTAGAGACATGTCTGATTTAGTTTCTTTAAAAAAACTAGTAACAGGCTCTTTAAACTGCCCTAAGTTGCTCAGCAAGGTGACCTTTCATGTGCCATGAAATGTACCAAGAAGATCTAACACACAAACGTACAGCACACAAAAAAGTAATACTTATTTAGGGCAGCAATCCCTGTCTAGATGGTATGCTGTATACTAAAAACACGATGAAGATATTGATTTGTTTCATACATCTGTGCCTAGTCTGCAAAGAATCTTAAATTGTAATTCCTGAAATAATTTAATTCACTCTGTTTATTTGTCACAGACACACATATTAGGATAGGCAAATGCCTATCTTAATATGCATAAATTATTAGTTCTAAATTTTTATTTCTTTTTATTTCACTGTTTAAAAAAAAAAAAAAAATGGCTGTTTATGCGCTAAAATATAGTGCTCTCCTTTAAGTGATGGGGCTCTTAGACTTAAGTTTGTAATGTATAATTATGTAATTGTAATAAGGTACTCATTGTGTAATAGTGCAAAAAATAAAAATAAGTAAAAGACCAACTACGTCACCGTGTGGCCTCGTGACTCACCCGGGTCTGGGGGATTCCGTCCAGGAATTACACATCTTAAAGATAGGGTGCCCACATCTGTATACTCTTTCGATTACAGGTAATTTTTTATTTCTTGTAGTAACCATGCTTTATTTATTCATCCATATTCTCTTATGTTTACCCTTTGTTATTAAAAAGCTTATGTTGTAAGGCAAGATTGTATTTACCTCATTAGTTATTAATGTAGAATGCTTCTTGTGAACGAGTTCGTCTGGGGGAGCGTGCTATTTATTGCTAAATTTAAATAAATAAATAAGTAAACTGACTGTTTTGTTCATTTCGCTCCGTTTTCAATCCATTAGTGCGCACTTAATTACGTGCGCTGGCGCACTTGTTTTAATAACTATATAATACAGAGAGTGGGGGATGATGATAGGTCATGATGGCCCAGTGGTTTAGGCCTCGCCTCTTGGGCACGAGGTTGTGGGTTCAAACCTCGGCAAGTACCAATGTGAGTTTTTCAATTCATATGTACTTTCTAAGTTTATCTTGGACATCACTGACATCGGTGAAGGAAAACATCTTGAGGAAACCTGGACTTATATAATTAATATAAGTCTGAAATCGCCAACCCGTCTTGAGCAAGCGTGGTGATTAATGCTCGTGCCTTCTCTGTATGAGACGAGGCCTTTGCCCTGCAGTGGGACAGTAATAGGCTGGAACTGGTACTGGTACAGAGAGTGGAAGGGACATCGACGCTCAGTGCTCAAAGGTTTACCAAGTGCGTCCTACCCACAGAAATCTTAATAATAAGGCAATAGAAGTCGCATAGACGCGTGACCTTGTCGCCGCGCTTATGTGTCGGTGAACACAAGTACACGCGGAGCGTTTGTTGCGGTTTCTTGTGTTATTTGAGACGCGGAGAGGTAAACATGGTGTTTTGCAGCATATCCAACTGCGGAAACTCGTCCAAAACTTGTAACTTAACAAATAAAGGAATAACATTTCATATGTAAGTACTTAATTTTTGAAATATTGTCGATTTTAGTAAATAAATATAGTCAAATTAAATATTTTCACCACCACTACTACGATTATCACAGAAAACGATTTTTTATCAAATCAATAACCATTAATACTTAAGCTTGTTCATGTCTACTATTACAACTGATAAAGCAGCAATGAAATTATAGTAATGTAAAATAATATGAGGAAGGCTTATTATTGTTTCAATAAATTGGTTGCTAGACTCCTTGGCGATTAACGCTCAACGGAAAATTATAATTTTTGAAAATTTATCGATATGAGCTCGTAATATTTTGCACTGCACTATTCTTAGGAGCGCGCGATATCATTTTGTGCTTTTCGCCCACGTTTCATATTGGCTGCAGGAGTCGCGCCCCCTGTGATAATGCGTTTTTTTTAATATTACGTTATGTCATCGCAAAACGTTTAGTTTTGTAGCAACAATGCAAAGTGCATGAGTAGGCGATATCGTGTATGTATTGTTTGTTTATGTGGTGGTAGCTGTGACCCGGCGGCACTCGTCCCGGTACACAATTTATTACAATAGCATTTCTATTGCCTTATTATTAAGATTTCTGTGGTCCTACCTAAGTACAAACGCAACAGTTACTTCGCGGTAACTTCCGACGGCAGTTAACCCCGGCCAGGTTGGGCCTGTAGCGGGAAATATGTTCTATCTCACGAAGGCCGGGTAGTCTTTGCGTGTATGTAGGCTATTAGATGCAAGTAAACATTGTTTCTGTGTGCGTGAGGGCGGCTCGGCCAATACTGAGCGCTCGTGTAACAGATACACACACTCAAGGGTAACCAGCCTTTGTGATATGTGAGAGAGAACATCTATATATCAGAAGAATACCGCCTTAACGTTAACGTAAGTAAGTACATAAGTAACCCTTTAGCAAGCATATCTGTTTGTGCGTCCCAATAGCCTCAGTCCATACCATCGCAAGCAATCAGGACTATCCGACGTAAACTTACATTTGGTCTCCGCGGAGCGTGCGACATGTTCTGACCTACCTAAAAACGTCGACGACCGTGGAATGACATCACGGGATATGATTCACTCTTGTTGCAATCGTGTTATTAAACGGAGTTTCCAAAAATTCACCCATCATTCATAAAAAGTTTAGATAATCTAACAACTGACTCTGCGGTGAGTGGATTCATTACTGTCTTGTCAATGTTGATGATGAGGGAGATAGATATTCCTATTGCGAGAGTGGCGTCCATCTGATATCTATAGATATAATACCCATCATAAATAAACCGCTCTCCATACATCCATCAAAAAACTTAAATGCTAAAAAGTCAATAAATGGTTAAGTCACTTACTTCTGAAGATATGAACACCTATACAACTTCTCTAGCTTCAGAGAAATATTACAAACGCACACGCACACACACATGCACACAGGCACACACGCAGGCACACACAAGATGCGCGCAATATAGGTACACAATAAATTCAGATACTTACCACAAACATAAGTAATATACGTCTCTATTAGGTACTTCGCATATCATACGCTATAAGCGCCCTCTTGAGTGGAGACCGCGACTCGGCAAACGTAGTGTAGGACGCCCTCTGACCAGGTGGGATGACGATCTGCGAAAGACTACAGGCAGATGCTGGATGCGGCAAGCTGAAGACAGGGCGCTATGGCGCTCATTAGGAGAGGGCTATGTCCAGCAGTGGACTAATATAGCCTGATGATGATGAAGCGCCCCATTGTACTGTAGTTCTATTCTTTAGTAGAGCTCCCAAATAATGTATTTACTAGAGATTTGGAGATTAAGATAATGTATTGTTGGGCTCCTGTCTTTTAATTTACAAACCACTGTCACCATAAACCATGAATATTTTAATTTGAAGAACAAAATACATTTTGTTGAGTTATTTGTACTAGCGTCGTCATATTCCCAGCCCTGCTTCGCAAGGTTTTTCGAGCCCGCTCAACGTTTTTTTTTAAAAAAAAAAAAAAAAGAAGTGTCTGTTTATTATGTCCAAATCACACATTTTACTAAATCCGTAAGAAAGTTTGAAGTGGGTAGTTAATGGTTTACCGAAACAACATTTTCTTTAGTCTGTGTTTGGAATAAGTAATGTCCAAAACGGCTGGACTGATTTAAACAGGAATTTTTCGGGCATATAGTTAATTTTATAAGGAGTAACTTAGGCTACTTTTGTTTTAGAAAAAGAATCAGGGTTCCGCTCAAAAAACATAAAACTCATGTTTTGTTACGCAGCTAGTATAAAAATAAAACAAACAAATAAAGAACTGAATATGAACCCACTGAATAATATTGGTGTAAAAGAAAGTAATATCAAGAATATAATATATTAACATTTAATGGTGTTCTCCGAATGTTATTGAGATCTGTCAGATAAGAGGAATACTTGTGCCATTAAAGAACCGGACAAGTGCGAGTAGGACTCGTGGCCTGAGGCGTAAGCCACTCCGCAAGGACGTAACACCAGGACGCCTCGCAGACAGGGCAGAGACGGCATTACACATTAGACGCGACATCGGTGACGTTTGCGACACGTGGTATGCACCCGCACCCCTGCTACGTCTGTCCCCTGTCCTCGCCCCGTCTGCGCTCATCGCCTGCGTGTGTTGCAATAGGACAAAGACGACGAATGTTTTGCATTACGAGACTGCCATACCTACATTCTGTAAAGAAGTCCATCTCCCCGTGCTATGTCCTTTCTGCGTGGCCTTCGGTTTCCTCCGCAAAAGTGTCCCAATTCGACTATTTTTGTCTGTTTTCTAAACTGTTGATTTATTAAATCTACCAAACTGGCATAAAATAAATGTTTTTTTTTAAACTTAATGTTGTGTAATATTCCATTCTGTGAGTGGAGGGCTTGCACGTCAATCCGCCTGGGAGGCTAAGTGAATGTCACATGCTCACGATGACCCCACAATGTTTTACTTCGCCGTTTTAAGAACCTGTGTGTAAATGTGTGGCCTTGATTATTTTTATATATTTTGGAGTCATGTGTCATTAATTATCTTAAGCGACCGAAAACCAAAAAGAGCGACGTAAGGCTCTTTTGCGGAAAATCTTTTAAATTAAGATTAGGAAATGGCCATTTGCACCATGCCGTCTATTGAGCGCAAAGGTAAACTTAATCTCCTGGAGTCAGTAGCATATTAAATAACGTTATTCAAATCATAATAAGTTTAATGATATAAACGAATAAAATATCTATTAAATTGTAATATTCTTTTGTTTCCTTTCTTTTTTTAAAAAACGTTGCCCCGCACTAGGAATTTCTCCTGTATCGTGGGTGCGTTTACAAACATTTAAACTCACATACACAAACAGCCAGACCCGGAACAACTACCTGTAGGTCATACAAATATTTGTTCCGTGCGGGGATTAAACCCACAACACGCGGCTCAACCACTGCGCCAACCGTGCCGTCTAATATCCTTTGATGGAACATAAATGACGTAAGTTAACAAAGATAATATTGGTTTCAACACGAACTACTGTGCACGTCAATGTAATAATGTTTATTAAGTACATAAATTGTATTTCTAGAAATAATATTGCTGTGAAACGTCACTGTGATCGCGCTGGGATGTGTGTGTGTGCGCGCTGCATCTCCATTGGTTCCCGAGCAGTTGACATAAGGCCATTGTATTTCAAATCAATTATAAATTACAACCAAACAAAAAACGTAAAAACACTCCTTCTAAAAAATTCAACATGTTTGTCATCCACGACACAGGAGAAGTTCCTAGTATGAGGCGACCTTTTTTTTTTAAAAACATATAAAAGCCAATTAATATTACACACAAAAACTGTAAATTCAAATGAAAAAGTGCCAGTAAAATAAAAAATGTAAATTGAGAATAATAAAAAACAACAAAACAGAATCGTTCATTACATAAAAAAAAAAATATCCAGACTCGATAAAATGCAGGGTGGACACATCGCTGCACCCACAGCAACCATGACTTCGGTACCTACAGGATTCAAATGCGATGATAACATGACAGTAATCAATAAACAAATGACTACTTTTAGCAAAGAATTCCATGTTTTTACAATAAAATTAATTTGATATTGTAATTCTTAGCCAAACAAAAAATATTTTGATTTGAAATGGCCAGTACTGCAGAACGGCAATTTCATAGGTAAACCTATTTTAAGATATTAATTTACATTGGATACCTCTCCCCGTTCCTGAGAAATAAAGCCTTGGTTCTTTTTAGAGTTCCGTACCCTAAGAGTAGAACGGAACCCTATGGCTAAAACTCCGCTGTCTGTCTGTCACCAGGCTGTGTCTCATGAACTGTGATAGTCAGACAGTTGAAATTATCACAGATGATGTATTTTGTTGCCGCTATAACAACAAATACTAAAACACAGATTAAATATATATTTAAGGCCAAGGGGGCTCACATATATCAAACGTGATTTTTTTGGCGTTTTTATAGATGTACGTATGAATAGTACGTAACCCTTCGTGCGTGAGTCCGACTCGCTCTTGGCCGGTTTTTTTTCTTTCGAGCCAGCCCATCAAGCTATCCCAAACTGTCAAACATTTAACATAAACCTTATCATTTTGTGATAACGTGGAAAAACTATCAAAGAAATTTGACGGATTGGGGTAGCTTGATGTGCTGGCCTCTGTACCTGCGGACCTTACCTACGGATGTTAAAGCCCCGGCCATCTGACATACCCCAGGAGACCAGGCCCTCAAAAAAATCAGAACTCAAATCGATCGTGTTTTTGACACAAACCACTGATACCTATGATTTTCCTTAGGTTAATACAAATGTAGCGATATCTATCTCGCCACATACGAACTAATTCTGACGTATCCTACATCGACATCAACAATATTAAAGTTATCCGCGTGATATAACACCAGTTTCCTCTAACACATGAATGATGTAGAAAATCAAAGGTTTGTTTGTGTAATGTATATACCTACATCATATTTATAATACATATGAATGGAAAATGTTTGTCGTACCGAGCTATGATATGGGAAGGTGATCAGGTAGGCACTAGGGACGGTGACTACAAGCCCCTATGGTTCATAGCAATAATTTCCCCAGAATGTAAACACAGTAATGTTGTGAAATTACCGTCATCATGAGCTCATTCGTTTTATAATTTTAACTGGAAGTGCGTTCTCAGTGGTATGTATGTGCTCAGGTGCAATGACAGTGGAAAGGTAAACACTACAATTGCTTGCTGACTATTTCTATTTATTTCTTTAATATTTCTTACAAACACATTACATCACGGTGGTATCCCCAGAAGGTCACGGCAGAGGTGTGTCTCTGCAGTACCTACACCCACATTTCGCCGGTCACGTTTAGGTCCCATGTAATAGGGAGCGAGCCTATTACCATCAAGCGGGCACAATTCCAGACGCCGGGCAGCCACTGAGCTATCCCAGATGGAAATCCCCAATAAAACTTTGCCCGACCCGGGAGTCTAACCCAGGACCTCATGCTTAGCAGTAGCGCATGACAGGAGTTTACTATTCTATACAAATAAATAACTTTGAAGTGTCTTTTTGTATTTACTATCAAAATAACAGGATTTTACTAAAAACTTGTGAAATTATATACCTATGGTAGTTGTACCAGAGAACCAATATTAACAGTTTTTTTCTGTCTGTTTGTTTGAGGTAATCTCGGAAACGGCCGGATCGATATCGTCGGGAATTTCACAGACAGATAGTTGATGTGTTAAAAAGTAACTAAGGCCGCATTTATATTCGACAAATAATAATTAGAGTACAAATTATGAAATTTAGTCAAACTCCACGTGGACGAAATAGCGGACATAGCTAGTTATTTTGTAATATATATTTTTTACTTTTCGTACTTTAAGACCCAAGAATGTTGTGCAAGCTTATACATGATGTTTTGACACAGGCACCATTGAGGATTTGTGATATAACCCATAGGCGTTATTTAATAATATGTCGTTGGTGTGCCTTACGAAATAAATGAATAAATTATATGCGTAATTCGTCGGTCAGGTAAAAAAAGGGATGGGGGGCACGTCGTACCTACTTACTTTTATTGCGAATGATTGACATCGATCATAGACGACTTTGATCGCCTCAAAACAATCGAATAACGGTATCTAGTTATTACACCTCCACACTGTACCGATCTGAAGGTCGAGGCCTTCGATCGACTGCAATCTACATAGTTTTACTTTTAGGCATTTTGCGGACTACAATAGCAAAACTCCAAATTACTGCTGGTCTTGATCCATAGGACAATTCACAGTTTATACAACATCAAACTGGTTGCTAATCTAGTAAACAACTAGAATCATTTAAAAAGAATATTATTATTTTAAAGTAGACGTTCATAAGTGCCATTTAATGGTCTAATTGAAATAAATGATTTGATTTTGACAATGACAGGTACACAACAGTGGGCCCTCCCGCCTGCAGAACCCTGCACATCAAACCAGCAATCTTTTGTCTTGCTTGCACCTTAACTTCCTTTAGAACACCGTTATAAATTTTTGACATATTACACATATTACTACAGAAACGCGTGAGCCATATCGGGGATATCCGATGAATCATATCATATGACCTGGTGTTCTCAAGTGTGTGACGTGTGCTACCCCTAACGGAGAAAGGTCACGCGTTGCCTTCACTTGAATGAGTGAGTGGGCTTTTTTACAATCGGAAGTCACGTCGTCGCCGACATTTAGTCATGGCAGTTAGTGTTACGAATCTTAGCACTTTGTCATTTCAATTAAAGTTCCATCCACACACACACAGACATACACATACACTCACTTACACACCCAAACACACATTGTGCTGTTGATCAATATTAATCATTGTAAATATAAATAATAATTAAAAAAAGAAAAGAGAAGAAAATCATTAATTCTTCTTTCTTTTTTTCTTCTTTTTTTAAACGTTGCCCCACACTAGGAATTTCTCCTGTGTCGTGGGTGCGTTTACAAACATTTAAAGTCACTTACACAAACAGCCAGACCCGGAACAACTACCTGTAGGCCATACAAATATTTGTTCCGTGTGGGAATCGAACCCACGACACGCGATGCGGCAGCCGGTCGCTTAGCCACTGCGCCAACCGTGCCGTCAAATTAATTGATGATGAAATAAGGGAAAGTGCGAGACATCCCCAACACAAGTGCCTATTATTAATAACTTACTGGTGCTGCTTTCATTGTGTATGCTACTGTAGTAGTAAGAATATTAAACGATTGTTTTTGGTCATTATCATCATCTGCCTGCTTTTTCCCAACTATGTGAAGATCGGCTTCCGTCTAACCGGATACAGATGAATACCAGTATTTTACATGGAGCGACTGCATATCTGACCTTCACAACCCGCACACTGGGCAACACGATACCTCTTGGTAAGACCGGTTGTCAAACTTTCGGGCTTCTTCTACCCGCAAAGATCTACAAATGACAGCCGGAACCAACAGCAACATCCACAGATTGACTGGGCCTAGCGTAGCTTAACCTTCACTCAAAAAAGGTGGCTGTTTTATGCAGCACATATTATGAACAATTTAAATACTTTAACCTGGAACAACTATCTGTAGGGAATTCAAATATTTCGTGACAAGTGGAAGCTGAAACACAACCCGTAGCGCAGTAGCTGGTGCGTCTGCGAATACACCAACATCATCCAGTGGTTTATGAGGACCAAAGAGGTACTTTCAATGAAAAGGTAAGATACTACACTTGGCGTACTCGTTTAATACAGGATCATTAATAGTTCTGCCATAACGTACCAACCCACTTAATGTCACTATTTGTTTAAGTAGGTACACCACACTGGTGCTAATGTAGTTTATTCCAATGCTACTACTTCACTTACCTATATAAGTATTTAGTATACATAATATAGAAGATATCTTATTTAAGGTGCTCGACATCCGTACATAAACTAAATTGCCTTTCTGTAAATAAAGATGATTAATTGTTTTACAAAATATAACTCCACCTGTAAATACGTTTCACGAATATCGTCCCTTTAAATGCCTCAGGTATTTCATCCAACAAAATAGTTTTTCGTTAACCGTAAGATCTCAATGACATGCACAACACAGTTCATGTCTGTTCACCTCCGTGAGTCATTCATTCAACCAATCTATCTTATCGGTCATTATTAGAACCACTCGTGCTTGAATGAGCGCGGGTACTGTCGTCTTCCAGTCCAGGAGCTGGGAGTAGTTTGAGGATGTGGAAGAGGTTTCATTCTGATTTCCTACGTCCTGTATATTCATTCTGCATGTTGAGTTCGACAGGTTTTCTATTATTTCATAAGGTTCAATCGCCAACTCATCCAGTTTGCTTCTGTCTAATTTATTGCTGTTTTCCGCAATTTCCCCTAAATTTTAATAGGTATATGAATAAGTAGTCATTTCCTTACATATAGTTACATAGTATAGCTACTTATAGCAATACAAATATAATAAAATAGTAAAAAATGTTAGAAAATGGCCAAAATAGTGCCAAAATATCTACCCACACTGATTCGCACCGCTTTTGTTGTTAAAAAACTGAACCAATACTAATTAAATTGTATTGTACTAGTTAACTTATTGTCGAATAAAACCATCACCCTAGAGAAAATACATACAACAAACTATATTTGGTTAAAATCTCGGAAACAAGGTTTAAGAACTAGCATTCACAACTATGACATTAGGTTAGAGGGAAAACAACTATGGTAAGGTGGGTTGATGCAATTTGGCAGAACTACCTACATACCAATGTTATGCTTTCCCGAAAATATCGAGAATACAAAAATAATAAAGATAGGTACATATGTATGTGTATATATATATATAGTATATGCCTACATTTCAGCACTGATCGTCCGCACCACATCAACCAATATATAATAATATATATTAAAAAGTATCTAACCTTAGTACCGTTACCGGCACGCATCTTGAGCGCTGAACTGGAGTTACGCAGTAGTCGATTTTACTTAACCCTAGTACTGCGGCCAGCGCTCAAGATCCGTGCTGAAACTTATATAAATCCATGCCCAAAAACTTTTAAATATTGACCCATGACTAATACCACAAAAATGTACAAACCTGCGTGTTCAGACTCAACGTCATTCGGATTTCAGTGAATTACCCCAACCCATCAATCACAGCTTCCCGTACAAGTTCCAAGGAAACTGATGAATAAATCAACCCTTGAGATAATCATGAGCGAAGCCTTTCTACTGGGATGGGGAGAATCATTAAATCGGACCATTTCTCCGTATCGGAAATGAGTCCCAAAAATTTGAAACGCATTAAAATTGGTGCGTGCGTTAGATATGCGTTCTGGGAAATGCGCAAGCGCAGCGCGCGGCGGGAAAGGGATTTCAGAGGATGCTATAATAACGGGGATGCACTTGTATTTTTCGGTTTTGTTTAAAAATGAACAGTAGGTCACAGGTAGTAGATTGGACACATGTCCAATCTAACATTGAAGATACACACCAATCCAATCCTGGACGTGTGTCCAGGATTGGAAGGACCATATAGAAAACTCAGGATAACAGGTAATAACAATAAAAATCGTGTAACATGAAAAAATATTATAATATGTCATTTGGCGTTTAACGTGTTAAATAACTTTACAACATTTATTTTTATTTTTCATATATTTTTATCTTTTATCACTTGTACAGTTTCCGAATGCTTTTTTTAATGTTTTAGTTTCCCACCCAAATGTGAGCCCTAAGATACACGTCCGTGTTTGGGTCACAGAAATTCATAATTATGTGTACCAAATTTTGACTAAATTGGTTCTGTACATTCGAAGAAATAGGGCTGTGAGCTGTGACAGACGGACAGACACACGTGTCATAATTATAAGCCATAAGGGTTCCGTGTTTTCGTGCGGAACCTTAATAGAAACCTGCACCACTTTGCAAACACGCACGAGGTTTACGAGTATTCCGCCCCAGTAGGCCAGTGCACAGGACAGTGTTTATAAAAATTCTATAACGTACGAGTATCTATTCCGGCATTATTTTGTTTTCTGTACAAATAAATGTGATAGTACCAAACAATCGGTAGGTACGTCGTAAAGTCAAAAGGCTTGCTAAATGTAGACAGTTAAGGGATCTCCACAAGCCACAGTTTTGCTCCTTACGTATTAATAATGGTGCGCTACATTCCGTGTGGAAGGTCCACTCAAGTCTTTCCGCAATTCAGCAACAACAGGGCGGTGACACCAAAAGTCCGACTGACGGCTATTAAAATATATTCCTGAAAAACTTTCCCTAAAGCCATCAAATATCCCATAGCCTGCGCAGACGCAGTTTGCGTCTGATCAGACTGATGGGATACCACGAAGTAACGCATAGCAAATTATTTTGAGGAAAATGTTAGTCATTATCTCTTCGGCAGTGTATAAATCTTGGGCGGCTTTGCTTTGGTCTTTTAATTTGTAATCTCGGGACCCCAGACACATTCGATAGCAATTTTCGGCTATTTTATTTGACCAATAACCGTTTGTTTTTTATTGTGAAATTAAATTATTGGACTCTGTAATGTTGTTTGGGATGGTAGAGCTTTAACATCGGACATTTTCGGAAAAAGTGGGTTACTTAATTACATCGTTTTCTATTTCCTGTTTAGTTTAATATTTATATAAACTTCAATCACATAGCATAATTTTAGATTTAGGTGTAGGATAGATAGAAAAATTGTTGAATCAATCACTGTGATGTATGGACTATTAGCAGAAGCTATCGCAGTGATCCTAATATGGTTGCAGAGGAGAAGGTGTCGCCGTGCCGGAGGTTCGCCTATCCAGGGACGATAGCCAGGCCGAGAACGTAGCAACCAGTGTGAGTGGGTACATAAACCAATATGAGCCAGGAAAATTGCCAGTGCGCGAAATCTGCTCCTACGAGTATGTGATATGATAGTGCGCTCGCCAATCGATGCGGTGGCCCAGCTTACGTAAAACAGCGAGACTAACTAGTTACGTAAAATAATACTATGACACAAGATGCTTCGTTGGTGTTAAAAAGAAAGATATTCAAAAAAATATTTAAGTAATGAATGTAGCAAAAAAGGCGTCGGTCAATAGTTTTCGGAAAAATTAAATTCTATCAAAATAAAATTGGAATCGCGATTTGCTCCCGATTTCACACTGTCTATATCTTGTTTCATGTTTTTTGTTCTGAGACAAGAGAGACCGAAGCTGTTTTAACACCTGTTATTTCGTCTTTTATTTCTGTCATACGAGTAGGTACTCGTAGGTATATTGATGAATCTGTACTGTATTAAATGATCTTTTTCGGAATCGCTGAAATCTTGGAAAAAGGACATTAGGTATTTCTCGCTTAAATTATGCTAATTCTTACTTAACATTGTTCTGGTGTTCAAAATACGTTCCTTTTGTACGAGGTATTGGCAGGAATATCTTTTTTTTAATGTTGCCCTATGCAAGATTTAAACTCACATACACAAACAGTCAGACCCGGAACAACTACCTGCAAGCCATACAAATATTTTTACAGTGCAGAAATCGAACCCGCGACACGCAGAGCAGCAGCCGAACACTCAGCCAATGCGCCGACCGTGCCGTCAAAAGGCCGTAGGTGCGGTGTTCATTCTGTTGAACCGCTACCGTTGTCACTCATTACGCTTCCACTCTTCGGTGTTGGCAAAGTCGTCAAGCTTATTATTTATGTGTGATGAAGTGCTGGAAAGAGACGGTCAAAAAATCGCGTCGTTCTCTTTTACTCGCAGGTGTGAGGGGTGCTTGGCGCACCGCCGCAAGGTACCGCACGCTAATGAGAGGTAACAACTAGTAGAATACACTTTTACTCGTAATTAAAGGTAACAACTGGTACAATAGCATTCAAGCTTGGTTATTGTATGTAATAAAAACTCTTATTAGAAATAATTATTCTCTAGAACATACGGTTGGTCGAACCGAGGCACTTACAGGAAAGGGATTTGGTCTAGTCCCCAACTAAATTATGCTTGCTGGATAAGAATCTCCGTCAACCGCCCACTATTTGGGATGATTCTGGGATATTTCATGTCGGTGCTAATGTTTGTATTTTTAAGACGTCCTCCGACTTATAAAATGCCACTTTGGACTAAAAATAGGTTGACGTTTATAGCTTTGTATCAGAACTGATTCGGTTGTGCAATAAATTATCAATATCCGATGCAAGTTCCTGGTAATGTATGTATTTAATAATAACAAATTTTGCATTCCTTAGTAACTTATTCTTGTAACCCTTTCGCGCGCTATGCACTACAAAACGTATTCGATGGTTACCTATTATTACATCAGTCAACAGTCTCATCTAATCTAAACTAATATTATAGTAAAGAGGAAAGTCTTTATTGTTTGTATACATGTTTGTTTGTAATGGATAAAATCAAAAACTTTGAGGGGAAAAGTAAGAAATCCACGTAGTAAACAATAATAGGGGCGAGCCTATTGCCATCAACCGGGCCAAGAAACAGACTGCGGCCTGCTATGAAGTTATGTTATTAAATAAATGAACAATAGTATGTAAAATATTTATCCGTTCAAATGCGGAAATATGCACAATAACAGTCTGAACTGAGTGGAGCCAACTGCTCAATGATCCAAATGTTGACCCGACATGATAAGACTTGCCAACTTGCAAATAAAATACACCCCTATCAGCCCTGCGCACAGCGGAATCGTGTGTGTGTTGTATGTGTGCTACACGTGTTATTACCACAATATTAGGAAACGATTTATTTTATTATTATTCTCTTTATTCCTTGTATATACATATAAATTACACTTTTAAATATTTTCATATAAAAAATACAAAAACATTTAAAAATATAAAAAATAATAGTCTACCGATGGCAGGAGCAGGGCCCAAGCTACCGGCGGTTAGGGTTGCAGAGACAGGAACCTCCTCACAATACGAGCCGTATCGAGGAGTACTTTTAAAGCTAAATAAAACTAACCACCCGTGCCATTATTATTAAGCTACGTTTGTGGAGGTCGCCCGTGGGTAGGTTGAATGGATGGTCCCATTACATGTCGAGACCCCTCCTTGCCTCGGAAAGCACATTAAGCTGTTGGTTCCAGCTTCCATTTAAGTACATCTTTGATAGTCGTTACGGGTTAGAAGCACGAAAGTCTGACAATATTTCTTACTAGTAGGTATCGTTTACCTAGTAACTGGGTTATTGAGTTCAGATAAGCAGTCGTTCCATGTATGTATAGTTAGATGTGGTATTAGAATATAATAGTTCTTCATTTGCACAGAGACTGGGAGTATTCAGCTTGATCCGGTTACACAGGTAGCCGACCCCAAAATAGTTGAGAAAAGGCAGATCCTGCAACATATCTCTATACAATCCGGAAAGTAGTCTTTAGTCATTTAAATAAATATCACTTAATGCGAATATAACATGTACGAGTAGATTGGAAATGAAAATAATAAGTTTCTAACCCATTAAAAAACACGGAAAAGTGAATGTTAGCCTCTTTGCCTACAGACCTGGCCTAATAAATTCTAACCGTTAGCTTCTAAAGAATGCGTAGCTGAGTAGGCCCGAAAGTGTAAACTAACTTCTTAGAATTATTAATTGCCATGTTCCGAAAGATATAAAGACTGCGACAAAAAACAAAAGGTAGTCACGGCCAGTAGCCGCACACTATGGTCGTTAGCAAATCTTGGTTTTACCGTGGAAACCGCGCACGAAACGGCCCCTGGAGACGGCTGGGTGGTCGCGGACGAGGCGCAGGATTCCCCAGAACATCGGCGATTGTCTCCGAATCAATTACCGCGATAGAACAACGGTGAACACAATGGCGCAGATCAACCAGAAAATTGTCGGAAAGTACGCGCACTTTGGTGTGGTGTGAACGGTTAGTGGTCTCGGAGCTCAAGCAGACGATTTAGTTACATTTCATTTATTTTACAAAAACGTGTCAACAACACAATTTTGTTACATATTTTTTATAAGTTTTGGGGATACAGCGCCCGTGACTTGCGAGGATCGTGGGTTTGAACCCAGGCAGACATTTCACTTTATGTTTATTATTTTCTCACCATTGCTCTCAAAACGGTGAAGAAATACGTGGCGAGGAAACCTGAATGTCCTAGAACCAACAATTCAAACATTCCAAGGACGAGACCAGGACAAGGAGTCGCTCGTGTCCCAGCAGTCGGAATATTAGAGGCTGATTATGGTTGTGCTGTGTGCATTTGTTGCCTCGCTAACTGTCTTATCTGTGTGCGGAACTCCTTTGAGTCATAACCATCATAATCAATAGACATAAGCCTCTCCAATCGCACGCTGTTTACCTTGATTCTGGGCAACACTCATCCAGCTGCTACCAGCCTTATGTTTGCTGGTTCGCGGTGTCCACTCAAGAACATGTCTAGCCCAATGGCCATCGGTTCTACGTTAAATACTCGGCCCATTGTCACTTTAACTTGCTAATCCTTTGCTAAGCTTTGTCAACAAGTTTGGTCTGCACCGTATCACCTCGCTACGGATTCGACCGTTCAGAGAAACCAAGCATGACCCTTTCATCATTGAATTCCACCATTCAACCAGCTGTACTGAGATGAGTGGACACTCATCTCAGTACAGCTGGTTGAATGGTATTTAGCCATAACCCTACCAGTAATTCCAACATTGTTATGATCTCTCCTCTTCTCAAATTCGGCTCAATACTCGACACTGCTGCTACTGCTGTGAGACACCACACGATGACCATTGCGTCAGTTACAATTCCATTACTTACGTTTCAATATAAAAATTCAACTAAAAAATTCTAAAAACAAAAAAAATAGTTTAAAAAAAACACGCTTTTACAGAAAATCCAACTAAAAACAACAAAAGTACAAACACAATATTACAATTTGGAAAATCCTCAGAATTTCTAAAATTAAAAACTTTACCGCCAGCTTGTTGGTCATTTATTATAAGGAAGATTACGTTCGCGTAGACAGCTGTTGTAGTAGAACAATGTCCGTGCAAAGGACAACACTTATATAAATAATGTATTAGTAATCATAACCATACGACACAGCTACGTTACGATTTGTCCTTATACAGTACAGTTACATTACGTAACGTGCGCAAGCGCAAGGTGAGCGACACGTGCGGCGTCACGCGACCTCACCCTTGTGAAGGCCGCGACGCAGCTTACAGTGCCGCCGTTATCGTTTTCTTTTCGCAATTTAAAGTTCGGAAATATCCTGATTTTTTTAAACCGACTTAAAAAGAAATCAAGGTTTTATGTTCGTTATCGTACGAAAAACGCGAAATAAAAATCGTTTTACAAAGAAAATCAACTGACTTCAAAACAAACAGCTTCGGAAGTCGGTGGCATGGAAATGAGTCAAACGAAATTTATTTGTTGTAGAAAGGCCCCGCCTCTCATGCTTCATGGTTTCTCCTTTCATGGCGAGTCAGAGTTTCCTCTAACTTTAATCTAACTTTTTCAGTTTAAGATTATGTATTTTGTAAGTTTATCTTAGATATCGCTGACATCGGTAAAGGCAAACATCGTGAGAAAAGTGTGTTCTGTCAATCTATCACATACTCTCTCTCATACTACGACTACGATTCGACTCATGGTATACTTAATATTATCTAGCCTGTAATCGCCATTCTGACTTAAGTAAGTGTGGTGATTCATGCTGGCGCCTTCTCCGTATGAGAAGAAGTCTTTGCTCTGCCGTTTGAGGTTGGTATTACATATTATATATGTATGTATGTGAGTATTCTCATTTTTCAGTTTCTGAAAAGCTTGAAATTCAAGATAAATCCAGAAAGGGAGGGGGGGGGGGGGGGGCAATACCGGATATATCCGGATGCGGGACCCTAAACTCCGCATCCGGACACGTCCGGTTTTTAGTTTTTGGAAAACGCCCGCGAGCTGCGCCGCGACGTGACCCGCGGGTACCTGGTAGAGAGCGGTCACCGGGCTCGCCGGTGGTAATACCAGACGGAAAAACGATCAACTCATTACTTACATCATGTTTCAAAATATTGTAACATATTACCTGCCTGCAGCTTGTGCGCGTGCGCGGGAATCCCTCTTGTTCTCTATTTCGTACCTAAAGCTAGCGCCTGTTTACCGTTAATTTTATCACTGGTTTATTGTTTGACATTGCAATTTCTATACCCCAACAAAAACCTACCAGATGCGGGTGGAAAGCACCGAATAGATGACGTCACAACACGTCACTGGAAATGTAAGTTTGTGATCGCCTAAATATTATTTTATGTGATATAACTACAAGTTAAACAATATTTGGATTTTTTCCTTAACTTGTGCTGTGAGACCTTGCTTGTTGCCCAATTTTATGATAATAAGTTTATAAGTCAACGGGAAATACCGTTTTTGGTTTGATTATGTGTGATTGTATAAGTCGCATAATAGACGATTTTTTTTTGTGTTGGCTCGGAAGGTTCATTTGTAAAGAGCTTCAAGGGACTATAGAGTCCGTAAGGACGCTTTTGGTATTAATTTGGATTTGACACTACTATACTGTACGCGTTCCTGAGAAAAAGGTTATCGACAGACAAACAGACAGATAGGCGGACAACGAGGTGATCCTATAAAACTTCGGTTTTTATCTCTTTGAGGTGCGGAACCCTAAAAACAAGAATTGTATCGAGTATTGAATCAGACAGTACCACGAACTCATGCGGTCGGTGGTCCGTGACTGTGGTATGTGCAGGGAAGCCCGAGTCAAGCACTGACACAGACACACACTCACATCTTATAACTAAACTTAAAATTGGTACATGAAGGAATTTCTGAAACTTCTTTGAGGTGCGGCCAGTAACCTTATTTAGAATTTGTGGCTGCAGCACTTGCAGCTCTGCCGTAGGGTGCGGGGCAGTGCCAACTGCATCATGTCTATGATAGCGAGCAGGCTTGTATGTGCGTTTGTGAGCCAGTGCTGCAAGGTTCCGGCTGGGCTTGTCACCTTGCAGCAGTGATGGCACAATCTGTCATCTGTTTTTGGTTTTGTTTTCGGTTTAAAGAAGGCTTTATTTCTCAAAAAGAACATACATCATTCACTTAAATATGAGAAACATAACGAAAACTAAAACATTATTATGATAAACTTAGTTGTGGTTCGATCTATCGTACAGACAGTGGTAGCCGTTTATTATTGTTGGTTGGCCAAATACAACTTTAGTCTATTTTTGAAAATATTCATTGATGGGGAGTCTCTTATCTCTTTAGGGAACTTATTATAAAGCTGCGCTCCCTCAAACTGTATGGTTCACCTTCCGTACAAAGTTCTAACTGAAGGCAGTTCTATACTATCCCTATTCTTAGCGTAGTAGTGGTAAGTTTTGCGTTTGAAAGTGATTTGTGAGTGTATTTTGTTGGTTAGAATTTTCTTTATGCATGTGTGGTATGTATATAATGATTTTAGGTTAAATAGTTTAGTTTTAGTGTAAAGTTCTTTTGTAGGTGTTAAGTTTTGGTCTTTGTTAGTGTACTACTAACAAATTTGAAAGTATATTGTTACTAAGACTATGAGTCTTGTTGCACGAAATAAATGGTTATTATTATTATTAGACTAATATATACCTATGTGTAATGCCGTACTGGTAAGTACGTCACAATCACTGGGACAGGTTTTGAACCGTTTACCTCGTGTTCAAGGTGTCGTTGAAAGCCCTGTGACGTCAGCAAGTGGCGGCGACTCGTTGCACCGGTGTGAGTCAGTTATGCAGGTAAGTAAGCAATGTACACGGCATTGCGCGGGTCGTGGAAACCGCGCGTGTGAGGGTAGGCACACAGTGCGGGGCCGGAGCGGCGACAGTGCGAATTACAGTTTAGATATGCGGTTATACGAGTACATCATAGATTAATAATTAAGTTTAATATATCATATTTGTGTCCAGACACGTTCTGGGTCTAATTTAGTAAAGTTGGATGTTTTCTACATATTTCATACGAGTAAGTAGCACTTTCACGATTTCCTACTTTTCCCTTAGAATTTTAACATTCGTAAGGCGTAGTTTTGAAAGTAAAATTTAATAATATACGTCACTCGTTATTTATATATTCGTGATCGTCTTCTTTCACCGATTATGAATTTACCATAATCGGTGAAAGAAAACGACTTTTTTTTAAATCGGTCAAGAAGTTTCTGAGTTTATCCGTTACGAAGAAACATAAAAAAAAATCTAGCCTTTATTGCTGTTTCTTTTTACAATATCTTAATACATGCCTACTTGCCAAAAACTATATGTACATTCTAGTTATAATTTATATTAAAGTGATCGGCGACTGGTTGTTTTTTTGAACAGCCTGTCTGCCGACAAAGGTCTCCTCTAAAGATTTCCACGTATTCCTGTCTCTGGCTACTCGACTCCATACTGGGCCAGTTATTTTTAAGAAGAAACATATAAACTATCAAATAGATCCTCTCTATATGAGTTTAGAAAAACAGAGACAATACTTGACAAAACACCAGCAATTACTTTTTATTGATATTTCCCGCACTCATTTTCCGCTTTCCTTGTAAGATCTGCAGATCTCACACATTGCGAGCCCCACAACGTACACACAGGCTCTATGACGCCCAGCGGTTCCCCATTACGCCCATAATTATTATGAAGTTGATAGTCCCAAGTATGCGGAACGTAATATCACTATTTCTTGTGTCGTACTCGAGTATTACCTATATGGTTACTCATCAAAGGCAATGTTATTGTTTGGAATAGTTCATTCAGTATTATTGTGTGGGATTACCTGCGATGTGTGTAGGGAAAGTAAGATGTGTCAGTGAAAGACCCGAGAGAAATGTTTTGGTGACGTCAAACAGATATACCTATAGGTGTTGAGATCACGGGAGTCATCTTCTGATTCTGCCTAGTACCGAGTAGGTACCTTAAGGCATTGATGATCAGTATAGTCATCTCATCTCCCTTCTTTCGGAAATCTAAATATTGAATTGATGAAAAGCCAAATTTTCCTCCAGCTGATTTCTATACTGAAATAACTTGAATTACTTCCAGAAAACCAACAGCATAGCTCAAAATTGTGCCTGAAATAGGTACTTATATCAAATCGTGAGCAAAGATCATACAATTCGAGCTGCAAAGAATCGCGGCAAAGAAATTCAATCATAAAATAAATGTATGTAAAGCATAGCTTGCACATGCAACAAGGTTTATAATCCGTTACCAGTGGCGCGTGCTAGCTCGCGTGGAAATCCGCAGGAAAAAGAGTGCGGGCGGGGGGCGGGGGGGCTGCGGGGCGGCGGGGAATTCGCGCACGCTTCGCCATCGGAAAACCCTCGCGGTTTTCCCGACGCGTTGACCCTTTGCCGAGACAATGACGCCAGCATTTGTTTGTAAACATTGCAACGCTTTGGTGTAATATCCACTGGGGCCTTGACGTGTTGTGACATGGATTTTAACAGGTGAAAGGTAAAACATTTTCAGCCTATTATAAAAGGGGTATGAAATGTATGTGTATCTACATTTTATACCCCTTTTTAGGTTTTGTGATAAAAGGGTGCCTATCTAAATGTCCCACAGTTGGGCTAACAGTTACGAGTACAGTAAGAGTTTAGACATAGACCGAAAGTTTATTTATAAGTATATATACATATTTATAAGTTTTTTTTTAATATTGTATGTACATATTTTTTTTTATATTTATAAATGTTTTGTTTTTTGTTATATTTCAATATTTAAAAATGTAATTAATGTGTATATACAACAAATAAAGAGAATACTAATAATAATAAATTATTAACTTCAAAAACCTTTTGCGATTACATCCATATTTGTTAGTACAATGCGAGTTTACAAACTAGTGTTAGTAAAAAAAAATTTATTTGCTTGCCATTAAGTGGCCAGTCCGGGTGGACTTGGAAAATCACTATACGACTACATGTAACCGTATCCAGCGAGCCAGCATCGGAGAGTTCCACCGTGCACCGGTCCGACAGCACGCGCAGGATTTTGTTGGGATTGCAAAGCCGTCTGTATGGCCGCGAAGCCGTCTGTGTGGGACTGTGGGCCGCCGCGAACTTGGCGGAGGCGCTGCAGTGGTGCGGCAGCCGCATCAGCACCCGGAACGTGTTATTGTATTGAACGCGCAGATCGCTGTCCGCTGCGTATACTTAACCCACAGGCCACACGTGTAAAAGGACTGATAGTAGTGATAGTACGCTTTAAAAAGCGCAACTTTGACAGTCCCCGTACACTGTGAAACCCTGCGGGCCAGCATGTTGGATCAGACGGACAGCGCTCTACGCTCCCTATCATTTCACTCTGTCCTTAAGGTCCTCGGTGACCCAGTGGCCCAAATACTTAAATTGCTCGACTTCCTTTAGGGTTGTACCACATAATGTGAAAATCGGAACGAATGTGTATCGCTGGTTGTCTGGCCTGAAAATCATTATCTCATCTAATTTTACTTGACGTAGTAATTTAGCCCATGAGTCACCGCATAGGACTCTCCCACTAATCGACGGGCTCAACAGCACCATATTGTCTGTTTAGCTGATGTTACTGGTGTTACTGATGCATACTCCATCTATATGACACCCGGTACCGGTGCTGAGCTCCCCGATCTGTTGGTTAACATAATAAATAGCGTTAACAAGAAACTAGAAAACCGTGAGTTAAAATAAAATCATGTCTTAACTAGTCGAGTTCAATGTAACTGAACTCTAGTAGAGGAAATCTCATAATGTATTTGCCTTCATATTTTCCCTAATTAGCTGGTGGCAGAACCGCTAAATGAGAGGACGACAGATATGTGACTAGGTGGCAGTGAATCACTCATTGGCGATATCTTTTAGATTACAATGGAAACTACACAACTCAATCACAGAGCCTCTGCCTACCTCCCTAATGATAGTGTATTTATTTTTACAAATACTAAAATTTGTGTACCAACTACGAAATTTACATTCGTTTATGATTGAAGCCTTTTTAAACCATAATGACGGCTAAGTTAGTAGACTCAGGATTCATAGCTTTGGCTGTTGTACAACATACATTTTATTTTATATAGTATATCATATCTAGAAATTATTATTTATAATCAAAATTGCTGTCCCAGATTTAATCAAGGCGGCACGTGTATTCACTGCAGATTCAGGCTGCTGCGTGTACAGCCACAAGAGCTTTAATCTCGCGCTGTGGGCGGGGCCCGGGAGTGGCGCGGCTGCGCGGGCGCGCATTGACCTCGGGAAACACTGGACTTTACTGTAACATCAATTTGATACGCCAGTTTCGCCCGATTTGCACGATGTTGGCGCCGATAATTATTATTTTATCACGTACTAGCTGTTCCGGCGACTTCGTCCACGTGGAATTTGACATAAAAATGGGTTTTTATTTTTTAATATAATTATAAAAGTAGCTAAGTCACTCCTTAACACATCAGCTATGTGCCAGTGAAAGTCCCGTTGTATCGGTCCGGCCGCTTCGGATTACCTTAAACAAACAGACAGACAGAGGTCCGTCTTTCTAGACTGATAAAAAAACATATGGTTTTTTGGTATGTCTAGCGTATGAGGTTTCTGGTAGGTAAAGAGCGGTTATTTGGACATTCCAAACAGACAATTCAATGTTATTTATTAGTATAGACAAAGACAAGTTTTGTATTGCAAAATGAGCAATAATATATTAAATGACCTAATAAATTATTTTTGTCCATGTGAATTAAAAATATGATTGCACCCTTATTTATTAAGATTTTTATAGAAAATTTATTTCCCCATAAAAAGTTAAAATAAATCCTATCTTAGCGGATGCCAACAACAAAAAATAAATCTGTATTCTAAATCTCAGCTTTTTAGACTTAGTAGGTTCGGCTGTGCTTTGATAGTCAGTCATGACAAACGAATTTATACGAATAGATTATTAGTTAAGTACGCGGTTCTTGAACGTAAGCAAATACTGAATATAATTTCACTGTTGTTACTGATGAGAGACTCATAAACCATATAAATAGAGCACCCGGAACAAATCTTTGTAGATCGTACAAAAATTTGTCCCAAGGCGGGAATCGAAACCGCAACCTCCTGCGTCGCAGGCGGACCTTCGCCCGCCGCGCCACATCGGTCGCCACATAGTATATTATGTACATCTTTCATATTTTTCTTTTATTTTCTCTCGCTTTACAGTCTACACTCGATCAAGGTTAATGCAAACTTAAGCTTGGCCTTCATTTAAAATCGGAAATGTATGCAGCCGAGCTTGACACGGAGTCCTTCGAACGCCTCAGTCCTATTCGAACTTGTCCGGTATTTCCTGTGTTATCAGATTATACCCAGCATTCTTGAAGATCTTCGAGAGTGCTACTACAGTGTACACCCGAAAGTCTGGCAACCAGTCTTACCAAAGGGTATCGTGTTGCCCAGTAACTGGGTTGTGGAAGTCAGACAGGCAGACGCTCCATGTAAAATACTGGTATTCAGTTGCATCCGGTTAGACTGGAAGCCGACCCCAACATAGTTGGGAAAAGGCTAGGCAGATGATGATACATTGTAAACAGATTATAAATACTTAAACTTCTAGCTTTCTACGCTTTCTTTCGCTGGATTTGGCATAGATAAACATAAGATGGAGGAGTTTCATCTAATCTTCAACTATGCCAAACGTCACAACAACACACTCCTACACTACGCGCACAATAGGCATGCTCAGAAAGATGGGTACAAAGTTTTCTCATCACGTATTCTTTCCTTTAGAATTCAGATTTAGATTAACACATGGGCTTTAATTTAAGAAGAAATACTTCTCAAATTATAACGCGCCGAGGCCGCATACTATGAGAGCTGGCACGAGGTGGCGTTGGAGGAAAGAGTACTGTGGGACATTAGGTATAAGCTAGTATAAAATAAAAACAATAAAAACAAATTCAAACAACTCCACTCAACTTCACCTCACTTGAACTGTTTAAATATTATTTTCAAAGACAAATATAATGTTAGTGTTATCTGTGGCGGCGGTGGACACTGCTGGGGCGCGCCCCAGCAGTGTTCGTGTGGGGCTCCATATAGGACATAAATATATAGATAAAGTAGTGTATGAAACAGTGTGACTGTAAATGTAAAAAACTTCCCGAATGGAAGTTGTATGCACCCACCCTAACATTCCCACAATCTGATGAGCTCTTGCCTGATGCGGCTGAATTTTACATGCCTATGAAATATTATTTTAGATTTTCTCCATGACGAATTTCACTATAACTATGTAGTACATAGGTGCCTTCCCTAAAAGATGGTACAATAGGATCACCCACTAGAAGTAAAATAGAAGTGAAAGAGAAAACACCTTACACGTGTTTTGGCACAAAATCTGTGCCAAGACCAACCTCCTTACAACAATTAGAACGCCCGTAATTATCAGCAGACGGGCACAGCTGTCAAGCGAGGCGGCCATCTTGCGGTTCACTTTAACGATGCTAATACTCCACAATAAACATTCGGAAATTAAATGATGTCCGCAGAACCGTTATATCACGTGAACTATGACCGTTTATTTTTTCGAATTATAATATACCAATTACTGCATTCTTTAAAACTATTATTCAAGTATAGATTTAGAAAGAAAAAAGGTTAAGGTATATATTATGATATGATTCTGTGCCGTTTTTTTCTCCCTTATTATGTCAATTGTTTTGAGAAGTACCGCAACGATATGTGTAATCGGTTACGGATCAGCTGAACCGCTCTGCGACCGGTTCCGAGGGTGTTAGCGATCGTCGCCGTGCTGAGCGTTCAGGTCACACGCCGCGTCTACCAGCTGTCTAGGGCTATCTAGACAGGTAGCTTTTTCCTCACTGTGCTGGAGTCGACATTTTGTGGCTAAATAAAAATCAATATTTAACAGACAGCGACAGGTTCTATACCGGCTTTTACGAGAGAATACGCATGGGGATCTCGATCGCTATTAATACAACGAACCTAAGAAACCGGAGCTTGAGAAGGATCTTCGCATCCATCACACATGCCATCACTTAACACTGATGCTTGATGGATGTTTAGTTATTTATCGATCCTCGGGCAACCGATCGACTGCTTTGATCCCAGACTCTTCGCATCAGAACACGGATCTCTGGAGTCTGACGTCAATGGGCCATCTGCCCGCGATACTAATGTTTTCCTTCATAAAAACTATTTTATTTTATGATATAACGACAACCAACTTTGCTACGAGCTGGGCGAATCGTGTCCCTGTACAATAAAAGTAGGAAGGTCCACGCTAACAAGTAACAATGTTGAAAGACTGAACTTCCAGTGTTTACAGGAAAACCACGAAATTGGTGGACAACAAATGGTTTCCATTTTAAGGGTTCCGACAGAAGGATAACAGAAGTTTGATAAGACCTCTTTATGTCCGTCTTTCACAAATAAATTGTTCGAGATCTTTGCGACGAAGAAATTTCAATTTTGCCAATGTCTGAATGCAGATCGCCTGTGAAATGTAAAGGAAATATTAATTGGAAGGTTCGAAACGATCGCGAGAAAATGAAAGTTTTAATAAATGTATTAAAAAAAATTAATAAATGTAAAGGCGGGTCGGGCAAAGTGTTATTGGGTCTTTCCATCAGGAGTGTCTCAGTCACAGTCGGAGTCTGGAATTGTGCCCGATTGATGGCAATAGGCTCGCCCCTATTACGTGGGTCTTAAACATAACTGGCGAAATGTGAGTGTAATATAGGTAACCCTTCAGGTATTTACAAGGTAGGTACAAGCGCGACGTTATGTGTTATGGTGTCAACGTATGATAGCATAGCATAAGAATTTTAGCATAGGAATTGCCACAAATAGAACTTTAATGATATTTAGGTGCCTAACAGGCAACTAAGTACCCTTCGAGTTATAGTAGTCGATACGAAGTCCTTGAGACCTGTGTAGGTATGTAGGTAGTATTAATGTTGGTCAATCAAAAGCGTTAGTTAGCTGTATCATGTAGTGCAGGTATTTTTTACTGACCATTTTATTCAGATATATAGTTAGCGCATGTTTCCTACTTATGCACAGTACAATAATTATGGCAGACCAGTGACCGTTAAACAGACGACTCAGTGTGGTATAATTTCGAAACGAGTTGACGTTAACGAGCCCGACTCGCTCCTGGCCGTTTATTTTGGGATAAAAGTAGAAAACCAACCTAAAAACAGTTTCCATACAAACAAAAACTCGTTTAATCTGGCAAAGCAAACGTTATCCCAATAGTGAGCACCTGGTCCGTAGGTAATTAGGTTTTAATATAGAATTAATGACTTAACCTAGGCAGCTTTCCGACCGTGGTGTTGCCAACCATCGCTGCTAAGGTAAGGGTCGGCACCCGGATCTAGCCATATTTATCTGCCCTATTTTAAGATTGCTTGGTCGACATGTGAGTTAAACATCTCCGACGTCACGGAAGATCCTTGGGGTTACGATGTGAAGCCTCCATTTGTTTATATGTTTATTTTATTATGTTACTGTTCAAGCTAGAAAGCGGTAAAGACTCGTTTTGACTGTATATATAGTAACGTTGAGGAAAAGACAGAAGAGCCTCTTCTACTGTCTTTTGTAGATTTGGCCGATTTGCGGCAAAGGTGTCGATAGATTGGACACATAGTTACCGAGTGTCGCTGAAGATGTCGTCTTAGTTGAAGGGTTTCTCTTATTGCTGAGGTAGAAAATCTCCATCATCAGGCTCGCCCGTTTCCAACTATGTTGAGGACGGCTTCCAGCCTAACCAAATGCAACTGCAAGCCAATTCTTTACAGGGAGCGACTGTCTATTTGCCTCCACAATCCATTAACTGGGTTTAATACGATACCCTGTGGTAAGACCGATTGTCAGATAATCGGGCATCTGTCTAGGTACCCGGAACGTCTGTCAAAATCTATAAATGACAGCCAGGACCGCGGCAGGAAATGTATATTATTGGAAATTACAATTTCTGGAGGCTATACTATATCGCCACTTAACCTGTTGTGGGGGTACCTAATCAGTCGCGTTGAGCGCAAGATGAGCTAGAACTTAGGTGGGAGGACCAAAATCAGATGAAGTTTACAAGCTTACCAGCTTTACGCATAGTACCGGTAACATGGACGAAGTTACGAACACATTATGTCATGTTTGTGATCGTACGTTATCTCGACATCGGTTGATTGGGTGATAAGTGATGATAACCGGGAGCCGTGGCAACACAACGAGAGACGGGCGAGGCGACATCAGTCTCTGCTCACTCACATCAGGGTCGCTCCCCATCTGGAGTGTCAGCTGACTTCCGAGACCAAGCCACTAAGGGGTAACAAACACTTCCTGGTTGCAAGTTGCAAGGGTTCACAGTCAAATATTATCTTTTTTTTACGTATTATTTATTTGTACTTAGATATTTTTTTACATTGAAAATAAAAATATAAAAACTGTTTTGAAGACATATGTGTAAATACTACCTGTCAAAATAATAGCCTCGCCGTAGTCGGGTAAAAATAGTGCTCCACCGGCGGCGAGGTGGTAGGACCCGGGCTGACGGTGGTTAGGAATATAGAGTGAGGAACCTCCACACAATGGATGCCGTGTCCAAGATGACCGCCGCCTTCTGCATCTGATTCTTACATTTTATTACCATTAGGATCATCTAAAAGGAATCTTTTCAAAAATACTCGGTAGGTACCTATTATAGAGTTTTAAAGAAACCTACAGATACTGTTACACTGTAAAATTATGTACGAAATAATAAACGTCAGGTTAACTCGTCAAATACGAAGAACGGCAGGCTCTGATTTTTGAATGTAGCTAGATATTGCATGACAAAGTAAATAAGTACTACAGCAGTACAGCTAAGCATCAGGATTGGAGTTCGATTTTCGGGTCGGGTAGTCTGACTGGATGCGTCAGGATGTTTATGTCAAAATATATCGTTCACTTTTTGTATTTCCCACAGAGCACGGAGATGCATGAAGATTTAATTAATGATTAATGATTTAATTTCCCATAGAAAATGACGGTCCATTACAATTCTAGAGATGCCTGTGCCATAAAACTTGCGCTCAGCGCAACTTGTGCGTACATCTGTATTTATAGTAGATACCTAATGGCGTCTCTAGTCGCTGCAGCGCGGCGATTCGGTGCTCTGTTGTATTTCGGAAACACCCAAATTTAATTTTATGTTTTACAAAAACCGTTACCTTAAATCTTTTGTCATATTTTTTGCTATGTTGCGACGAGAACGAACACTGCTTGCCACTTCTTGACTTTCAACAAGCACGTGCCGAGGGAGCACAACATACATACATGTCATACTCTACCTACCTACAGTATGTATCCGCAAAAAACAGTTCCGTGTCAGCAAAAAGTGAAGTTAATTGATATACCGATTTATTTTGCGGTTTGATACGATAATTTTCATAAACACACGTTTACAAATTACCGTTCTAATTATCGGTTTATATTTTTTAAAGACCGCGAGCGATATTAATAGTTTTTGTAGCTGGACTGTGGCTTAACTATGTATTTGGTTTGAACGAGACCGTTGCCCCGGAATCTTTATGGTTTAAGGTCGTGGATAAGGGAAACTAGTTTTCGCTTTGCAATAGGGTGTTTTGTTTTCTTCTTCCTAGTGCCTATCAATGGGAATCTAAATAGAAGCGGCCTAGGATTCGGCTACGAGTTTGGCGGCTTCAATAGCTTCCATCTGTTCCCATAGCGTGGAGGTGTCGAGTAACACAGGTCACTATATCATGTTTCATTGGAGTGCAAATCAGGTGCTGCATGACAGAGATACATATATTGATCCCCACCGGGACAGGTTTTCCTACCAACATGGTTCCCAAATCTGTTAAGCGACTTCTCGATTAGCCAAGGCAGCTCATGCACAGGTGGGAGACGGTAGCAGGTCGAACGGAAGCACTGTCTCGCCAGAGTGTGAGTGTTTTGTAGACTGTTCGCCAGTGGACAGAGAGGACGACACACTTTATGGAGCTGTTTCACCATTTCACCGTCCGCAGGTTGCACGCTGTTCCAGCTATTTAAATACCTGTATTTATAATTACTGAACTTAGTAAGTAGTTGGAACTACTCACTCAGAAAGCTCGCCTACTCGAGCTATATGCAAAGCTTGGGGCTTTCCTGAATGCACTTTCCAGTAGCCTTGGCCTCCACTGTTTCACTGGAAGTAAGCGGAAGAAGTGTGTGGGTGAAAGCTATCTTGTACTTATTTAGCGCTTACCTGTTAAACATGGCTTTGCGTTGATATGACTTTGGGGTTCTCTACAACTTAGAGTTTCCTTCCTTTTAATAAAACCCAAGACATATTGTGAAGGGGCTGTCATTAGTTATTTGAAAAACATCCTTCTAAAGCCATTTACAAATCAAAAACCCAATTCATAGAGATTATCATCCAAAATAATTATAGAATCGCATCATGCCGTTCACATGGTTCCTCAACCCACTTGACTGGACAAGTAACACAACGGCAGTGGGTCATACGGATACCGTTCCACTACCACATGCTCTACCACGCGATGGTCATGACGTCAAAGACAGGAGCCGGCAAAAAAGTGCTACCGCAAGTCGAAAAGCCGGACAGGCCGACAAAATTAAATGAAATTAAATCATTTATTCATTAACAATACGTACATTGTGTCTGAAATTACATGGAAAAATTAACATTACCTACATAAGTAGAAAAAAAGAGAAAACAAAAACACGCTAAAATATTAAAATAATGCATCAAAACAACAACAAAATAGGAACTGCGTTACAGATCCTCAACAGCACAAAGAACCTTATTCAATAGGAAACTTAGTAGTTGCTTCTTAAAGGAGCTCGAGTAGATGGCGCTTTTAATATGTAGAGGCAACTTATTAAATAATATAACCGATTGATATCTAGGACTGTGCCTCACAATATTCCAGTTAGGCTGTACCTTGTAACGTATAATGTCTTGTCTCCGTGTGAATACTCTAATGTGTCGTTCTTCTGCTGTCTCATATTCATGCTTAATATATATTTGGCCATGTTACTTAGAAGTACAAATACACAAATGCTTGGCACTGTAAGTATATTCAGATTTATAAAATGTTCACGGCAACTTTCTCTTTGCGGGATACGGACTATTGTTCGAATTGCGCGCTTTTGTAACACAAAAGCTCTGTTTCCCCAAAACATTATGCTATATCTAATCTTCGTTTCTACTCACGCAAAATATACCATTTTCAATTGCTCAATGCTAATTTCTGTTCTAAATGATCTTAAAGCATAACATGCGGAACATGCTGATGAATTTATAGCATTTAATTCTTTTTCCAGTTTAGCTGTTCGTCTATATATACGAGTATATACCTAAGAATTTAACTTCCTAGACGAGAGCATTTTTGTCGTCATTCAAGACTACCTCTAAATCGTCCTTATTACGGGCTGTCATTCTAAATAATAATACATTGGTCATCATAGTGTCAATTAACAAAAACCAGCCACCTTCCACCTGTACCCTATGCAGGTCGGACCGGACACGGCGCGGTAGATGAACTATTCCGGATGTTGAGTGTGAACCCGGACACAATCCATAACTGCCAGTTAGTGATAATTGTAAATGCTCGCGAGTATTCTGATTGTCAAGTGTTGCCATGATGTCCAGTTACCTATATTGTTATACAATAGACAGAAAGCTGACGAGCGACAGTTTTGCACCGCAGTAATACGGCCATAACCTAATACAATCGATAGATAACAAATTTTACGCGTCACGTTAAATTTTACTACATTTTCAAACACTTGTCAACCAATTTTCACGAACTGTATTGATAGCAATCCATACTTCTGGTTCTTGGAATATTTTTCCAAAATGAAATTAGAATTCATTATCTATTTTTATTCATTATTATTCATTACTTTCAAGTCCAAATTGAAATGGTGTCAAGCCAATGAAAACCAAATTAAAATGGATATTATTGCTAAGCATCACTCAAACAAAGATTTTTGTAAATTCTGGAAAACTACTAATAAACTAAATCATAAGCCGTGCCTTCCTGTGAGTGTCGGGGGTGTACATGACCAGGGTAGTATTGCAAACCTGTTTCGTCAACATTTTAGGGTCCAATCGCCTTTCAAGGCAGAGCCACTGTTGCCTACGCCCGTTTCTGAGACCGTCTGCACTGAGCGTAGTGTGATCTTTACCGTGAAGCAAGTAGCTGCTACTATTAAGAATATGAAGAAAGGTAAATCGCCAGGGCATGACGGTCTTAGCATCGAGCACCTGCAGTATGCTGGGATTCACCTGCCACGAGTCTTATTTATGTTTTTTAATTTATGCCTAGGTCATTCTTACTTACCTGAAAAATGTATGCGCACAATTGTTGTTCCAATCTTGAAAAATAAAACTGGTGACCCGTCTGACCTATCAAATTATAGACCTATTTCGTTGGCGACGGTAATTAGCAAGGTACTGGACAGTCTGCTTCAGCGCCAGCTTGATAAACATCTGGAAATTAACGATGCTCAATTCGGATTTCGGCCCGGTTTATCTACTGAGACTGCTATCCTTTGCCTTAAGCAGACTGTGCAGTATTATACTACTAGAAAAACACCCGTATATGCTTGTTATCTAGACTTGTCAAAAGCATTTGACCTAGTGGCGTACAATAAGCTATGGAGCAAACTGCGACATGAGTCGAATGTACCGCTGGAGATAATGGGTTTATTTAAATATTGGTACGATAACCAGCAGAATCGTGTGAGATGGGCAGACTCCTTTTCGGCAGAGTACAGGCTAGAGTGTGGGGTGAGGCAGGGGGGACTATCCTCGCCAGCACTTTTTAATTTATATGTGAATGGTCTGGTCGATGAGCTCAGCAGGACCGGAATCGGATGTCACATTGAAGGAGTATGTGTTAATAACATAAGTTACGCTGACGATATGGTACTGCTGAGCCCATCGATCAGGGCACTAAGGAAACTGGTGAATGTGTGTGAATCGTATGCTGAGGCTCATGGGCTCAAATATAATGCACTCAAAAGCGAGCTCATGATTTTTAAAGCAGGCAGTAAATGCTATACCAGTGTACCACCAGTTGTGCTGTGCGGTACACAGCTAAAAAGAGTTGCAAAATTTAAATATTTGGGTCACTGGGTCTCAGACGATTTGAGAGACAATACGGATGTGGAGAGGGAGCGCAGGTCGCTGGCTGTTCGATGTGGCATGTTGGCCCACAGGTTTGCACGTTGTACGACGCAGGTGAAGGTAACGCTTTTCAAAGCTTACTGCCAATCCTTTTATACATGCAGCTTGTGGGCGAACTTTACGCAGAAGGCATACAGCGACCTGCGTGTCCAATATAGCAACACGTTCCGGGTGTTGCTGGGGCTGCCGCGTTATTGTAGTGCGTCCGGCATGTTTGCCGACGCAAACGTCGACAGTTTCTCGTGCATTATGCGCAAAAGATGTGCATCTTTGTTAAGCCGAGTACGCGCCAGCCCCAACACCATTCTCAGAACGCTGGCTGATAGGTGGGACTCTCCGATCTTGGGGCGGTGGATACGACTGCACGCGGTCAAATAGACATTTCCCAGGTTCGGTGGGTCTCACCCAGTTTATATCTAGTACCTATTTTATTTTTATTTATTTTTTTATTTTTTTGTTACTAACACTAGTTCTAAGTATAAATTGTTACTAACACGATATGGCAAGTTCCGAAATAAACGTATTATTATTATTATTATTATTATTTTGAAAAGTGTCCGTCACATGTGTTCAGCTCTATACCTATGTGTTCCATTATAAATAAAGATCAGACCACCAGAGCTATTTATACTTGCTACAGATTTTATTTATGCATTTGAAGACTAAGTACCTACTTGTACTTATAAGATCCTTAGATAGATATTTGGGTTAGTATGTTTGTATAGGTATACGTACTTTCTTCGCTAGACAAGGACGTCGGTACCCCTGGCAGTGTTTTCGATACGAATGATATATTTAAATAAAATAAACTTAATTATCATGCGGTTCCTAACGAGCGAACTTCCTTAGCTTAATGATTTTTGTGGTCGCTCGTGTCAAAACACGAGCGACCCGTCGAGTGTGCTTGACTGGTTAAAATGACAATTAATTTCCCTACCTACCTAGTGGGTACGTAACTACCAATTGACGTCGTGGCGACCATCAATCAATCGTTGAGGAGTGGCAGGTAGGTACTCTCTGTAATCCCATCAATGGAAGGCTCGTTCTCAGATGCGGTTTACAGGCTGATGTCTCGTTACTTTCTTTTTACTTTTGGCTTCTTGAGAAGAATAGTTATCACTTGGATAAAAGAAGGCAGGAATAGACATCGAGGTTAGGTGGAACTGGTGTTAACATTGAAAAACAGGACAAGTCCGAGTCTAACTAGGGCACCGTGGGTTCCGTACAAAGTTAGGTAATTGTTCAGTTACTTTTACCAAAATAAAAAACAAAACAGTTTTTTTTGTATTAGATAAAACCAAAGGAAAAGTGGCTAAATAAAAACAGCCGCACGGGTTGTTCGAAGGTTACTTTTGCCGAGGATGGGTGACCGTTCGTAACAAATCTAGACTCCTCCGTGCCTCGAAAAGCACGTTAAGTTGTTGGTCAGGCCTGTCATTTGTAGATATTTGGTAGTCGTTACGGGTAGTCAGTAGCGGTGGCAGTTGCTCCATGTTAAATACTGGTATTCAGCTGTATCCGATTTTTTTAGAGCTCCATGGGTCCGTAGTCCTTCGTGGGTATGTCACATTAATTTGAACTGATACCTTCACACGTTCCTGATAAAAAAGGGTCTTGACAGATAGACAGACAACGAAGTTTTTTTTTTTTTTTTTTTTAATTTAAAACGTTGCCCCACACTAGGAATTTCTCCTGTGTCGTGGGTGCGTTTACAAACATTCAAAGTCACATACACAAACAGCCAGACCCGGAACAACTACCTGTCGGCCAAACAAATATTTGTTCCGTGCGGGAATCGAACCCACGACACGCAGCGCAGCAGTCAATCGCTCAGCCACTGCGCCAACCTTGCCGTCAGTGATTTCTAAAAGGGTTCCATTTTTTCCTCTTTTGAGGTACGGAACCCTTAAAACTATAGCCGTGTGTTTTCCGACAAACTTCTGCTTAGTAGGTATTATTTACCTGCTACAGGACACCATGTTGAGCTGTTCGATGGTACGGGCTTAAATTGATGAACTAGAAAATTAGCGGAGCAGAACAGAACAGTAGGTCAGCTCAAGGTCAGTGTGATACCACTGCCGTGCGATCGTATGGTCTTCTTCAATAATTAAGTTGCATTGATTGTAAAACTTCTTCATTCTTTAGTTTTAGTAAATAAATTCCGTTAACGCTAACGCCATCTGTTGAGATTATTAGGAAACTGTCACTTCATTTTTTTTCAACATGAAATTTGACAATTACTGGGTTCAAGACCTATTTTTTTAGTGAGTTTAGTGGATTCTGCTACAGTGAGGTTCACACTCTGGTCGAGGAAATTTGGTATGAAGCCTTGTGTCCAACTGAATGCTGGTTAAAGTAACATTATTACCAGAGGGTAGTGTGTGAGGAGCTACGTACTCCTGTTTAGGCAACATTTATGATCGAAATTGTAATTTATTGTGAAAGGTCTCGATATCAACGGCCACAAGTAGAACAATACAAATAAGAAGTATGTATAATAATATTGCCTTCCTATGTATTCACCCAATTGGCAATTGCGGTGAAACTTTGGCAAGTTTCATTTATTTATTTATTTATTCACTCTATACTACCATTACAGGTTTAAGTAACCTAATGCGGTAGCTAGGACAAAGGAACAAATTATATAAAATGTTGTGCCTGTGTGCTGGCAAACCTTGATCCGTGGCATTGTTACGTTCGTATTCCTATTCACTAGAGATACATTATATATTATAATTATAATTATTATTTTTTAAATTTAAATTATAATTATTATTTAAATAATGAAATGGACTAATTAAATATATATACCTTTTCACAACTTGTTAAATTAATCAAACATTACCTTTAAGCAGGAAATAGGGGTGAGACCCCCTAAAGTCCTTGTCTGCGTCCGCGCCTGTCTGCCCAACCCTTCCATACAGGCGTGATGTGATGTAATGACTGTTACTTAGCATGATAGGTAGGACTTGTACATATTCAAGTTCCTCTAACTTGCCAGTCAGATTTGTTGCGCCACTTCTTCCTAACTAAAACCAAGGGCGGGTGGTGTGGGGAACGGTATTATGTAATTTTGAAGTTCAATTTGAATTGAATCAATTCTTTTTGATCTTAATTCTGGAAAGCCCAAAATTACATAATTAAGTCGGCACCTACTTAATGGGTTTTCCAAAATTTCAAAAAAATTACTCATGCCGACTTAATTGTGAAGGTAGATTTAACAAACTTATTAGTTGGATTCCCCCGGTTCATACAAGGTAAATTAAAAAACCCGTCTGCAAAAGCTACTAAAACGTCCAAATTTTTTTCTTTATAACTATTTTATGCGGAGACTGTTCGCAATATAAATCTATGTAATTTGGAAGCAAGGTGTCTTCTGTAAACCGCTGAACAATCGTGTAGTAAAATTGTGAAAAAACAAATTAAAGGTGGCACTCGCCATACATAAATGTCCGAAAGATGATCTCAATATTGTTGAAAAAAATTGTAAAAAATGGTGTTTATAAGTGACGTTTTAATTTAAGTCAACAATTAATGAGAATCGGGCGATAAATGGGATATTTCCTGTTTCAACTGCAGAAATAACTTTGCTTTTCACTGTACCTTGATAAACAATATGACATACAGACTTATTGTTGCTGTTAATAAAACCAACATTGTACACGTGTATTATTTTATTCATATCAATAAGGATCCCATGACCGTGCGAGGTCTGACATGCACTTGGCCGATTTTTGCAAGTTATGTCCAAATTTTAAGAACTAAATTGGAAACTTTAATTATTGGTTTCCATTGTGATTGCTGGATGGCGTTATTATAAGGAACGTTGTAAACTTGATGCAGCCAGTATATTATTTTTTCATGAATTCAAATCATTAAAATTATGGTCTCTTGTTCATTTAGTGGCATGACACAAGAAACTAAATTAAGAAGATTATGTTAGAAGAATGTACGTTGTTAATTTCTTCCATGTGTGACAATCATATCCTACTTGTAACCTTATAGACATAATATATAGGTAGTTAAGTAAATTATATTTTTATTTAAATACAAACATACAATTAGTATTTAGCAGCACAGCAAAGCGGAATTGCGAAGAGTAAGGTTATTGAGCACGCCATCTAGTGGCTAGTAGCTGCAACAGTTTTGTTTTGTAATGGTTAGCATGCATGATGTCACGTAATAGAATACCCATTGGATAATAAATTAGTTGTGTTTGTAAGTAAACACTTCGTAATCTCTGACAGTAAAGTTGTACTCCGTGGCGAGCGAGGCTGGCGCCATCTGATCGCCGTACGAGTGCAGGTTGCTGTAACTCTCACTGTTTGTATTGCAGTTGCTCGATATCAGGAGGTCTGCGCCCGCGCCGAATATTGGACCGCAACTAGTAACAAGACAGGATAGTCAACACTAGTAACAGGAGTAGAATTTCTATTCCAAACATAGAACATCAAATTAAATTCAAGTGGCTGCGTAGTTGAATTTAATGTTCTTGGAACATCGCAATCTTTGTGAAACAGTAGACATAGTGTGGGGTACGTACTCCGCATGGTAGCACAACGCGAACGCCTTCTTCAGCAGCGTATATCTCGCAGGCGGATCACTGAGAGTGAACAGGAAGGCTCGCTCCGCAGGGATGTAGCCGCCAGCACCGCCGGCGGTCCACGCGGCCTCACAGTAGCCACCCACCACCTCGCCGCGCGATAACTGGAACATTAAACACCAATAAAGCCTTTAAAAATGTCACAAAAAGGAAAGAGGTCTGAAGATACGGAAAACATATTCTGGAAGAGAGTTCATAAGAGGGTCCAAGTAAAGGAACCCTTTACTTTGTCTGAAAACGATTTCTGATAATCGAAATCATGGACCCCATCATTTCAACTTTGGCCAAGAGGTAAACTACTCTGGCAATGTTTAGGATAGCTAATCAAAGGATTTTGTCAAGTGTCAGGAGGAATGTTGATTAATGAGCCCTCAAATAGTGAACTTTATTAGGTACCTGTACTAGTAATAACACGGGTGCGACACCATCGCAGTGAGAGTGGAACGCTTGAGCAGAGTAGCCGTGTGTCGATGCGCGGAATATCAGACGCCATGACTGTTTCGGAGTGCCGCACCTGCAAGAGGAAACATGAATAAGTTATTCAAAATTAAGTAAAGGCTTTATATTCTCATCACAGTCAGCTCATCTAATTACCAGTTGTTGATAACTGCTTGGAACGCGCTTTTATCTTGCTGCAATATCAACGATCCGGTGAACATGTTGACCGCCAAACTGAAACAAAAGCCATATCTGCTGTAAGTTGCTGAGGGGTCGGGTATCCCCCAGTCTACTTGATACTGCTGCATCAGTTTCAGGTTAGCATGTCCTGGAAATACCACCGAAGTAAACGTAAACCAAATTTCAAATCAATAGGACCTGTGAAAGTTGTGTAGGAGCTGTGTAGTTGTTGTAGTAGGTAAGATTCTTCTGTCAAGTACGAAATGAGTTGATGATCTTACAACGTTTGCGAAGATCTTCATAAATTATAGCTAAGAACCATTTCGATCGGTAATCAAAATCGGTCCGTTCGTTTGGGAGCTACGATGCGATATACACATTAAACTTATAGCAAAAATAAGAATATGGGTAACTAAGAAATTAATCTCAATTATAGTTGCATATGTCTAGCATTTAAAATCAATTCAATTTAAAGATATGTAGTTGGCCGTCTCGGAACGCCCGCAAATGTGAATCATGGAAATTGATTATTATTGATAGAATGTACGTATCATTAAAGAAACCAGTACATAATTCAATGCCCCTGGCACGTAGTGTTACCGTGGCTGCGTCCTCTTGTCGCTGTCGGAGCGGGGCGCGGGCGGCGCGGGCGGCGGCGCGGCGTGCGGCGCGGCGTGCAGCGCGGCGTGCGGCGCGCCGTGCAGCGCGGCGCGCCGGTAGCGCTCCAGCGACAGCTCCATGGGCACCGCGCCAGTCGGCTCCACCTCCTCCGCGAACACCGAGCTGTCTGCAATGTTACGAGGACCGTACTTACACTATAACATAGTACATGACTGGTACCGTACAACATGATTGGGACCGTGATTCACATAAAAACAAGAAAAAAAAATTTCGTCATCCTGCTTAACTAATTATCCTGTTATACTATTAGGTTGGTGCGAAATAAATAATCGTATTGGGAAGGTATGAGTCCTGCTAACCGAAGACTGGCGAGGTTGAACCAAGGTTTTGTGTGTCACATAAGACCATGCCACGCTGTAAGGGGAAGGAAGCCTAATAAGTCTAATATGCCGCGTTAAATATACCTATTTAGCGAACATACCAATGAGCAGCAGCCGCACATGCTGCATGAGAGGTGATAGGTGATGACAGACGCGCGCGCGCTCTTCTTCAGTCCAGTGCGCCGTGGGCTGCGTCACGCCAGCGCGTTGCTTCGCCCACGCTAATGCACAGCGCCATACTTCCTCCTCTTCCAAGCAAAGCTGAAAAGGTGCAGCAAGCAAACCTATTTATGTAGAAACTAGATTAGAACACTGGTTGAAGTCTTCGAGACAGTATGTTGGTAAACAAACACCACTGGATAGTTTGACAGGAAATGGAACCCAGGGTAACGCTCTTCGTGAGATCGTATTCTTACAACAATCGATTACAGTGTTTATAAGGAGCATACAACAACAGTACGTTTAAGTGTAGGTACCAAAGTTTGTTTGCAGTGTTCCTTCTCAGTGTGGTTAGTCAGCTATGAAACATCACCCTCATCTAGTTGTAATTTATTATTAGTGATCGATGCTTTAAGCACAAAAATGTACAGATGCGGACTTAATTGCTTGTTATTTCATTTACTTACAGTAATACTTTTATTGGTAAAATAAGACCTACTGTGGCATTTGGTCATGTTGTGGGTATTTTAATAAAATACTGTTGTTCGATATTATTGTAAAATATTAAGAACTGCGAATAAAATGTAAACACAGCGCCACCTGTCGTGGAGTAGTGAAACTATTTCATAATGACTATCAGCCCGTTAGCTCCGCTATTCGCGCCCTTTGTGCGACTAACGGAGTGGCCTAACCCAGTACTTTCTTACTATCAAGTAAAATATACTAACAAAGTCTGAAGAGATGAGTTTTATTAGTGCTTCCTTGGGCAGGTTCAGAAAAGCGTTGGTCTTGACGCAGTCGGCCGCGTTGTCGCCGATGAACGCAATACAGCGCTCCATGAACGACGACGCACTCTTCCCACCTGTTGACGACAAACGTTTTTTTAATTGGTGTCATAAGTTTCGGATAAACACCTTGATGCAGCTTATGTCTAGAGCGAATCACCAGCGATGAGCATCACCTATGCCTGAGAGTGCTGGGTTTTAAGTTCAAGTTATTTATTTCATAAATAAAGATAGGTACCTATGTTTGTGTTGAAACATAAGATAAAGTTTACAAATCTGTAGTTTACTTAAAGTACCTAATCCATCCCATGAGTGAAATATTTACTGCTCCTATCCTAACCTTTTGATCTGGTAATTCTACATAATGTTTCACCCCGCTTCAGCAGAAAATGACTCAAACAATAACCCACCCACTGGTGGGTCACAAGTGAACATATGTTGGGCTCTGAAAAACTGAAACTAAAGGAAAGAGTTTACATTCTAAGAGTCATTCATTCACATAGTTATGCCCCTTTTTTATTCATGACAACCAAGGGGTGGGTCTAGAATTTGAAAGTTATGGTTGAGTGAGACTCCATTCAGTTAACTTTGATAACCAGTGATCTATCTATGGCATTCTGTAAATCGCCAACCGCCTCGAGTAAGGGTGGCAGTTAATCCTCATCTGTATGACAAGCGGCCCTTTACTCCCTTCAGTGTGAGAATAATGGGTGGGTATTGTTATGGCATTCTGAAGTTTTTACTTTATTTACAACATAAAACATAACATCATGATAAAATCCCTATAATACACCCACATTTCACCAATTCTGTTTAAGAGGTATGTAATAGTGACGAGCGTATGGCCACCAATTGGGCACAAATCTAATCTGGACTGCAGTGAAAGTGGAAAACCCTTTAAAACTTCAGCGAACCCAGGACCCCATACCATATCATATTTATTCAATGTGATCAAAACCAGACTACATTACAACTATACTGAGAAACATAACTATTCAAAACACAAACAAACAGTTACTAATGAGCTTCATATCACTCGCCTGTCACACCCCAACTACCTACTGGTATTCTTGAAAGGATTATTCAATGTTGAATTACTACAAAACAATTCAACAAGTAATCTTATTTACTCCTTAGGCCTGTACCGGGTGTTGCCAACAGCACCAGGAATTATCACCGGTATAAATAAATAATGCTGGACAATCCACACAGCATCATCTAGCCCCAAGCTAAGCAGAGCTTGTGTTATGGGTACTAGATGACAGATATACTTAATACAATACATTACATATATAGATATTTTTTATTATACATAGGAAATACCCGGAACAAATATTTGATGATCATACAAACATTTGTCCCAGGGCGGGAATCGAACCCGCAACCTTTTGCGTCACAGGTGGACCTTCGCCCGCCGCGCCACATCGGTCGTCAAAATACGTCGTCAGTATGAGATGGACATGCTGATTAGGAAGAACCCTGGCAGTTTATCTTGCAGAGTAAATTCATATGACAAATTCTTTTGTTTTTTGATACCTACATGTTTGTTTAGTCGCTAGGCCAATCATACCAGGCACACAAACATGCATCTAAATATTGAGATGTACAAGAACTATACACAATACTATACTTCAAAGGCTCTACACACATTTGGAATCAACTTTCTAGAATATAGTTTTCTTGAGTCTGTCTAGTCTGTGCTAGCATCCAACCACACAGATCTGTGTACTTATATATCTTTATATTCAGCTTCATTATTGGTGTACATTGTCTGGTACTCAATGATATTGTACACATATCTACTCATGTCTATTTCTGTAAATATAGTTAAAAAATAAACAGGTAGTAAATGAAAGCCATATTTTTATATTGTGTTACTTTAATATGATATACACTGGTGCATTGAACTCACAAGTGTGGCAATGCCTTCCAAACATAAAAACATTAGTTCCTACTATTGCCTGGAGGAATGAACTTAAAACTAAACATGTTTAGCAAATTAAAACCGTTAATATATAATGTTACTTTAATATGTATACACTAGTGCATTGAACTCACAAGCGTGGCAATGCCTTCCAAACATAAAAACAAGAGTTTCTATTACCTGAAGGAATGAACTTAAATCTAAAAACATCTTAACCTATCACACCGACGCATTAGGATTCACGTTCTGGATTAACGTTATATTATCTCCTTTCATCATTATTCTTCCAATTTGCTTCCTATTCTTAGTCTTCATGTGAACTTCTTCGGCTTCATCCAGAACAATGTTCATGTACTCGTCGAACCCCACGATGTGTCCCTCAACTCGTAGATTCACGTTCTCGTACAACCATATTTGAACTCGACTTCTGTTTTGTAGATACCTGAAGATAAGGTTGATGGGTTGGACCATCACCTTCTGGACCTTCGGTGGGCCTTTGTATGCCATTTTGAACTAAATTCTTCGGCAAAAATTCAGAATAATTGTATTGTAAAATACAAACGCTACCCAAGCCCGCAAAAAAGAAGCCCGGCTGGTTTGCGTTCTGTCAATTTGAAAAATCAATATTCTTAATTTGTGACGCTGTGAGTTGGGGTTGCCAATTGTGACTTGACCATAAAAATTTAGTCGATTTTATTTTATTTACGTGAAAATCAATTCCGAGCACCATTTTGTAAAATATCCAAAAAATGGAAATAAATAAACATTTAGATTTTCTAAATAATAATAAAATACGTTATGCTGACTTTTTTTGCAAGTCTAATTATAAATTTTAGAAACTGGAAAGCTTAAGTTATAATTTTAATGGGATTGCTAGTTAGAGATCTATCATTTTATTTTGCGTTTTAAATTTACATACATCACTTAAATTCTTTCTGATTTTTCACTCACGGCGGGAATTACTAAAAAAATAGTTATTTCATGTAATAACTTCTTACTCTGAAGTTCAAGCAATAAGCGTCTGTGACAAACAAGTCCGTTTGTCTATTTTACCATTATAGCTTGAACGCTAGATTTTTTTTTATCATTATCTTTCAAAACAAAACAATTATGGTGCATCAAAAGGGACGAAGACAACTAGGTTCTTACTTAGTCGATTTCTGATTCGATGTTTTAATAATGATTAAAAAGTTTCTATTGGTTAAAAATTCAAATTAATCCTAAAGCAAATGTAAAGCAATAGACTAACATGAAAAAATAAAGCAAACAATTAGTGAATTACCGAAAATATCGCTTTCAGCAAGAATCAAAATTATTTCGATCTAATTATTTATAAAATAGGCGCAAACAATATAATTATTTATAGACGGATTGGATTTTTAAGATCGGGGAGCGAGTATTGTCAACATTGTAGCTATTGGAAGGCGGTAACGGTAGGCGTAACGGGCTATCACTACGCATTCACCTTAATTTCCTAAGGAGTTGTAAACATTTTCTAATGAAAGTAAAATATATTATGAATAATTTTCATAACATATTTTACTTTCATTACTTCGAATTTAATTTAATTTATCTACGTTTATTTCTGACGAAAAGTAGGGTTTATTTTCTCGTTCTATTTTTATAGTACCAATCAAATATTAAAACTATTTCAGTAAAAAAAAATTGGTTTGTTGCGAATCGTTTCGATTGAAAAACAGAAACGTTAGGCATCAAAACAATTTTTTATTTCGCTGATTATACTTACATGTTTTTAAATCTGGAAAAGTACATAGTAATGTATATTACTAAAAAAACATAAAAGTTTATGGACCGTCTTTTATTAAGACTGTTTTCCTGAAGCCACAACGGTTCACGTTACTACCTGCCCCTATTGCTCCGTACCAAACATGCACCTTGTATAGTTTGTATAATATTAGATAGTTATAAAAATAAAAATATGTAAACAAACAAAATTAATAAAACTAAGAAAAATGTGCAAAAGTGTGCGATGGCCGGGAATCGAACCCGGATCAACTGCTTGGAAGGCAACTATGCTGACCATTACACCACCATCGCATCTGTCAGAATTAACGAAATTTTTAAATATATTATTCTATGTCACTATACCTGGGCGATCTTGTATTTCCATAGCTGCTGCTAGCAATGTGCAAGCGCTTTCCACGCTCAATGTAGATGTAACATGGTCTTCACAAGCTGATCTAAGATCTTCTACTCCTAAATCTGCTGCTAAGGTCATCATTTCAAAAACTCCAGAGTCTTGCAGCAATAGCTGTAAATAAGATTACGTCATACGAAAAGTGCGTGTAAAAGTAGGTACTTTTAAAACCTTTAAACAAAACTTTGAAATCCTTATGATTCTGCCATCTAGTGATTGCCTGTGTAATTACAAGCATTTAAAAAGTTTTTGAATTCGCCACTAGTGTCGCTGGCTACACTGAGCAAAATTTTATTGGCAGATTGAAAGTTTATTTTGTTTTTAATTCCTTGTGAAGCAATTCACACATCCCTAATTATTACCACCTCACCTTGCCAGTGTAGACATATTGAATAAAAAGCCGGAAAGTTTCAACTTGAACGTGCGACATTCGAATCGGTGTCGGCTGCGCGCTAGTAGATGGCGTTACGGAGCACCCTGGAATCCGACATACTTCGCCTCGCTTGGTGTTTTGAAAGCTCTTACACCTAAAACAAAGAGGTACCAACGTATTAAACATAGTAGTTAGATATTTCAGCAAATTGGTACAGATTTGAACTTCAGTTGGTGCCTACCTATTGAACCTATTAAAAGTATGTTTGAAAATACAAAACATTGTAGAGTACACACCTACTCTAAGAAGGTTGTATTAAAATTTAGCTGGCAAAGTTACAGAAACTAAGTAGTTTAATATTTCACAAAGGCGAGGAGCATCGTGCAGTCGGTAATTAAAAACCGATAATCTCGTCTAAAGAAATTATAAGCGCTGAGCATAGCTCGGGTAGCTCCCTGGGAAAAACTTCAAGTTGTCAAGTTGCGATCTAACTTGTAAGTTATGCGAAAGTTGCAGAGCCGAGCAGCGCCCCCTGGCGGTGTCAAGTGCACTCGTACACTTATAAGTATCATAATATATCAGTTTTACAAAACAGGTTACCTTTCAACGGTTGGCACGGTATAAGAAAAAACAATATTACTCATAAGGATATAAGGAAAATTTAAAAAAGGTATTTATTTGAATTTGGTGAGAAAACAATGGTAATTGAAGAAAAATAGCGTAGGTCTTCAGCTTCATTCATTTTATTTATGTACGTCTATGTATGTCTGAAGTTAATAAAAGAACAATGATGCCATTTACCTAGCTAGCTTCTGATGTATGGGAATTTACTATAGTGTTTTGTTGCCCCGTTATTTACCGCGGTCGCAAGTGCGACTGCTGGGCATGGGAGCTAGGTTCGGAATACGGTTATTGGGTTTTTAGATGATGGATTTCTTAATGAAAATCTCTAAAGTCGCATCGAGTGCCATCCCATCGGACGATGAGACGGAGGGAAGAGAGAGAGCACCTTTGTTTGCACACACTTGAGCTCTATAATTTCTAGCCACTCTCCGCTGAGATGCATCACTATGACTAAAGTTCGGCCAGGTGGTTTAATTTAAATTCCAATCTAAATATCCCAATAGTTGATGGATTACGTGTAGATTAATGTCGTGTATCGATGTCGTGACACGTTCGTTATTTTGCGTTGATTAGACAAGCCCGCCGCCCTCCGCCCGCCGCCGCCGCCCGCCGCCGAACTCTGCTGATTGCTTTTGCTATTGACTAAATTCAATTTTCAAGTGACTCCGCTCAGTGGCGGTGATTTATCACCTTGTTTATGTAATGTCACGTTAATTGGATCGGTTGAGAGATGTTCATCTTGTCATCTTAGTTGTTAAAACTGAGGTAATCTAGTTCGACTGAGAGAAGCTTTTCACTTCTGTGTGGCTAAACATGGTATGTTTTTAAGCGCAAACAGAGAAGTCAAAGTTTCTATCATGATGATCAGGAATCAGCTTGTATATTGGATATCACAAGTGATTGGGTAGGTGCCCGAGGATGGATAGCAGGTCTGGGAAGAGGTAGCGAGAAGATCTAAATAGGAACCATAGTTGCTGGTTCGAGGTGGCTCAGAAAAAAATACCTGCTAAAAATTGTAGGATGCTTTTGCCCAGGAGTGGAACATTGTCGGCTAAATGAAATATTAACAGGCTGGTTATAATATTACGACGATGATACTTTCTCTACTATTGTTTTTATTTTGGTCCTCGAGACTGAACGCCTTTCAAGGACCTCTATTTCTAAACTACCCATCAATCACTTACCTATATTAATAATAGATCTTACACAGTAGGTACCTGCTGCATCATTACACCCTGGTCCCAGGAGTGGCAGCCATTAGCGTGGGAGCTCCACAATGTGAGGTCGCTCCGGTGAATATTTCAACGTGTTTTGTCCCGATACTCCCAGTTAATGACGTTTACGAATATCCCAAGGGACCGCCAGATATGTTACGCTAAGATTGTGAAGCTAATTTGGGTGGTAGACATATACCTATTCAATATGAAGGAGAATCTTTAATAGTATTAAAATATATTGGGATCAGGAGTAGGGCTGACTATAAACAGACTTCGGTACCCAGAATTTTATGGGGTTGAAAAAGTGATGCAAAGTTTTCCTAAGGAATTCTTAACATCATCATAATTAAGTATCTTCCTAGCCTTTTGCCAACTATGTTTGGTTCGGCTTCGATTCTCACATAACAACTAATACCAGTATTTTACATTGAGCAACTGTGTATCTGTTGTTAACCAGTTCCTGATTAACACTATCGTGTTAACCAAAGGGTATCCCCTTTGGTTACAATTATTGGTTCTCAGACTTTCGGCCTTCTGATTACACGCAACGATTATCAAGGATCTACAAATGACAGCCGGGAGTCCGGGACCAACGCGACGGCTTATCGTGCTTTCCGAGGAATGGAGAGGTCTCGGTGTCTAGTGGATGGTCACCCACCTCGGACAGCGTAGTTAGCTTAACTTTCAATTTACCCGTGCGGCTGAAGAATTCGTGGAATCTAGGTACCTCCATTATCCCGTATCCATTGCTGTCACACAGATTGAACTAAAACTAGGTAACCTTGCCAGTGACTGATTTGTGACATCTAGTACTCGTATGTAACAAATAATTCCTGTAATCCTATCAGTAGCTCCCCGCAGTAGCTACAGGGTGTAGTCCGATCCTCCATCTTCCAGCCGAATGCCGCCACTAAGTTGTGCAGCCGATCTCAATTAATTGTAAACCCGCTGTAGCGTTCATTGCCTGATTTATTTGCGGCAACTCACTGGCTCTCCGGTGGATCTTGGGACTTGGGAGACCCACAATAATAGATCTGCGGTAATACTTCTTTCCGAGCTTGATGTCTGCTGTTCTGTTTGGAGATCTGTTTCGATTTATTATGATTATTATTTGACTGCTTTATGTATATTGAACCTGTCATAGTACATGTAACATCACGTCCGTATTTCCTCGAACGGTATACCTTCCTACAGTATTACTCACTGTGCTGTCTGCTGCATTATATTTATAGGATCCATCCACAGAAATCTTAATTATAAGGCATTAAGATTTCTGTGGATCCATCCTACCTGCACCTTATGGTAGATTTTTCATGCGTTTCATTATGCTATTCAAGTTTTATTATGGTCTACCAATTCCATTTGTGAATCCTTGTTTCCTATTGATGCTTTTTCTTTGTATAATGTAAGGGGACATCGCCGCAAAAACAACATCATTTCTATCTAACCTAATGATATAGTTTTTAATCATGTACTTAGATAGAAATCATGTTTTTTTTTTAATTTAAATTAAAAAAAATCATGATTTCTATCTAAGTTAAAATCTAAAGTTAAAATCTTATCTAAGTTAAAATTAAAAAAAGACGAGAGAAAAACGTACTATAAATAGAAAAAGCCTACGAAAAAGCCACTTTCTACTGAACTCATTTATACGTCGGTATATCGCCCTCATACGGTTGTATGTCGATGTTGTTTCCACCGTTTAGGTACATGGTGAAATTGAAGATTCTCAAGTGATAAATGTTTCCTACCCCAAATAGCGTGTAAGGCTACCGCGAGGTTTCATCACATTAGCGGTGCTGCCGGTGCTGCATGCGGTTGTCTGCGATTTGTTTGCAATTAATCACAGTTTGAGCTGTGTCCTTATAATTAATTCAGCGGAGTACATCGCGGTGTGACGGTCCACAATCTCGGCGGATATCATTAATCTTGGTCGGCGGACCAAGTGTTGGTCAAAGAGTTGTAAGTAGATGCGACATTTTATGTCCAGACTTATAGTTTAGTAACCTCGTACGTAGCTATCTACTGGCTAAGAGCCCGACAATCTGATAACCAGTTTAGCTAATGGGTGTCGTGTTACCCAGCAGATGAGTTTTGGAAGTCATATAGGCAGTCGTTTCATGTAAAATACTGGTATCTAGTTCGATTGGAAGCCGACCCCAACGTAGTATGGATAAGACTAAACTAATCTATCTACAGAACTATTCTGAATACCATTCTGTAACCCGACCGCCAACCTTCATAATTTGTTAGTTTTTGATTGCAGGCGATACAATGAGTCAATCCATTTTACATAACAGATAGGCTTTTTCATTCCTGTTGTGGTATCGTCGGTTTTTATCAGTTTATGCTAATCATATAATACATAACTTTCCTCAGTAACTGAGGCACATACTTAGTCCTCCGGTTCCGTCCTCAAAGGAGTGTCTGTTCTGTAGCCACTTCGCTGTCGCAGCACCCGCACCCGTCTCCAACAGATGGTGACTAATGGAGCGAACAGCTTCACTTACACCACTTTTTGCTGATTTCCATTTAACACGTGGACGTAAGGAGCGAGGTTTTATAGGATTACACGGGTTTTCTTGGTGGGAGATCCTTGGTATTGAGTGCTAGGTCTATTTAGCACTTCGAATGTGTTTTCTTTTTAACATGCCACTCTGTCAACTGACGTGTTAGAAAAAGGCAAATTTTGAATGAATAATTCGGAAATAACCTTTACACTAAAACACTCAGTAGGTCTACCTACATATATACTCATCTATACATAGAAAATGAAGCTTGACAAAGAGAGAGAGAGAGAGAGAAAGTTAAAGAGTTTGTTGTTTTTGGTTCATCGCGCTAATATCTGGAACCCAACGGATTTGAAAAACCCTATACAAAAAGAAAAAATTACATCACGCTACGACGCGACGGAGGTGGGTAAAACCGCGGCGCACAGGTAGTAATGAAATAAAATTACTTTAACCAAGTACCATAAGCGGCACAGGAATGCATTAGATTCACGCTATCTCTTCGCCTCGTTATTAACAAGTAACCCAATACCTAGTCTACATCGCTAACAGTAGTGTCGTCCAGGCCTCTGCACTGGGTGTGCTGTGGATGCTTAACCTGATTATTTCCCTACAGTTCCCGTGAGCTGTCGTGAGGCCCGCGTTCCCGACGCGACCATGCCTGGCCGGTAATTGACACGTCAGACCCTCCTCTAGTCTGATCCAATCACACGTATTAGTTCTTCTGTTAATACTTATTACTTTTGTTCCAAGTATTAGGAAAATGGCTCTCCTAAATGCGCTTGATTGGGATTGAACTCACGACCTCTCTCCCAATATCTCTGACACTACAAATTGTAAAGGTAAACGTAGTGTTCCAAGTTTTAGTCTGATGCATACTTAGATGGGGACCTCTACCTTCACAATGGAAAAGTTGAACCCAAAATTGATAGTAAAACTTTACCCATAAATTCCCTTTCAATAACAGTAAAACCAAAACACGTAACGACAAGCCACACAATTACAACGCCATTATTAGCTTTAATCTGAACTGTTAACAGTGTGGTTTCAGTGACACAGTGTGACGGGGCTTTGTAGCGACGTCCAACTTTTAATAGTGTTCCCTCTCACGAGCCGACTAGCGCCAACATCGCGCCTGCGTTGGAACACACATTAAACTTTACGCAAAATATGTTGTAGTGTTGTATGTCATGTCCCGAGTCAGAGACAGATTGTTTATGGAGAAAGGAAATTAGAAAGGTGCTCTGAAAAGACAGTATCTGCCGACGACTTGATAGCATCACGCTTGTATTCAGCGGAGGACTAGATAGAGGTGTACCTACAAGCTTTAGGTATTACACCCACATTTCGTCAGTTATGTTTAGGTCTCATGTAATGGGGCCACCATCCGGGCACGAATCTAGCCTCTCAAAATCTTTCTTTCTACGGTTATTCTGTTGGATAAGTTCTTCTTCCCACAGCTCGCACTCTGGATGGATGGTCAATAGCAACAGGCGAGAGAAATGAGCCGCCGAACGTTGACTTAGACTAAACACATTATGATAGTGATAATGTCGTATGTAAGATACGAAATGATATATTTAGGAAACGGTTACAATTTCATGATTAATTAATAACTTGAAAGGAGGAATTAAACATCCAATTCTATTAAATAACTCGTCTGTTCAAGGAAGTAAAAAGACTTCCCTACACTATATTACTTTGTATGCAACCTAGACCTTATATAAATTAATTCCTGGATTTAATATCGAACATCACACTTAAGTAAATTACACGACCGACTTGGGGATTGTTCGCACTTAGTAAAATTAACTTTGCAATTTGTTCGGCTAAAAAACAAGCTTTCTAAACACAATCTGTATCGCGGCGGCCATGATTGATGACGTCAGGACCGCGCGCGCAACAACGCGACGCGGTATCGCGACAACGTTGACGCGCAATTTGCGCCACAGATAGTGTGGTCACCAGACTTGTTGTAAAATGTCGGATAAATTGTAGTGCTTTTGGAATTCGATAATTATTAAATGTAATTGTTCGATAAGTAATAATCTATAGTTTTAATTTATATTATTAATTTTCGACTGTGCATAATAGACGCACTCTCGATATCGAGACTTCGAATCGAGAGAACTGCACTCTGCTATGGGCAGCGCATGCTTCCTAGGAGGACAGTGGAACTCAAGCGACCACATTTGATTTGAAAGCACCAAGGCATGGAGAAGTGTTTACAAACGCCAGTATATAATACTTAGGTATTCTTTTGTACCCTCTGCAGGGATCAAGCAGGAAAAAGGATTTCTTTACGTGTACTTATAAAATATTTTTCCTGCTTGATCCGCGCTGTGTTCATAATATTACTCGTATTTAAAGCAGGAGTGTCCCTTGTGTTCGAGTGGGCTAGTGTTACGATCACGATTAATAGTAGGCTCGCCGCAGCCGTCGGCTGTCTGCTGCTGAAGCCGAGTGAAGCCGCTGCTGATGCGGAGAACATTAATCACACTCAACTTCTTAACGTATAGCACTGTTTATTTGAACGCGGCTTATTTCAGGGAATTAGATTAGTTCAAGATTAGCATGACGTGTTATGCAGGGCTTTTTGTAAAAATGTTGTTTTCTGATGTGAATGGTGTTCAAACATCGTGAGGTTAACCTAATGTACCTAAGTAAGGAGTGTGTATAGGAAAAGTAAATAGGTACTTACATAGTAAATACATAAATCCTATACACCCCGGTATTTTCAGCAAGGAGGAAAAAGTAAAAACTAAAATTACCCAACATTCAGCCTTATCTCGTTAGTTAATTCAGTTGGTACAGTGTTCAGTGCTGCCAACTGCATTCTAAAGACTATAATCTGCACGCGATTCAAGCAACATTCTAATTTTGGCGCCATTCACAGCACGCGACCGTTACGTTCAAATTACAGCGCTCAAAGCTAATGAACGCCATATTTGTGTTTTTTCATGTTATTTTCGAACGTATCACAGGCGAGTATAAATCGACTCGTTAATCCTGATTGGTGTGATTCAATCTTGTAAATTACACTGCACGTTCGCTGAATCTGTTTTTTATTCTACGGTAAATGAAAAGTGGATGAAATGTATGAGTTGAATGGCTGATTTCACGACGGTAAGTATGTGATTTGAGATACTTTTCAGTGAAATATTTTCAATTCATAGTTTTTGCAATGAAAAATGAATGATACACATTCCCTTTTCGATAGATATATTTTAATGGCAGCCTGAACGTAGATGAAGGTTGCATTCAAATATATTTCAGACAGTTTTATTCATATCACTTCATTACTAACACGTATACACTTATACAGTTATGTTCTGTAGATCGCAATCTAAAGCGCCTGTAAACAATCAATGGCCTTTCAGCCTTTTGATGCTCTCAGGAAAAAATATAGCTGCGTGCGTGGCATAATCCGAAGTGGTGCGGAGCGCGGCCTTTGTAAACAGTTTTCACACAAAAGCTTACGTCGCAACAAGATTCTCACTTAAGGGCGGCGGCAGATTATCGCGACATTTTTCTACAAATAATAAAGCAGTAATGAGCGGTGTAGGACGTCGCGCTACGTCACCGGCAGACGGGCGCGGCGCTCGCTGCAACCGCTCGCCTCCAATTTGCGGTTGCGCTCACAATGGTTCCGCTCAGCAGGGCTCAGCTGTCATCGCAACACGTGCGGCCACTGGTACTGTGTACACGTTGCTGGTTTTTGTTATTGAATGTAACAAATTGTGTGGTGTGTTGGAAATTATTAGATAAATTACATTACAACACAACACGTTATGAAATAAAGCTGATCTTCTTGGTCTCATTACGTCATGTCGCGTTTTATTCTAGTTTGCTGGGGTGCAGTTTGTTTTAAATGAGCAGATTCCTTTAAGATGTTTGCAATCTATTGTAGTTTGGCCATCTATCTTGTACTTAGGTTGTATTGTATCTCTATTTTGGTTCCTATTTTGTACCTACATACGAGTATCTCCCTCTTACACCGTGTTTCTCGGTTTGCCTCGTGTCCCTGTCCAGCCACCTAAGTCCGTGCTCTCACCAGTGCTGAGACGATATCATCTGGCCCGCCTTTTCCCAAATAAGTTGGGGTCGCTTTCCAGTCCAACCACATGCAGCTACTAGGTAAAACGATACTCTTTGTTAGTACTGGTCGTCAGACTTTCAGGCTTCTTCGTACATAGTGACTTTCAGATTTGGAAGATCTACGAATGACAGTCGGGACCAAGTGCTTTACGTGTTTTCCGACACAAAAAGGAGCGACTCCCCTGTGTAATACTTAGATAGTCATCCACGGATCTCGACAAGCGTAGCTTATTCGTCGATCGACCCGTGCGGCTGGTATTATGAAGCCACCAGCCCCTCCTGGTGCTGCCACGATCTTAGCCATAAATCACAGTTTTATAATGTCCTTAAGATCGCGACATGCACCCGCGTTTACGAGCGAAGTCCACTGGCGCCAACATGACGAGCCACGAAGTGACGTTAGATCCTTACAATGTCACACCGTCAACTGTTTTATGAAGAGAAATTCTATAGTTAAATAAATATCATCACCCGAAGGAGTAGGTATAGCATAAAATTATAACTTGGTAGGTCAACTGGAGTCGAGGGCATTGTCCAATATTAATTTTCTAGATTTGTAAGGACGGTGGTTAAAATATGAACTGTTGAATATTACAAATGAAATCAAATAATTTATTTGCATTATATATGAGACTAGCACTTACGCAAATCTCGAACTTTTCCCCTTCAAACTGTAACATTCTCCCCACCCCCCTTTAAAGCATAGCTTTGAAAGCAATATATATTTTACTCGCTGATAATGTAGTTAAGTGAAAGAACTTATAAATCGTTTCTTGGTAGTTTTCTAGTTTATCCTTATCAAACAAACAATAAAATATTTCTTCTTTATCATATTGTATTGTAACCGGATACATTTAAAAGGACATCCAACAATTTTAACTTTTTACAAATGTAAAAAGACACAATAGACCAAAGAGATTATTTGGTATTGGAACGAAGTTCCTTATCGCGCGTTGCAAAAGGGGGCTAGACGGAAAAAAATAAGACAAAAAGTCGTAACGACACTTTTTGCTATAGTTGTAAGCCATGCGTCTCTCTCTCATAAAAAGCAAGCCAGTTACCACAAGCCAATTATTACTAAAATCGAGCCTACTGATTAAGTTTATATTACATTATATTTGTTAATTATAAAAAAAACATATTATTATAATATAAAAAAAATATTACAATTCCTTCACTTGCTACACTTAATCGAAAGGAACTACATTCCATCCGGGTGTCCCTTGACACCTCAAGGTGTGTCGCGGAACTATTTAATACGGACCAGGTTGCCATACACTGTTTCCCATTTAAAACAACTGTTAAGGCAGCGCATGCAAATAATTCTGATTTAAGAGGTATTTCTTTCCGACTTGTCAGACTAACATTGTGATAGTTCGGCTAATATGCATCATATAAATATAATTTATAACATATAGCACTCAGGAATAATGCTAAAGCTTTCTAACAGAGAAAAAAATTGATTCGGATCTTTAGTTTCAGAGATTACTCCCAAATACAAACTTACAAACATACATACAAAAAAATATAAAATATATATATATTATATATAAACTTACATACAAATTTGACCTCTTTATACTCGTAATATTAAAAGTAAAAGTATAGATGTACAAAAAACAGAGAGCAGGGACTAGCTGTTTACCTCAATTACAGACGTGCACAGCATTCATAACAAAATAGAGGAAAAAATACTGTACCTATTCAAGTCCGAAATAAATAAAATAAAAGAGAAAACAAAAACAATGACAAGAACAAAAACTGCTTGCAAGTAAATCACGGTAGTACAGAGATTACCCATTATTGTTTGTTAATGTTATTCATTATTATACCTATGAGGCGTGGAATTTCGTATTTCAAATATTTTCGTAAAGATGGTAATAAAATAATGTCAGATTACGTATGTACTAAGTACCAAGTAAATAATTACACCTTCTAATCATATGAAATTGCTTTTACATACCACAATAAGTTGTTTTAAATCGGAGTTAACACGCATGTATTCCTAAATCCGCTGACATACCTTGTTGCCAAAATTAATATAGGTCGCACGAATCAGCGCCCAGTCAGCCATTCCTGAATTAGTATCGAATGAAGCAATTATCATCAGTTAAGCGTCAACTACAATTAGTAGATAGGAGATGTACAGTGCAAGCACAGCACAGTTTTGTATCAATAAGTAAGTCAGCATTTTACCTGTGCTGGGCCGGTGGATTTAGTACACGAATAGCATTTATGCCGCGTGCACTCATCTATCATACAATAATACTTTTTCAATAAATATCAATCACATCTATCAGTGTATCAATCAAGCATCTACTCAAGGTGTAAGGTCACAAACCATACAGGAGATAATTGTTGTATTTTGTTATCATTTTTAAACCACTACCAAGAACGGTTATCTTTGTCGAATGTAGGATTACGTAGAGTTCGTCTGATATCTGTAAAATTTTATGAAAAAATAAATCCACTTGTTATTTCTTTTCACCTCTTCACGAATCATTTCTCCCAGGTAACGTGTTAAATAATTGATGTTGTATTGTGCGTTTTGTCGCTACGCGGCGTATTGTTCCCTTTAGTATTGTTGAACTGATTTGAATCTCGCGTTTTGTTTGCAGCTGAGGTGACTACGAGTGCTGCGGCTCTAGGAAATTGTGGACAGCCCAGGGGGACTGAAAGTAGCTTTCGATATCTTTGCAGTGATTTCTAGTATTTTATTGCAAAATCCTTAGGATTAGGTAGGTGAGATTGATTTTAGAATACCCTTTTGTATTTCAAGTAGTCAGTAATATATTTTTCTGCAGTTAAATTCATAGATACCTTTAGGTAAGTACCTTCCTATTTCAGTGTTATATTATTATATATTTTTTAAATTAATATTTGATTGTGATGACTTCCGAAATCATTTCGTAACCTGTTGAAAAGAATTATTCAATATTCTTAAGAAAAAAAGTCCCAGTAATGGTTGGTCACCCACCACAAACGAGCGGTTCGCGTGGAAGCGCGAGTTGTAATTACAATTCGTGTCGGTTTGTTTACCTTGCCGATAGATGGCGTTTGTTTCAACAACACGCATTGTTTTTTCCCGCGCTTCACCGGCCAACTTTTCTCATTTATTCCAACAAATATGTCTAGTGTTTCAGCGGTTTAACTTTAGCGAGTGTTTCATAGAATTTCAGCACACGTTCGTACATTGTTGTTGTGGAAATTTTATAATTGGTACACACAGGTGGTGGGATTTCTATATTGTTCGCGGAGCGCGTGCGAGGAAATTTTAGAATTAAGTAGGTAAGTATGTACCTACTTACTTTGACAAGTTGAAAAAACTTGTTACATTGGAGTTTCTGAAATAAATGTCACACAGAATTAAGAAACTAAATTGGTGTTTAAACGGGTGTTTTCAAGATTCGTGATAGGTACCTAGACACAGTCGAAGGAGCACCTTAAGTTTTAGGTTACCTATGCTTGCACTTCGGTACCTATTACAAACGAATGAAAACTAAGTTTTGAAGGTTTTTTAACTGAGAATGAGGGTTGAGTAAGTATCTATTAACGGTTCTCTTCGGACAGAAAAAAAATAGCTACAAGGTAGGTAACAAATTAAAGAACTCTAGAATAACTGACATTCAAAGAAAATCGTCAAATAAGACCTAAGTCCTAGATCCTAAAAATAATCAAACTAACCACAAACCTAACTAAGTGCTTATGAAACTGCTCAAGATACTTAGTTTATGGTAAAAATAAATGACAATGATTGCGTCACACGATTTAAGGCGTGCAATATTGATATTGCAACACACAGACTTAAATCATAATTTGCTTTCCATTCGGAGTTTTTGTTGAACAGTTTCAAAAGATAGGTAATATATAATATTACGATAAGAGAATAGAATGTGTATGAAAATTGGTCGACCTATTACCATCACTGTTTGTACTGTTTATTGGATCAACACCTGTTTAAACAAAATACCTGTAAAATCGTAGGACTGCTCGACTGTAGGAATGTGGTCAGTGTTTAGATGAACGTGTTGACTTATTCAAAGAAGTTGTAAATGTTACGCTCGGTCCTTTCGTAATATATTTCGAAATTAATACCCACGAGATAAGAGAGAACAGAACAGTCAATCATTGTACACCACTCTCTCCTTCTTCTAATAAATGAATGTACCGTTCTTACCTTATTTCAGCACTTACTGTATCCTTCATCAACATTCCTGTACCGTATCGCAACACATACATTACGGTAAACTGTAAGTTGTACATAATCGTGAACAAGCGGGTGCTTACGCGATAAATTCAGCGCGGGCGAAGCGCCGTCCTCATTGAATCATCAATCAACCCCCCTCCTCCCCTCCCGGGCGCCCCGCACCCCGCACTCTGCCACCTCATCCCCGCGCACACCCGGTACCGGTGTAATTAAGTCCCAAATTATCCCTGTAAGGGGTGGCTAGGTAAGCGGGCCTGGTGGGACGGTATTGGCTAAAATTACCAATACTGAAACTGATATGGAAGCGAGTGAAGATACCATCAAATCACTCTGATACGTTGTGAAACCACTCATACTTGATACGTTGTAATAATAATATGGGAAAGTGTAATAATCATATCGCTTGTTCATATCCACTTTCCCATAGCTAATAGCAAACAGCTGTTATTTGGATTTAGCTAGTGGTAGGTAGTTTACGTCGTTGTCAAACCGTTTTAATTTTTATAAACTTCACCAACTATTTCTTTAATGTATCATATTTTTTTCAAATGAAAACCGTAACTACCTCATCATTATCCTCCTGCCCTTATCCCAATTTATTTGTGGTCGGCGCAGCATGTTTTTTTCTTCCATATATCTCTATTTGCCGTCATCACAGAAGTCACCTCCTTTCTAGCCATATCCTCTTTCACACAATCCATCCATCTTTTATTTGATTGATAAATTGATACAAAAAAACCTACCTACTAGTACTAATAGAACTCGAATAGGACAGATATTTAAATTACGTACTAAAATAATCTCATCATCATCTCACTCATTTAAATTCTGCAAATTTCGCCTGAGTTTTAGAATTGAAGGCCATCCTGAAATTCTGTAGAAATTTCTGGTGACCCTATCACGATCCCTGTTCAGGCGTTCGAACCAGTAACACCAATTACCAAAATTCGTCAAGATTTCTACATTGCCTGTCCTTCTCACATCACCCAGATATGTGGCCGTGTGACAGAGACAAAAGAGTCGACCAGTCCTGCACATGCCGTCGAAGCGAAGTGTGAATAAGTGTTGTTTGATGAACTAAGACAAATTGCTCGTGTTAAGGAGCTTTTAAAAGGAATGCTTCGCTTGCTGCACTCTTGTTCACTTAAAGTCGCATTGTGAGCACTAATGAAGAATTAATTTGGCTTTCAGTGAGATTTATGTGAAACAGGCTGACACTGAAACAATGATGTTTAAGGAATAAGTATTCTGTTCCTGAATTTTGGAAATATTTTGTGCTAAGTTCAACATAGAAATTAAACGCTTGGCCTATAATATGTTCGCCTCGGCTAGCCTCAAAAAGGTTCCTGATGATCCTGCTTCTTTTCGCGCAAACATGGAAATACATATTTATTTCGATCCGCCAAACTTTTTCGTCGTGTCAATGTTACATTGAAACCAGAGCTTCACCCTTATGTCGGCCACATCGAAAGTAGGTGTTGTTAGCAGTGCTTCAGACAGCTCTCTCAAAGTTAAGTTATAAGTTTATGCTTTTCATCCAGCGTATGTAAAGTGCTTCTAACCCTTTTTCTCTTTTCTATCTGCTATAATCTGCATCAAAACTCAACTTTGTGTTATTTATGAGAGAAGTACCTATAATTTCCCAGAAATTATCTGGACCTTTGGATTTGGTACCTTCCTAAATTAATGGAGTGAGCACCAAGTCAGTTTTTTATGGAATTGCCGACGGAAACATCAGAAAACAAGGAGTAACCAGCAAAAATTATCAAATATTTCACCAATACTAACAAAAGTTTAAGGATTTTTGCCAAGATTAACAACAAAGGAGTATCCGAGCTTGATTAAAAAGGAAAAGGGGGGTAAACAAAAACTGTGACTATAAACAAAATGAAGCGGCCGGCGCGCCGCGACCGAGCCGAGAACTTAAAGTTTGCAAATAATGTGAGCAGCAAGTGTTGCTATCAGCGGGAACAGTTTGAGAGGAGATCGTTTTCCGAAAGCATCGCATAGACTGCTTGCTTGTTGGAGTGGAGTTGGATGATACTTCATAGTGAAGAATGTATGCGGAGAGAGTAAGAGATAAGTAGGTACTATTAAGATGTTGTCCAACAGCAAGACTGCATAGATGTCAGTTCTGGACTTTGGACATTCCATCATTGATGTTGTCTCTTCATGAAGTAGAATCCTTTACTGTACGAACAACAGACCTCTAACCTACTTATGGCGTGTTTTCATGGTTATGCAATTCTCGCTATTTCTATGACCTATATATTGGAGACTCAGAGTAAGTAAAATAAGAGGTTGGTACCTGTAAAATAACAAAATGTCAAGTATTCGCTACAATATCGCTCCACATCCCGGCACAGTGTTGTGTAGCATTAATAAAATTAATAAGAAACAAGCTTAGCGATGATTGATCGCGCTGGCAGAGTCGCGGGCGCGGGCGGGAGTTGGCAACTTTTTGAATCAATCATGGGAGCAGCTGGCGCGGGCGCGGTTTATAATCACCGCTGTTTGTGTAGCTTGGAGCTGAACGCTTAATTGATACACTTTATGAAGTTTCTATGAAGTATTCTAGGTGTTGAGGCCAACTGTTTGAATGGGAATTAGGAAGGTGCTTGCTGGACAACAACGTTCTGATATCTGAGAATACGTTATCGCAGTGTTGTCGGTTAGTCGGTTGGGGTAATCCAAGCGTTCTTATGGAAAGTGTTCGCAATACTGTATCTGGAGCAGGCGGTCGAAGCCTCTCCGTGCCTTGTGACTAGTACCGTTTTAGTTCTGGCTCAACAATGATATTGGCGACTTGCACAAGTGTAGTAGACATAGACCTATAATTTACGAATATTGTAGGAGAAAATGTACCCGGTATATATTGCAAGGTCTTTGAAAGCATCAGGCTGAAATTCGGACAAAAATAACTTGTACACTTGAGTGGCCAGTACGAACGTATCTACCTCATTCTTATTTCTTAGGATTTTCCAAAGTGAAAAAGATAACTTAACAAAACTACGACGCTCTTTTCCAACCTTATTAAAGCACATAATAATACTAATAAAAAGAAAAAAAACTAGAGTCGTATTTCAATTCGAATAGAAAAGTTCACGACGCTCCCACAAATAGTGAGTTATTTTTCCAATTTGTTCTTAACAAACACATTCGGCGAGTCTTGCCAACTTTACGCATAACTTGATGGAGTTACTCGTGAAACTTGCCGTTTTTCCGGCCCCCTTCAACTGGACCACATGTCGAGAACAGGACCCAGCCTATTTACATGCAAATTGCTTGCCGTCGACAGATTTCTTTTCGATATCCCCCATCTTTGGTCTGCATAACTTTCGACACTATACATAATTCATTCGGAAGTGTTGTGTTGTGGTGGGCCTTGAAGGAGAAAGGTGTGCCTGGGAAGTATGTTCAGTTGATTCGTGCGATGTACAGCCGATCTAGTACCTATGTCCGGTCGTCTGCAGGTAACACTGACAAGTTCAGTGTGGCTGTAGGATTGCACCAAGGGTCGGCCTTAAGCCCTTACCTCTTCCTGTTAATAATGGACGCACTGACGTCGGAAATACAGGAAGAGGCACCCTGGTGCATGCTATTTGCCGACGACATTGTCCTTGTCAGTGAAGATGGACCTGAGATCCAGGGTAGATTGGAGAAATGGCAACAGAAGCTGGAGAGTGTAGGCTTGAAAATCAGCAGAACCAAGACAGAATATATGTTCTGCGATTTCGGCGGTCTCTCCAGCCCTGAAGCCATTGCGCTTGATTGCGTGCTCCTTCCGATCTGCTCCGACTTTCGGTATCTCGGTTCACTAGTGCAAAGTGACGGAGGAATAGATCGGACTGTCAAGCACAGAATAAACACAGGGTGGATGAAATGGCGGCAGGTAACGGGAACAACTTGCGATTCCCACGTTCCCCTTAAACTTAAAGGGAAGATCTATAAGTCAATGATAAGACCTGCCGTCTTGTATGGATCAGAATGTTGGGCCACAAAAGGACTGAATGAAAGGCAGTTGCATGCAGCTGAGATGAGAATGCTAAGGGGGATGTGTGGTGTTACGCGAATGGATAGAATAAGAAATGAGTATATAAGAGGAAGTCTGAAAGTGGCGCCTGTGACAGAGAAGTTGTGTGGAAATCGGCTGTCATGGTATGGGCATGTGATGCGAAGGAATGAGGATCATGTTGTGAGGAAAGTTTTGAGTATGAATGTAGAGGGTTACAAGAGTAGAGGGAGACCCAGGAAACGATGGATGGATTGTGTGAAAGTTGATATGGCTAAGAAGGAGGTGACTTCTGAGATGACGGGAAATAGAGATGTATGGAAGAAGAAGACATGCTGCGCCGACCCCAAATGAAAAATTGGGATAAGGGCAAGAGGATGATGACATAATTCATTCGGAACGGACGGTGCCAATCTTTTTTATTAGTTTCCTTTTAACATTTTATTTTGGATCACCTACCCCGACTCTCTGAAAAGGATTACTTTACGCGATGCAAATGAATTTAATATTGAATTTAGCGCCATCTAGTTGCTAGATTTGAAATTAATTTTACAGTAGTGCCGGGAGATGGCGCTGTGTGTCGTGTTTCCGGACTGCATTGAAAATGTAAAACAGTTTGTGATGAATATTAATTTCTGTACTTCTGTAGTCTTTATTTCCTTTTAGCTATGCGCGCCTCATCAAGCAAATTACGTCTTCACATCTCGGGGTTCAAACTTCATTTGCATTTGAAACAGTGAATGGTGCAGCGGTGAAAGGTCCGTAATTTACTCCGCGCATAAAGATAGATAAAATTACGAACAATTTTGAACAAACTCCGACGATTTCGTAAATTAAAGGCTTGTTCGTTAGGTAAAAAAATTGTAAATCGTTTTAAATTATTTACGGGATGGGCAGAGTTCACAAAAAGTTTTCGAATTTGCATTAGTTTCATTCCAGTATCCTAGCACCAGAAATGAAAAAAATAGTCTCTTGCGAACAAGGTTTGATACGAACAAGCCATGTTAACAATTAAATAAATAAAGTAAAAGTAAATAGGGTAATTTATTGTCAATTCCTATTGACTTTCTATATTAATTAGAATGAATAAATATTTTATTATTGTTAGTAAGTATTGCTAACAGTGAGTTTTGGCTTATCTACGTCTATTTTGATATGTTTCGTATATCCCGTATGGTCTAGTGGCTAGGATACCTGGCTTTCACCCAGGAGGCTCGGGTTCGATTCCCGGTACGGGAAAATCATTTTGCAATTTCTTACCTTGCTATCAAAATTATTTTGTGTGCGTAGACTTTTTCCTCGTTGGTTCCGAGGATGAAGACAATGTCAGCTGAGTCTTGGTCTTCCGAAAGTCTCTGCAAGTCGCGCAGCAGGCCCGGCAAGCCGGCCCGCTCAACCGACGCAGTGCAACAAGTGCCCGTCACCCTATTCGCCATTGGCACTGGCTGCTTTTTTTTTATTGGATAAATTTTGACGAGCTTTTGTGACGCTTTTCTCTAATCTATTGCCGGTGAACAGCAAAAATACTATCACTGATTTTACGCTAGTAAAACAGAATTGTAGTTAGCAAGTAATGGAACTATACAAACACAAACACAACAAGGAAAATAGCAATATTACACAAAAACTGAGAGTGAGCCGTACAACTAACTGACACTGTTACCACAACAAAACAAACACATCGCAGTTTGCCACTTCATTCACTTATTTATAGAAAACATTAGATTTGCAAATCGTAAACTTAAACGTTAGCTTGTCAACATAACCTCAATCACATAACTTTGCTCCAAGTCAAATAACTTGAACTTGACTAACAAATTACTTTCCAACTACGTGCGGTGTTCCCAGAGCTTCGTACTGAGGATACAACACTGTGTTTATAGTGTTTCGGGTTGAAGTCGGCCTCTCAGGTACAAAACTGGTTTTCATTAAACTCAGGTAGACGCTTCTATTAATATTTCTATCTTTGTCATTCATTGTTTGCATGGTTATGTAGCGTATGACTATTTCACCACGTAGCTTAAAGCCTCCGTGGCGCAATTGGCTAGCGCGTTCGGCTGTTAACCGAAAGGTTGGTGGTTCGAGCCCACCCGGGGGCGTTATATTTTTGTTAAAAATTTCGTGCTAATATTTTTTTCGGTAGTTTTTGTGCATTGTTTTGTTTTGTTTGTGCAGTGTTTTTTTGTTGATGCTGATTTAATCATTAATCCTATTCATTTTATACTTATGTTAAATAATAATGCAAATTGGGATAAGGGCAGGAGGATGATGTTAAATAATAATGCAGTTTAAGTAAGTACCTACTGGACTTAGTGAGAATTCACGAGGGACAAAAAAATGGCAGATAATTTAATATTCAACAAATCATTTAACAAACGAAATAACAATAAATATATTCAGCTTAAGCAAAGGTATAAGTAGAAAACTCGTTATCAAGCAGAATATTAATTCTACTCCTCTCTAAACTTTTGAAATAGTATATTAATCTAAAATATGTATTCCAACGACTACAAAATAGAAACAATGTACTTCATAAATAAATACAAAGTACATCACATTTGAAGCTGATATCAATGTCATCATACATTAAAATAGCGCGGTAATGCTATAGGTACGCGGCAATGGCTCTCCAATTCGCAATTATTCGGTGCCAAAATACAACAGTATGATATTTAGCGCTAGGAAGTTAACTCGCAGATCGTAGACGTGACAGTTCGGAAATTGCAACCCGTCAACCGCGGTGGCACGGCAGGGCACGAGCCACGAGTGTCACGACCCGTACGCCGCGCCGCGCCGTCGGCACTTGTCGGCTATGTCCGTCAAACTTCGGCGCAACGGTTCATAGCGCGGTTTGAATTTGGAATTGTGTTTTGAATAATGGAGATGAGAACATTGTAGGATTGTGGTGTCCAATTTAATACATTTGTACACTCTTAATTATTAGAGCGAGGAGAACAGTGGATTAACTAAAAATGTAAAATGAGACCAAAATGACGGACTAAAAAACCAGAATTGTTCTTATGAGGTAAAGTAAATTGACCACACTCATTATAAACAGAGACTACTAGTAAACTGTTGAGTAGTTTTAAGTGATAATAGCTCGCTGGCCTAACAAAACAAAGATAAAAGTGATTCTTTTCACGAGAATTAAAACGGGCTCATATCTACATAGTACCCGACTCTCACAACCACTCTAAAGAAAAGTTACACTGTTATATTTCCAGCGAGTACGCACCTTAACATCACGCTGGAAAATAACGTCACATTTTCAGTCACTAAAATGAAATTTTGCTCAAACATAATATTATTTAGTTTAGCATTACTATTGAACGCATCGCAGCTTCCATTGCACTGTTGTTAGGAATGTGTGTACACAGCAGCCGAACCGGGCCGGACCGAGCCGGGCGTCATCCGGCTGGCTGCATTATTCAACTGTCATGCATATGGTGACTCCGATTCCATGGATTGTTAGTTTACACCACATTTAGTTCAGCAACGAACAAACACAGCCTAATATAGTAAAAATTCGTATTTGCACTCTATGTCGGGATGGATTTTAAATTCTATCATAATATGCGGGAAATTTTGCGTTTGAGGTATACATTTTAATGATTGACGACTGTTGATTTTCATTATATTTTGAGGCCATTGGAATTTTTTGGGAACATGTTTTTGGTGGGAATGCTTTATGAGTGAAGGATGCATTTGTTATCGCGATGCGAGTGGGGCGATTTGCAGTACCCATTTATATACATAAGAAAATGTAGCGGCTTCGGACAGGATTTATGGCCAAAAATGAGAGCACATTAACCTAGAATCGCGCAATGAGCAGGCACGAGCCGTAGACGGACTATCATAATTTTCCCAAGGCGTTTATTTTAACAGATGTACCGATATTTCATGGCCTCTTAACTGCCTCGTCGACAAATATATTGCGCTAAGCAGTCTGGTTTCTGTGAACGTCACCATACATTAGTAGGATTTACTAAATAATTGTAAAATAAGAGGGCCTGTGTGTCGATAATAATTCTATCAGTTTGTTTTCATTGCGCCGGAGTGGATGGCGCGGTAACAGCGTTCCAACTGCGCTGCTGACGCTTTTATGTGTCTATTGATTCAGTATACTTATTTGCCCTTTATTTATGGGTGTCAAGGTTAATGTTTGGTGTAACACTGTCTTCCGTTAAAGTGGGGTTTAAGTAATCAGTTCTAGACAATGTCGAGTGATTCGTGTTTCCCAATCGTAGTTCGATCTTTGGAGCCGAGATGAAGTTTCAGCTGTCGGGATTAACACATGTGCTATATTTATGTCCCTTGGCTTTACACTCAAAAAAGCAGGCTGCACTTGGTTCCATTCTAGGATGGTGAAATCAGTTCGAACAGTTTATACGTATTCTTGGTGGAAGCTTTGATCTTCAGATTTTTAACTTCGAATCTGCATATGAGTCAGATCTTGAATAACATCAGTTAGTTCGTATGTGGCGAGATAAATGTAGATAAAATAATTTGGTCATGTTTTCTGTAAGTAAGTTTAAAATACTGACGATTTAATTTATTATTCACGATATCCCAACAAAAGACTTTCTCCATTCATTATTTTCGTACAGTACCCCAACACCATTGGATTTAGTGCAGTTGTATTAATTGGCTTTAAACTATCAAGTTATTGAAGTCCAAGACGTATAGAATTGTATTAAAGCATACAACGAATGATCACCATACCCGTAACGGAAACTCGACCCTCACTAAAAATGGTCGAATTTAATAAAAATAAAAACCAAACTTCGTTATCATTTACGACGGGCTCTGTTCAAATATATGCGATTGTATCAATCACTGTCGAGGGCCACTGCTGAAAAATTCATGTTTATTCGAGATAATATCGTCAATAAGTGGATTATGGTCATTCTGACCAGCACATCCCGTGTTTGTTAACACGTGTAAACCACGATAGTGGCGGGTTAAGTCAACAGACTGCTTGTCGTTTAATATCTTCGGATTAAAGTGATCGTTCATGATTCAATATCGTAAACTCACCGTTGATATTGAAGTGGTATTATTACTTATTATTTAATAACGTTGTGGTGATTTGTGGCTTCTGTTAGCTATTGTATGAATTGGCTGTATCATGCCTTAAGAGTAATCGTAATATGAGGGCCAAAATAGAGATCAATAGATTTGCTATTTACATTTCAGTGGCGTTTTTTCCCCAAAACAGATTTCAAAAATTATAAAACGAGGTGGCTTCCCTCACAGACGCAGTACAACAAAGCAACAATCCCAATCAAAGTCAAACAAATTCCACAATTAGCACTAGGGCCTAACAATCAAACTCAACGCGCCGAAGACAACGAGCATGACGAGGGGCCTCATTGTACAGAAATAAGAAAACCAATTAAAGCTGAGTTCTAAACGTCACCTAACCGTTGAATATGAATGGCGGTCGGGTCGGGGCGAGTGGGCGAATGGGGCGAGTTGAGCCACGCACTCGGCCCGATGCGATCTGCCCGCAATTATACCACAAAAGAATCAATTACACGCCAGCCAGTCGCGCGCCGGCAAAGCGGAAAGAAAACAATATTGCACTCGCAACGCTTAAACTCTTCACCGTTTCTGTGCCTTACCTTGTGACGCGACAGACCTAGGAGCCGAGAGAACTGATGTGTTTTGTTTCCAAAAATGGTTAAAATTTGAATCAAACGAAGAGATAAACTGGTAAGTAGATAGTTATGTTTCTATCTTTAGGTGTTTTCGACGTCTACTGAAACGATGTTCTATTGAATATACTCTTTGACTAGATTGTTCAACTTGTGTTTAAATATATAGTTGCAACGAACTTGTTTTAATAGTGTTTCCAAATAATAAAAGATGATTGAATTTGAAGGCGGTGACTACTGAGGTAACACTTAATACATAATTATGTAGATATAGAAGAAGCTATACCTACTGCGGCGAACCTAAATATATTTGTAAAAGGGCACGTGAATCTTGATTAAGTGAAACCAAATCAGCAAGTATTTACATAAAAGTTGGCTTAGCTCTAACCAAGGTGGCGACAAAGGCGAGTATGGAATGAGCATCCTTCCGTCTACGAACAAAATTCAGAATGCTCATTTTATTGCCAGAAGCTTTATTTTTTTTAGCAACCTAATGAACTGTGGTGTTAAGCTCGGTTTCCGCAATCAAGAGCATGTCGCGCCACATACTCATATACGCATACGCTTACTGCAGCCACCAATGGCAGCCACACAACCGTTTGCCAAAATCAGTTCCGCGTCAGCGCGCCGCCTCTAAATCTTTATCATCGCCGCGGCTCGTCTCGCGAGTTTGGCCCTCGTCTCTTTGAGGTGTAGATCAAAGCATACGCGCTTCTATTAGCCCTGATTACAGCGGCGCACTCGACGGCGCCCGCCCCCGAGACCCGCGCCCGCTCGCCCCGCGCCCCCTCGCGGTCGTATTGTCTCACCGCGGCCGCCGACGGGTTAAGTTAAGATGCGTTGTAGTGTCATTGCAACTTTAATTAGCTTTGATAGTGATGCGCCGACGTTTGACGTGTCGAGTGCGCGATAAGTGTGCCGCTGCACTCACGCAACGGCGGCTACATAGTCTAGGCTTGCTTACACTATAATCGTCTATTTTAGTTCACAAGTAAGGACGTCACAAAAGGAAATAGCGATTGGCTGGTACTTGTGCGTGCTAGTGCTAGCTCTTTGATAACCCCAATTAATTAGTAAGACTCTTCGGAGTCTGTCTACGTGACTAGATATCCTGTCTGTTGTTATGTGTGTGTTTAGATGATAATATTAGGTAACCTATGTTGTATGTATGTATGGAAATCCAAAAGAAAAGAACCATTATTGTGTTGAGCACACGAACTCATTGATAACTCGGCAGTGTACAGTTCACGCTAGGTAGGTATATAATGTTTAATTCCGTACAAGACTTATCTCAGAAATGAATGAATTTTATCAAGTCCTTATCGCAGCGTGCTACTTGGGAAATATTTATAGATTTGAGACTTATTATTGTTGAAATCGATGTTAGTAACGCGTATCCTGTCCTATGTAGTTAGATATCTAGTGTTTCGTTTGCGTAATGTGGAATTTCTTGCCCATTCTTCTCCAAGCGAAACTACCTTTTTGGAAGGGGCAACAAATGTTTTTTTTTATGAATTGAATCAATCAAATGTTTAAATTTGACTTTAGAAAGTGCCTTTTTAATGTTAAAATTGAATTGGATGATTTTAGGTTATCTTTGACGTATTCCTAGACTTAGGTAACCCACATGAAGAAGGCTCAAAGGTAAGTAGGTGAGGTAAGGTTCGTAGTGCGGCCAACCGTTTGGCCATTGGGATTTCGTATCAGCAAAAAATAAAAACTTTCATCACCTAAGACTGTAACCCCCTTAAGAGAGTGACTGAATCTAGGAATTTGGATTGACACATGTACTAGGCACACTTACGTATTTACCTTGTCTTGTAAGAAACGAGAAAAAAGTAGCGAATATTGTGGTAGTTATAAGAAGTTATATGTTGGTACTTTAATAATTGTGAGAGCAAAACATTACCTTTAGGATTTTTTCAAATAATATAAGTTTATTTTCTCGTTTAGATAATAAACGAACTACAGGTAACGTAATAACTATTTAAATAACACCCTGTAAATAGAAAGCCTATGTGTTCTCTTATTTCGATAAATCAGCTGTGGCGTCGGTGGTGTAATGGTCAGCATAGTTGCCTTCCAAGCAGTTGATCCGGGTTCGATTCCCGGCCGACGCACACTTTTTGCTTTTTCTTACCATCTTCTGTTATCATGATTGAATGTCCTTCTAGAACAGAATATTAGAGTTTTAAATTTAAAGTAAGAATGTATTTTTTTGGAACAAAAAATATAATTTATTATCGTCATATAATCAGTACCCAATCTGATGGTGTCGAGTTTTCAAATTTTACTGCGTTCGCCAAAAAATAATAATTGTAGTTCATTTTTATTACTTTACTACAATAAAATTAACAGGCGGAGTAGACCCATGACGTAGTAAAATAACACACCTACTCGTTAGGATAATTCATATATTAAGAACGATAATAATTATAGTCTTACGTCCGCGCTTCCGTGGTAAACAAACCCGTATAAGCTGACCCCTTATGTTATGGAAACTCCATACTACACAAGGCCAGAGGCCAACTCAAGGTCAGAGTTTACTCCCGGCACGTGCGGTCGGCTGACGTAGGTATTCTATGACGTCATCCCATCCCATGCAGCGCCGGCCCTAGCCCTCAATCAAGGCAGAGCGAGATTTTCTTTCAGCCCTTTGGTCGGCGCTCTCACACCATAAATTGTTTTATAAAAAAAAACGACTATTGGGAGAAAATCTGGATACACACGGAAAAATGACGTTATTATTAATTTATCTTCTTGAATTCAATTATCATTTTCATTCGGGCTAGCCCCGCGTCTTTCGCTCGAAATTGTTTTTCGCGTATGGAATTTTGGCGTCCTTTTGCTACCTGGCGCCTGGAGCGCCCGCACCTCTCGCTCTACCCTAGGGCCGCCGCTGATCCCACGTGGTCCGTTATTCCGGCTGGTCGGAAGGTTCGCAGCCCCCCGCAGCGTGTCGCTACCCTTCCGTGGCCTGCGTAGGGTGACCTATGGTTAAATTCCTGGCAGTACGTCTGGTAGTTTCGCTTTTTTTTATATATGATTATATTTATTTAATTACCTAAACTAACCAACTATAAAAACGCCGAAAATGTAACGACCTCATTGGGAGTTTTATGTTTGAGACCTTTGGGGTTGGACACTAGGGCCATGGGTCCGTGTGCCCATTTAGTTTTCCGAGACATTGCGAAGCGTTTGGTCGACTCTACACGTGGCCTTTTTTTTGGCTAAAGAATCAGCATTGCCATGTAACGTGGCAATGCTGCCAGGCACTTTGCCCGTTGATAGTATGAAGAATATGACAGTAATTTTTCGATGCCCTGTGATTCTTTACTTTATTTTTTTCACTTCATGTTTTAATCATTTTATCATTGTTGGAGAAATAAATTATCTAAACTAATATTATAAAGAGAAAAGATTTCATTGTAAATACGTACAATGTAATCTTTGCTCAAGTTTGTACTGGATAAACTCAAAAACAACTTAACCGATTAAAAAAAGCTACATTATCAACGAGTAACATGAAGATAATTTATTGACATAAATATTAATAATAATAATAATATATGGGCAAAGTGCTAGTATCGCTTAATAAAGAAGATAACAATGACCGCCGCCAAATTACTCGAACCTCAAGTCATTAATATGTTTTTGTTGTATTGAATTGCGAATAGGTAGGTATTTATTACAAATAATAAACCGTTGAAATTCATGTGAATCCTCGATAGATGGCGCTAGTAGTTCCACACCGACTTATGTGGCCGTATTGCAGAAGCTCACTCGAGCGTTCCTTTAAACTACGTACAGCCAATCAAATGCTGTTAACGAATGTTAAGCACAAAATTGACACCACGCCTATACTTCCCGAAGGCTTAGGCAGAGGGGTGCATATAGTTGCTACTCATACATTTCGCCAGTTAAGTCTGATATAATAGGGGTGCGCTTATTGCCACCAACCGGACACACATTCAGACTACGGGGCACTACTCAGCAATTTCAAATGGCAAAACTCAATAGCATTTAGCCCTATCCGGGAATCGAACTCAGGATCTCAAGCTTAGCAGTAGCGCTTGCGGTCACTAGACAAGGGTCTAGTGACCGCAAGCGCTACTCAAGCATAAGCATGCTTGAGTTTTTAGTGAGATTGTGTAATAGGTACTAATCGCGATGGTAGACCAATAATTCGCCGTTGTTAAATTACTACAAGTCTTCAAAATGCTTTACTCTTCTTCTTGCCATTATTTACATTCATTTGTAAAACAGCTTAGCAACCTAGTCTGATCTACTAAGAGTACATTTACACCTGAAGCTTCTTCATTTGAAGCTAAGGCAGCCAAGCCTTAGCAAAGTGAATTAGCTTCATAAGACTTGGTCCCACTACTCCGCGCTGTACAGTCGAGCACGTCTGCAATTAGGAACAAATTGTGTGGAATACCGTGTTTGCTCCTAGCGCCGGAAATTGTGTCTTCTGTCAATACCGGGGGTGACTGTACCCAATGTCAAAGCCCTCAAAACAGACTTTATCGCCACAGAAATAAGGGTGTTATTACAATTTTTGTAAGGTAAATAATAATTTTGCCTTAGTTTTCGTCAGTAATTGTGTATGATTGTCTTGTAGGCGAGTTATCGGGTGTATGGAGGGTGAGGGAGTCAAACTAAATATTGGTATCTGCGTTTAATATGTGGAAACTAATAATGGGCTCTGTATCTGTTGTCGGCAGCGACTACCGTCTACATGTGTGTTCGGTCGGAGTGGGTGGGGTGCTGCCGTGTTCCGTGCTGGCTAAGGAAATCATTTGGGGGCGAAGTTGATTTAGACACAGTATTTTCAATCAAAACATCCTTTTTTTTAGAAGTCGCGTGCGGTATATTGCGGTAGGTATTATGTCCCGCACCACACATTTCAGCCAGAGCTGAAGGCACTTCAACCTAGTGCGTACCCGAACCATTAAAAATGCGTCCCCAAGGTACGATCGAGGATTTTCTATTCCACAAATTCGTTTCCAGTATTTGAACAAGCACGCCAGCTCCCCAGCTCGACAGCAATCACGGATGTATAAACGTTGGTTAAAAACTTTCACTCACATGTTCGTTCGGTTTTACGGTTTTACTATCAAAGGAGTTTTTATTTTTTCGTGTCAGAATCGAAGGTCAGAGGTTATCGGTGCGGCGGCGCTCTGAGGGAACTAATTGGCACTCCACTTCACTCGGCTGATATGGCCGATGTTTGGCGACGCGGCGAGCCAATGTTTTTGTGGGCGCCTGTGCCGCTGTAGTGTAGGTCTACCTTTGGAAAATACAGCTTATTTTTGGAGGTAAATGGCGGTTATAACCGAAAAAGATCTTTGTTTTATAGGGAGTAGATTTTGCAAAAATAACAGACATAATAGTCTGAATCCTAAAGAAGGAACTGATCCAACTGATACATTAGAATGTTGCTAAAATAGGACAAAAGATGCTCATGTTCATCTATCAAAGCAACCTTGTGAGCTATATCGAATATCTATATCGAATACCTAGTATTCCGTTATCTATTCATTCTTCCATCCCCGAGTCGCGGCGGCCCGCTGTATATAACCTCGTCTTGTCTGCCGGGCTCCACTGCATAAGGCCCCGTAATAAATGCTTACTCCGTGCCTGTAATATATTCGCGCTTTGAGCACCAACTACAGCCCATTCTGAGCTAAGCTGCTTTGACTGAATGCAGATGTCGAGACAAGCAGACGAACAAGGGGTAAATGCAATTTCTGTAATCGATTCCAACTCGCTTAGGCACATAAACAAGAACGAAATCGTTCTTGAATGACTTTGGCCTGCCAAAACTTTCGGGACCGCCTACATCACAAAGAGCGGTTAGAGTGTTTGGTATCCAAGGATAATCTGCGGCTGGCTTTGAAAAAAACCAGATTTGATTTATTTTAAATGGCCTAACTAAACACAATACAGCTATTTAATATGCCAAATCTGTGGCACAGGTTTACCTTGGTGTCCAACAAGCCCGTGTTATGAATATTCCCTCATGTTAAACCCATACGTGATCTTGTGCGATAAGATCTGCGAAGTTTTAGCGGCGCTCATTCGCGGGCGTCTCGAGACGATTGCGATGTCAAACAGAGATAGCACAAATGTGGTGAAAGGATGTGGGTCGCGCCCGCGGCTCCGCAGACCTATTCTGAACTCCCAGGACGGAGGAGGTTTTTTTTTTTTTTTTAATGGTTAAGATGTAAGATATGGGGTGGATACTTGGATAACTCCGTTATGGATTTTAAAATAGTTATGTAATTTGGGTTTTGAGGCAAGGAAACAAGGGAAAAGGACAGATTCCTATGTTGTTTCTGCTCTAGTTCGGGGTATTGTCTTGTTTGGTGGAGTGTGGACTGAGGAAGTGACTTCCCGAACCCAAGTGGACAGTCATTCTAAGAGTCAACTTTTCCGATAGTAGGTATTTCATCACATACTATGTCCGAGGACATCAGTTGCATGCAAATATTCATACTGTGATTCGATCACGTAGCCCGCATTGGGCTGTAAACTACGTTGAATTACGCTAACATTTCTAAGATGCCATATAACTTTACATATTAATGTAAACAGTAACCTTTGCCTGAATGTCATGCGTTATGTTATTTCAGCATTATGGTGATGGTATCTTTATCAGGGTAATAAAAATACTAGTCTCAGCTTAGTGTCCTATCAGGAAGGCCTGATGTTTGTTTCAGGCATATTTTCAGGCTGCCTTTTTTTTCCAGCCGCATTATAAGCTCACGGTCTCAGAATAAGGCTGAGGACGCATGCAGTAAGACGCGCCACGCTAATCTCTAGACGTAAACACGCCGTCTGTGACCACTGCGCTGTTTATTCATGAATGTACTCACGGCCTTCTACTCAGCAGGATCTTTGTGTATGATGCTGTCTCTGTAGTCAGGCTGTTTCTTAGGTTTGAGTGTTAATCTGGTTAGGATATCATGTTTAGGTGGAGTATTTTGTTAAATTGTGAGCTCGCGAGTTAAAATAAATACTATTTAGTATAACGGGTGTTACATAAATCTCCTGTCATTGTGATCTTTTTTTTTTATGAATCCCGAAAGTAGTAAGTTTTAAATGTTCTACTGTTGTATGCACCCATAAGTACAGTGTGTGCGTTACTATATTACGCGATATGGTAAACAGTGAGTTTTATAACCAAAAACAAAATAATTTTCCAGCAAATATTACTTATTTAAATATGCAGAGTACGTAGCTAACAGCTCGGTGATGGGTCTTTTTAACTCCTTGAATAGTTGTCATTATTGTCCAAATCCTTTTCTCCTCAACTCTATGTTAAGGATGAACTGATTAATGTATGGTTGCATAGTCTTATATACGCACAGACAAGCCCGCCGTCATAGTAACGTAACATAACATCACACCTATATTCTCCAAAGTGTTAGGCAGAGGTGTACGGTAGTACACCCATATTTCGCCAGTTATATTTAAGTTCCATCAAATATCGCCCCCTATTTGATGGAACTTAAATATAACTGGTGAAATATAGGTATCCTATTGCCATCAACTGGGCAAAAGTACAGAGCTGCTATTGAGAAATTTCTGATGGAATAACCCTCAGTAGTAGTACCTTACCCTCAGTAGTACTGCTTGTGACCAGTGACCAGGCCGTGGCAGTCACGTCCGTAAATAGTAGTGAAAAGAGAAACTGAAAATACTTAACGTATGATAAGTACATGATAAGTTACTAGTACTATAATCTCATCTCCACGTAAAGTTCATCATCCTCTTGCCCTTATCCCAATTTCATTTGGGGTCGGCGCAGCATGTCTTCTTCTTCCGTACATCTCTATTTCCCGTCATCTCAGAATTAATCCTTAACTTTTCCACGTAAAGTTAAGGATTCATAATTTTGTAGATCAGATAAAACTTATTGATATTTTAACGATCTATTAATAACAAAGCTGAAGTGTCCGCTGTGTCAGACATGGAGCGAGACACCGCTGACACTCATTAAACGACGCGCACGAGAGCCGACAACGCACGCAGCACGACACAAGCTAGAAGTTACCTACGTTACAGACGCCCCAGGACTCACGCTTGACGAAATCCTGACGTAAATTCGAACACCTATCCTGTAGCATTTTCGTTTAAATGTATGAAACCATCACAATTAGTATCAACTTTAGTTATGAATGAGGTCTGAAATATAAATAAATGCTATGTGCAAAACGAGAAATTACGATAATACGTTCGGAATCAAGTTATGTTTTCGTCATACGTTCTAGACAGGCTCATGGATCAAACAAAGTTTGTTTAGGTACTTTATTATTCGATTTTGGTCCGAGGTCATTCTGAAAAATGTTTATCATAGGCTCCACATTAGTATACCCTCCAAATACACCACTTTGCACTCTATTCCTTTACTCTCGCAGTCTGAACCTGCATAATTAGAAATAAAAAAAAACAATTTTTAATACTTCGTGAAGTACCCATTTCTAATACTCGTGCAGATAGATATCCTGTCGCGAATGACTTTTTTAATAACATGTACATTACACAACCTCATAGTGAGCTTTAAATTGCAAAAAACCTATGAACATTTTAATTTGACTGCTGGGTTACATGGAAATATCGTTTATGTTGTGCTCTTTAGCTAAAGAATTTATAAAATAGTTATTTTTTTTTAGCAAAATCCATAAATCGCGTCACTGCTATCGAGCTAAGTGTACCTTTTATCATCTTGGGTAGATCAAAATTAACGACACTCACGTTGGCCTGTCAAAAATAATCTCAAAGACTTTTTACGAAATCCTGAGTATCTTCTACTTCGTGTCGTTGTTCCACCAATTCGCCCTAACTACTTGAAGTCGCCCCCCTTCGGTGCACCCCACTAAAAAGCCATTACCGCGCCTTTGATCCGCGCCGCACCGCCTTTGATCGCGCCGCTTCGACTGGCCACTTATAACTATTGCCTGTAGTCTTCAGGAAAAACTTGCGAGATGTACGGAATGAGATACTTACTTTGTTTTGTTTTAACGGTATTTTGTTAGTTAGCGGCGAGTTCTATGTTAAATTGTCCAGTTTTTGTTAGTTCTTTGGGGCTACATTACCAAGTTTAACAGCTTGGAAATGGGTTTAAGTTTTTGTGCTTCATTGGCGTATATCGGGAGCTGTCTTACACTATAGGGACTAACTCAAGAAACCGTACTGTGAAAACTAGGCAAGTAGTGCTAATTATCATTAGATCAAATTAATGACAAGCCACTACACTGCACAGCCTCCCACATCACCATTCCCCAAGCACACAGCTAGAAACCTCATACTTGTCTATTAGCCTCAGACAAACATGATTCCCTGGTACCGAGGATAAAAGACTCCATTCTTCGCCACTTCATATTCACGTAGAGTGCTCTATACGGCGATAATTAGCCCCGAGCTTTGATAGCGAGATGTGACGTCACGTGACGTCAGACTCACTCCAAATTAGTTCTCGTAACAGACCCACTTATGGTCGGAAGTGCTCGGCTTGCTAATCTTTTGAAAATAGTGTAACGTTCACGGAAGGTAATTTACACGGTTACAAGATTACAGATACATTTTATTTCTGGCTAGCCTTACATTGCAGTCTCCATCTGTCATCCAATAACTATATATCCATAACTTCGTGATTTTTCGAACCCCGCACTATCCCATTGACAGGGGACAGGGAAAATTTTTGATTAAAAAAATATTTAAAAAATATAAACAGCACTAACAAATTGTGTTTATATTCGTTTAAAAAAAGATTATTTTTAATGGATTTAAGATTTTCGTTTATTATTTTAGATATATTCATGTGACGTCACGTAATTCAGGAAAGACCTCCTGTCACATGATGTCACACATTTTTGACCCCCTCTCACTACCACAACCCCTAAAATGTGGCCAGATTTATGAATGGCCCCACAGAGGTAAATACTCGTACCTACGTAGGTACTTACTAAGGTAACTAATACTGAACGAAGAACATAGGTACATACCTATGTGCATCGCTCAGCCTTAGTTATTGCTTGTTGAGGGATTTGATTAAAGACCTGTCTACCCGCGGACGGCTTAACATGGCGCACGTTAGTAGTACTCTAAAGAAATATGAGAAAATGAGTAATGAGTGCACAACATGAAAAGATATATACCATTGTAAGATTTCACAAAGAAAACAAACGTTTCGTTAGCAGACATTTCCGCATATAGCAAGATTCTTACCAACAGAACCTTTTTATGTCTATGAAACGGATATATCCAATATCCGTTTCAAGTTAATCAACCGTCACCATCTATCGTAAAACGTTATATTTACTATCATAAGGGTCTCCGGAATATCAAAAGAGGTTTAAAACATCAGCCTCCTTTGTGCCGCGCTGCCGACTCCGTGTGATCCCAAATCGTCGACTTGCTCATTGATTCGGAAATGTGTATTCGTATGTCGTGTGCAGTGACGTCATTTATTCGTATTTGTACAATAAATATTGTCGAGCGCTTCCTCCATAGTAATGGCGGAGAAATTGCATACATTGCTTGTTTTGAAGAGGTTTATGAAGTTACTCAGCAGTGCCAGTCGTCCATGAACATTGAATAAGTGCCAATTGCCCGCCGTATTTTTGGCCATTTTTAGGGTTCCCTAAAAATGGGCAAAAATACGGCGTGAAAACTGGACCCTATTACTGACCCACCTTCTTACCTATTTCTGTCCGCCAGTCTGTCAGCGGTCTGTAATCATGAACCGTAATAGGTACAGGGAGACAGTTTGACAGAGTTTGAGAGGATTTGTATTACTATTGCCGCTATAACAACTAATATGGAAAATAAAATATTAAACCATAAAAGAAACGTACTTTTTTATGGTGCGAGTCCGGCTCGCACTTAGCCAGTCTGTTTTAAGATATTAATTAAGGCAGCGTAAGTATTTATTATGCCAATGTGTAATGTTGTGAAGGCAATATATATGTAAGGTCCCAGATTGGTCCTTGTTACGATATTCTAATAATGTTGTATATTAAGCGAAGGATATTGGTTTCATAACGAAAGCACTCGTTATTCCTAAGTAATATCTTTTGTAACGGAAGCCTGTCGTTATCCTTAGTATGTCTATATGGGTCTGGAAATGGAACGAGAGTATAATGAGAAATATTTCTTTTGTGATAATCTGGGAGTATGATCTATTACTTATTTTGGCTTTATTGCGATTTAGACGGGTATTATATTTGAGTTCTCATTACTAGGAGGTAAGATTACCGAACAGTTTTTTTATGGCTAACATGGCTGTATACAACTTTTTAAGGATATTAAATAGGTTGTATAGTATGTGTATTTATGTGAAACTACCTCATCATGTGTACCGCCAGGGAAAATAACTAGAAACGAAACGACGCCTGAAAATTGCCTAGACTTTGGTATAACGTAAAATAAAGAAAATAAAAAATGTTACTGCACCTAATTGACCATTTATCACCCTAGAAAAAAACTAAAAAACCTACCCCAAAAACCTAAATATAAATAACAATCAGGCGAAATCATAATATTTCCATTATTCAAAACATATTTCGCACAAAACATCTTCTGGTACAGTTGACCGCACGTCATCGGTGGTAAGTAATATTAGGTTTGACCTTGAGCTGGCTTAGTGTACTACGGAGTTTAATGTAGTAAGAGGTGAACTATACTGTTTATTTTTTTGCCACTGCCTATTATGAATGTTAATATGGTGTTGTTTACCCGGACGTTTAAGCTTCTAGAATACTTAGATCGAACAACCTATGTAACAAAATCTTATAAAAAAAAAAAAATGTAGTAGAAAGACGTCTTAGAGCTAATCTAAGACGTAATTTCAAAGTAACTCCTTCAAAAGTACCAGGAGCTCATAAAAAGGAGATAGTTGTAAGTCGCGGGTGCGAGTGTGCCCGATCCGGCGCGCGCTCATCACGGATTCCCTTTGCCGATGCTGGTGCCCCCCCCCCCCCGCTCCCGCACGCGACCGAGCACTCCGTTCGTACCCTCGACCCTCTCAAAGGAAATCCTAGGCTGCGATTGCTAACTAGAAGTACACGGGACTGTTTGGATGTTCTTTCTTAGATTGCAAGAGTAAGTTTCAGTTTAATTACATGGCCATGAATTTATTAGTACGGCTTTTTGTTTTCTTCTTTTTTAAAACGCGCTTTTTAGAAGATGTGCAGATTATGAGGTGAACGGGGTGAGCACAATAGTTAATCAAGGAATGCTCAATTTCTTACCTTTATGGTATATCCATTTGACAATCGATAAATAATTTTTATAACCAACTTGAACACACCGGAGTTACCGATGGCCAATGTGGAAAATAATAAAGGAGATCATAATAAAATATATCATAAATTGCCACTGAAACATTCTCACACAGCCACTTTTCAATAAAATACAAGACAAGCAATAGCGAACATCTTCAAGATCGATTCTTTATGGTAAGCCTGACGTTCCTTTTGGGCTCACATGCACCCCAACGTTACCTACCCTCGGGATCTAGTTTCTCTTTTATACATATTCAAAGATCTATTGCCTTCTCTATCGCTGCAAACGTCATTGCGGTGCGCATTGTCTGCGAACGAAGTGTAAATTCAATTCTGACTCAAACACAAGGGTACTAAAGTCGAAATTGGATCGAATTTCTGTTGTGAAAAGGAAATTGGCATTTACTTCGACAGTGGAAAAGCCAGTTTTCCGCGGCAAATTTCGAAAATAGAATCCGAAAGTATACAGCGGCCAAGTTAAGTTTACCGTCGTGGCAGTTGTTTTCGTTCGGACGTGGTTCTGTGTTTGGGTTTGACAAGTGCAAAATAATTTTGCCGCTTTGTGCGTTGGAAACACGCCGGCCGGCCGCATTCGTTGACATGTACCGGCACGCGAACGTTTTTGTTCCATTTTCAGTGTTTTAAAATTTGATTTTTTATTCGAAATGTGACGTTTGACTTCGGAATTTGTGCGTATACCCAGTGTCGTAGTTATATAACGTAGAGTTGTAGGTAAACAAAGAGGTTGTGTTACGTCGGTGGCCTGAGATTTGTATACGAAGTAAAATTAAGATTTTATAGGTAATAGTAAAAATAGTATAAAATAAGTGTTCAACATAAAATTTATAGTTTAGTAAGCTCAGTAATTTATACAGTATTTCGTGATTTCATCGTGATCCAACCATAGTAAACAAGGTAAGTTTGACTTTTTTATACACTGTGGTTATTCTTCCAATAACTTTAAAGCTACTTTAAAATATCTATCTAAGTAGGTTTCCATTCTAGCAAAGGTAAATTAGTGTGAGGGTTGAGAAAGACTGCAGGTTGTGCAGTGGTTGCGTGGGTCGTTGACCCCGGTTGCTATGGCAACGGCGGCCACCATGTGCGCGGTGCTACGCCGCTACGCGGCTACGGCTGATTGCTACGATTGCCTACGGGATGCTTGCTCTTGCCAAACATACACAAAGTGTTTACTTTGATTTATTTTATAGAATTATTATTAAAACGGTAGATGTTTATTATGACGATATAATGATAAACAACGATGGTATTTGTGTCTTTCAGTGGTGCCAATTGGAAAAAACTGGTCATGCTTGAAAATAAGTAGATTCTGGACAGAACGCTTATTCCTGCTCATGTGTATTTTTTGAAGAAGGTAAATGCTATGGTATTCAACAGTTTCTGAATTGTTAGCAATAACAGGCGGACAGAAGTTTTGAAGAGATTCACTTGCGACCATTTGTGGATGCTACTCCTCAGCTAATCCTGAACACACACCTAAAATTGCCTCTAAACCCTTCAACTTCGTTTAGCAAACGGTTATTCAAGTCAAACAAATACAAGCACGCTTGGTTAGCAAGGCCGTATAAAGTTGTAAGTACCAGAGTTATGGCTGTTCAACATTTTGAGCAGTAAAGCAATAATCCGGGTATTGTTCGATCGCTGATAACTGTGGCAGGGGTCTTGTTCCAGGGGTTGCTAAGCGGTAATATAGTTGTGGGATTTTATATAGTGTTAACCTTGTGTGGTTCAGTGTAGCTCTGTGTTGTATTTTTTTAAACTACTTCGCTGTTCTTTTCTGATTAATTTCGTTGCGGTACCCAAGACAGTTGAATCGTTTTTACGGAACTCGTTTGTAAGGTTTTCTGCTGGTCGCTATTGTTGATTTGTCCCAAAAAAGTACTTACTGAGAGAGAAAGAAAAAAGTTTTTTGCCTCTGCTAAAAGTTCAATTATATTCAAACTCAAGCTCCCAAAAAAGTTCAAATATCAGGACTATCAATATATCTTCTTCATATAATGAAGATATTTTTGGCAAAATTTGACAGGTTTCATGTTTTAGTAACGAGGGAACGATAAATCGTTTCAGAATATGATTAAAATGGTGAGCAGAGCCGCGGTATACGCGTATGTTCGGCAGACGGTGGCGTGCGATCCCGCGGGACTTCGCACGTCGTGTTACAGGATTATGTAAAACTGGCTCGCACACGGGCTGGGAGATTTGGTTCTACATAGAAATACTAGCAGCTACACACGACTTCGTTAGTTTAGCCTATGTGCTATTCTGCAGTAGAGTATAGCTACAGTACTGTTGTGTTTCATCAAAATCCGTTCAGTAGTTTTTGCTGGAAAGAGTAACAAACATCTACATACCGACAAAGTTTCACAACATTTAAGTTGTGTGGTTTTTCGAGTTCAAACGAACTTGATTATATTAGTATAGATAGATAAGTAAAGAGGAGGGGAGATGAGGGGAGGGGGGGGGGGTTTGATAGTGTTGCCCAGTATCTGGGTTGTAAAGGTCAAGTAGGCAGTCGCTACATATAAAATACTGGTATTCAGCTGTTTGGGATAGGGCTGGGTAGATGATAATGAGATATTGCTTAATTATGTGTGGACTCTAACTGAAAACCTTGTTTGTTATTTAGTTTAACATTGTACTTTTCTGACTGACGTTTTTGTCCTTTTCCTCGTGTCAGTTTACTTAACAATTGTTCTAATATGGTTCCTAACAAATAAATAATAAATAAAATATATCCAATTTGATTTTTACAGATGGGTATCCAAAACTTCAAATTACCATTCAATCCCTTTAAATTTAGTACAGCGGGGTCACTTAGCAAGATGCTAAATAAATGTAATCGCTGTATGCATAGCTCCCACTGTACAGTTAGTATGGCGTCTAGGGGTGGCACTAACCCTTTTATTGTTTTATTGTTCGGCGCCGCGACCGTTTAGCCCTGATTTACAATCATTTTCCGATTTAGAGCCGGGTGACTTTATACAAAGGATAAAGGGCGCATAAAAACATCAAGCGCTTTTACGCTTACATAATTATTAACGGCTTTTATTCATTCAAATCTCTCATATATTGCTACGGGAACGGTCGATTTGGGTGACAACATATGTATATATGGTGTATGATATGTTGAACTAATGTTCGTTTCAAAACCAGAACCGCATCATACTGTGCTCAGAATTTTTATTTCTCGGTACATAATAATACCAGCCTAATATTGTCCCACTGCCTGTCCCACTGCCTGTCCCACTGCCTGTCCCACAAGCCAAAAGCCTCTTGCCATACAGAAAAGCCACAAGCATTATTCACCACGCTTACTCAAGGTTGATTGGCGACTTTCTGACTTATATTATATGCTGAAGAACTGGGCTATGAAATGAATATGTATAAATGTTTTGGCAAATCCGACTGGTAGTGACTCAGATTACCGTGTTCAAGCCAAGAAAACAAACAAACACTTCACTTTTATTTTAATAGTAAAGAAAAGCCCAGGTTTCCTCACGATGTTTTTTATCAGTAATACCAGTAATGTCTTAAAAAGTACTTACTAGGATCCACACCTTCGTGCATGAAGCGATGCCCCAACCACCTGGGTCACCACGGCCTCAGTGATACGGGTCTCAGTTGATTTTCCAAATTCTTGTTGTAGTAGAGTTGTATCGCTATACCATACTGAAGTGTTGAAATTTTCAAATTATTACCATTTTTAGATTACAGGACCCCAGAGTATAGTGTTTTGGTTTAAAACAACTAAAAAAAGAACACATATTTCCCTTAAAACAAATGAGAAACTTAATTAATATTTAGCTTTTACTTCGTTAGCGGGAATGTCGGTCTTCGCCGATACAGACGAAGTCGCAGATTAAAAATCTATTTCCTTCGCCAGGACAGAATCTTTCTCCTTCCTAAATTTCATTACGATCTGATCAGTCGTTTAGTCGTGAAGAGGTAATCCGCAAACGAACAGAGTTACTATGGATTTGTTGTACAAAAGTTTAATCTATAGACATTGAGTACAAATAATTAACAATTAAATGAAAAAAAAAAAGTATTTTTTATTATCTTAATCTATTATATATTATAACAGATGAAGAGTGTTTATTAAATTTCGGTGACTTATCATAGAGCTGAGCTCGCTCAAACTGCACTGTTTTCCTTCCGTATATATGTCCAGACAGTTCGATGAGTAAATTTTCTCTGTTCTAGTGATGCTACTTGATGCCCTTCGAATTAACCAATGTAGCTCATTTTTTGCTTAATTGAAATGACGTAACAAACACCCCTAGTACAACATCCCAGTTCCCCGCTGCGGCGAGGAGGTGCGAACGGTTGCAACACTTGGACACCTCGCCACCTGTGTAGGGATTCCCGCGGGGATCGATCCGCCCCGCTCTCCCTCGCTGTGGCCCGACTAGTGCTGTCTAATGTAAACGGGATGTGGAATCCCGGAGGCGTTAGTGCAGTTGGAATTTCAACGCTCTGCAAATGACGTATAGACTTTGGGAAATGGTGTTAGGAAATGTTTTCTGCGGAAAATATTGTTTCACTGTAAAACTTGGTCTTTGAATTCCATATTCATAGTTAGTTTTCAGCTTCACTGATGTGTATTTATTATGTTTTTCGTAAGCACTTGCTTCTTTTGTTGAACATTCATCATATGATATGATTATCATAAATGTCTGTGAAATGCATATATTACTAGCCGTGAGAACCTATAATTTGATTAATGTAACATACGCATTTTTTAATTCATTTTATGTAGGTATACTAGTATAGCTGTTTTCCATAAATAAATGAAATTATTTCATTTAATCAGTTGCCTATATCCTTTTAAAACTGAAAAATAACTTATTACATTTTATTTAGTATCTTTTGGACCATAGTATCTTTTTTTGTAGGTTTAAATTCCGGGATCTCAAATAATCCCGAAATACCCAGGCTTATTAATACACATCACTAGTAACGCATAGGCCGCCAATGCGCCGAGCTCACCCTTTTACTTATTATAATACAATATGAAACGCCGCGGGTTTTAGGATGCGTTACTTTTTTCTTACAATCCGGTCGTGTTATTTTATGTAGATATTCTTGAAAGGGGATGGGCAGCACCCTAAGTCTAAGTGACTAATCTTAAATACTATTGCACTGCTGGATTTTCAACTCTCGGGTGCTGAGCTGAGCGTTGAAAATCCTGGACACGCTTTTCTTATGCATTAATTTAGGTACCGCCTTGTGTTTTAGAAAGTCTGGTCATCGTTGTGTGTCATCCTTATTTGCGTTTTAAGTCACTCTTTGAGTCTATTCGGAAGTTGAAAGTGAAATAACGGTTAAAACAGTTACAGTCTCACTGTGGTTTAATCGTTAAAGATTGTACTAGCTACACTATACGAGCGATATAGCACGGGTCGATAAAAGGTTAAGCACCGCTTGCCGAGGCTGTCCGTGGTTGGGTGACCATCCATTACACACCGAGACCCCTCAATATCTCGGAAATCACGTTAAGTTGTACCGCGTCACTTGTTTTCAGTTCGATAATTTGCATTTGTCATTTGATCGACGATAAGAGCTATTAGGAGACAACGGATCTTATTCAGCGTGAGGTCTTGGTCAATCCCCAGGTCCGGAAAAGTGTTATTGACTATTTCCAGTAGGAGTTTTATCATTAGCAGCCTGGAGGCTGGATTTGTGCCCAGTTGATGGCAATAGGCTTGCCCCCTATAACATGGCATGGAAACGTATAACTGGCGAAATGTGGGTGTTACTACAGTTGCATCTCTGTCTAACCCTTCGGGGAACACAGTAGTGACGTTATGTTATATGAGGATCTTATTTAGCCACTTGTTATTTTCAGTCAAGTCAAAGAAAGAAATCCATTTATATCTCTCATAAAATGCTACCATCAAATCAAACAGATATATAGATCTGCCCCGGGGATTACTCCCGGTCCGCTTTACGCGTACGTACGCGTTTGCGTACGGTTTACGTGACAAATATGAATGACAACGCTCATCATTTTACCGAAAATCGCTTTCCCTGTAACAACATCGTATTTCCAATTACTTACTGTGTGCTGACATCAACATTCAATATCGTAACAATTTGCATTCTATTCCACGTAGCGAGCGATACGACGGCTTTCCGCTTGATGCTTGTTTTATGAAAAAAAGCTTATAAAATGTAGATTGTTTTTATTTCAGTGTCGTTTAAGGCTTTCTACAAATAAAGTCTGTAACTATGCCACACTAATTTATTAAGTACAAGAAGATGTTACTATAATTATTATTCTGATATATTCTACCATTTCTGGTGTACAAATATTTGATTTTATCTACATTTAATATAATATTAGGTCTTTACCTATGAAATTGCCGTTCTGCAGTACTGGCCATTTCAAATCAAAATATTTTTTGTTTGGCTAAGAATTCTAATTTCAAATTAATTTTATTTTAAAAAATTGTTTTTTTTTTCCAAAAGTAGTCATTTGTTTATTGATTAGTGTTACATTTTCATCGCATTTAAATCTTTTTCGTCATCATGGATACGTTAAAAATTCGAGTAATTATGGAATATGAGTACCGTCGTGGCAGCAACGCGGCACAAGCGGCACGCAACATCAACGACGTTTACGGAGCTAACACTACAAACCAACGCACTACCTGTTATTGGTTTGCTCGCTTCCGTTCTGGAAAATTCGACCTGAAAAATGAACCTCGCGGTCGTCCGAAGACTTTGGTCGACAATGACGAATTAAAGGCGATTGTGGAAGCAGATGATACACAATCTACGGCTGAATTAGCAGCAGCTTTCGACGTTAGCGTCAAAACAATATTGGTCCATTTGCGTCAAATTGGCAAGGTAAAAAAGCTTGACAAATGGGTGCCCCACGAACTCAATGATCGCCAGCGCGAAGTACGCGTCGAGACGTGCCTTGAACTGCTCAACAGACACACAAATGAAGGAATTTTGAACCGCATTGTTACCTGCGATGAAAAATGGATTCTGTTTGATAACCGCAAGCGCTCAGCAAGTTGGTTGGATCCTGGTTCAGCACCTAAACAATGCCCTAAACGAAAACTTACCCCAAGAAAAGTGATGGTCACTGTTTGGTGGTCTAGCGCCGGTGTGATTCAACACAGCTTCTTACCAAACGGGGTGAGCATTACTGCAGATGTGTACTGTGAAGAATTGAACACAATGATGGAGAAGCTGGCACATCTCCAACCAGCATTGGTCAATCGCTCGTTTCCGCTGCTCCTGCACGACAACGCGCGACCTCATACTGCACAGCAGACGGTCTCCAAGTTGCAAGAACTGGGGTTGGAAGCTCTCCGTCATCCGCCCTACTCACCAGACCTTGCGCCTACAGACTACTACTTTTTCCAGAATTTGGATAACTTCTTGGCGGGAAAAAAATTCAATACCCGAGAGGCAGTACAAAATGCCTTTGAAGAATTTGTTGCCTCCCGTCCAGCTGATTTCTTTAAGAAGGGCATCAATAAACTGCCACTGCGTTGGCAAAGATGCATTGATTGCATGGGTGATTACTTCGATTAATACAAATAAAAAATACATGAAAAAAATTCATTTAAATTTTTTCATACAAAACGGCAATTTCATAGGTAAAGACCTATTATAATACAATAAGAAATAAATATGTTAAAACAATTTTACAAGATTACATAATTGCTTATTAATAGCATTCGATTTTAGAGCAGAAGATTACATACCTTGGAATTGACCACCTTACATTTAGGTGGCGCATTTCAATGCCATACATTTTGAATTTTTCGACAATCGCTGATAGAATGCCAGTTTTTCTAGGCGTCCAGTTCTAATCGCTGTCTACGATTAACTCCAAAAGTACTATGAACTTGAAAACACACACAATTCACACAACTTGAAAAAGATAGCATTTTAGTGTTCCGTACCATAAGGGTAAAACGGGTCCCTATTACTACGAGTAAGTCTCCGCTGTCCGTCCGTCTGACATCAGGCTGTATCTCATGAAACGTGATAGTTAGACAGTTGATTTTTTCACAGATGATGTAGTTCTGAAGCTGTTATTACAACAAATACTAAAAAACAGAATAAAATAAATATTTAAGGGGGCGCCCATGCAACAAGAGATTTTTGGCCTTTTTATAGATAATCTTAATCGCACTTGTCCGGTATTTTTTTTACATAATCCCGAATTTTCGGGAAAAAAGGTTTTTTGTTGTACAGAACCCAGCACATCAAGCTGCAAACTTGCAATCTGTCAAAGTTCTTTGATAGTTGTTCAACTTTATTACAAAATAATAAGGATCAAGTTCAATTGGGAGAATTTGACAGTTTGGGATAGTTTGATGTGCTGTACTTACCAAAAAAATAAAAGCAGTCAGTCCCTCTTTACAGTATGCGTATGTTCGTAAAGTGTCTCGTCAGCGTGACACCCGATCCTGTTCGGTGAGGGCGCGGGGCTCGGGGGAGGTGTGACAGTCTAATGTGTCACATTATATGCTTCACACCTCGCTCGTGTCCGGGGCATGAAGTGGGTTGTTACCAGTTAGCGCAATTCGATTGACCTCGATCTTTCTTCTTTTCTTATTCCTCAGATACGTTTTGACCTCATCCAAATCCATACTGTGTAAGGCCTTTAGAGAAATCAGATCTACCTTTAGAATATTTTATTTTTAAATTTTCCATGGCTTCATTTCTGATAATTGGTTAGTGATGTTAGTGAAGTCAGTGACTGACATGACAATGTTATTAGAAAGTAATACATGAACTTGGCAAATACAGCGTGTAGTAGAAACATGGTATTTTCGCCAAACTATAAATACTTGTATTATCATCAAAATGTATCCATGAAAAATACACTAATAATAAAATATTAGTTGGTACATACCTACTCTTACTACTACTCTACCTAATCTACCGTTGAGCAAGCGGGAGTGACCCTCCCGTGACGTCACATTATTGCTTCACACCTCGGCTCGGTGTAGAGTGACGGACAGATGGCAAGTTAGTAAGTCGGTAGTGTTGCTGGTGTTGCCTTACCTTTACTGGGAAATCGGCCAGTTTTTATGTTCGAGTTAATGAGGGTGTATTAGTTAGGGTCGGCGTAGTTTACTAAGAATACCACTACAACATAATGTATAAGACGGAGTATGACTTTGGGAACTCGTTAAGATTTATGAGTAGAGCTTGTGAATGTAAATACCAACTAGATTGCACTATACACTGATCGCACAATCTGCTAAGATTGTTCGGCGATATCTCTAACACATCTATGACATCGTATGGTATCCCAAGTATGTTATTTTGGGCCTCGTAGAGACTCGATTAAATTTATGTGCCTTCTAGCGTATGTTCCATATCTACTATTGGAATCAAATGTAACAGCTCATCATTTGGGACCCATTAATATCATTAATAATTGTAGTCCGTGTTGCTGGGCGTGTACCTTTTGGCTTATCTTTTTTCTGTCCCCTGTTTCATATAGAGAGAACCCAATGAGATTTTTCTTGTAAGAAGAACATTATTTACTTTTTAATTAAAAAAGCTCATTAGTTAGATTAAAATGTCAGTTTTCTCGTAATTTTTACCATGCAACCTTTATGTATTTTTACAAAAATAAGTACTTATTTCCATAACTTAAGTTCTTCCCCGCACAGAGGATTATATTGCAGCGCGGTGTAATGTACACAGTTGTGTTACAATAAAACACTAGAGCACAGGATATAAAACGGCACGTGCCCGCATTAGGACTAGTGCACACTCACACAGTCGCGATACGTGATACCTTAGCACTTGTACATGTACATACAACTGGCCACATGTATGTACTTACAATACACAAGAGTTTTTATGAAAATGGTATTGAAAATTGAATCGTAACCTACACGGTTACTGTTTGGTATTGACTAGCTGGTATTAGTTGTGACTGTTGGATGTTCTTTGTTATCTACAAATAAATGAAATTTAAGTGTCTGTTTGCAATGTCAAAATAATAGCTTTTTACTCAATGAATATGAGAGTGAATTCGGTAGTAAAATATTAATTCAAAACATAGTGAGGAAACATCATCCTCCTGCCCTTATCCCAATTTTATTTGGGGTCGGCGCAGCATGTTTTCTTCTTCCATACATCTCTATTTGCCGTCATCTCATGGGTCACCTCTTTTCTTGCCATATCCTCTTTCACACAATCCATCCATCTTTTCTTTGGTCTTCCTCTACTCATGTAACCCTGCACATTCATACTCAAAACTTTCCTCACAACATGGTCCTCATTCCTTCGCATCACATGCCCATACCATGACAACCGATTTCCACACAACTTCTCGGTCACAGGCGCAACTTTAAGACTTCCTCTTACATACTCATTTCTTATTCTATCCATTCGCGTAACACCACACATCCCCCTCAGCATTCTCATCTCAGCTGCATGTAACTGCCTTTCATTCATGCCTTTTGCGGCCCAACATTCTGATCCATACAAGACAGCAGGTCTGACCATTGTTTTGTAAATCTTCCCCTTAAGTTTAAGGGGAATATGGGGGTCACAGGTTGTTCCCGTTACCTGCCGCCATTTCATCCACCCTATGTTAATTCGGTGCTTGACAGCCCGATCTATTTCTCCGTCACTTTGCACGAGTGAACCGAGATACCGAAAGTCGGAACAGACCGGGAGAAGCACGCTGTTAAGCGACATTGCTTCAGGACTGGAGAGACCGCCGAAATCGCAGAACATATATTCAGTTTTGGTTCTGCTGATTTTCAAGCCCACACTCTCCAGCCTCTGTTGCCATTTCTCCAGTCTGCTCTGGATCTCAGGTCCATCTTCACCGACAAGAACAATGTCGTCGGCAAATAACATGCACCAGGGTGCCTCTTCCTGTATGTCTGACGTCAGAGCGTCCATTATCAACAAGAAGAGGTAAGGGCTTAATGCCGACCCTTGGTGCAGTCCTACAGCCACACTGAACTTGTCGGTGTTGCCAGCAGCCGATCGGACATACGTCCTAGACCGGCTGTACATTGCACGAATTAACTCCACATACTTCCCAGGCACACCTTTCTCTTTCACGGCCCACCACAACACCTCCCGGGGCACCCTATCATACGCTTTCTCCAGATCAATGAACACCATGTGCAAGTTTTTATGTGCACGTCTGTATTTCTCACACAGCTGGCGGAGTGCAAAGGTGGCGTCCATTGTTCCTCGACCTGGCATAAACCCAAATTGACTTGGGGTAATTTCACTCTCCTCTCGCAATCTTTTCTCTATCACCTTCTCCCATACTTTCATACTATGTGACAGGAGCTTTATCCCTCGATAGTTGTTGCAGTCCTGTACGTCCCCTTTATTTTTGAAGATGGGCACTAGTGAACTATTGCACCACTCTTGTGGGATCACTTCCTCATGCAACAACTTATTGAAGAATAAAGTCAGCCACATACATCCATCTTCTTTTAATACCTTCCATACTTCTGCTGGTATATCATCTGGGCCCATAGCTTTTCCATTTTTCATACTTCTAACTGCATTCCTAACTTCATCCATGCTAATTTCTCTCACCAAACCCATATTTACCTGTGTCTCTTGAAGCATACCATTCCATTCATTCTCCTCGTTCATTAACCTATCAAAGTAGACCTTCCATCGCAGTTTTATTTCATCATCTTCACACAGAACCTTACCAGCATCATCTTTAATACATTTAATATGCGTTATATCTTTTGCCCTTTTTTCCCTTGCTTTCGTAATCCGATAGAGTTCCTTCTGGCCCCTAGGGCTATCCAGTGAGTTATACAACTTCTCCTGTGCCTTAGCCCTAGCGACTGCTACCACCTGTTTTGCTTTCCTCTTCCATTCTTTGTATATCATATTTTTTTCTTCTTTCAAACTATCGTTCCCGTTTTCTACACCCTGCCATTCTCTAAACGCAACTTTTTTCTGATTAAGTACTTTTTGCACTTCTTCATTCCACCACCATGTATCCTTATCTATTACACCTTTCCCTTTCGATTCTCCGAATACGTCTTTTGCTACTCTTCTTATACAATCTGCCATCTCATTCCAACAATCATTCACAGATTTTCCCTCCATATCCTTCATATCAATCATTTTATCCACAACTTGATTTTTAAACAAATCCAAACACTCCTCATTTTCTAACATACACCATCTAGTTTTTGGTGGGGGCCGTTCTTTGTTATTTCTGGCGGACACACGTACTTTAACCTGCATAACTACCAACCTGTGTTGTGAGACTAATGCTTCGCCTGGCAGCACTTTACAGTTTTTGACACAAATCAGACTACTCCTTTTTACCAGGAAGTAGTCGATTTGTGTCGCGTGGTGGCCACTTTTATATGTGATCAGGTGCTCGTCTTTCTTCTCAAACCACGTGTTTGTTATTGCCAGGTCGAATGCAGTAGCAGCTTGCAGTAGTGCCTCGCCGTCATTGTTACGGTTTCCGTACCCCCAACCACCATGCACTCTCTCATACCCAACGTTCAGCTTTCCAACATGCCCGTTAAAATCACCCCCTACATACACTTCTTCACTCTCTTGCACATCTCTCATCACACAATCAAAGTCCTCCCAAAATTTATCTTTTATACTATCCTCACATCCTGATTGGGGTGCATACACGCTCACTATCTTTAGTACCAGACCCTTCACAATCACTTTGACAGCAATTACTCTATCACTCATTCTATTTACATCTACCACACATTCTTTTAGCTCGCTATCCAGAACTATACCCACACCATTTCGCTTGCCATCGCTTCCACAGTAGTAAAACTTATATCCTTCTCCTATCTCTCTAGCTTTCGCCCCCTTCCACTTTGTTTCTTGCAGACACGCTATATTTATCCGTCGCCTTTTAAGAACATCTGCTAACTCTCTTCCTCTTCCAGTCATCGTACCTATATTTCAACTTGCATACCTCAGCCTTACTTCTCTTTCTCTCCGAGCTTGCATCTTACGTCGCACCCGCCCGTTTTGGTGCGACAACCCTTGTCCATTTCCCGCAGGGGCCGGGTGCTGCTCCTGCGCGTCGCCTGTGGGGTACGCCCTAGCCCTATCGTGCAACATATCTTTCGTACTATTCATGCTGCTGTTGTTTTGGCATAGTTTTTATAGTCGGCCGCCTGCCTGACACCAACCCTCCTTGGGAATGCTATCGTTGGTGGTATACCCGCCACCGTGCGGGTGACCTAGAGTGCTTAATATTTTGCACCAGGTCTGAAAAACTCCCTTAGTCGCCTCATACGACACCCACGGGATGAAATGGGGTGGTCATATTCTTAGTCCGTGACCACACAGAACTCAAAACATAGTGAGGAAACCTGGACTTATAATTAATATAAGTCTGAAATCGCCATCCCGTCTTGAGCAAGCGTGGTGATAAATGCTCGTGCCTTCTCTGTATGAGAAGAGGCCTTTGCCCTGCTGTGGTGTAATAATAATAATGGTGTGGTGTAATATAATAATAATACCAGCTTATTACGACAGATTTTTTTATTTTTTGTTTTTTTTTTTCTGACTGTTAATTAGATATAACCTCCAAAAAAGAAATATATAACGCCAAGTGAGTGCTTTTTAAAGACAGTAATGCTACAGTAACCGTAGTACAAGCATCTGTAGCCCGCACCAGTTGGCTCACACCTTAACATTTAGCAGCTTCAGCAATAGATCGCGCACAAGTACGATACATTTAGCGCTGGTTCACTACATTTGGCGGCACGCGAGCTGCTCATAAATAAAAACAAAATGGCGTCGTAAACAAAAGCTCGGTTTAATCTCTACTATAAAGTTCTGATGTTTGCTCGTTACCACCACAACGAGAGATTTTGCAAAAAAAAAACCTACACAGTAATATATGAGATGACTGCCTCGTTGGTCTAGTGGCCGTTAACGAGTCTGCTAAGCATTGGGTTCTACGTTCAATTCCCGGGTCGAGCATGAGTTACTGGGATATTTTATTAAGGTTTCTCAGTAGCAGCCCGAAGTCTGGATGTGTGCCCTTGTGATGGCAATAGTGTCACCCCCCATTTACATGGGACTTGGAAACATATCTGGTAAAATGTGGGTATACTTAAGTACACTACTGTCCAACCCTTCGGGGAAATACAGGCGTGACGTTATGTGTGTAATCTATGAGCTCTTGAACCTATGTTAAGGTATGTGTATAATACTCACCTGTTTTCGTCCAATTCCCCCATTTTTGGGTACAACATTGATGTAACAAACAAGCACTCTGTCTGTCCGTCATGAGGCGATCGCGTTAGCCCATGAAAAAGTCCCTATTGTGTATGCGTGAGGAATCAGCGCGGTATGCGGACCCTTTGTTGCATGCTAATTCTAAATTATCAGGAAACGGTCACAATTAATATAGATATACGAAGTAATTACAGGTATTCTGTTGTTCATATAATCTCAGCAGAGCAGTAACAGCTAACGATCTGCCGATACTTTCTGGGTGTTTCATTAGGAAATTCTCTGTACTAGTCCGAAGTCTGGATTTATGTCCTAAATTCCCGCCTCTTGTAACATGGAGCCTATACATAACACTGATGACCTTCAGGTTAGAGTTTAGTCGTGGTTTCCTGCAACGTGATGTTATTTCTGAAATTAAAAAAGCAAGTTCAATTCCTGAAAGGTTGCGCGGAGGTGTAGTTATAGTAGACCCACATTTCACTGGATATCTTTGTAAGTCTCATGTAATAGGGCACCCATCCAGAATCCGGGCTGCTACTGAGAAATTGCTAATGAAAAATCCCAATAACACATTGCTCGACTCGGCAGTCGAACCCAGAACCCCAGGCTTAGATGTCGCGTTTACAACTACTAAACCATTGAGGCAGAATAAGTATTTCCGAAATCTGTGGTGTATTTTCTCCCACTTCCACGTAAGGAGACACTCACGAATTGTCGTCCTCTTTCAACAAACGTCGCTGTAAGCCCACACTCTACAGCAGACGTGTTACCTCAAGTGTTACTGTAAACTTGTGTAAACCGACGCCGGTTTACACAAGTTTTAGTGTTAGTGTTCACAACGCACTCACTGGGAGTCGATACTGTGCACACTCCAGCATGTTGACGTCCTACAGAAGTTGGCACTCACTACACTAAGTTGTTTAGGTTTGAGAATGTAGATCGTGTGACAGGGCTAATGTGTGGTCACCGTAAAATACCTATGAGGGTTTTCCGTAAGTGCCTATGGATAGTAAAATACAGATTTGTCGTGTATATATTACTATTTTAATATTCGGGCAGTAAGTCGCAGCGCGGGCAGTTCCCCACAAGGTGGACCGATGATCCGGTGAAGATCGCAGGAAGCCGATGGATGCGGGCAGCATCACCTTCCTACCCTTATTCCAAATTATTTTGGGGTCAGTGCAGCATATGTTCTTCTTCCATACATCTCTATTTGCCGTTATTATTCACCTCCTTGTTAGGTATTTCATCTTTGACACAACTCATCCATCGTTTTTTTGGTCTTCCTCTACTCTTGTAACCCTCCACATTCAGAATCAAAGCTCTCATCACAACATGATCCTCCTCAGAGACAAATCCTATGATCTTACTGACGGATCAACAAAATGCTCCATCAACAATATTTGTCACGGACGGGAAATCCCTTATATCCGCAGGATACCACTCAATGAGATTACTCGATCATAATCGAGTGACTACTCATAAACACAAGCCGAGCGGCTCGTTAGCATCGGTTAACCAACCGATAACCGGTTAATATATTTGCGTTACCAAATCATAGGTTTGTAACAGTTTCTCTTTGTAAATTACCGTATAAATAATCAAGTTAAACGGATGATCCGGTTGAACGGGAACGGATAAACCGATCGCTATAATTCGATACCTGACTAATTGAAATCGATTTAGGTGTAATCGAATTGTGTGTAAATGTTTATTTGAATGTTCTAGCTAGCGATGGATATAAAATGTGTCCCAAAAAGGAGTATTGGAGTTAGTACTCTATGTACCTACAACAGATAATTGAACTGAACAATATATCTAATTACGTTATTGTGTGTGCTGTTAAACGACGCGTTGTAACTGAATGAATGCGCGGTAATGGAGCGGTCATCGTGATAGGCTGAGCGACAAACCGCGATATAAATCACGTAGCGAGAAATTATACATAGCCCTTTGTATGTTTTTGAATAATCTGGTACTAGCTGTTCCCCGCGGTTTAGCGCGCGCTCAACTGTCGTGGCGTGATGTTAAATAGCTTAACCTACTAAAGCACGTAAGCCGTTGGTCCCGGTTTTCATTTGCAGATCTTTGATAGTCGTTACGGGTAGTCAGAAACCCGAAAGTCTGACAACCAGTCTTACCAAGGGGTATCGTGTTGCCCAGTTACTGGTTTGTGGAGGTCAGATAGGCAGTTACTCCATGTAAAATATATACGGCATTCAGCTGCATCTGGTGAGACTGGAAGTCAACCCCAACATAGTTGGGAAAAGGCTAAGCAGAGGAGATATAACTTGATTGATGTATTATGAACGAAAGTTGAAATAGTTTATGTTGATAGTAAAGGATCCTGACAAAATTAATGTAGAGATATTAACTTATTGGCCTGAATTGTTCCACTTCCGGGCAAAGGTCTCTCCCCATACGTTTCACTTCTTTCGATGTGGTACCTATTTTTATTTTATTTCTTGCCGAGTGGGATGATGACTGATAATCATGCTAATTTGATTTTTTATCCGTGAGGTAGATAATTCAGATCTTTTGTATGTAGGTACTTAATCAAAAGATTACGTCGTATAGCATGACGTCATGCGTATGTAGGTTTTATACGTACTTGTGACGTAGCGAGCCCCCACTTACTAACTTTAATGCGTTTTATCTATAAGTATTTTAAAAAAAAAAGTTTTTGTGTCCAGGCATCGTCCCTATTCTTGAGCAATGACATATTTATTTTCCAATTTGTTTCAATTTCTGTGCCTTTTTGATTAACCTGACATACCAAACATTATGGAGAGACTCGTTGTATCCGCCACCATCACTTGCGTTAAGTATTTCTTGTCAAGTGGCTACTCCACTCAACAGCAGATATTAGTCGCGGCATCTCAGCATTGCGGTACATAACAGTGACGTCGGTCGGTTTGTAACCCGACACCGTAATGGCGGGCGAGGGCCCTCCGACATGGCTGCGTGGTCACTTGATGGTTTCATGACATAACGGTGGTCTCAGTGCGTTATATTGGCGAGACCTCAACAGCATTCCTGTTCAAGACTTTTGCATCTCACATAATTGTGAAGCCATTTAAATATTTGGCTTACAGGTATACACATACATCTACATTTAACTACTTACGTCCATAAAAATTTAAAAGAGTATGCTTAGATGGTTTGGTCACGTAGAGAGGATGAATGAAAGGCGTAAAGTAAGTGGAGCGCTCTAGGACAACCACTGACCTTATTGGTGATGTTCTTCAGCAATCAAAAAGGTCTGGTGCATAGAACTCGTAACCAGCGTGCGTGTATGAACGTAAACGAGGCAAAGGCAGTATGTAAGGATAGTAGCAGCAAGTTGCGATCTATAGTTTCTGCCTACCCCCATGGGAAGAACGCGTGAGGTTATGTCTGTTTCTTTTAGGGACTTTCAGATACAAAAAGTAGTTGTTAAATTGTTTGTTGCGTCCAAGTATGTAGAAAAACGTCGATGTAGGAACCTTAAGTGTAGTTTCTTTTATAGATAACTTTTGCAGATATTCTCCTTTGCTAAGCTCACTCAAGATGATCTCGAGTCCACAAACGTAGCCCCAACATAAACAGCCCCAGCTAACAGCCACTTAACTAGCTCCTCGCCGTGACTGATTACTTGCGGCTGTTTCACCAAACATTCTCAATCTGTTGCCTTTTAATTATCTGTTGAATTTTCATAGTCTGTGGCGCTTTCATAAATCAGCGTTCCCACCGCAAATTATATAAAATTAATATTCATATTGTACGGAAAATACAATGTCCAATATTGGTAGAGTACCTAGTTTCAGCGTACATTGATGGATTGCTAAGTACTTTATTGTATACTTTGCTAACAAAATGAGCAATGGATAGTGAAGTGCCAGGTTGGGCGATTGTGTGTAGAATGGCTGGCTTTAATAAATCAGGGCTGCGACCAGAGATTATAAATTTAATATTCATGGAGTGCGATGGAACAAGTGGTGTACATTTGTATTCCGGACGCCGGCGGCAGCACTCGCGCGGCCCCCGGGCCCGCTTGTCTTTTGTTTTTAGTGCAGTTTTATGAGATGTGGAACTTATGTACTTATGTCTAAGTGGACACGAATGTCTACGCCGTTTTGGCTACAAAAGTTAAATTACGGGGCATATTTTTTGGGAAACTTGTTTCCGTTCACTACCTGCAGTAGGAAGTCAACCTATGTATGTACTCCACTAAAATCCACTTTCTTGTACTATTGTCCTGTAAGTATGCAGAAATCCAACCATCTATTCATTCAACGCCTACCACCCTCGGCGCGACTTCCCCTGCAAATTCAAATAAAATAATTTACCTTTTAAAAATTATAAAATCACACACACATTAAAGGCAAAGCTTAAGTTTCATAAGAGAGCGTCGTCATACGTGTCGCGTAAATTTTCTTGTAAGCCTAATTACACACGGGCTTATTTGCGCCTCGCCTCGCAACGCCTGCCTCCGTGCCTCGACGAGGTGTGAAGTGAAACTTGCCACAAAAAACCCTTTACAAGTTTTTCAAGGGTAAAGTTTATACATCGCGAACGAGGCTAGGAGCTGGAGGTTATTTAGAACTAGTGTCCTGCGTGGTTTTTTAATTCTGCAGGTTTATTTATTATCTATACGGGACTTAGAACAAATACACCAATATTGGCTAGAGGAAAGATAAACATTGTTAGATAGGTCAACTAGCTTACTTAAGTCCATTAACTAATTGGTTAATAAGGTTGGTTTAATATGCTTTAGGCTTCAGATTTTCTGAATGTGTACCTATCTAAATTAATTGGTGAACCTGGAAAGTAACGTTTTAGTTTGAGTTGGTAATTTGGGGTTTGTATTAAATGGTATATTTTTTATGATGTTATTTAATTACCAATATACGACCCTTAGGAATAGGCCAGTCACAATTAGTGTGTGTAAAATTATAAGTGATAATAATAGTACCAGCCTGTTACTGTCCCACTGCAGGGCAAAGGCCTCTTCTCATATAGAGAAGCACGAGCATTAATCACCACGCTTGCTCAAGACGGGTTGGCGATTTCAGACTTATATTAATTATAAGTCCAGGTTTCCTCACGATGTTTTCCTTCACCGATGTCAGTGAGGTCAAAGATGAACTTAGAAAGTACATATGAATTGAAAAAGTCACATTGGTACTAGCCCAGGTTTGAACCCATAACCCTGTTTAAAATGATGTATAGTATTTTTGTCCTGGTTATAATAATGTGATTTGAACGTTATTGCTTTTAATAACAGCCGAACGACCGGAACCCGATAATTTTGCAAGTCTATTTTCTCAATACCACCAAAATTTATGCTTATCCCTCCATCTTATTACAATAATTTAATATCAGTATCGTTACAATTATTATCCTTTAATCTGGCTCCTGGAGCAGGACGGAGGCGTGAGCCGTGACGCGGTTGCGTATCAAAGCGACGTCGGATCGCAATTAAGGATCTACAACGACATTAATTAAAGGCTTCTTTCGGAATTCCGCAACGCCTCGCCTCTCGCTTGCCTCGCCGCCGATCTAAACTAGCCTTTAGTGAAAAAAAGTGTTTTAATTAAGAAATTTGTGGGTACCGTACGAGTTTTATTGTGTACGGCGTTTAACGTTCGCTTACTTCTCAAATGTTTGTAGATGTGGTGAGGTAAAGGCGCTTAGGGGGAGGGGTGGGGGGGGGGGGGGGGGTTGTGCGCGGGGTCGCTGCTACCGAAAACACTTTGCAAGTTATGGTATCCTGGCAAAGGAAATTCAGTAAAAATATAAATTATGTGCCCCTGATGAATGTTTTCTTTTATAATTGGACTGGGTTATGCCTGCGGCTTCGCTCGCGTTAATGCAGATTTGTCAATCCCTGGGAACATTACTTGAATGGTGGTTGAAAGTACACTATGTCCTCTACTGTACCTCTGACAACGTGTAGGTATGCAAAACTTCATGATGGCTGGTTGAGTAGTTAAGGCATGAAGCGTAAAAAACAAACAAACAAACTAACATTAGTTAAGATTTAAGTTCAGTCTGACATACATCACAGTCTATTTGATTATTTTGTCAATGCAAAATCACATACGACGCTAGACGTGGGCTAAGTAGCTAAATATATGATTCATCTATGTAACATACAAACAAGCAACAAACAAACAAACAGGTTTTCTTTCTTTCTGCTTATTTTATCGACGATCTAACCTTCTCTGTATTGAAGCTTCAGACATCGTGCACGGAAATTTATCGATCAAAATTCCGCAAGTAAACAAACGAATGTATTTTTATTTGGAATGCTGAACATCGCAGTATCATTAACTGTTACAAATGTCCGGCTATCAGTCCGTTGTCAGTCTGCCGCTGACGCTAACGAGGCAGTTTGTCTCAATAAACATTATTGCGAATATCAACTGGTTATACATTATAGATTTATGTCACTATTTGTGTTCGTGCAGCCCAAATGTGGGGCGAGTTGAATTCATAATCATCATCTACCTAGTCTTTTCCCAACTATGTTGGGGTCGGCTTCCAGTCTAACCGGATGCGACTGAATACCAGTATTTTTAAGGAGCAATTGCCTATCTCTGACCTCCACAACCCAGTAACTGGGCAACACGATAACCTTTGGTAAGACTGGTTGTCAGACTTTCGGGCTCCTGACTACTCGTAACGACTGTGAAAGATCTACAAATGACAGCCGGGACCAACGGCTTGGCATGCTTTCCAAGGCACGGAGGAGATTTGATATGCTAACGAATGGTTACCTATCCACAGACTGACCTCGGCAAGCGTAGCTTAAAATCACACGATCAACCCGTCTGGCTGTTTTTTTTAGTCACGAGCTCCTCAACTGAATTCATAGTACATAGTTGTTTTTACACCCTTACAAAAATCACAAGTACCTAAACTAATAATGTGGAACTAGTGATACAAAAATCAACATTAGTTCCATTATTTTCAGATTATTTTAAAATAGAACTAGTGATTTAAAAAAACAACATGCTTCGGGGGCGATCCTTTTGCCACTTTCATCTTCCAAGAGGTATTGATTGCCTCTCCGATTCTTTCATTCAACCTCTATATACGAGTACTTACATTTCGCAATACACCGATCAGTACCAACCTATTTACCTTAAAAATGTCCAAAAGAATAACTGAACCCCCCAAAAGGCGTCGAGTCTCGTCTGAAAAAAAATAAGAAAATCCTTTTTGTCCGTCGCCGGTGTGGCGTCCGTTAATTAAACAAATAACCGACGTAATGAGGGCTACGTACAATAAGCTGTTACCGCCAACCCGGGGCGACGATGTCTTTTTACTTTACTTTCTTACGGACTCAACTTTTTCGCAGCACCTCCAAGTTGGCCATTCCTTTTATTGTTCTGCTTATTTAACCGCTTTATACACATTCTGAGTTGGTTATTTTTGAGAGGTTTTTTTTTGTATTGCGATGTTAACGTTTGTGATTTATTAGTTTAAGTGGGTCATCTTGTTCCATGAATGGTCAGAGGGGCGTCTCCGGTTCCTTTCTGTTGGTCGAGCTTTTTCACTTCTTTGTTCCGAGGTGAGTATTTTTTTGTAGGAAAATCGTATATTGAGTTCTGTTTCTACTGTTTTGACTCTTTTATCTTCTGTTTGCATCTCTGTTATTTGCCTACCTTGCTATAAAGCTACACGCAGGTATTCAAATATTTATTATATTTTAATACCATAGCAGTCAATTCCAGTGCAATTGAAAAGTGAAGTAAAGAAAATATAATTTTTAAAACCGCTATCGGACCCAGCTATAGTTCTCATTGTTAGTTTCTCTTGTAGCAACTAAGTAACTAAAATAGAATTCCAAAATTCCCGCACTATCATAATAACACCAAGCACCTCCATCAAGTTATATCACACCAATGAACGGAGCTCTATACTCTCGCAGGCAAATCAACTAAAAGTTTGATGAGTTCTCGACGATTTGGCTCGTAAAGCGCGGGTTGAACTGCGAACTGTCGGGTAAACAACGAAACGTAATGGTTTTACAGCCGATAGTTATCACGTCTCGTACACTGGCGGCACTGGCGGTGGCGGCTCTAGTCAACACTGTCAGCTAGGTAGTAATGGGAAATGTCAACGTGTGACCTCCTTGCTTTGGAGTTGGCGAAGAGTCCATACAACTCCATTCCTACCGGCTTCCCTTTGGAGGTTCGGAAAAACAAATATACTGCTATTCAAAAATAGCATAATCGATGGTGTCTATTTTTGCCAAATACACGTAGTTGCAGTAAAGGTACATGATACACCATACCTATAACATTAAAATAACAAAAAGTGATAAGATTACTTTTTTCTTCGGCTTTCTGACGAAAATTATCACTTTCCTCACCATTTGCTGAAACTAATCTTGTGTAATATATAAAATTCTTGTGTCAGGGTGTTTGTAATTAAACTCCTCTATCACCAACTTCTATATGGCCAAACAACGTTTGCTGGGTCAGCTAGTAAATTTACAGAAATACCTCATAGTCTTTATTTGGAACAGAAAAAACGTGGTGCAGTTCAATTGTGTACAGTAATAACTACATTAGTTACAAACTGTGTCGTAGATAATACCGCCCACCTCCAGGAGAAGGGAGACGTCAGTGTTACAGATTATAACAGGAAAATATCCAAAGAAAAATGTACTTACTTATAAAGTAATAAAGGACAAATAATGTGTATGTGTGTGTGTCACATAATAAATAATACAATTCCATATAATGTGACATAAAATAGTTATATTGTTATCTAGCACTTCACCCGCGACTAGATATACTTTTCTTTAAACTAAGTTTTGCAAACTGCAACCAGTTTAAAGGTAAAACTTAGTATTTACTCTTTAAAGGAAGCGGTGGGTCCACGAAATTTAAAGAGTAGTTTTGGAAAATCTTATTATTACAATCTTTTTTTTTTTTTTCATTAGGAATTTTTCCTGTGTCGTGGGTGCGTTTACAAACATTTAATGTCACATACACGTACAGCCAGACCCGGAACAATTACCTAAAGGCCATACAAAAATTTGTTCCGTGGGGGGATTCGAACCCACGTCGTCAATCTTTACTAGTTACCTAGATCGTTATATTTAGTATAGATTACTTTTCAATCGTCAGCCTAAACACAAACACAATTTGAAGATCCTAACTTCGAAACTTGACAACTTCCACGTCCACACAAACTTTCATCCCCAATGTTACCCCCTTAGAGGTAAAATTTCCATAAATCCTTCCACACTGGATTGCTACACTATATAAGGTATATAAGCGCAGAATTTCAAGTCTCCTGGTGCAGCGGTTTGTGCTGTGAGTTGTATAGTTATATCATCTGTCAGTTTACCATTTTTTACCCTCTTCTATATTTAATACTATATAGATGGGTATGATGATTGCTACGTACGAGTCTTCTCTAAGGTTGTTGATCTTTCTAGGTAAGATATTGTTTACTAAAGATACCAAGGCCACTTCTGATATTTAGTGCCTCCTGTAAAGTATTGCTTGGCTTTCTCATCGTTTATCTGAGGTCTCAGGTAAATCATCTTATTAATTCCACGCCTCTCGGCCCCATTCCACTGTCGTCACAGATCGTGGAAGCTAGTAAGATGGGGTAACGAAATTAAGAGGGTACAAATCTACTTAAGAATTATAAAATAAGTTGAACGTCCATTTTTTACTTGAACTAGTTGAAGTCAGTGTTTGCTAGTCGGCAACTCTGAGAAGAGACACCAACACAAACTACAGAGATAATAGACTCTCTTAAATTTCAGATATAGTCTTGGTATTGGAAATGTTGGTGTTCCATTTGTACAATTCTGCTTAATCCTTCGGGGAATGCAGTCGTGATGTTAAGTTACTAACCTGATTATTTAATTGACAAGCTTTCGTGTGACTCTGTAGAAGTTCCCGCTCGAGTTTACCGACAGTGTTATCATATCCGTGTCGTGTCTATACCCGGCCCGGGTATCGCACGTAGCCGTCATTTGGCCCGCTGCCAGCTCATTTTCCACTTCAATTTCACATTTTGTCAACACTAGTTACAAAATAAGTTGATTCGCTTTTGTTCCCGGCTGCGATCCAGTCGGTTGTGTCGTTTTGTCGCACTTGTCGCCGCTGTGTTTGGGAACGAGCGTTTCATACGGACGATGATAGAGGAAATTAGTATTGTAATTGTGTTTTATAATGTATGGGAACACAACTGTCGTGAAGTCCTGATACCCAGTTTAAAAGGCCTAAGCTTGAATATATTCCTACATAGTCATTGTTCACTTGTACCAGCCTTTTATTGTCCTACTGTAGGGCAAAAGTTTCTTTCATACAAAGAAGGCACGAGCATTAACCTCCGCGATTGCTCAAGGCGAGTTGGCGATATAAGACTTAAATGTATTAATTATACGTCCAGATTTCCTCGTCGATTTTTCATTATCAAAAGATGAATGATGAATTATTCAAGTGGTTTTAAATAAACTAATAAAACACACATGAATCGAAAAAGTCACATCGGTACTTGCCCGGATGTTAACCCACAAATACTACATGTCATTCTTAAAAGGCCAATCATAAGTAAAGTTACTTGTACCTCGGGCACTTTCGAGTCATCTATCATCATCCTCCGGCCCTTATCCCAAATATTTAGGGTCGGCGCAGCACGACTTCTTCTTCCATACATCTCTGTTTGCCGTCATCTCAATGGTCACCTCCTTTTTTGACTTTGGGGTCATCACATGGACATCTATAACAGTTATAAGTACCCATCATGTTGTGCTACTACTGCCGTCGCCTATGTCTGTCACTAGAGCAAACCTCCCACACTCCTCACCATAAAACGAACGTTATGATTGTAGCAATTTATTGCGCCATCACGCGCGCACAATCACACACAATACTGTGATAACAAATTGCACTTTAGTTGCAGACTGTACCGGGGAGCTGTCCAGTGGCTGATACGCGAACTGGGGCGCCAACGGTATTTCAGTATCTATACTGATGTAATTTGCTGAAGAGCTTGTTTGTTTGTGAGCGGCAATCAGAAGTACCCGTCGGTAAAAAATCTTTTTGCATTTGATAGCTCTATTCTTCAGGAAGGTTATTAATCAAACATCACGCTACGCCCCTTTGCAGCGGGTGAAACCGCGGGGCACAACTAGTTTTTATATAAACACCAACTCCAGCAAGATAAATGGTCTTAATAATACATGTATGAACTGTAACATTAAATTAATTACGTATCCACTAGAATGGAGGTAAATTAGTTTTTGTATTTCAAAACATTTCAACAAAAACTTTCATCACCCCTCAAAATAACCCTTATTATAATTACAATTCCTTCACCGTAGCAATTTACATAAATTTTATTTTACTTTATCGCTCTATTATATCTAACGCATCGCACTATGTGTGGTGGCGGTACGCACTAGGGGTGTCACCCTACTTCATTACGGCCCCTCAAATCGCGGGGCACGTGCGCGGCGTGCACAACACGGACGGACACCCCTGTCGCTCATCGTAATCCACTGAAGGTTGACCTCCCCTGGTGCGATGCTTTCATTTTGTTACTATTCCAAGGTTGGTTACGGGATCCGTGCGAATGTATCGTCGAATTTCATTAAATTCTATTTCATTCAGGAAAACCACCAAAAAAGCAGTAGGTAAGTCTTTAGTAATTGAGTGTCTCCTGAACAAATACGATTTAATCGTTCTTCCTAAATCTCTTATATTTTCATATTGCAAGTGTAATGTTAGTGAACCTACATCAATATTTTTGTTTTATAATTGATAACTGTGTAGTGCAATAGAAGGGTATAGGGTCTTTCACACTATCCATTGCTTTCCTCGACATTTGGTCTACTAGTTTAATAATGGCCAACTCTAACACTAGAAAGCGTAAGGCATCTTTACTACCAAACTGCACACGTTACACTGCCAGCAAAAAAAACAAGTACAGCGAAGCATGTTCAAAATACCAGAGGTCTCCGTACCTTGGTCCCTTTTTGACACAAACTGACGTCAGGGCCCGTCCGGAAATTATTAAAATTATTACTGACTTGCAATTTTTGAGCGCAGTCAAATGTTTTACCACGTCACGTTTCTTAGCACGCGTGTGTCGCAGTGCGAGGAGGGCGCGAGCGTTATTGATGGTATGAGAATTTTGATTTGATTGAAATTGAATCAGTTTTGAGGAATGCTTTGTCTTGTTGTATGAGTAATCACTAAGTAGGTATAACTGTTACGCTTGTCATTAAATTTTTCTCTAAATAATACTATTCAATTCCTTGCATTTATTTGTTTGTAAATGCCAATTTGAATTTTATATCCCACTAGCGGTGCGTCCTGGCTTCGACCGTCACAAATTATACTCACTCTTTCTATTGGTGAAAACCGCATGAAATTCCATTGAGTAATTTTGTAGTTGGACGCGGCGGGGACTTTGTTTTATACTATGTGGTGATGACCCATGAACATTTATATTTTTACGTTGTGGTATTTCCAGATATGCTTCGAGACAGTCGTCTTTCTTGTGCTTAAATAAATAAATAAATATTGCTGGACAATCCACACAGCATCATCTAGCCCCAAGCTAAGCAGAGCTTGTGTTATGGGTACTAGATGACTGATATACTTAATACAATATATTACATAAATAGATACTTTTTATTATACATAGAAAATACCCAGAACACCCGGAACAAATATTTGTAGATCGTACAAACATTTGTCCCAAGGCGGGAATCGAACCCGCAACCTCTTGCGTCGCAGGCGGACCTTCGCCCGCCGCGCCACATCGGTCGTCAATCCGACAGATTAGTCTGTCCATATCATAACATTAGCAGCTGCCTTTACCTTTTTAATCACTCACTTCTTTAACACTAAAATTAGATAGATTGCCACATTTACGTCAGCTGCAGGCCTGCACACCGCGCTACGACCGCCCGGGCAGTCCGACTAAGATCTGGATCTCACTCTTAATACCTAATTTGCATAACTTGTTCACTCCGAATATTGTAATGAGCTGTATCACAATATAGTAAGTACTTGATACGGGTACCTAGGTAACTTTTTCTAGTGTGGAATGGCTTTTTCAGATTACCTACTCTACAATATAATTATGCAGGGAATCAACGAAATAAGTAAACGACCTTTTATATTCTACAGATAGTGATGTCGTACGGATTTAACCAGTATGTACCAGTGGAGCACCAATCAACCAATCAAGCATTGCTTACCTGAATCATGATTAGTTTTCGACATCAATCCATCTAAACTTTAATTACGATTCTCAATTTGTAACGCAGCACACTCATCAGTGATCGCTCATGCGATGTGACAGCGCCGTTGATTTCCACCGAGGATTGGCTCCAGGATGCTCATGACACTCCTGCGTCACCCCCCGCCTGCAGGTACTCGGTTAGAAGGGGAACAATATTGCGTGAACCGTGTTTGGTACATTTGTAGTGCGTTTTGGTCGACTCGACCGACCGTGAACAGTTGAGGGGTTATTTAATTGAAATGGGTTCAGAAATTGTTACTAAAATTATGGTAGGCAGGTTCGTTGTGTTTTATTCTCGACGTCGAATTTAATTTAACACAAAAATAATGTCCGTAGGTAAAGCAAACCCAACAAAATCATTTTAACTGAACATTTAGATAATTTTGCAAATTATATTTTATTGAGGGTACGTGACATCTACCCCAAAAGTGCATTACACGACAACGCAGAGGTCGCTCAAGTAATGACGACAAATTGACGCGTCCGTGTGAAATATCGCTGGTCGCCGGGCGCCGCGCCGGCTGCCGGCCGCCGGTCGCCGCGCCCGGCGCATCCCCGCCGGTATATTCTCATTCCCCCACTAATGTATAAAAATGTACGGATTACTTACAATGAAGGATTTGGAGGGATTCTGAAGGTTGCTTCGGCGACCGAAAGCTTTATTGAGTGAATTAATTCAACATTCTGTGTGATCCTTCATTTAGGATCGTGGAATGGAAATGTTCTTTTATTCAGCAGATTTTTTTTGGTTTCAAGGCATTTTTATTTATTTATTATTTATATCTTTTACGGAGGCACCTCAAAACTAAGTTAGTACTAGGTGAGATCTATTCGACTTATTAAAAAAAATGATTCTACTTTTTAAAAATCCTAAACTTACTGACAAATAACGCACAACCTTCACCGCTGGATTGAACACCATGAATTTTGCTTAAATGGATTATGACAACTCATCCCATATAGAGGTTAAATAAGGGAAGCCACCAATGGAAGTTCACCATTTCTGCCGACACAGAAAATGACATTGAGGACGCTCTTCTTCTTCCTTGCTCATTCCCACTTTATATATGAACAGCTCTCCTAATTCTGTGGCGCCAGGATAATCGGTACTGGGGTGTCGGGTCTGGCTGTTCTTCCTCTTATAAAAGTTTTCTCATGCTGGTAGAGGACAATCTCCTGCCACGTCCTCCACGTGGCAGGAGATTGTCCTCTTCCAGTGTTCAGGCAGATCTTTTCTCCACACGGCTTGTCCAATATATTTTGTTAAGTCACCCAGGGCCGTAACATAATTTTGTGTACATAAAGTACACAATACGTAGAACACTTAAGGAAGAAGCCATTAAACTTATAGATTGAACAATAATAGCGATTACCGCAGCGTCTTATCTTCATCTCCGGTTTAACTAAAGCAGTAAGTTTTAATGACTGTTAGCAGTTACTAAAACTGGATTAAACGTTGTAAACTTGATCAGCGGGAGCCTATTGTTTAGCCATTTGTTTAATTAATTCTGTGCACCATTGTCTGTGTAATGACATTGTGATTGGCTGTTATCGATTTGAGTAAGCGCTGTAAAGCGCTTTACTTGATCCTCAGATGTGAAGATATGGTTGAGTTATGAGTTGGGGTTATGGTGTTGGGCCCGGGTAATTAGGTAAGAAATCAGTTAATTCACATATTTATTCGGCTTCTTTACATGAAATTTTCGCCTTCGTCATCGTCGACCATGAAAGTTCAAATCAACATATCATAACATCACGCTCCTATTGCTGAAGGGTTAGACAGAGGTAAACCTATGAAACACCCAGACCACATTTCGCCAGTTATGTTTACGTCCCATGTAAGCCTATTTCCACCAACAGAAGAACAGTACTAAGAAGCTTCACATGGGAACGCCTTATATCACTTTGCCCGATCCAGGAATCGAACCCTATACTTCATGCTCAGCAGTGCCGCTTACGACCACGAGCCAGTCCTCGACATCCAAAATCAAAAATCAAAATTCATTTATTCAAATGAGGCTGAGAATCAGCACTTTTTGAACGTCAAAGACGTTTACATAAGACAGTCCCCCAAAACGCCCACCCTTCACCACTTCCTAGTGTTTTTGCTGGGAAGAAGAAGTGGAGGAACAAACTCCCCAGCAACACGTCTGTCTGATAGGTTTGAAGAACCTGAAGCTATACGACACATTATGTCAAAAATAATAATTATGTCAATCATCTTTATACGTCATTCAATTAAATAATTTGCTACATGTTAGCTAGCACACACCAATATGCCAAAATAAATAAATAAAAAGTTATATATACCAAAATCGACAATTAACTCAAGCAAAGCCTGCTAAACTGAATACATAAAAAGCCTCCAAGGCAGTCCAAGGGCGTGCCCGCTGACATGTGCAATGCTGAATTATATCAATACAACTCATTCATACAATGTAATGAGAGGATCATGTCAATAACATAAAAATAAGGATAGTAGAAGAAACATACACAAAAATAAAGAACTATTAAACAGTAAAAGAACATAGTAACATTGTCCTGCGTTCAACAAAGCGACCAACTATTCTTGTCTTCTAAATAGTCGTTGATCGAATAATATGCTTTAGAACAAAGGTTTGATTTAACTTTAGCTTTAAACGCGTTAAAAGGTAAATCCAGCAAAGAATGAGGTAGCATGTTATAAAAGCGGATACCGAGCCCCACAAATGAGCTCTGGACCTTACGAAGCCGGTGGAAAGGAGCGTACAGTTTGTGCTTATTTCTGGTATTAAAATTGTGGATGTCACTGTTTTTAGTGTACATATGTATATTTTGCCTAATGTATATTATGTTGGCAAAAATAAATTGAGAAGCCACTGTGAGAATACCAATCTCTTTAAATAGATCTCTTAAGGAGACTCTGGGCCCTAATTGGTATATTGCACGAACAGCTCGTTTTTGTAGCACAAATATATTTTGAATATCTGCAGCTTTGCCCCATAACAGCATACCTACCGTAAGACATTACGCTGTGAAAATAACTAAAATAGACTAACCGAGCTGTGTCCACGTCAGTGTATTGTCTCACTTTCCTGACAGCGTAGGCGGCAGAGCTGAGTCTCCCTGCTAGGGTTGATATATGAGGGCCCCACTGCAGTTTGGCATCCACTGTTATGCCCAAAAAGACTGCAGAGTCCACCGTATCAAGCACCTCACCACCAATGCTTATATTCGGTCCAAGATTTCTAACATTAGGTAAGGCGAACTTTATACATTTCGTTTTCTTGGCATTAAGAACTAGGTTATTTGTCGTAAACCAATCCGTGACCATTGAAAGTGCAAAGTTAACATTATCAAAATCTTGTCTATTCCGTTCTACTTTAAATATGAGAGAGGTATCATCTGCAAACAACACAACATCACAGATACCGTTTAAATAGAATGGCAAGTCGTTAATATAGACCAAAAATAAGAATGGACCCAGTATTGAACCTTGAGGTACACCTAATAGAACTGGTAGCCCGGAAGATTTCACACCATTTACATCTACACATTGAAGTCTATTAAGTAAATATGAATCTATCCATCCTAAAACCTTCTACCAATCCTGAAAAGAAAACAAGCCCTCGCCACAACAGGGCGGCTACCTCCAGTTATGTAATTAGAGTGTCGTTGTTTGCGGAATCTTTTTATTTCCCTTTGAGTCTGTCGATCCGTTTAATTGGTCTTCCAGCGAGCTCAGTTCGGCAAGTCATTAAAAATAAAATTGTGATCCGTCGAGGCTTTGATGACTGGGTTATGGCTGTTAATAACAAGTTTTTGTAAGAAACGTTATGGGATTATTACAGAATTTTCACAAAAATAAACAAATTAAATTTTCTTTGACTAAGCCACATTGTAATATCTACATTTTTAAGGTAGTCTCTGTATACATACTATATAATAATAGGCTGTTAGGTAGAATTTTGGACATACTTCAAGGGAGTAGCAGATACTTACTAAAATTATCATCTCTGACCTAGGCCGATGCCCCCATGGCATGCATTGTTCATGCATTTGACTCCATGGTCAACTCTGGAATCGGTGAAAAAACCTCTGTTGCTGGATTCATCTACATTCGCTAAACTTGACTAAATGTAGAGAACAGCTGTTAATTTTTGGTCCTATAGTAATTTTCATCTTCATTTCCAAAGGTCGGTACCTAATACACCTTCAAGTACCTATGTCCACTGTTCTACCTAACCGCCTGTATATACCACAAGTTATTTCGCTGTTTATAAAGTGATACAATAATATAACTTCTTCATTTATTTCATTTCCACGACCAGACGAACAGCGGCAATATTAGACCACTTGAGCATAAAATAAGATAAAAAAAAACACAATGTCGACGAACTTGAGAGCTCATTGCTTCAGAGAAAGGGGCAATAACTCCGAAATGTTGCGCACTCTAGTGGCAAATATATCCAGTTAAAATTACAAAACAAAAAGTGTTGGCAATACTGTGGAGCGTCGCGGCCGCTTCTTATGAATTCTTGTAGATAATACGCGCAGGGCCGGCTCGCGAGCGGGGCCCCCGGGCAGCGCAGGTTTAGAGGGGCACGATTCAACGTACGAGGATCTAAATATTTATCAGGAATCCCTGAGGGTCCCTGCGGGTATTGCTTTTCAAAAATTCAATCGATTTTGTTTCTGTTTATTTTTTATAATAAGCATTCGAAATGCACTTATACATTGAAACTGCGAGAGAATCGAAGTCCTGATCTGCTTTACAATACGTGCAATATTGTGAACTTGAAATGGGTGTTTGGATTTCATGACGTCACATTCGCGGTTAAGTTAATATTAAACGAAATTTAGGCGTATATTAGGTAGCTCGACAACTCATTCCATAGATTAAAGTCCTAATTATTTGAACTCGCAGAGTTCGCCCCTGTATTCACAACTTTCACCAAGCGCGCGCGATTTGCATAATTTGAGCATTTTTATGCTTTATTCCTTGAGGTTCCACTGGCGACTTATATTTCTTTGTAACTGAAATGTCTCTTCAGCGCTGAAAAGACTGTTGGGCGCCAAGTCGAGTGCTGAAAAGCGCTCCAAGCACTTTAGCTGAAATTTTCTTGATATTTAAACTTAGATAAGATCACTTTTTGCACAGTGGAGCTGGTATTTGAGTAGAAAGTACTTGTATTTTGTGTTGGGCGCACCAGCTCAAAATATGTATAAGTACTGGTACCTGGTATAAAAAAAGAAATAACCAACAAATTGATTATATGTATTGTATTAGAAATGTGTTTACTTACTTACATATGCACGGTAGAAAATATTCCTGTTTCGTAGAATAGACTTGAGTGGAATATGTATTAACACTTTGTCCACCACTATGTGCTTAGCATACCTTTTTATATCTAGACACTCTCACATTCAGTACTATACCTAAAGTACTTCCATCTCCCCTCGCTCCATGAACTTGGTAAATAACGCCGGCACCACACTCCTGTGTGAGCTCGAGAATGCACCATAAAAATGTTAAATAGTTGCGGAACATGCTTCATACAGTGCAGACCAGACATTACACACTCATTACACGGTTAGCGTTGAAGTTGGCTCCATTAACTTAAGCTTACTTTAGCTCATATAATGTCTTAGGTACATACATTATATAACTACAGTTAGCTGTGATATGAAAAAAATAATATGATTTGAAATCTAAAAAGCTATCGTTTAAGTAAAAGTAAAAAAAATATCAAAAAAATTGTCAAAAAGTTATAGGTTAAGTTACTATACGTGTCAGAAACTTGAATAACACACATTTTCACATCTTTTTTTGAAGTCCACAAACTTGAATAACACACATTTTCACATCTTTTTTTGAAGTCCAGAAAATTGAATAACACACATTTTCACATCTTTTTTTGAAGTCCAGAAAATTGAATAACACACATTTTCACATCTTTTTTTGAAGTACAGAAAATTGAATAACACACATTTTCACATCTTTTTTTGAAGTCCAGAAAATTGAATAACACACATTTTCACATCTTTTTTTGAAGTCCAGAAGCGCTGCTTAATAATACCAGGCTATTATTTACTGTCCACCTGTAGGACATAGGTCTCTTCTCGTACAGAGAAGGCATGAGCATTAATAGCCACGCTTGCTCAAGGAGGGTTGCTGACTTATAAATAATGCTGGACAATCCATATCATCTAGCCCTGAGCAGAGCTTGTGTTATGGGTACTAGATGACTGATAAACGTGCATAGGAAATACCCAGAATACCCGGAACATATCTTTGTAGATCTTACAAACATTTGTCCCAAGACGGGAAACGAACCCGCAACCTCCTGCGTCGCAGACGGACCTTAGCCCGACGCGCCACATAGGACGTCTGACGTTATATAAATTGCAAGTTCTGGTCTCCTCAAGATATGTTCCTAAACCAATGTTATTGCTGGACATAGGCGTCCTCTAAGATTTCCACAACGATCGGTCCTGCGCAGCCTTAACCTAACAATCCCAAACAAGCTTAATAAAATAGGTTTCCACAACACCAGACGTCCTGCTGATTTGGTAGCGTGGTTTTTAATAACTAACATAAAGCCAATAGAATCTAAAATACCAATAACAAAAGTAAAACGACTTTACCTATCCACGTTTTGCCTCATCCTAAGCAAACACAAAGTTGTGAAGGTTGTTGAGAAATATACGGGGCCCGTGACGTCATCATCATTGTTATCACTTATACCTACAGAAGAGGGAACCCCTGTAATAAAACACATCTATTCATAATACGCTGCTTACAATTGTCGTGATATATGCTTATGTTTGGCAAGACATCTTGGTTGTTGCTTGGCGAGCAGACCAGCGACACACAATTACGTTATTGGTAAAATATATAAATCGGTCCAACGTTTCAGTCCAACCAATTATTTGGGACTTTTTTAAATTAAAAAACATAAAATCATAACAACACGCCCATAGTCCCTGATGGGTTAAGCAAAGGTGATACTATTGTACACTCAGTTATGTTGAAGTCCCATGTAATAGGGGGCGAGCCTATTGCCATCAACCAGGTTAATTTTGGCTACGGACTGCTAAGAAGTAACTCCAAATAGGCAACCAGCACTTTTATCTACTGTTCGATTGAGGCACAAAACCATTCATCGGGGAAAATACCAGTGTCCAATAAAAATCGCTCGTCTGTATCACACAAACAAAGTACTACATTAAGCCTTTTTATTACTCGACATTACTTGAAGTAATGCACGGGACATATCCTCCCACGGGGTAAGTAGTGCCCCAAGTGATAGCTAAGTGCGTGCGCACACAATCCATCACGGCAACAATGGCGGCGGCCGAGCACCGCCCGCGCCCGGCGCGTGAGGGCATCATGTGCGCCGACACCTCGGCTAAAGTAAAAGCTTGCCTACATTGTGTACAGGTGGGGAAATAAGTGTTACGTTTCTTGGTGATGCTGGGAGACGGGTTCTTTAAAGAACAATTTTCTCAAATTTTTATGTGACACGTCTAGCAAGGTTTTCGATGGATCCAATCCCCTTGACAAATATTTTTTACACAATTTTGACAATAAGTCAAAGAAGTAATAATTTGCAAGCTAGATGAGTTCAATGTTTCCTTTCTGAGAACTCTAAGAAGAAGCAGGTTTCGGTTGGCGCAGTGGTTGAGCCATCGGCTGCTGCGCCGCGTGTTGTGGGTTCGATCCCCGCACGGAACAAAAATTTGTATGACCTACAGGTAGTTTTTCCGGGTCTGGCTGTTTGTGTATGTGAGTTTAAATGTTTGTAAACGCACCCACGACACAGGAGAAATTCCTAGTGTGGGGCAACGTTTTTTAAAAAAAAAAAAACACCGAAACAATCTCAGAAGTCACTATCTCTTCTAAGGCCCAGACATAATCCTGTTCATATCTGACCCGCCAGTGCAAGTTTTTGTCAGTAATAAAGTAGCTCAACATATAAGATTTCACATAATACGATTGTATTATTGGAACAAAGATTGTTTTTAAAGTGATTGAAAAGTTTTCGCGTAATTCTTTACAATTTCTATTTATATTTATATGAATCTTGTTAATTGTTATAGGCTGCTGTTGAGCCCGTATCTTCTCAACTACTCTGTCCTCCCTGCCACCACATAAGCATACTGTACTCGAGTGTACGCGTAACAAGTATTCCATCAGCGATATTGACGCGACCCTGCGCCTCACCTGAGCACCACACATCCAAGAACACGCCAATTGTTTGTTTGTTCACACGACACCCTCGTTCCTTAATTTTGATAACTAAAAGAGCAATTCTGGAAAGTAGTGTTAATGCTTGTAGCTAAAAGGATATTCTTGTCTAATCTAGAGACCCAAATGTAATTAGTTAGGATGTAGAAAAAAGCGAGGGTGAACTACTTGTTCTGTCTGTAGACAAAAATTAGGATGTTAAGGTAAGTAAAATTATGAAGGGAAATATCTCTTTATTTGAAAGTAGTACATAACTATGGACTAAATACTCAGTAGAAATATTGAATTAAACTCTTTATCTCATGCCACCTCCAAAATGTGTAGAACCATGATCGTAGCGTGCCTACGGCGTAGCAGCGTTGCAGTGCAGCTACGTCGCCACGGGACTCCACTGGTCGGCTCGCAGTGAAAAATCAAAAGATATTTTTTGGGTTAAACCACACACTTTTGGCTTTAACGTCATATACTTATTTTGTCTTTAGTTATTATATCACAAACATAAAGCAGGATCTTTAAAAAAAATATCTGTCTCATTGAAATTCAACATTATTCAATTAAATTCAAGTGAAGCATAATTAGCGTAATATTTCCATAACGAGCTATTGGAAAAAACATTACATCACATTAAAAGCCTCTCAGTAATTCGCTCAATTTGCGTAACATCAGTGAGATCTCATCTTCCGAGTATGTTAACTACGCTAACTTGGTGCGTGATGCTATTACTGCGATGGGAATTTTAATCACGATACGTATCAGTACGCGGCAGTGTGTGTATCGAGTTATTGTTTCATGTAGCATAGGGGAGGAATAGAGCTGTTGGGGGTAGCAGTTAGCAGTGTGGAATATTTAAAAAAAACTAACGACGAATTATTCTTGTTCGGCTGTCATAACTGTTGTTTAGGTGTTATAACCTTGTGACTAAATAAAAACAGCCGCACGGATTTGATCGAAGATAAGCCACGCTTGCCTAGGTCAGTCTGTGGATGGGTGATCGTTCAATACGTATCGAAACTCCTCCTTAATTCGAAAAGCACGTTAATCTGTTGGTCCCCGTTGTTATTGATAGGTCTTTCACAGTCGTTCCAAGTAAAATAATGACAACTAGTCTCACCAAGGGGTACAGTGATGCCCGGTAACTAGATTTTGGAGTTCAGATAGGCAGTCGCTCCATGTAAAATACTGGTATTCAGCTGCATCTGGTTAGACTGGAAGCCGACTACAGCATGGTTGAGAAAAGGCAGGCAGATGATGATGATGATGGCTGTCATAAGTGTGTAACACTTATCGTCCGCCTGTCTGTCTTTCTGTCTCGGATACATCTTCCCGGACCTACTGTAGCGGACTTGAAATTTGGAAGACATATGAACAATGCTTGCCTGCTTACAAAGTAATGGGGCGAATTACAAAAATATTATAAATGTCGTTGTACGTGGAGCCGATGGACCATGTCTAAAAAAAGACCTTCCTTCTCTCCGACGTATATGAAGCAAAATAACAGAAATATACCTAGGAGATGGAAGTTTATGGAAATATTACATTCAAAATAAAACGATATCTCCATCACAGGTTTAAAAAAAATGCGAAAACATTTTCCATAAAAATTATAGCTAAGCTGTTGTAAAAACAAAATATTTTTTAATTTATACTTGATAAAATGTTTTTCCTACAAAACCACATATTTTTCCAAGTAACCGTTAAAATCTTATACTAATATATATTTTAACTAAAGCACAGAAATCTTGATATTTCGACAAGTTGCCATGTCGGGTCGTCAATTCAACTACATATGAAATTACATAACATTACGCCTGTATTCCTCGAAGGGTTGGGCAGATGTGCCCTATAGTAATGCCCACATTTCGCCAGTTATGTTGAAGTCCCATGTAATAGGAGCCTGTTGCATAATCAAATCCAGACTCCGGGCTACTGACGAGAATATGCCTTTTGAAAAGTCTCAATAACACTTTGCTCGACCCGGGAATCGAACCCAGGACCTCACTATCTGCGGTAGCGCTTGAGGCCAACTGCCAACTGCCTCGTTGGTCTAGCCAACGAGGCAGTTGAATATGAAATTATTTATTTATTTAAGTGTAGAATAAGACTGGCGTCGGTGAGCATACAACAGTAACGTATATTACAAAAGTAAAGGTAACATTATGTTAAACCATAATATTATTATGGTTTATTAATTTACACTTCCAAATTCAGGTAATCCCACTTCCAACCTATTAACTGGTACCTTATGTATATAAGCTAATTTGTTTATCAGCGTAACTTATAGGCTCCATACCACACAAAGTGTTCCAGTCGCCGGCCGTCAGTCCGTCAGTCGTGACTAATCTACAGATCTGCAGCGCGGCTCGCCTTTGTGTATCGTCTGATGTTTGATGATAGTGATAACTAGTAAAGGGTCATGTTTTTAGGGTTCCATAGCCAATTGGCAAAAACGGTAGCCTTATGTTTTTCGAATGTACATCCGTCCCTCGGGATGTTACACAGCCAGTTTACTCGGAGACTACCAATAGTGTATATAATGCCAACACTATTGCGATGGAATCTGAAAGGAAGGTGTCTTCTATAGATCGCTAAACATTGATGTAGTAAAGTGACGATAAATATATGACTATAGGTGACAATCCCCATATTATGTCACCGAGGGAACAAAAAAAGCAGTACACACAAGCGTGAGGTATTGTTGGATCACATAATGAAAAAAAATTACCCTCCAAAGTATTTTTTAGTATATGTTGATAATGTTGTTCGCGTTGTTGTTGTTTTTTTTTATAATGGTATTGAATATTTCTTGCAACAGCAAAAATAACGTAACTAAAAACAGTTTATTTTAGAAACAACAACGGTGTTCAACCCCACCACGGAACCCCTTACCGTGCGTGGTCCATGGTGCACTCGGATAAAGATCTTTGTTTTTAAATGTGCTCGTAATATGCAGGAATATTATCTGCAGGGGAATCGTCAATGTTGATAATTACTGAAAATATTTCTAACACGTGATGGAATCATAATCTAAGATCTATCAAGTGTAATATCGGTGTCTGAAGGTTATTTGAAAAATCAAATAACCTTTAGACTGACCTTACATTAATAATCGTCTTCTTAATTCCATACCAACCTATTGGTGTAATACATTTAAGAAAAGGAAAATATCTAATCGCAAATGAAAGTAATTGCGTTTCTAGGAGAATATCTTTACCAAGAAGCTGTACAAATTCCGTTAAGTAAGTTCCTCCATTAATTATCTCCGAGTAACAGAAATAATTAGTACAATAGATCCATTAGTACAGAAAATACGACATAACAGGGGAAATCTTTTACCACTCGGCCTACGCCGTAGCCACGTAGCTGCGTAGCCGTAGACTCGGCGTCTACGACTTTATTCCGTTCGCTACGCACTAAATACTCTTTTGAATACCGTCGCATTATTTATTCGGCGTGTATTGTGCAAAAGTAATGGCCGGCATAAAGTTAGGGTCACAATTATGGACCAAAACAGATACAAACGTTCAACATTATTTATACAAGTTGGTTATTTATTGGCTAAATTTTTCGCCCATTGTATTCAACCTTCGACCTTTGGATTATAAATGTCTATTTTGGTTTATTAAGCTAATGTTGTTGTTAATAAGAGTGCTTGTACACGACGTGGTTTATTTTAATCATGAACTTTATAGGTCATGTGATAATCTGGGAGTTTATCTGAATTATCCCAATTGCTTTTTAGTTAAAAGAGTTTATTAGTAAGTTATGTATATCTAGCATTATCTTTGCTTGTTGTGTTTAAAAGAATTTGTGTCAATACACAATGAGGAAGAGTATTAATTTTATTTGATATTTCAATGTGTGTGTTTCTATGAGATATTTTGAGGCTGAAGTTTGTCAGAATTTTAAACAGAGCCTTAAAGAAAAGGTGTTTCCCTCAAGAATATTTACAAAAACATAACATCACCGGCTAACTTCAGGAAATTTCAGTAATGTGCCGTCAGAACGCTATTAAATCAACAAGGAGTACATATTACTCCCGGCGAGGCACTACTTCTGCATATTTTAGCATCTACCAACTACATTATACACCCACACTCATATTTAAATCAAGGGAATAAAGCTCATTTTAATATAATTTGGGGGTACTAATAAAGTGACTTGGTAAACTAGTTGCATATATCAAAATTGCGTACAAAGTTTGGTTTGCAAATGCATTATTCCTTATCTTCTAATTTGTAAGGTTGATTTTCCTTTGACTGAAGTATCCGGCGGGCGTGGTGTTTGGTATAAAGCGACAGGCTTTGTCCCGCGGTCAGCAATAAGAGGAAACGGCGCCATCTGCCGGCCGCTTTCGTATCCGGGCGCCGACTTCCGGTCAGACTCGAGTTGAACTGAAATTTTGATCAGGATATAATGCGGCTTATTATGCAGACCGCGGCGGACGGAGGTTTTTGTCTTTATTTCAGTGTGTTCAGGTGGAAAGGAATTTTAATTCGTCGGTCTGCGTTCGTTAATTTTAAATTGCTTAAATGGCGTTCGTGTTTTTATTGTCATTAAGGTAATATTGGTTAAATTGTGTTGTATGAGGGTAGAATATTTATTCTCATATTCATACGTCGTTAAATTGCTCAAATTATTTCCAAAAAAAATCTCTGTGTCAATTAATTGCACAAAAAGACACGATTTCGAATGCGAACAAAGTATTTATACTTTACAAGCTGATGAAGACAAAACACAATAAAAAACAAAGCCGTTTGTAAAAACATCTCCCTGGCTCAGCCCCACAGTATTAGCAGCACTAGCAGATTGCTCAGAGCACTTCACTAGCGACCTAATTCAACAACATGTGTGTACCGCGAGCACTTCCTACACAACCTTTTCTTTCCACAACAAAGGATAAATAAAACCCCCATTAATAAGGTTCCGTTGAGCGCAAAAAAGCGTACCTTATAGTGTGAGAGCGGAGCGAGCGAATAGAGCGGAGTGAGCGGCTAATCGAATCAGTGTACCTGCTCGCTGGGATACCCCGAGTAGCTGAGCTGAGTCTCTTCATAATTACCTCGCCACCGGACTGTGATAGTTTTTAAAGGTTTTTCTTTATTATGAAAATGCGTAGAGTGGTTCGTTTTTTATTTTCACTTATTTTTTGTGCCATCAGACATGCGTAAACAACTGTAAGTACTTCCCCAATGCAGCGTCTCGTGGATCTGGCCTTAAAAGCTGTCTGTTACCTCGTTCCAGCTCGTTTCAGTGTAACTTACGGTATTTGTTTCTCAGAGAAGTCGTCTAGGAAATAACGCCCTCATTGTTTAAAAAAAATTGACGTTTAAAATTTTTAACGGATTTAAAAATAACATGACACCTTTTTTCTCGAAGGGTTGGGCAAAGGTCTACCTATAGCACACCCATATGTCCCACGTTATAGGGGGTTAGCCTATTCCCATCAACCGGGCACAAATCCAGTCAATGGGTAGCTGCGCTGAAATTCCTGATAACCGGAAAGATCACATTGCCCGACCTGGGAATCGAACAAGGTCGATCTAGGTTATTTATATAGATAGATATTTTTTACCGATTTGCAAGTTCAATATAATTAACAAGTTTCCTAATCCTATCCTCTGCTACCTACTCCATAATGGCTCGCTACACATTAAATCCCACTCATCCGCGAGACACACGTTTAAATCCTCCAATCGTCGACACTTGAGAACAAAGGAGGTTGATACACAGTGGCGGCGGGTGTGTGTCCGTCGTGTACACACGCCTTATTTACGTACCCAACGGATAGTGTTTACTGTTTGTCGATGTCCCTCCTAACAACGGGACTTACTTGTGCAGCTCTTAGGGAAATCTTCGCAGGCGTCAGTGTGTTTGGAGTCTTGTGTGAGACATTACACGAATACACGTGTATTTTGCTGTGGAATTATATTGTTGGTTCAGTGCCTGAGTCATTGACTGCTGCGTGACGTGGGTTCGATTCCTGCACGGACCAAATATTTGCAAGGGCTATAGGTAGTTTTTCCGGGTCTGGCTGTGTGTGAGTTTGAATGTTTGTAAACGCACCCACGATACAGGAGAAATTCCTAGTGAGAGTGGGGCTACGTTTTTTTTAAAGGAAAAGAAAATATCGTTTCGAAACTAAGTGTGGTTCTTTCCTCATAAGACCCATCTCGGACACTAATCTGCATGATCCCCACATGATCTAACCAAGATTATGTCTGGACTTTAAAAAACACTGATCCCTGAGTTTCTTCCGGTGTTTCTTCTTCTCAGAGTAGTCAGATAGCGACACCAACATAATTATAAAAAAATAAAAAATAATAATAAATAAATAATAAATAATGCTGAACAATCCACACAGCATCATCTAGCCCCAAGCTAAGCAGAGCTTGTGTTATGGGTACTAGATGACTGATATACTTAATACAATACATAACATAGATAGATATTTTTTATTATACATAGCAAATACCCAGAACACCCGAAACAAATATTTATAGATCGTACAAACATTTGTCCCAAGGCGGGAATCGAACCCGCAACCTCCTGCGTCGCGGCGGGCCTTCACCCGCTGCGCCACATAGATCATCAAATTACTTGTTGACATGTAAAAGTGTTTGTAAAAACCTATTTACAGAAATAAACATCATTTATCATCATTTATAAAGGTTCAATGGAATTTTTTGTTAATACCTAAAAAGTTTTGGTATTTACTGGCAATATTTTTTCTCTAGACATTTGGTTGTCATTGGTCAAAGTCAAGTCAAATAATCGATTTAATTACACCATTAAAAAAGGGCACTCTACTACGTCAAATTTACAAGTAAAATAAAGTACAATAAAAAAGTTAATTAAAAATATCTGCCCACGCATTTGGTCTCTAAGAGTGCCAAAGGAATACACAGGAAGCACATACTTTTATAGGCTGATAAACACAATACCCTTCGGCGCCTCGAGTCGCGCAGTCGGGTAAAAGTGATTCTAGTTGTCCCTTGGTGGAGTGTTGTCTAATTCTCTGAATTACGTATACATCTTACTCATACTTGTTCTAAACATCTATACAAATAAACAAAATTGAAGTGTCTGTTTGTAATGTCCCAATAACAGCCTTTAAATTTTCACACGCACTTAGTGCGTGTGAAAAATTAAAGGTAATAAAACCAAAAAAGCATTTTTTTTGTTGCCTGTCTGTTTGTTGTAGGTGATTTCAGAAACAGCTGCACCAACTTTATGGGCAGAATATATAATAATTTTAGTTACTAATGTGACCGCTACTTTTATTTCAGAAGAAGAAAATGGTTTCCGCGCAATAAACTGAAACTCCGTGAAATTTTGTCAAATTCTACGTGGAAAATTCGCGGGCACTGCTAGTACATAAATATAAGTCTTTATAGTCAGAGAAATACCACTACAATATACAATGCAAACAAAAGAAGCCCACTATTCACACTCAGAGCACACAAAATATCGTCAACAATATATCCGTGTATTGCAGGCGACCGGTATATTTGATATAAGATACAATTGATGGGCTCGCCCGCGCCCCGCGGCACTCTCATATTGCGCTATATTTGCACACCGCTGTGTAAGGCTCGCGACACCGACACTATTGCCTGCTTCTGCTCGCCTAGTACCTGGTATTTGGAAACTGTATTTAGTTAGAAGTTTAGTTAGTTGGTAAAAAAAGGTTTTTTGCTAATGAATGTTGTATTACCGTTTCTGCATGGGATCGCAACAAGATGGCGAAAATATTGCCCTTACCAACAAAGAATTCGTTCAAATATTTATTGTTTTACAGAATAACTTTATTTTCTTAATGATTTTTATTTCTTTAACAACGATAAAACATATATTAATACATGAAAAAATGAAATAAATAATCACAGGGCATCGAAAAATTCATACGCATTACTGTCAACGGTAAAAGTGCCCAGAAGGTTGGCAGCATTGCCACATTGAATGGCAAAAATAGTTACATGTACAGAGGTCAGCACATCAAGCTACCCCAACCCGACCAATTTCTTTGATAGTTTTTCAACTTTATTTCAACAGATTAAGGTTAATGTTCAATTGAAAATTGGAAAATTTGACGGTTTCGGATAGCTTGATGTGCTGGCTTCTCTACGAATATCGCATCAAAAAATTCGACATTACAAAAAAATAAACAAAACTGCATAAAGAAAAGGAATATTATAACTTTTGTAACAGACATCGTGAACTAACAGGCAATGTTACCTCTTAGCCGCCGTTGAGAGCCTCATATTGAAATCGTTCGAATTAAATTAAAACGTAAACAAATACAAATTGAAGTGTAAAACAGTTCTGGTTCGTGGTTATAAAAATAAAACAAATCGAAAATAAAAATACCCTTTTATTACAGCACTTACAAAACATAAGAAAACGTTTCTTTCAATAGGAATCACATAAGCGACGCACGAACGTGTAAAAGTTGCTATAAAAGCTATACAAAAGCTAGTGAGCCGGTTCAGGCATGTGTCGGCGATATTTCCATGTATTTATTTCCCGGAGCGCCAGACGACTAATAGGGAAGCGCTCGTGCCGGCTCGGACGCCGCACAGCTTTTTACATACCAATACACTTTGCAAATTTGATTTCCTTGACTTTGGAGTTGAGGTAGTTGCACGCTGTCTACGTATGTAATGTTTTGTTGTTCGACAATTGTTCTGACTTAAACATTTAGTCTAGCTTAGTTGCTCAACACTCCGCTGTTATCCCCGGGTTACACAAGTCAGAATATTAAAATGAGTGGTACGGTGGGGGGCGCTACTAGCTCCATAGAACCCCATACTATTAAACAATCACACTGGTTTACCGACTATCTTTCACTCCACACATATATAGTAGTTTGATAGCTTGCCAACACTTCTGCTATCCTTGTAAAAATAGCCCAGTGTAATCCGCATGACAGATTTGATTGGAATCATATTATCCTATAAACCCTCCGCCAATCATCAGGACGGTCGATAACTTATTGAACCCAGTCTTGCCTCACACATACACGTCGTAACACATACATTTACGCTTACCACGCGCGTCCATATAATCACAATCATTTTGTGATTTTCTTAATTTGATTTTTTTTATATCGTTCTCTTGACAATGTTAAAAAAATTGTTGTGAACGTCGTCATTGGCGTAATGATATGAATCACAATATTTTGTCACACTGCTTGTCAGCTGTGAAGTTACCTCTTATAAATAAATAGATAATACACCCGAATAGGTACACCGAATATGAATATCCGAACGATACTTAACACACACATTCGGATACCTAACATTAGTATCACGTGTATTATTGTGCAACCAAAAGCTTTCAATCTATTAATTTAAACACTATTTGGGTTTGTTCATTGCGTTCACTACAAACCGACACTGCGGTAGAGCTCTATTCAGCGAGTGGCGACACCGTACACAGCTGTGAAACGCTCTGATTTCTTTCAATTCTCGCTCTATGTAGAGACAAAGTTTTGTAAAGCGCGGCCTGTCATTTTAACTGAAAGTGCCGCCGTCTGGACAGGGAGAGTTCTAAAGGAATTATTGTAGTACATTACTGAATGATTTTTTAAATGGAGTTGAAACAAAAACTGCTTCACAGAACCTGTGTCATTAATAATTTGTTGCTGAGTTGTATCAAAGACACAATGGACCTCTACTGCTTCAGTATGAAGAACCCAGTTTGACACGATCATCATTTCTCATAGTCAATAAGGTAAAACCACATTGCATAGTCACATTACCTAGGTTTTCAGCAGAGGGGTTTGTTTTCTTAATTGGACTTCTTCATTTTGTACTTTTCCGATCGAACTTTAGCAGAGCGTAGTTCTGAAAACGAAAGATTCCCATGTTACTTGCCGATAATGTAGCTTTCTATTGTTTTTTTTTATCGGTTAAGTAGAACAATTAAACAAACAAATCTTTCCTTTTTATAACGTTAAGTTCATCATACACAACCCAGTTACTGGGCAACACAATACCCCTTGGTAAGACTAGTTGTCAGACGTTCCGTAACGACTCCCAAAGATCTACAAATGCATTTTTATAATATTAAGTAAAGGAAACTTTATGCACAAGTAAAAATAACCGCACAAAGGCGCATTTGATGCCTCAGGCATTCCCTACCAGTTTACTGGCTGATGCAGGTACAGGAAATGCTTGGCGCAACAACGATAACTTACAAATGCTTTCCTAAAAAGAAATTGAACCAACAAGCTTAAAATTGTGGTACCATTCTATGCCCGTGCTTACCAGAATGCAAATGTCCAACTATCACTACTACGAGAGTAAATAACACCACGCATGTTTACTCCGAAGGAATGGGTAGATGTTTAAAAAATGTGTGTGGTTGTGTGTGTGAGAGAGAGAGAGAGATAGAGATAAAGACAGGTTTTGAGTATACATGTGTCACTAAGTAGGCGAATAACATCACTCTATATTAATTATTATTAATTAAATCACTAGTTGTAAAAGTAACTCTCATCAATCATAATTTAAATCGTGTAGCCATGTTATCCACTTTTTACGCATTCATATTTTATTTTAACATACTGTACTGTACCAGCCTAGTACTGTCCCACTGCAGGACAAAGGCCTCTTCTCATACAGAGAAGGCACGAGCATTAATCACCACGCTTGCTCAAGAGGGGTTGGCGATTTCAGACTATTATTAATTATATTAGTCCAGGTTTCCTCACGATGTTTTCCCTCACCGATGTCAGTGATGTCCAAGATAAACTTAGAAAGTACATATGAATCGTAAAACTCACATAAGTACTTGCCCAGGTTTGAACCCACAACCTCGTGCGCAAGAGGTTTTATTAAAAGCATCACCCACATACAGAGAGTACATTAAATACTTATAACCATATTATAAGGAACTCCAAAACTCCTGAGGACTCTAAAACATGGTAACAGCCAAACGTTTTCACGGAGTTTGTGTCTGTCTGGTCAATTTAATATCGAGAACCAATCTTGGTTGCTCGCAGCCCGGCTTACTGCGGGGAGCAGGAGAACAGGAACTTGTGCAGGAGCGCCTGCGATTAGTTAAGTAACAGTTTTAAACTGTTTTTGCTTTGAAAGTAAAACTTAGAGCATGCCATACCTGGAGCCTGAGTTCTTAAGTAAAAGAATCGCTTGAAGTAGTCTGGTTGTGAAGGCGGATAATTACGTTGATACTCGGTTGCATTCGAAGGGATCTGGATTTTCAGTTAAATGGTATGATGATGATGATGTCCTTAGATGATAGTTGCTAGACCTGCTACTTCCAATTTTTTGAATTAGCACTATTTGAATTTTGTATTACATAACATCATGCATCTATTCCTCGAAGGATTGGGCAGAGCTGCACCTATAGTAATACCCACTATTTGCCAGTTATGTTTTAGACCCACGTAATTTGGGCGAGTTTATTACCATCCCGGGAATCCGGGAAACGAACCCAGGACATCACGCTCAGCTGCCGCGCTTGTGATCACTAGACCAACGAGGCAGTCAATTTTGTATTATTTATCTTATAATACCTATTGCATCTCTCAATGGCTGGACATAGCAAACTTACCTGTAACTAACACAAAATATTACCTATGATACACAATAAATGATGTTGATTTGTTTTTGAGACATGTCAATCTAAACGGACACAAACATACTTTGATAAATAATAGTACTATCTTACACTTTGTGCTGATGATGACAACAATCGTGTTTGTAGTATTTCGACAGAATAATGAAGTTAAGGTCCAAATATACAACTCATATTTTTAAACACCTGCCTGTAATCTTAAAACTCAATTCTGTCGCACACTCGAATCGAAAAAAACCCATCACACAGTATTCGTCTTATCTAGAAACTAATAAATTATAAAAGGAATGTACGTAACGAATCCATTGCCGCCTCAGTAGACTCTATCTGCGATACCTTTGTCGCAGTGTCGCGCTGCCCTCCTACACTTTAGAGCAATTTTCAGTCAATAAAACGGTTCAAATTGAATCACTAGTACGTTCCGGGTGCATAAGCGAGTTAACCCCGCCCCCTCCTGTCTTCCCCCCCACCGCTCCCCTCTCGACCCGAGGGGCATGCACTTAATGCAGCGCTGTTAATTGTAAGTGAATTCGCAATAAGTGACTTCGGTAAAAATTGGATGATTCGGGCGGTGGACGTGTGAGTGTTGAGGTTTTTTATTTAAGTTCGAAATTCTGGAGATTCACCAATAAAGTTCAATACAATATCTATGTTTCTATATTCATTTGGAACTTTTATTTAACACTAGTTGGGGTATACGTCTATTTTACGGGATAAAAGTAGCCTCTGTGTTAAACCTGGGTATGAGTTACTTTCATAATAAGTTGCATTCAAATCCGTTCAGCCGTTCCAGCATGAAGGAGTAACATACATACACACACACGTACGGACAAACTTTCGAGATGAGTGCGAAGTGTGACTAAACCCTGGACAGGGTTACCACTGTGACGGTAAGGGACGCCAAAACAGACTACACACTTTCTGCTCAGATTTAAACGAATCCTGGGAAAACCGAACTCAGTCTTCTTGAGATTTTAACACAATTCGTCCTCAAAAAGCATTTCCAACCAGCAATTATTCTCGGAGAGCTTATTTTTGGCGTAACCTATTACACCAATATTATAACCCTTTTAAAAAACTTGGCATTCGCCATCTCTCTTACATATACAGCTATTCCTATACTCATCTCTGTCTAGAAGGTTGGAAGTGACTTAATTATAAACGCGCTGACCCAAGACCCATGTAATGTTAAATTAACAAAGTACTTGAACCCTTTTTAAATGAACCTTTGCGTATCTGGTTTAATTCGGACCGGTAATATGTACATGAACATTTTAGGCACCCTGATTATTTTCGTACATGAGAAATTTACGGTCTATGGGAAAACCAAAAATCTGCCTTTAAACTTTCTGTTGCAAACCCGTTACTTAGGTTAGTAGTGAATAATACCGCTAAAACCGTATTTCCAGTTTAAGTCCTAAGCTTGTACCTAAATGCTTTTGTACAGTGAATGATGCTGTATTGGCGCAGCATTTCCATAATATATTTCATAGATGCACTATTTTCTCTGTAAATATAAAAATACCTGTCTCTCGCTTCAAATATTTTGATCCGTAATAACCCGAGAAGGGTACCGACTACACAGTCAGCCAAGTCCCCAGGCTGCACGCCGCCGCGCCGTCTTATCAAATTCAACTTGTAGGAGTATTAAAGAGTGTGCAGTTCAAATATTGACGCTCCGGCCGCCACCCCGCTCGTGATATTGCGGGGCTACCCTCTCTGTACCCAATTTTATATATTTGATAGTGTAGGTACACAGTACTGCCGTTTGTATCAAAAGGGGGCACCAGGACAAATATGTCCCAAACCTGATGAAAACGTAGCGCAAAATATCCAAGAATTCAAAAGAAATTATTATGTACCAATGTTTTTGGAAATTTAGCAATTTCATCAGTTTAAAGAATGAAAAATAATAAGATTCTACGTACCTAATTTAGGATAAGTTTCTGGAACAAAATTTTTCGCAAAATTTATGAGACGGTTTTATCAAACGCGCGTCAAATGCTGTGATTGGTAGAATTAAATGAAATAAAATTAATGCTGTGATTTCTTTAATGAACAGCCATCACTTACCTTGCGTATAGATAGTGACGCGTCAATCAATTAATTTAAAAAACCAGATTTTTGAACAGTCTTGACATATCTTGCGAGAACCCGAGAACTTAACTTTTAGTATTTCTCTTCTAAAATAAAGATGTAAAAACTAATACTTTTGTGAAAAAAGCTCCTGTTCCCTGCTGCTCCTGTGTGTAGGGTACGTGTGGGTGGGTGGCTGCGTCGGGTTCGATATGCGGTTATTATTGAGGGTTGGCCGTAATTGGAATTTTTAGTTGGGGAGGGTCACCTAATCTAAGGGAAATTCGCTTTCCGAACTAACTCGATATTCTTGATAGGTTTTTCGTAAATATGAAACCATACACCTACAGCTATACCAAGCTCAAAGCATTTGTTTTGATGAAACCTACTACTGGCACTTTTTAATTATCATGGGGTAGGCAGTCAAAAAGATTAAGGTAGTTTTCTATTCCCAAGCTTAGTAGGTTGCTTATGGGGAAGAACAAGCAATAAACTCCATGTTACTAAAATATTGGTTACTGTACACTAATCTGCATGGTCCTCATATGATCGATCTGACCAAGATAATGTGAGACTGACCTCTGACTGAGTTTGTTTCGGTATTTCTTCTCAAAGTAGTCAGCTAGGACCCGTTGACCTCATTAATTTCTAATTTGTATTTTTGTTATTTGTGAAGTGTTAAAGTGTCTTTTGAAAACCCATTCACTACAATAAATGTCATCATTTATCATCTCCTGATGATGGCATTTTTCATGGATGATATGCTTGAATTCCGAACAAGTAGCTCTCAAAAATCTCCCACACATTTTAATCACTGTAGAAGAGCCTAAAGCTCGCGACTGGGCTAGCTTAGGGACGCCTACACATAATCTTCCCTTAGACATAACAAACTCGAACACAAGTAAATGAGTGTCGTGTCGATCGACAGATGAAGCTAATCGTGACTCGTCTGTAATGAGTGCGCCGCGCGGCGCTCGCCGTCGGCCGGACGGCTGCGAGCGACGCGCGGTGTGTCGGCACCCTTATGCCATGTGACTCTACGACTATTGCTCATATAGGAACGGTTATTGGTTGATTAGTGATTTTAGGCAGTGATTTGGAATGGTGTATAAGATCATTCTTCGTTTGCAATGTTGTAATGAAAAGGTAACACAAGAATCTGAACAATGGATGCGTTACAGATGCCCTTAGTAGTATTCTTCTTCGCTGACCGAACAAGAAGCGTACTCTCTCCTACATTACGAAAAGTAGATAGAACATTTAATTCATTTTAAAACTTTAAATTATATTTTGAATGAAATCCTTCCCGCAATAAAAGTAACTGAACGAGAAACTTGCACAAAATTAATTAACAAAATTCTCGGCGCTAATGAAATGTAAAAACTGCAGGTAGCACTGTATTACCACGAGACAGATGAGTACAGAAGGTTGATTTCATACCACTACCTAAAACGCATGCGCACATGATTGTCGTACGTCCATGTGTGCGTTGCGCCTGTTTCTGCTCATTGCACAAACCTGACCTTCTGAAACGATGAATTTCGTGGTGGTATTAAGTACTGTCCTACTGTAGCAGTATGCCAGCCAACTTGTATTCATTATCTGTGCCCACTGGGCCGAAAAGTGTGAATCGTCTGAACGAATAAAAGTCCTCATAAAAGCGAATATCGCCGTGAATCGCCGGCGATCGCAGCAATACGCGCGCGTCCGCTCCGGTGCGCGCCGATTTGATCCGATAAGGATTTTACACTATTTTGCCACAGAAATATTTTCGCGATTGTGAGCATTACCGATATTTCGCTTGGACGATATCCTATTTTTGTCGACACACAGATTTCGAACGATATGCTCGTAATATGAGAGAGTTCTTTATAAAGTAAACAGGGTCACTTTGATCGTCTGTGTGTTCATCGAAGCTACAATATGTGTCAGTACACAGTAATGAAGCAAATGTGTTTTAATATTCACTTGTTTTTATTTTTACTTTCAGGTTCTATTGGAGTAAAATAGAGAGGAGAAAAGTATAGGTAAGTTGAGTCAAACGTTTTAATAGTTTTAGATTGTTTAGACTGCGATCAGACTCACTACAGAAGTTAGAGTCTAATCAAATAGCTTAATACCGACCTCACCTGTAATCCGGCTTCCGATGCTGTATATCTTATAAATTTTTCTCAAATGAAAATCACGTTACACTGAATCCGGTAATGAAATTTTATCAAGAACTTAGTCCGCGGTGTTACGGAAGTTCCTGGAAATTCCCGACTGTGTGCCGACAACTCCCGGCTATTTTACAGATCTCTTTTCAATCCTTCGAGCTGAGACGCCTGCACACCGCCAGGGGAGCACTTCTTGTTAGAATGTTAAACAGAGTAAATTTTGTTGATGTATATAATTGTTTACTGAATAATAATTATTAGATAAATACTGGTATTTAATAACGGTAATTCTTGTATGATAACTGGGTTTCATCAAACAAATAGCATTATCAAATTTACTTGGATACCATTGGACATCAACTACATTATTGGTAACCAAGTTCTTACCATTGGAAACAATGCACTACCTATTGGACACCAAGTAATTACCATTGGGCACCAAATAATTACCAATGCATACCAAGTAATTACCAATTGACAACAAATACTTTTAATAATTAACATTGCACACCACGTACCAACTATGGGACTCCAAGTATTTACCACTACCATTGCTTGATAGCAAGTACTTTGGCGCAGTCGCAGGGCACATTTGTATTAATATTTATTTCTTTTGTTATTAAATATACATATTTATTAAGATAATTTAATGATGTTTCGTCAATTAAGTATTGGGTGCCTGAGCCTATGCCAAATTAAATGAATATTAACACGAAGAACCATCTCCGCATCTATAGTCAGTGTACATATTCCCTTTACTTTTACAAGCCAAACTTAGTTTATTATAGAGCTGCGCAATACTTCCCGAAGTCCGCAACTCCCGCAACTCCCGCAACTCCCCGCAACTCCCCGCAACTCGTCGTTCACAATCCCGCAGTTCTGTGACTTTATTAGCCGAGCGGAAGGGTATGCACTTCCGCTGTATGATTTCAATACGAGTACACTCTGAAGACTGAATCCATTTATTTCTTAGTTGAAGCGTCGATGGACCAAGTTTGTGATTGGTATGCAGCGATATTTGGTGCACGCTGGGTACAGCTTGAATTTGATAAACGTTTATATGTAAGATCATAGAAATCTCATGTTACGTCGTGTTACATATACATATAGTTATGGACCCTGTTGGGCACAGCTAAGTTTTAGGAGAGAGGAGGAAAAGCGCATACGATAAGAGATTCAAGACAATTGTTTACCAACTATGAATAGTATATAGGCCCTATTTACTAACTACTCTGAGAAGAAACTTCGTTCTTGTTCTTAAACCTTAGAAACACCGAATCAAACTCAGAGGTCACAGTCTATTTTAAAGTCCAGACGTTATGTCAGATCATGTGAGGACCATGCAGATTATTGTCTGAGTTATGTCTAAAGTTATTTTGTAAAAATGAAGAAATATTTGTTTTGTGTCATGTGTAAACAACAAACTCCTAAACCGATTTCAAAAAGTCTTTCACTTATATAAAGCTATATAGCCAGCGAGTAACATACGTGTTATTTTCAGATCTATGCTTTATAGGTTCCCTTTTAAAGCTTAGTTTTGAGGGGATGTTAAAGTTCGAAGGGAAACGTAGGAAATACACGCATACGTCGCGGGCGCAACACTAGTTTTCTAATAATAATACTTTAAATTTACTTACTATCAATTAAGTTACTCATTCACACTCTTGGTATTGCTAATAATTGTAACTTGATTTGCATACCGTTAAAACGGTGAGACATGTAGCACTATGCAATAATACGAACACCTTTTGTAAACATACCATGTTTCTGGCAAATAAATATTCTATTCTATTCTAGAGCGGGTATAAAATAACCCGTATAGGTATAAGTAGTTATTAGTGATCAGTATAATGTCTTCCAATGTTAGCGCACAATTCCGTCTGCCAATCAACGTCATGTTTAGAGTAGCACGTCATCCATCATCACTGTAATTCGCGCCGCACAATGACGATCTGCCTGCGCCGGGTGCAATATCGTCATCAATTAATGAGGGCTTTGTTTGGGAGGAGCATGGTGATGTCCAGCGTATAGTACATAGTATAACCACAGCACGCTGCTGCATTGATGATACGTGTTCAAAGATACAAGATAAACTACAAGGTCCAAAATCATGTACGAATTACACACCCTACCTACAACGCGCGTTTAAATATTTCGTCGTATTTTTCCTAATTTTTACGTTTTTTTCTTGTGATGTTATTTTTTGCAATTATGATTTCTATCTAACCCAATGAGATTTTTAATTTAAAAGTATAAAATTCACTTCTCTCATTCATCTGTTTTGCGATGAGACGAGACAGCTCACAGGTCGATAAGGAAGTATTTTAAAATGCTAGGATTTAAATAGCTTCACCTACTTGTCTTTACTTATGAAGAAAAATAAATTCATTCCTTTATATTTTAGAAAACGTCGTCTGCTCGTATTTCTATTTCCAGTACATGCAATCTTCGTAATTAGAAAAAAAAAACGAAAAAAAAATACTAATAATCATTTTGTTCGTTTTTTTAATCGAGTGCGCATACCTCTGGAACTAATCGGATCTGATATATTGTTTTGGATTCGATAGCACAATTCTCAAGGATGATAAAATCAAAATCAAAATCAAAATTCATTTATTCAAATTAGGCTGAGAATCAGCACTTTTTGAACGTCAAAGACGTTTACATAAGACAGTCCCCCAAAACGCCCACCCTTCACCACTTCCTAGTGTTTTTGCTGGGAAGAAGAAGTGGAGGAACAAACTCCCCAGCAACACGTCTGTCTGATAGGTTTGAAGAACCTGAAGCTATACAACACATTATGTCAAAAATAATAATTATGTCAATCGTCTTTATACGTCATTCAATTAAATAATTTGCTACATGTTAGCTAGCACACACCAATATGCCAAAATAAATAAATAAAAAGTTATATATACCAAAATCGACAATTAACTCAAGCAAAGCCTGCTAAACTGAATACATAAAAAGCCTCCAAGGCAGTCCAAGGGCGTGCCCGCTGACATGTGCAATGCTGAATTATATCAATACAACTCATTCACACAATGTAATGAGAGGATCATGTCAATAACATAAAAATATGGATAGTAGAAGAAACATACACAAAAATAAAGAACTATTAAACAGTAAAAGAACATAGCAACATTGTCCTGCGTTCAACAAAGCGACCAACTATTCTTGTCTTCTAAATAATCGTTGATCGAATAATATGCTTTAGAACAAAGGTTTGATTTAACTTTAGCTTTAAACGCGTTAAAAGGTAAATCCAGGAAAGAATGAGGTAGCATGTTATAAAAGCGGATACCGAGCCCCACAAATGAGCTCTGGACCTTATGAAGCCGGTGGAAAGGAGCGTACAGTTTGTGCTTATTTCTGGTATTAAAATTGTGGATGTCACTGTTTTTAGTGTACATATGTATATTTTGCCTAATGTATATTATGTTGGCAAAAATAAATTGAGAAGCCACTGTGAGAATACCAATCTCTTTAAATAGATCTCTTAAGGAGACTCTGGGCCCTAATTGGTATATATAATAGCCGCTACGACCCTTAGGAGCGGCAATGAAACCGCGAGGCGCAGCTAGTGGAAAAAGAAAATTAAACACATCGTCACAATCGCTTTCACATTAGGAATGTTCCCGAGAAAGCAAACACACCAGCAATCGCGGATCGCGTTCAATGCAATCGCCATCCGTTTCAATAGAGTCGGCAAGCAGACCGAATTACACAGCAGGAGGATAGTCCCGGGGGACGGGGGACGGGATAGCGAGCAAACAGCCGGGGGGCTATTATGTACAGAGGTGTTGAGGAAATTCATTATGTGATGCGGTTGTCTTACGACACCTGTAAAGTTAGCTATAAGAAGCCACTGTGGCAAAATTTTGTGCGAGTCGCGAATTTCGACCAATTTTTTTTAAGAGGTCCAGCACACAAATAAGAGGCAAAGATTCTTTTTAGTTTGTTGAGGAAGAAAAAGTTGTGAAAGTTTTTGTTTAAATATTGATTTTGACCAGTGTACACGGCCCAGCAACATTGTGAAGCTAATCGCATCAATGGTAACAATTTGACATTGCCAGTGCCTTTGTGTCGTAGCAAGGGCGGTACTTGTAGTGCAAGTGTTACCACACTTACCACCTCCTCCTCGTTCCGGATTCCTCAATGCTGAAGGGTCATGACCACCTCCTCACAGCAATAGTTTGATCGGATTGCTCGCCATTTGTTCTGTTCTGCCGCCGAGTGTAAAGCATCGTGGACTATAATGTCGAGGGAGGTGCGTATCTGATCAATGATGATTATGTCAAAGTCAAATAATTTATTTCATTATACTAGTAAAAAGGCACTTTCGAAATCAATATGAATAAATTAAAGATCCGTACTAACGAGAACTGATGATTGCTAACATAAACATTGGTATCAATACAACTCAATCAGATGGGTATCTTCCACGATATTACTTTAAATTGTCAAGTTATCTTCGATATTGAATAGTGCGGTGAGCGGAATCTGCCGTCGCGACGCAGTATTACAGCGGTGGCGGCCGCACGTCGCGCCCGGCGGCCCGCAGGGATGGCGCACATGGCTTGGAAGTCTCGAGATATTGTTTGGTTCGCATTATACTCGGAGTTTAGTAAAAGAGTACTTGTTATGAGCTTAAAACACTGAGTCCGTTTCGTAGGGCAAGTTGGATCCATCTCGATCTCGATGGCGGAACATTGTACGCCTGTATTCGCAGTAAAGTTTAAGTCCCACGTAAAAGCGTGCGTGCCTCTTACACGTACAATCAAACCGGGCACAAATCTCGACTCCGGGCAACTACGGAATACTTAACTACTAAGGAATACCAGACGGAATAACCCAATAACACTAAGGATAACGGCAAGTACAGCGATATTCACATACCTACGGTAACACATCTTCCCACTATTTCTTGGCGAGACATCAGTTTCTTTACGCATATTGTGTTATTCATGTTCTATTTAGACCTTGAATCAAAGAAACGTGTTAAAGGGTTTGAATCTCTCGGTAGCAGTTCGGAGTCTGGATTTATGCCCGGTTGGTGGCAATAGGCTTGTCCCCATCACATGGGACTTAAGCATCACATGGGATTGAAGACTTTTTAAATGATAATAATTTAATACCAAAGACGATTTCAAGTATTGTAATTTAATGTAAACTAATTATTCTATTCAATTCCAATATGTTATTAATTTCATATTTAAAGTTCATAACTACGCATGCATGCATATTTTTTCTATAAATATTAGTATGTCAAAATAGACAAAACATAGCGCCTTATCTAGTTCTTAAGATAGCTCTAAAATGTTAATACCTATGTTTCACAAGTAAATTGATTTGAATTTGAATTTGCATAACTGGCAAAATGTGGCTGTCTCATTATCTCTGCCTAACCATTTGGTGAATACCGGCATAATATTATGTTTAACAACTTGAAGAAAAACTAAGATAGAAATATCGCCGTATCCCGAGTTGTGGCAGCCCTGTAGCTCCATCGTTCGCGGCGATTGGTTTACTATTTACACACTCCACGGTGTGATTGCAGTTAGAATTGAAGTGTCCGATGTAAAAGTGGTTTTTCAATGGCTATGTACATTTCCAACAGTGTGTGCCGACGCTGAACCTTGGGTACGTATCGCTCTGTTGGCAGGTGCTTAGTAACATAGCTGTGGGTGACCAATGTTGGCTCTGATGATCTATTGAATATTGGTGGCAATCCGGTGAAGTTTACACACGGAAAAAATGCTGCGGTATTGTTGTGGCTATAGATATATCCATCACCACTTGACTTTCTTATACAGGGTAGAAGGGATATCAACCCACAACCTGTGAGTTTAGTACAAAATCATTGTAAAAAATATGATTAAATCTCTACCCCAATGAGATTTTTAATTTAAATGTAAATAATTCACTTCTGACTTCACTTCTCACTGTTACACAGAAATCATGATATTTTACAGTTTAAAATATAGCAAATATGAAAAAAAATACAACGGTGGGCAGAATCACGTACTGCTACAACAACTCATGGTGTCGGGTTGAGCGTCGACTTTAGCCACCCCGTGTTTCTATAACATTTAGCCCTCGTACTTTACAGATGATTTGTTTTCATAGCTTTCATGGTTTTCACACAAATATTTATTCTTCCTGGCATTTTCCTGTTCATACAGAAACATGGACCTACTCGATCTCATTGTGTTTTTGTAGATAGAAAGAAATTGAACAAAATACCCCAAACGGAGTTGCACGAAGTCGAACAAGTTTAGTTTTTTAGACAAGCCAGTGGTCTCGGTGGTAGACTCTAGCAGTGTGAGCGACGACATGGTGAGCTGTTTCACTTTAGTGTGTGCTATCCTTTAAAACACGTTCGCTTGCCACTTGAAAGCTTTAATTTTGTGCAATGATGCTTGTGTGTATTTTGTTCTGGATGTGGCTCTTAGCTGGTCTTCATTTGTGGCAACTACCATGCTCATTAGTCTTTAGGATGAATAAATTATACTCTGAAACATTGTATAATTATGAGGACCATATCAAGGATAATCAAGAAGATCTTGTTGTTAACAACACTTAACACTTCCTGCTTTTTTTTTTGATTGATGTCCATATATTCTTCGTCACGACCGCAGAGTGATGTTAAGATAACGAGTGGTTTGAAAGTGAAGAAACATTGCCACCTTTCGTACTGTCCTATCCAGCATGCTATTGATTAGGTTCTCGTTTAGCCACAGCTTCCTCCCACAGATGCCGGACGTCCTGTGTCCAGCTACATAGATAATACACACGGCGCCTCCACTCGCGCGTCGAGTTTCGCCAGTGTGGCCTGTGCCTATCCCAGCGTTATCGTTTGTGTAGCGCTAAACATGAGCTTGGTTCACATTATCAACAGACGGGTGATTTTGTTTTATTTCATTATGGCTTATTGTGCAATTAGAATGCGTATCCTTCAATAAATGCAATGAATGTTGCAAAATTACAAAGTTCTATACCTACTGAGGACCAGTATTTGGTTAAATAATGGGTTTGTATTAATCTTTTGGAATGTTTTCACTACAACCTTATTCGTAATTATTTTTTGAGACACATGCTTAAGCATTCTATGCTACTTTTAGACACACCGTTTAAACAATACTACTCTATAAGTCAGTTACAAAATAACCCATACAAACCAGCAATATCTTCCCCTCCAACAATAAGACGACCGCAAAGCGTCGCCCCTCGCCCCTCGCCGCTCAGCCCTCTTGTCGCGCCCCGTGACATATTTTTAATTAAACGCCACTTAGGTCGACGCGCGGCAAATCCCGCGCGATCCATTGTAGCCTTAGCCGTTATGATAATGTGGCTGCACCTTTATGTGATGTGTGGCGCCTTTGTATGTTTTGTTCCGTTTACAATTTGTGTAGCGGCGGAGAGGATTACGTTGCTATTGTTAAAATGGTAGGCGTTAATTATTTTGTTGGTTATTTATTTTAATTAATCTTTAATGGTTTAGTGTTTTTATAGGAGTAAACTTAGAACAATATGTCAGATATAATAAAATATCATTATATCAACACCACGCATGTCTAAAAACAGCAATTGGCGGGACAACAACAGTATGGTTTAATCAAATTGTTAAAAATTTACAGCTATAGAATTAGAATGAAATAATAAATAATATATAATAAGTGGATGAATACTAGAAAAAATAAGTAAAAGATACAAAAACATAAAAATTTTCAAAAAGCAGATTGCATCGACCGGGAATCGAACCCGGGCCGCCCGCGTGGCAGGCGAGCATTCTACCACTGAACCATCGATGCTTATACTAGTATGACAAAATAGTGAATTACATTGAATGTTCGTACACGTTATGTAAGTATTTTTGATAACAATCTTGACTGATATAACAATTGACGTCATGCTTTGTTGATAAGATTGCTTTAGTGTTTCCAACAAAACTGGTATTTTGTAGTAGGTATGTTGTTGTAGCCCATTTAGTCATCTTTGCATACACTATCATGCTTACCGTTCGGTAGCCGCTTTCACACGGCTTAGCCGTCGGATACGGTCCGTGCGGCTCGGATGCGGCAGATAAGCGCCGGATGCCGGCCGGAAACCGCGGCGCGTACGCTTGATAACGCCTCTGTAATAGCTAAGTATTTGTAGGTACATTTAGTTGATGTTAGATAATAATAATATTTATTTATTTCTCATCATCAAGACACAGTACAAAGTCAAATATGCAATACATAGAGACTGGTGTCTGTTTTAGGTAGAACCTGTGTTACAGATCACCAGGCTTACCCTCCGTCGGACAAACAATTTGTGAACAATGACTGTATTTAATGACAAAAAGATAATCAATAACATTAGAGACAAGACATTAAATATTCTCGTTAAAAATAGAAAATAGAACTTTCGAGCTATGCTTATTATACTTTGCTAAATAGTACACACAAAAACAAAAAAAAAAAAACAAAAACAATGGAGTGAAAAGAGAAGGAAATCAAATATTTAGTTTAGACAAGTAACAAAATAACAAAGTGATAGGTTGGCAGGCTATACAATCGACGAGTGTGAAAGTGCGAGAACATGCATGTGTGTGTGTGTGTGTGTGAGTATGTGTTTGTGTGTGTGAGTGAGTGTGTGCGAAAGCTTTAATTCTTTAGGATAATAATGTTACTTCATAGGTTTCAAAAGAGATTCTGTAGTACTGTAGTCAACACCTTGAAGCCAAGCACAAACCTTTTTCTTGCATTCGCTTTTGGAGAGAGGATAGATTAGGAGTTCTTTATTAATTTTGTTATATAGGTAGGGGCCCAAGAAAATGTAAAAATTATGTGCCAAACTACTCCTACATCTATGGGTAGTACAGATCGCGGTGGTTCTTCTCTTAGTTGAGGCTGTTTTAGGATCAAATGATAGTTCCGAATGTTTCTTTGCTACTGTACCTAAAATAAAAAGTTGTCGAACTGTGAGTACTTTACAACGTTGGTATAGGTCATATGTAGGATAACGTATAGGAAGAAACGAACTTACTTTCAGAATAGCTCTTTGTGCTCTCTCTAGTTTTAGTAGATGCGTTTTAGCTGCGCCACCCCAGGAAGTTAAACAATAGGTCAGTAAAGATTGACACAAAGCAAGATAAACCATTCTAATAACTGATATGTCTGCAATATGCCGGAGGGATTTAAAAATATAGATCAGTTTACGAATTCTTGGGACTAAAGCCTCAATGTGTGGTAGGAAATTTACTTTATTATCAATTACAACACCTAGGTATTTGATTGTATCGGTTTTTGATAATTGCGGACAGCAGCATGAATTTGTGGATGGTGAGTTGCATTTGTGTGACATAATTGAGAGGTTTAATTGTTTTTGATTTTTGAGTGTATAAGTCATGTACTTAGTTTTTTCTATATTTATTGTAAGGATGTTCTTATTAAGCCACCTAGACACCTGGTCAAACCCATTTTGGGCGTGTGTAAATACTTCTTTCCAGGTATCTCCATAAAAAAGTAAAGCGGTATCATCTGCGAATGTGATTATCCTGCCATTAGTCAGATCTGCCTTACACAGGTTATTTATATAGACCAAGAACAGAGTCGGGCCAAGAATACTGCCTTGCGGAACGCCGTAATCAATCGGTAGTTCCTCACTTCTCCAATTATCCATCCTTACTGACTGAGTTCTACCTCTTAGAAAATCTTCAAACAGATTAAGTGTTTCACCCCTAATTCCCATTTTTTCTAGTTTGCTAACTAGGATGGGGATAGACACTGTGTCAAATGCTTTTGCTAAATCTAAATAAATAGCCAGAACTTTCTTCCTATCATCCAGGTTCGAAATTATAAAATCTGTAAGTTGATGAACAGCGTCTGATGTCGACTTTTGTGCACGGAAACCAAATTGTGATGATGACAAAAGACTGTTAGATTCTAAAAAATTTACCAGTCTGCCGTTCATCAGCCGTTCCAAAATTTTTGACATGGTTGGGAGAATAGAAATCGGTCTGTAATTGTTGACACAGGATCTATCCCCACTCTTGAAAATAGGAACAATCTGCGATCTTTTGAAAGCAGAGGGGAACACACCCGTACTAAATGATAAGTTACAAATGAAAGTTAGCGGGGGAACAATTATATCGATGTATTGCTTTAAGAAGTTTGATGATATTTTATCTACACCCACTGCACAAACATTCCTTAAACTAACAATTAGCGATTTAACTTCGTCTTCGTCTGTAGGCAAAAGCACCATTGATTTATCGTTGCAGTCCGTGGAATGTGCTGAGTTATTGGCGTATGTTGCATGTGTTGTATTATGTGTAATTTTTTCAGCTAGCGTTTTTCCAACATTAGCGAAGAACGTGTTAATATTATTTACAGACATAATCGGATTTTCAGTGTTAATCAACTGTGTAGATTTTACTTTTGAGGTGTGGGTAATGTTTTTAATTGCCTCCCATATTTTTTTGCTATTTCTCCCAGCTTTATTTATCAAGTCTTTTTCGTAATTAATCTTAACTCGCTTCAAAACATTATTACAAAAAAATTTGTATCTCCGATATGTGCATTGCACGATCTCATATTCTGGATTTTTCTTTGTCTTGATATATAGTTTGTCGCGATTTCTCATACATCTTAAAAGTCCTTTTGTTATCCACGGCTTCAGAATTCTTTTCCGTCCAGCATTAGTACTTTTCACAGTATTATCATTTATAGCTTGTGTGAGTGAATTGGTAAGGAAATCTGCAGCCGTGTCAACATCAGTCATTTCATAAATAGGACTAAAATCGATATTCTTGACACTTTCATTTAGCCCCACGGGATCAATACGTTCGTAAGTTTTTATAAAAGTTTGCTTGGAATTAGTATCAAGGTACAGTATAACTGAGTCATGGTCTGTAATGGATGTATGAACGACATAGCAATGAGCAGCTAGCCTTGTTTTTAACAAGACGTGGTCTAAGCATGTGCGATTATGAGTGGGGATTGTGTGTGCAGGAAGTATACCATGAAATGCAACTGTGTCAAGATACACGGGAGATCTTTGATCTTGATTACCAAGTGCAATATCAACATTGATATCGCCAACCAAGATCAGATTCTTAAAAGAAGAGTACTTACTAATGATTGAGTTGTTGAGTTATCTTCACGCGTAGTGAGTTGGAAAGGGTGAGCAGGGCTTTGTGCAGCAAAATCAATGACTGCGAATAAACACGTTAGAGATATGAAGCATGGCATAGATATCGGGTGATATTCAGGGATGCTCGAGGGTCTCCACATTTTCTACCGCCGCACCTTTACTATTTTTGCTTAGAGAGCTTTGTCGTCGGCAGAGAATAAACACATGATGAAGTAACCAACAATCTTGGATACGTCGTCACAATCGTACCAGTTGTGGGTACTTCTCATAATGCATAAAAGTAAGAAACACGAGAACAACCTCTAAAAGGATTATGTTATAACCCTACAATCCTGCATGACTTAATACCCCCAGTGCGCTGCCACTCAGAACTTAATCACAGTTCGTGGGAGCACCGGGTGTTCAGCCTCCCAGCGCTCAATATGCACTGTAAACAGTACCGGGATCCCGCGCAGATGCGATCCCGCGGGATTAGCGCCGGGACGCGTGCGCCGTAATCCCGGGGCACGGGATTAAGGCGATAGGAAATTAATTGCTCATAGAGTTGGGTCATGATTGTGAGTAATTTGTAGGATGAAGGTGGCATTTTTAGATCTTTGTTCCTTGTCTTTTTGTCGGATGTGGTGACGCGATTATTTGGTAGGATGTGGGAACAACTAAAAGAAAAGTATTTATTGGGGCACGCATTTGAAATAAACGAAAAAAACACTTACGAGTTTACAAATAAACAGGCAGGCTCTCCAATATCTTCGATCTGGCGCGATCTTGAAGTGTCGCAGTAGTCTGATGATACTGGGGTCCAGTCTCATGTCCTCGGTATTTGAAGTGAGTTGTTTGCTGTTCATTAAGCACTATTCTATAATTTTATTAAAACAAACTTTTACTCAATATTTTAAATCTAAGACATTCGCATCGAGCACGCGTTCCGTCGGAGACGGAGAGGTCTAGATTTCAACTGGCGAGCCTGCGAACATGATTGTGATGTATTATAATATTTTAATCCGCAGGGGGCAAGACTTTGTCGTAAACCAATATTTTTATATCTAAATTACCGTTGAGTCTACTCACTCCACTCGTAAAACCTACAAAATTCTTCTCCAAACAAATGGAACAGTTTCCACGTTTTCACACCATCGACACTTCCGCACTCCTGCATTTCACCGCCGACAATTACCTCATAACACCATAACGCCCCCCTCACACGGGAGACAGTGGAACACCATGGTTTATGGCGTGTCGTATACTGTGGCCCTGCGTGGCCCAGCCTCGTAAATTAACACTCGTATTTGTTATTGTGCATGTTCTACATGTGAAATATATGGGTGTAGCCTTTTATGGTGCTCTAATTGATGGGACAGTAAAAGGTTTTAGTGTGCTTTATTAATATTATTGCTAGGTGGCGGGTATTGAGGTCAGGGTGCCACTTATATTACACACAAGTGATACTGAATGTGTGACTCTATTGTGTCTTGATAATATTATAAGTGTAACATCTAATTGACATTCATGAACGAAAATCTTAAATTTATTGAGATATTCTTAATAAATGGAGCTTCATTGAAAATGGGAATTTGTTACACGATTTTATGAATTCATCTCGTGGCTGTGTCTGTCAATCAGCTTCTAGCTCGAGCCTGTACTTATAAATAAAATAATAACTATACCTAGAATTACTTCACAAATAACCCCGAAACTTTCAAAGTGCGTGTGTAATTTGAAGGGCACGGCGTCTGTCTCGTCTCCCAGACGGAGGGATCAGCCACAGGCTGTCCCCTTCACTCGGCCAGGTCAAGTCTAGTTAACAATACTTAGCCAGACAGTATTTTTACGTAGGTAAGGACATAATACGACCCTTTTTAGATTGAAACTAATAATATAAGCCCCAATCAGAAACTTGAGTGTTTTTCAGGTTTACGTAAAGTACTTACGTTTTACTTTTGCTATGGGATGCTACATATCTCTATCTATAGGTGGTACATTCTTGAAAATAATAATAAAATACTACTACTAAGTTGGAGAAGTTCGGTACTTACACGGCACGGTAATGGTAACAAAACCATTATAAGCTGGCCGCACATTTTATTGAAAGGTCAAAGTGATACCGCCGATGACGTGGACCCTACTGTACTATTTCGATGAAGTGTGTTTTTGGTTTGTGAGCTATCTAGAAAAGTCATAATTATTTATCTGAAGGTATTAAAAAAAAAACCTGAAACAACATATCGTTCTCGGGTGTCCTGATTCCAGTTTAGTTCAGAAAATATTTCTTGGCTTCTTTGTATTAAAATATAATCAACATCTTCTTCATTTTTCCAACTTCAACGTTTATTTTAAATGAATTAACCTCTAACTTTTCCAAAAAGGGCTCTTTCTTTTTGATAACTTAACGGTCCCCACCGTTAAAGTTTCGAGAGTTCAAAATCCTAGTTTCTACGGTATTTTACATAAATCTGTAAAAAAATATCAAAAAGAAAGAGCCCTTTTTGGAAAAGTTAGAGGTTCAGAATTATGTCATGGTATCAGTTTGGTCGTCGATGCCTTCCAGCCTATAAAAATCACCAGAGAAGTCAGTCAAATGATGAAATTTTGGACTTATGGTCTTTATTATGTCGTAAGTCTTTATCTCTTAACGTAGGTATTAACTGCAACAGTATAAACACGAGTCTCCACAAACAATATTCATCCATTCAATCGCGAATGAAAGAATTTGTATATAAAACACGTCACAAAACACAAAACGAGAAATTATTTTTTCATGAAAAACAGCCGAAACATTTCGCGGCGGCCATAATGCGGGGAAAAATAACGAATCATCACTCCCCCCCCCCCCGCCCCCGCGCCCCCCGCGCCACATACCATTTGGTAAAGAGAGAAAAACTTTGCGGAATGGAGAGCCTCGCATTGTGCCCGCCGTCGACGCCGACTTTTTATTCTAACTCCACTTAAAAAATTAACAGTGTCGTTTGAAAAGGTCGCCGTCAAGTGGCGCAACAGTGGCGACACTGAAAGCCTCCGAGGGATGTAGTATAAAGCAAAATAAAAATTACATATTGAATTCAATTTGTGTTGCTCAGTGTCAGCTGCGTGCAGTACGTATTTGTTGTAGCTGTCAACAACGAGTAGCGACACGTACTCTAAAAGACCGCCATTTTTTTTCATTTCTCAACACAATAGTTAATGCCATAAGAATATTTTCAATTTGACAGGGGATGCACCATGGGATCAAAACGTCATTCATATTAATCTGCAAGAGATTGAATTGAATATTATTGTGTTAATACTTATGTGATGCGAAAAATTCGGATCCCTTTTTAAGATTATTGCGTGCACGGAGGAGTGTGTGATTTAGCCAAAGATAAATGAACTAAGCGTTTCCCCATACAACTGTGAAATAAATACGGGCAAGAAAGTGTGAGGGAGACAAAGCGAACGTACGGCCCGTAGTTGTCTATCAAATCCAAGGCTTCACGGTAGCTTTCTCTCCTTCTCCATAGTGGTCAATTTCTTTCAGTTCATTGTTCTATGTCAAAGGATTTGACAAAGTAGAAGTTGTCATATCAACTTTTGAGATGCAATGCAAAAAGCTAAAACGTTCGAGTATCGACCACTAAGAGACCACTAGCTTAAAGAGAAAATTTTGTAGCTACTCCATTTTAATGATATTACGCCCTGACGGAGGAGTCTGACTGGCATAGTTGAAGTTTATATGGAGAAAGTGAGCAAAAAGTTGAATTTCGATCACTGCGCGGCCTCGAGTAATGATAGTTTTAAAAATCTCTGCTCTTCTCTGTCACTACGAATACTTGCAGATATCTATTCAGTTCCGTCAACCACACCGCATGGTAACACCCAGCAGCCAATAGCCTGATTAGTATCTAGCACGCGCCCGTAATCCTGGCACAAGGGATCCCAGCCCGATTGATCGCAGCCTGCGGGTAGCACGGTAGCGGCTGAGGTGGGGCTGGGGAACGAGATACACGACATTATATGAAGATGCTGGATGGGATAACTATCTGTAAACACCCATTTTGAAATGCGGTTGGAATTGAGGTTTAAACAGGTCACTAATCAATATTAAACATAACATCACGACTATTTCTAGAAGGCTAAGCAGGGGAGATAGTATACCCACATTTCGCCAGTTATGTTTAAGTCCAACGTAATAGGTGGTGAGCCTATAGCCATCAATCGGGCGCAGTTCTAGGTCCCGGGCTGCTACTAAGAAATTCAAGTTGTAAAATCCCAATACTACTTTTTTAAATTAACAAACCTGTATTGATATCATTGTCACTGCCCCATGTTCTTTTAAGATGGCATGTTTCATGATTTTCTAACAAAAGTCTACAATAATATAATTCTAATATTGTCGCCACTTCGAGCGTTTATTGTTCTAAATTTTAATATCCCTGGTTTTTTTTCATCACACACACAGACACACACACGTCTATCCAAATGACATTGACAGTATTGTAGATATCTGTACTACTGCCATTAAGCAAAATAGAAAACATGGTCGTTATAATTTTTCAAAAAATCAAAACGTCAAAATCAAAATCCATTTATTCAAATTAGGCTGATAATCAGCACTTTTTGAACGTCAAAACGTTTACAAAAGACAGTCCCACAAAACGCCCACCCTTCACCACTTCCTAGTGTTTTTGCTCAAAGAGGAAGACCTCCGTTTTCATCAATATAATCAACCTCAAAACCTATTTTTCAATCGCAATGTTGGCAAAACGTAGTTTGTAATAATGTAAGCTAATATAGAGTGTGGTAGGTGTAAGGTCAACCTTTCCTTTCTTGACTGTACACACCTTCAAGCGGCATGATGAGAGCAATAAAGTTTTCACGGATTTGTTTATGATTATTGCACTCTCCACCTCATGATCCTAGTTACAGCAGAATTGGAAGCCTGGTTCCAACTATGTTATTTAATTAGTCAAAGCTCAAAGCAAAAAATAATTGCCTTATGACGCCGCCGTTTATTTTCAGATCAAAATAAACATTGTTTTGAATGAAAGTGGCGAATAATAGGCGGCTTTGAAGTTTTGACTGTCAACCTCCATTTATACCACCCACAAGTATTCTAGTACATTGATCTGTATTGATTGTGTATTGTTGTAGCTATAAATGTATCCAGCGGTTGTGCGGATGCCACAAGAATGGGTAGCGGAGCCCTCGCAGCGATGCGTGGAATTTGTTCAGGTATGCCTGTGAAAAGGTTATTTGATTTTGTTCTACCGGCGGACTACGCTGCGTGTGCCACTACTTTTTTAACCATGTCTTCCAAAATAGAGAGGGATGTTCCAATTTGAAGTCATAATTGTTTACCCCGCCGATAACCATTTCGACTCGATTTCATTTCATTTCGATAATGTCTGCGCATATTTTCCCCATTTGTACTTTTATATCCTTTATATACATACAAAATATAAAATATTGTTATATTGTCCCTTATTTCAGTGATCGATGCTTATTTCGTATGAAGCATACAGGGCATAATTAAAATATTTTTTTCCTTTTTCTATATTCTTTTTGACCGGGCTCAGGCGTGTGAATTTGGTTATTTTTGATGAATTTGGATCAGTTCAAAAGTACGTTTTTTATTAGTAAGAAGAACTCTTTGTGAAAATGCTATTTCGGGGAAACACAACCATCATCCGTTTTACTGCGACAAAGGCGGTAAAACTAAGGGCACTAGATCTTTACGACACGTTATGATCTTTATAACACAGTGAAAACGACTTTTTGATCTTTTTCATGGTACCAAAAGATCAGCAAAGAAAAACCAAAATAAACGAACGCAAAACCAGATAGGCTGACACATTCCGTTTGTAAAATTAATTATTTTGTAAAATTGCCGTGACGGCCAGTGGTCAAGTACCAATGTGAGTTTCTCAATTCATGTGTAACTAAGTTTATCTTGGACATCTCTGACATCGGTGAAGGAAAACATTCGCCAACCCGCCTTGAGCAATCGTGGTTATTCACGCGCATGCCTTTTCTGTATGAGAAGAGGCCTTTGTCCTGCATTGGGATTATAATAATCTGGTATTATTATTTTTTCCTTTATTCGACGAATGTACTTATAAATTACATTCTTGAGTATTTTATGAGTGTATAAAAATAATCTGTTTGGAATAGTGGCCTATTGGTAACGTGAAACAGGGCTCCGGAGGGAGGAACCTCCTAACAATGCGAGCCGGGTCAAGAAGTTTCGCTTTCAGAACCAACCACTCGATTCAGCTGCCCAACGATAGCCTTGTCACGTATTAGTCGAGGCTTATTATTACAAGCTTATATTAGTATTTACGACATAGTGAAAAAAATCTATTTTATTTGTTGAAGTGTTAAAGTGTTTGTAAAATACCTATTTCCAGGAATAAATATAATTTACAATCATTTGTTTCCTTTAACTTGCAATGTCAGTTGTCGCCAGAATTGACAAGCCATTTTTTATTTTGCAAACATGATTATCATTTATCATGACTATCTGATCTGATCTACTTAAACACATCCTTTAGAATAAATATATTTATTTTCAATGAATGTAGGTACAGAAATCAGGCGATACATCAATGTTTTATACAGTTGGATCAAGAAACCAACTTATCAATTGAGAAAGCCTGGACAAAATAGTAAGTAAGTAAAGTAAGTAGTACATATTTTTCTTTCAAGCTATGCTGTCAGATGTTTTTTGAATATCCCCATTTATTTTGTATTATTTGGTATTTTTTTTAACTTGCAGGTGCCACAAATGATATTATTCCTTAACTATAAATAAATAAATAAATAAATAATGCTGAACAATCCACACAGCATCATCTAGCCCCAAGCTAAGCAGAGCTTGTGTTATGGGTACTAGATGACTGATATACTTAATACAATACATTATATAGATAGATATTTTTTATTATACATAGCAAATACCCAGAACACCTGGGACAAATCTTTGTAGATCGTACAAACATTTTTCCCAAGTAATTAGTTTAACAATCATCTTATGGCACATCCGCTAAAATACTGTTGTATCCCAAAATAACAGAAACTTAGATAATGATAAAAGTTGAATAATACTATTTCGTGGCTTATGTTAGTTTTTCAGCGAATGCACATTATGTTAAAACTGAATAATAGACGTAATCACACCAAGTACTTCCGGTCGATTATCACCTATTAACAAGTCTTAAATCAATCCCCCATTTAGTTTTATTGTCCGCAAGCATGTCGACTAACTGCCGCCCCCTGCTCCGCTTAACTTTATGGCGAATAAAAATTTTACGAGCATTTCAATGGTTCTACTATTAAATACTAGTTGTAACTCGTGGGGTGGAACTAGGGGTGGTTTTTTTCATGTTGTATTTGTAGTTTTATGTCGTGTAATTAGTAGTAAGGGGAGAATGTGAGGTTACATTTTATAGCGTAGTAAAAGTAATGAGTAAACATCCGCGGTGATGGTGGTGTATAAATATTATATTCATTCTTATTTGATGAAGTCATTTATTTGCCTTGTGATTTGTTGCAAACACAAATCAGTATCTTTATTTTTTATCTGAACTATTAATCCACTTACTTGGCACAGTAACGCGCAATTTTGTGATTTTTACAATACTCTTTGACATTAAATGACAATAAAATGTCATTTTTATCATAAAACTTGACTGTGTATTTCTCATGACATACCACTTTGCTATCAGCCTTTTTTAATATATGGTCTTCAAAATGGCAAATCTCTCAAACCGTAAAAGGTAAAGTTTATGGTGAGATAAGACTTGATTTTTCAAATTTAAATTGCCAAATAAACTAATTCGTTCAACAATCTGTCTGATGGTCTATCATTGTAAGTGCCTACTTTATATTAGCAAAATTGTGGTGTCTTTTCACAAAAGCCATTAATGGAGAGTTGAAGTTGACTCAGTATTTAAAAGGTACACATTTTCCTTAAGCAGTATTTCAAATTACTGATTTATTATGATAGATTATGACTGTTAACTTAATTTGCTGTTAAGGAATTTTCTTATTAAATAGATATCTTTAATATTTCTACACCGGCAACGGTAGCACTGTTATGTGATTCATGTGTATAATATTCAGACCATAATGTAACATATGCACTAACATAAATGATACTCCATTGCATTCTAAACAGTAATAGATACATTACTATCTCATCATCATCAGGCTATACTAGTCCACTGCTGGACATTACTATCTAAATACTGTAAAAGCTAACGTGATTGTTTGTTTGGAAAACCCACAAATAATGTAATATATATATATATATATATTTTTTTTAAAAAAACGTTGCCCCACACTAGGAATTTCTCCTGTATCGTGGGTGCGTTTACAAACATTTAAACTAACATACACAAACAGCCAGACTCGGAACAACTACCTGTAGGTTTTACAAATATTTGTTCCGTGTGGGGATCGAACCCACAACACGCGGCGCAGCAGCCGATGGCTCAACCACCGCGCCAACCGTGTCGTCAATATTTCACATACTTGCCGTTTATAAAGTGGTCCTAATACCAAATAAACATCACCCACCAGAATCTAATCGACTAACAATGTAGATTACAATCTCTCATCTCACAATGTGACATAACGCGACTCGTACAACTAAGTACATAAGTAGTGGAGGATTTAAAGCGCGGCCGGTAAGCGCCGCGTTCACTCGCCGCCCAGAGATTACGGCGCCCGCCCGCGTGCGCCGCCCGCCCTACGGAGCGACACTACGCCGGGAAAAACGATACGCGCGCTAAAATGAAATACGACAAATAAAACTACGAAATCTTTTAGTGTTATTTAATTAGTGTCATTTTAGAATTAGGATATGTAATCAAAGTAGAGTAGTTGTTTTGTAATATTCATTGAAATTACTCATCATAATCAATTTAAAAAAAAATCAAAGAGCAAACTGTAATCTGTATACAATAATAATCATAAAAATAGTTTTAACGATAAAAATAACTATCAAGTTAAACAATAGTTGGTAGTTCTTAACGTGCGCTGTTTGGACAACACAAACAAACTGCGTGTTGATGGACTTATGACTTCGATCCTCGTATACTAAAATATACCGTACCTGTTAAAATTTAGGGTTTATAATCGCGTGTGTGTTGATGTTAGGTAAGGTGTTGCCAGTAGTAAATATTTACGAGACTAGTAGTGTAAGGCGCACGGTGTGTCGGACAGCGATCAGGTGAGTTTATTGTTTGGCAATAAAATACATTCTTGTTCTGCTCCGTGATCTGGGAACCGTTTTATTGGCGGTCAAAGTGTTGACCACGGGGCCTGGGTTCATATCAAAATAGGTTTTTTACTTAACATTACTGAATTTTTTTTCTCGCATCTGCCTTAGATGCCACAGAGTATTTGTATTTTACCGGGAAAATACCTTTGGTACCAATAGTGTAGCTTTCTATTGATGAAAGAATGGTTGTTTTCGGATCAGTAATTTCAGAGATCCAACAAACAATCGCATCTATTCACCTATTCTAGACTTACTCCCAGTTACTGAAAAGCTGATCATGTTAGCTGTAGTTAGACCATAGATCTTATTGCATAGACTTTCAGATTTCAGAAGCCAGGTCAAACACGTCACAAAGTAAATTCCTAACAAAAGGAATGAATACAAACATTATTATCAAAGTGTTTATTCGTGGCATTGTGTGATATTGAGCGACGCTTTGTTTGTTATTCGTGAATATTTTCCAGGTTTCACATTTCAACATTATTGTTAAAAATTTCTTTTGACTACGCTTTGTCTTTTTCTTGTTCAAAGAATAATACAGAACTGTAATGGAACTTAAAATTTTAATTACGCCAAAACGAATAATGGAAACGTGCACGAAAAAAGGCAGTCTAGCTCCATTCAGATCTCTGTACGAGTGTATGTTGGTACTACTCATTAGTGGTAATTGGCTAAAAAGGACAACAAACACATATCCTGCATTTTGTGTGCATTTTTTAAGTTGGCAGCACTGAACACCGGATGAACTAACAAAACACAAACGACCAAATGTTTCCTTTATGGTTTTTGTTAATTAATGTGAAAGTATTATTTTTCTAAACATAACGCCGCGTCTGTATTTCTCAAAGGGCTAGGCAGAAGTGCACCTGAAGTAACACCCATATTTCACTTGTTATTTGAAGTCCCAAGTAAGGGGGGGGGGAGCTCCCCCCCCCCTTACAGAAGAGAAGAAATCTTTAAAAAAAACTAAATAACACTTTACCTGACTTAGGAATCGAACTATCTTGCGTTGGTCATGCTTGTTAATCGCGAATTTTTCGACGGGTTTTTGATCTTATAATCATTTTAAAGACTCACTCCTAACACAACTAATAAAATTTTGATTCCTTGATAATTTTGTTATCGTACAAAACTCGTACAAAGTATAGTATAGCCACAATAAAACTGACCTTTATACTCGGACTTGATACCGTAATACGCAATCATGTTCGTTTTAGATTTACTAGCACTTTTATGGCTGAATTATAGAAAGGTATTCCGCTATGAAATGCGCTGGTTTTAAACTAGATTTCAGTTGAGATTATTTAGAATCCTGGCAGTTTAAATCAAGATTAATCCTTTAATATATTGTACCTTTGAAATTTTTTGAGATTGACTAACAGTGTAAAAAACATCCAATCTGACAGCGACATTAGCTATTACGAGAATAATACTTGCTTACGCTTGTTCTCTACCTGCACATACATACATAAATTCACGTCTTTGTCTCTTGGGGGTAGGTAGAAACTACAGAACGCCATCTGCTACGATCCTAACACATTCCTTTTGCTTCGTTTATGTTCATACATCTGGTCATACACGCACGCCGGTTGCGAGTACTACGTACCTGTACTTTTTGAAGAATATCACCTATAAGGTCAGTGTATAATTGTATCTCTTTTAGAGGGAACCCAGGGGGGACTACCCGGCGTCTGTCAACATGACCTATCCAACTAAGCATACTCCTTACCTATCTGCCTGCCTAAGTAGTACCTAAATAGTAATAAAAATAAAAATAGCCCCAAACAATAATCACCACGCTTGTCAGGAGATTTCATATATTCATTATAAGTCCCGGTGTTATCACGATGTTTTCCTTCTGCGATGTGAGTAATGTTTAAGATAAAGTCAAAAAGTACATACATAAGAGTATCGTCTGGACTTGAACCCACAACTTCATGCATGGAAGAAAACCTTAACTACTAGGCCGTTACGACATCTTACCTAAATTAATTTTATTGCGTACAAATAATGTTCTCTTCAGCCATGTCCAAGCTCGATCGCTCCGGTTGCCCTTGGTCCCGTACATATCTCATTGTGATGCGGGACGGCTCCTGCCGTAACAAGCGCCTCTCGCGAACCGCTCGTATTATTGTGTTCTATTCACAAGGAGGAAGTTCCTGATTGTTTTTATTGCTGCTCCTTATTTTTATAGGGAAAAGCAAGGTCGCGGTTTGCCGGTTTAAATGTAGGGTTGTTTTGGAACGGTTATGACGGAAATAGATGTGGATATTGTATGTTTTGACAGAGTTCTAGCTATGACAATTCCTTATTTGCCTGAAACTGTTCTGAACGTTAAACATTAAAAGGTAATTCCTTCAGCACGATCTTATTTCAAGACTCATCTGCCTGCCTTTTTCCAACTATGTTGGGGTTGGCGTCCACTCTAAGCGTACGCAACTGTGTACCAGTATCTATCTCACCTCCACGATGATAACAGGTAAAACGATACTTTTCGGTAAGACTGGTTGTCAAACTTTCAGGCTTCTGAATGCCCGTTACGACTGTCAAAGATCTACGAAAGACAGCCGGGACCAACTGCTTTTCGATGCAGGGAAGCGTATTTGTATGTGGGCTGTCACCCATCCATGTATCGACCTCGGCAAGTGTAGCTTAACATTTGAACGACCCGTGCGGCTCTTATTATTTAGCCACAAGTCGGTTTCCCTCTTTCGACTTCCTTTTAAGGTGGTCGGTATTAATTAAATCGCCGTATCCATCTCCTTCACATGGGTTCACCACAAAAAGCCGATATCTTTTAGTTATCAAATCAAATCAACCAGAACAAGCCACACTGATTCCAACGAATGTTTGATATTAAATCAGTGGTTTTTGTAAAGACACACTTACCCCCAACCTAGTGAACCCACTCATTTCGGCTACTGTCAGCATTTAGGATTCCGTAGGCAGCGTCCAATCACGCGGCATTGTGCCCGCGGCCGGCACAATTAAATTACGCGGGTTCCGTACGAGCACTGAATGCAAAACATGGCTATGTATGTGGGATGATGCATGTTGTGGTGTATGTTCTGGCATGATTTGTGTGTTGACGTCAGGACTAAAGATTAATTCTTTAGCTTATGGTGATGACCGCGGGTGTACTATGACTTAATGAAGGATAATTAATTAATTGGAATCCAAAAAATCTTCTTACAGTTTTCGTTCGATGTGTGAAAATTGTAATAAAATCATATTATTTGCACCCCAGCTAACCAACAACAAAAGACCACCTATTTTCGTTTCTTCTTAAGTGAAAAGCTTGAATCTCAAATAATAAAATAACAGGCCAAAATAAACAGAGATATTTTAACAGTATTTCCATTGCTACAAACCTTTTGAATCCCCAAACCAAATAGGATTATGTGCATACATACATATTTCACCATCTCGCTCAGACAGGGTTGACCCAGTGTATCCCGACGCCAGGGGAAAGTTAATTTTGTACGAATCTGTCGATATTAACAAAATGAGCAATGGTGCAGCAACAACGCACCATATGCGCTATACAAATCAGTGGGTCCATTGTCCTGCATTTAATATTTACACTAATATAATAACATTTCGCACACAATCGATATTGTCAACACATCTGCGAGCTACATATTCTGCACACAACTATGTCGGCAAAACAGCAAAAGAAAATAGCTCTTATTTTGATAAGGATAAAGTTATTGACAACTGCAAAGTGACCTGTCAATCGGGATATGATGAATTATTAGAACTCGTCATCGTAAAACCGTCCTTAATTCCACCAAGTAAAGTATATTTTGTAACGTTAATCAACATAGTACAGTCGAATGCAAAATGATGAATTAGCCGGTAGTGGTCGCAGATGGCCGCGCGCGCTCGGCGTCGCTCGTGCGGTATCGGCGGATGATTGATGGTGGTAATGACGGCTCATTGCGACTGTACGCAACGATACACAAAGTCGATACTCTGACGTGTGGGAAAGGAAATGAACAGAATCAGCTGCTTATCTGTAAAAGGGAGGAAAGGGGAAGCTAAGATTACAGGAGAAGGGGTCAGAATAGAGAAAGATGTAAGGCTGGCTATAAATCAACTGGAAGAAACAGTTGATGCAGGAAGAGGGGCTTTTACACGCTCTTCCTGCGATACAGCTATACGACATGTTTCAAGGAGATCAATATAAAGGTATATGGGAATACTCAAATAGTCTTAGAGCTAATAATAATAGTAAGTTTTCGAAATTGTCCATGGCAATTTGGGTTTTCCAAAGACAGTCTATAAGTTTTGTCTTTAAACCCATAAAATATTCTTTAGACACCTATAACTAACGCATGTCCGTGCTCGACTTGTCTCCTCCCCCACCAAGATTAATTCACCCAAAACCAATTGCATTTCAAAAAACAAGCTCCTGCATTTCCGTCTCCCCTCTAGCAAATACACCGAGCTTGGGGAACCAACCTTTATTAAACCGAATACACCAAGAAAAACCGCTTCAAAACAGATCCCAACTTATTATAATATAAATGGAAAATTCACCGTGTCGTGACTGACAGGCACATTCACGCCGGCAATTAAAAGGGGTGGGCAGTTCCCCCGTCATCCATCACACTGGATTATCTGACGACACTATTATTATTAGCAGTCGCCGATAACCGGTTTAATCCGCTTTTTGTTCGGCAATTTTCGGCAGACGTCGGGTTTTTGATCAGTTGGGGTGTTGCTTTCTATTGTGGTATCAATGGCTTTGTTGTGCTACGAAGTATTCTGCAGGTCAGATTTAATATTAGATAGAATATAAATGTACTAATGTGTTACAATTATTCTGCTTCAACGTCATTTCGAAAACAAGAGTCTTTGAAGTATTTTTATTTTATTCCTAAACTGGAATGAAATATCGCACAAAGTAAGTGTTTTAATGTCATTAGCTTCCGACGTAAATAGAAACAATTGATTTTTAATCAAGATAAATTCACAAAAGCCAAGGACAAACGTTCTATATTGGAAAATTTGAAATAAGAATAGAAGTGAACAAAGAGCTGGCAATAAATATTTATAAAGGAGACTGTCCAGAGACAATTATTATCTTGAAGGTTGTACAAAAAGGTGAGTGACGTGGATGGTACGTTTTATTTCATTATCTCCCAATTCTTGCGCTTCATAAAATTACTCTCATTGTTCAGAATTGTCAAGTGTTGGGAAAATGGAAGATCAATCTGTGAATTTTGTCGTTTATTTTTGTAACGTTATTTCTTCAAAGGTTCTGAGAGTTTCAATATCCGTATTCAGATCGAGTGCTTTATTAATAAACGTTTATGTATAAGATAATTTTTAATATAAATCGTGTAATGCTCGATATGCGCCATCAATAAAAATAATAATCTAAGGAACCTTTTCAATTTCATTTATTGGAATTAATTTATTTTCACAACTATTTGGAAATTCGCACGTCCAGTGTCTCTCACCAGCAATTTGCGAGTCATCAATAACTCGCGTGTCAGCTGTCAAGAACATCGCTTACTGCGTCAATTAAATTAATATTTTAATTGCGTAGTATATTATTGTGGGCTCTTTTGTAGGGCACAATAAATAAATTGTCTTTGACGCAGTTTACGTATTTAAGTATGATCATATTTCAGAGCCTTTATTTTGTATTGTGTGTGTATGTGGATAGGAGATGTGTAGTATGATCTTACGACACTGTAGACTAGTGTCGCGTCGCGTGTGTGTGTGTTAGCGTCATTAGCAACGTTCACGTTACTTCTAACAATTCTAAATATTGTAAAATATATATTTATTTTCATTTTGCAAGCCTCTTTCTCTTCATTTCTTCCACTCTAGTCATCTGTCACATATTAGCCTCCGTTTACTGCAGCAGTAAAGAGTAAACCGTGAGTTATCTCCCTGGCTGCTAACTGATATTCATGGCGGCAACTTTACCACTCTGTTGCTGGTTATTTATTGTTCCCTACTTTTCTTTGTTTATTTTCAAGGGGTAAATTGCTTGACAACTTTAAAAAATATATATTACTTAAATCTTCAAACATCGTTGGTCGAAACTAGTCATTCATGTGGAAAGTTTATTTAGAAATGTAGTAGACAGTACCATATCAGAACGTTGATCTTAATGAGCTCAACCGCTTCTAAGTTGAGCTACGCTATTACCGACAAATGCGCGCACAGGCTGGACAGGTCCAGTGCATGGACTTTACATGAACTGACCAAGACAATTGTTAGACATTAAATCAGAAAGGTGACCTCTGAATTGGTTTCGGTGTTTTATTTAGAGAAATAAGATAGGAACCCACGACGGCAAATAATTAAAAAAAATGCTTGTTTGACGTGTAAAAGTGTCTGTAAAAACCACAATTTACAAAAAATGAATATCATTTATCACTTACTAATAAAAGTCACCATTCACATTTAGCCCCAAAATGGCGGACTTTTCGCCACACCAGCCACAAAATATGTAAAACATACTAAACAAATCGTGTCAATTTATCTCCACCGACCTGCGTGGGTAGGCAGCAGGCACGCTACCTCCCGGCACCAGTTAAGCGGTATTGATGATCAGGCCGCGGTTCTGTGCCGGAATTATTTATGTTCCCTGCGATAGCATGCTCTTCATCTCCAGCCAATGGGGCTCATTTGAATACGTGTGTTTTTCTCTTCGGCCCTTATTTATTGACCTGATTTGTGGATGATTTGGCTCGTAGATTTTTATGTTACCCACGAATGAAATAGTGGGGAAATTATGAAGTAGGTTTGTGTTTTTGATGTTTTCCCGAATACTTGTAGTTTTTTCAGTGACGCCATTTTTTTATGCAAGGGTCTCTTAACGCAACGAAAAGTTTTCCTTTCATATATTGTAGGTTTTCGTTGGCTTCTCTCAGTCCCTATACCATCTATGACAATGTAACACAAACAGTAGCTATGAGAGACATCTTATTTGTAGAGCCAGTCCCATATCTTACAATGCGATTCACACGCGTACAAATAAAAGTATTATTATCAATGGTAGAACTCTCAAAAGGCAAATATATGATACGTACGGCTTCTAACTGTCCTCATATCGTATTTTTATTAAACAATTACGAGAAGCCTGCGGATTACTCTAATAAGACGTCGTCGATGGAGCGTGGACTAGCGAGAATTGCTTCATTTGTGAACCTTTCTCCCACCCACGCACCCCTCGCCCCGAGACATCCAGTAATTTCCGGACTACCCTCTGTTCGGTTATTCCTTACTTTTTCCTCCTCTCAAATCTGCTAAGAAGGTATTAGAAGATTAGACGGACCGCCAGAGGCTTCGTGAACTCCAAATTATATTGATATTGTATGTGCCTCACGTTTTACGTAAGGACTGAGACGTATCAGCATATATTTTGGTCTTGATTGGAGTTCTACGTGTATGAAGCCAGCGAGATTATATGATTTAAAAGAAATACTTTTTCTTTCACTAAGAACATTGACAGACATTTCAGCTCTGTTTACCAAAAGCGCCATTGATCCGACAGAGCCGTTTGATCAAATGTCTATGCTCTAACAATATCAAAGCAACAAAACGTCATTTCAAATTTCGAACAGAACGTGACACGTTCGGTATCAGTGTGACGTCACAACACAGTTCGTGTCAATTCGGTTTTGTTTGAGCGCGTTTTGTTTCTCCACATTGAATGAATGTTTTTATTTGCGTTTCGTTGAGTTGTTTTGTTTCATCGTTTTTCTGTTGTTTGTTCAATTACTTTTCAGTGGATTGTTGCACTTTTTATTGCTGCTGAAAGGGCATCGTAATGTTAGAGTAGGTTAGGTTTTATATTTACACTAAAAACAATGAAATATTACTAAATATTTAGTGTAATCGACTCTATTCTGTGCCTGAAGTGAATGTATGAGATGTTTCTCAAGTTGTCATAATTTTGTTGACGGCACGGTTGGTGCAGTGGCTGAGCGATCAACTGCCGCGCTGCGTGTCGTGGGTTCAATTCCCGCACGGAACAAAAATTTGTATGGCCTACAGGTAGTTGTTCCGGGTCTGGCTGTTTGTGTATATGACTTTAAATGTTTATAAACGCACCCACGACACAGGAGAAATTCCTAGGGTGGGGCAACATTTTAAAAAAAAATACGGACTTCGGACTACCCGGAACTAATGTGACCACGCGTCTATAGCTTAACGTGCTTTCCGGAGCATGGAGAGGGCCCAATATACATATAATGAATGGTCACCCATCCACGCACCGACCTAGGTAAAGGTAGTTTTACCTTCGATCGACCCATGCGTCTGGTATTGTTAAGCGAAGAGTACTCAGAACATAGAAATGATATTCAATGATTTTCTACAATTTCTTGTGTTAAGTTAGTCATTTATGTGCTGTGTATCCTTGGAAGTCTTTAGTTAAATTATAACATACAATGCATAGAATACTATAAAAAATTTAAGTGTGTGCCTATAATATTACACGTGGAAACTTGTAATTGGCCATATTTTGTCTAAACTTTTATTCACTGCCTGTTAGCTGTAAGTTTTCCTAAAAATGTGATAAATAAATAAATAAATAATACTTGAAGAGTTCCCTCGGTTAGGCCAAGATTTACTAACTCCTACCAACAGATCCTGACTTGGTGACAGTGGGACCACCTGGTGAAGGTGACCACCAGAAAAATGATTTTCAAAACTGTTGCGCTTTTGGCGTACAAATAAGTGAACATACAAAAAAAAATACACACACAGAGTTGAACAAAGAACCTCCTTCTTTTTTGAAGTCAGTTTCGAAAATTTAACGTCTGTATTCTACCTTTCTTAGACAATTACAGTCAGTTACGATTCTTCTACTTAGTTGAAAGTTGAAAATGAACATAGCTTCCAAATCTGCAAACGTCGGGGAACTTTTATTCTTATTAATTTTAACGAATCGACTTCTTAGTGGACCTAAGATCTGTCAGATGTCTTAAGGAGACCTGACGACAGAAAATCGGCAAGAAAATCAAGATGCTGAATCAGTCCCATTAAAAACATGGTCGTTTGAAAATATCTTAATATAACGTTATACTAAATCTATTAACAGCCAAAGTAACGACCAACACTTCTATTACTTCACAGCATTATCCATTAAAAGGACCCCCAGAATTCCATTCAACAAAACAAAGATAAAGAAAAATTTCTATCATTCAGAACAAAATAGGCAGGTACCTACCACTTTACGAAAACTCAAGGAAATCCGTGGGAAATCGAGCATTTGTGTTGTTGTGAATACTAACGCGTCATGGTGATAGTGCTGATCAGTGAACGAGATCCCCAGTCATAGTAGGCAGGCCGCGGCCCATTGGGTGTTGCCACATGCCAGGAACATACAGACGACCCACTTCTCTATTAAACTCAGTCAGTGAAAATTTCAGGTTTACTAAAACTCAGAAAGGTGAACAATAATCCCGCAAATTCTCAAGTGCAGAAGAGAAATACTTTGTGTTATAATCATTATATTACCAATACCAAAATTTGAAAAATAACGCCAAACAATATGCACACCAACCGAAACCGTCAGTTTACCTAGTTTGTTGTCAAACGAAATTACTTTCACGTACATAATATAGATAAAATGTCTTTGCAATAGGTTTTCAATTGCAAATGTTTGTACGATCTACAAATATTTGTTCCGGGTGTTCTGGGTATTTACTATGTATAATAAAAAATATCGATATATGTAATGTATTGTATTAAGTATATCAGGCATCTAGTACCCATAACACAAGCTCTGCTTAGCTTGGGGCTAGATGATGCTGTGTGGATTGTCCAGCAATATTTATTTATTATTTAGTTATTTATTAATTTTACTGTTCTTCTTTTTCTATTCTACGGTCTGATAGAATGTTTGGAAGTAGATATTCTGCTCTTCTCTGGCGTGTGGCCATCCCATCGGGTTTCACTTAGTGTGCCATCATTAATAACGCGAAGGTTACTCGTGGATGTGCGGTACTCCGCGTTTTTCAGCATTCATCTTGTATTTAGATGATGCGGCTCTTACTAATGGCTGCGGAGATAACCGTAGGTACAGGTGAGCTGTGATGTAGGTGGAAGGATGCTGCTTTTCAATGAAGCTGGGGCATGATAAATCGTAGGTACTAATGTTTTGTGAAGAGGAAACATTCTAAAAAATATATGTGGTGAAGGAAAAAAACATTTTCGTAAAGTTTTTTTGTCCAAATATATAGCTTTTCTTGTCAAATAGAACCTTCGTTTACGGTTTCAGTCGAGCTCAACTGCTGAATAGTCGTATCATCCCCCCCCCCCCCCCCCTGGATGTAATGTACGCGGTTCATTGATTATCTAATGAGCTTAATATCACTGACGTTACAGGAGAAGAAAGAAATTCCAGAAGGAAAAGCCAAACACTAGACCAAGGAGGCAGTTTGACAAAACCCTTTGCAGCAGCATCTTCCTGTATAAAACACTATTGATCTGAAACAAAGATCAGATTTCAGTTGTTTCACGTACACAGAAATCCGATCAGAATCTTTTGTGATAAAGATGACCTTGAGAAAATCTGACACGTTTGAAACATTACGCTGAAAAAATGTGTTTAGTATCAGCAATAATGATTCCAGGCTCCACAGTAAATCCTATCTCGTTTGAACGGTTTACGAGATTCTGGCAAAATGAGCAGCCATAAACAAAACGTGAACGGAATAGAGCTGGGATACGAGATGAGCGTACTTCTAGTTTTACGGAGTTGTTGAAATGAGAGGCTGTAACTAGCTGCAAGATCTTGTCATCGAGTTAGATTTAACTGTTTCTTATCTGGGTGTAATGGAGTTACGGCGTGACGTATGAGAAAGCTCCCAATTATGAGAAACGATTAGTAAGTCAGGTAGGTTTGATCAGGCATTTAGAGAGCCTGTTATCCCATGGCTTGCCTTGAAATGTGGGCGTATTACAGAGCCTCTGCCCAACCTTTCGGGAAATACACGGGCGTGATGTTATGGGATGATTGAAATACATAATTATTCACATCTTCTCCTTAACTAAGTGTAGATAAACATTCCACATCAAAGACCACCTCCCTATCCAATGGAAGTTCTTAAATCAGCCAGGACGTACCAACTTAATATCAGAGCATTTAATAAAAAGGGCTACTAAAGGAAACCCCAAAATTTTTTCCAACTGCAATAACTTCACCACAAAAATTATGAAAACCGCCGCGGCCGGCCTTATAATCCTTACTAAAAAATAATCCTTGTGGCGTGTCGGGTTAGGTCGAGTCGTTTGTCATCCGGACCCAAGGGGGTGCGGCGGGGTTGGGGGGCTGAAATATGCCACGTTTTCACTTTTTTTTATCCACTTCCCCGTTGAGTAAGGCGTGTGAATAATTTAAGTGGGCTTTTGGCTGCGGTGCGTTTAAAAAATGAACCCGCGTCACTTTCTGTTTCAGTGGCTACGATAAAAGGGGTGCTCGGTAGTCTCTGCGTGGCTCGTGATAACTCTGGCTGTCCATCTTCTCAGATAATTCGTGTGGAAGTGGATAAGAAGTTGGAAGCTGCGTATAGTGAGGAGCTACCGTGTGCAATAAGTTTTGGAGATACGGGGTTCTGATGGATTTTTCCTTTTGGTTGAAGTTTCTTGTACTGGGATTTTTTTTTTTTTGAAAAAAACTTTGCCCCACACTAGGAATTTCTTCTGTGTCGTGGGTGCGTTTACAAACATTTAAAGTCACATACACAAACAGCCAGACCCGGAACAACTACCTGTAGGCCATACAAATACTTGTACCGTGCGGGAATCGAACCCACGACACGCGGCGCAGCAGTCGATCGCTCAGCCACTGCGCCAATCGTTCCGTCAACACGTATTGAAACGTATACAAGTCAATATGAAGCATATTTCCTTAAGAAGTTTTTGTGTATGGCCAAAAACGACAAAATCCTTATCAAAATTAAACCTTATTACATAGATTGAGGTAGCTAGCTGTTACGCCAAATATTTTCCATATCAATGTCTCAATAGCAAGAAATAATACTTGAAAACTTTTCTGACTTTTCCACTACTTTTAATGTCGAGAAAGTTCTCCTTTCCGATTTCAAGAACTGAAAACATAGGTTTGGTGTGGCACCTCTACCAGTTCTCCTACATAATATATTTTTACCAAACGACTGCAGGCTACTTTGGGAAAGTGGCTACTACCCAGGGAGACAGGTGCTTGATGCTTGGAGACGTTTTTTAAGTAAGAGGTGACATTCTAAACTTTACCGAGTCAATTTTTAATGTTGTTTTATACTTCTTTGACAGAAGGGGACGTTAAAGGAGATCATGTTCAGCGCGTGCTGCTGTTGAATAATTACTGAGTAGTTTGTAGAGACAATTAGAAGCTCGATAAAAACAGCCGCACGGGTTGATCGGAGGTTAAGCTACGCTTGCCGAGGTCAGTCTGGACGGGTGACCGTTTGTAGCCTAACCGGGATTCTTCCGTGCCTTGAAAGAACGTTATGCCGTTGGTTTAAGCTGTTATATAAGATCTTTGACAGTCGTCACGGGTAGCCAGAAGCCGGAAAGTCTAACAACCAGTCTTACCAAGGGGAATCGTGCCTCTGCTGATGTAAATTGTTTTGTACGACTAAACTATACATTTCGTAAGCCTTTCTCAGTCAGTCTCGGAAACATAGAAATTAGAAAATGTTCTAACATCCACATAACAAGGAATAAAGAAGCCGTGTATAAGTGAAACAATGCATTAATTACAACCGGTACACTGCCTACCCCCCCCCCCCTCCCGCTCCTTGTGCCCCGCACCCCTCTGCGAGGGTGTCTCCTTGATTTACGGCGCTCCTACCCTGGAAAATTATTCTCCATTCGTGATTTAGTACCAGCGCGTTTTTACCTGCATTATTTAACGATACGACAACACATATTATACCCTATAGCTTAGGCAACAAAGTTTGTATTTGATTGTGGTTAATAATATGTGGTTTAGTATATTCTGTAATTGCATACCTAGGTATCGTTAATTGTTGTGATTGCGGTAGTCGTGCCGTTTGGGACACGAAATCGCACACATACACACATACACTCACACACAGGCATTGTGCATGTGACAACAGGGCGGGGAGGAAACCCCAGACATATTTTAGGAGATTTTTATGTGATTCTCATAGTGATGACACTGATGGCTGTAAGCCGACGTGGGTGTTTTGTTTATGGAAAATGAGAGGGTGGCTGCTGCAATCGTAGCACAAGTAAGTAGCACACACAATCACGATTTATTTCCTCGAATGGATAAGCAGAAGTGTACCTATAAACCACACACGTTTTGCCAATTATATTGCTTCCGGGCTGCTTCTGAGATATTTGTGATGACAAAACCCAATGTCACTTTGGGAATCGAACCCAGGACCAACCAATAAAGCTCATGTTTTTTTTAATATTGGAGCATTACGCTGAGATCGAGCCGTTTTGGCCGCGCTCAGGTACTTTTTTATTAATTTGTAATCTTATTGGTCCCGGTAACGAAGAATGTGTTGTTATGATTTTTCATAAGGAATTTCTCAGTCAGGTCTGGATATGTGCCTGGTTAATGGCAATAGGCTCACTCTCTATTATATGGGGCTTAAGAACATAACTGGTGAACCGTTGGTATACTGTAGTTACAGCTCTGCCCAACCCTTTGGGGAAGACAGGCGTGATGTTATTTAAAAAAAAACCGCAGTGCTGTTATTCTGATAGGACTAATTGAAATACACTACAGGATAACTTCTTAAATCATAGACAACCACGTTATATTATACATGATAACATATCATCACCAGCAGTAGCATGTACACGCAGCACCTACTATCACCACATTATCACCCGCGCGCCGCCGAGCGCCGTCCATCCAAGTCGGCTTCAGACACCGGCAGTAAACCACGCGTCTGGGTCCCGCGATCGATTCCCGTGCGGTGCACCCTTTGTGCCGGCGCGACAGGTGGAAGAATCGTCTTTACTCTATGTTAAAGGAAGGCTTTTCGTGAGACTTTTATTTTTTCAAAAGGTAATGGGATTGGGTTTTCGCTTTTCAGGTGTGAAAGTGATTTGTATGGAGTTTGGGTTGTGGCTGCTTTTATTGGTAATGGATTGGATTAATTTGAGTACATAGCTCCAAATTTCTTTGGGGCGTGATCAAATTAATTAAACCTTACCAATTTTCGTCATCTTCCTTGTAGCATCGGAAAACTCTCTGAAAACAATTGATAAAATGATAAATGATATTCATTTCCTGATTAAAAAGTTTTTATCACAAGAAAAAAAGAATTTTATCACGCCAAAGTATATAAATTCAAAAAATAAAAAGCAGATGTCTATGTTTCCTATCTGACTACTTTGAAAAGAAACAAACTCAGACGTCACATTCTCTTTTGAAGTCCCGACATTATCTTGGTTGGATTTGTCGTAATTATTATTTATTTATTTATTTATTCATTATAAAGTGACGATTATTTAAAATTCATATTATCTTAAACATAATACGAAAATGATGTATCATATGATTCGTGACTTTCAAGAGGTTTTTATTTGAGAGTTAGTGATATGTCAAAGATATGTATCAGAAAATACAAAAGTCGCATTGAACACCTACGAGAACTCGTTTCACCTATAAAGCTCGATACATTTTCTGGAAAATAGACTTACAGGTACCCCATACAAATATGAAAAAGAAAAGTAAAAAATAGAAATTCTGAAATCCAAGTTCCAACCGCACCGGACAATACGCGCAAACAGAAATATTTTCGACCGATTTACCGCCGTAGCAATATATCGTAGCGCTCTACGGCGTAGCACAATGGACTCGTAGAGCGTGGCGTAGTGCGGCGTAGCCACGGCACGTGAAAGCTAGGGTAACATATGTTTAGAACATCCTGGGACACGTTAGATTTATGACTCCCATTTAAAAGATTGTGTATGGAATTATACTTACAACTTTTATATCGCTTCTCGCCGCGAAAATAAAATTGGAGTTTTATGAGTCCTAAAATTTTTAAAAGTGGTTGTTAAAAAATGTATTTATTTTTTGTGAACAAATAATAATAAATAGGTTTCCAAAAGTGGTTTTGTGATCTTACTGTATGAGTTCCCACTCAACTTCATCCGTCTGTCGTAATAATCTTCAGTTCAAATAACATTAGTTTATAAAATCACTAAAAAAACATTGTCTTACTTCACACAGTACAGGGTGGATGTTTCATATGGAGCAGGAACAGCCACCTTTGCTACCTTTACCATTAAAGCTGCAGGAAAACGTTTTAGGGGACCAGCCTTAACTTTTTGATTTATTGCGAAATACATACAGACATTTTTGGAAAATGGTACTGAATTTAAAAATAAAACCCCTATTTTGTACAGTGTTTTTTGTAGTGCCTTCTAATAAAATCAAAGGGTGCTAGAATCATTGAAAGTAAACTATTACACGTGCTATTCAAACAACTTTTTGAATTTTATCGTTTTTTTTTCGTTTGTCCCCGTCAACTTCTTCCGTCAATTAATAAAACATTCACTAAGAGACACTGTTGCTATAGAAGTACCTCTTAACATCTTGTTGCTTACACATTTATTTACTTGTAATTTATTTTAATTATTACTGAAAATGTACTTACCTGCATGGTTTTATTACTTTTATTCGAATCTTAATATTTACGTAAATAAAAATATATTTAAATGCTTGCTGCATCGATGCGGTAACTTTACTTTTTCTCTATGAAACTTCTCTTTTAAAACCAAATTCATCATCAACAGTATAAATGAAGAACCAGTGAAATTCACTTAATCAGTGCCGCAGTATAAATCAGTAATGTTCATAAAGCTCCTGACGGGTGGTGTCCTCAGTGGAAGCCTGCTGCAGCCCCGCGGAGGCTCCATTGGACCGTCGCCAGTGAAACTCGAGCATGACCGGACTCGCAGATCGATGGGACAAAACAAAAAAATTAGAACACTCATTGAAATGAGCCAAACACGAGAACAATTCTATTTTTTTCAAGTTTTTCTCTCAGAAAACTTGTTTGGTAGGAGCTCGTCCAATCTTCTGTGATGGCTGCATTAACATTTTTGCTAAATAAAATTAGATATGTTTACTGTTATGTTTCTTCCTATTGTAATTTTAATAGGAAACGCGACACAAGTAAGCAGAAAATAAATTCAGTATATAAGAGTACAGTAGACATCTAATAATTGAATCTCTGAAAGATTAAACTTCTGTTGAAGTGATTTAAATGAACGACTGTAATATAAAACATAAAAGAAAATTTGGTAAGCAAATTAAAGTAATAAGATAACACGAACTTATAATATCCGACACCAAGAATATATTTGTGTCGAATCTCTACAACCTTGAACAAAATTAATAAATTTGTCGAAGGCGTTTAGTAAAAGCAATATCAATAACCGCCACCGTTCTGTATCCAGACAACTAAGTTACATCAATACAATACCAACATAATTGTTCGGAACAATTTAATTCCATAACAAATAACAGGGATAGCTTCCCATGATTACAGAGTATCAGCGCTATAGCCCGTACGTACGCTTTTCATAGGGTTAATCACGATCTAAAATGTATCTTATAACTTTGGAGGTAGAGTAGAAAATACGTTTTGTTGGTTATGTAGCACGTCTTTCGCTCCTTGGGGAAAGCGTCAAAGCCTTCATTAGACAAGTGTACAGCGATATGAACGCGCACAGATGGAGGAGTGCCGCAGGGCGCTAGCTTGGGCACATAGCTGTATTGTATTGATACGTTTTTAAAATATCCGTATTTTGATCACGCAAGGTGAAGTCAGCACAGAACTCATATTTAATTAAATGTTCTTTTACTGAGTAATTGTGTATCTAGTGCTTTCAATGGAATTTCGATTATTTCCGTAAGATTTGCTAAAATAATTTAAAATCAATGCAGATAAACCATCTCGACAGAATTCGATTAATGTAACGAACTATCTCACGGCTGGATGAAGTTAAAAGGAGTTTCAAGTGCCTTTATTAAGTTAGAATTGCGTTCAAATGATTGCGATCGAGTTCTAACTCGTGTAGCAGTTATATTTAGTTTACTTATTACTTTTTACCGTCTGGGCGGGTATTAAATCATTGCAGCATTGTTATTGGAAATTGTGAATTCGCGTTGCACCTCAATATTTCAATGCTTAAGTAGTTCGTTTGCTTTGTTTCGTTAACAAACGAAGCCAGTCGTGAGACTTGCTCTCGATTGCTCTCTTCCGAGCATTTGCTGCTCTCTTTCGCTTTTTGTACTGTTTGTTTTACTTTGAGTACTAAGTTTGTAGGAGTTTTGTATAAATTAATGTTATAAGTATCTGACTGTGGCCAACTATTCCGAAGTTTACAAACAAACAGAGTTCCTGTGGGGAGTTCTTTGTTTTGATATAAAAGCGTTCGTTGATAAGGTTTCTTCGCGAATCTTTTTAGTGTTTATTTTGTTCTCTGTTTTCTATTGAGACTGCAATCCAATTTGAAGAGAAGTAATATTTTTTAATATAAAATGCTGTTCGTTCGCGCTGCTGCATTTGTAAGGCTTGCCGAGCGAAACTAATGTCCTCCTTATCTCAGAGTTTCCTTTGTCTTTATAAACTTGGAGGGATGCTATGAATTGAAGATTTTATTGAACTTAGTATCCAATCAATGTTAAAATAAAGATATTACATTCGCTACAAATAAGACAAAGTTTCATAAAAACATATCAACATTAAGAGCTATGAATGCTAGAACTTGTTGACAACTGAACAAAATATTTGAAAGGTAAAAGAAACTTTTTGGGGCACAAACTATATGCATGGGTCTCCATGCCCACGTAAAGTATATGAAATATATACGTATATGTTAACCAAAGCAATCAATCAGGGTGCATTCGCACCGCTTTGCGGGGACACCGCACGAATATCTAATTTTGTTTGTTACCCCACTACCCCCAGGCACCGCCAGCACCCCCTGGCACCCCCCGAGGGCACCGCGCAGGCGTCGAACACCCCAAATCCTAGCGGACGTTGATGGATCACCCTTAATGACAAGCACCGAAGGGGCGGTAGGGTTGTGCCCCTTATCGATACTCGTTATCGATAAAGTCGCTTGTGGAAATTGGTTCGATAAGATCTAATTGTTTGTCGGGGTGGTATCGCAGTGCAATTGATTGGTATTATTAGGGGGTTAGTTTTATGATAGTGTCTTGGCATTTTCTTCGTGACTGTGGATAATTTTGAAATAAATCGTTTCCCAACTTGGTTCACGATTTTTTATTTTCTATAGACATAGTCATTTTAGGAATTATGATTAATATCATCATGATCTGTGATCTTGGTTGAAGGTGTTGTACACATTATAATCCTGTAAGAACAGGAAAATAAATTATTGTATAAGTTTTCACAAAATGAAAATTAAATTCAACCACCACTTTCCCTAAAGCAGGTTTGCTTCGATGACTTCGATGTCGATATCGATGTCGACATAACACACAACATTCAGCCACCCTCCAGCATAACTCACGCGCCCTCCACAAGCATTCACTACAATAGTATTAGACATCGGAGGCCTGTTCCCTTATTCGCTCGCACTTTTTGTTTAAGGCGTCGTATCGACATCGATATTGTCTGCAAGTGTCGCATCACTAGAACATATGCGCCCTTCGCGTGCTCTCGACACAATCGCATTATAAATTAGCGATTCATGCTTTTATTTAACTGTAGTTCTTGTTGCTTCTGTTAACTTTATGCTTGTATTTTCTCTTAGAGTGTGATCGGCATATTAAGTGGTAATACACGTTGTTTCAACAACTTTGATGACGATGTGCTTTACTTATATGAAATGTTATATTAGTACAGAAGCTTAGTATATATGGTTACTGATGTGCGCGTTAAGGACAGGTGTAGGATGGTAAAAAGGTTCAAAAGTGATCTACGAGGTTCAGTGATGGTTTCGAATAACATATTGTGGAAGTGTACTTTTCAATTGTGTGAACACATCGCAACTAATATAGTAAATTGTGATGTGTATTCGCCGTAGCTAATAAACCGAGCATCATGGAAGTTAAAATGTATGTTGTCAGGGATGCAGAAAAGGACACCTTCCATCCAAACCTTACCATCTATTATTATTTATTAAGGTGGAACACAACCAAGTGAAGTAGTTTAAGATGGCCAATAGCACACATCAAGCTACTAGGGATGAATAATAAAACATATAATGCTTTAAAGTAGCACAATCATTATCCACCTATGAAGGGAGCAGCCTGCTGAGACCAACGACCCCTATATTATGGTGATAATGGAAAAATACCCCCTAATGGTATACCTTGTCCAACAACAGAACTTCTACCTCCGCCTGAAATCATGTGAATAAATAATTGTGAAATTCGTTTAATGCCGTCATGTTACCGAGGGAGGCACATCTTTATTAATAAATAATAGACGTGTATGATGGACGGACAGACGGACTAATATCAAGTCCATTGCTCGTTGTGTGCAGTAGCTAATGATGCCAGTCACGGAATGCCGTCGATGGGAAGCAATTTTCCAACGATTCCCCATCGATTGTTAGGGGAACGCTACACTTGGGGACGTGAGCAAATTGTTTTACAGTTTTATTATAGTTGTTTTCGATTGCTTGTCGCGTCGTTTCCGATTCAGTTACCAGACCATAACGTGCAATATGTTGGTACCTCATGATCTTTCGGTTAGTATAAATTTACTTGCAGTGTTGAAGATTTTATCAAGTAATGTTACGTTAGTATATTATAATCTAGCTGTGCCCAGTGGTTTTAGATACTCCCCTCCATTTTCCTAAACAAACTTGTACTTGGTAAGACAGGTTGTAAGTAAAAAAGTAAGTAATACTTTATAGAATAAAACAAATGAGTTGTGTAGAAACTCTGTGTACATAGCTGTGGGGTAGTAGTGTGCTCAAATGTTGCTCCGCTCGCAGTATGGTGGTGCTTGGCTACCAGTAGGAACGAATGAAATAGTTGAGAAAATCAAACTTTGTTTTGCGTTTAGATTTTATAATCGAGTTAAACGACATTCATGTTTTTAACTGACTTCAAAATAGAGATGGTTTGCGCCTGTGTACCTTATTATCGTCTGCCTAGCTTTTTCCCAGCTATGTTGGGGTCGGCTTCCAGCCTAACCGGATGCAGCTGAATACCAGTGTTTTATATGGAGCGACTGCCTATATGACCTCCACAACCCAGTTACTGGGCAACACGAAACCCTTTGTAAGACTGGCTATCAGTTTTTTGGGCTTCTATCCGTAACGACTGTCAAAGAACTCTACTAATAACAGCCGACCAACGGTTTAACGTGCTTTTCAATCTTACGAATGGTCACCCCTCCACAGACCAACTTCGGCAAGTTTAACCTTCGACCAACCCGTGCGGCTGTCTTTCTCCTCCTCCTGCGTACTTTATATGGGGTACCATATGTAAAGTAAATAAGAACTACGAGTAGGTATACTCGTAGTTCTTATTTACTTTGTGTATATACAAACTAAGTCTGAGGAATGCACACAAAATATGTTAAAGTTAATACGTATAGCAAGCAACAGTAGCGAAGGAAACGCTTTCTATTTCGCCCGGTACAAACGGATTTTCATCCGTATTTCGATTGCTCTTGTAAAACATTATTCGCCTCTCACGGACCGAGATTTTCGTGTATTTGCTCGAGAATTTTGTGAACAGGGTAAACGGACTTCAAAGGGTACGTTTTGTTTTCTCTAAATTCGAATATTAGCTTGTTTTCCTTTATTTCTGCATTTGGAAAAGTGCTTTACATCTTTATGGGCGAGCAATCACTATACCACATGTTACACAGTAGAAGCTGCGAAGTGCCTTGAGACATATGGTCATATGTAGTCAAAGCAGAGGAAAGCTTTTATCTCGAGAATAGTAGTTTATTAAACTTTTACATAACAAAGGTTATTTAGACAGTATTATCACACGAGTGTTTCGAAACCAGGTTACGTACGGTTAAATATCTAAACCAAAATGAAATGTCATCAAAAACACAATAAATAATATCGTTAAAATAAAAGTAGTATAAAAGTAGCTCGCTGCGGGCGGAGCACTATTTTAATACATATTTTATCAAAAATTGATATTTTATTTTATTTTTGTTAAAATATGTAAAAAAATATGTATATTAAAAGAATACGGAAAAAAAGTAGTATAAAGCCACACAACACTCCACAAGTAGTAGCACAAGTGTCGCTGAACATAAAAAGTTTTAGTTAAATGAGTTTTCAAATCAATCTCTTCAGTTACGCGTTTTTTCGCAATTGTTTATCCATTTTCGAACTCACACATGGTACAGCGAGGTTCGCCGAAAAAATGCCATCAGCACTGAATAAAAATGGCAACACACCAAAATAGTTGCGGCACTTTAGATCCAGCCTGTATAACGAGTTTTTTATTGAAGTGAAATGAACCCGCCTGTATCTAACAAAATATTCCTTTTATTTTTTACCCTAAATGCCAGTACGTTTAAAACCTCTTTAGTATTTAACGGTCTGTTTCAGAGATATTTACGCGCGAAAATGATGCGTCCATTTATGTGGACCATTCATCTTATCATCAGCGCCCACTCGGCCGCTTGACCCTGTGACACACCACGGTTTGACCTCATCCCGGACGCCATGAAACTGAAATAGCCCGAGGCTACGTATGTATGTATAGTGCCAGTGAATTTTTATAAATAAAATAGCCCACAATGGATCAAATAAGGAATTATCACACCCATAAGCAAAGTACTCGTTGAATTGCGTATCGGCCATTGTTACAATCGGTACGTTGGCATGGTTACCTACTTACTTATGATCAATATAAGAGATAATTGCCTGGGACAGATAGATTACTCATGTGATTTCATAATCACTCACTGCTAATTTTAGCACGGAACTTTAAACATTATAAGATGAGACATATAAGACAAAACCCAAAAGAAAGTAATTCCGCATTCATAAGAAGGTCCTAGGTACATGAAACCCGAAACTCTTCGTGTCATGAATAAAAGACGCTTATCATACGCAGGCAACGATAAACAATATCACACAGCTTATTACCATGAAAAGGAGCACATTTCCTTTTAACTTATTTAGAGACGGGAAGACACTCAGTATCTTGCCGGTTCGTAACATTAGCATAATCGACTTAACCCTTCCATGCAGGGGACGCGTTCAAATTACCCAGTATTACCCTGGCGAGGCGAGGGGGGGGGGGGGCAGGGTAATTACGCGTCCACAGTTAGAGGCTCGGATAGTGGCCGGTAGTACTCGCTTGTAATTACAACTGAGCTAATTATTGACTTTAAAGAACATGTGTGACTTTCCCGGAAACCTATGGCTGTTAAAATACTTTTAAAATGGCCTCTACTTCTAAATTATACAACAGTACAACGAACCGACGTCCCAACAGAAGAACCACTTAAGACCTCCGGGAGTGATAATTCAAAATTCAAATGAAGAAATTTGGATTTTTTTTAAATTTAATTTAATTAAATTAATTACAACGGTTCAAAAACCAATTACAGTAACCAAACAAAAAAAAAAGTAAAGTTATAAACAACATATAGGTACTTACATCAATCCCTCTCACAGTACTTCTGACATCCAAATCATCTTCCATTCATCCGCAAACAGATCGCTTGTTGGATAAGAATCCAAGAGATCATTTAGTGCAGCCAAGGTGCGAGATATTGGAGATTGAGCACGGGCAATATGAATGACTATTAAGATTAATTTTACATGTAAGCAAAAACAATGTAATATTTGTACGTCGTAAAGGCCAAACATGACTGAACTAATTTTATCACGGACAACCTGCATGCCATGTTATGTAACTCATGTTTCCACAAATAAATAAATCTATGTATCCATCTCCATAGTTCGCTACTAAAGGAGGTCTTGTTCAACATTTCATGCCTCAAGAAATCTAGACCCATCGGTTTAGGCTGTGTTGAAATACTGACTGATATACTTAATACAATACATTACATAGATAGATATTTTTTATTATACATAGCAAATACCCAGAACACCCGGAACAAATATTTGTAGATCTTACAAACATTTGTCCCAAGGCGGGAATCGAACCCGCAACCTCCTGCGTCGCAGGCGAACCTTGGCCCGCTGCGCCACATCGGTCGTCAATTTAAATCCTGGTTCGTTAAACCATTCTTCTTATGGAATTTTAATGGAAGCCAAGTGTTTCCTAGCAGCGTTCCACTATATCCCGAATGTGTATTTACATAATATGTCATATGAGCCCGTTGACCTACTGCGGAAGTTTCCGTCAGTCACACGACGTATTTGCTTCAAGTTTGCCTGACTGAACTAAGTTTGACGTGTAATAGCTAAACTTACGGCGTAATTGTTATATGGATAAAGACTTTGAGCGTGGCATGTGTAGGTACTGTAGGGTTAATATAAATAGAGATTCATTCACAGAGTATTTATATTTAGATGACCTTTGTTTAATAATATATGTATAGGTCGTTGATGAAAGTATAAGGTTAAATAAAGGGGGTGATTTATTAATAAACGTTTTCCGTGATAAAATTATTGTTTGTATAACTTAAAGGCAGTATAGAGATATTTAAAGTAAAGCTTTACCTATCACATACGGAGTACCACAAGGGTCCATATTAGGACCATTATTGTTTTTGATATACGTTAATAATATAGTAGAACTAGGGCTGCATGGTCATTTAACTTTATATGCAGATGACACATGCTTATTTTACTTTGGAACTAATGTTCAAGACGCTATTTCACGAGCCCAACAAGATTTGAATATTCTGTTTGAGTGGTTCCAACATAATTTGCTAACTATAAACATTTCGAAGACATGTTACATTATTTTTAAAGCCAAAAATAAAATAATTGCACAGCATGACCCTCTATTTATAGATAACATTCCATTAGAACAAAAAACTTACGAAAAATATTTAGGCCTTAGAATTGAAAACTCCTTAACATGGAACAAACAAATTGACTACATTAGAAATAAAATTTCCTCACTTATTGGATCCCTCCGCAATATAAGCCAATGTATTCCCAAGAAACTACGTCTTAGCATTTATAATTCTCTTATTAAATCACATTTATTATATCTGATGGAAATTTGGGGTAGCGCCGGTAAAACTAAGCTACAGGAACTGCAAAGAACGCAAAACAAGATCATAAAAACACTGTTTCGCCACCCATACTATACACCAACTTACAAAATTTTTGAAGACACAAAATTAATGAATATAAAACAAATGTACATGTATAACACCTGCATTTTGATCAGAAAGATTATAGATGGGATCATTCACACTACCATAACTTTTATCAAAAAGTGTCAAGTTACTACTCGCAGTCTTCGTCGACCTAGCTTACTTGTCCTACCAAGGACAAGAACAAACTATGCCAAAAAAAACATAACTTATGAAGGAGCACCATTTTATAATAACATACCGTCTTATATAAAAAATATGCGCTCTTTCAGCGGTTATAAATCCCAACTATCAAATTACATTTTAGGAACTCCTTGTTAACTTTGTAATCTTGCTAGTCAAGAAATAGAATGACCAATACGTGACCAATTATGTAATACCAAATTTTTTAATTGTTTTGTGTCGGTGACCTTAGAATAAGTTTATTAGATTATCTTGTATTCTCATGTAAGTGGCTTTTGTGTCTTTATGAGAATAAACTATTTAAACCTAAACCTAAACCTATTTATACATAGTTCAATTTAGGAAAAACCCAAAGCATTTATTTTACTAATTCACGTAACATACGAGTACAAGCATGTTCCTACAGTCTACTACTCCAAATTACCGATATAATTAACACAAGTTTTCCTTAACTGATTGTTATCTGTTAACCCCCGTTTCACACGCTCTGGCTGCTGGATACCCGGATAGTCAGTGCCGGGCACCCGATGGCGCGGTGTATACCGGCACTATTCATCCGGTTTACTCATACAATCACGACTGGGTCTACATCGCCGGCTATCCGGCACCCGGAGCGTATGTAGTAGGGGCTTAGTTCCGTGATGGCTGCTGCGATTGACCTTAGGAACGAAGTTGTGCCAGCGGACGATATTAACACGCAAAGTTTATTTCTTAAGCCATCTGTTTATAATAGCTTGTGTTGGACCAACTTCTATAACTTTTGATGTAGTATTCTGTCCACCCACTTCAAGATAAATGCTATAAGGGTTGTCTCCCATATAACTTTGCGTTGTTGTACCCATGGTTTTTGCTAAATAATTTTGCTTTTGTTCACAGATACATCCGGACTTTTCCCAGAATTTTGGGTGAGTAGCTTTTATTTTAAAATTTGTAGTATTGACGCCTCATGTGTGCTCTTTTAAGAAGGATCCACTTTATCTACATGTGCTATAAATAAGTATCTGTCACTGGATGGCTTCTTCAGATAGTATTATTTATAAATAGGTTTATCTCGCACACGAGTGATTGCCGTATACTGTCTGCAAATTTCATCATTTGGTAATTTTAATTATGTTTATATTTTACTTGTATGCTTTATATTTGGTTTATTTTCTATTTCAAAGACTTAAGACCTAACCCTTGTTAAACCTTGACCCTTCCTAACGGGCAGCCGACTTCATTTGTATTTATTTGTACGCATTCTTCATGTTCCTCACCGAACCATAATCATAACAATCACAAATGAAGCATATGTTTTATCAAAACAAATCCCAGCTCAATGTACTGGCATCGCAGTGCATACCACAGACACACAGACCAACAGACGCTATAGACAGGAAACGGAAGCTGCGCGCGCGCTGGCTCGCTGTAAATCGCTCGGCGCACACATTTCGCTGTCATCGCGCGCGCAACGTACTCGCCGGTGTAGGATGCGCCTGATTCATTGTTGTGAGGGAATGCGGACAAGATGTTTTCTTTTTTTGTAGTTTTAAAACTAGAAGCGTTTTCCAGTAACGTTATTGTGATTAGGGCTTGTTAAATTATCTTGAAAATTCTCCGTTGAGAATTCGTCTCTTCGATCTTTCATTTAGTTATCTAACATAACGGTCTGATACCAGAAATCGATAACGCTGTAATACGCTTGATTGTTAAAAATACTACATAAACTTGCAGAATGTGAGCGTTATTTCAGGAGACACACTTACATACATTAACTATGCAGGCAAAAACCACTTGCTACGCTCCTACATACTCATCTGCTTCGTTATCGTTCATACATCTGGTCATACACGCACGTCGGTGACGAGTACTACGAACCTAACCTTTTTACAGAACATCACCTATAAGGCCAGTGTATAATTGTATCTCCTTCCAGAGGGAACCCAGGGGGGACTACCCGGCGTCTGTCAACATGACCTATCCAACTAAGCATACCCTACCTACCTACCTACCTGCTTAAGTAGTACCTAAATAGGTTAGCGTATGTCCTTCTAAGGCATCCCCTCTCGGTGCTTCCCCTCACATCTGCCTTATTTACCTTTTGTTAATCGCCATTCATTCAGTTCTGCAACTTATTACCGAACTGAAACGCTAATGTAAAATATCTTAATTTAAAAAAAAACCTTGTAATGGTGGTCACTCTAATGCACGGAACAGCCAATCGCGTCGCATTTCAACTTGCGCCCGCGCACTTAACAAATTTACTGTACGCTATGTTGTATAGTATGCACGTACTGCAAACAAGTAATAAGGCACAGAAGGTCCGTAGCTAAGCGAAAAGAACAATAAACAGAACAGTGAAGAACATATATTAATTTTACAATCTAGACACTGGTTTTTAATACGTAGACTTAGCGGCTTAGCTTTGTTGGAAGTCTGATTTAGAGGATACTCGTATTATATTCCACAATGTCAATTGATTTTGACATAACCTTTAGAGTTTCTGTATTCTGTTAGGGACCATAGTCACACTCAAAAACACTATAAGAAATAAAATAATATTAATAGCCAGTTAGTGTCCCACTGCAGGGCAAAGACCTTTTCTCATACAGAAAAGGTATGAAAATTAATAAAATCCGATTGCGGGTTGGCGAGATCAGCTATGAAAATGTTAACTTTAAATCCAGTTTACCTCACAATGTTTTTTCCACCGTTGTCAGACATGTCTAAGATTAACTTAAAAAGTACATATGAACTAAAAAGCACATCCGGATTTGAACCCAAAACTTCGTGTATCAGAGGCGAGGCCTCAAACACTAGGCCATCAGGAGGAGAAAAGCTTTCAGTGCTATCATGGAATTGAGTTTCCTTTCGAATATTATACAGCGTGAACTTTCTGCGCTTGACTATATCGCGGATGTTCTGTGCGAGTTGGGTGGCCACTTCGCACTCTTCGCCGATAATTTTTGCAACATTGTTTTAACACCCTCTATTAATAACTTCAATAAGGAATTTCGACCTTACATCAACCGGTTTAAGTCATATTTTGGAGCAAGTGTATAAGAGAATTTAATTGTAGTACTTTATAAACAAATATTGAATGTTTCAATTTATATCCTCATATAACATCGATAAATGCAGTTTAATTTGAACCTTGTTGTTTAAAGGATACGGTATATTGTACTATGAATGCGTTAAAAATTCTTAATTGTAATACTTGGTAAAGAAATATTGGAACTTAACTTTGTTAATTAAGCGCTCAAACATTTAACTTAAACTTATTGGTTATCGTTCGAGAGTAAACTATTTTAGAAGAATGTGTTCTACTTTCAGTTCGTCGTGTTGAAATCATGGATGGGTTTCCTTGTTTATCCAGCTACAGGCGTATTTTATTGAATTACATAACATCAAGCATGTATACCTCGAAGGTTAAGGCAGAGATGTAGTACACCCACATAGCACCAGTAGACATAATTCCAAACTCCGGGCTATTACTGAGAAATCATAGACGGAAAAACCCAATAACACGTTGTCCGAAACGGTAATCGAACCCAAACCTTATGTTCAGCAAAAGTGGTTGCACCCACTGAACCGACGAGGCAGTCAATATCATTCTTGTCTATTGATGAACTCGTACACCGTTACATAAGCGCTCCCAGAGATAATCTGCCGTAAGTACATGTAGAGAGTGTAGTGCAACAGTGTTCAATCATCGTAATACCTCCATCCTTGCGCCCGCGCCGAGCCGTGAGCAAAACCACGTGTAGGGCCTGAATTCATAGTGCAGTGCCCGTTGATACACTGTTTGTCTCTGCATCACCCAAAGCTTGACTGGTAGAAAATGCCTATGGCATTAAGTCCGACTCTGTACATTTGTGTGTTTAAAGTATTACAATAAATAAATAAACTTGATTATTTTAATTTTCCACATAAATTTTGAGGTTATGTGAAAAAACTGTTCAACAAAAGTTATAGATCTGTTTATTACTTACAACTTACCACTAAAAAAAATTCCATAGGACTTAGTAGTTTTGCTGGAAATCAAGATAAACCGTTTTTTACTATTAAAACCTCACCCCGTTCCACTTCCCGACCTCAGGTCACCCATGAATTATTTTTCCTTTAATTTTTGTTACATTTTCTTCCGTTTCCAATTGGTGACGCATCCTACTTTTTTTTACGTTTTACAATTTTCAAAGGCTTCAGCCCTGGTCTATCCATCTAAACATGTGTTTTATTTGTAAATTACCACTTTACCCGGGACTTCATCCCCAACCCCTCCACCTGCTTGAAAGATTAGTTTTGAAAATCAAATATAGCCTATGTTACTCGCTGATAATGTAGCTAACTTCCTACAGGTATAAGAATATAAAGTCGCACTTACAATATTTCCAAGTTTATTTTCAGCTGTTTTAACGTTTACTGAAATACGAAAAACTAAATATGGGGACTGAGGAAGATCCTCACCATACACAAGGAAGTTTTGTTCTTTCATTAAGATTATTTCATAAATTGCTTTTGTATGGGAACAAATGAGGCTCGTTTTTATTTTATTAGTTACAAGAGTACAATATACGGAAGAATTTAATTGGCAGCGACTTTTTATTACTCACTGGGCTATTTTACGTCGTTGCGTAATAAAGAGGGCTCCGTCGTAATGGCCATCCTGTCTTTTATTCGCCTGTAATGACATTCTTAAAGGTACATCACGTTTTGTGAGTTTGAATCATTTTTATAGACTCACAATTACGTTTCATTCTTTCGCTTCCGACTCTTACCTGCTCAGGATAATATCCTTATTAAATGAACATTTTATGAAGAAATCTGTTTTATGTGAAATAACTAGATCTGTCAATCATTATATGCACTATCTTAAAAATCTAGAAGCTTCACATGACCCATTCTGAGTACCTTACCTTAATGTACCTTTACTTATTGTGATCTTAACTGGCCCATCAACCATGTACCCTAAGCCGGGCCTAAGCTGACAAAATAAAACACAACTTTCTTACTACTACACTTAACTCGACTATGAATACAGGCCCAGCGTCGCCCGCGCATGTAACTCGAGCTCGCCGCACACTGCGCCCATTGAAACCTAACCTTACAGCACAGTATACCCAGTGCAACAGATAATGCAGGATTAGTACCGAGACACAGAGGCGTCTCTGTGCAGCAGCGAGGAGGATCGACCACCTATCTCATGTTTAGATCCGAAGGCATTTCCGTTTGTGCGACTGGAAACTAGTAAGTCATTCACTGTGGAGATACGGTGCATTCTGACTTTCTAACCCATAGGAGATATTCAAAAGATTATATTAAATATAGGTTTTGTCAGCGGCTTCTCTCGCGGGAGTCCTACTACTGGGATCTATAGGATCTTATGTCCTAATAGGGTCGTGGTTTACTAGTGTGCCAAGGTACCAAACGGCCTTTTCATTGTTTTATATATTTGATGGTAAGTGTCTGTTCAGCCTTTGGGACGTGATTGATTAACGTACACCCAAACATACAGACATTTATAACAATAAAAGAATTAGTATGATAGTAGAAATAAGTAGGATAGGATAGTTCAAGCCATCGTTATAGTTATTTTAAACCTTTACAATTATCTTAAACCCGTGTAAAGGTCTAATTCTAAAATAAGACTAACTCGTGAACTACTCTAATAAATTAGCATATCGTAAACCCATACTGGGAAAACCAATCGGTAACAAAAGCTGGCATTGCGGGGAACATTCTTATGTAAGTAATTGATATCCAAAACCTTACTGTAACTTAGTAGTCACCTAGTTTTTTGAATATTCCAGAGCAGATATAGCGAAAAAATCTTTTCCCTCTGACTGAAACCAAATCCAACCGCCAACCAACGACTAATGGTCCACTAGGACCAATTTGTATGAGTTTTACAGTATTTCTGAACTGCCACATGGCATAAACATCCGTGCAACTTGACTAATATCCTCACGAAGACACAAAGCGAAGCTTCCCAGTTGTGTCGCTAAAACGTTAGCTCAATCAGTGTTATCGGTATATTTTTTGTGGTCCCAGGCCGTGGGTCGCTCGAGTGAAGTCGAGTGGACCAGTAATGCTTCACTCAGATAAAGATCTCAAGTGTTTGATATATGACGCGTAAAAACTATGCGTGTAGTGATGTGCGTAGGTAATATCGATCGAATTGTTTCATTCATATCTTTGAAAAAATTGATTTATTACTTGTTTACGGATCATACCCCATCGGTATATTGTTAGATACATTAGACTACATCAAATATCTCAGTAATTGGCATCCTCGTTGCGCAACACATCCGATTATAACTTTTAATGTACCTAACAGGCAACTAGGTACCGATGCTCACTAAGCCAGTGTAATAGACCTAATATATATAGTAGAACATTTGATACAAAAATAATAAAGGAAATAATTTAACATCCAAATTCATATTATTTTCCAATATCATCGACAATACTTTTTTGATCTCAACCATGCTCAGCACTAGTGTCGCCACTAAGAGTGTCTGCTACCTGCGCGCACGCACTTGGCGACGCCAACATGGCGCGCAAATGTCGCCTCACCAGCTTTTTATTTTATTTTTTTGTCAGAATTTGTTCCAATTGATTCGTGAGCTGTTGAATGATAAAGATGTTAATTTTATGTGTTTGTATATTTGTGTCCCAAGACTTGTCTTACATGGTCGTATGTACACTTCATAAATGTGGCTCTCTGAGCATTCCAAACCGTCTTGTAGGTTTATGGTATTTCATTGAGTTAAACACCGATACCGTAAAACGGGGTGAATAGACACAAACTTTGAAGGGAATTTACGCGTTAGTTTAACATTGTTTACTGTTTACTACAAGGACTCTTACTTTTTTTTAGGAATTAAAATGAATAATTTCAACTTCATGTCAGTTATTAAGTTGAATCCACGTTTAAATCTCATTTGACGACCGTTGTGGCGCAGCGGGCGAAGGTCCGCCTGCGACGGAAGAGGTTGCGGGTACAAATATTTGTTCCGGGTGTTCTGGGTATTTCCTATGTATAATAAAAATATCTATCTAGTTAATGTATTATATTAAGTATATCAGTCATCTAGTACCATAACGCAAGCTCTGCTTAGCTTGGGGCTAGATAATGCTGTGTGGATTGTCCAGCATTATTTATTTATTATTTATTTAAAGTTTTGTTTCAATTCACCCCGGCGTTTCTATTCACCCCGTTTTATCTTACATATTTAGTTGCCGACATTCGTTTGACACGCTATATAAAAGAAGCTAAAGTACAAATAATAATATATAAAAAGCCTATAATTCATATTTACACGTCTTTTAGTGCTTATCCTCTAGAACTGGTGAGGTTCCGAGAACCTACATAATTTTCACACACACTTGGTAGTATGCAGCGACTTCGACTTACCTAAAACCAAATAGATATGTTATATTAAGCTTGACTTCAAGCTAGGTTCACATACAAGTACATAGTTATGATATGTTTCGTATGGGATTTTGCCACACACTTTTTGTTCTATTTTGAACTGTGAAATAATTTTAGGAAACGCGCCATTCATGTGATTTGTCTCATTTCTCGGTATTTTCATCTTCCAAGCCAATAATCCTCCGATTCCGTGCATCATGCATCAGGCATGCGAAACTACCTGCGACGTCCGCTGTACCACGAACTGTTATCACTAAGGAGACGACACTGTGCCGAACGGAACCCAGACACGAGGTGACATAGAATGCATCGTGCTTATCGATTCTTGCATATCCTGTTTATGTCTGGCAAATAGTTGGGCCAGCATCCCAAGAGAGAGCAGCCGATAATACAAAATTAGAAAAGGGAAAGAATTAAGAAACGGGTCAAAACAGATATCAAACAAACTTATGCACGCACGGATGGATCTTCAAGGATGAGCAACTGTTGCCGGGGTCAATCCATTGGAGACCATCCATTACCCACCGAGATCTCTCCGTACTCGGAAAGCACATTAACCATTAGTCCTAGCTGTCATTTTAAGGTCTTTGACAGTCCTTACAGGTAGTCAGAAGACTGAAAGTCTGACAAATGGATTTTGTGTTACCCAGTAACTGGACTGGATTGATATCAGACAGGCGGTCGGTCTATTTAAAATACTGTTTAAACTGGAAGTCAACCCAAACGGGGTTGAATAAAGGTTGGGTAGATGATGATGATGATAAAATAAAATGGAAGCTAAAAAAGAGATCACTTCCAATGCAATGAAATCTATGAATCCCATTGTCGAACAGAGAACTATAAGTAGGTAAACTTCCACAAACATACTCATAAACCCCGAGATAGTAATGTTCCCAAACTGTAACAAAGTACTTTGAGACAAAAATATCACGTTACCTCTATTTCCATACCAAAGAATTGGCCAATAACTCTCGGATTTCATTCCAAGACACATTACGGTGCAGTCAAACTACTGCCACATCCGCTGTTCAAGAGAACCTTATCTGGCAGTCAGCGGGAGCCTGGGAGCTCGTGAAACGTGCCCCAGACGTCATAAACCGATACACGAGAACACTATATCATTGCTATCAGAGATTTTATATTTTTTGTCATGTATTTTAGTCTGGCAACGTGAGTTTTGAATATGGGATTGAGATGTGATTCTTTAACTTTATTTGTTCTTTTAACAGATTACTTCCAGGTATGACCATACTTTCTTTCAAATGACCAGTCAATGTAAGTTATTGCAATTCACACGTAAGTGCTTTAATTTTCCTCGTTGACTGATTGACTGCCTCGTTGGTCTAGTGGTTGCAAAAGCTACTGCTGAGTGTTAGGTCGTGGGTTCGATTTTCAGGTTGCACAGTGATGTTGAGTTTTTCAATCTAGAATTTCTCAGAAGCAGCCCAATCTGTGCTCAGTTGATGGCAATAAGCACACCCCCTATTACATGGGACTTATTAGTTGGGAGTTATTTAGTGGTGGTACTGTAGTTACCCAGGCATCTGACCTTTCAATTGATGTGATATTATTTTCTCTTAAAATTATCTGATCAATGTAAATATAAGTGTTTTTTGGCTATACTTCTCCGTACAAAACTATTTTTGGCACTAGATTCTTTTTGTATAGGTAACATTTTAATTTTGATTTTCGCGTACATTGGTGCCTTTTTAAGGTCTAATTGAAATAACATATGATCCTACTTTGACGTTATTATTTTTGCATTTTATTGCATTTTCATGGATTTCCCCAGATTTTGTACATCACCAGAATCTTTCCTGCAACTACTTGCGACATCCGATGTTCTACGAACACGTTATCAGTCGTCGCGGGGGCCTGGGTTGTACCCGGGCGACGCAGGGCGACACTCCACTCTTATCGGATGCTTGTCGAATCATTTTTTACTTGCGTGCTGTGGGGTGCGGTATTGGCGCCAGCGCGAATTGTGACGCGTGAAGATAACTTGAGCCCGAGAATGCCCTAATGCGTTTTGGACATTTATGGGTTTATGTGTTAAATCTTTTGTTCTGTGACTAGTGTAATAAATTATCAAGTTGGCGAACAGAACTCGGTGCAGTTAATGCTTTACTTTGTGTGGGAACATTTTAGTAAAACATATTCCTTTAAAAGGACTTATTTCTAAATTAGATTACGTTTGTCTTGAAACAAACCGTAGCCGATCAGCCAACGGCTCTGTATCGGTTCTTTTTTAGCTATTTCAGTGGGTCAGTTAATAACTCATTTAAGTCACAATAGCCTAATGTCAACTACACATCACCTTTTACAAAAATTCAGTGCTTAGGTGAAATTCAATCATTCCGTATTTTCTGCAATTGGGGGTCCATATCATTTTTAATTTCAATTTAAATCGGACTTCACTGTAAAAAGTTATGCGTAGTCGTGTCCAAATGAGAACCTCCTCATTTTTTTGTCGGTTATTTAATACTATATACGAAAGAGTGTTTATCTCAAACATCTCTTCGTGTGCTCCACCATGAAATAACAAAAGCGATAAATGCATAATCATTTGTACTTCAAATAAAATAAATCACATAATGATTGTATAGCAAGGTAGATGAGAGTTGAAACTCGGGGCGGGGATACCATACAAAAGCATACACTGACCTTATTGGTGATATTCTTCAGAAGTGTCAGGTGGTGTAATAAAGCATAAGGAGTTTGTAAGGATCTTATCAGGTGGATAGCGTTCTGTAGTTCCTGCCTACCCCCATGGGAAAAAGACATGAGTTTAAGTATAAACAATTGTGTAGTCTCCTAAATACCCAAACCAAATATTAGGTAAATCCAAGAGCTTTCCTCCTCATGTCCCCTGCCTCCCATTCGGAAAAAAGGCAACAGTAAACAGTAGAAATATGTTCAAAGTTTAGCGATAAAAAGAGATAGCTACAACTTTACAGAATCTTTTATTGCTCTTTCACTTTTCTACCAAGTGTTTATTTTACGAGAAGGTACTTACATGACGCATTACGTAGATATATATTAATCTGATGGTACTGATGATGACGAAAGATGTGGAGAAATTCTGCACCTTGGGCAGAGAACATCATTACCTAAACTCACCCCTTTTTCCCATGGGGGTAGCCAGAATTTACAGAACACCACCTGCTACGATCCATACATATTTCTTTTTTTTTCTTTTTTTTTTTATATAAAACGGTGCCCCACACTAGGAATTTCTCCTGTATCGTGGGTGCGTTTACAAACATTTAAGCTCACATACACAAACAACCAGACCCGGAACAATTACCTGTAGGTCGTACAAATATTTGTTCCGTGCGGGGATCGAACCCACAACACGCGGCGCAGCAGCCGATGGCTCAACCACTGCGCCAACCGTGTCGTTTTGCTTCGTTAACGTCTGCCTTCCTCCTTGATATTCTAGTCTGCAGCCCTTTATTCATCTTTTTGGATTATTTATACTATTACAGACACACACACACACACACGCACACACACACACACACACACACACACACTCATATGACGTGGTTATTTTTATGTTGATGTATGTTTCGAAACTTCAAGGACAAGTTATGTTTTTAGAACCGTCCAAGGCATTCGCACTCTCTTAGAGAAACCTTATTTCATTACAATGTCGTTTTCGTTTTCCGTTACTTTCGCTCAGGATAAATGAAACAATCAGTCAAACGCCTTAAGTGGGTCCGTGATTTGGGTGCGCGTCCATTGTTGCGCGGCACGCCATTGTGCGCGCTGATTTGTCACGTGGCATTGTGCTGTACCGCGAATGGAATAAATGTAATTCTGGGAATTCGCCTTAAAATTTTGCTGTGTATATTTTCCTCAATGTCTTTTTTTTTTTCGCTCTGAATTGACTTTATCTGTCCAATAAATCAAACATGAATTTTTATGTTCTGTAGTGAGTTTGATGCAAAGGTTTCATTAAATTCTTAAATATTTTATATACAACAGGTACTTTAAAGGTAAACGAGCCCTAAGGTAGATGTAACACCTTATATTTTATCAAGTTCCGACCTCTTTAGGTAGTCAGTAATCGTGTTTTATTCTAATAACACCTTAGCTTCTAATAGATATCTCCAAGCCCACTTCCCAATCCTCTCCCGCCCTACTCAAATTACCTTCACCATTAATAACCGTCATCCGTCAATTCTGGTTCCCGTATCGTGTGTCAGTGGAGCCTTGCGGCACTCAGGCGTCAAGTTGCAACGCCTGCCCCATCCAATCCGGCGAAACGTCAGTACTCCACATTTATTTAATTTGTACTCCATTGCGCGGCGACAAGTACCTCCATATATTTTAATTGGAATAAAACGAAGCTTGGATGACGACATTTTCGGGGGAAATATTGGCGATGGCAATTTGTCTGCTGCGAGTAAAAGCTTTAAGTAATGATAACAGGAGATGTTTGTGCTGGTAAAATAAAAATATGTATACTTTTGTGCCTGAAACTTTAAAAAAATACCAACACTGCGTGACTGGGGTGCTTTACAAACGACTATATAAATTAAGTAGTCAGTCGTTACTGACTCCTCTGACAATCTTGTGGAATTTGTTCAATGTTTAGGTGAAATAACGTCAATAGTTGAGAGTAACAATATTGAAAATGTATTCATCTTTGGGGATTTTAACGCTCATCCGGGGGAATTGTTTGGCAATGAACTCCAAAATTTTTGTAATGAACAAAACTGGACATGTGTCGACCTAGAGATGTTGGGATCGCGTTCAAATACCTACACTTTTGTGAGTGAAGCGCACGGCAGCCGCAGGTGGTTAGATCACTGTGTGGTTACTGATGCTGCATTAAAATCGGTTTCTTCTGTTAATATATGTTACGACATTTTCTGGTCTGATCACTACCCAGTAGAAATTCAATGTAATCTTAAATCAGTTTGTAAAACTATTAAGTCACCGTTCATCCAAACAAACAAAGTTCTATGGGGAGACAGAGATTTAAGCCAAATTGAAATGTATACCAAATGTTGTAACGAGAAACTACGGGAATTAGGTTTCCCTCTTGAATTCCAACATTGTGGTGATAGCATGTGTGATCATAGTGGTAAAGACCACTTGTCAGCGATAGACGCGCTTTATGGTGACATTGTACAATCGTTACGTGAGGCAGCTGTTGACAGCTATATAGGTCGTGAGAGTTGCGGACGGCATCGCGGCCGGCATATTGTCGGCTGGAACAAGTATGTTCGTGACGCTCACAGGGATGCTAGGCAGAAGTTCTTAACCTGGGTGAGTTATGGTCGACCTAACAGTGGTAACGTTTATAGTGAAATGTATGAATCTAGAAAAAAATTCAAAAGCAAATTACAATATTGTCAGAATAATCAAGAAGTAATAAAAATAAAGATTTTAAAGGATTTTGGCAACAAACGAAACAGTTAAACCCAAAACCTAGTATCCCTGTGAGTATCAACGGCATCTGTGAACCAAAGAACATTGCCAATTTATTTAAATGTCACTTTCAAGTGGAGTCTCCGCTAAAAGGTGAGCAGACCAGGGATGTGGGGGTCATCGTGTCAGGGGTACCTGAACGTGTCACAGCAAAGCAAGTTGCTCTAATAATAAAAGGCATGACGCGAGGGAAGTCCCCTGGGCACGACGGCCTGAGCATCGAACATTTTCAGCATGCGGGGCCACACCTCCCGAGGCTCCTGGGACTGCTATTTACTCTTTGTATTAGGCATTCCTACCTGCCCAATGAACTAATGAAGACGGTGGTAGTGCCTATAATTAAAAACAAGACTGGAGATAGTTCCGACAAGTGTAACTACCGCCCGATATCATTGGCTACAACCGCAGCTAAGGTGCTTGATGGTCTGCTTGAGAAACAACTTAAAGAACATCTAAATTTAAATGACGCACAGTTCGGCTTTAGACCTGGACTTTACAGAATGTGCTGTTATGTCTCTCAAGCAGACTGTCAAGTATTACACCGACAGGAGCACGCCTGTATATGCAGCCTTCCTTGATCTCTCCAAGGCTTTTGACCTGGTTAGGTATGATATTCTCTGGCATAAATTGAAGAGCACAGGTGTGCCAGGTGAACTCATCAATATTTTTAAATATTGGTACGACCATCAAACTAACCGGGTCAAATGGCTTGGAGAACTTTCTGACGAGTACGGGTTGGAGTGCGGAGTGAGGCAGGGGGGGTTAACATCTCCTTCGCTCTTCAACTTGTACGTGAACGGGCTGATTAGTGAGCTGAGCGACACTGGAGTCGGATGCTCAATTGACGGTCATATCATAAATAGTATTAGTTATGCAGACGATATGGTGTTGCTCAGCCCATCAATGACCGCACTCAGAAAACTGATAGGTGTATGTGAGGAGTATGCGAGGGTACACGGTCTCCTGTACAATGCCCAGAAAAGCGAGCTCCTGGTGTTTCAAGCCAGGGGTCGGAAACTGGGGGATGTGGCACCTGTGCTGCTTAATGCTGTCGCTCTTAGAAGAGTAAAAGAATTTAAATACCTTGGCCATGTGGTGAACGAGGATTTAAAAGATGACGGGGATATTGAAAGGGAAAGGAGGGCGATGGCGGTCCGCTGTAACATGTTGGCACGCAGATTTGCAAGGTGTAGTCTTGAGGTAAAAATCACCTTGTTTAAAGCGTTCTGCCAAACTCTCTACACCTGCAATCTGTGGGTCACCTACACGCAGCGGGCCATCAACGCTCTCCGAGTACAATATAATAATGCGTTCAGGGTGCTGGTGGGGCTCCCGCGTTACTGTAGCGCATCTGCGATGTTTGCGCAAGCGCACACAGACGGCTTTCACACTGTGCTGCGGCGCCGCATCGCATCGTTGATGTTTCGTACGCGTGGGAGCGCCAACACCATCCTGAACGTACTCAGCCACAAGTTGGACAGCCCCCTTCTGCGGCACTGGGTTCAAGCACAAGTGCGTGTGCCTGGGGCCCCAGAGGGCGGCAAATACCTTAATTAATTTTTTAAACAATGTAACTAACATAGTTTTTAAGTTGTATACTAACAATATTATGGGTATATTGCCTGAAATAAATGGATTTTATTTTATTTTATTTTTATTTTATTTTATTGTTACGAGATAAAAAGTGTTTGCAAATAGGAATGGCACGGTCAGCAACATAATTCAGTAGCGACTTCAGTTTTATTAATCATATTTTCTGGGAAAAATAAAGAAAATAATGGTACAGGTGTCAAGTTTATATAATACTTAGATATACCTCTTTTAATTTCCATAATTTTACGTACGAAGTATGTCAAAATAACAGAGTTAATTTCCATTGATGACGTCACCTACCACGACAGCGGGTTTAAGTCTGAAAGTTTGATTATAAAATGTAGCCTTAAAAGGCCGTCCTAACATCCAGCCACATTTCCCTGAACCACAGACAACCATGTTTGGACATTGCAACATTGCGCCACCTACATACATGTTCTCTATAAACTCATATCAATAAACATTTAGTATTGTCGAGTATCAGTAAATGTGTCAAGTCTCACTTTATAAGTAAAACGTTATAGGGCTGCCCTATTGCGTGTGTTTAGTAGAGATGTACCAACTATTCACGGAAGCCGATACGCCCAACTTTATCCATATTTCATCGACATATCTCTCGTTCAATTAAGTAGCTACTTACACTATAACATTAACTGTCTTAGGTATGTACCATTTTTTTAAACCTCACACAAGGATATTCTCCTGTATTTACAAACATTCAATCTCACATACACTACCAGCCAGGCCCGGAACAACTACCTGTAGGCCTTACAAATATTTGTTCCGTACGGAAGTCGAACCAGCTACACGCTACGTAGCAGCCAATCGCTCAGCCACTGGGCCAACCTTGCCAGTGTTTAGTGTTGTAGTTACAGCTGTGGCGCGCAGTATAACATTGTGTTCTATGGTACGGAGCGAAGGAGATCGTTTCCACATGCGTACTCCTAGTTACAGCCCTATAAAGAGCACGGTAAAAGATAGAGGTTGCAACCGTTTCTCAGTACTTACTTACCTATAAAAGGATATGTGGTTCTTTGAGTTGCAAAATAAATGATGTGAATATATCTAAATATGGGTTAAGTAAGATTTTTACAGTCATTTACACACAACCTACATACAATGACGCCTTTTCTTTTTCCTTTTTTTTATATTCCTGTATATATTCCAGTCGTTAATTCATTTAAGATCAAATAATGACTGTGTTTACGGAAGCCAGTTGTATCTGGATCACCTTCTGTTTTTTTCATTAGCCTGGTTAGTAGGGTGCGTGATTACCAGGGTGCTTTGAAACGTCACTTGTGACTTGTGAAGGATATTTTATGACGATCCACTTTTTGCCATTTTTTTTTCTACGAAACGTTTTTTAGGATATATTAATAATTGTTATATAACACGGCTAGTTTTGTTGTGTAAACTCCAGCTAGTGTCGAGCTACTTATTAGCGCTCAATTGGTCGGAATAGCGCACTCCGGCAGTGAAGGTATAAAGTACGTCGCTGTCTTTATTCGCTACACGGACTTGTCAACCAGTAACCGGCATGGTGTGTACAGCAACATAGAGTGGCCACTCTATGTTTAAACTGTACACATTATATGTTATATGTAATTCGGAAATATTTAAAATGGCGTATTACAGTAATGAAAGAAAGACCTCGACTTATCGTAGGCTCTGCACTATTCTTATAGGTGATTGTTGTTCAGTTGCAATGTTATGTGAAATGAAGAAAAAATGGAGTACAAGTAAAAGAAAAATTGTAATTTTGCTTCCAAGAATGTTAACAAATTTGTGTTATTGGGAAAATAACTTGAACACCCACACAAAGTAGGTATGTTAAATAAATCGCTAGTATTAAGTTGATGTTTGAGCATGCGATGCGATGGAAAGTTATTACAACTAGAGTAGAGGAGAACAACAGAAAATGGATGGAATGGGTGAAAGGTGATATCGAGATGATGGCAAATGGAGATGCAGAGAAGTACATGTTGCGCCGACCCCAAATATATTGGGATGAGGGCAGGAGGATGATTATGATTTAGTTGATATTTATTCAATTGGAAGTAGTATTAATTCGAAAAATTCATGTGAATATGGGAGATGTAAAGATATAGGATAGAGAGCACGTGACGTTCCCGTCTACCTACGTCTGTGGGCAAAACAGGAAAAAGGCGTTTATAAATGTATTGTAAAAGAAAACAGTCAATTTAGAATTAAATCTAAAAATGATGGATATTTCCCACCTTGTTGAAAGTGAAGCAGCCCTTGCAGCCGAGCCTGTCGCGTGCGGTGTACTGCACGTCGCCAATAACACGGCTGATAAAGTTCTCCAATATTGTGGCGATCGCGATGTCGCGCGGATTATTTTTAATTTTGTGACCACACTGAGCGATTTGCGACAACAATCATGAGGCGAGGGTCAAGTTGTAGGCGGGTAGCGTAGGGTGAGTCAGTCTTTTTCGTATTTTTTCAATACTCAGTTATACAAACACAGAACACAGTTTGGAAAAAAATGTTATTGGGTTTTTAAAGGTGAAATTAATTTAATTCTAAATATTCATTTCATCTATCTGTACACGCCAATTGGACAAGCAACTATGGAGGTTACTTTATGTGTTTTAACTCAATTTAAATCTAAATATTTTTCTCATTAGGGTAATTGCAAGAAAATGGACTGTAAATACATATTTCTAAAGTGTTGTGTTGTAAGCAATGATTTAGTCAATTTAATAAAAATCACAAAGATGATACTCGTGTAACTCACAGTACCTAACTGTAAAGCAGCTAGAATATCAAAACAAATTATCTACAGATGTAATACCGATACGTAGGATTGACGTTATTACTTTATGGTTTAATAAATGACTCATCCCATAAACTAACACGTCCACTTCGCCTGTAGCTTGCACCACAACACCAAACAGGCTTTTTTCCTTCTTTTTCTGTAACACTATATCCAATCGTTAACTTCAAGATAAAATATTGCGGGATACTGAAAAACCACAACTGTCACACACACAACTGACTCTTATAACAAGGGCATAAAGATGAGGATGGCTTTTTTCGTGTCGTGTGTAAGTTGGTTATTAAGAGTGTGAAATTGACTGCGCGCTATTGAATTTGAGTGTTTATTCGGTACTGTATGCGAGGATATAGTAATTTGTTAGTGCATGGTAACGCGATATTGAGCTGGCCGGCCGGGACAGAGACAATATAAACGTATGCCACTTTATGTCGGTGTGTGGGTGTGAGCAGCACGCTATATGATAGCAATGTTGTTAGGAGTTTTATTGATCCCTTGGTTTGTGAATGTAAATGTAGATATTTCGATTGCCGATTGCAGTCATATCTATATTGCGTACACTAAAACAGGATTGTGGTGACTACTTTGTTTATTTTAGGAATCTGAAGTAGTAAAGATAGCTAAAGAAATCTTTTTCGGGAGATGACTTCTTACTATTAACAACCAAAGTCAATTTAAACATACATCATCTACTCGTAATTATAATCACCTGCCTAGCCTGCTCCCAACTATGTTAAGGAGCCCACCTTCCTATCTAACTGGATGCAGCTGAATACCACTATTTTACATGGAACGACTTCTTCTACAACCCAGGTACTAGGAAATACGACATCCCTTGGTAAGACTGCTTGTCAGACGTACGGGCTTCTGACAACCCGTAACGACTGTCAAAGATCTACAAATGCGTTGGTGTTGGCGTGCTTTCGAAGCACGGAGGAGTCTCGATTTCGAATGAAGTGTACCTAGCCTTAACGTATAATTGACCCGTGCTTAGAAGTAAAAACGTCCACAGGCGACGCGCAGGTGCAGCACCCGGCACTTGGGGGAAATGGACAAGGGTTGTCGCACCAAAACGGGCGGGTGCGACGTAAGACGCAAGCTCGGAAAGTAAGAGAGGTAAGGCTGAGATGCGGGAGCTGGAATGTAGGTACGATGACTGGAAGAGGAAGAGAGTTAGCAGATGTTTTGAAAAGGCGACGAATAAATATAGCATGCCTGCAAGAAACTAAGTGGAAGGGGGCGAAAGCTAGAGAGATAGGAGAAGGATATAAGTTTTTCTATTGTGGAAGCAAAAATGGTGTAGGTATAGTTTTGGACAGCAACCTGAAAGAATGTGTAGTAGATGTAAATAGAGTGAGTGATAGAGTGATAGTTGTCAAAGTGATTCTGGAAGGTGTAGTACTAAAGGTAGTGAGCGTATATGCACCCCAGTCTGGATGTGAGGATAGTATAAAAGATAAATTTTGGGACGACTTTGACTGTGTGATGAGAGATGTGCAAGACAGTGACGAAGTGTATGTAGGGGGTGACTTTAACGGGCACGTTGGAAAATTGAAGGATGGGTATGAGAGAGTGCATGGTGGTTGGGGGTATGGAAACCGTAACAGTGATGGCGAGGCACTACTGCAAGCTGCTACTGCATTCGACCTGGCAATAATAAATACGTGGTTTAAAAAGAAAGACGATCATCTTATTACATATAAAAGTGGCCACCACGCGACACAAATCGACTACTTCCTAGTAAAGAGGAATAGTTTGATTTGTGTCAAAAACTGTAAAGTGCTGCCAGGCGAAGCATTAGTCTCGCAACACAGGTTGGTGATGGTGGAGGCTAAAGTAAGTGTCCCCATCAGACATAACAAAGAACGACCCCCACCAAAAACCAAATGGCGTATGATAGAAAATGAGGAGTGCGGCAGATTGTTCAAAAACCAAGTCGTGGACAAAATGATTGAAATGAAAGATATGGAAGGGACGTCTGTGAGCGAATGCTGGAATGAGATGGCAGATTGTATAAGAAGAGTAGCAAAAGATATATTTGGAGAATCGAAAGGGAAAGGTATGATAGATAAGGATACATGGTGGTGAAATGAGGAAGTGCAAAACTTACTTAAAGAGAAAAAAGTTGCGTTTAAAGAATGGCAGGTTGTTGAAAATGGGAACGATGGTTTGAAAGAAGAAAAGAATACAATATACAAGGAACGGAAGAGAAAAGCAAAAAAGTAGCAGTTGCTAGGGCTAAGGCACAGGAGAAGTTGTATGACTCACTGGATAGCCCTAGAGGCCAGAAGGAGCTCTATCAGATTACGAAAGCAAGGGAAAAAAGGACAAGAGATATTACTCATATCAAATGTATGAAAGATGATGTAGGTAAGGTTCTATGCAATGATGATGAAATAAAAGAGCGATGGAAGGTTTATTTTGATAAGCTTATGAATGAAGAGAATGAATGGAGTGGCATGAGGCACCAGTAAATGAGGGTTTGGTAAGACATGTTAGCATGGATGAAGTGAGGAAAGCAGTAAGAAGTATGAAAAATGGAAAGGCCATGGGCCCAGATGATATACCAGTAGAAGTATGGAAGGAACTAAACGAAGATGGATGTACGTGGCTGACTTTATTCTTCAATAAGTTGTTGCATGAGGAAGTGATCCCACAAGAGTGGTGCAATAGTTCACTAGTGCCCATCTTCAAAAATAAAGGGGATGTACAGGACTGCAACAACTATCGAGGGATAAAGCTCCTGTCGCATAGTATGAAAGTATGGGAGAAGGTGATAGAGAAAAGATTACGAGAAGAGAGTGAGATTTCCCTAAATCAGTTCGGGTTTATGCCAGATAGAGGAACAATGGACGCCACCTTTGCACTCCGCCAGTTGTGCGAGAAGTATAGATGTGCCCATAAAAACTTGCATATGGTGTTCATTGACCTAGAAAAAGCGTATGATAGGGTGCCTCGGGAAGTGTTGTGGTGGGCCTTGAAGGAAAAAGGTGTGCCTGGGAAGTATGTTGAGTTGATTCGTGCGATGTACAGCCGATCTAGTACACACTGACAAGTTCAGTGTGGCTGTAGGATTGCACCAAGGGTCGGCCTTAAGCCCTTACCTCTTCCTGTTAATAATGGACGCACTGAAGTCGGAAATACAGGAAGAGGCACCCTGGTGCATGCTATTTGCCGACGACATTGTCCTTGTCAGTGAAGATGGACCTGACATCCAGGGTAGATTGGAGAAATGGCAACAGAAGCTGCAGAGTGTAGGCTTGAAAATCAGCAGAACCAAGACAGAATATATGTTCTGCGATTTCGGCGGTCTCTCCAGCCCTGAAGCCATTGCGCTTGATTGCGTGCTCCTTCCGATCTGCTCCGACTTTCGGTATCTCGGCTCACTAGTGCAAAGTGACGGAGGAATAGATCGGACTGTCAAGCACAGAATAAACACAGGGTGGATGAAATGGCGGCAGGTAACGGGAACAACTTGCGATTCCCACGTTCCCCTTAAACTTAAAGGGAAGATCTACAAGACAATGATTAGACCTGCTGTCTTGTATGGATCAGAGTGTTGGGCCTCAAAAGGAATGAATGAAAGGCAGCAGCAGGCATGCTGCTGAGATGAGAATGCTAAGGGGGATGTGTGGTGTTACGCGTTAATGGATAGAATAAGAAATGAGTATATAAAGAGGAAGTCTGAAAGTGGCGCCTGTGACAGAGAAGTTGTGTGGAAATCGGCTGTCATGGTATGGACACGTGATGCGAAGGAATGAGGATCATGTTGTGAGGAAAGTGTTGAGTATGAATGTAGAGGGTTACAAGAGTAGAGGGAGACCCAGGAAACGATGAATGGATTGTGTGAAAGTTGATATGGCTAAGAAGGAGGTGACTTCTGAGATGACGGGAAATAGAATGGGGATAAGGGCAAGAGGATGATGATGCTTAGAAGTAAAAAATAAAATACAATAATCTGATTAATGAAAACCTTACAATGTACACCTAACAAAAGGTTACATTATTACATTATGCGAGGTGGCCTAAGTAGGTGCCTAATGGAAACCCTTGCAGCAAGGTCTTCCTGGGTGTGGATGGGTGACAGGGTTTCCCTGTGACTGAGGAGTCGGTATTCTACCTACTATTGCACACAATAAGACACAAATAATTCTAATGTACTTTTTTGGATTTCGAATAACAGAAAGAAATAATATTTTCTAAATTTTACTCCTGCCTTAGTCTTTCCCATCATTTAGTCAGTCCGATCTTAGTTGATACTTATTTGTTTACAAAATCATTAAGATTTAGAACTCAGAAGTATAACTTCGTTCGACGACCTATGTGGCGCAGCGGGCGAAGGTCCGCCTGCGACGCAGGAGGTTGCGGGTTCGATTCCCGCCTTGGGACAAATGTTTGTACGATCTACAAAGATTTGTTCCGGGTGTTCTGGGTATTTCCTATGTATAATAAAAATATCTATCTATGTAATGTATTGTATTAAGTATATCAGTCATCTAGCACCCATAACACAAGCTCTGCTTAACTTGGGGCTGGATGATGCTGTGTTGATTGTCCAGCATTATTTATTTATTTATTTATTTTATAACTTTAATTTTCTTAGTGACTGTTCCACAAGATTTTAGCGTCAGCACCCGCTCTATTACAATAACAGATAGTTTAATGTATCAGCTAATAAGTTTCAGTTCAATTTACAAGCAGTATCTCTGCTTAGAGGACTGCTCTTGTTGAACTGGTCCGACATTAAAATAACAAGAAAATATTGTCTTCTTCCTGTTACTATTCTATTCCCGAACTTTATCCCGAAGGGAACTGGAAATATTGCTTGTAGTTTGGTTCAATATCGATTCCTACATCAGTAAGTACAAGTTGTAAGACTTACTGAAGGCTAGAGGGGCGTTCCCTCGAATAACTTATAGGTACAACTCTATTTCGTTGTAAGTTTCTTCGAAGTTTTTAACTGCTTACGATCGATCGAGCACAGGACAGAATATTACTTGCTGATTTCAGACGAATTGAATCGACCAGCGATATAGTCAAAGTACTTATAATGTATTATAATAAACTAGGTAATTTAGAAAACAAAGCAAATGATAATTTAACGTAGCAATAATAAACAGTTTGCCCAGAAAACCTTTGTCTAAGAAAAAGCCTGCATCTCCATCATTTGCGCTCACCGAGCTGTTACAGTAACAGGAAATGAGGTGTACTTCCGGCAGAGGCTGGCTTCCGGCCGGCCACTTCCGGCCCACTCGCCGAGCGAATCTAATGCTTGATGTATTTGTACAACTTCCATGCAAAGTAATGCGCAATGAACTGTTATTGTAGAGTGAGATAGAAGATGTGTGAAGGTTGTGTCTTGCTAAATTATATTACAATATTTGTCTTAATGTGAGTACATAGATAATATTGTAATCATTAGGTATACCTAGTATCTAAGTACAGCACAAGTTTCTGTGTGGGTGAGCGAAGTCTACGAAGTTATGATGACAGCAATCTATATACATATCTAGAAACCGGCAAATATGAGTTCGCACACGGTGGGATCCGTACCGTATGTCAATCTAAACAGTTTCTTGATCTTAATAAAACTGAAAAAAAAACTGTGGTATACTTACCCGCATTAGTGCGCCAAAGCAAAAAGTACGCATCTTAATTGTAATTACACACTGCATTATAATTCGTAAAGCGGTGCAATAAGAGTCACTTTACGAGTGAGTGTGTTGATAGAGAATAAACACATATTCTGTCAGAACACGATTCTCAATCCAAACACACAAGTATCGTTCCGCCTCGTACATCACGTGTGATACCATTATTTTTCACGCAAACTTATGTATGTAGCCCCGAGCGCTCGATGTTTGGAACAAATCACCGATTCCCTACAAATTGGGGGGTGATCCAGGGAGCGGGTTGGTAATTTTTAAAGGGTTGAGAGGGCATTGTCCTTGTGTAAGGTAAACACTTCGTACATACGTATTCTAGAAGATAAATCAAACACAGATCTAGATTCGAGATTAGTCTATTTTGACTCGAGATTTGTGATAATTAGTTCCCAAAAGTCTAGGTGTTTCCAAAACTCACGAATGACGTAACAAACACTTAAAAGGATAGAGACAGCATGAGACTTAACGGTGACGAAAAGCTGAGTTACATTTCAGGAGCTGTCGAACTTTTGAAAAAAAAAAAAAAAAATTTTAGGCTATTCAGTCCTAGCTAGCAAAGGCTTCACCCACCCATTACACAATTTAAATTATGTGTGAAGGTTCAGGATGTAAAGATTGGCCCTAGTAGATAAGTTTCAGGTTTTGAAGTCTTGTAATAACCTTAGAAGATCTGTGTCTTATCTTGTGATCTCTTAGAACTCCTTCTCTTCCATCGAGATGAAACTTTCCAACAATTGGCAAATCAATAGTGTTTTGACTAGTCCAATCGAAGCACCTGCTGTTTCACAAAACCGTAAAGTGTTTCTCCGTTCATGAGAAACTAGGTAGTAAAGATAGATGACCTCTCCTCTGACCTTTGAAAGTGCGCTCTTCTTTTCGACCTATAAACAAGGAAACCGGAAAGACGCTCACAAATTGGCCCATACAATTCCTGGAACATGATTGACAATTATATTGCCTCGTCTTGTGCAGAGTAGCAAGGAACAAACCACTTACTGTATCAATGATTGCCCGAACAAATAAAGCCCAATATTTCATCCGTAAGCGTCACTTGCGTTTAGTTAAAAGGGGATGATGCCGGGGCCTGCCCTGCGGCTGAGAGATACACCTCATTAATACAGGTGCCCGCCGACGCGGAGGGTGACCGACACCATAGATCAGATAAATATTGCAGAACAGATCTGGTGTTTACTAGATTGCAAGTGATAAGTACTAATGTTATAATAATAGTATCTTCACCGGCCTCGTGAGGTTGACGCGTAGGATGTGAATACAGCAGTCATTGTGCTGATAGTCGTGACGACCAATGGCATAATGGCGACCAACCTGAGGAGGCTCTCTCAAAGGAGTTTGATCAAGGGCTGGATTCAAAAACCGGTCCTGGTCATGGCGCTTGTATTTCGGAGACTCCTCTCTTAAGTCCCGTGACCATCAGTTATTTATAATATGTACATACAGTTAATAAAGGAATATAATATCTACTTATATAGTGTATCATGATTCTAAGTTATTTTTGTTGAAGTTCTGAGTGCGACATCATCTTCATCAGCATCACTATCATTATCTACAGCTCTACTTCACGTAGTTCCTACAGGTTCTACACACGATAGCAACAATGTGTGACTGTTAAACGAAGTACAAGTGTTCAGTATTCGTATGAATTCTTGCACTTACAAACGTAGTAACGTAGTAGTTAGTAACGTAGTTTATTTGCTGGGGAGTTTGTTCCACCACTTCTTCTTCCCAGCAAAAACACTAGGAAGTGGTGAAGGGTGGGCGTTTTGGGGGACCGTCTTATGTAAACGTTTTGACGTTCAAAAAGTGCTGATTCTCAGCCTAATTTGAATAAATGAATTTTGATTTTGTAGTAAACATTCTATTATTTGTACTAAATATACATAAATAATAGTCAGTGCCACCTCTAACATGTGTAGCTGCTCTGTGTAACTTTCGGGGTATCAATCAAGATCGGCGCGGGCCGCGGGCCGCGGGTCACGTACGCGCTCGGACTCCCGGCCAGACCAAACCGTTCGTGTTCAGACTACAGGGCACTGTGGTTACTTTTACTAACAATACCGGTAGATTACACCTAACAGTTTTAAGTATAACTGCTAAGTTTAAGGGACCAGTACCAGTACCAGCCTATTGCTGTCCCACTGCAGGGCAAAGGCCTCTTCTCATACAGAGAAGAAACAAGCATTAATCACCACGCTTGCTCAAGACGGGTTGGCAATTTCAGACTTATATTAACTATCTAAATCCAGGTTTCCTCACGATGTTTTCCTTTACCGATGTTAGTGATGTCCAAGATAAACTTAGAAAGTACACATGAATTGAAAAACTCACATTGGTACTTGCCCAGGTTTGAACCCACAACCTCGTGCACAAGAGGCGAGGCCTAAACCACTGGGCCATCATGATTTAAGGGGCCTATACTGTTTTTTAACTTGCTACAGGTAAGTTTTCTGTTTTTAATTAGATCTCGTAAATTACTTTTTATGATACAGCCATTCCATTTCATCATCATGACGCATGAAAACCGTAGCTAGGTATTATTGATTCCTTTACAGTATTCATAAATGAATTAGCGCTATTATTACTTGCTTACTAGGTAGCTGTTTTCCCTTCGCACTCGGATATATTTATAGTTATTTATTCGTCTTTTACGACACTCAAGTAAAAGTAAATACGGCATCCTATTCTAAGCTAACAAACACAACTCCATTAAAACGTATTTAAAACTTTACCACCAACGATAACTCGCTAGAGCTCTGCCCAGCACGCTCGGGAAGCAGCGTGAACATATTGGACAGTTTTATTATAACTGCAGCGAGTTAAGTGCGGCACTCGTGAAGTCGTCGCATAACAATATCCGCTAAGGATCCGCTTCCGACCTTACTTACGGTGAAAGAGAGTTTGTTGAAGACTTGTATGACTACGACTTGTGTGGTGTACTTATTGCACTAACGCACACACACACATTCACACACAATAATAACGTAACATAACGTATACTTACTTACTTAACAAATTAACTTTGTTTATATATATTTAACGCATACATATAACAAAGCTTAGATATTTTTACTTGTTCTCTGAGTGGGTTCACAAAAACCAAGATGTATTATGTAATAAATAGTAAATAATAAAACTGTAATTATGGCCACACTATTGAATTAGGAAACTCCTGTAATGATATTGATTATGAGTTAAATAAATAAATACATTTACTTTAAGACCTATTCTACTTTCGGGCTTCTTAGTCATACATAATAGGGATGACGACCAAATTTATTTTTGTCTGACCGGTAGATTATTATTATATACTGGAAACGTATTTTTTTTCCTAATAAAAGTCATACATTCGTCGATAAATTGGGTGGCATGACGTCACCCTATTTATACTGAGTTTACGTAGCGGCCTCCACTACCCAACTTAAATGCGTTTTAACTAAGATTTTTTTTTGTAGTTTGTGCCTACCCCCATGGGGAAAAGGCGCGAGCTTATGTATGTATGTATTTTTTTATTATCTGACTGACGGCCCAAATATATTTTTAGGCGTCATCCCTATGACCTTTAAATCATTATTTTCTGCATTTGTTTCTGATTGCTTCAATAATGAAGTTTTATAGACCATCACCAGCCTACAGCAGTTCACTGCTGGACAACCCTCAAAACCAATAGTAGAGATCTTAGTGTGTACAGAAAAAAGCTCACCTATTACTTAAAGCATTGGGAAAAGCGATGCCCACCATTGCAATAAACACGTCCCAATCTCTTGCCATGCCTCAAAATGATCTGGCACATTTTCTGGCACGCTGGCATTATGAATGGCAGACTCTGGCATGTTATCAGCACGGGCGAACGCGCCAACTGCGGCGTCTGGCAGACCCTCCCCCTCCCCCTTCTGCCTCATCGGACACGCACGCAAGACGGTATCGCGTGTTAGTAGCGTGATTAGTTACTGTGTTAGCTGTACCTATGTACCTATGTGTGTTTGTTTTGGATTTAAAAGAAGTTTCCCCTTGTAGACATTGATATTGTATCTCTTAAGCACGAAATTCGTACGATCGTTAACTTCGAGGAATCAGACTCCTTGGTCTATTGGTCGCAAGCGCTACTGCTGAGCGTGATTTCCTTGATTCGATCCCCTGGTCAGCAAAGTGATATTGGGTTATTCCATCAGGACTTATTCAGTAGCAGTCTGGAGTCTGGATTTGTGCCCGGTTGTTGGCAATAGGCGCCCCCCATTACATTGGACTACGACATAACTGGAGAAATATAGGTTTAATATGCCTATATAGGAGTGCCTACTCCTCTGCCTAACGCTTCGGGGAATACAGTTGTGAAGTTATTTTACCTTGGAAAAAAGTGGTAGTGAGTAGTTTATCGCATTTAGCTAAATTCCTCAAATTACAAGGAGGTAAATACTTTTGATTTTAGTAGTTTTGGGAGAACTACTAAAATCGACAGCCACTTCACTACTGCACGTGTTATGGTCACGTTGTTCCGTCTCGCGGTGACACGGGTCGGCGTGATTAAAGCAGACGTGAAGGATCGCGTGCTCACCTCAACGCGATTACTTAGTTCACAGTCATTTCATTGATATTTCGACGCAAAAGGTGAAGTATACTTTGGTCACCGCTGGATGATTAAGAACATTTAAATAAATAAATAAATAATGCTGGACAATCCACACAGCATCATCTAGCCCCAAACTAAACAGAGCTTGTGTTATGGGTACTAGATGACTGATATACTTAATACAATACATTACATAGATAGATATTTTTTATTATACATAGCAAATACCCAGAACACCCGAAACAAATATTTGTAGATCGTACAAACATTTGTCCCAAGGCGGGAATCGAACCCGCAACCTCATGCATCGCAGGCGGACCTTCTCCCGCTGCGCCACATAGGTCGTCAAAAAATTACAGCTCCTTGAATATAGCTTAGGCATATTCAAAACGGAAACTGCTACTGATATTCTCATGAAAAAGGTTTCGTGATCAAATATGGCCATTGTACTGGTTAATCAAACTCTATATCGATTTATTGCACCAGCGATGTCGGTTGCATGTTTGTAGTCTTCACCTGACCATTTCATAAACTAACATATACATACTTACCTATAGTAATGAGTCCACGTCTATCGCTCATCGGGGTAGACACGCCACCTCGCTAATCTATTTCCACTTTCTTTCATGAGGTAGTCATAGCACTCAATAGTGAAGATATTGACAGTCTTTTCAGTAAAACGTGAAATGCACCGGTAAATAGTAGGTAAGTAGGGTCGGGTGGGCGGGCGGCTGACGCGGGTCGCCGTGATTAGGGCAGACGCGGGTCCGGGGCCGGTTGACAACCCAGCTCAATGGGATTACCTACTTACTTACTAATGCCGATTACTTTCATGGAAATATCAACGTGATAGACTAAACTACCATTTATAAAAGCGCGGTAGAGCAATCTAATACTCTTGTCCAGCTTACAGCTTAGTGAAGTAGATAGATAATATAAAAGCATTTCCAAAAGACATAGCAACATAAAACAAGATTTGAAATAGTTACATAAAGGAAATGTGCCATAGCCAACATCAAAAAAAAACTGAGAATACAAGACATTATTGTGACTACACTATAGCCTATAACTACTAAACTAACAACGAATATACAAAGTGTGGTGCGCGTCTCCAGCTTGCCACAAATGGGGGTCCAGCTCAACATGTGTCTGGCAGGTATACCGGTAGTACCTCCCTACGAAACAAAGAGGAATAATCGTATCTTGTGATGCGAGTATCATTTTGATAGCCCTCTTAGTGTGTAAGTACTGCTATCAGTCAGGTAATGTTTTGCGGACGAAAAATCTTTTATTTCACCGGTACGTAAAAACACGGAATGCTCTTACTTCATAATACATCAACATAAAAAGCAAAACGCGTCAAGAATGAACCAACAGAAATATAAAACTTCATCTACAGTCGAACACAAAAGTGTAACAAATATAAAAGTATATTAAAATATGTTTCGCGCGCGTTCCGGCCCGGGCATGGTAATGCGGCATTATCCGGTTCGCACCGGAATTTACCGGCCACCTGTAACCGGCCTCTCGGGCGCCGGTGAAATTTTCATAGCCCTCGAGCTACGGAGGACTTGCGTCGAGTGTTTGTGCATTTTTAGTGGTTCCCAACGTACTCCCGACCGTTTTTGTTTTTGTTCAAATTGTTCGCTACTGTTACCAAGACAAAGTTTCCGTCGGTTATGAAGATTCCTGATATTTCCCCTTAGAAATGTAAATGGTTCGGACTTATTTACATATTTTTATCTCCAATTTTCTTTCGGAACGACAAGTATTATGTGTCCTCAAAGAAATGATAAAACTTTTATAAAGTTTTTTAGACGGAAATCTCTTGCGAGATAAATGGGGTGCCTGAGAACTCCGGCTCTGGATCCGCGTCTTTGACAGTTAACTTGAGGCAACTATTTCGCAAACTTCTCCACTTTCTGAGGGAACACGTTCCATAACTTTGGGCGCCGCCGGAGCATAAGTTCGCAAGCCAGCTGCATTCATGCTGCCCATCATTTGAAGGTTTTTTAGTTCTGAAATAGGTTTATAGATGCACTTATAATGATCGTTAATGACTAAGATACGAACTTCTGTAAGTCACGAATGAAAAATTATAAATCTCACTTCTGTATAATATATATCAAAATCAACTGTCTCGCAAAAAGTCGAAAATTAAAAAAAATGCTGGACCGGTTTGGACGTTATTTTTGTGTATATTTGAGTGGGTCCCTGAATGATTTAGATTCACAATTTGCTGGGACCAATTGTTAATATACACCATTCAGGGACCTACTAGGTGGCGCTGTTGGGGCAGGACAACGTCTGTCGGGCCGCTAGTACGTAGACATACTTCCTTACATGAACGAAAAATATATATTATTGCTTATTTAAGATAATGTCATATTTAAATGACTACACCATTATAAAAAACCGCTTAAACCAAAGAAACTGCTTATATTCTAAAAAATCCAATGAACAGTACTTTAATGCCCACAGGTGGCCCCTAAACACACGGCCGGGTAACGCGAACCGTTCCGGATAATAAAACCATTCGCACGCGCCCAACCGGCTTGATCCGGATCTCAGGTGAAATGGCCGCGTTATATACGGGTGATGGGCTACGGCCGGGTAAGGAAGCCTGGGTATAAAATGGAGTTAGAAGTAAAAATAATTACCAAAATGGAGGATAAAGAGAAACATAGCTGGCAAAAAATATCGGATAACCTGAGAAAAGGGGAACGATATGGCGCGTGGCGACTAGAATGGAGCTCATCTTCTGCTTTTCCCCAACTATGTTGGAGTCGGCGTTCAGTCTAACCGGATGCTTCTAAATACTCGTATGTATCTGATCTCACAACTCATTACTGGGTACACGATCCCCCTTGTAAGACTTTTTGACAGACATTCGGGCTTCTGATTACCACTTACAACTGTCAATGATCTACAAATTATTTCAATGACCAGCGGCATCCCTCCCCCAAGCCTGTGGCAGTCTGAAGACGGTGCTAATGTTCTGGGATGACCTGGGCTGGTTGGAATAGAAGACAAAAGAAATCTAAACCTGAACCCAAGGATCAATGGCTTAGCGTCCTCTCATAGATACCGAAGAGTCTCGATATATAATGATTGGTCACCCATCTGTGTACCTACCCACCGGGCGAATGTAAATGTATGCTAAATAATATAATAAAGCTAAAGAGTTAGTTTGTTTGAATACGCTAATCTTTGGTACTACCAGTTGGATTAAAGAATAACTGTTTTAGAGGAAGTTGTAGACTCAATCGTGCGGTGTCTTTGTACAACACTGAATATATTCAAACACCTACCGTCTATCGTTGGCACGATCACATAAACATCTATACAACAAGGCCATCAGATTTCCATTGGATTCATTGAAAAGCACTAGCAACCGCTCTTGTCTCATAAATCACTAACCACTGCTAACACCGGATGAGTACAAATGAGCCATACAAGTACATTATAAATTCCCGCGTTACCGCCATACATGGCGCCAATAGATACTTTAATTAATTAATTCCGTCTTCAATTACGTGCGATTTGTTATACGGCGTGATGATTCGCACGTACTACGAGTTTATACGTTGTTTATGTCTAACGTGATAGATTATAGTGAAGCTTCTTGTAAATTAAGATTAATACCTTAATAATATTAGATAAGTATGAATAATTTGTTAAATTAAGTGTAGAGAAAAAAGAAATACTTTTTTTGCACACATACGTGCATATTGTTTATAAGTAAAGAAAAAAAACGTAATACAAGGAATGTGATATAATAGTATTTGTTAATATTTTGCTTAAATTTTGGTAGGGAAGATAATAAAGACAAACTTAGGTACTCAGAAAACTTTCGGCAGTAACGTGGCGTGACTGGCACCACTCAGCTACTCTACTAGATTCAAATCCTGTAGAAATGTGACTTTAAAGTCATCAGCTAAAAGCAATATTTAGGGTTTTTGGTTCCCTCTCTCGGATACACACCAAGTGAGGATACCCAAAATTGTCCGTTGCACCCTGGGTAATTCTACCTTCTATATGGCCTTGCGTTATGAACTCCCAGCTTTTGCCCAAGGCTTTGCCCACGTGGAGTTCGAATTTTTTTCTTTGTACACCAAGATAAAAGTATCTTATGTCTTAACGCAGGTCACGGTCTATCCATCTGCCGAATGTCGTCCAATTCTGTTCAGACGTTAATCACTGAAAATGTAATAAACAAACTAACATTTGCATTTGTAAGATAGGAGGAACGATTACATATCATAAGACTCGAGTTGACATGAGAGAGGTCACAGAATGCAGACGTCAGCTGCCAACACAGGTATACTCTGCTGGTTCTATCTAAGCACCCGCGTTTTCTCATCCTTTTCACCACATAATCACCTTTGCACGCGACTGTACTGTAACGTCTTCAACATCCACAGGTACAGTCGTTCACACGCGTTACTGCGATGTTTTATTGAATGTAAGCAAGCGATGGGCTGCTCCCTAAATATTTCATGTCAAGTCTTACTTATGACGTGTTTTGTGTGCAGTTTCTTGTTTTTTTATATCTGTACGTTATTAATTTAGACTACGGTTTCTTAAAACAACATTTTGTTAAACGTTACAAATATTTAGCACTGCTTTTCGTCAGTTCAAACATTTGGTAAACAATTCCAAAACTTCATTTTTTGTCCCGTTCTAGCGCTACCTCCATTCTATCTATTTATTGCTTGCCTTGTTCTCCTGCTCTATTTTCACGTCTCCATAATTAATTACACAAAAGCACCTACATAACTTTCCAGCAAGAAGCTTATTTCTAAACTACTTACTACCAGCTCATCTTCTTTCCATAAAGTCATCCTCTTTCCATCGAACACCAAAAATGGCGTCATTACCCCCTCTTCTTCAGCCCCCTCCTCGCCGCACGTGAGCCCAATGGCCTTTATGACTTTATCATGAGCCGGGATATTGAGCCGACCTGCCGGGATTTACTCCGGGACTGGAGCCCGGGACTCAGACGTAATCTCCCTTGTAATAATGTTGCAAATATCTCGGTTTTTATTAATTTTCAGCTTAAAAGTTTTTACAGCAGTGGTTTGAGGTTAGGCACGATTTATGGTTGTATTAACTTGGTTAATATCGAGGTAGATATTTTAACCTTATGAGGGCTAAAGTAAAGCCTTATAACACCATCATCATAATATTTAGACAGTAATTTCCCAATTTTGGGGGTATGCTTCCCCTTTTGCAAACCTTAGTCTTATGTTGTTATACCAAATCAAAAATAATTTGATAAGGCATACTGCATAATGTCGTAAAGAACAAAGTAATCAAAATGTCTAATTGGTTCACTAATAAGGTGACAAAATACATTCCGTAAAAGAATATCAAAGTGCTACTGTATTTCTTTAATGTGAGAAGGGTTTCCAATCTTCATCCAAAAAAGAGTAAAAAATCTTCTGACACCTGCGCTCTGATTAGATGTTAGTTAATCGTGAACAAATGAATGTTTGTGTAGGAATCGTATCCGCGTGGCGTTATCTGTCGGTAGTTAATTACGGACGAATGCTGAGGGACGCAACACGGAGCGCGGCGGGGTCAGTTACACGGCGTGCGGCGGGGTGCCAGTGATGGCGGGTAGACTTGACATTTTTTTTTCAATACGTTTAATATGTGTAAGTGGTATACTTCTCTTTCTAAGTACTTTCTTTTACAATCCGCTCTTGGTGCTTTTACATTTATTTGTGTGCTTATTTTTGTCTTTAACCTTGTTCTTAATTACTTGTATTCTAACCTAGACAGACGATGAATCGTCTGTCTAGGTTTTGTCCTACGATGTTGGGGTCGGATTCTAGTCAGGATGCAGTTGAGTATCAGTATTTAAGAAAGCAAGTATACATATGTTGAATACCTACTGGAGATTAATAAAACTATGTGTTGCGAGGTGACACTGATACTGTAGGTAATTAAATACAGTTTCCAGGAAACATGATCATCTGAGATCATCTAGAATCATGCTTTAAAAAATAAATATTGTCGGGAGTTACATAATTTCGATTAATCCATTCCCCGCCCAAGTCAGATTTTTCATTAATATAATAATAATACCACCCTGTTAGTATCCCACTGCTGGGCAAAAGCCTTTTCTTATACATAGAAGGCATATCCCTGATGTCCAAGATTAACTTAGAAAGTACAATCTGCCTGAAAATAAAATTCAGGAGGTTAAAAGGCTAAAAGTCACCCAACATCATGTACGTAATGAAAAAGCCAAGCATATATAATAGCAGTAAAGTAAAAAAAGTGTCCACAAAACAAAACCAAAAATTCCAGAGAGTTGATTGCATGCAACTTGCAATGGACATACATTGGTGTGTTCAATCATACAAGACGCGACTCGAGATATGTCAACTGCGCGAGATCATGGCGAGCGTCGAGTGTCGAGGGACGCATTAACGTCGTTATCTCCACGAGACTAATTAATTAATGCGTCGCATACAAATATCTGCCAGCAAGGATGTGAAAACATTATTTATTTTTGGGACCAAGAAAAGTGTTTAAAATAAAAGGAAGGTACTCACAGCTTCGTAAAATAATTACTGATGCGGTTTTACTTTCGTTTTAAAAAGTATTAGGTGAAGCATATTATGTGATTTGCAATAAAACCGAAATGTAGATAACCAAAGAACCAGTAGTAGATAAGCCAACCTGTACAATTCTATTTTAGCACTAACCCCAATTTTTTAGGAACGAACGTTGGCCCACTCTTATAGTTTCTCCTGTATCGTGGGTGTGTTTATGAACATTCAAAGTCACATATAATTTTCCAAACATCATCATCATCCTCCTGCCCTTAGTCCAGTTCAGTCTACTCCAGTCCGTCTTTATTTGCCGTTATCTCAATAGTCAGCTCCTTTCCTTTTTTATTGGTTAGTAGAGCTTATTACAAAACTATGGAGTTTTCCATCGTTTCGAGATAGTGGTATAAGTAAAATAAAAAGTCGAATTTGTGGGTATTACTATCCTGAACGCCTTCAGGATAGTGATGAAAAGAACGGGTCAAGTTACAGAAAGTTGGGGCGCCACTGACAGGGAGTAGGGAAGCATTTTCAAGACAATCTGAACAATAAAGTATAGTTAGGGTATTCTTTAAGTACTTTATATAAAATGTCTTCATTCATTTGTCATTGTCGAAAATACTTAGTCTACATCATCATCATCCTCCTGCCCTTATCCCAATTTATTTGGGGTCGGCGCAGCATGTTTTCTTCTTCCATACATCTCTATTTGCCGTCATCTCATGGGTCACCTCTTTTCTTGCCATATCCTCTTTCACACAATCCATCCATCTTTTCTTTGGTCTTCCTCTACTCATGTAACCCTGCACATTCATACTCAAAACTTTCCTCACAACATGGTCCTCATTCCTTCGCATCACATGCCCATACCATGACAACCGATTTCCACACAACTTCTCGGTCACAGGCGCCACTTTAAGACTTCCTCTTACATACTCATTTCTTATTCTATCCATTCGCGTAACACCACACATCCCCCTCAGCATTCTCATCTCAGCTGCATGTAACTGCCTTTCATTCATGCCTTTGGTGGCCCAACATTCTGATCCATACAAGACAGCAGGTCTAACCATTGTTTTGTAAATCTTCCCCTTAAGTTTAAGGGGAATATGGGGGTCACAGGTTGTTCCCGTTACCTGCCGCCATTTCATCCACCCTATGTTAATTCGGTGCTTGACAGCCCGATCTATTTCTCCGTCACTTTGCACGAGTGAACCGAGATACCGAAAGTCATAATACTGTAAAGTTTCATCTAAATCCGTTTAGCAGTTTTGAAGTAAAAAGTAACAAACATACATACACCCTCACAATCTTTCATATTTGTAATATTAGTAGGGTTTGTCATTGGACATATTTATTTATTGATGCATTTTAGGTGTATATGCACAACATTCCAGATTAAATGATCTAAGCCGCTGTACTTTGCAACTTTATAAACATATTTAAATGCGAAGTAGGTTATCTTAATATATATATTTCTTGTGTGCGTGTGTATGTGACTGAACTCCTCCTAAACGACTGGACCAATTTTGATGAAATTTTTTGTGTGTGTTCGTGGAGATTCGAGAATGGTTTAGATTCACAATTGGACCCGGTAGGTGGCGCTGTACGGGCAGGACGAAGTCTGATCGGTCAGCTAGTATATTATATATTTTTTAAGGTAAATAACTTTCTATAAAAGATACATTTTTAAAATGAAATAAAAATATAATTACGCTTATGTGAAGTAATATAACAAAACACTTATTACAAGAAATATTACACTTGTATAAAACATATATGGTAAATAAGCGATTTCTCACCTACATATGTAAAGTCTAAAGAGGCTGACACTAAAATCACACTTTACAAAGCCTCCAAACTAAATAAATAATCAAAAAACAGCAGTCACAAATCACGCCGACCCTTGTCCGCCACAACAGATTAATTAACAGAAGATTAAACGCGCGCAACAATAAAATGGCGTCGTGTCGGATATCACGGGACTCTCGGAACTAATTAGACATCTGCCCGTCTGTCTGTCTGTCTGTCTGCTTGTTTTACAACGCGTCTAGTATATTACTAGACGGCGTTTGCTTTAACTAAACGTATTGGACAGTTGAGATTGGATGTGACTTATTTCTATTAGTGTAATAGATTAACCAAATGTTTCGTCGAACGTCTATATTACACTTTCTATTATGAAACAGAATATATAGAAAGCGAAAACTTCGTTGAAACTACAAAACATTTCCTGAACAAGTACAATGTTTCTTTTTCAATCCATATTTATGTACTAATACTACTATTGTTACTTACTTACTTACTATTGTTCCTTAGACATTACTAACATTGATAAAGGAAAACATCCTGAGGAAAATTGTATTTAAAATTAACATAAGTCTGAAATCACCAACCCACCTTAAGCAGGCGTGGTGATTAATGCTTTTGCCTTCTCTGTATGAGAAGAGGCCTTTGCACTTCAGTAGTAGGTACAATATCAAGCTAAAATTGTTATTTTGTTTCACTCCCTAAGAGCCCTCCTTAGTATAATGTTAAATGACCTATAACGTTGCTCAAGAATGAGGCTAATAATAAATTTTATCAAATCTGACTAACAGTTCCATATTGACGTGTAAAAGTGTGGACACAAATAAATTTCATTTCATTTTATGTCAAGAGATCTGCAGTTACAAGCTCTTCTACGATGAAGATGTCATTTTTCGGTCGGTCGGCTTTCAGTCTAACTGGATGGAGCTGAATGAAAAACACTGTTAGTGTTCTACATGGAGCAACTGCATATCTGACCTTGACCAACCCAGTAACTGGGCAGCACGATACCTCTAGTCATACTTTCGGGCTCCTGACTACACGTAACGACCGTCTAAGGCACGATGGCTTTCCGAGGCACGGAGATATAGTTTATCATAATAGTCTATTAGTTTAAAGAATTTATCGAACTAATACTTCGGCCCCAACTCTGCACAATCTCTGCCGCACCGCACCACCGCTAGGCGTCGACACTAACGCCATTTAGATCATTGTTTATGTGATCAACACTTGACCCTACATTACACAGTGTTTTTGCTTGTCGTAGTCCTCCACCCGTAATACAACTGTGTAAAGCTCATGTTCGCGTGGCTCGGAATAGGATATTCAGGTCGAATGTGAAGGACAATTGATTATATGGGACACGACTTTAATTTCCAATCATCGTGACATGATTCCTTTATTTAAGTTTGTAGCTTTGCATATTGACAAATGTGAATAGTCTGAGCGCAATGATGTTTTATAAAGGACTACGGACGTGATTGCGCGGTGCCATTGTTTCAGTTTATTATATTTCAATGTAACTGTGAATAATGTGTAAGTGGGTACCCACTTCTCGGTACTATATCTTGCTGTATCATTGTAGGATAACCAGCAGGCCTAGACATAAACTTTTCAGTAGCGTACCACGCCAGACGCTAACGTCAAAATATATGGCAATAACCATTCGGCAAAGAATGGGCAAGAGACTCCCTCCACACGTATGGAGAAAACAATATTTGATTATTGAGATAAGAAATGATCGGTGTAAATCAGGTACCTAATTATAGTTATAAGAACTGTTTCTTCAACACCAAAAACCAGTGCGACAACGTTTTAGAGCCTGTCAGAAGATAACGTTTATTGTTTAGGAAGTAACCAAGAAGTCCAACAGCAAATCGATGTAAGTGACGTCACTCTATCATCATTTTCAAAATTGAGCCAATAGTATTGCGAGCAGCCGGTGCTGCCACCATTTTACCAATATTGAGGCAAATTCATATTTAGGAACTGACGTTTTTATCGAAAGGAATCATTGGGGAACTCTCATTTGTTTTTTTTGTAGTCTATGTTTTTATCCAATATTGGCCTATGTATGTATGTGGGCTACTACATGTCCAGATATATTCAAAGGTTAGTTATTATAAGGTTCTTAAATAATAACAGCCACATGGGTCAATTGAAGGTTAAGCTACACTTTCCGAGGTCGGTCTGTGGATGGGTGATCATCCAAATGTAATCAGAGAGCCCGCCGTGCTTCAGAAAGCACATTAAAACGTTGGTCTATGCTTTCATTTGTAGATCTTTGACAGTCGCTGCGGGTAGTCAAAAGGTCGAAAAGCTCACAATCAATCTAACCAAAAATTATTGTGTTGCCCAGTAACTGGGTTGTGGAGGTCAGATAGGAAGCCACTTCATCTAAAATACCGTACGAGTAATTAGCTGCATCCGGCAAGATAGGAAACCCAACGGCTAAACAGATAATGACGGTAATAGGTTTTTAATATTGTACTCCTACCGAGCAAAGAATCTCGTACCTAGTAAGTAATACTATTCACGCTTAAATCAAAACAATTATATGCTAACCCAACTTGAGCAGGACGTGCTTCAAGCGAGCGCTTCATTTGCAATCTCAAAATGTTCTGCTTACCCAACCGGAATAATTTTGTTATTTCTAAAGTTGTAGATAACCGAAAAGTGGGCCAACCTAAACAGATACAAACGACCAATCTTTTACCCAAAACTTCAGTCCAAATGAAATTCCCAATCAATTAGTTGATGTGCAATCAATCGCGGTTGCTAATTATCGGCACGACATGTGCGGCATGCGGCAGCGGCACGGTGCGGCACTGCAGCGGTGCGGCACTAACGAGCCGAGCCGCTAAAGCAATCAGCAATCAGCGCGCTGTGTACAGGGCTGAACGGACTTATGCTGGGAGGGTGGGCAAGGTATGCGATTTATTAGGGAAGTCTAGTTTAGATGGCTTCTGTATCAAATCGTACTAAAAGCTATGGTACTGTTTGAAAAAGTCAGCCACAGTCAGTTACTTATCTCTTATGTGGCAGAACTGTTTGAGTAAATAAAATTACAAATAATTCTTACGAAACTGTTCGAATACCTCTCACCTACTTATTTATAGCTCTACTGATTGCATTACATTATATAAGTAGTCCTCTAAGCCTCGCTCCGTGGTGTCTAAAAAACTTTTTAGACATATGTGGGGGCTTTCCAATCGTTCCACTCTTGCTTCTCCTTCATGAAACAATGATGAAAATGATTTTCTCTGTCTTCTGTATCTTGTCTATCTGTTTCAACACTTGCCGCGTGTCAGCCCTGGCTGCTAGCACTTGGGCACATGTTGTCTCGACGCTCGTATTTAAATGTTTGCGCTGCAGCCCTTGGAGCCGCTGCAGCCGCTCGCTGTGCGGCGCTGACTCGCTGACCCTCGCATGCACTGTTTTACTTAAGTTTAGATCGTCCACTGATTGCCTGACCATGTACGTGGCGCCTGGGTGGACTGCTACATAGGAAGTACTATTGACTATTTTAAAGGCTGGTCTCATTATACTTGTACCTTATTTATTATGTAGAATTACATATTAAATTAAATAAAACTAGAATAAAAAATAAATAGAATTATGTAAAACAGCTCTAATGTACAAAAGTTTCTTTGGCATCGCTCCAAGAATTTATAATAAAATACCTGATCAGATAAAAAATTTACCTGTTCAAAAAAACTTTGCAAAAAAAATTAATTGACAAATGTTATTACACAGTTGACGAGTTCTTGAACGATTAATTTAGTAACTTCAACATTTACAAATTTGATGTGGCAATTTCTTTTTTTTTTTTGACGTTTGTTTTTTAATATTCAATTTAATTTTTTTTTCTGACTGTAAGTATTAAAACTACACATGTATATTTGAATGTCTTACCATAGACAAAACATAGCGCACTGTATTACCTATAAGATCTGTATTTTTTGTTACCTATGTTTTACAAATAATAAATGATTATTGATTATTATTGATTTTATTGATATTTAGGTACTAAGGTACTGCTTTGTTAAAAACCATTTTAACTAATCACTAGGCCTTTCAGAACTGTTGTACGTAGTTGGTCTAATGTTCCCCAGTACACCAACTACATAATATCGCTCTTAAAGAACCGAGTTTTTTACTGACCGACCGAAGCTTAACTTCCGGCCATTTTCAGGTAAAGTATCAGGTTTCAGACATGTTTTCGTTTTTAGCCATAAACCAGCTAAGCCGACAATCAGAAGTTCTTGAATTGTCGCGCGACATTCGTGAAGCTCAGTGTTGTATATAGATTATTATATAATTCATACCAAAAAGTGTATCCTCTAATGGGATTATCATGTTCTATTTATTTTAAAGCTTATATTTGGTTTTCTCTCCCTCGGTGTAATAAAAACCAATAGCATTTCAGTGTAGGTACAGCAGAAATATTAATATTTTTAAAGTCAAAATCACTTTTGGTGTCTGAAAATACATATTCTGTCCGACACTCTTTGAAATTTTGACGACCGATGTGGCGCGGCGGGCGAAGGTCCGCCTGCGACGTAAGAGGTTGCGGGGTCGATTCCCGCCTTGGGACAAATGTTTGTACGATCTAAGAATATTTGTTCCGGGTGTTTTGGGTATTTGCTATGTATAATAAAAATATATATCTACGTAATGTATTGTATTAAGTATATCAGTCATCTAGTACCCATAACACAAGCTTTGCTTAGCTAGATTATACTGTTAGGCTAGATGATACTGTGTGAATTGTCCAGCATGATTTATTTATTATTGTATTTATTTATTTTACAATGTACCATCATATTTGACGACCGATGTGGCGCGGCGGGCGAAGGTCCGCCTGCGGCGCAGAAGGTTGCGGGTTCGATTCCCGCCCTGGAACAAATGTTTGTACGATCTACAAAGATTTGTTCCGGGTGTTCTGGGTATTTGCTATATATAATAAAAAATATCTATCTATGTAATGTATTGTATTAAGTATATCAGTCATCTAGTACCCATAACACAAGCTCTGCTTAGCTTGGGGCTAGATGATGCTGTGTGGATTGTCCAGCATTATTTATTTATTTATTTATTTATATTAACGTGTGAGGTGGCCACATGAGCCAACATGCTTGGTTACCCTAACCCACTATGACAAGCAACACTAACAACAACCTCACCATGTAACTCATCATAATATTTGACTTAATCTCGAAACAGTCCACACACACACCGTGGGCAGACGTATGTATATCCGTCTGCTTCAAGTGGCTACTCTTCAAGTATCGAGATTTGTCAACGTCATGGTCGACTGCCCATACATAACATGGTTAGACTGCAAGTATCAAGGCCTTACATTAACCGCTCATACATGGGGGTGTAAGTTAAAATCTGCGTGTTTAGAATCATTTGTACTTTCTAAGTTTAGTTAGTTTTCTTAGACATCACTGACATGGGTGAAAAAATAATTGTGAGGAACCCAGAGTATAGTACAATAAGTATCAAAGCGCCAATCCGTCTTGGTGCGTGGTGATTATTGCTCGTTCCTTCTCTGTATAAGAAGAGGCCTTTGCCCTGCAGTGGGTCAGTAACAGGCATTATTTATGTAAGGTCCAAGTATGAAGACTTGCGTAAAGCTGGCAGTGTATAAAGTGTGAATACCGTAAAAACCCGTAAAAATATCCAGTTAACAGTGTTAGGACACTGTGTAGGTATACACGGATTTGTGCCCTACTTAGGTACACTGATGTGATTGGAGAGTAGATTTAAGTACTGCTAGTGGCGAGCTTTCACAGCAACGCAATAAAATATAAACCTACCGACTCACGGCTTGATTTGGGTATCTCTTGAAAATGCTCACGCAGACTTGTAGCTTTTGGGATCATTAGAAATACAGTGAAACAGGTTTTAACTAATTAGGTACTATTTATTTACTGTGCTTTCGATGCTGTTGACAATCCATCTCATTGATGTCTCTATATTTAAGACTGCCTCGTTAGTCTAGTGGTCGCTAGCGCTACCACAGAGCATAAGGTCCTGGGAACGATTCCCAGGTTGGGAGAAGTGTTATTAGGTTTTTCCAGTAGAAATTTCTCAGTAAAATCATTTTTATTTAAGTGATTAATGCCCGGTTGATGGCGATAGTCTCGCCCCCCTATTACATGAGAATTAAAAATACTGAACGTGTATTAAAAATACTGAATACGAACTGTGAGTGTACTTATACTATAGGAGGTACACCGCTGTCTAACTCTTTGGGGAAAGCAGGTGTGATATTATGTGTACTTTATAATATTGTCCGCTGTCATCATTTCAATTCGTCACTCCACAATTTGAAAAGCTCACATCATGACGCTTCGTTACATGATGTTGGCCGATGGCTGGTATTGGTCAATAATTGTCCACAAATGTTTGTCCGCGCTCGTCACTTGTTTGTACTAGTTCACCGAGTAGCTGCTACTGTTTGACTTTCATTTTATTACACTGCGGTGGAATTAGGGTGGCGGTGGTACATTGTGGGAAGTCATCTGTAGGATGCTGGGTGGCCCTGCGTGAGCTGACATCCCGTCTATTTCCAGCGAAGTCTAAAAACTCTATTACACATTACTATAATAGAAAAGTACCCACTCTTTCATATATTTTTTACGTTTTTAGAAATCCCACAGCTATACAAAAAGTGTATAAGAAAAATTTCGACCAATTACAACATTAAACCAATTACAGATTATCACAACAGAAGTATGATAATTTTATAGATCTTAATTAGGATCCTAGCTCAGAAATTAGGGAACTAAAATATTGACGAAAATAATAACAATAGCACAATACTGAACACACAAATACTATGCTAGATCAAATGCCAAATAATCAAATATCAATTGATCGACCTCTATAAATCAAACATCTAAATACTCGAACGTTCTTATTATCAAATGGTTAATAAATCGAATATTTATTATATCGTACATTCAATACATCGAGTGTTCAAAAAATCAATGTTTGTTTGATCGAGCGTTCAACGCATCGCTTATTCCTTCTATACCTACTACCTATCATTATCTGCCTACCTGTGTACCCTTTCAAGTAGGTTCAAAGTTGACGGGAAAAAACATTAAACTCATAGGATTGGTCGACGTTGGCAACAATAAAGTTCCTACACTGAACATGGGTCGTCAAAACACACTAAATTTAAATAAATCCTTACTTTCTAAAAGCTCTACTTAAGCACAGTCAAAATTATTTTAAATATTGGCCACCTAAGTACTTAAAAGCAGTTCACTTCATGAAGACGAAAAATACAAACGGTTTGGTTAAATAAAACTTCGGGAAGTGCCAACAACGGACGTTGACAAACATGGTCTTACATAGAACTGGCGTGGTATGACTTTTACTATGTTTATATTTATAGCTTCAGATATATGGATACAAATGTACAATCGAAAAACAACAAAACACTCATGCATTCACAGCGTTAAATAAAGACTGGCCTGTGCCTGCTCCCAAGGGTCATAGCGTGATGGTATATAGCCTATAACATTCACCAAGAATTGCGGCTATCAAAGTCCTACTGGTAGCTTCCGAGATTAACATGATCATGCAAAAAAACTAACCCATCTCAGTTTTATCATATAATATTAGTACTATATTATACGAGTACTTAACTAATGACCACGTGGCTTCATCAACACGTTTGACTCACAAAGACAATTTCAACAGTCTAACTAGACAATGACATCAGCTACTAAACAAACAGTCCAGTGTACTTTGCACCGCGTGCCTGGCTCCCACAATTACCCAATAAGAGCGTGTCACCGGCAGGAGTGATGGATGAGGAGCGATCGCCGACGCCCGCGCAGCTCCACACCACGCCGCGGATGTACGCGTCGCCCGCGCCGCCGCCGCGCCGCCACATAGGGACAAGCACGATAGAACAATGTAACATTTACTTTCTTAATTGGTTACTCAAAAGATTCAACTGTAACAGACGAATCATTCCTAAAAGAATAAAAGGTAATAGCAGAAACACAAATGCCTACAAAATATCAAGTCAACATTTCGCAACGAGAGGCAAAGACTACCATTCCATCAAGACAAAGGAAGAGATCAAGACAGATCCCAAGATTGTATAAGGAAATATCAATTATTCCAAATCTAGAAACAAACCACATAATGCCAGAAACGATAGAAGTGAACCAATCCAGCGAGAGTGCAGTAAACCTAAAGTTTACGACCACAAAGCATACATCACTCACGTATTAGAATCACAACACACATACCATTGCAGTTCATTTTCTTCCACAAGTTCAGGAGTCGATAAACCTGTCAAATATAACTGGCCAGTTGCTTGATTAAACAACGAACACATTCACAACTGAAAACCAACTGTAACTTGCAACAAACATGGTTAAGTTTCGTTTGGGCAGTATGTGGCGGTTATGTCATTGTGAGCGTGTGGCATAGGAGTCGAAGGTGTGGAAATAACAAGCGAGCCAATGTTGTATATAAACTGTGGACTCAATCAAAACGTTGGCTTCTGGATCGGGGTGGTGGCCACAGACTTATGCAAGATGCAACCGATAGACAGGAAGTTTTCTAATATCTTATCTGTTATTTGCCATTAGCATAGCAAAACCGAGGAATTATCGTTGCCTTCTGTTCCTGAAATATTTGACAGCAACAACGCAATAAAAAACTCTCCTGACTAATATGGCTGACGAGCGATCTATCTATTTCTAGTACAAGTTTCAGATTCCCAACTGTATTTCCTAAGCCTGCCAATCTGATGAGCAGCAGTATCCTCCAAATATATTTCCTTATTTGTGCCAGTCTCATACAAGTAAGTGGCTGTAGTGGCTGTAGTGGAGCAGTCGATTCCTAGTTACCTTCAATCAGTGTAAGCTAAGCTGGATAAGGCTGAGAAAAGAGCAGATGAAGAGTCTAAACCTAAGATTGAAAAAGAGTCTAAACCTAAGAAAGAAAAAGGATTGTTTCAGCAGTATGTCGCCTCGTCTGCACACCACGTAGTCTGCAGTGAAATAGATGTCCGATATGGGAGCGATCTATTTGTGGCGAGCGGACGCGGACGCGGCGCGCCATACATATGTTTACACGTGGGTTCGATCCCAGCCCTGCCAGCCCTGCCAGCCCCGCTCGCCAGTTATAGCGATTGTGTAGCTTTACTTCAGGAATCTCACAGTTCACGTTGTCGTCTCTGGGGACTGCAGAATAAGCGGGTCTAGGTTCAATTCGCTTTATTTTTCCTGGATTATACTTGGACTTTCTAGGAATTTACTTGAGGATATGAATATGGTGAATACCTATATGACAAGAGCTGATTCTCTATTGACAGATTTGAAATATCGTGCCAATGAAGCCGAAGGACTAAATATCAGCTACATAAAGTCTACGAACGTTATCTATTCTACTAATATAGCACCTGTTTATTTCTCTGAGCCGTCTGTAAATACTTAGATAGATATCACTAATTAACAATCTCTACACCTCAGACAAGATCGAGGCGAACAACTAGTTTCCGAGATGTAGCACCTACCTAATGTTGCAGTACTTGCAGCAATCAATGTACTTACTATAGTACTGCATATAACTGCCAAGTAAATCCGCTGATCCCCAACAGATACAGAACAAACCATTAACTAAACTTCCAACATTAAAATGTAAATACAATTTTGATATTTTCGCAAGAATTTACGCGCAATAAGACACAAACATAAACATATTTAGCAATAACATTAAAACGCGAATAGTTGCGCGCACGCATCCGTTGGACGCCATCGCCGCTACTCTAAATATATTCCTACCCTCGCCGCGGCTTCCGTTCTGTAAGAATAACAAACAAACAGAATAAAATAGACTCTAGCACATTCAAAATTAGGCATATAATAGATTGTTAGTACTTTTAAATTGATTCCAGAGCCAAAACATTAAGATTAAGAAAAAAATACAGAATATTTAAATATCATTTGAAAAATAATGTTACCTCTTGATGACACCAATTCATTTTCAACTTTATCTTCACTGCCCAAAGTTCAAAACTGTGTAGTGAGTTGCTTTGTTGTTTGTTTTGAAGTGGGGTAACGGGTGTCGATGAATCCTATGTGTTTGTATGCAAAGACATGCGTGCGCGCAGCGAGATGTCAGAATGATGGCTAACGTAAATATGATGAATACGTTCCACTAGCTCAGGATAATGTGTGGCTTTACTTCATGTTGGAGCTCATAACACGAAGATATACTGTACGCCCTCAGTTCGCTAGGTTCGTTATATGTAGTAGGAACTTATATAGATTTCACTCTAGTTAAATATATTATGTTGGGCGACTAACCTTAACCATATCACTTATTATTTGGTTTGTTTATAGTCAATTAACAATTGGGTTATATCATATAACCCATAGTATATATATATACGTATATAACTTATATGACTGTTCTAAGATGAACTTAACTATTACCTTCACTTCGCCGAAAAGTAAGGCAGATGTACACCTACAATTCACGAGATATGTTAATAGGGTTAGAGCCTATTGCCATCATTATTGCTTGTTGGCATTATTGTCTCTTGCCTATTGGCACAGGTCCAAACTCCGGGCTGCTTCTGAAGAATTCTCGTTTTTTTTAAGTCATAGATAAGGTTTTACATAAACTTAAACAAGGCACACAAATAGAACCCTGGGGTATGTTTTAGCATGCCATGGCAAGAGATTTGATCAACACGCTATTACCAGTCAAGTATGAATTAAAATTGATGTAATGTTCTTTCAGCTTACGCTTTAAGTTTTTACTGTACATTGGGTCTCTAATGTCTATAGGTAATAGGTAACGATCGAGGAACTTTTTCCCGAAATTCGTGTACAAAACTTTTTGTGTTTGATTCAAGTCCCAACGGGGGTTTTATTAGCCATTATAAAGTATATTCGATAAGGTCATGTTGACGGATGTTAATGTGTGACCTTATAGGACCTCATGCTCAAGCGATGGCGCTTGCTACCCGTACCGACGAGGGAGTCAAAACCGGAAACCCTCCTGAACCTCTCCATCCGAAGTGCAACAACCTGGAGGAAATACAAACAGAATGCACACGTACAGTTATCAATCACGTATAATAAATAAGGACATGTTACAATCCACGCTGAGCCGGTGTCCGATGACGACAATACTTCTGACAGTAAGCAAGTGTTAAATGATGGATCGCGCGCCGCCAGCGTAATGACTGCCTAACCAGACGTGATTGATGGCAATTGAGAGCAGACTGGAAAGGGTTTCTGATTGTTTGTAATACTGTAGGTCGGTGGGAAGTGCTCCGACAACCTTTGATTGTGATTGTTTCAGCTGAGCGTGGCCGGCTCAATGACCGCTGTTGGAAACGGTCAAAGCGGGAATTGGAAGGAGGAAATGTCACGGTACGCTTGACAGACGTGATCGCGTCAAGATGATGGAGAGAACTTCTAGTCATCATTACATCCCGATTACCCTAAGGGTGAGGTGGACTTGTACTACACCCATATTTCGCATCTCATATAATTGATTCCATAGAGCTATGTAACCGGGCACAAACGCTGACTCCAGGCTGCCACTGAGAATTTTTAGATGAAAAAACTCAATAACACTTTGGCCGACCCGGGAATCGTACCTTGAACCTTATGCTCGGCTGTAGCACATGCGACCCCCAGAGCAATGAAGCAGAAGGTCTTGTCGTAATAAAAGAACTAGACATGAGTGGATAGACAAATATAAACATTTAAGGCCAATTACAATAACGTATCTCAATCCAAATCTCAAACCGTGATCTAAAACTGCTGCTTCTGAATCGCCCTCTCAAGGACACAGATTGAAAACTCGACCATTGATTGATAACAAAAACAAATATCGGTCTCTAGATTGAGATACGTTATTAAAATCGGCCCTAGCTGTTCTCATGTGTGTCCGCATTCAGATCAAAGTTACAGGAGCTTTCAGTATCAACATAGTCCAACAATACTTATAGAAATATTCCATAACTTGGCTGTGAAAGAAACACTGTAAATTATGAAAGGAAAATCTGCAAATGGTCTGCCCATTGACCTAGTGATAAAAGGCATTGTTCTATTTGTTTCTGCAGCCCTGGATCTGAAGCCTGCGGCGAACAACTGTATACAAGGTACGAGAGTATTCAGGTGTTTGTTTGTTGAAAGTCTTTCTGTTCAAAGTGAAATTTAATACCTGGGTAGATTTTCAATTTATAATCTATGATAATTACAAAATCTTCAAACAAGCGTAGCGTCCAATATGATGCGATAGACACAGCATGTAAATTTCTTGGTCGCTGGCGCAACTTTCAGACTTCTCCTTATACTCATTTCTTATTCCATCGCGTACACCACACATCCCCCAATATTTGACTTGGTTATATCACGGAAATCTCGACGTTTTGACATGTCGTCACATCAGTAGTGCAAAGTATTGGCGGGACGCTAATATAAAATATATCATAACACTATTTTAAAATTAAGCGGAGGGCACACTGTCGACACGCGCGCCGAGCGTTTAATCGCGTCGAGGCGCGACATTTCCCGCGCGGCCGCACGCTCGGTATAAATATAATGCGCAGATTAAGTTATTAAGCTGTCTTGACGCGCGGCTGTTTACTACATGCCCGCTGTCAACGCCAGAGTTACATGCGCAGCTTATTCTGGCGAAAATATATTTATTTGTGAGTGCCATAAACATGATTCCAGCTTAGCTAATTCATAATCAGCTGAGCTCCTTAAGTTTTGAGTTGAGCTCTACGATTACTGATAATTACTTGCACAGACTGGTCCACTAATATCTGCATGGGTCATTGCACAAAAAAACAACTCACACACTAATCTGCACAGTCCTTACTTGACCGGGATAATGTCTGGACCTTAAAAGAGACCTCTGAGCTTTTTTCGGTGTTATGGTATATGAAAAATATTTTGCTAGTTTGAAGTGTTTGTAAATACCAATTTACCTAAAACCTAAATCATCATTTATCGATATTGGCATCTTTGGTGTGACCCTCTGCTGAGAAATCGTCCCTTGCGTAACGTGCCATCCTGGTCTGTCCATGTCTACTCATTCATTTATTGCATTCCAAAATGTATATGCTTAAATGGTAATAAATGTGATGTAACAACGGTGGGTCCTGTCTCAGCCATGTCTTACTCACGCTCATTTGTAGATGATCCACCGTCTTGGGTTTTGGTCTATCAATATTCTCTCCACCGTCTCCCGGCAACCTTTTAGTTAGGGATCTGCTCCACCACCAATCAACAAACGCAATGATTAAAGTTTATTTTTAGTATCTGAAGGTCGTTAGTTTCGTGTCTCCAGAATACGTCCCCAACATATGAATCACACATACCAACACAACGATTAAGTGTTTAATTCCAGGCTTAACCCCTGCCTACCCACCCACGGCACGGCGTGAATATAGCACGTTATATTAATCACGGCTATTTCAGGACATGCCGCGCCAATTAGTAATGTTCGCGATGATCTCTAAATGAGAACGCAATGTAGTTAATGTATCAGTACTTCAGGATTGAAAACATCTGGAAGGCATTATGATACAGCAATATCAACTTAGGGTATTTATATTGAAAGGATATTTTGATATCAAATATAGAGTTATGAGGTGAAACAGTGGTTATAGAATAAACAGAACAAAGCATCACGTCTTCAACCCCTGAAGGGGGTGGCTATAGGTATTCCTATAAATATTTACACCCACATTTCGCCAGTTATGTTTAAATCCCATGTAATAGACGACACGGTTGGCGCAGTGTTCCGGGTCTGGCTGTTCGTGTATGTGACTTTAAATGTTTGTAAACGCACCCACGACACAGGAGAAATTCCTAGTGTGGGGTAAAGTTTAAAAAAAAAAAAAAAATAAGACGTGAGCTTATTGCCATCAATTGAGCACACGTCCAGTCTCCGGGATGCTACTGAGAAAATTCCTACTGAAAAAACTCAACAGGTTACACTTTTCCGAATCTTAAGCCGAAGAATCGAACTATTATATAACCCACATTTGGCAGTCATGCTTCCGACCCGTAGACCAACGAGGCAGTCAAAAAGGCAAGAGGCAGAAATGGTTTTTGGCAAGGGTAAGTGGCAGATTTAGGTTTACTAGACTGTATACTCACTCTTGATTGGGCCATTGTGCGTATTTCTTTTGTTTTCTATTCCAACTATCTCAAGCCATCCCAGAATATAAGCAGCGTCTTAAAACGGCTGTAGGCTTCTGAGAGATACTGGCGATAAATATAACACATATTTCAACAATCAATTCAACATCTGCAATAAAAAAATTCAAAGTAAAATCCAAGTGTCATTTTACCACACAATTTGACACAGCATCTGCTCAAGAATCCGATCTCCCATCGCTGGGCTATGTAAAGCGGGCCACTCCCGCCACTTCATTCCCATTGTGTGCATTCACAGATTACACGTAACGTCTCCGATCCTTAGCGGATTTGTTCAGACGGACGGAATGACAAGTCATAAGAGCTTTATTGTGGTGTGAATGCGACTTAATGCGACGCAAAAAACGTCGTTTGACGTGTCGGTGTGCGTTCCCATTGTATAGTTATTGTTCTGACGAAAAATAACATTAATTCTGCTAATATCTTCATTAGATAGTATTTACTTGTCATCTTAGTCGAGTTTTTATGACTTGAGATAGTGCCAAGAACTTACAGACAGTTAGTATAGCTAAAAACATGCTTAGTGTTAGACAAGCAAAGAATACACTACCTACATATTGTAAGGAAGTTTCCACCCTTTTCAATTACCGTACCGTACCAAACAATGGACACAAGAGTAGTAACAAAGAAACGCAGCACAGTAGCGCACAAGACGCACGTGAATGGGTCTCCCTAATGCGCCAATTGTTTGCCGATACACCGTCATAATGTTGTGACGTGGCCTTGCCGTGATCCGCACTATTGTATCTAAAGATAGGGCTGCCACTCGACATTTTACTCGTTTTTCCGTATTTAATTAAATTTAATTGTGTGATAAGTGCTTTCAGCACTCTCTTATAAAAACTAGTCACTTTTTAATTAAGAAATGTTATTAGACAAGCTTAATCACTTCGCTGAAAATTTTAATCCCCGTAAACGGTTTTAAACTAACCGATCTCTCCAAGAAAATGACAAAAAAAGTGTTATCGCCGTGACAATAAGGCTTTAACATGTAACCTTAGACAAAGTCAGACATGCGACTTCTCAGAATTGATCGATTTTACAAGGGAAACAGAATAGACGGGATATTGAGCGCGTAATCGTTTTATCAGAAAACTGTTTGTCGATTATAAAGTCGTTCGAAAGTTGTTTTAGCGCAATAAGATTAAGGGGAGATATTACGAACGAGGTCAGTAGGGTAATGGAAAGAAACCCTCAATTTCTTTGCAGAATTTTAGATTTTGTCAACATTACATTTACATTTTAACAAGAATTTAGTCCAATTCATTAAGACCAGTGAAACAACGACTTTATTCCGTTCACGATCTATTGTTATGAATCAACTTAAAATGTTGTTTGTGTTCATTTTGAATTATTTTAATTCAAAAATCAAAATTCTGAACAGCTTTACACCTCCCCCCGTGCCCTTATCCCAACCTATTAGGTTCAACCTTGATTTAGAGTTCAGAATAGTTAATACTACTAATTTTTTTTTTAATCTGCATCATACACTTATCCCAATTCATTTGGAGTTGGCGCAACACGTCTTCTCCTTCCTAGCCATATCATCCTTCACACAATATATCCATCGTGTCGTTGATCTTCCTCTACTCCTGTAACAGTTGTAACCCTCCACATACTCAAGACTTTCCTCCAACAAACAGCTTTCACACTATATCTATTAAAAAGAAAGAGATTTCTAAAGAGTGCCAGCCCTGTCTAAGAACAGTGAATATAATAGAACCGGCGCACATTATAGAATTTGTGCATGTAATTGAGTGTGAACGAATGAAAGGAACAATTTGACTCGAATGACGCCCTTCCGCGTCAAATGACGCAGCCGTCAGCTTAGCGTACTCATTGTGAACAAATTGACGAAATTCATGATCCCATGTGTGGAGACATAGCTGTTTGTACACCCGACATATACCTTAACCGAAGTCTTGAAGTTCATATATCTATTTGACACAGTAGTAGATTTACCTGTCATTATTATGTGATTCGTGTTGCCATTCGATATGTACCTTTATTCGCATGCAATAATAAACGTTTGTTAGTGAATGAATAAAATTCGTAAACTTCAAGTACCTACCAAAGATTTTTATTTTACTCGAGCCGTTCAGATAACTGAAAAAAGCAGACCCTCCGCCAATGTACACCTCGTAATCCAGACTTACCCAATTAAATGGAAAAGTATTATTCGTTTTATGTTCGATTCACGAGTGGACAATAAAGGTTATTAGAAATTTCAGTAACGAACAAGTAATAACAGTTTTATAAATTAACAATAACAATAAAAACAAAAGCCAATTCAGTCGGCACAAGTCAGAAATAGAAAATAATACATTTTCAAGGATTTTCATGTTCGCAGCGTTACAAAAATGAGGTTAATTGAATTCCCTTCGACTTTATTATTTTCTGATATAAGAGATTAACCCTTGGAAGTGAAGGCACGATGACATTAAGTTAAATTGTAACGACGTTACAATGTACTTAAATATGCCGAGGCCGAGGAGGGAGACGGGGCCGACGCGTAAATTAATTATATTCGGGCTCTCTCAATTTCCCGGTAATTTATGAAACGTAGGTGTTTTTCTTACGTGGGTGGAGTCAGCGATTTTCAAGGGTTTTCAATGTGTCCCTTGGTTTTGCTTAGATATCAGATTGTTAGGTACCTCATCATCATCATCATTCAGCCAACAGAGGTCCACTGCTTGACGTAGGCCTGCCCGAAACATTTTCACAACACTCAGGTCCTGCGTTCTTCACCAGATAGATAGATGGAATAAGAAATGAGTATATAAGAGGAAGTCTGAAAGTGACGCGTGTGACAGAGAAGTTGTGTGGAAATCGGTTGTCATGGTATGTGATACGAAGGAATGACGACCATGTTGTGAGGAAACTTTTGAGTATGAATGTGCAGGGTTACAATAGTAGTGGGAGACCAAAAAAAGATGGATGTACTATGTGAAATATTTCAAATTTCTTTCATAGTTTTTCAACTTTATAACAAAAAAAACGGTTCATGTTCAATTGGGAAAACTCGACAGTTTGTGATAGCTTGATGTGCTGGCGTCTGAACTTAGATACAATATAAAAACTTTTCTATGAAACAGTTACCGCTGGCTCTCACTTACCCACATCTATGTACATATCACAGTTAATAATAGGTCTTTACCTATGAAATTGCCGTTTTGTATGAAAAAATTTAAATGAATTTTTTTCATGTATTTTTTATTTGTATTAATCGAAGTAATCACCCATGCAATCAATGCATCTTTGCCAACGCAGTGGCAGTTTATTGATGCCCTTCTTAAAGAAATCAGCTGGACGGGAGGCAACAAATTCTTCAAAGGCATTTTGTACTGCCTCTCGGGTATTGAATTTTTTTCCCGCCAAGAAGTTATCCAAATTCTGGAAAAAGTAGTAGTCTGTAGGCGCAAGGTCTGGTGAGTAGGGCGGATGACGGAGAGCTTCCAACCCCAGTTCTTGCAACTTGGAGACCGTCTGCTGTGCAGTATGAGGTCGCGCGTTGTCGTGCAGGAGCAGCGGAGACGAGCGATTGACCATTGCTGGTTGGAGATGTGCCAGCTTCTCCATCATTGTGTTCAATTCTTCACAGTACACATCTGCAGTAATGCTCACCCCGTTTGGTAAGAAGCTGTGTTGAATCACACCGGCGCTAGACCACCAAACAGTGAACATCACTTTTCTTGGGGTAAGTTTTCGTTTAGGGCATTGTTTAGGTGCTGAACCAGGATCCAACCAACTTGCTGAGCGCTTGCGGTTATCAAACGGAATCCATTTTTCATCGCAGGTAACAATGCGGTTCAAATGCCTTCATTTGTGTGTCTGTTGAGCAGTGCAAGGCACGTCTCGACGCGTACTTCGCGCTGGCGATCATTGAGTTCGTGGGGCACCCATTTGTCAAGCTTTTTTACCTTGCCAATTTGACGCAAATGGACCAATATTGTTTTGACGCTAACGTCGAAAGCTGCTGCTAATTCAGCCGTAGATTGTGTATCATCAGCTTCCACAATCGCCTTTAATTCGTCATTGTCGACCAAAGTCTTCGGACGACCGCGAGGTTCATTTTTCAGGTCGAAATTTCCAGAACGGAAGCGAGCAAACCAATAACAGGTAGTGCGTTGGTTTGTAGTGTTAGCTCCGTAAACGTCGTTGATGTTGCGTGCCGCTTGTGCCGCGTTGCTGCCACGACGGTACTCATATTCCATAATTACTCGAATTTTTAACGTATCCATGATGACGAAAAAGATTTAAATGCGATGAAAATGTAACACTAATCAATAAACAAATGACTACTTTTGGAAAAAAAAATCCATGTTTTTAAAATAAAATTAATTTGAAATTAGAATTCTTAGCCAAACAAAAAATATTTTGATTTGAAATGGCCAGTACTGCAGAACGGCAATTTCATAGGTAAAGACCTAATATAAAGTTTAATGGCTCGATTACTGCAGCCTGCTGCGGCCGACGGGTTCGTGGGGTTACCGGGGTTACAGTTTAACCTATTTAACATACATTAGCGAAGGTCAACTGTGTATGGTAATTTTAGTTACCTTTGAATATTAAACTTGTGTTCGTGGGGCATGTGCTTGGCTATGCGGTCCCGTGGTGACGATAAGATAGGTCTGTGAAGAAGCTAAGTAACTTAACATGACGCCTGTAATCCCCAAAGGGTCAGGCTGATGGGTACCTATAGTCTACCAACATTTCGCCAGTTACATTTAAGTCCCCGTGTAATAGAGGACGGCCCTATTGCCATCAACCGGGCACGAATCTAGCCTCCCAGGCTGCTACTGACCTGAGAAAAATCCAATGACCCTATGACCGACCCGGGAATTGAACCCAGGACCTCATGCTCATCATGAGTGGCTCCGACCAGTAAACCAACGATGCAGTCATAAATAGTTAAATGTTGGAAATAATTGAATTCCATCATCCACTTGACTGATATTAAAAGAGTCTGTAACGATTAGAGACACCTGTATTAGGCTTTGGGCTGACAGCTTTTCACCACTATTTCACCTTGTGCTGACGTCAGGTAAGACTATTCTAAGAAGCCCCACACACAAGTAAATAAAATTCATTTTACTGGGGGTATTTACGGGGCATGCGACAGGGCATAACGTATTGCGAAAACTAAGCTACTTATACAAAATGGCTGCTGAAAATGGTCAAACATAACCCTAAAACAGCACGTAGTGAGCTGTTCTTCGACCTCAAATAGTAGCGCTTGAAACAAAGACAGAACTGTGCCAGGAATAGTTAGCTTAACTGTCTACTCACAGTCGTTGAGTTCTGCACATAACTGTTGCTCATAAATCTATGCGAAGGCGCCGGGACCCGGAACAGCGGCTGCGGGGTTTAGTACGCGGTGTGACGATGTGACGGTGTGTGGTGTGACGTTCGTGCGCGGGCGCTTGTCAATGCAGGATGCGGTCAGCGCGGGTACGTAACGAGCGGGACTGTTTAGTGACACACGGACGCTGCGGTGCGAGGACTAGTTCACTGTCGTTCGAGATTTGAAAGCTATGATTAAGGTACGAATATTGCTTTCAAGTAAAACCTGCAGAGTATGACAGTCTCTTCTTTATGGTAATGTTTGTGAAGATGTGTGCTTGTTTGTTACACTTTCACGCAAGAACTATTAAACGAATTTTGATTAAACTTCACAATTTTAGTTATAACTTGTACTCCAGAATAACACATAGGGTATAGTTTATAAAGATAATTACGCAAACGGAATTGTAGGCGGCTATTAGTGTATATATATGCCAGATAAACCAACACAACGAAGCCTGAACGCTGACTAAATTTATTGTGTATGTTTTATAGTCCCCATTTATCTTCTAAATTCGTAGGTTCGTAGATAACCGTTCTAAAAGCAAGAAACGTATTTAATGAACCATTCGTTCTAGGCACTAAGTATTCCACAAATTGTAAACTGCACGTCCATCCACAATGTCCTCGTCGTCGTGATAAGTACCCCTGCTCGTCATCCTGCACGGCAGTGTGTCCCGTCCGATAAAACACGCGAGCAACACTCTAATGCGTCTAATTATTGTGTTTAGTGTGAACTCGTGTAAACATCGTGTAAACGCTGCAATACACTCGCACAGGACGTCGTTAATGCCAGCGCGCTGATGGCACAGACCACCGACAGAGACGCTCAACGTTGACAGAAGCTGCTGCATTGAGCAGTTTATTAAGGAAACGCTAATTACAAAATGAGACGTAAACAAGATATATCTACATAAACATCACATCTCTCATTCCCAAAGGGTTAGGCAGAGTTGCATCTAAAGTATACTCACATTTCGCCAGTTACATTTAAGTCCCCTGTAATAGGGCGAGTCAATTGCGACTGGCCGGCCACAAATCCAGACTCCGGGCTGCTGTTCAGGAATTTTAGCCGGAAAGGCCCAACAACACTTTGTCCGATCTGGGAATCGAACCCTGGAACTCGTGCTCAGCAGTAGCACTTGCGACCAACGGGGCAGGTTACCCAGCAGGAAATTTATAGAACCCTAGTTTCTGCCCGCGACTTTGTTCGAGTGAATGTTGGATATCGCGTATGCAGATGAAGCCGCCGTCTAATATTTTATGTCGTTCCCCAAGATATAATCTATCCTCATGCTAAATTTCATTACGATCCGATCAGCTGTTAAGTCGCAAAAAGGTAATGGATGGATTACATTTCTACTGAGTACCAGCAAGGATTGGTACTCACAACTTGGAAACCATTCGGGCAAGTTCTAAACATGCACGTCGATCATCCTTTGCAAATCATAAACAGGCATACGAAATATGACACCTAGCAATATAAAACAATCTATACTTACTGCTCTCTAGTAAACTGCTGTTGTAGTACATTCCAGTCTCCCGATACCCTGAGAACACCTCTGGGTGGTCTGGTGGCTGTGCAGCACGTTAGCAGCGCCTGCAAAAACCTGGTTCATTAAAGTTTCACGGTGGTCTGACAAGTTGCGTATCAAACAAAAACTTGTCATTTATTGACAATGAAGCCACTACACTCATTTGGAAGACGCGACAGCATTTTTTTGGCCGGTAGTGTAACCAGCCCAGGGTTTTTGCACATTTATCACGATATTTACACTCCATAAGTACTTTGTTTAAAATAAGGCTGACTCTATAGGTATATACAGGTATACAGATGTTTATGTAGGTGGGTGATCTTGAAAAATAATAATTATTAGTGGTAGACTTGGCTCATGACTCAGCTGAGGCTAGCTAAAAGGAATTATTAGGAAACAAATCTCTTGGCGTATTGTTGTAATGTGTATAATTTCATTTATATTTAATTTAGTTCTATATATGACATTTTGTCGTCGTGTCGTCATCGTGGGTGAAGGTCCGCCTGCAACGCAGGAGGTTGCGGGTTCGATTCCCGCCCTGGAACAAATGTTTGTACGGTCTACAAATATTTGTTTCGGGTGTTCTGGGTATTGACTATGTATAATAAAAAAAACATCTATCTATGTAATGTATTGTATTAAGTATATCAGTCATCTAGTACCCATAACACAAGCTCTGCTTACCTTGGGGCTAGATGATGCTGTGTGGATTGTCCAGCAATATTTATTTATTTATTTATTTAATTGTATTTATGACATTGTGTATTTCGTTTAATTGTGTGTGTCATTTTAATGTATATTAGTTGTAATATTTAATTTTAGTTTTGTGTAAGTACTTAATATGGACATTGTCTGAATTAAAAGAATAATAAAAAAAATATTATTATTTAATAAACCTTTACTTCGTAATTACATGATGTCATCATCTGCCTAGCCTTTTCCTAACTATATTGGAGTCAGTATTTTACATGAAGTGACTGCATACCTGACCTCCACAAGCCAGTTACTGGGTAACACGATACGAACTTTCGCGTAACGACTCTAAGATCTACGAATGTCAACCCGGACCACATGCTTCCCGAGGCACGCAGAGGTCTCGGTATGTAACGGATGGTCATCCATCCACGGGCCGACCCCGGCAATCATTGCTTTACCTTGAAGATCGACCTTGCTGTTGTGATAACTGAGCCACGATACCAGAAAGATTTATAGGTTAAAAGTGTTATCGTGTTCCACATTCCTCCACTCCACACAATTATTTCCATTGACCCAAAACCCCACACACACATACACTCACACACATGCCATCACATTTCATTCAATCCCAGTACAGCACAAACATTATCATTCATAAGATTAAACGGTTCACCTTCAATCTCTTCAATAACTCTTGTTATCTCCAACTATTAACTATAACTAAATAAATTAATCTCGTTTCAGATAACTGACGTCAACGCATCTACTCCGGTAAGTTTTGTCCTATCTTATTAATATTCATTGATAATAATTTTGTCTTTATCTTAATTTGTTTGCCAGGCAATATTGGTATTTATGTTGTGTAGACAAGGGTTTGGTAATGAGAATTAATGCTTGAATGGTGACCACACGCAAGGCTTGCGTGGTTGACTCGTTGTTAGTAAGAGGTGACATGCAGTGGGCGTGCAACATACAATGTAGACACAGATTATGTGCAGAGTTCATGCAGATCCGATATTCTTTGCAACAATTTCTTCCCCCAAGAACTGCGAATATCTCGAACTAACTACTCAAGAGACGACAGGTATAGCCTGCGTAGCCTAGAAGTACTGAACGTCTACATAGCTCATTACATAGATCAGTGGTTCCCAATCACTTTTTGACCCGGGACCACTTTGATTCCCTCGTTATTAGCAGGGACCACCAGGGTCAAGAATAAACCATATCAATCTCAAAATTAACTTTCATTGAAACTTTTAGCGTATCCGTCAAACACAAAATTACCACTCTTCAAAAGAAGGTACTTTTGTGAAAACACTACATTTCTTATAGAAAATTTAATTTGATACGTATCAAGAACTATTTTCAACTCAAAAATATTTTTTTGAGTTGAAAAAAGTTCTTTTTTTTAACTTTTCGTAGACCATACTCAAGCTCCTGTGGACCGCTGGTGGTCCGCGGACCACTGGTTGGGAACCAATGTATAGAATAATAGATAATAATAATCGACTTGGTTTTGCCGTTGAAATACTAAATACATTGAACTTCTATTACGACTGATTCATCATCCATAACATATATTTTTTTATGCAATATAGGCTGAAAAGCAGTACCTTTTCAATGTAAGATATTACATAAGACGAACACCCAAAACACCTGCCCTTCAGCACTTCCTAGTTGTTTAGCAACAAAGCTCCCCAGGATGCATCTGCATCATCTGCCTTTTTTATATCCGAGGTGAAAAATGCAAAGGGGTCTGTCAGACTCTTACTGACTAGAAACCACCCCGGTGTTCCATCTCACACCTACGCCGAGAGTCGCGGGAACGTACGATTCTTCCGCAACCCCCAGCTAATGTGCATCATCTGCCTAGCCAAACTATGGTCTTGCGGTCGGCTTTCAAACTAACCGTACGCATCTTTCTATCAGCGTTACACATGACCTGGGCAGAACCTTGGTGCGACTGGTTGATAGACTATGGTTTTCTAAGGACTGGCATCAGCATATGTAGCTTACCTTTCATGATGGCTTTGACCCGTGCGGCTATTATTGTTGCTATTACTGATTTAAGCTCAATATGACATGAAAAATACAGTTTTCATAAAGTAGAGGCACAGAGCATCTCAGCACAAACCTTTGGGGAATTCGGCGTGACGTTATGTAGATAGGGGGCGGTAACTTCTTATGAAACCTTCATAGAGTTTCTACCCAGCCCATACCTTAATTATAAAATTTTAGATGCATTATAACAATTCATAATTGCCAAATTCGGTATCAATACGTAGTCGTTTAACCATTTTTGTATTTATAAATAGTTTGTCCTATCTACAGTAATCGCGCTCTTTATAGCCAGATGTGACAATAGTAAAGTTGGCAATGCTGCGCGGGCGCCGGCGTGGGAGGCAAGCTCACATGTATGTAAATAATAAACCAATGATTTAAGTACGTGGTGGAGATAAATATTTTTAACTACTTCTTATTTGGCTCGACGATGTTAATTACTAGTTCTGTCAGGGCCACAATATCGGCTGATATATTTACTAAGACATAGTCCAGCGGTGTGAACTCAGCTTTGAAATTGTTAATCATACGGTTGGCACAGTAGTTGAGCCATCGGCTGCTGCGCCGCGTGTTGTGGGTTCGATCCCCGCACGGAACAAATATTTGTATGACCTACAGGTAGTTGTTCCAGGTCTGGCTGTTTGTGTATGTGAGCTTAAATATTTGTAAACGCACCCACGATACAGGAGAAATTCCTAGTGTGGGGCAACATTTTTTCAGAAAAAAAAAATGTAACTCACAGTTCTCAAAAAATTTAAATTTTGAAAACTCTCCCATTTAGGGAGAGTGAAAAAAACATCAAATTTGGTGCAAAAATAAGTTTTGAAACATTTGATATAAAGTAATAAATATGTAAAATAATATTAATTGAAAGTATCCGTAAGGTTGTCCTTGATGTTGTGGTGATGTTCACCCGTCGCTTTTGGAACAATCGATGTATTTGTACCTACACTTCAAACGTCGGAGGATATTGTATTTCTACTTCTGAAGAGTATCCATTTCACCTCTAAGGTTTAATCTGGAGCTAACCCTGGGAATAACCAGTTTCGGTCCGATACAAACCGAATTTATCGTTATGTACTGAGATGCGCAATCACCCTGCTGTTTTCATTTTCATCTGATATTCATTCAGGAAATTTGTTTAAAGTACATATAATCTAAAATTCTTTTAACATTTTATAGCCCATTCTTGAGGAAGGTTAAAGGCTATTTAACATCACGCTACCCTTAAGAGCGTTAAACCACGGGGCAGTAAAACATAATTATGTTCCAAGTATAAACCAACTCCAAGTAGACTATCTATGTTGATTATTGATTACCCACAAGGTTTTTGGCTAACCTCTCAGCACTTTTCCTGACTACTGCATATAATCAGAAACCTTACTGTCGGTGACAATAGTCTAGCCATGTTGATGCGAAATACGCGGGCGCCGGCAGCCCGTGGGAGGCGCGCGCGCATGTTCACAATGTAAGCTCTTGTCGCAGATAAATATAAAACCATGTGTGTGAATTTACAGGTTAACTTTTAAAGTTTACCTGTATACTGAGTATACTTTTGATATACAATAATGTAGGTATAAACAACTATTCTGGAATATATATACAAAATTTCGTTAGGTATGAGCATAAAAACTGAAAGTACAAAACATATATCTAACAATAGACAAGATTATTGAATAGTCGACTTCCTTTCAGTATTGCTCTCTATACTAAACACCGAAGTGTATCCCTAGCTTAATACCCACTTAATCTCTCACTTACTATTTACATAGCTTGGCATACTTATTCTCTAAAGCCTTACAATAGCTCATAGAATATTAATTACTCTGACTAATTTAAGTACTTACAAACGAGCCTTAAACAATTTACAAGCATTAATCGATGTGACAATAACTACTATCGCCAAGAGCTGCGCGGGCGCCGGCGCGCGGCGTGGGCCCGCTTTAATAATGTAAGAGATTTTGTCATACATGTCAGCTGTAGGCGTATGAACAATAGTCGACGTGTCTGCGAAACTGTGCAGTTCTACCTAAGTATTATATTTATTTAATTAATTGAAGGTAGTTATTTGAGTTCGAGAGATCAACTAAATTTGTTATCCCACTGTAATTATCCATGTCATTACTTATAGTAAATACCTCACCTATGATTTCAATTGGCCTTGTTTAATATGTTTGCCACCTAAAAGTTGCTGTGATTATTTAGTTCTTATAATTCCTTGCATTTTGAAGCTCATGTAATATAATATTTGCTAAACTATTTAATCGCTGCCAAGTTATTTTTTTGGTTAGTCGCCCTTTAAGTTGTTTGTCGCCTGGAAAACAATGAACCTATTTTATTTATCGCACCATCATTTTATCGTTTAAAGATGCTATCATATTAGTGTATTTCTTCTTCCAAAGCCAGCCACCATATCTTGTAATTTAAATCGATATCCATACATACATAAGTATCGGAAAAAGGCGCCGTATTTTCAGGTTTTTTTTTTACGTTACAATGTTTCCTCTTGAAAACAAGGAGACTGGAATACATAGCCACGTGCAATCGTTTTCTTAGATACCTAAGATTTGTGATTCGAATCCTTGCTTAAAAATCTTCAGTCAAACTTCTCCACATTCAAATTAACTGTCTTCTACATTAAACACGTCGTGTCTCTAGTTTATGAGTTCTGTCAGGACAGACATGAAAAACGTGCATTATGTGAATACATCACCTGATTCGCAGAACTGAGGAGTCACTGCCATGTGCTTATGAGGTGTTGCCATGTATATCGTGATGTTTCTCGTTACCAAGCGTATGCGCCACAAAAAGTGATTTAGGTATCTAACTTACAGAGTAGACTAATACAAAATAGACGACACGATTGGCGCAGTGGTTGAGCCATCGGCTGCTGTGCCGCGTGTTGTGGGTTCGATCCCCGCACGGAACAAATATTTGTATGACCTACAGGTAGTTGTTCCGGGTCTGGCTGTTTGTGTATGTGAGTTTAAATGTTTGTAAACGCACCCACGATACAGGAGAAATTCCTAGTGTGGGGCAATGTTTTAAAAAAAAAAAAAAAAAAAAAAAAAAAAAAAAAATGACAAGGACTTTTTAAGATTTATGAAGTGTTTGCAAATGTCAAGTTCTTATAGTGGTTTTGATTCTGAGAATTAAGTCGTGGTCAATGTGATCATCTTTTGCTATTATTTAATGTTAGACAAGGTACACATGCGGTGACTTTAGTTACCAAAATCTCACGTCCACACAGATTATGACATCGCTAGCGAGAACTCAGCTGTCAATGCCGACGAAGTTGACGTAAAGTTTTGATATCACCAGCGGGAGCCGGCGAATAAAGGCACTGCATGAGTACCTACCTAGTATAACTCAAGGATAGTTTTTATTTACATTCTAAATCCATTGTATTAGATTATTGATCAGAAGACAAACATGAGGTGTTAAGTTATGTGTAAAACCTGTTGGTATTATATGTCAAATAATTTGTCGAACAAAATTGAAGAGATGTGATCAAATGCTTAGGTCGTTTTGTCGTCTCGTGATCGACAAAGCTTCTGATCACGTTCACCAACCCTAGTCTTGCGTGTGATTGAAACAGATAGCCTCAATTATACTGCGTCACTATTTATCCAGTTCTTGGCAGCACTGGAACTTGCATAACACCTTAATTTTCAATTCCACAGCCGTCCTCTCGTAAACATACATTTTTATCTAACATGGTAAATCGAACACTTAAGTTTATCACTCCGGCCGTCGCTCACAATCAAATTGATGCTCGTATCGGATCGGGACGCCATCGGCATGCTCGATCAGCGCCGATTAGCATGCAAACAACGCAGCAGTATTCCAGAAGAAACTGCTTTTAGCCATTTTTGTGTTAAAATCTCACATGCTCATTTTGCAATCTCTATTTAGGATCATAAAGGATTGTGTTGGGGAAAATGCACAAAATGCTATTAGTAAAAAATTGTAAATAATACTGGATGTACTTTTTGGTGATATTCTCCAAAAAGATCAGATGCATAAGTAATACGTACATAGTACTCAAGAGGCGAGCGTGTATGTATTGTACGTAAACAAGGCAAAGGAAGTTTGTGAGGATCGTAGAATGTGGCGCTTTATAGTTTCTGTCTACACCCATGGTGAAAAGGCGTGAATTTGTATATGTATTTTTATGTATGTACATATATCATCAGCGGCTGCCTATTACATTGGCTTATTATTAAGTTAGTTTGCCAAGTAAAAACTTTTCACATACAGAGACTATTAACAAAGCTTGCTTACATACGAAGATTAACTATTCAAAACTATAAAGAGGTAAAATTTGTTTGTAAGTTTGTATGTAGGGGTTAAATCTCTAGAACTATAATGATCCAATTCTATTTTTTTTTTTTATAAGCTATTATTATTTTCAAAACTAAGCTTTAAAAGGAGAGGGGGAAGTGCAAAGGTAAAAAGTACGAAATTCACGCGGACGAAGTCGCGGGCGAAGTACTAGTCCATTTATAAAATTAAGCATGAAGATAAGGCGATTATTTAAATCTTAAAACAATGAGAGGAAGCTTGCGAACGATCGGCGACGGCTGATCGATCGGCTGTCAGTCCGCCAGATCTGTACATTGGTTGAATACAAAACATGAGCAAAAACCTGAATCAAGGTGACCTCTAGAAAAACAATACAATATATTCGTATATTTAGAATACATGACAGTCTGAGATCAATATTGTACTGAATCTATTCAACTATGACATGTGATTAATTAGTTTATGCCCACGGAACTTGGTATTAGCAGGATTAATAGCCAGTGCAATACCTTAGAACATTACAACGGTACGTTGCTTTGTATTTGTATTTCCTTACAAAGTAGACATCATGCGGTAACGTCAAATGTTTGGTACAACCTTTTCTTACATTACGCAGATACATTCACGCCTTTCTCCAATGACTGAATGAAACTTTAGAACGCCATCTGCTACGGTCCTGACATACTTTACGTTACTATACGTTTTACGTCTCATATTGCATCTACCAAGTATCATTATTATATTAATACGTGAAGCCATATAGCCCCGTCCTCCTTTGAATAATATCACGCGCACGAAGGAGTGTAAAATTGGATATATTTAAAGTTTACCTGATGTAAACTTTGAAGCTAAAGCAGTCGAATTTTAGTCGAATAGTTAGGTTAAAAACGTCAATCAACAAGACATCGGATCTGGCGACTGTTGACATCCACTGCGCAAAATAAGAAGACTCTAAGCAGGGCTGTCCCCTCAAGATCAACACTGTAACATAGGCATTAGCCAAAAAGCTAGCGTGAGTCAAGTGCAGCTGAGCAAGCACCGTCACCTCACTAGCATTAGCCCGTGTTTGCCACAACGTGCGAAACCTGGCTCGGGTTACACGCAGGGCTGCCTCGGGCAGACCCTTCTCTTTACGATTATAGCCCCTAGGCACCTAGGTAGCCAGCCCTGCTACATCAGGGGACCTCGACAAAATCCCTTTTCTGTAAGCGTTAACATCAACGGGAAGATCAAATTATATAGAGTTGACATTATCCTTTCCACATTTGTAATGTACGTATATTCCCATAGATATTGACGTGAGTGCTTGGCGTTTTACGCTGCAGAAAAGTTTTTCGTCTAGGCTGCAGTGATACCTTCTCTTCAACTAGAACTAACTCACTAGAAGAAACTCACTCAAACCCAATGCTGTTCTTCCCCATCTTGGGATACAACGTTCAGCCTGGCTAAGATGTTTTCCACGGTTTCTTTTATCTAGCTACTTTTATATATACTTCCATAGATGTTTAGTTTGGTCTGATAAGATAGAAAGTCACACCGTCTCCACTGTAGCAAACTTATCGCCTATTTCACTTTAAGTTATATATAAATAAATAAATTAAAACAAGAGAGTACAAGTAACTGATAAAATAATACTGTCAGGATAATTTACAGGAAACTTTTGTAGAAAACAAAGTACAACAAAAATTAGACATGTCATGGTCATCAGTATGCTCACAAGTTGTCCCTGTTCGGTGTGTATGGTTGTAGGTCACTACAACCATACACACCGAACAGGGACAACTTGTGAGCATACTGATGACCATGACATGTCTAATTTTAATACCAAATCAAACCAATACAATAAAGAACACAAGAAAAATATAGTAGGTAATATAAGAAAACGCTTCAGTTCACCCCTGTCCCGCGACGTGTCTGTAACATGATAACTGAGAACTACCGGCACTTACCGGCGCGGCGCCGCTCCGCAGCGCTGGCGCCCCCACACACAATATTTACCAGCTACCAGTTCATCATATCCCAATCGCGGGGGATTCGCGATGTTTCCCACTGTTTGGGTAACAAGGGAACGATAATTAGTGGCAATAGTGATATACAATATCTACGAAACGAAATAGGAAGCGCTTTTATTCGTCTAAGTATGTTGTGGTAGAAGAAACTTGTTTCACTTGTGTTTTGTTTTTTCGCCTGCCTTATTTTATAGATAAATCGATAAGAGATCCAGGCCCAGTGTGCACAGAACTGCCAGAATACTATATATACTAACTTGCAATATTCTACAGTGGAACCAGGGTTTATTTCATACAAAGAGCAAACGGTTTCCTTCAGACCATGTAGCCACTGATCGGCATTTATGATAGAGAGAATCTTTAGCTTCCCAATCTGTATTTGTGTATCGTATAGCGCCTCCATCGTGGTCGCTGCTGCGCCGGTTACTACCTCCGTCCGAGCTTTCACCCATTTTTCATTTATGGTGATAGGATCTGAAAGAAGAAAGGCTTCAGGATCAGGAGAACACAAAAATGTCCCCAGCAGGAAACCCACATATCAAAATTTCCCAGCACTTTGTGTAAGCTGCCTCCAAAAGATTGTCGGTTTTTCAGTTAAATATTAAAATCCAGTTATCAATGTCCTTAATCGTTCGAAGGATTAAGATCCACCTTTAACCAAAAGTTTAACACCTAGAGGTAAGGTTCAAAGTATGAATTACCGTTTAAAGTATAAAAACTTTACGCCACACTAACTGTTGTTGTTTACCACGCGTACCGTTCCCCACAACATGGTTGCAACTGTTAATGTTGCGCCCGCGCATGTTTGCTCAGCGTTTGTTTACAAGCCGCATTGTTTGGACACACAGCCCATGCGCAGCGGTGGTAATTATAATACTTAGTTGTGTCTGCTTTGTGTGGATATGCGGTGGTGTGGTGGAGGTACCTACGAGTATGTATTTGTTTGTACTTAGAAAGCTGAGAATTTCTCACGTGATGGGGTGTTCCAAATTGAGTAGTGAGAAGAGCTTTGCTCTGGAGTCGAAATGGTTCCAAGTTTCAGTAACAGAATCCTTACATATAATATAAATGCAAACGTGAGGTTGTTAGTTTGTTTCGCTTTGTGCAGAAAAAGACATAACACACCTTTAGTCCAGAAAAAAGGTACTGTTCTCGAGGGATTGACAAAATCTACATTGACGCGAGCGAAGCCGAGGCCAAAAGCCAGCTTGATCTATACATCAAGGGTTTGAAATAACCATAAAATTTGACTCTTTGCCCAAAACACAGCTTAACTTGGAAATAATTACTAAGACAAAGAGGAACTGACGCATTAAATTGTAATGTCTACAAATTGGAACTAGTGTACTTATGTATATGTATATACGGCACAGCGCAGTAACATTGTCAAAATAACTTCAACTTTATACTGCTCAAGTAACAGAGAGTAAGCGCTCATTGCCGGCAATATGTTAGCGTCTCAGTTAAATGAGCGCATTATTTTGCGACGCGCAGCATCCAGTACGTACCTACGTGTTATATACGCTCTGAGCAAAGTTCCGAGTTCCCGACGTAACTGACTAATGCGGACAAATTGTGAGCCTCCGTTGGGCTACGTACTATGCTGATGCAGATATTAATTACCTACATACATACATAAAACCATGGGGGTAGGCAGAAACTACAGAACGCCACCTGCTACGATCCTTACTATACGATCCTTTACTTCGTTTACGTTCATACATCTGGTCATACAATGCAAGCCACTGCATGCGGTTACTACGCACCTGACCTTTCTGACCTTTCTGTATGTCCTTCTAGGGCGTCCCCTCCCGACGTTTCCACTTACATCTACCTTATAAATCTCCATATTTTGTTGTTCACCTTTTGTAACTTGAGTAGGGAAATATAATGCTTTAACTCTACATAGGTAAGTTTATCTCGATGCCTGCTAGCAAGTGATCAAGCCTAACTTGAATCTAACCTAGTTAGATAATCTGCAGGAGTCGTGACTGTCCTGTGAGAGATCCCTGACATGTCGGCCTCTCTCGCGCCGTGTGTAAGTGTCAAGTGAACGGGGGCAGCCCTGACTAATCACAGCCCACTAGGGACTTACAATGGTATTCCTAGGTTTGCGTTGATTTATGGAACTGACACAGTATTGAAATCGATCCTTTTCAAGAGTTGTACGCAATGATCCCAAGATTTTCGTATTTGCAACGATGCAAATAAGATTAGAGGTTTAAAAAGTTGTACACTTTTGATTAAAAACCTTTTAGGTAATCATCAGGGGGTGGAAATGTAACAGCTGCACGAGGTCAGTCGTGAACCATCCATCACAAATCAAGGCGACTTCGTAACTCGAAAATCTCGTTCAGCTGTCAGCCCCGACTGTCATTTGTAAATCTTGGCAGATGATGGTGAGGGGATAGAAATATAAATGAAATGGCAGTTCACGTTTCAGCATCCTATATTCGCGTGAGCCTTTAACTTTGACCGTTAGGTCAAATTCCAAGATAAAAAAAAGCAACGCGTGCGCATGATACGTGTACCGGTTTTTATGGTGATACAATAATTCAAGCGCACTGTTAGGATGGCGGCCTGTGATTAACTGAAACTGTACAATGTGACAATAAAACACAATCATCAATCAAGATTTGTGGGACTGGCTCGCTATGCATGACGAGCTGCCTTATATAGCAATTAATTAATACATCATAAATTATTACTGGTTATTGGAATTATGTTTAATAGCACGTCAGTTATCGTCGCCATGGGAACTAGGCCTTAGTCCACAGTACCTACCAACTGAGTCGCTCAGCTCAATAGTGTCCCGAGAGCCCCGACACTCCTGACAGCCGCTACATTCCTGGTGCGCTCTACACAGAGCAATACATAAGTGTCAGTGAACGAGCGGTATCACGATGTCCGTGTTATTGCGACAAGTGACAGCCCTGACAAATGACAAGGGAGAATGTTAAGGTGTGTTCCTACCAGGGTGGAGTACAGCTGGCACGGATACCCGGTGAAAGTTCAATCGAAAGAATGATTAGTCAGTTAGGCATTCTTATTAGTGACACCAAACTGGTGGACTCTACTGCTACATATTGAACTAAACTAAATCGTATCCTAAATCGCGATATCAGTGTTATCCACACGATTGAACATATTATATACAAGTCCCCGACAACAGTCGTCGGGCAGTAGCCCACCACACATAACACCCGTCTGACATGAAATGATGAAATAATATTTATTTCTGCGAATAGGTTTTAAACAGAATATAGTGGCACGAGTTTAGATCGGTGTTTCCCTACCTGACTACTCTGAGAAGAATAACCTAAAGAGAAACTCAGAGGTCGCAGTCTCTTTAAAGGCCAGACATTATCTTGGTCAGATCATGTGAGGAACATTCAGATTAGTGTCTGACATGGCATTTTGAGAAAAGAACTACATAGATATGAGTGGACCCGTCCAGTCAGTGTAAGCATTTGTCTGGTCGGAGGATCCTCCTTTTTCTATGGAGGATGAGGAACTTCACACCATGTTCCTCATACTTAGAGGTATGAGGAACTGGCGACCCCGAGAATTAATGTCATGATGCCGAGACACGACTATTGTGTCACAAACACAATGACCAGGTATAAAAAGGTAATCTATTGCAACTGGCCATTATTGTGTTAAATATTGTCATAGACAAACTTCCACAAAAGGGCATTTTAAATTATCGTTGCTTTAAAAACATCAATATTTAGACTGTTTAGACGAATTGATTAGTCACGGAATATGCAAAGTTTCTACTATTACTTGATAATGTTCATGAATAATTTATATTGTGGCCTCTATTCTAGTTTAGCGTTAAACAGGACAAATTAATAATTAATAATGACTCATTTAGGCATTCCCTACAAGCTTATTATCGCGTTGGTATTGGTATTATTATTCCTCTACAAATATATTTAATTCATTACACTAATAGTTATTTAGTCCAACGGGCCCTTCACTATTGAGGCTAGACTCGCTAATTAATAACGCGGTCGGTTGTTGTGTTTGCTCAGTGTGTATTTCTATGATGTGTATATCAGAAGTTTAAAAACTTCTGAATAAATACTTTATTACTCTGAAGGACCATATTTGTTGGAAATAATTATCGCACTTTTCGCTCCCTATTACACGGGACTTAAACATGACCGGCGAAGTGTGGGTGTGTTATAAGAGACACCTCTGCCTATCCTTTTGGCGAATACAGGCGTTAGGTTAATGTTTTTTAACGGACATACATTATATGTCTTTGACGACCGATGTGGCGTGGCGGGCGATGGTCTGCCTGCGACGCAGGAGGTTGCGGGTTCGATTCCGCCCTGGGATAAATGTTTGTACGATCTACAAAGATTTGTTCCGGGTGTTCTGGGTATTTGCTATGTATAAAAAAATACCAATCTATGCAATGTGTTAAGTATATCAGTCATCTATTACCCATAACACAAGCTCTGCTTAGCTTGGGGCTAGATGATGCTGTGTGGACTGTCCAGCATTATTTATTTATCTATGTTCCGTCTCATTTCGACCCAATAAATAAATATGTAATAAAAATAAACCTGCTCATTTCCTTATACAGGCCTTAAAGCCTCTTTTATGCAGCCTTTTATGTGTCATTTACATCCGCATAAATTAACTTAACTCCATAATTTGCATGCGTTAATTAACTGTACGATAATTATTTACAAATCGTTCATAATCACCTCCCACACATGCTACACAAATTCGCAACAAGTGTGTACGCACCCTAACACATGGTCCGTAGGGATGCCACCTGATTTATTATCTCGCAGACAAACACATTAGCACAACCTTATATTTACACTGAACAACACATCTGCCACGGTAGCATCAACCTTATGGCAACGTGATAAGGATATTCATAATTTTTTGTAAAGAAATGTGTGGGGTTCATGAATCAGCATCGCCATATTGAATTTTAACAGCTATTGCGAATAAAACCATCAGCCTGTCAAAATATTTAAAGTTATTTGTGTGCGCAGGAGTGTGAGGAAGCCGGTAGAGGCGGCCATTGTTTTTACATTTAAATATGGAAGACAAACATTCGGTTTATTTTGTAAATCTTAAAGAATCCCAAATACAATGATGACTTCATACTTTATTGTTTTCTACAAACGCTGATAAATTTACACAAACAAATGGTTTTATGAATCATTAGTCTGTTTATTGAACGTTTCCGTCATGTATCTACCGCAACATGTTTTGACCACATATCGAGAAATATTATTAGGTTAATAATGTTATCATGTATGTATGCATGTATGAACCTATAAACCATTCAAGCCAAGTTTCCTTAAGCTATAAATCCATCACAAATAATCTTGTTTGTCTGTACGGATTTTCCACGCTTTTTGAAGTCAATGCATCTTAGCTTACTCATACAAGATGTGTTTTAATTCATTGGCAATTAGCTTAAGTGTTTTTTTTGAGTTTTAACTCATTTTTTTTTTCCATCCGCTTCAGGGGAGAAAAAACAAATACTATAAGCTAAATCATTTTTTCACCCATGCAGCGGATGAAAAGAAAATCAGCAGTTTGGCACATTTATGTTCGTAGAATTCGATAAATGGAGGAAGCGGCCTTTTCAGTGTTAATCTCACTATTCCAAAGGTAAAGTTGTCTATATTATCAGATATTTTTCCCCCTGAAAGATTGTCAACGAACTAAAACTCCCCTGTGTAGTACACGCACCATTCTCTCTGCCCACCCCACACAACCGATATCTACCTACTCACATCATACTACAGCATCTAATCAGCATTCGCGTTTCTCTATCGACCCACTTCTCGTCACAGAACTGGTTTCAATAATATTGACTAATTAGATATTATTTATTGGCCATAAATTATTATAAATTATACATCGATGTTAACTTGCGTTATTTACGACGTCACAGCGTCATAACTCTGTGGCCACTTTACGAGTTAGACAACGAACTGGTATACATAGCAGACTGAACTACATTAGGTAAAAGGTGAATCGAACGTGAATTCAATATTATTCCTTACTGCCCTGTTGGTCAGGTCGCAAGTGCTACTGTCGAGCGTGAGGTCCTGGGTTTGATTCTCGGGTCAGGATTCCTGCCCAATAAGCAATGCCTGCCAAGCCGGGGCAATAAGCTGGCCCCTTATTACCTACATGGGACTTAAATATAACTGGTTAAATGTGGTTATAGTAAAGGTTACTATAGCTATACCTCTGCCTAACCCCTCGGGGAAAAGAAACGTGAGTTATCTACCAATATCAATGATTTATTCTATTGTTAGTTTTGCTGTAGTAAACCTATGGAAAATCCTCTTCAAAGATTTGTTCTGTTCACCCCGATTAATACTATTTCATGTACTTAGGTTATAGTCATTGTTGATTTCTAGTCGAAGAGAATGTTAATTTAAGTCGATAGTGTCGAAATATTAGGGCGGGTATTGAATTAATTTAATGTTTGGTGCTTACATTGTCAGATGTAAATTAGTATTACTTATAATTGAAACATGTTTATCGAGCTGTCTGTAGAAATGTTTCACTTTGCAATGCATAGTCTATCGGGTTACACAAAGGTGGTAGAACCCTTTTAAACTTGTGTGACCAATATCATGAGATTCAATCTTATGTCGTACTAAAAATACCATACAAATACAACATTCATTTGTCAGTTCTATAAATCTTCAGTCTGCGCAATTTGGCATGTTTAAAATGCAACAATTCTTAGAAAAACAATCAACTCGTACATATGTAAGTAAGCTGCGCCTGAGCACTGACATCTCGTTAAGTCTGACGCAATAAGACCCATAGCACACGGGATACTTCCAGCTGCTGCGATTTGCGATCAGAGACAAAAATACCTGAAGGTGATGCAGCAACATAACCCTTATTGCTAGCCAATGAGGTCAATATAAAACAAAAGTCAACTGTCAAACTTCTTTGTTAGTTTTTCAACTTTATTACAAAAGAATAAGGTTCATGTTCAATTGCGAAAATTGTCAGTTCAGGATAGCTTGATGTGCTGGCGTCTGTACAACAACAAAAACTTCTACCCAGGACCAGTGATGGGAAGGAAGGGTTACTTGAGTACCGAGTTATATTATATCTCATGAAGGCCGGTTACCATTGCGTGTGTGTAGGATTTTAGATACACGAACACATTGCTTCTCTGTACGTGAAGGCGGCTCGACCAATACTGAGCGCTCCCGAGCTTACGCACGTAGAAACATTGTGTATGTGCATCAGACACACATACCTAAAGGTAACCGGCCTTTGTGAAATAAAACATTAACTCATAAACCACTTCACAAGATAGGAACACTGCTTAAACCATTTCTTTCTAGAGAATGCTAGATGGTAAGTTTTAGATAAGCGTGGTCTACATAACGATCAGCATCACTTTCCAGAAGCTAACTGTAGCAAGCAAACAAGAGATGATGAAGATGCCCAAGCGCATGCATTATAAAGCATAATCGCTAATCGCAGTTGATAAGTATTGCGTCTGTATGGGGTCCCAACCTCACGATATCAATAAAATTAATGTGCTAACATTAAACAAAACACACAACTTATCTCCATGATTTATTTGTTTTTTATCTTCGTTTTTAGCACTTAAGGTCTCCTTAGAGGTCACTTTAATTAAGAACAAGTCAAACTAAATGTTTGTTTTTTATTTCGCGAACATAAACTAACATAGTTTTTATATGTAGAGGTCTAAGTTCAAGTGTTCTATTTAAAAAACACATAAATCATAATCGGTTTTGTATTGGAGATAATAACCTGCTTTATCTAAGGATGAGGAATAAATAATAAAGCTTTTAAGATACAAAATGGAGTCTGTAGATAGAAGGTTCAAATAGATAAACAGAAAATTGTTTATGTAACCTTTATTTTACAAGGAAGTAAGCATATCTAGCTACTGCAAATCTGTGATACTGAAAACACCTCTCCCAAGTCACAGAAGGTCAAGGAATACAGAAAAACCACACCCATAAAACCCAGAAAGTCCAATTACTCAGTGAATAGTTCTATATACAGTCTACCCATTTGTTCTCGGTGTTCTCACGAAGAAAGATCTGTGGAATCTAATGCTCCAAAACCTGCTGAACACATACCACCCTCAGTCAAGCGTGTTAACAGAAATATTATTTTTCAAGTAAAAAAGGAACAAAATAACTTCTAAAACTGTCATAATTATCTCTTTAAAAAGCTCTACTAGCTAACTTCAGAATCCCGATAAGTCTCTTTACAAATGTTACCCAGTACACATGTGATCTCCATACGTGGAAACAATGTCCCACGATAAATCCGTCGTCACGCGGCGCAATAACGCATGCGCTACAAATTGTAATGCTCGCGCGCATCTAAACGTGTCAACGCTGCGCCGGCGACGCCTGCCGTAATGTACGGGAGACAGCGCGATGACTACTGCGGATATGGGAGTCGATAAAGTACAGATATGTTTGGTATTCACTGAAAATCATGGCCTTATTCGTATTACCTTCTTCACATTCAGCTTGCAAGGTACGAAATCATCATAAAGCAGCTTACCTTTTAATTTGAGTGGAAATTTTCGTGAACCCCTTCCTTCTGGGGTTATTTCGAACTACTACAAAAGATATCATACGATGGACTAGACATCCAGGACATTTGACGACCGATGTGGCGCGGCGGGCGATGGTCCGCCTGCGACCCGGAGGTTCGATTCCCGCCCTGGGACAAATGTTTGTACGATCTACAAATATTTGTTTCGGGTATTCTGGTATTTGCTATGTATAATAAAAATATATCTATCTATGTAATGTATTGTATTAAGTATATCAGTCATCTAGTAAGCCATAACACAAGCTCTGCTTAGCTTGGGGCTAGATGATGCTGTGTGGATTGTCCAGCAATATTTATTTATTATTTATTATTTGACACATTGACCTCCACTGTTCCTCTTTTCTGGGCTACGCGTCTCGAGCATCATCATCATTACTTCAGCCGATAGACATCCAGTGCTGGATTGAGACCTCCGTCAAACATCGCCAGATCGATGGGTGTACTCTCGCGGCTTTCACCAGGTCAATAGTAAGCTCTCCGGTATTCGGTCACCACTGCGGAACCTTTCGCCCCCATAAGTCATTCGACCTCGTTGTCTTCCTCACGTCTAGTGAATGGAGACGAGACAAACTGTCCTCGTACCTTCGTCGGGAGAACATGCAAAAGTATAAGGTCGTTGAGCTTGTAGCAGAAATAGGTCGTGACTGAGGCCTACCAGTATCATCACAAAAAAATGCATGCTGTACAAACTGCTCGTGAGACACTAAACATGTCAGCGCTGCGCCTGCGACGCTCGTCGTAATGTATATGACACCGCGATGACTACCACGGATACGGAAAAAATAAAATATGTAGGCATTCCTAATAATAGTTTTGTATGCGGTGAGAAAAGATGGTTGGCAGACAAAGGTTTAGCAAGAAATGGGTCAATTTTATGATTCTGTTAGGTATGCAGAAGAAACGTTCAACTCGTTATGCGAAATTTCCATAAAAACCGCTTATTATGGCGGTCTAGTGCAAGGCTTAGATATGTTTAGTATTAAACGATAACGGACTCTTAATGATGGGGAGCATCATTGTAATGATACAGGTACACTTACCGAGTGATGTTAAATTCAAATATAATTCAAAATGGCGCCAATATTTTTACATATCCATTCATGTTGTTTCACAAAAAGATGTTACGGTACCTCAATACTCTTAATTCTCTATATTAGTCAGGGAGAAAATTAAGAGTTACTTACTCACAAAATATTTAACTTAGGTACCAACAAAATTTACAGCCAGAGTTATTAAAATGTAAAAACTTCAGAAAACTTCCAACTAATTCAGTCCACTTTAAATTCTATGAAGTCTGTCGTTATTATTACCGTCCTAACTTTTTGTTTTCTAACAACCATTTCAAAGATATTTGTTTGATGAGAATTTAAACTATTAGTAGATTCATTGGAATTCATTCAAGAATTAAAACTTCTTTCAAGGATTAAAGTTAAAGACGCCACCGATCTTGTTGCTCACGAACTAAACTAAAATTAGACATCTCTTTTTGACAGACAGCTTGAGAAAAGGAATTTACATATGTGCAAGAGTGTTAAGAGAAGAGGAAGACCAGAGAAAATGAATAGATCGAAACGATGATGACCATTGAGATGACAGTAAATAAAGATGAATGGGAAAAGAAAACTCGCTGCACCGACCGAAATAAGAATTTATTTAGGTCGGCGCAGCATCATCCTTCTGCACCTCTATCCCAATAGTTAAGGGCAAGAGGAGTATGATGTTGACGATGTGGATGGAGACAGAATAGAACTAAGTTAGAGATTTCAAATGTGTTCTGAAATGTCAACTGAGTATGTCTGTATGGAAACCTTAGTTCAACTAAAATTGGCAAGTCTTACATCTATACTATAATATTATAAAGAGGTAAAATTTGTTTGTAAGTTTGTATGTAGGGGTAATATCCGAAAAGAATGAACCATTTAAAAAAAAACTCTCTTAGATAGCTACATTATTCCTGAGTGCTATTACTATTTTCAAAACTACGCTTTAAAGGGATTTCGAAGGCATGTTGCTCGAAGGAAAAGTACGAAATCCATCGCGGGCGAAGTGCTAGTACATAATATGTCACTCCCATTTTTTGTTGTATAGGAGAGAAAAACAGGGAAATGGCTTAATTTCAGTTTAGCTTTTCAATAGCAAAACCGCCACCATTGTGTCGTCTAGTCTATTCCAACGTTTGTCTGTGTAATACTTCACTATGAGTTATTAATTTGATCGCAACATCCAAATAACACTTACTTGAAACTTATTAAGTTAGATTGAGTCTTCCAGCCTTTTGTGCAGATCATGGGGTGGTTTTATGTCATTAAGATTTCATGGTATATTTTTTTAAAACGAGATAAGTCCGCTGTCAACCACGATTCCGCCTGATGGAAAGCAATGGATGAGATTGTGCGCTTTATTTTTAAACTTGTTGATCCTAGCATCTATAAATGAACAATTATCTATATTTAAGTATATTTTTGTACTATTTTCTATGCGTGTTTCAAGACCTGGTGACAAATCAATGTCTTCAGTTTCTAAGACATGAGTCTCATTCAGATGTATCCTCACTGTACACATTCAAATGTCCTTGTTTAGAACCGTTACTGAGTTGCAAGCCATAATGGTTGAAGCTAGAGGTTATCGCGCGGACCCGGCGCCCGCGCACCCACAGATTTCTGCGAACCCTTATCACTCCGCTTCATAGTTTGTATTTAAGTTGGATAATATTATATCGTAGCCTGCTTTCTGCGTACAATTAAATGTTTTAGCTTTACTAGATTACATTCTAGGGATTTTGAGGTTAAGGTTTTCTTTCACCTTTAATCATTTCAAAACGAATAGATTAAATTAATTCATCCTTAGAAATCAAGGATAAACGGTATCGATTGTTGTAACCGAACACCGGTAAAGAGCAGATAGTCTTACTCGTAGTTTCGTAACTAATTTAACAGTACAATTTCGATAGATATGGTCGATCTAACGTTGGATGTCACTTATACTCGCACATATAAGTGGCATCCAACGTTAGGTCGACCATAAAACATCATACAGTACAGTATGACATCATAAAACGGCAACCTTTACCTTCGTCAGTAAGATACTTCAAACCTAAGTGTCGTTTAAATTAAAATGAACTACTGCAAGATCTTCCATTTTTATGAAATAAAATATTTGATCACCTGTCAGCACAACACAGAGCAAACCACAGTTTGCTCTGTGTTGTGCTGACATGTGGACTCGTCACAACGAGTCCACATTTACATAAGTTTCCACTGAAACATAGCACCAACAACCATAATAGGGGATAGGCAGCAAAAACCGTGCAATTATGATAATGAAGTACCTACCTACATCGCCAAGGTACAGACAGCAAACAAACGATATGGTGTTTCTGTATTTTTTCCAATTAATCAGACAATCATAATTTTATTCAGTTACATGTTTTTTTCAAATCCATTAATATTATAATTAACAAGTTCTCATTAATAAACCATGTGTTAAACTATTAACAATCGTCCCTCACTTTCTTGCTGCTCCTACATACCTACATCGTTACTTTTTACACCCTCATTACACAGTTACTAAATAATTCATCTGGACTATATTTATACTGACGCCACATTGAATTAATGTAGGTATGCTAGCTATCCGCGACGCCCGGCTCGGTCCGCCGTCATCTTTGCTGTAATAAACGGTAATGTGGGTGTTACAATGCAGCATACGTATGTAAGGAGACTATTAAGGACTGTTCGTTCAATTTAATTAGCCTTTTAGGGTCCCGTAGTTAAATGCCACAAACGGAAACCTTTTAATATCGTTCTGTTCGTCCGTCCGGATGTTACACTGCCATTTTATTTTGAAACAATTGGCATTACATGGATTAGTATTGGAATAAATGTGTATTCTATGAACTGGTAAATAATAGATTCGATGAATTACAAATGAAATGCGATGACAGCAGCCATAAATGTATAAAAACACCCATAACATATTAAGTCAATAGTTTTTGAGTTTCTTTAAGAAATACAATAAAAAACAAACATTTTCGCCGTCAAGAAAAAGAGGATCTATTGTGCATACGTAAATATACGTCCCGACGGAACCCTTCCCTGTACGCGGTCCTACACGCACTGTCCGGATTTTCAAATATTTTTATTGGTACCCGATAGCAACCGCTTATTAAGGAATTATTAGTTTTTGCGTGTTTATTAGTACCTATTGATTTCACCGTTTCTAAAACTATGATGTACCATCTCTCTGGAACCACTTCCTCGTGCTTGCTACATCATAAGTCAGTTAAAAGAAACGTCTTGTTGATTGAAATAAAATCCACAATTAACTTTTATGTGTATTTTTAAAGCCTAGGACATCAAGACTATAGACAGTACCATAGCCATTCCGTTAGCTTTGCATTCCTTAGCTCACGACTCTCCATTAAAAGAGTGTACAAGCACAATTGCACAATTTGTAGTAAGCATTTACAGCCCAGTATTACGAATACCAGCCTGGGTTGTCGAGGTTAGATAGGCAGTCACTCCATGTAAAACACTGGTATTCAGCGGCATCCGGTTAGACTGGAAGCCGACCCCAACATAGTTGGGAAAAGGCTAGGCAGATGAGGCAGATGATTACGAATACCAGGCTAAGCACCAACAGTCGCTCACATAGGTCAATCATCAAGGTTTAGCAAAGCTTGCCAAGGTTGCTCCGTGGATGGGTGATCAGGACAAACAGAGACCCTCCGTGACTCAGAAAGTACATTCCTAGCTCTTGTGTCCTTTAGGTTCCAATAACTTCAGTGCTCTCTGGTGTTCATGGCCAGTATTTAGCAGAAGCAGTGAGTCACACAGTCAGACAGAGGTGCTTCGACATAAGTGTAGTTGGCAACAAGGTGTCGCATGTACTGACGCGGGGTACCTACGTGAGACGCAACATGATACGGGTTTTTCTTGAGAAGTCACGCAGAATCCACCGAGCGCGGACGAGGGCTGTGGCTTCTAAATGTTAAGCTTTATCTGTCAAAACCAAACTCATACTGACTGACTGTTCAATAAGATCTAAAAAAAGTACCATCAAGCTGGTGCATAGATAAGTTCGTGATAATGTCACGCCTGAGGATGACCAGGATATTCTAAGCACCATGGATTGAGATCCATGGTGCTTAGAATATCCTGGTCATCGTTCTAAGGATATCCTGAGGGATATCCTTAGAACGATGATAAAGAATGCGATCAATGTTCGGTGAACTACTCAATTTCCACAATTGGAAATACGCACAAGCTACTCAATACTCATTTACACACCTCCCATTCGGAAATAAGGATGTGTTACTTGCATATAAAGTACTAATTACCACTCCCCATCAATTCCAATTAGTCTATAATAAACTGGCTGACTAATCCATCGCTGGTAATGTGTTACCTTTCCTTGCCAGCCCTGCGCTGCGCGTCGCGTGCTCGACGCCTGCGCAGGTTCCCCGTACGAGGCGAGGCGACACCGGGCATGCGCCGTAGAATCTTAATTACCGTCTTTAGAGTTATAAGACCTGGAAGGATCGTAGTACTAGCAAAAAGGCTGTACGTAGACTCACACTAACGTAAAAGCACATTTACTAAGTCTTCCAATACTTTGGTCATGAATAAACCAGACCAGAAAACAGGCAGACCAAAGATAATATGGACTGTGTGATAGATGATGTGGCTGGGAAAGATGTGAAAATCACTCACAGATGACGTGTGTGCCGGAAGCTGCACAATCAACATAATATGATCGATCTGACCAAGACAATAAATCGATTTTAAAAGAGACTGTTTGATCATTGAGTATTGTTTTACTGTTTGTTCTTAGAGTACTGGGATAGAAAACACTGCTGACGACCTCCTCTGGTAAATTGTCAAATAAATGTTGACGTGTAAAAGTGTTATATTTAACCGAATTACAAAATAAATGTCTGTTCCTGTTTATCGTTTGTCTGATGTTGCTCAAGGACCTCAATTTCAGTATAATGCTGAAGATACCTTATCCTCTTATGATATCTTTCAATACCATTATAAAACTTGATTGTGGTACAGTTGAAACGGCTGCTGTGAAGATGCTCCTTCCAGATGTTGATATTCCCTGTTCCTACTATCTTTCGCACCATCACTAGCCAACAGGTATACCGTAATTAGATACTTACTGGCAACACCTATCCATTAGCTGGTATTGGTCAACGATGTTGCTAATAGGAAAAACTACTTAATTAAAACAGCTGCGTTATTACCGAGAACCTGCGTGTTCCCTTCTACAACTTTACGAGTATTTTTGATAAATAGTTGAGATAAGTTGACGAGTAACATGTGTCTGCATATGAAGTAATATTAATAAGAAATAAGGACAGGCATCTGATACGAGTCTAACGAGCCCCATAGTCGTAAAACTATTATAAGAAATTCGCACAGGAAATTGAGCAGAAATATGTCAACTAAGTACGAGTATTTACATAACATCATGCCTGGAATCCGTGAAGGGTAAGGCAGACTCGTAATAGGTAGGTAATAGGGGACGACCCTATTGCCATCAACTAGGCACAAATCCAGACTCCGGGCTGCTACTGAGAAATTCCAAATGGAAAAACTCAATGACACTTTGAACGACCCGGGAACCGAACCTACGACCTCATTCTCAGCAGTAGCGCTTCCGACCACTAGACCAACGAGGTATTCACTAAGTATTTAATTCATTTCATAGTACGTTTTCTTAGTGTTTTTAGCCTTACGTTAAAACATACTAACACTGAAATAATTTGACCATTTACCATCGCCACATCTCTTTGTTATTTACTTCTTTGCCAGAATATCTTGCTCTGTCTTCAATATATTTCAATTCCTTTACTCTGTTGCATGTAAATTCTATTTCCCGCTCATTTCAGCGCCAGTATAAACGTAAAGCGCCTTCTATCGTCGGTATATGAACAGTAAACCATCCACAATTCCTTGTGAACACCTCATCTTGAGTTTCACGAGCGACATCTTAAATCTTAAATCGTCGCCGAATTTCCCATGTTGTGACGTCACACTTCACGCCACACTTACTGACATGAGGGAGAAAAAGATAAGAAGTGCCACATAGAATGTTTTGATATAAGGTCGACGTTTTCTGAAAATTAAAACTAGCTAGATCGATTTATCGCCCCCGAAACCCCCTGAACACTAAATGTATATGATAGATTATATGTAAATATGTATATAAACAATAATTGCTTAATTCACTTAATTCACCTTAATTTGCGACGCAGGAGGTTGCGGGTTCGATTCCCGCCCTGGGACAAATGTTTGTACGATCTACAAATTTGTTCCGGGTGTTCTGGGTATTTGCTATGTATAATAAAAAATATCTATCTATGTAATGTATTGTATTAAGTATATCAGTCATCTAGTACCCATAACACAAGCTCTGTTTAGCTTGGGGCTAGATGATGCTGTGTGGATTGTCCAGCATTATTTATTTATTTATTTACATTAAGTAGTTATTAGTCAAACGAAATTAGTTTCACGTAAGTTAAATGTATAAAGTAAACTTCTCGCAAGAAAATCATCCGAGGGCTACAGTCGTCAAAACTTCATTCATATCTTTAAGTTGCTCAGTGAATGTAAAGTCAGTCAACGAAAGATGAAGCTCTCAATACTGATTGAGACATTCAGTCGCAATCAATGTATTTATGCAGCCCGTCTTGCTTGAACATACCAAGTTCAGCTTCTCCACTTGCCTGCGTAGTGCTAACCACACACAATCCACGAATACCGCATGTGGAACAATGCATCGTGATATATTTCCTTATTGTGCGGGCCTCGGGGTTTCTATGAAGCCTGTTATGGGACATTTTCATAGGAATCACTGCCACATACATACACACACGCCGGGATTCGCTTGTGTTGGATGTTTTCGCTTTCTTTTCCCTTTTTCTTGGTTATTTATTGTCCAATGACAGTCTCCTTATAAATATGTTGACAATATGTCTTGGTGACATTGTGTTTTTATTTTGTGTGATTGCTTGTGGGAGCTTCATTGTTTTGTGAAATCATTTTGAGTCGCTGACATGGCTTTTGTTACCTGGTTCAGGCCGTTTAGGGGACAGAAATTCGCCCCAAGACTAACTCAACATCATTTAGGAATAGAAGTAAAACTTTACTACTTTTATTTAAAATGGCAGAACACTCTTATTGTTTTAATGAACAACTATAATTTTACTGCAATCATTATAACACAAATATTTACTCACCCTTCTAATAAAAACATAGTTGGTAATAAATCAATTAAACGTGGGCCAATTACAATCGATGACGAACAGCGGCGCGGGCGCAGCGTCCGGTGCGATTTACAACCGTTCCATACACACTGCCACACTCACCAACCTTGTCAAAATGTTATTTATATCAATTCTTGGTTAGGGTGAGTGACCATGACAGGCGATAGCGATTTCGATGACATAGAAGAAAATAACTACATACATATAAGCTTCAACGAGGTTTTCCTGTTAGAGAAACATGTAGGTAACGTCAGCAGATGAAACAATGTGTACTAAAGATGACCCTGAATATCCTTTGTTGAAAACCGTAGAACGATACAATTATCTTAGAAAATCCAGGCGTTCTTGGTAGTTGAGCCGCGGATAAGAAGAAACAGCTAATAGTAAACTAACGGAAGACGTAATCCGAGAAAAGAAAGTTTATAGAGGTTCTATTCGTTTAACCAAAGCAGCTGTTAAGAAGGTTAGAAAAAGATCCTTTTCTGTAAGCTTTAACGCCAACGGAAAGATCATATTGAATTAATAAATAAATATATAAATAATGCTGGACAATCTACACAGCATCATCTAGCCCCAAGCTAAGCAGAGCTTGTGTTATGGGTACTAGATGATTGATATACTTAATACAATACATTACATAGATTGGTATTTTTATTATATGACAAATACCCAAATCTTTGTAGATCGTATAAACATTGGTCCCAAAGCGGGAATCGAACCCGCAACCTCCTGCGTCGCAGGTGGACCTTCGCCCGCCGCGCCACATGGTCGTAGATAGAGTTGACATTAGCTTTAGAGATGTCACGTGACTCCTTTCCATTTCCAATTGTCATTGCCATAGATTTTGACGTTACACGTTACACGTTAATGTCGAAAATATTTTTTGTCTAAGCCTGCAGTTCTCTATGCTCCAAATATCGCAATCGCTCCCGCTCCCGCTCACACCGTGCGCGTACCCTAGTTCAAGCAACACCCAATAAATATATAATTAATAACAATAACGCTAGACAGCCCGCCGTTACTCAATCACTGCGGGTCACCTCGCATTAACACAATATATTCACGCGGCCAGGGATTACACATCAGACGAATTGGGATTTATGAAAGTTGCAGATAATTAAGTTATTACGGAATGTTATCACCAATTTGTGTGGCAAATGTTCGTGATATCTTCACTGCCAATACCTGTAAATGTTGTTTGGGAAAGTAACTTGCGCCTTGTGTTAACTAACATTACCAACCAAACAGATAGTCATTATTGGATGTTATTTTATTTCAGAAGGGGGTAAGTAGCTCAAGATTAAGCTTCGCTTACCGAGGTTGGTACGTGGAAGGGTAACAAACCATAACATACCAGGATCCAGCCTCCTTGACTCGTAAACTATGTTAAGCCGTGAATTCCGGTTGCAATTTGTAGATCTTTGACAACCGTTACGGGTGATCAGAAGCCTGAAAGTACCAAGGGTCATCGTGTTATACAGTAACTGAAATGGAAAGGTCAGATAGGCTCTATGTAGAATTTTGGTATTCTGCTGCATCCGGTCAGTCTAGAAATCGACTCCAACTTAGTGGGGAAAGGGTAGAAAGATGATAATAATTGTATTTTGAAAGGTTCTTGGGAATCCCTGAAAAATTCCGAGCGAGATTTCAGAATCTATATAAGACCAATATTAACTTATCCAAGAATAGATGTTTAGTAAATCTCCTGAGTAACAGGCCTGCTGTCACCTAACACCGCCATTTCTCAAACTTTTCCTACATTATCTCCGAAATGTTAAAATTAAGTAAAACAGGCCGCTTAAGGTAAGCGACACGCCTGCTTCCGGCTGAAGCGTCGCGTTTCAGGCGTTAATTACTGAACATTTACAATGCCACTGAGGAGTGTCGGCTGTGCGCCGGGTTCAGCTTCATTTTGTGTCATTTATCTGCTGTTTTCAGTTGATTTGGGATTTTAAGTTTAAACGCGTATTCACTGTTGCTGTGTTAAAATTTTATTTGTGATTTTTACATTTGCAAATACGTAGAAATTTCACTCGCATGACTATACTACATAACATCATCATCACGCCTGTAACCCCCGAAGGGTTATGCAGAGTTGTACCTATAGAACACCCACATGTGATAGGGGGTGAGCCTATTGCCATAATTCGGGGACAAACCCAGACTGCTCCTTAGAAATTCCAGATGGAAAAATCCAATAGCGTTTCTTCCGACCTGGGAATCCAATATAGGACCTCATACTCAGCAGTAGCGCTTACGATAACTAGACGAACGAGGCAGTGAACTTGAATTTCCAAATCACATGAAGGCAGCTATTGAATTCAGCAGCACTAGCCCCCGGGCAGACAAAGACAAACTAATAAGCTTAAGCAACTTGTGCACAAAGAAAGAGCATTTGCTAATGGTTAATCAAGGATTTAAAGCCAATTATAAAATAGATCAGATTTAATTTCAATCTCTAAAGTCACACGTCTTCCAAAAACATCTATAGGACAAAATGACGTGGCCTGTTCTTATTTAAAACAAAAGACTACTCACCCGAATCAAAATCGTGACTAATAAGTACGTACGAGAGCAACCCAAAACATACTAAAATAGAAACACTTCTCAGTGTGCGGAATATTGTAACAATTTTGAAACACCTTTTATACGGTAGTGTTGACTTTCTGACCTAAATATGTATTTCCAAGACATTGATTTATTTCTGTAATAGTTTTAGATTCTCACTTCAAATACAAGATATTTAATTGTTGCTTTTGAGAATGTCTATTGAATTTGAATGAGAAATTTAGGACTCAATTTACTGTGATAAAATATCTTTCAGAATAATTGGATTGAATTTCAGATGGTTAGGTATTCAATATTGTTTTCTGAAGTACTAAAAGCACTGAAATATCCGTTTGTTTAAAACAGGCAATTTAGATAAGTACTGTTAATATTTGTTCAATTGTTTCGCGATATTAATGAGTTTTTCCAACTAGAATTTCTAACCATCAGCCCGGAGTCTGGATTTGTGTCCGATTGATGGCAATAGGCTCGCCCCTAAATCCATGGGACACCTCTTTCTAACCCTTCGGGGAATACTGAGGTTATGTTATGTTATTAAAATAGAATACTTAATAAGCGATAAGTATGCAACTAAACGTAAAAACTTCACATACCAATTCCTAACCTAAAACCTTAAGCACCACACTGCAATCGTCCCCAAATCTTCAAATTGTGTGTTGAACTGCACTTCCAAACTTTCAAGTAACAATACTTGTCAAAGTTAGCGGAGGCATCCGATCCTCCAATAATATTGTGATAACTGTTATTAGTGGCACCGAAGCGTACGTGTGCAGTAGAGCCGTGTGCCGTGTGCCGTAGGAGTGCAGTTAAACAGTTTATCGTGCTGTCGGAAACTTTCAGTTAGTAGTACTACGCCTCGTGGTAAGTTTCGTAGATAAGTTCGTTGATAACGAAGAGGGAACGGTTTTTGACGTGTATGATACGAGTATTTCCGTCATTTTGGTCAGTTATTCTTAAGGTATATAGTATAGAAATGTATGGAAGACGACAGACATGCTGCGCCGACCCCAGATAAATTTATAAGAGCAGGGCAGGAGGATAATTATGATGGTGTTTAAGCTAACTAACAGTGACAGGTTCGTATTACGTGGATCAAATGGAGAAACATGATGATAAAAGTCTATATATAGCTAAAACAACATCGCTTCTCGTGTTTGTCTGTGTGACCGCTCATGCCGATATGACCGGTAGCACTAGCGTACATTTTTTCAAAATGTATCTTCGGAGATACATTTTGAAAAAATAGATTTTGATTTGGTTTTGCTATTACTTAAACCATTTATTCCGAAAAGTGTATGTTAGTTAGTTAATATCAAACAGATATATTCATACACATGTCGCCATTCCACTCTGGCACCCGTGCAGAGCAGGAGCAGGTCGCTAGTACTACAAAAGGTGCGATAGCATTATGTTGATTGTTGACTTATGTAAGTATATTTGTGATTTAAGCGAATACTATTGTCTAAACACTGTTACTCAGTCAGATCAGAATGCAAATGCTAAGGGACATTTATCTCGTGTATAACCACACATCAGTAATTGTAATGATAAAGGACAGGGCTAATTACACCGACATCGCATCCAGCCAACGGAACGATTGTAGCCTGCTGTTAAAAACTTTCTTCAAATAATTTTCTATAAATAAGTAAAGCAGCCACATGCACTGACAACTGCAGTGTTCGGTTCCGCGGTAATGTGTGTAACGTGATCGTGCACTGATGTGTTACCGACAGGAATGCTGCCCTAAATACATCGGGGATTCGAATATATCGGGAGTCGTGGTGTTTAGTTGTGTCTCAAGTTAGTTTTATTTTATCGTTGGGTGAATTGCTAACGTGAACTACAGCGCTGTAGCAAAAGGAACGAACAATGCCTACATGCTGTGATGTATGTGTGTCTACCGTAACCACAAAATATTTTGAGATAAAGACTCGTTTGATAGACCTCTCAAATGGTCACAGACAATTTTTGTATGACATTACAGCACGCCTGTATCCCACGAAGGGTTAGGCAGGGGTGTACCTATAGTAGGTACACCTGCATTGCACCTGTCCCATAGTAGGTGACCTAATTGCCAGCAACCAGACACAATTTCACTCTCAGACTCAGTAATTAATTTCCAATAACACTCTGCGCAACTCGGGAATCGAACCCAGGACTTGATGCTCAGCAATTCTTGCTTGCCACCACTAAACCAACGAATTAGACAGAGTATATTATGATAATGAGAATAGCTCATGCTACAAGCTAGTCTCGGGGCAGGCCTGTCTATGAGACAAGAATGATATAGACATGTAGTTATAATGGCAAATCTTAAACATTCAACCTTCTTCAATACGTTTCCTAATATCCCGTGGTTACGCACACATAAATTCATTTTATTGTACAGATTCCGTTCACATTTCCAAATCGTAAATTAAAACATTATCACAACATGGCTGGCAACATTTATTTTAGCGCGCGAAACAGCACAAAATGGCGTCGCATTGTCGGCCAAAATGCTCCCTGGCCGGTCTCCAACAGGACTTGAAAGCTGGTCCGAAATAAGGCCACTTGCTGCCTCCTCGAAAACACCCTGGATTTTCTTTATTGCTCCTTTTTATGAGGAAGTAATATCCTGTATGATTCATAAATGCGGGCACTCGGAAGATTTAAGTTTCATTCATTTTTGAAAACGTATCTTACCCCTGGTTTACACCAAAGTTTATAAATGTATTACACACGTTCTATCTAATGTTTTTGTTAACCAATCTTTAACACTTAAGTGAGGTGAAGACTACTTGCAGAAAACGGTGAACGGTCAAAAATACGAACAAAAGAGTTAACAAAACATATCTTCATTCTTCAACTTCGTTCGTTCGTATGCATACTCATAACATATTAGGTCTTTACCTATGAAATTGCCGTTCTGCAGTACTGGCCATTTCAAATCAAAATATTTTTTGTTTGGCTAAGAATTCTAATTTCAAATTAATTTTATTTTAAAAACATGGACTTATTTTTCCAAAAGTAGTCATTTGTTTATTGATTAGTGTTACATTTTCATCGCATTTAAATCTTTTTCGTCATCATGGATACGTTAAAAATTCGAGTAATTATGGAATATGAGTACCGTCGTGGCAGCAACGCGGCACAAGCGGCACGCAACATCAACGACGTTTACGGAGCTAACACTACAAACCAACGCACTACCTGTTATTGGTTTGCTCGCTTCCGTTCTGGAAATTTCGACCTGAAAAATGAACCTCGCGGTCGTCCGAAGACTTTCTTTTTTTTTTTTTTTTTTTTTTTTTTTTTTTTTTTTTTTTTTTTTTTTTTTTTTAAAACGTTGCCCCACACTACGAATTTCTCCTGTATCGTGGGTGCATTTACAAACATTCAAACTCACATACACAAACAGCCAGACCCGGAACAACTATCTGTAGGCCATACAAATATTTGTTCCGTGCGGGAATCGAACCCACGACACGCAGCGCAGCAGTCAATCGCTCAGCCACTGCGCCAACCGTGTCGTCAAACTTTGGTCGACAATGACGAATTAAAGGCGATTGTGGAAGCTGATGATACACAATCTACGGCTGAATTAGCAGCAGCTTTCGACGTTAGCGTCAAAACAATATTGGTCCATTTGCGTCAAATTGGCAAGGTAAAAAAGCTTGACAAATGGGTGCCCCACGAACTCAATGATCGCCAGCGCGAAGTACGCGTCGAGACGTGCCTTGCACTGCTCAACAGACACACAAATGAAGGAATTTTGAACCGCATTGTTACCTGCGATGAAAAATGGATTCTGTTTGATAACCGCAAGCGCTCAGCAAGTTGGTTGGATCCTGGTTCAGCACCTAAACAATGCCCTAAACGAAAACTTACCCCAAGAAAAGTGATGGTCACTGTTTGGTGGTCTAGCGCCGGTGTGATTCAACACAGCTTCTTACCAAACGGGGTGAGCATTACTGCAGATGTGTACTGTGAAGAATTGAACACAATGTTGGAGAAGCTGGCACATCTCCAACCAGCATTGGTCAATCGCTCGTCTCCGCTGCTCCTGCACGACAACGCGCGACCTCATACTGCACAGCAGACGGTCTCCAAGTTGCAAGAACTGGGGTTGGAAGCTCTCCGTCATCCACCCTACTCACCAGACCTTGCGCCTACAGACTACTACTTTTTCCAGAATTTGGATAACTTCTTGGCGGGAAAAAAATTCAATACCCGAGAGGCAGTACAAAATGCCTTTGAAGAATTTGTTGCCTCCCGTCCAGCTGATTTCTTTAAGAAGGGCATCAATAAACTGCCACTGCGTTGGCAAAGATGCATTGATTGCATGGGTGATTACTTCGATTAATACAAATAAAAAATACATGAAAAAAATTCATTTAAATTTTTTCATACAAAACGGCAATTTCATAGGTAGAGACCTATTATTATGTTAAGATTATAAAATGTGAAAAAGTATCACACGTTTTAGGATACATCAAAATTTTGAAGGAAAATCATTTAACCGATTGAATTCCTAATGGAAAGGACATGGATTATTTTAAAATCAATCAAGAGCTTTTTGAAATGTTATTAAAAGAATTGAGTGGAAACTGAAAAATGGAAAAAGTTAATCAGAATCAAAAATATATTGGACCCAAAGAGATTAAACTTGTTATCTTTTACCGAAAATTTTCTCATTTCTTAGCTACGTAAGGCTTATAATATATATAATACCTTATGTAACATATCCGTAAAGTTTGGTGAACTCAATAATCAATAGATTTCATTCATTGTGAACGTTACTTAAGGCTCAAGTCACGACAATGGCGACTCGGTACGAATCACGTCTCGCTGACAATATCCACTAATCCGATTATGTATCGAGATTAGAATCGAGTGACTCGTATCGTTATTAAATCGATAACGAGGTGAATACATGTGGCGGGGTTATTATTTGGTCTAGCTGTAGGGCTGCCAAATATTTTTGTTGTAATACAGCTGCATTAGAATAAATGTCAGATAAAGAAAAAGTTTATCAACTTCAGGCAGTCTGTTCAGGTTTTTGCGTGATACAGATAACAAAAAAAAACAGACGTAATATACTAACGGTTCACGCCTAATTAGTCCATTTATTTGTTCAGTTTGTTTTATACGGCCAACTGATAACCTTCTTTCAAGTCTTCACAAACAACAGTATTGCGCAGCTTATTTTCATAATTCGATTCCATATCATTCATTACAAAACCTACTTCCAATTTTTGCAATTCATGATCCCACTTTTTGCATAAAAAGGTATCGATATCAATAAGTTCCAGTCAAAAGGTAAAAAGAAATCCTCACACGCAAAAGTATTCCTTCGACAAGTCGAAGCGACAGCTACGTGGAAATTCAAAGAACCGTAATCGGATTATTTTGAGGCGACTGTAACGTTTTGAGAACAAGATGACGCCACCGCGCGACACGAGTTTCAATCGCTTCATGTGACTTCGACGACTTATTGGTTGCAGATGAATAACTTACGATTAAATCACCATCGGAACAACATCTCAGCTTAGATCGCTGGTTGTGATAGAAACGCTCATTGTTCATTTTATTTTGAGAGGCTAAGCATTGACTTACAACCGGGCAGTGCGTCCGCAATTCTTTCAGAATCATTACCAGTCGACAGCGATGCGGAGGGATTTTTGGCGCCATTTATTACGAGTAAATATGTCACAAAGAAAGAATCGATGAACCTAGGTGTGCGTATTTCTCTGTAACTTAGTTATCTGTTAATTCGATATGAACATAAAGTTCTGAACTTTCTCTTTTTGTTAATACATTCATTTATCAACAGCGCAAACTTAGGTCTCAGCATGTTTCATTACCCATCAGGTTCAACCTTGAAGTAGATCTAATAACCGTTCATTCTCTTTTAAATCAAAGCAACACTTAAATATCATATACTGAATATTTTATTGCAATCGAGTACGTATTCCCCTATCTAAACTGCCTTTTGAACATCAACGCACGATTCCTTCTCTTTACATTTTCTGAACTCGGCAGGTGACAATGAATGCGCGGCCCTACACTTGGTCTGGTTGTACCCGATAAGATCAACGTACAAACAGCAATTATCATGCATTTTCATTGTAGCAATGAGAGCTTTCTTTTACGGCCAATGATAAAGTTATTGCCGCGTTCGGTTACAAGATGTTATCTTTTATCTTTTACTATGTTGTGTAATGTTCTTAGGCTGTCTGTAGTGTCTCTAGGTGTGATGTTTTAAGATTCTTATCTGATCTGTTTGGATGGTAATTTGGTTAAGTTTATGTTGCTTTTTAGTTGGGTGAAAGAGTCCATTTCAAGTTTAAAGCACAGTCTCTGAGAGCATTGACAGTAAATTGCTGCCAGAAGTTGATTGAAGGATAAAATAAATAACGAATTTATCTTTTTTTTATTACCATCAAATACCTACTTGAAGATAAATTGAGTCCGTGAAAATGCAAATACTCTAGGACTGAGGGTGCTTTGTAATAAAGATCTCAAGTAAGATCAAGAATTTCGAACAATGTCATACGTTACAACAACAACGGAAAAGAGGTACCTAATACCATCATTCCGGGTATACGGAAACCGACTTTCCAAAACCCATTTCAACACTGAAGTAGCAGAACAAACGATATATTTCTGCCATTACGGCAATATCGTCGGATTCCGCCACCGGCCGCCATGATTGCGCAGTGATCCCGCTCTGAGCGGCTGAACACTGGTGTTCAGTCGGTCAGCGGCTCTTATCTCCATCTTAATGCTACGCCCCAGGACTTGTGACCTGATGCTCTCAGTCTGATAACTGGAGACTACAAAGATGATACAAATTGACAGACAGGTTTCTCTGATACGTCACTGGGGAGTTACTTTCGCCACTTCTGCTTCCCAATGACAACAAAAACAACATTTTTCACGTTTAAAATTACTTACGAGCTTTTATTTTATTTTTGATTGTTGGAAGGTAGAAACTTGAATCACGAGGTTGTGCTTTTTTTATCTACATTTTGACTTTTTGAGCCTGTTATTAAATTTCCGTTCCGTTAAATTACATTTAAGATCTGGTAGCCTTTTCGGGAGTATTGTCTTAAAAGCTAGGCAACCGTGGCGCCGATAACCGAGAAGTTGTGTGAAAATCAGTTCCCATGGTATCAGGCATGAGATGCGGAGGAATGAGGAACATGTGGAGAAGAAAGTATTGTGTATAGTTGTGAATGGTGATAAGAGTAGAGGAAGACCAAAGAAACGACGGATAGATGTTGTGGAAGATGATGTGGCTAGAAAGGAGGTGGCTATTGAGATGTGGTTTGAGGTAGATATATGAAAGAAGAAGACATGCTGCACCGCTTCCAAATAAATTGGGATAAGAGCAGGAGGATGATGACGAGGTTGTCAATATTTTAGTCTGTTTTAAGAACGTGTCCTAAGTTTCTATTCATATATATATTCATTTAACGACCGATGTGGCGCGGCGGGCGAAGGTCCGCCTGCAACGCAGGAGGATGCGGGTTCGATTCCCGCCCTGGGACAAATGTTTGTACGATCTACGAACACTTGTTCTAGGTGCTCTGGGTTTTTGCTATGTTTAGTAAAAAATATCTATGTATGTAATGTATTGAATTAAGTATATCAGTCATCTAGTACCCATAACACAAATCTGCTTAGCTTGGGGCTAGATGATGCTGTGTGGATTGTTCAGCATTATTTTGATTTATTATACTTAGCATAATCTACGCAATTGCTCCCACTGCAATTACTACCACCTACGGCTACGTCACAAATTCAAAACAGTGTCGTATCTGTGCAATTGTCCGTGGGTTCCGTGGCACAGAAGTCTGCACAGTGGTCGTTGGGAGCTATCTACTGAAAGTATCGCCACCGCCGCGTCCAACTCACGCTACAAAAGTTTTTATTTAAATACTACTATGTTGATTATTTGTGCAACACTCTTACAATATGGAGCTTCGAAGAAAACGACAGAGAACCGTTTTATGCAATAGTTATTTAAGTACACTGGTTTTTTGTATTACCATATTAACAAACTGGTAACGTGGAACCTTATAAACGGTAACTCTAGCAGACATTTCGTGCGAGAAGTTTACCTTCCGAAAACGTCAACAAATTGTACTAAACAACAACGCCTTTACATTACGTACATGAAACTAATTTAATTTGACTAAAACTGGGTAATTTGATATTTTTGCTGGGTAAAGTTCTTCGAAAGTCGTGCTAGGGATACAATAAAGATAGTACTATAATTCCACTTGCAAATGGTATGGTATCCTACCGTCCATAGTACCGACTAATAAATCATATCTATCTACATCGTTATAGCGACAAATTCGACACCGAAATAAACTATAAATAAACAAGCATTGGATGTGATTAGCATTCTTAAAATAAACTGGATTTGCATTGTAATGTTGTTTAAAACTAAACAAACTTGTTTAACTAATATTTGAAACGCGTGGCGACAATCTGAGACAATCGTATCAATTAGCTAACTAAATGAACACATTTAAATTACTTGCCCTGTTGGTCTCATGGTTCGATTAGAGTTGGCGGTCCAGAGTTTGATTCCCAGGTCGAGCAGTGTTATTGGGTTTTTACATTAGGAATTTGTCAGTAGAAGTCAGGGCTGCCCCTGAGTTTGGAAGTTAATGGACCCCCGTGTCTTGGTGGGTACCATAAGTTCCAGTCCAGTCTGCTCCATTGAGGGCTTGACGAGGCATTAGGATGGCTACATCCAGTAGAAACAACCAAACGCTGATTAAATATAATGACGAAATAATAATAATATAATGACCATTGTGACTTTTTCAATTCATACTTACTTTAAACCTGGACTTACAAAATATACTATTTATACCTATGTAAACTTAATTAATACAATAAACTGAAAAGTGTTTGTTTTCACTCTAACCTCTGCAACTTATAGTCGTTTTTTTTTTAATTTGTTAACTTTTGCATTCGACAGCCCAATTCTTGAGGAAATTTCTATGCTATTATTTCACGTTACGACCCTTCGTAGCAGGTGAAACCGCGTGGGACAATTAGTAATTAATTTTAATCTGAAATCGTCAACCCAGCTTAATCTAGTGTAATGATTATTGCTCGCGCCTTCTCTCTATGAGAAGGCCTTTTCCCTGCAGCAGGGCAGTAACATGCTGTTGTTAGTATTAGAAGACCAGCTTCGCCCTGCGATGTTACTCGCGGCTATAATTCACATTCATCAAATGCCCGAACTAACAAACGTGATAAATTAAAAAAGTCATTAGTTTTCTGAAAGTTGCCAATTTTCTACGCAATCGTCATATTTTTTGTATCCAATTTTTTTAACAAAAAATTTGTGTGACCAAAGGACACAGGGATTCATTAATATATACATAGACTGACCGCTCATAGTCAACTTTCTGCTCCTGGTAGCTATATTTCCTCATACTACAATGTTTGCGAAAGTGATCGAGATCAATAAATCCGTGGCGATGGCGTCAGTAAGTATTTAAGTTTAATTGCGTGCGGACTATTGAGAGCCGCCGAGCTAGTGGCAGTGCGTGCTCGCCGGCCAGATTAATGTGGATAGATAGCGCTTTGTTAAGTACCGGGTGATATACTGATGTCCAGTTAGTGTCTTTAACCAGTAGTTAACCTTCGGATTCACTGGATATAATTAACTTATAGGCAGTTTAACAACATCCGCGAGAAGAACGCTTTTTTATTTGTCGTTGTCGACATCGTTTCTACCTAATTAAACATGACTGACCTAGAAATGGACAGTGGCTTACACACCGCTATCTAACATACACGGCCTAGCCGATAGCGATATTGTGAATATCCCGATGTGTACCTAAGTAGTTTTTCTAACACTTCGTAACTTTAGAAAATATACGGAATCATTTTACTTTGAAAATGCTATTCGTAAATCAACTGCGACTTTTGACGGTAACATGTTCTTTATTTTGCAAGTTCACGCTACGGAGTTTGTTCTTAATTAGCGGTGTATACTGTATACGTAGGTATCTGAGGTTTTTCTAATACTTCATGATTGTTTAGTTGATTATCTTGTGTTTCCTAAATGTTAGCGTTTCATTATCATATCCGTTTACTAAGGTACGATCGGTTGCTTACATCATTATATCTAACCTCTTACTTGCTTGGCTACTTACTACACATCGGAACTGTAATACCCTTTTTACTACACGTACAGTTAAGTTATGCCAAATGTAATCCCTCAAAAAAATGTATCGTAAATCTGAAGGCACCTAAATACTGGTAGTAGCTTTACTCTGCGGTTATTAATAAGGGGATCGACATTTTAGATTTTTTTCTTATTACATAAACTTGCTTATTAATATTATCAACAACGGTAGTCGGGTATCTACGAGTATCTTTGTTGGTCAAAAACATTTATAAGATTAATAATCCATTTTTTTACTAATTTAACTACACATTACTACACCCAAAAATGTTATTTGAATAAACGCCATTTCACCATATCATAAAAAGCGTACAAATTAATTCAAACGATGACAATCATCTCATAAGATTACAATCAATCCATTCCCCACTTAATTCGTTCCATTCTTCTCCGAAATCTATTCACCATTCACGAGTTCTTCACAATACGCATCACTATTATAAATCCCGGGACACACACCACTATCTATATCTATGGAGTGAACAAAGGAATGTCAAAACTATTCGTTTGACAATACAAATGTCACCGATTGTCAGGGGAGACACACAAACGGCTGGTAATGTCAAAATATTTGACACGCCCGGCCTTACCTGAGATAAAGCGATTCGAGATAAATGTTGAATGGATTTTGCTTAAATTGTTTAGTATTTCATGAGTTAGAGAACGGTAGGTGAGTTGTGTCCCTATTGCACACAGCTTACTCGGCAGTTTATTGGAACGGACCTAACGTCGGAATGTGTGGAATATATTGTCGACTGTGCTCGCTGCTGAGCTCCTAATTCGCTGGTATTCTACTAGGTTGGGTTTGTTGATTAGGGTTGGTACTACGTTTGCATTTTTGACATTTCATTGGTCGGGCAAGAGCTGCAATTTGCTCAGTAATTATTTGATTTAAACTTAATTTGTTGATTTAAACAACCAAGCATTCCTAAAGTATAATAAAATTCATGGAAAACAATAACACACAAAGCAGCGTAGTCTTGCTTTGTCTTGTCTTTAAAACATTTACTTAATTCCTTCACTATTCCTCGAAAATCTTAAGACTTTACTGTTGCATCACTAATTCATATCGGAATCACAACAATCTGTACACTACAATATAATCCTCTCTCCAACTGATCCTAGTCTCCTTATCGCCTGTCACAGCTTTTGGTCCATTTTTTGTGACCAGAGATTATCAGCTGGGGTCTATTCGAGTTGACTTGTGACTGCTGTGACCACAATACTCTTTTGCCCTTTTTGTCACATCCGGATTATAGTTTTTGCGATAAAAGTCGTGACTGATAATGTTTTTAGATACGAGTCTGTTTTTGTGTTGGTTAAAAGGATGTTGGAATAAGAAAAGGTGCTGTGCAAACTGCAATAAACTTAAATAAATACAATCTGTGCGTGCTAAGAGCTACGTACAAGTTACGCAAACGGCTTTCTTTACTTTACATTTTTCTTCTGAAATCCACTTAAAAGAAAATACAACCACAACTTTGAATGTACAAAAAATCCACTTTTAATTTATCAGCTAATTTAGTTAACTCTTAAGTAGAGCACGAGGTAATTATACATAGAGATTCAGTCTCAAGACGGATCCAAAGAAAATATAGAGCACCAATAACCTAGATCCATAGTTTTAATTAACCTCATTTTTCCGATACTGAAATGAAAATCACGGCTTTTACAGAAGCTCTGAAAGAGACTAAATGAAAAAAGTACAAGACAAGATACGTTTATATTTTATATCCTGGCTTAAGTTATGGTTATGGTTACGGATCTGGCGAGAATATTCAGTATTTTTGAGTAAAAGTGAAAATATTCAATGTAAGAGGAAGTCAGTAAGTGACACCGGTGACCGAGAAGTTGTATGGAAATCTCTTGTCATGGTAAGGGCATGCGATGTGGGAAATGGGGATGATTGTGAGGCCAAAGTTTAGAAAATGAATATAAAGGGTTAGAAGAGTAGAGGAAGAGCAATTTCCAAAGAAATGATAGATGAATTGTGTGATGGAGGATATGGCGAGGAAGAAGGTGCCTATTTAGATGACAGAAAATAGAGATGACTGAAAATAATGAAGAGCGAAATGTGGAATAATTTGTGGGAGATCCTTGCCCAGCAGTTGTGTAATTCAAGTTAGGGGAATGACTTGATAGAACACAAGGAAGTCCAACAAAACTTACAAACACCTAAGGGTAAATAAAACCATCCAAAAGAGACTCAATATACACCAGTCTAATCCGATTCTTTGGTCCGGAAATCCTCCGACAATCTCGCAGTCGGAGGGCGTCATTCGCGAAGATGTACGGCGCAATACATTGGCGTCTAGACACCGAGCTATGTGCTAATATACACGCTAATACATCACGGGAACGTACAGAGATCAGCTCTAGTGAGCATACGGCTGGGTACCTGGGATCGGTGACGGAAGATGTTTACACATTGGCACGATATATTCATCCTCCTGCCGACATCCCAATTTGAGAACTTCGCTATCAGACGTATAAATATCGATGTTTGCTATCGTTCTCGTGATACCAAGGAAGTAAGCCTTTTCATCATGATAACGATAGAATAATAATAGTTGAGCTCGTGGCTAAATAGAAACCGCCGCACGGGTTGTTCGAAGGTTAAGCTACGCTTGTCGAGGTCGGTATGTGGATGGGTGGCCGTTCGTAATATATCGAGACTCTTCCGTGCCACGGAAAGCACGTTGAGCCGTTGGTCCCGGCTATCATTTTTAGATCTCTGACAGTCGTTACGGGTAATCAGAAGCCCGAAAGCCTGTCAACGTGTCTTACCAACGGGTATTGGGCTGCCCAGTAACTGGGTTGTGGAGGTCAGATAGGCAGTCGCTCCATGTAGAATACCGGTGCTCAGCTGCATCCGGTTAGACTGGAAGCCGACCCCAACATTTTATAAGCAAAAATCACATTCGCTTCAGTAAATTGCATTTATATTATGTAGAAAACGTCTTTGTTTAGACATTAACTCAATCCGTAGCTCAAATTATTTATAATGTGTAACTGTTTAGTTTCCCAAATAAAATATCTAAAGAACTTAGATAGAGCTTGAAAAATCTTTATAATAAGCTTTTTTCTTTAACCTATTCCTATCATTAACCAGACGGCTAACCCTGTTTCGTGTTCATAAAATAACCAAAAAAAGAGAATATCCTCGCTAGACACTGGAATATATTTTCGGTACAACAAAAAACTACTAAGCTACATTTTTTTATCAAACTTCACCTCATTTTGAGTCCTCGGGAGGAAAATTGCGAATTCACCCTCGAATTTAGTTCATGACCTGTACAAAAAGCCTACAGTCGACGAAACACAAGAAATTGGACATTTTACAGAACATATAGATAGCGTTTATCTTATTGAAGGTATCGCCAAATCTTCAGTGTGCCACGTAGGCAAACTTGTGAAGGTTGTCGAGTGTCCTACACACGACCCTGCGACTTTAGGGTATGCACTTAAGCTGTAGAGCGCTCGTCTGGGTTCCTAATAATTAAGATCAGATACAATTGAAGACTTGTTTTGTCTGTAAAAGCGATGAAATTAGTTTAGACTGTTGCGACACATATTTTATACCAATCTTTTTTTATTTATGAGTATAACTACATATACTTTGCCTGTTAAATCTCTTTTTGCTTACAATAACTCATAACAGCACACTTTGGCACGCCTCTTCTCATCTTTCTTTGCCAGTCATCGTAACATCAACATTGACTTTCTTTAGGTTGTTGATAATGATGGATATCCGAGTTAAATTCCAAACTTGATCAACTTCTAGAACTTCTAACTAAAAACAAATTTTCCTCATTCTGATTTCACGCTAGCTTGTCGGATTCATACCCTGAGTGCGTCCTAAGCTTCCAACCGACTTGCTAAACAAAAAGGAAATGTAGGAATCTTGTATACTCAGTGAATATATATCAGCCCGCCGCGGGGGAATGCTTACCGATGTCTAGATGAATCGGCGCTACTTTTCGGAAGGGAACACTATAACTTTAGCTGCTGACAGCTCGGATAATATTAATAACGGCGGACTATAAATTCGCAGGTAGTTAACTAGTGGCGTTTTAATTGAATATCGTTTCGCTGTAAAACCTTCATTATGTTATTGGTTTTCCTTGTGTCTATAAAATTAGTCATTATCTTATGCTAAGCTCAGTTTGATAAATGTAAGAAACTATTGGTTTTAAATTGGCCAGCAAATACTGTGACTGCAGCTAAGCAGCTGCAGTCACAGTATTTGCTGTACTGTGCTCAAGTAAACTTTGGCTTAAGATTTTAATACCCAAATAAATAAATAAAAAAGAATAAAATATTAGTTTGGGACACACAAGAAATACAAAAAAAAACTAAAACTAAATAAGGTTACAAATTAAAAAAAAACTGAACCTGTGTGAGCCAAAATGCTCCTATCTCAGCAGAATGCTGCCATATTTAAAATACATAAGCTACTGCAGCGCTGATATCTTGGTGGCAACAACACGAGTTGTTTTCTCATAAGCATTTTATGGGTACGATGGCTGATGTCAAATAAATAAATAATTGATAACACTAGATGATGCATTCACATTCAAAGTTACCATATGTGGTGGAACGTTTGTTGAGTGTTAGTGGGCACAACGTATACGAATAGTTCTTGCAAATAAGCAACAAGTGGCCCGCTAAGTAACAGAAAGTTACCTAATGTTATCTTGTTGCAAAATGTTGCTCTACAAAGAGTAACTTCGGTGTAAAGAGTTAGTTCGCCTTTACTGTGCCACCAATAATTGTACAGAGGCCAGCACGTCGAGCTACCCCAATGTGTCAAATTTCTTTTGATAGATTTTCAACGTTATATCAAAAGTATAAGGATCATGTTCAATTGGTAAAATTTCACACATGTACATGACCATAGAATAACAAACTCAGAAGAAGTATTTAAATGCTATGGAAACTTTATGACATAGTTAATTGTGTCCACTATAGACTGACCCATTATTGTCTGGTAGTTCCCTAATCCAGAACAACTAACTACACTTAGGAATATCCTGCCCCCATTTCCAGATGAATCATGATCGTGGAGGGAGTATCCACTTTCCACACTAGCTACTAAAAATAGCCCCACAATACACGCTAGTAAGGAATGTCCGCGCAATTCGCGCCAGGCTACAATGGAGCAATAATTGCGCAACTGTCTCCAGACTGCATGCTAAGTTAAACGGATATCTATTTAAGTTCAGATTGTTTGTTTGTGATTCAATTGTTTTAAGGATTGTTGAGCTGGATGCTTTAATACTGGGTCGGTGCATGAGTCATGAGCTGGAAGCGGATCTTGTCAACGTGTAGGGTTGCAGAATCTTATAGGGAATAGTTACATATGGAATAGCTAAAGGGAGGGCTGATTCTTGATATCTTAAAATAGCACTTCGCCCAAGATTTCATCCGCTTGTATTTCGAATCTTTCCCTTCGAACGTTAACATCCCCTCCACCGCCTTTTTAGCGCAGTTTTGGAAATAAAATATAGCCTATGCTATTATTATTAATATTTTTAAATCAGTTTAGATTTTTTGAGTTTATCTATTGCAAACAAATCTCAATTATTTCATATCTACAACTGATACACAACCTATAACCGGTTAGTTAAGGGTCTAAGTTTACATGACAGTGTCTCCTTTTATGGGGACTGTACTAAGAATAGTTGATATGTTGTTTACGTACAGTCAGTTAGCGGCTTATTTCCCGTCAATGTATCCCCGATATGGTTCCGTAGTTCGTCCACATGTCCACATTCTGTTGGTTTGCATACCAAAAGTATGGTATTATGATGGTATAGACCACCAGGATAGATCCACTCGGTAATACTTGGGCGATTAAAGGGAGCTTCTTTTCCGTCTTGAACAAATAAAAATATGCCTTATATGTCTCTAAACTTTTACATTTTATCATTAATAATTTTAGTTTAAATAGTTTTACTTGAGAACCCTCTTGAAGGCCTCCTCCAGAGAATGCCAGCTGTCTCTGTTTTCCATGACCATTCGACGTGGTTTAGCTATCCTGCTATAGGCACGATCTCGTCCTCCCAGCGACCTTCCTCGTCTACGTTTACCAAGCGGTGCTAGCCAAGGAGTTTTCTTTTCAGTCTTGCAATCTTACAACATGGCCGGCCCATTTCCACTTAAGTTTGAGTGCGTGTGTACCTAACGGCATCGATAGCTTTTGATGTAGATTTTTGAGTGACGAACTCTTTGCTGATTTGTGTTAAATGGAAGAAGACTACTTTTCCTTTTAGTCAATAACTAGAAGAAATAAGGTAACAGTAGCAATTGTTTATAAAGATAACAAGTCTCTACACCACCCACGTACAATGTAAACAAGTAGTACTATTGCAGTAGTTGAACAAGGTGTCAAGTGCCACACACACCACGTACCACGTACCACGTGGTGACTGGTACATAGTAGTGGTATCTACTGGTCCACTTGGATAATACACGACTGGTCACTTAAGGCAGAGGGTCAGCTGTTGTGCCGTGGCTTGAGAAGGGCCCTATATCCAGCAGCAGAAACTCAGAGGTCGTAGTTACTTTTAAACTCCAGATTTAAAAGTAACAGCGACCTCTGAGTTAGAAGCTAGACGCTTACTTCGCGGTGTTATTAGTTTCAGCCGTCACTGAACGTTATAATAAGGTTTTTTCTCATTTTGGATATTAGATTTGTCCAAACAAGCCACTTAATCAACAGCTTCCTCTCGATCTATCAAGTTAACACGCAATACCTTAAAGCACCAAATACCTGAACACTGAGCTAATATCGTAAAAGCTAGAACCAACATCGTACCTACAAATCAAAGGCAACTACGTATCTGTATGCAAACACTACATACACACAAACACTACATTTATAAACAAACAAAATTAACTAGTGCCTACACCCGGTAGCAGCCCGGTATCTGCATGATTCACTGGCGGCCCGTAACGCAACATAAGTACAGTGAGCCGCACGTCAGTGGTAACCAAAACCAGTATTACAGTCGCCGCGATTAATCTTAAGCGTTGATTCTTAATTATATTAAGCGACTTTGGACCTTACTCCTGAGAAAATACGACGCGCGCACCAAATACCACCACTCCACTGAGAGCTCAAGTAAAATGCCGCCAACAATAACTCGGCTCTTATTCCATTGAAGCTCCGTATGACGCCGGGCCAGGTGTAGGTAAAAGTTTTACTGTCGACTGTACCTCTTGAGAGAACTTTTCGAGTTTCCTGAACAAGACAACAACACTATTCTATTGGGTTCTGTTATCAGTGACAATGATATCGCTGTTGTTTGTGGACTTTGCAAGACGTACGAGTCCGGCAGGCTGTCGCACCTGGCGGAACGTATCTGCTGCAGGCTCTGACAAGGCAACTGAATGTGTTGCTGTTTCATGTTTGAAGTTATTCCTTCTGGAGAAGTATGCTTAGCTCGCTTTCTTATCTAGTAATAATTTACGTCTCACTACTTAGAAGGGGGTTGTGCTTAAATAATAACAACCGCACGGGTCGATCTTCAAGGTTAAGCTAATATCGCGGAGGTCGGTCCGTGGATGGGTACACATCCATTACATATCGAGAAACTTCCGTGTCTCGAAAAGCACATTAGGCCGGTGTTCTTACATTCTCATTCTTACATAGATCTTTAAAAGTCGTTACAAGAGACAGACGTCAGCAGCCCGGAAGTCTGACAATCAGTCTTACCAAGGGGTGTCGCGTTTATCAGTAACAGGGTTTTGGAGATTTGATAAGCAATGTCTGTATAAAAAAAACCGGATAAGTGCGAGTCGGAGTCGCCCACCGAAGGTTCGGTTCAAATTTGTACGTACATACGGTTAACTCAATTCAAAATTTGGACTGCCGTTCCTTGCATAAAAAACACCCTGTTTTTTATGATTTATTATTATTCGTAGAATAAGACGGTACTACTTTTGATATTTTTTTTCACAGCTTCATGAAACTGTAGACTTGAGTATATGGTTTCAATTTCAACTTGATACCTCTGCGCGTTCCTGAGATAAAGGGTCTTGACAGATAAACCAACCGTTTTTTCCTTTTGAGATACGCAACCCTAAAAACTGCATCCTGTTAGTCTGGAATCAGCACGTGTTTGTGCAAAAGGCTGAGCAGATGATGATGAATGACTTGACCTGTCAGTTTTCATTAACATCAAGCAAAGCAACGTCTGGTTAAATAATTCGAGATGTAAGTAGTTACTCACTAACGTTACACTATTAGTATTACAGCCAGAAACTTGTCAATTTTAAAATCATTTGATTTTTTTCACTTGTCTATGGTTTTTAAGTCAAGTTTGACATCTGTGAATATTGTTAAAATCACTTGCCCGTAAGAGCTGTCTAAGTCATCGTCTTGTCGGTGATATGTTTTTTGCGGCGAGTAACTGCTTAACATTGGCACATTACATTGCAGTGTCGCGAAGTATTGGTGAAACTCTAACGTCCATTGAATGAGGCTCATAAAAATCTTTGACAAATCCAACCCAACAAAAGATTGAAAACTCGTTTCATAATATACATAAGTATACTATTAATAAATCAATCGCACTCTTACATTGGATTCCACAAAATGTACCTAATTATTAGAATTTCATTTCAACTCGCTACGAGGAATCCCGAATATAAGTAGATAAGGTAGGTACTGATAAGAAACGCTATTAAAGGCCTGAAAGGTCGCATTACTTTAATAAACCTTTTAACTTTTAATCTAATTCACTCTCTATAGAACGAGGCGATGTAATCCCTCTTTTAAAAATGATTAATTAAGGATTAAGGAATGTATTTCAGCGGCGCTCCGTTAGCTCTGGAGTAAAAATAAATTCACCACGTCTTGGGATCTTAACACGCAGCCTAGGGTTGCCAACTTACAGGGCTGGCTATTCTTCTACGATTTATATTTTGTATGCTGCGGAGATTGTTGAGCCATCTTCTTCCTAGATAAAAGGCTATGAAGTGGTGAAGGGTGGGCGTTCTGGGGGACTTTCAGCCTTATTTGATTATTGATTTCGTTCGTTTCTTTGAAAGAAGAAATTACCTATACAAATAGAAGATGCAAAGAAATTACCCTAATGACACGAACTTCGTTAAAGTTTTGGTGTGTTCTCAAAGCTACAGCAGAGGACATAATCTCACGCCCGTAAACCCGGAAAGGTAAGGCAGAGGTGGTACCTATTATAGGACACTCACATTTTTCTGTGAAAATTTCCATAGAAAAAATCTAATAACACTTTGCCCAACCAGGGAATGGGACCCAGAATCTAAAGTTCAGGAGTAGCGCTTGCCGCTACTATGCCAACGAGGCAGTAACTGGACCAATGAGGCAATAAACAAATGCTTATTTTTTTTTTTTTTTTAACTTCCTGACTTTTCTTTACTACGTTGGGTTTGGCTTCCATTCAGGGAGCAGCTGGCTAGCTTACCTCCACAACCCAGTAACCGGGAAACACGATTCCTTTGCTAAAGCAGGTTGTCAGACATAAAAACCCGTATATACCCGTAACGACTGCCAGATATCTACGAATGGCAGCCGAGACCAACGGCTTAACGTGCTTTCCGAGGTACGGAGTGGTGTCGGTATGTAATAAATGTGCACCCATCCACGGACAGACTTCGGCAATCGTGACTTAACCTTCGATGCGGGGTTATAGATCCTTCGATGAACCCGTGTGGCTGTTATTATCTAGCCATGAGCCCCTCTTGTCGCCCCACTAACCCGCGTACATCTCTTTGGCAGCCCTACGGTAAGTAAGTCCTTCATAAAGGGCCGTATGAATGGGCCAGTTTAATAACTAGAAGCTCATTAGTTAGAGAGGCTCTAATGATAGGCACGGCCGAATGTTGCGCCTAATTACGGCCATTCATACGTGCCGGAGATAGGACGTGTGCCTCTATGCGATAAGCTGTCTAGACTTAGTTTTTTTAGAAATTTAACCTTTTTGGCAAAGGTTTTATAGTTTTTTAATTATTTTGGTGTTTAATGACTTCTAAATAGGGGTATAGGAATGACTGTGTGGTCTTTTACTATTGGAGCTAAAAACCCTTCTAGATCACTTTATTATTGACAAGCGTTATGATAAGGGCAGTGTTCTCGTCAGGTTGTGTGTTTCGACATTAATTCTGGCATTGTTATCTTGATTTACTAAAAAAAGTGAAAGTATAGGTAACATTTTATTGCCATCCTTTTAATAGTTACATAACAACTTTATTACTTTTTTATTGCAATTTAAATAAATACAATAAAAATAAAGTCATAAAATCTATAGTCGGTAAATAATCTTTTATTAATGCGAACATTTGAAAGCATTTTATTTAACGATCACAGTTTTACAAGAAGCAACATCATGTTTCATAATTTACCTGCGAAGTAAACAAACATCTTGTTAACAAAATTAATTGAGAGAACGCAAACGGAATGAAACATGAACAATGTATCAACCCACATAGGAAACGTCACTTAACTAATATAAAAATATTAATAAAAAATGCACAGACAAACGTACCGATGGTATCGCGTGATATATAGCGACAACCCGCTGACTAATGTCTACTCTACACACTACATAAACATTAAAACCTCACCATGGAACAACTGAACAAATCGCTTAAAAGCTTATAGCGATAACCATCCCTGTTTTTGTACCAGACAATTTTCATAAAGACAACAGCGTTGCAGCCATGGATTGTTAATATATCGAGAGTGTGTTCATATTTCTCTTGGATGCTTGTCGTAATGTGACACCCAGTGATGTCCAGTAGTATGAGCATCGATCTCACGATAATATCGACATTGGATCGCCTGCGCCGGAGTTTTTATAGCTCATGATTTTGTTTTTAAGCCCGCACCGTTGTTTTGACAGTGTCGTTAAATGTTTATACGTTTTATTACACGTAAAGGTATTGATGCAGTAAGAATATCGATATCTCCCTTTCGATTAAAAATTGTTCGGTTTCGAAATCTCGGTAGCTAGTTGTAAGCTGCTATAAAAGACAACGTTTAACTGTAAAGCCGTTACATAAACTATAAACGTAAGTTGGTTATGAACTGGCGGTTTGACAGCAACATAGTTTCTAAACAAATAGTTAAAGTTATAGAGACAACTGCAACCTAAAAAAGGATTTACTAACGGTTGTCTCAATAACTGGACCAACATCTTATTTTTAGACTTGTTCACGTTAACATATTTTTCAAGTCATATGGTTTCAAGGAGGACAGAGTTATCGAATAACCAAATAAAGATGGCACACTAACAAGATATTCAATTAAAAAAGCGCAAAATAAAATTATTCAGGAATGCCATTGCGTGAGTATGATGGTGAGTTGTACGGTCGGTGTGTGTGTGTTGTGAGGGTAGGAGTCTATGTGTAGAGGATCTGGATGAGTTTATGAGTGACAAGCATGTAGATAGTATTTGGATATCATATGGATTTTCATGCTAAAGAACTTCATTTCGGTGCTATTGTTCAGGTTCTTGTTCTCTAGTATAACTTTTCCCAGCTTTATTACAAGCTAGAGTCCTATAGAAAGTTCCTCTAGACAAGTTATATCCTGCACATCAGTATTCACCACATTTTCAAGCTATACTTCTGACGGACATTAAAAGTCCAAGCTTCTACCAGTACCTTCGAATAAGAGATATACATCTTCTCTTACGCCTTTGTCTTTAAAAACGATTAAATGTCCTTCGTTTTCCCGCAGCATACGTCTTAATTAAGCCACAAATACATAATTAAAGTTCGGCAGCGCCGTGGAGACATTAATTAGAAATAGTAGGAAAGCGGAGCTCAATTACTGGAATATTAATGAGCAATGAGACCCTTGAGGTACACCTCTAATTATGCGCTGAGCCCGCACCCGGGTCCCGAATTACTTCAGCTAACTTACGAATACCATCATTTCTAGTCTTGGCTTTTTATTTATGGAGTTCATGGTAATAGGGAAACGAGAAATTAAAGGCAAGTTGACGGCACCTAACGGCAGTTAACCACCGTAGCATTAGCGTGGTGTATACACATAATCATCACACGTATATTCTCTGAAGAGTGAGGCACAGGAGTACCTACCTAAGGTACACCCACAGTTCAAGTTGCATGTAATAGGCGGCGGGCCAGGACACGACTCCAGACTCCTGGCTGCTACTGAGATTATCATAAGAACTATTAATAACTTTTCTATTTTGAATAGTATCTAACTATCTAGTAATAAATTGAAAACTATAAGTAAGACTAAACTACCAAGCTATGACTAACTAAGCTGCCTACTGCTTAACTAAGACGGTGCCTAAGGCAGTTGGGTCATGCAGGAGGATGTGGTCGCAAGAGCTCAGTCCTTCCAAACAGTATACCCCTCCCGCACCTCACCATACCCCAGCCACCGTCTCTGTTAAACGGACGCCATATTTAGGTAGTATTATTGTCAACTTCATCATTAACACAAAACCGAATGCTAATTCAAGAATGTCTAATTAGTCACGAATTCTTCTTTTGTAGTGCTTAATCGCTATTTAACAGGGCTAAGTGACTGTCAACGATCCATTTAGCCTTGATTCATAAACGAGCCAATTACATCATTTAACATAATCCTTGCAGCTCGTTCCAACTCTATTATACAAACATGAATCACATAACCTACCTATTCATCTAACTCTTGTGTCATACATATCCTAGGTTTCAACATTTCAGATTTCCCTACAACTCCATCTTACAATAAAAAATCAACTTTGAATTCATCACTATAAGCATCAACATCACTTGACTTTAAACTGCATTTGAAAACTAGAAATCCCAAGACTAAGCCAAATACAGCTTTCGTGGTGAATAAATAAAGATCAAATTCCAATGGTGTTCCAACCTTGTGATTATTAAGTATAAGACGAGGCTAGTAATCCAGAGGTCGGTGACAGAATTAGTTCCTAATCAGTTGATTTAATCTCAGTCGAGCGACGGCTCGTTAGCGAGGCGGTTATGTAATGCGACTGCGACTAATTGCATCGCAGTCACATTGCTGTCAGAACTACAATTTGGACTGTCTAAATGTTTGTAAACATCAGTTAGTAGTTTAGAATCTGTAGTTTGTTTAACAGGTGATTTTTTAAATCCGTTATTTTCATTAAGATGTGGGAAGATAGAGACAGGTATTAATTAGATCAGCGTGATGTTTTCTACATCAACGTTAATTTATTAATGACGTTATAATCTTTCTACTTCATCTTCAGTGTTATACAAATTCATTGCTTCAGTTCTATTCATCATTCTAGATTCCTTAAGCATCTCGCAACTCAACTCTACAACTTCTCACGTTTACATCCGTTCATAAATATGCAAGAATAGAATAGAATAGATATGTTCTTCATTCTTCGCTGTTCCTGTTAAAAGTACAATATTCCTTGTCAATCACTTCCACGGGTTTCCTTCATCCGCCTCCTGGTCCGGAATGCTAAACAGCAAATATATACGTTTTCTCCGACTCTAAATTAAGTCAGAAATGCCTTTGGTAATAGTAATAAATGTAGAAACATTTCCTGTTACATTTGAAGCGAGGTATTTGGATACGCTATCATATGTGGTGGAGGCGCCGGCTGACCTGAGATACGGAGCGAACGTCACATGTCTTATGTAGGATACCTAATACACAGACCTATTTGAGATACTACAAGTGTATCAGCAGGTCAGAGTACTGATAACCGGAATATTACTGACGCAGTTGAAGAGTTAAAAAAGAGACAAAGTAATGAAAGACTGAATGTTGATGAAAATTGGATCAGCTAAATCTAGAAAATTAAGGTTAAATATCACAATAGATTTTGATAAAAACTTTCTGCCAAAAGAGGCATTCAAGTATCATATAAAATGAGGTGCCGTATCGCGTTTGTATAATTCTGTACATTAATAACAAATAAAAAGTATTTTAATAAAAATTCTTTATCTGTATCCCACACTAGAAATTTCTCATGTGTCGTGGGTGCATTGACGACCGATGTGGCGCGGTGGGCGAAGGTCCGCCTGCGACGCAGGAGGTTGCGGGTTCGATTCCCGCCCTGGAACAAATGTTTGTACGATCTACAAATATTTGTTTCGGGTGTTCTGGGTATTTACTATGTATAATAAAAAATATCTATCTATGTAATGTATTGTATTAAGTATATCAGTCATCTAGTACCCATAACACAAGCTCTGCTTAGCTTGGGGCTAGATGATGCTGTGTGGATTGTCCAGCATTATTTATTTATTTATTTTATTATTTATTTACAAACATTTAAGATCACATACACAAACAGCCAGACCCGGAACAACTACCTCTACTCCATACATACATATGTATTTGTTCCGTACGGGAATCGAACCCACGACAAGCAGCGCAGCAGCCAATCACTCAGCCACTGTGCCAATCGTGCCGCATGTGTGAATTAAGTGATAATTTATTTGATGTAGGTGTGGTTTTGTTTCTTTGCAAAGCATTCAATATCAATGATATATCAATATAAAAGCCATTTGTACCATTTACATGGTTGGATTCTCGTTTTGATGATCTGTTCATTATTTATATTAGTAACTTATTTCTAGTGGGCTGTCAACGGTTATTAAAATATAACTTGGTATGCTTTACGGTGCTTATTTAAGTATTTCAGCGTATACAGGAATGAATGGTTTACTATGAAATACACTAAAGGGTATTGCACCTTACACTAGCACTGAAATACATATTTAAAGTCAATAACTCAAAACAAGTAGTAGAAAGTTAAATATTACCTAACTATATTAAAAATACCGAGAAAAAAAAACAGGATAACTATAACCTAGCGACAACACGTTTTAAAGCAATTTATTTTTTGTATTGTAAGAATAAAAAGTAATAAAGATAGAGCAACGAGTTAACGTTTCAAAACATTAAAGTAATTACAAAAACATAACACTAATTAGGCTATAGATAATAATAACCGATCTCCTTACACAAGATACTTTCAAGAATGCAGACGCGAGACTGGTATTCAAAACATATTAATTAATCTTATCAAAATATTCATCTTATTATAATATCGTCGCTCTGGGAGCTAAATTCCACGCGGTATTCTAAGAAGATATTGATACTATGAAATTAAAATATTCTACAACACACTTGATGTTATTGGCTTTAGGTATACATGACATTATAACCACTATGAAAATAACTTGACCATCGTAAGTGCAAAAGTTAAAGAGCGTATGCTCTTTGTAACTCAAATTATCATTAAAGGCTCAAAGTGCTTAAGCCCTGCGACAAACTTAAGCCAACAACCCGAGTGACATCAATAAGATAACTAAAGTCATTCGAATTAAGTTTATAAAGTTAAAATCACTAAAGACCATTCCGAGCTCATCCAATAGATTTAAAGCTAATTGTGTTGGCACAGCTAAGTGTTCGAAATCGCTCCGATAGCCGGCTTTACTCGACCAATTACTTACCACTCCGAGCATTTCAACTTGTCTGGCCGACACTTAAACTTTAACTATTAAGTCATTAATATTATGTACTTCCGAACGGCCGCAGTTCCAAGTCCCCAGTTATTACGTTCAAACAATAAAATCTTATTTTTAAACCTTAGTAAGATTGCACGCTTTATCGCCAACTATTTTATTTTAAACATTCAAAACTTGTTTAGCTTTCTTTATAGTGTTTGTGTGAATTAAACCTCGCAGTAAGTACTGAATAAAATGATCCAACATTTTACGACTGCATTCTTTTTCTTCATTTACATGCGTACGTGCACTTCAGTTGGCAACACTAAAATTATTTGACTTTTAAACCCAAACAATAAATAAAATAACATTACGACTTAAACACAATATAAATCACACCTTTACGACTCATTCACCAGCATAATAGATTATTTGCAAAAGGGAAAGGAAGTGATCCCAAATGCGTGCCCTGCGAGACACCACAACTCGGGACGCCTAAATAAATACGAATGCGTTTTGTTGGATTGTGAGAATTGATATTTATGGTCGAAAAAATGGCGTCCCGCAGCGGGACAGCTGCTCGAGCCAGGGGGATAATGGAGGGCCTTTAGAAATTATGTTTTCGACGTCAAACGACGCACTCGGAATCAAAACGATAAAGTATACGTTTAGGAATTTATACAGTTACGATAATTTTGTATTTACGATAATTTAATCGCTTGAGGATAATGCTTCAATGTTTGAGATTGGAGTTACAAGAACGAGATCGTTGTTTTCGCAATTCGCTGGAGTTACGATAAACATAGATCTTGCTTTAAAACGCTCAGATACCATTACATGTAAATCAGAGTGTTTATGTTACAATCGATACATGTTTGTGAATGTTGACTGTTTTACTACTTTGCCATTAACATGTCAGATCACAGACAAATCTTTACAAAATTATCGTGCTTCATATATCATAATATTTTTATGTTAATCAGATTCACTCATTCGATACGTGACGCGATAGTATTTTATTTACTGACTACTAAAAATATACGTGCACTGATATTAAATGCCTGTATTAAGTAATGCAGCAGTTATATTTCATTATTCCCCGATAAGTATTAAAACATTGTAATCACATGATAAATCCAAAACCAAACTCGACCGCATTATTTCATTTAATTCCCTGCTGCCTCCCGTGGAGAGCCTGCATAATTTGAAAGCGCCAAATATTGAATACAATAATATCAACGTGTATCGCTTGCAAACTTTATTGAAAAACCTTTTATTTTTGTTCACAGATCGAAAGCTGCTCTTGTGTCTAACTGTGATTCATGTAAGTACAACTCAGTTTAAGTACTCTTAAAATACTTTATGTTTTTATCTCTAGAACATGTACATGCGTCAACTATAAAAAGATTTGACGACCTATGTGGCGCAGCGGGCGAACGTCCGCCTGCTACACAGGAGGTTGCGGGTTCGATTCCCGCCTTGGGACAAATGTTTGTACGATCTACAAAGATTTGTTCCGGGTGTTCTGGGTATTTGCTATGTATAATAAAAAATATGTATCTATGTAATATATTGTATTAAGTATATCAGTCATCTAGTACCCATAACACAAGCTCTGCTTACCTTGGGGCTAGATGATGCTGTGTGGATTGTCCAGCATTATTTATTTATTATTTTATTTATTTATTTACAAAAACATTTTCATGATTACTGCAACTTTCACATACATAGCTACCGTATTCTTTTATGAAACAATCGAAGTAGATATTAATACCAAGCAAGCTATTTTGCTTTGATTCATCAATGCATCACGTTACGTATTACTATTTCTAACTCCCACATTACGTAAATCTACCAATTATAACATAACTAACTTTATTCCAATCATCTTATTAACGACAATACTAATTAATGCTATCATTCACACTTCTGCTATCATAACATTGGATGCAATTATCAGAAAAGCTAAAATCTCGTTAGAGACATTCCGACCTTTGATTCGCACTCGCAGCAAATTAATAAAATCACCTCGTTACTACATCTATACCTGCGTGGAATACTTTAATCTGCATGCAAATTAATACTGCCAATACTAATAGACCTCATACTATGGAAGCTGGGCGTCGGTTATTTTATATTCACACAGGATTCCATATTGTCATCAATTTATAAGAGAATTTTTGCCCGTGTTTCATAATGTGTATCGTCGATAGCGCTTTTATCGACTAGAAGGATATTCGATGAGTAGTTGTAGAACTTGATGTTAAATTTTAATTCAAATATAACTGTCCAAATTTATCAATTACATTACGGTTCATTTGGTAAAAGTTATGGCATCGTTCTAAAATAAGTGTTACAGCCACACTAATAGGCTAAAGAGGAGTCTATAGAACTATTATAGTTCTTACCGATCGATTCTCTCAACAACTAGCCCAAGGATGGTGCATAGGCTTGCATGTATAATCAATACCACACGACCTTCCTCCAAGGTCGTAGCACGGGACGTATGAGGCTTTGTATGACTCAGTGGTAGCTTCGCCCTCTGCTGTCGGGTATTAATGATTCTATTAAAGTTAGCCTCTGAGGCTCCGAGCCCGTCGAAATTTATGACGTCCGTAAGTTTTACTAATAACTCTTCTACCTGGCCATAAACCCGCGGTTTGATTTAGTAATTCGTTTGTTTTAAGCCGTGCTTTTTAATAAAAACTTCTTTTAGTTTTTTTTTGTGAGGAAATTTGAATCATGTGACTGTTGCCTCGTTGTGTGGTTATGTGGTTGCCTATTCAAGTTATTTTGTCACGTCACCTCTTGTATTTGGAAGTTGTGACAAGGGTCTTCAATTAATTTAACATATGATAACTGGGAACTTTATACAATAGGAACTTATCCCATAAACAAATGTTCTAGGAAACCTGAGAATGTTAGTGTTATCTATGTTACATCATTGATTTAAAATATATTTTCTAATCTTACTGTAGATTGTCAAAACGAAGTCCAACGTGGGACACATAACAATATCAATATTTTAAGGAATTCCCAATCGACATCGATAAATACACTCAAAGTATCCCACATGTGATATCCGATTTTGTTCGATAATCTGGAATCTTGAGCAGGGCCGAGTTACCCGGAGCCGGACGATGAGTAAACACGTCAGGAAAGGGTGGTGTCACTCCAAGCCGTGACGAATGCGTTTACGAACAAAACAAACAAACACACGACGACATTTTGTTTTCTAACTACGACGAGGATGCGGGCGGTGGACATTATATTCTAAAATGTTTAAATGTTACAAATGTGTGTGGGATACTGTGCGACGTTATCTCATCATCTTTTCATCTCTCATAATCGAACGGAGCTTTTGTCGTAGCGAGTTTTGTTCCCGCTGTGATAATTAATTACCTTAATGAATTGAACATGTCATATTGTTTTCGGCATTTCGGTGCCTTCTCTTGATGAAGAAAATGTTTAAATTATAGCGATATGATGTCCTTTATCCGGACAGGAATCTATTTTTTGTTACAATTCTTAATAAAGCATTCATGTGTTCTTGTATTCAACAATATTTCCCAATAATATAGTCATAGAATGTATCTGTCCGATTCTTCTACAGTCGAAGATAAAAAAGCCATTTCTAAGTAAATTGACGAAACAATAGTAGAGCTTGGAACAGCGACAATGACAATCGATATCTGAAGGGGACGTTGTTTGGGTTATAGAAATAGTTGGGATTGCGCCACCCACTGGCCCCACTGCCGACTGCCATCCAGATGTATTCTATATTATGGTAAAACATTCTCCCAATGACTTGCTCACTGACATAAATGACAGCAGAAAGGAAACGGTTTTTTTTTTAAGAAATGACATAATAAGGAAAGTTTTTACTGTGCTTCGATGACGGAAAAAGTAGGAGATATGATGTAGCAGTCAATGTGTATTAGATAAACATCTATCCTGTTAAATAATGAAGAACGTGAGATAGTTATAGATGAACTCGTTGGTGATGATTTTGTTTGGATGGACTAGCATAGCTAGATCAAGATCCAGACTTCATGCTAGTAATCCGGTTTGTCCAAACATACCACCATGTGAAAGCTGTTCCTGATCGAAAAGAGTGGGTCTCTAAATCTTTGCTTATCCATAAAATACCTGTTTCAAGTTCTGTACAACTTTATTTAACGTCTTTGTTTTATATCTCACGGGGTGACAGGAGGCTAACCCGCACTAGCCCGCACTAACCCGCACTAACACACCGCGGCGCTCACAAAGAGCAGCATCTATAACAGCGGGTTCAGATGTCGCAATAACGTTCAGTATATTGGCTACGCCTACATTTGGATAAACTATTTCCTTGGTTCACACTTCACTTTAGTATCGAACCTCTACTTTACTGGAAAGAGTAAATCTCTAGGAATTTACAACACTATTTCCTTATTCCGTAGGAATCGCGTGGAAATTGCATTCTCGGAATAATTCATTCAATTTAACTGGAACCGTGTAAAATAAAAGCCCCATTGCAAATTGATTTAATTCACAGGTTGTCCACTAAATATTTATAACATGCTCGTTATTGATAATATATCACATGTCGACCGTTTAATTTTAAAAACATACAAGCCGTCCATCATGTGCCACTAATCACCGCCGAGGCGTTGTTACGATCGTTTCGACTATTTATAATTTTTAATCTATAATGAAATCTGCATGCATAATGTACGTCATAAAAACAGTGAGGTGAGACTCGAGGCTGCGCGAGCGCACCCGTGTGCCCACGCGCACCTATTGTAACCACCCACACCACGTCCAAACACACAAACTTAACATTTACCGTCGCAGCAACAGATCTCCCTTATGCACAGGTATTTTTCCAACGAAAAGGGACCGCAAACCTAATTTTGTTAACTTAAAAAGGACAATATTACTTATGCCGAGAATTTAGCCAGTTTCAACCCTACTGCATTAAAACACGGTGCTGTGAAGTACATTGGTGAAGTAAGCAAGTAATGTAAACTAAAAGGAACAGACACCATTCACGTCCTGTCGCGGCCGTACATAAATATCGCGTTAAATAAATCATCGGCGACATGTTTTGTGACGTTTGTATTTTTAGTTTTCGATTGTAAATTGTCAGTGCTGTGTTTATTTTATGGGAGGTAAAAAATGATAGATTCTTCGGTTGAGACGCTTTGTCATGAGGACACTCGTATGGACTGGTATTTATTAACTGGTCGTGTTGTTCGGACTAATTAAGCAGACAATGTTATATGTAAATGAGGCTGGGATACTAGAGTAACATTAACGAGAAACTTCATTTTCAACCAGTAGGTACTAAAACTGTCTATGACTTTATCCTAACCGCTTTACTAAACAATCTCGTACATAAATATACAAAGAATGAAAGTTTATTATCCAGCTAAGCTTTATATTTGTTGGAAAAACAATCCGGCAGTCGACACCACTTAAGAGGCTATTATTATCAGCTAATCGCTCAATAAACTTCAGCTAATTAGCTAATTTAACGGCCGCAATCAACTCCCGACACGCTACTAAGCTAAATGTACCAGGCACCTACATAAACCGTCTGCCTACGACCAATCGTAAAACAGATTTAAACAAACGGACCACAGTGACCGCTCACCATACGGCACCATTTTTTGCCCAGACAACCCTTGTCTTGTATTTTTTTCGTATAGCAACACTGTCTTTTTCTCTCGTATATTTATTGTTCCTTTTGTCTTATTTCTATTGGACTGGCAGACTGGCTGCAGAGAAATAGAATTTAAAGCGGATTATCTGCCCGCATGAGTCAAAATATTGAAAGTTGTGGTTACATAGGATTAGTGGACATCCTTTGTGTGAATAATGTATTGTTGTTTTCTGAAGAGCCTGTTCATAATAAATTAATATCAGGATATTAATTTATTATTGTCAAGCTCTTCAGTCTGCCATATTTTAGGGCCACAAAAAATAGTACCTCCGTCCTTAAGCAGCATCAAAGATAACTTAGATGCTAGCGCTAGAAGTAAACACGCGATCATAGTCACAGATTCATAAACTATTCTCTCTTAGCTCATGATTCTAGTTGGCAATATCAATTAGACCCTAAAACGCTGGGAAAAGTGACCATCAAAAATGCTTCTCACCATAAAGTTTAGCCTGCTTACGTAAAACCTTCGCGACATACCGTCCAACAGAGATACAGTCATTTTGGCGCGCGGGCCACAAAATGGCGACGAGATGGAGACGAGAGATAGTGGATGCAAAACCGGATTGATAGTGCTAGGTAGTGCGTCCCGTGACGTTTATTGCCATCCGGGGGCAAGAGTTATAGCATGCCCGCACTCGCGGAAACTTCGTTCCGAACTATTTATTGGCAACACTCCAGCGAAGGAAGCGACGACTAGCCCGCCGATATTAATTCATTCGTTGCTCAGCTAAAAAACATCATATTTTTTCGATAATGGCATATGTTGGTGCCAGCCGAAACGTTCATATGCAAAACAGATAACATCATCGCACTCCTGGTATTTCTTAAAGCCGCGTGTTTCACTCGATGCAATAAATGAACGCAATTATATTTTATTGCGATATTATTTCACTTTATTTATACCCTCAGCTCTATCTCTGCCAATGCGTTGATTTATTGATTTAGTATGTTTACAAATAAACCGTTTTCTCTGCGTTCCCGCCAGACGCTGTTTAACTTCGTGATGTCTGAGGCAGTGACAGGATTATCTAAATCTGTCGGCTACGTACTAAAATATCATCTTTAGAAATAAAACATACCCAACAAGTAAAAGGTACGTTACTAATTTATAACATTTTTTTATAAAAACATATTAATAATAGGTCTTTACCTATGAAATTGCCGTTTTGTATGAAAAAATTTAAATGAATTTTTTTCATGTATTTTTTATTTGTATTAATCGAAGTAATCACCCATGCAATCAATGCATCTTTGCCAACGCAGTGGCAGTTTATTGATGCCCTTCTTAAAGAAATCAGCTGGACGGGAGGCAACAAATTCTTCAAAGGCATTTTGTACTGCCTCTCGGGTATTGAATTTTTTTCCCGCCAAGAAGTTATCCAAATTCTGGAAAAAGTAGTAGTCTGTAGGCGCAAGGTCTGGTGAGTAGGGCGGATGACGGAGAGCTTCCAACCCCAGTTCTTGCAACTTGGAGACCGTCTGCTGTGCAGTATGAGGTCGCGCGTTGTCGTGCAGGAGCAGCGGAGACGAGCGATTGACCAATGCTGGTTGGAGATGTGCCAGCTTCTCCATCATTGTGTTCAATTCTTCACAGTACACATCTGCAGTAATGCTCACCCCGTTTGGTAAGAAGCTGTGTTGAATCACACCGGCGCTAGACCACCAAACAGTGACCACTCACATCACTTTTCTTGGGGTAAGTTTTCGTTTAGGGCATTGTTTAGGTGCTGAACCAGGATCCAACCAACTTGCTGAGCGCTTGCGGTTATCAAACAGAATCCATTTTTCATCGCAGGTAACAATGCGGTTCAAAATTCCTTCATTTGTGTGTCTGTTGAGCAGTGCAAGGCACGTCTCGACGCGTACTTAGCGCTGGCGATCATTGAGTTCGTGGGGCACCCATTTGTCAAGCTTTTTTACCTTGCCAATTTGACGCAAATGGACCAATATTGTTTTGACGCTAACGTCGAAAGCTGCTGCTAATTCAGCCGTAGATTGTGTATCATCAGCTTCCACAATCGCCTTTAATTCGTCATTGTCGACCAAAGTCTTCGGACGACCGCGAGGTTCATTTTTCAGGTCGAAATTTCCAGAACGGAAGCGAGCAAACCAATAACAGGTAGTGCGTTGGTTTGTAGTGTTAGCTCCGTAAACGTCGTTGATGTTGCGTGCCGCTTGTGCCGCGTTGCTGCCACGACGGTACTCATATTCCATAATTACTCGAATTTTTAACGTATCCATGATGACGAAAAAGATTTAAATGCGATGAAAATGTAACACTAATCAATAAACAAATGACTACTTTTGGAAAAAAAAAACCATGTTTTTAAAATAAAATTAATTTGAAATTAGAATTCTTAGCCAAACAAAAAATATTTTGATTTGAAATGGCCAGTACTGCAGAACGGCAATTTCATAGGTAAAGACCTAATATGTAAAACTAATTTTGATTTATTACTCAAAATATTTTCTATATAAAAAGAAACATTTCGACAACTCCATATTATAATGCAGTAAGGTATAAACAAAAAAATCGTAAAGCGCGTGAATCCCTCAAACCATAATAACGCATTTGTAAAGAGATTTGCAAAAGAAGCTGTCATTATAGTAAGCTCGCTTGTTGTGTAAACATCCGCTGGGTGAATCCGAACGCATTCGTAGGATGCCATCTTCTTTCTCGCAGTTTGGCGGGAAGATTTATGGGCAGTGACAAAGTCAATTTCATGGCACGACGCGGCGGCGATACGGCACGCCTCGGATGCCTTTATGATGGAATTTGGCATGGGCTTTTAACTGTAATTGCCCTTAAGTAAACACTTTACCTGCCAATTTGATGAATCGCCTCTGTCATTGTGATGCGATGCTTTGTGCCCGGAACAATTCAATTTCTGGAGGCTTTCGCGGAAGTAAGATTAAATGGCCGATATTAAATGGTCGCGTTGCTCGGTAGGAGTCCGGGCAAATGATCTGTAAGGTAAATGGCATTGGAATATCTAAGGCGTGAGCTCATTTGAATTCAAAGATCCAGAGATATCTTTCTGAAGGAAATAAGTTTTGGAAGCCATGGGGCTTAAATGGAAGCTTGAGGCCGTGTTTACATAAGTAACAATGTGCTAACGATAGCAAAGATATGATGAATCACAATGTGCTTGTTCTGTAGGTAAATACACCTCTGCTCAACGCCTTGGATATAGGGAATATGTATGTATTATTGAAGACTAAAACACGAAAAGCACTTTAAAATCACCATTATCTATTCTGAGGTATTTTTACAGGATATAGCTTCTAAGCGGAAAACATTATTTTAAATGTAGCGATTGCCTGTGTATATCCTGTCAAAATGTGACCTCCGCCACAACCCAGTTACTGAGTAACTTGGTACAACTGGTTGTCGAGACTGTCGGGGTTCTGTCTACCTTTAATGACAGTCAAAGATTATCAAATAACAGCCGGAACCAACGGATTAACTAGCTTTCCGAAGCGCGGAGATTATCGAAATGTAACGGAATGAATATAATGGAATGTTCACCCATCCAGGGACTAACCGCAGGGACTTTCAGTCGACCCATGCGGTTACTGATAAATAGCCCATATTTCAAAAGCTATATTTTAGTTAAGTAAAATAGTAAAATATTTGCAGGAAATAGAGCCTTATTTATGTAAATAGAATCGCTTAATGCTAAAACGACATGTCAATTGGCAAACTATGTCTTTACTATAAATTGAGAATAGTATCCAATAATCATAAATAAGTCAATGTTTTCATAGTTTCAAATTGTGTCTGAACCAAATCTGTAATTTACTTTAATGTAAACGAAACGGTAATGGAAGAAGTTGAAATAAACACTAAGTTAAGGGTTTTAGTTAGGATCTTAAATTATCAGCGCTTAACGGAGTTGTCGTGTTTGTCTACTGTGCTAGGTACTATCTATCCGTTTTCCATAACGGAATAGCGTAGTCGGAACAAAGCTCGTGCATGAAGCCCAGTATGTAGAAACCTTTTTCGGTCACAAACCTTTCAAGAATTTGTTAATTCGGCGCCCAAAAACATGTAAAATATTTATTTATATCACGTAGCATATTATACTGGTTTTATACACAAGTCCCATGATGTCTATAATAAATATTCAACGTGTTTTGATAATAAAATTCGACTAAACGGATTCTCAACTGTCGCCATATTGATTGCTTCGACAATTTTATCGTTTGTTACGCAAAGCTGTCAAATAGAATGGGATTTTTTGAATTCGAATTCCGAACACGCGATCGGGGCTTGGTATTTTTTTTCGAATGAAGAACTCACTTTACTTCGTGCGTGTGAAAAAGTTTAAAAAAGGTATGCTAGGAAATATAGGAATATTAAAAGTAGGCTGGATGGCCCTTTGGAAATGTGATGAAGATGCAAATTAATTAGAAATGGATCAAGGATCAGAATAAAGCAGAAAATTCCCTGCTCTTCGAGCGAAAGTCTAAACACGTAGATATGGAAATCGTACCTATTTTACCGACTTGCAGCAGTACAAACACAAAGCATAATTGGTCGGGAATTGAAATGGATTATTGGTTCAAACGTTCAAACGCAACAGCACCGTTGAGCGGGTTTATATGCGCTGAACGTTGACGATAGATTTAGCGCGCCCGTGACACTAGTACGATATCGGTAGCTAAGCTCAGCGCAGACATCTCGCTCTATTAGTAATTAATATGTCACCAACGAACCCTCCCAGAAACGCCACGGTTCATGGAAATGCACCGCACTACTAATATTATTACTACAAATATCTCACGTCTCCGCTACTGATTCCTAGAAAAATATACTTTTTTTCGTCACCAGCTATCCTGCCACTTTTATCCGTTCGAGCATTTTTAGTCTGTCCCGCTTATTACGTGTCTAAATATCAAGTTACACGCCACACCTGTTGGCGACGAGCTTCGTTTTATAACCGATAACGGCACGTATGATAAATGTCATATTATTTTTGGTTCGAAGTTAGCGCTGTGCATGCATCGCTCGCGGTGTTCCCCATCAATTCCAGTCGTAATGAGAAGATGCGCTGATAGTGACAGTTTCGGACGCACGGCGCCTGACAGCAGGCGTGGCCAACTAACGAGCCATGTCCCTCCACTCAAAAAAAAATAACACCGTCTTATTCAAGATATTTGTCGACGCTCGCAGTGTTTTCGTTCCAATTAATGTATCGAGAGCGCACGAACCGAGCGTAATCGATTTTGAATCTGTCACGAAGTCGACTACACGTTCCCTACGACAAGAAATCGATTATAGATTAACTGAATAGACTGGTTTTTGGAACTCAATTATTTACATTTAGTCGCATTTCTCTTTTATCTTTTGTTTTACAGATGATCGCAGTCAGACGATCGAGAGAACGTGTTCATTTGTCCCCCGCGGCACATTTTATTTGGACGTGACATAAAATCTCTCTCGGATTAATCAACGCTTTATTTATGAGCCGGTTCACAAGTGTGAGAAACCTACGCACAGCGGTAGGTGGTCACGCACGTGTGTGGATATACGCGCAGCTTCTCAACATTAATAAAGTCCGCTACTTTTCGTAATGTCTGCTTTACATGATGGGTATTAATTTCGAATGATTTGTGTCAACCATAAAACCAACGTTAGACGCCATTAAATATGTTGTAGCATGTCGTATAGAATAACACGTCGTTCGATCATAAACGTGCCTACTGCCCAGCTCGCCGGTCCACTCGATCTTGTCGATGCGATCGGGCTCGTTACGCCATTATTTCCTTCGTTCTGACAGCGAGGCACTTCATGCAAGTCGCCAAGCGTAGGTGGTCCCTATCTCGGACGCTCCCGGACTCGACTTCCTAAGTCAACAGTTCTCGCTGTGCTTTTGTTGTCACTACACTATTGTCCTTACGAGACGGAGACGGGAACAGACCTCCAACGTTCGCCACACAGACGTTCCAATAAAATCTCTATGGCTCCTTTAAAATTAAAAGCGATCGTAAAATGTTTCAATAAAGATCTGTTTTCGCAAACATTAGGAAAACATATTTCGTTTGAAGCTTTTACGACTCCATTATCATATAGATGCGTGTGGGGGTGTTATTAAAACAATATAGATGTGTGTGGCCACTGGCCGGTGCCGACCACTCGCTCCAAACGCCATTTGCACAATCTCCCGGTTAAAAGTAATATTGTTTGCATTATGAAAGCTTTTTCGCGCCATATTTAAATTTATATTGTGCGTTTTGTGTCTGCATTGGAAATGTGCTGCCTACGCATTGTTTCCGTATGCTGTTTATATCTCGCAAATTTATTGCGCTATAAACATGCATATTACTGACGAAGCATTATAGGGTAGCTTTGAATATTAAGATTTCGTTTACGAAAAAGGAACTGGAGAGTTGTCAAGTCAAATGACTCACCCTTCTACCAACCAGTGAACGCAAACACAAAAGGATCAACATTTAAATTGATCAATTAACACGATGAAGAAAGATTAGTGCAATTATAAAGACTTTTGAATACAACAGTTATTTTGAACAGTTAAGACGCAAACCTGTAATCGAATTACAGGTCGATGATACTAAATTCTTAGAACAAAATAATATGTAAAACAAAGCTTTTCTTGTGTCGTGCTTTAACCCATTCGCAAGCACAAAGGGAGGGTAACATACGATATCAATATCCGGTAGTATTAAGCCAATACCCTGTTGATAGTCCTCACGAAGTTTGCATGTACCCACGCAACAGCTTACAATGATTTAACATAAAAACCTCATTATTTACTTACGGTACGCTATAGATTGTCGCGAACATCATGCTTCCACGGCGCAGCACGTCCTCCACCACCAATCGAATACTAATTACCATTACAAAAGTGAATAATTCATTTGTCGTGTGCATAATCAAACGCCAATCTTCCCTGAGCCCTGCGAACCTGTTCCTTTTCAAAAAGGGTGGGTCTATATACCCTGGTCGGTTAGATTGGAAGCCAAGATCGTACGCATCTGTATTTTACTACGAAACTCGTTATAAACGCGAAAGTGAATGACGGATACGTGTCGATGATGAATAATCATTGATGATAATGTTTCCCGTTTCAGTGGTGTGGAAGTTTTACTGGCATATTAATGCAATTGGTTTTTGTTCAGACTGATTATGATTAGGAATGATATAAGAGCTGGATTTAAGCTAAAGAAAAGAGAGAGAAAATTGAGAGCTTAGAGATCTCTCTCTACTAACCGATTCTGTTTTTCCATCGCTATCTACAACAGCTGTAGTATCAATAGATCGAGGGTTCTAATCAAACGACACATCCTTCCGATTAAGTCTTCATCTCAACGTTTTCAGGTGAAACACACAGCTGAACACATGGTTGTTCTCCAAAATAATATACTTTTCAATTAAAAAATACGAGTGTATCAATATTTGGCCACTCCTTTTTATCGTCCAACAGTTTAGGTACACATTGGCATCACTGTATTGTAATGTAAATACAAACAGAACACAGGTTTTCCCACATCCTTTATGATTTATTTATTCGTTAGTTTCGCTCATCGTTCGTTCAATTTCGTTAATTCAGGCAGCAACACAGCCATTGTCTGACTGAATATAAAAACTGGAATCTCCATGTCTGAATACATTTATTGTTGCTGGAAGAGATTAAATCGCCTCATGATAGAGGACTATTGTCACGCCTTCACGTATATACTGAGTCTCTGATAAACCTGTGTAAATCCTTTAATGCTCTACTCTCCTCTATTCAAACTTCTCCACTATCTTGGCAGTCTGCATACTTGGCGGGCAACAGCCAACTGTATAAAAGTCCAGCTTTTGTTTGATTCTCAGAATAAACTTGCTTCTTCTATGCGGGTTATATAACAATTTTGATGTATTATAGAGTATTACATTTACGTCCTACAAGGACATACACTGACCTTATTGGTACCTAATATTCTTCAAAAAGGTCGTAGTACTCGCAACCGGCGTAACTGCCTGACAAGATGTATGAACGTAAACGAAGCAAAAGGAGTAAGTAAGGATCGTAGTAGGTGGCATACTATAGTTTCTGCCTACCCCCATGGGAAAAAGGCGAGTTCATGTTTATTTGTATGTCTATCTATGTATCTATTTCTGTACTCATTAAAAACTATTCATCAAGCTTTACTCAACACCTAATAAAAATATTGAAACACTCAATCCATGGGAATGTAATATGGCGTGAAAAGAGAGATTTATAACTAGTTATATAAATTGTTGCCAATCCGACGCTGTCTGTAATACATAATGCATAAGGCAATTTAAATTTGTATTTATTTGTTATAAATAAACGGTTTATTGAGGCAATGATGAACGTTTAGAAACGCTGATAACTTTATTGTGTTATAACTTATAACCGTTGCGAGGTTTTGATCTTCGGAAAATATCTGATTCGATTTAATTTTATAGCTCGGTCGTATAAATATTGCAGATAATATGAAAGTTAATACGGAGGGAAAAAACAGAAGCATTAAGATAAGATAAAACGATCTGAATGTTGCCGTTGAAGATGCACAAGTGAGAGTCAAATAAGCCAAAATCAATTTATTTCAATTAGACCATAAGAAAATATACTTTTGAAAGTCAAATAATACAAGTCAAATAGAACAAGATATAGAAGAATTGGCAAGAAACTCCATACTTACTATAAGCTTAACGCAATAGGGAAGACAAAAGACCCAGTAAATCCGCCGTGATAAAAGAGCAAGGTTAGGGGTTGTGAATGCCCGATGCAGTTGTGGAGGTCCAAAAGCAAATCGAACTGTTAACGAGAACCTTTAGGTGGCATTCTTATTTCGATAAGAATATCCAATCAAAGCAAAAGCATCCATTTGATCGGATGTACAACTTTGTGCAAAAGTGTGGTGTATAAAGATCTGGTGTTAGAGGTGGATAGCTTTCAAAACATATACAATTAGAAGTAAGTACATACATAACATAACATCACGCCTGTATTGCCCGAAGGGTTGGGCAGAGGTGCACTTACCTGCAGTACACCCACATTTCACCCGTTATGTTTTTAAGTCCCATGTAATAGGGGGTGAGTCTATTGCCATCAACTTGGCACACATCCAGACTCTAGGCTGCTACTGAGAAATTCCTTATGAAAATTCCCCATAACATATTGATCGACAAGGGAATTGAACCCAAGACCTCAGAGAAGCTCAAGGTCTTCACTCAAGTTTCCGACCAATAGACCTACGCGGCAGATGATGACATGATTCTTTTTTTTTTTAATCTGCATCCCGCAGTTTGACTTTTAGGGTTATTAACCGCTCAAGCGAGCTTTCCTGTGGGGAATTAATGAAAATTAAGTCCTCCAACCAAAGCCCCAGTACAAGAAACAATATATGTAAGAAATATCAAAATAATAGCATATCTTATGTGTATAAGAATTGTACACAAATGACAAAACTCGTACAGTAACCAATCAGAGCTATGCGCTGTACAAACGCGCAGCCTGCCACTGTGTTGGTCTGTTTGCGCAGGCGTGTGCTATCAACTGATTAAACAAATATGTACTTACCAGCGAGTATGTACCCAACACCAACATACGTTACATTTTTAGGAGAAATGGAATGTATAAAATAATATTATGGTAAATAATTTGGCTTTTCGAAGCTTATTCTGCCAGCTTATTAGTAGCATGATGGCATCGTAGGTCTAGTGGTTGCAAGCGCTACTGCTGAGCGTAAGGTCTGGGTTCGCAGCACGGGTCGGGCAAAGTGATGTTGGGTTATTCCATCAGGAATATTTAGGTAGCAGCCCGAAGTTTGGATGTGTACCCGGTTGATGGCAATAGGACTTACACATAACTATCAAAATGTGTATGTACTACTATAGGTACACCTCTGATCACACCTGGGGGGAATACAGGCGAGATGTTATGCTATGTTCATTGGGTAACTTTTCGAAAGAATTTGTTTCAAGTATTCAAAATTATTGACATTTCGTATTACTGAGAAGGCAGTGGCTGTTAATTTTACTGTAATTAAGCCCATGTATGTTTATTAATCACTAAGGATTCTGTGATTATTGAAATATTAATCGTTACATTTAACAGTGCACACAGAGTTCCGCATCGAAGATAATTTGATTCGCAATAAACATCGTATTACCATATAATGTAAACTGTCCACACATCAACTCACACGCAGCTTTATCTGACATATTGAGTTGACAAGCTCGATGATAATTTACAATGATTTAATTTTAGCTCCGAATCGAGTACGCTCGCGGTCAGCGTGCCAATCAGGCTGCCACTCACTCCAGCTTCGAAATGCAACGAATTGAGTATCGAGTTAATTTTGAAATTAAGTTACATTATGTTGTGAAGCGAGAGTTAATAGTAACAATGTAAGCTTGTAATTAACAATGTGAAATTGCATGACTTTCCACTGCCGCTTTGGCCCAAGCACTATTGCTGATCATAAGACCTTGGGTTCGGTCCCAGGTCGTGTAAAGTGCTATTGTATTTATCCACCTGGAGGTTGTCAGTAGCAGCCCGGAGTCTGATTTGTGCCCGGCTTGCTGGGATTTAAACATAACTGGCGAAACGTGGGTGTACAACAGGAGCACCTCTGCCTCATTCTTCGAGGAATAGAGGCGTGATGTTATGTTATGGAATCGCAAGATGCATCGAAATCGATAAAATCGTCATCTGTAGATACTGATCTTCCTTCCTACATGTTTAAACAAGAAACCAGTTGAAATAAACAACAGAATATACCAAGACTACGGCGTTAAGTCCCTGAATACTACTTAACTGAAAAACTTACTCAAGCAGCAATACCGTTCCGAACTCCAAACGAAAATATATCGGCATTATTTTCCGTGCGGTGCCGTGCATGCGGCGCAATGCTCTCCGCGCGGCAATAACCGGTTAAATTACCGCATAAATTATAACCGGACGGCGTTACCGACTACCGGGCGAGCGCTCCGGAGCGGCCGCGGACGCGGGCGGTACACTTTGTTACGGAATAAGCCAGCCTCCACTTAATGATGCATTATTTCTTCTTATTATGAACTGCAAATGAGTTGAGGTTTAAGTTTCGCGGGCTGGACTTCTGGTTTTGAAATTAATGTCAGTATAACTGAAGCGCTTTTTACATTTTCCATTTTCAAGTAATTGTCACCATCTTTTGTGGTGATAACTTGGGCCATTGTTTTAAAGATACCTTATGTGAAACCCAGTTAATTAAATATTGACTATCCTTGCTCTTGGCATCATACATTTTCAAAATGAAATAAGAATGAAACAACAATTAAATTCTCACTAAAATAAATACAAAAAAAGATATGAAAACCATGTCATCCGATGTTCGAACAGAAGCACTATTCATACGAGTACATGGCCAGCCAGCCATCTATCCACTAGAAACAAGTGAACATTTTTTACTAAAAAAAATTGGCAATTTTGAAACTAATCTGCGCACAAAGGTCGTTGGCGAGCGATCACGCGGAAATTAAGCGGTCGGCATGCGCCGCGACTAACGATGCATCGCGCGGCGCGGCACAAATCGCGCGACTAAAACGACGCACGCGCGACTGATCGCGTTAACACCCATTACCCAGCCGATGCTCGCGTTGATTTTCAACAGATGTTTTTACTGGGTACGATGTTCAAGGTTCTTCTTTTTTCAGAGCTTAAGTTAAGGTTGTCAGTAGTATTGTAGAGGAAAGAGAAAAAGTGCAGGTTAAAGCCCTGGCAACTAACGCTTATATTGATGAGATGCTTAGCATTTAAATAAAATTCACTACTGAACCGCACTTACCTGAATGTTCCATTCATATTGAGTCATACCTGAACATATATGTACATAATATACATGAACGAGAGAGTCCTACTCAACAAGTTCTAAGCATCTAAATTCAGAGTTGAATGCTTATAAAAGAATTAAGAAAAATAAATCCACCACTGCTATTTATTTCCCACAAATTCCACAGCCAGACACGGACATATTACGTAATTTATTGAAATTTGAAAGACGAAAAACTTTACCTAACAACTCCCAAGTAAAACTATAAATCAACATGACACGTGTCAGTTTCCTGTTCCCAAGCCGGCGCGGATAATCGGCAAGAATATCGAATAGATATTCGGAATACGTATCGATACATCGACAAATAAATACGAGTAGTCGTACAAACGGCCAGTGCGTACGCGGCCTACATAATTCATGAGGTGGTCAGCTGTGACTGCGTACAAGCCGATATTGCAAGAGTTTTGGGTCTCAACGAATTAAAAATGTAGTACTTTGGTACTTTTGGATTGGAAGGACCGACATTAAAATAGGGACGGATTGGAAAGTTGTTCTGTGTCTGTTTGTTTATCTATGGTAATCATTGGTTTGGTAGATCACGCCTACGCGTTTGACTAAACGATAGACAACAACTAAGCTTTATGCAGATTAGGGTGAAAACTGTTGCGAGTAGTTTATTTTTGTTAAAACCGCTTTTATTGCTCCCCAATCACGCCAGACTTTAAAAAGCTGGTATCGATGCAGCAGAAAAATTAGGTCTTATAAATACAACTATTCTTTAACCTTTTCACATTGTCAAGAGGTAAATTAATCCAGAAAAACCAAAAAAGATAAGGATATTTCTTGTGCATGCTGCAGATAGATTAACTTACCTTTTGGGGTAAACAAACCCAAACCACTAAAGACAATATTTATGACCATGCATACAACATCTCTACCCTCTATAAAGTCGGCACTAGAAGCATCCTCCAATAAAAGGCATCTACATATTACGAACGCGGCAGTAGGTACACTAGGTACGTTCTCCTTCCAATCGCACACATCGGCATATAACCACTCTATTACAAGGAATGCCAGCTAATTGGTAGTTAGCAGTAAGGCAGTAAAACGCCTCATTACCAATTCTGCCGACGCCGAGGTTCGGAGACGTGTCAATTCGACTAATTTGCAAATATATCGGCAGCGGATGCTTTAGAGGACATTTAGCTATCATAGAATATCAATGTGGTTATATTTTATTTATTGGATCTGATATACATAAATATTAGAATCTCTAGGAATTATATAAAGATGGCGGCTGATAATAAAATGTATTATGATGTGGTATCTGTATAAGATGGATGCCGCCAAATGGTGACGTTATTAATACAAGGTCAAAGGAAGCATTCTGAATGTCTTGTCAACCATTCTCGTAACATTAAGTCTTTTGAGATTATTTTCTTAGTAAGGATATCTGCAGAAGAGGACATGATTCTCCTCTCTGCCCTGACTACGAGAATGGGTGATGGATGACCTGTGAAAAGAGAGAAATAACGCTAGAATTACCATTTTTTAATAAATTTGTTTTTGTCGTAATACTTTTCATATGCACATCTTATGTGGCAAATTAAACATTTTTTCCTTCTTTTCTTTAAATACAATGGTGTGGATTCCCATAACGCACCTCAGCAAACAATTGCAGGCTCTTGAGTATGCTTGGCAGCGTAGTAATTGTGGATTTAGCTTCAGAGGTATTACATGTGACCTATCAAGCTTAACGCTCAGTAATTTCAGTTATTCTGATTACTTAACTAACAGACGCTGGTGAGTATAATGACACTTACTTCCAAGTATCCCTCATTCTTACCTTAGGCGAAACAGTTTAAAATTAACTCGTTTTAGGATTGAGAACCGGAGTGTAACCGGAGCCGCCATTAAGGGCGCCGTGGAGTTACCAGCAAATTGTTTAGCTGCTTAATTAACTGAAAGTAATCTGGCTCCGGTGACGTCACTACCAGGCCCCATCCCGTAAGCCTTCACTATATTCCATTGGTTTTTTACGAAAAAAAGTAGGTGTTTACAAAAAAATAAGCATTTTAGAAAATGTTATTATATTATAGATTAGTAAAACAAATATAAAATCGTTAACATCCATCCCCTAACACAATTTATTTGGGGTCGGCACGTGTCCTCTACATCCATAAATGCATTTCTCAATTGTCACCTGCTTTCTAACCATATCATCTGTGACAAAATCCACCCATAGTTTCTTTGTTCTTCTACACACATTCACACTCAAAACTTGCCTCTCGACATATTCCTCATTCCTCCGCGTCACACGCCCATACCATACAAATATAAAACACCAATTATAATAAAAATACTCATAAACTATTGATATTTTGAAAGCTCTCCTAATAGGAATGGGCGACGCGAAAAGTAACCGTTTAATCAATATGATCACAACCCGATAAAGATTTTATTTAGTTTTGTATAAAATCTGATCTTTGATATAAGATATCCGTGGTGCGATACTATCTGGATATTGTCGTAAACAGAGAGGTGTTAATGTTGCCAGTATTTGCATATTAATATGAAGCATCTTGTTCATTGGTTCGTTCACCCCGATCGGCTGCGTAACTATTACTTTATTGGTTGTTTGTATATTTTAGCATATTATTAGTTTGCTAGACATTTCCAATTCAAGTGATTTGTTTGCGAACCTCTTTTGTTTTGTCTTTTCTCATTGGCTTACAATACCTACACATACAACTGAATGTCTGTGGTTCTATTTTTTCCCTCGATAATCATCTACCTCCTTATTATTAAACGTGGTATTAACTTATTCCAAACTTAACTCACGAAACATGTATGGTAAACTTGTAAACCTGAAGGTTATATTGTTAGTAACTTTATTCCAACTTTCATTAATAAGGGTTGTAAGGATTGCGGCAGCTGTGACATTTTAAATTACATATACGTAAATGTCATAAAAAGTACATACGTAAATGTCTTTTCCTTGCAGCATTATTGTGTCAGTTTGTAACACTGTGGCCTGTGAATTTCCAAGCAAGCACTAAAGACTTTTCAGCAACCTCAACCTCAGAAAAACCTCTTACTGAACATCTCAGAACCAGCCTGCATCATCCCACGACTTCATTCTGCATGTATGTATAAGGGTCATCTTACTATCTATAAACCCTACGATCAATTCGCCTAGCAAACACTGTATTAATACTCTGTACAGAGCCCGTCAATAAATCAAAACCACGATCATACTCTTAGCTTTCATATCGGTGCGTAGGAGCGCAAATAAAAGACGATCGGTGGTCGTGTGTCGTAAATAATGTAAGGTATCGATTACTATCCGTTAGTACAACGCCTCACTCTGCCTCCTGCTGCGTGCTGCGCGCCTGGTATCGCAGACGTTTAGATCTCACGATATGACGGAACGACTGCTTTTGTGGCTTGGAGGTATTTGAAATCTAATATTGGGCAAAAAGCTTTTCTACACACATGGGTTCGACGTTATAGGTGCTCTGCAATAAACAGTATACAAGTATATCAAAGGTCCTTTTAGATTATTTAACAACAAAATCCATTTTATGTAAATACTTATTATACCAATATCACACCAGACCATATAAAATAATTCCTCGTATCCAAACACACCGCGCGGTCGCTCCATGTAAAGCTCCCTCGTAACTTAATTCGATAAAATTGTGTAAAATAAATAAATTAAATTACCTCCGTCCACTGGCCGGGCCGGTCCGATCGTTAAATAATTCAATTCTCCATCGTTTCTACCTACATAATATCACTATATTGGTTGCTGTCAAAATGTTAAAAACTACACCTGTGCGCGTGTGAACGATTGCGAAGTGAGATAGCTTAGGAATGGCCACACAGGCGCGGGCGCAGCTCTTGAATGGCGGATGACATTACATTCATGTTTTCTGATCTTCATTAAAATGTTTCTGGGTATTGTGAAATAAAGGTGTGTCATCCTCTTGCTGTGGTGGTCTGATGCATTACAAGAATGATCTAAACTTACATCACATGAATTCTTTAGTACCTATGTTATACAATATTGATGGAGCAGTTCATTTTCGTTCAGTTTCAAATTACATTTCTTAGTAAAGCCATTAGAGGCAAGCTACTGGTTGTCTGATCACATATAAGATCTAGCAGTCCGAACACGCAACGTAATAGTTTACAACCTCCCATAAAACATGGTCTATTTTTTACTTCAGTTAAACTTGCAAATCGCATTCATAGGCTGAAGATTTATTTAACATATTATTATCAAGTAATAATTTACATGTAAAATGCGCGGGGGGGCTGAGTTCTGCGCCCGCGCAGTTAATCAGACGCCCACCTAGGGCACATTATTGTTTATAATTGTCTAGACACGCGACTGGAGACGTAGGCGCATTTCCAGCGATGCTAACTGGATTGGATTTGTCACGGATTAATCAGCAAATGGAGAGATCAGATTTTCCTTTGAATCAAACGACGTTAGGGGAAAACACGAAGAAAGATTTGTGAGTCATGGATTTACTGGGCTTGATTCTTAATATGCTACAGTGTGTAGTCGTGTCTACCAACCAATAAATCTTGGTTCTGAGAATAAGTCTGCAATCGTGATCAAAACATATTTTATTGTTTCTGCAAACGTCCTTTAGTGCGGTCGTGTTTTGTTTCATCACAGTTAATGCGAGAAGCAGAGTACCTAACCAAAGAACTTAATACTTTTATGTACTGGAGCGGCTGTAGCTTGTTTTATCATCACTGATTAGTCACTGGTGTTACCGATCCTGTTCCAACAAGCCGACAAGGACCGAGTTAGACTTGCCCGTCGTAGGGTCCGTACCTTAGTAGGGAAAATAATATTTCCATTTTCGAAGTATATTTAAATAGTAAGTTTACTGTATAGGTTTTTACGCTGATTACTAAAAACTGAGCTAGTTGGAGACATTTTCTATTTTTCCTGTAATATTCACATCCAATTAGATTTATTTCAAATTTTTAGCTTACAAGGCAGAGATTATTATATTATCCAAAGTCAAAAAATATGCAGCAAAATAAAAATATGAAAATTTCAACCCCCCATTTTGACTCGTACTGAATTTTTTCTTTCTTTGGAATTGGCATTCAGCATGGCAATGTTGTCAGCCTTTTGGGTACTTTACCAGTTGACAGTCATCGCTGTCGAATGGATGACATTTTGTTATAATTTACTGTTAGGTTTAGTCAGTTAGTAGATAATTAATTGTTCTGTTTTAATATGTGCACTAAATAAATAATATTACTCTCACTTGATGTATGTACGTAGATTTAGGCATTGTTTATAGCTATTACAAATCTCAAGTCAGCAAGACAGAAGCAGACAGACAGACAGACAGACAGACAGACAGACAGACTAAGTATTACCTTATGGGTTCCTATTTTAACATTTTGGTACAAAACCTTAAAACGCTAATATCACAGCACCAATGCGGACGCCAATACCTATAATAATAATAATTTTATAATAATAATTTATATATAAAAGTATTACAAAAATGTACATTTATGTGCAGTAGTGTTATTTCTAAAACAATGGTATAATTAACTAAAACTAAACTAAAACTAAAATACGTTTATGACAGGTGCAAGTCGGTAATGATGGTTCGAGATTACAATGTTAGATAGCGACCCGCCTGATCTAGGTTAATTCAAACCTGTGTTTCAGGCCATCACTTTACATTTAATTTAAAGAAAGCACTAAAATTTAAAGTTAAACTGAAATAAAATAATCTATAGAAAAAACTATGAATTGTCCTGTGTAATTGACCTGTTTAACATAAGAACTTAATAAGTAGCTTTATAAGTAGGTTTCGAAAAAGGAGATCTTGTCATAACAAACGTTATTTAAATAAGATAACGAGAGTCCTTGTCAGTTGTCAGTCGATGACTTTGATCCATAATTAAATGTAAGAAAATCCTAATCTTACACAATATACGGCCATTAGTATACTCAGTTTAATAGCTATATATTGTGACTTTATGGGAAAGAAAAGATAAATATCGTACCTATGTATAACATGATTATTTTCTGATACCTAATCTCTGTAGGATCTTAGTCATATCGAGATCGCAAGCTGTGATGAGATGTTATTGGCATCACCATTCTATATCAGGTCATTTGCATATCTTTGTAGTCTGTTAGAAAATGCCACTATGTATCTTGGTAGTCTTTCTCCTTATTATTTTTTACTCAAGCTCTTCATGACTTTTTGAACACATTTACTGTGGGACTACCCACATATTTTTAGACCATTTTCAACCAAACTTACTAATATTTGCTGGAAAGTTCTTCCTTTTCTCTATCTCTTCACTTCTTCTTTCCAATGAAAACACAAGGACATGGTGAAGGGCGGGCGTTTAGGGGGTTTTTTTGACATTAAACAAGTACTGACCCTCACGACTCTCACCCTAATTTGAACAAATTAATTTTAATCACACTACGCACACTGTTAGTTCTTAGTAACCGAACACAGTAGTGATATCCACAGTATAGTGCTGCAACATAAACGTTACGTTATCAGTGCCGTCAGTCATCCCTACAACATAAACTATGAGGTATCATTTTGATACCATAATTGACTAAATCGACGTAGTGTCGGGTCAGAGGGGCGGAGTTGCGAAATGCTCGCGTAGGGCACTCTTGCGCACGTCGAATGCGATTAGTGCCCGTATTCCTCCACTAACAGGGCTGGCAGCTTTACAAAAGTTAAATAAAAAATGACGTCATTAGATAACTCTGAATGGTTAATAAATTTCAGAATTCCCTTATGTCATGTTCAAATTATACAAACATAATGTATATACGCAGTTGATTTCAATACAGTATCCGATACATTATTAACGCTATTAAAACGTACAACAAAATTAATATAATATGAGAGCTTTCGTTCGTGACAAATGAGTGCAGTGTTGCCATAACAAAAATGTGGTGTGTAACATGGCAATACTATTACGATTTATTGCGTTTAATATGCCTACGGGTACGATATTGATACATTTTTCGATTGTGTATTTAAATGGTCGTGATTAATTGTTTCCACAACGGTTGATAAATTTAATAGAAACAAAGCGATGTTTGGAAATTCAAATTAAAAGCTTATCATTTCACGAAATTACTGAAAAACCATGAAAATACCAACTAACCAATATTTCAAATATGCTTATTACTAACCCATTAAACAATTTCCATTGTACTCGGGTGAGTATAGTGAAAATTGGTTGACGGGTTCACGAAAAATAACTTCTTTAGAGTTCAAAAGAAAATACTTTTTGTGAACCCATCAAGCGTTAGTTTCTGATAAGAAGCTACCACTTTTTGAATCGCCACTGCTAAGCATGTTATTAGGATTTTTCATAAGGAACGTCTGAGTAGCAGCCCGGAGCGGGATGTGTGCCCGATTGATGGCAATAGGCTCACCCCCTATTACATGGGACTTAAAAACATAACTGATGAAATGTGAGTGCACTGTTAAGTTACCCTTCGTGGAACACAGTCCTTACCCACCCAATTTTTAATCACTTGATCAAAACTCTGACAAAACATAAATCACTTTCCCACTTTCTCATAACCCCGGAGCCCTGAGGGCAGCCCTACTGCCGGCGTGCGCCCGCGCAACTGGTTCAAGGTTGTCCGTAAGAATGCGGCCCGTATGCTCCACTCGCTAATTTGGTCAGGCACTCTATTGCCTTATACGGCGCCACGACGATTGTTCGCGTTCAGATTAGAGCTGGCTATGATTTATAGCAGAGCTTGAGAGTGTACGTTGGTTTAATTGTCTGATTGCGCATGATAAATGTTTCATTAGGTGTATTGGGTCTACTAGTTGTTGCCTGTGACTTTGTGCGCTCACAAACTTCAATTTATAGAATTTTTATAGAATCAGAATTCTGAAAACATTAAAAACACTCTCTAAGCATCATAATAAATTATCAGGTTTCTATCATGAACTGTGCTGCTTCAGTTAAATGGAAGATAGAGAGATGTTAGTCGTAAAATATCTGTGTCAGAAGCCGGGGTGTCTAAAAGCCTAAAGTAGGATATTGCAGTGTCTCCACTGTGTGCTTTGCAGAGGTCAAACGGCTAGCGCTCCGTGCCAATGCTCCTACAAACTAAATTGCATCCTGTATTCATGACAACCCAAACACTTCCAGTGTAACTGGAAGCAAAACAAACTCCAACAGCGATGATGAAAGAACTATGTTTGCTCCAGGGCAATTCGCATACAATTAGAGTAAGATTTACGATCCAAACACAAACTAGTATCTTAGTTAATAGCATGACAATACATAACAAATGTTCAATTAAATTGTTATGTAAATGGTGCGGCAGTAACAGTTGGGCAAGAACATTACCGGTATAGTGTATACAAGTGTGGCCTTTCTCTGCGCGGGCAAAAACTGTTCCAATTCCGTGTAAGGGCATGTAATGGAAATATACAGCGTGTTAAGTGCTTGTTAGCCTGGACGTAGACAGGCCTAAGTCTTGGCTCGAATTAGGGAAATGCGTCATTATCGTGTTAGGAAACGCTGGTAATTTGTACCTAAGTGGTAATAGGTTTCCTGTACCAGTTGGTCACAATTGCAGTCTTTGTTATCAACGGTTGTGAGGGTACCGAATCGTGAGAGGGATAGCAGCTGTCTGTTCCTGTTTGCTGGTAGCTAAGCGTAATAACTGCTGTGATCGTCATCTGTTTGTCAACATTTTTCTGACGTGGTTTTTAGTGAAGATATGAAATTACTGCTGGCTTCCAAGCTTCCACCACATGTTATTATTATATGTATGTAATTATAATACACCTGAAGACTACATTCGTTTTTTTTAAACGTGATCATCTCTAGAACTGCCAGTCGGATTTTACAAAATTCTTTCTCCATTTTAAGGCCCAATTCTTGAGAACGTTATTGGCTATTTAACATCATGCTACGACCCTTAATTAAAGGACACAGGTTCTAATTATTTCCTTTTAAATAGCTGAGATTCGGCTCCACGTACTCAAAGGACTGTAAGCCAACTATTAAAAGCAATATAAAATGTTAAAAAGAAAAGGGCATACAGCCATCCTTGATCACTCCAAAATTAAACATACAAAAAGGAACAAGCGATAGAGTATCATATCACCTATAACAGTCATAAGTTGACAAGGAAACATAAAGTGTATGTTGCGGTCGTGTCGGGATAACGGGTTCGAGTCCCGGTCGCTCACGGGTATACGTTACAGTAACGCGATATGTTACTTTTTGTTAGCTCTGTGTAACTGTCGCAGCTTGATGCTATGTTGGGGTGGTCTTGAATCGTAAGAATAATATGTATTGTGGAGAGCCTTATGGGTATACATTATTACACTCGTCTTCTGCAGGAAGTATGAAGGAATGTAGGTAACTACTTCCCTCTCTCGCGAGAGGACAGTGGAAAATAACTACATAAATTTGTTATTCGTTTTTGAACTCATTCAATTTGGGAGACTGTCTCCTTTGGTTCTTTACTACCTTACATTCAAAATTTGTAAACTTAAAGTACAATTTCAATGGTTTAGGGAAATAAAAATAATTATTTATTATTATCTCATTTATTCCTCAAATGTACATACAAATTACATTTTTAAATATTTCAATACAAAAATTAAAAATGTCGTGACTGTAATTTCATAAATATGCTCAAAAACAGAGATATTATGAGTTTCACTCAAGGTGACAACACATCAATGCTGAATGATCCATCCCTAGTAAATACTGCATAGACTGAAATTAATTCTAGAATTAATTCACAGCCTCAGGATCACCCTTATCTTCAAGTATAAAGAGCAATAACTGAGTACCACGTAACAAGGCAGTCGTAATGACAAGTTTGTTATCTTGTAAACCATCACATTAGTGACTGTTAACGATTTGGCGTTAATACTAACTGCAGGTTAAAACATTAGAGCGTCGTTTGTCTGTAGACCTTGTAGACTCTTTGTCTGTGGCTACAATTATTTGTTTGTCGTCTAGACATGGTAATATTATCGATATCCAACGTTAGTAGAAGTTTGAGAAATATTTTATAGAAATATTATAAGTTAGATATTGGTAGAGTTTCTTTTACTTTTAGTCGTTCCGAGTACTCAGATGCTCGGAAGTCTGACAAACGGTGTAACCAAGTGGTGTCCTGTTCCCAGCAACTGGGTTGTGGAGGTTAGGTAGGCAGTCGCTTCATGTAAAGCACTGCATGGTACCCGACCCTAACATAGTTGGAAAAAGGCTGGTAGATGATGATGATAAGAAGACTTCTTTTAATTCATGTTTCAAACATTGAATATAAAGGGGGAGGGAGGTGGAGGGGGATAAGCCGATTTAAAACACAAAACAAATGGAGTTACACAAAATAAAAAAGGAAATAATTCTATTTAATGTTTCGCTATGTCAAACAATTGCTTGCCGTTTCATAGGAATATTCCACTGTTAAAGATAGTCGTACAACAACGAAAGATAAATAGAGCTAGGACTACACATACTTCATAAAACTCAATTCTAAAACTTACTTCCCTGTTAAAAGCTTTTAAACAAATATAAGTCAAACTGTCGTCCAAAAATACCTGAAACTGTCAGAGCCAAAGGGTGGCGGATTAAACCGTCCGCCACGCGTAAGCCCGATGCAACACTGCAAATGAAGTTACAGAAGGTCCACCTTACCAGGCTGGAGGACCTAGACAATATGATATTTTATCAGTGATAACGACTGACTACCTATGTGTTGGGGCGTAACTCCCAACGTTTCATTGAAAGTAGGACAAGTTGGTGGAATGTACAGCGTTGCTCGTACACTATGACACTTCTATAATATCAACTTGTGTTAAACACTTGGGTTTGGGTGTGCTACTCTACCTTTCAATCCATTTATCACTATGAAAAAAGAACACGTGATGAGCTACGGGTACGACACGTGATGTGCTACGGCTACGACACGTGATGTGGTACGGCTACGACACGTGATGTGGTACGGCTACGACACGTGATGTGCTACGGCTACGACACGTGATGAGCTATGGCTACGACACGTGGAGTGCTACGGCTACTACACGTGATGTGCTACGGCTACGACACGTGATGAGCTACGGCTACGACACGTGATGAGCTACGGCTACGACACGTGAAGTGCTACGGCTACTACACGTGGAGTGCTACGGTTACGACACGTGATGAGCTACGGCTACGACACCTGAAGTGCTACGGCTACTACACGTGAAGTGCTACTGCTACTACACGTGAAGTGCTACGGCTACGACACGTGATGTGCTACGGCTACGACACGTGATGAGCTACGGCTACGACACGTGGAGTGCTACGGCTACGACACGTGATGAGCTACGGCTACGACACGTGAAGTGCTACGGCTACCACACGTGGAGTGCTACGGTTACGACACGTGATGAGCTATGGCTACGACACGTGAAGTGCTACGGCTACTACACGTGAAATGCTACGGCTACGACACGTGATGTGCTACGGCTACGACACGTGATGAGCTACGGCTACGACACGTGGAGTGCTACGGCTACGACACGTGATGAGCTACGGCTACGACACGTGAAGTGCTACGGCTACTACACGTGGAGTGCTACGGTTACGACACGTGATGAGCTACGGCTACGACACGTGAAGTGCTACGGCTACTACACGTGAAGTGCTACGGCTACTACACATGAAGTGCTACGGCTACGACACGTGAAGTGCTGCGGCTACTACACGTGAAGTGCTACGGCTACGACACGTGAAGTGCTGCGGCTACTACACGTGAAGTGCTGCGGCTACTACACGTGAAGTGCTACGGCTACGACACGTGAAGTACTGCGGCTACTACACGTGAAGTGCTACGGCTACGACACGTGAAGTGCTGCGGCTACTACACGTGAAGTGCTGCGGCTACTACACGTGAAGTGCTACGGCTACGACACGTGAAGTGCTACGGCTACTACACGTGAAATGCTACGGCTACGACACGTGATGTGCTACGGCTACGACACGTGATGAGCTACGGCTACGACACGTGGAGTGCTACGGCTACGACACGTGATGAGCTACGGCTACGACACGTGAAGTGCTACGGCTACTACACGTGGAGTGCTACGGTTACGACACGTGATGAGCTACGGCTACGACACGTGAAGTGCTACGGCTACTACACGTGAAGTGCTACGGCTACTACACATGAAGTGCTACGGCTACGACACGTGAAGTGCTGCGGCTACTACACGTGAAGTGCTACGGCTACGACACGTGAAGTGCTGCGGCTACTACACGTGAAGTGCTGCGGCTACTACACGTGAAGTGCTACGGCTACGACACGTGAAGTGCTGCGGCTACTACACGTGAAGTGCTACGGCTACGACACGTGAAGTGCTGCGGCTACTACACGTGAAGTGCTGCGGCTACTACACGTGAAGTGCTACGGCTACGACACGTGAAGTACTGCGGCTACGACACGTGAAGTGCTACGGCTACTACACGTGAAGTGCTGCGGCTACTACACGTGAAGTGCTACGGCTACTACACGTGAAGTGCTACGGCTACTACACGTGAAGTGCTACGGCTACGACACGTGAAGTGCTACGGCTACGACACGTGAAGTGCTACGGCTACATGACGTGTAGCTTTACAGCCAAGGCAATAGATTTGACGCGAGCCGACTACGAGACGTGAAGCAGTACGGCTAGTTGTTACTATGGTTTATTCGAAAAAATCTCGAACAGAAGGCGTAAAAAAATACGTGAGCCTTCTGTTTTTCTGTATTCTGTGGTGTTATCGCGGTGGCCTATCTGTCGCTAGGCGGATTACGCAGGTACGCTTAAAATGAACGGATATTAAAATACTCATCACACATCACAATCATGTGACATGATAAATTTCATAGAATTTTTGATGACCGCTTGAGATCGGATTGTGATAAGAAAAGAGCACATGTATCAGATTATGCTTAAAGTTGTAAGTTTTTATCTTTATTAAATATCAATTCTATTTCTTAACATATACCGACACAAAAGTAAAAATTAATTAGAAAAATGTTATAATTAAAGATACCACGTAGTTAAAAAAAGACAATGGTATTCTGAAGTAGACATTTCGAATTGTTTAATAACATTTGAGTAGAAAACATAAGGCAGTCCATGCAATTTGCCACACCATGAAAATAGTCAGTTAATCGATGCAGCGAACAGTTACAAGGCCTTCATTATTCACCTTGATTGCACATTCCGAAGTAGATTTACTGCATTAATTGTTGAGCTACCTCCTATTGTGCCTAATACCTCAGTAAAGCTACCTAGGACATATGAGATTATTGCATGAGAGTTGCCTATGCAACCACATAAATGTTATCTAGATAGAATTCTAGAAATTAAGTAAGTACAAAAGATAAAGATGAACTGAAACCACATTAAACTGTTGAAAACCAACGGCACATCCGACAGTTCCTGGAAAAATAGAAAAAGTACTGCTTATTAAATAGTTAGAACAAGAAATGTGTAGTTCATTGACTTAATAAGTAACTAAATACTTATAAAGCTCTAACTTCTAAAACTAAAACTTATCTAGAGCTTTCAGAGTACTTATCATGCGGGTACTCATCCTATGACACTAAAACAATGGAACGAACGTCGCCAACTAAAACTACACACAAATAAATAATCCTATTCACAGTTGGTACCTCGCAATAGAACGTATTTGAATAACGGTGCAAAGATTAACTCCTGTCGCGTCGCGACTGTCCCGCCAAATTTATAGTCTGTGGTCCCGCATGCCACTGTCGCTTTTTATGTTCTATTGTTTTTGGTTTAAATGATGAATGCCTTTATTGGTTTTAGAGGACTAAAAAATATGGCTTAGTCTTGTTCTACAACTACTCAAACTTGTTGTTTGTTAGTCACTGGTCACAGTTCAAAAGATACTGCGGAATTTTATGAAGCATAGTTGTGCCCTGCGGTTTCACGCACTCCTGAGAGTCGTAGCGTGGTGTGAAATAGCCCATAACCTTCCTCAAGAGTTGGGCTATCAAATGCAAAAAGATTTTTCCTAATACGACTGGTGTTCCAGAGATAAACAAAAAACAAACAAACTCTTCAGCTTTATTATACTAGTATAGATGAGTACTTTGGAGGGAAGGCCGATTGCCAGCAATGACTGTGGTAGGCTGATTTTAGTGATTAATCCGATCACTGCCCAAGAACACGTGGGCGTAGCAATTTAATCTGACAACAGCGATATCGATTGCCAATTAGGTAAACCCTTTCATTAAGCTTTAGAATCGGATAACAATTTTATTTTTAGAAATAGCTCTATTTTAGAGTATAATCTTTAGATCTTCCAAGGATAAATTGTTTTTTTTTCTCTATCAAAACGGAAAAAGGAATAAGCCACAGACTAATTGTTCCAGAATTAGAACTTGTATCTAAAATAACAGAGTTACAATAAAAATAGAAGTAACCCCAACAATTACTAGCTATTAAAATTGTTACAAATCATAGTTAACTAGCTCATGCCGCGGCGCTGGCTGCAATAACTCTCGCTAGGAACACAGGGCTAATGGCTTATTGAAACCATATTGTTCATGAATAACGAGCTGGCTCAACGGGCCCCGATTTACCAGGATTAAACATCTGTTCACATAATACCTCGGCTTCTGATAAATATCGGAGTGAGCACGGATTGTGACTTTCACGATACTGACTATGAAAACAGTATCGTTCGAGGAATGCTTTTATATACATTGTATTAATGTGTGTGTTACTTCTTATTAGCTTGGTAACTATTATCTCAAACGAATTAATTTGTCTTATTCGGTCTTTGAGAAAGACACGTAATACATTTTTTTTTTAACACCAAATCTCTAATTTTTAGGTAGTTTTCAGAATTTGTTTTCTATGTAAGAAGTAATGGGACTTCAGGAAACTTGTGCAACAATGAGATATCAAGCATCTGCTTTCGTTGTATGTATTTTTTATAAATAGTGTAATAAAAAACCTAAAGACTTAACCATATTCATAACTGCAAAGGCTATCAGTGCGAACCGGTCATCATACTAATTCGTATATAATGTAGGTACCTATTATTGTGTGCTCGGCCGTTTATTGAAAAAGTGTCATATTTAATACGAAATGCTTCGTTCGGTCACCTCGGTCAGTAATCCGGTATATGCACCTATTGTTTCCACATGAATAGTTTGCAGGCAAGCTAGTACGAAGGAGGATTAAGAACATTTTAAAACTTTAAGTTACAACAAGTATGGTTAAGTCACTGCAAAGCCATTTTAATCTTAGATTTTATATGATATTGCTTTGAACAGTTGTTACTAAGAAGGTAATACAAAAATATTACACCCATAATACTTTTTCGCATGCTCTACCAAATTACTGGCTTTGAACAGTTAGAAGTACAACTTAAACTTAGTTTCACGGAACCATTAAGGCGATTACAAAAATTCACTACTTATAAACCACTTTAATCAAATAGCGTGTATCGTATTTCGCCGGGCAGTGCAGTGCAGAGCTAGCAGAGCCAGCAGAGCCCACCTCCCCATTGTGTCGCGGGCTCGCGGCATGCCACATGCACGTATGTGTACATAATGGCCGTTTGTTTGCCATCGAGTGTACGCTCTGTTCCACGGTAAGCAACGCGACCTACTACTAGCTATCATGTCCTGGTACTCCCGTGGAAACTTTTTGTTGCGCTGGCTTTTCGGTTGGTTCCTTTTGCCAAAAAGAGAACATTGCTTTGACAGCTAAATAAGGCTCATAGTTTTTGGCCGCTGTGGCATATTATTTTCTTGGTCACCCAAATATAATTAAATAGTATTTGAGGTGCAAAGTAAAAATATCTTATCTCAATTAAAGGTAAATTGATACAAATTCAGCAAGTACACCTAACCACCGGTAGTGTAACTTTTCAAGCGATAAACATCTCTGAAAATTTATTTAAATATCTGCTTGAAATTCACAATTGGTTCTGCGATAAGATACTGGATTGACTATAATAATAACGTATTAATAAAACGGTAAAATAAAAATATTGATTGTAATTGGTATTTAAATTAGATTTAATGGTATTAAATTAGTAGGTATATACCTACTAATGTAGTCTATAAGTTCCTGTTGTTACTAACAATTATGGATCGTGTAATCTGATAATTAAATAAATTATGAAAACAATTCTCAACTTATTTAAAATACGGTACAAAGCAGCTAAGCTCGCATATATTGTCTAGTAAAAAGTATAGTATCAAGAGTACATTATCAACCATTCAACAGTTGAACCACCAATCATGATGTATTCATAATAGAATTAGAAAAATGGTACACAATCTATTGGTTCATTAATTGCCGTACTTCAATTAGTATATAAATTAATGCCATAAATAAAAACTGCAATTTATTATTATAAAAATAACGCACAGATAACACATAATGAGTTCGTTGGTGCACGATATACAGGGTACACTGTACGCTATCGGACACATAATTTGATTTAAATGACTTTTATGCTTTAAATGAACTTTTTATTGTTTCATTCTTTCCTAGTAATCGGCACTATCTGACACATATATGAACATAAGTTATTACATCTATTGATTGTCTATGATGTGACAGGGGGTTGTTACTTTAGAAATCATTATTACTCTTTTAACATCCAACATCCAAAATTTCAGCCCGTCGCCTATTCCTGAACATTGACCTGGGTAACTTAAATAGATACCTACTTGAGCAAAACCCATTATTTGTCATTTATATTAAGATTTTTCATGTTATTAACATAAATAAACCACATAAAACCTTTATACTTTCTTATTTAAATAAATTCTCAGATTTAGCCTAGACTAAGACGGGGCTTAGCATTGTAATGAAACTCTGACGAAGGTCGTGTTCATTTATTCTGAAAAAGTAGATTTTTTGCGATTTTTATTCTTTTAGCTTAAACCTCTTTATTAAGCGCGGCGTTCACCAACCTTTTCAGTCCGGCGCGGCGTGGTGGCAAACCGTTTCGATCTCCATAATATATTATTCCGATTTTGGTAAAAGCTTATTTTTCGTTATGCATTCCGACGGAGTACACATAATGGAGGTATTGTTCTACTAAATAAGAAAATATTTAGCATTTTCTTGGCTCAGAACTGCTCGTATGATTACAAATATGAACTCATTGAACGGTGTAATGATTTTGGCTTAAGTCGTAAGGCCGGCCTGAGGACAGTTGACTATCTTGAGCTTTAATATCATCAAAGACTCAACTTAAGTTTTATATCGTTTCGGAAAATGGCCAGATAGCATTTCATGCATTTCAAGTTTATCATTCATATGTATCGTCGCATCAAAGGTATATACGGTATGATACTGAAGTAATAAGCAATGACGAGATTCTATAAAAACACTACAGTAAACACTGGGTAGTTAACAACTATTAAAATATAACTATATTCTATAAAAAAAAATAGGTGGACTCTATCTATCACCCAATATTTTTATATCGGCTGCCACTATAATTGATTTAAGGCGCTTGCCACACTATAAATCAGCTTTTATCTGCCCTTATCGCGCCCACTCCATTGTTTATGGTCGCGCCTATCATCTGTCATATACCATAGACTAAACTGGTTTGTGCCACTAGCGCCATCGCCATCGTCATTAATTAATTAAGATGCTGTGAAAAAATATTTCACTGTTTATCATGGCTTCTTATTTGATTTTGTGTTAATTGAAATAATTAATAAAACTATCTGACTAAAACGTAGTCCTGTTATAAAATTAATTATGGTGAACTTACACAAGATGACTGACACTCAATTAATTTTGTCTGCTTACCCGGTGCGGTAATTAATGATGGTGGTCATTATTTAAATGAGTCATGTTCACATCATGCTACTTTTAATATAAAACCATGGTTAGTTCATCAGTAACCGTCACAGTAACCCAAGAAAATATTCTAGCAGCTGTTACTTGAAAAAAAGTAACGAATGCAAACAAAAAAGGTGCATTTTGGAGAACGGTGAATCACATCCCTTCAAAGAATAACTTGCTAAGGTAATGTGACTAAAAGACTGCTTTCTTTCTTTCTTTGCTATGTGGGCCACACGTCAAGACTCTTTGTTTTATTCTTACAAGGAGATTTGGCACTGGGCCTGATGATAATGACGAATTGTTGGCGCTCTTTCACAGATTTCAGATAAGTGTGCGACGTTCCTAATACGGTCAACACAATAGGAAAAATGGCGGTTCACTCTAAAATAATCTATTCTAATGTTAACTTTTCCCACTAAAGTAAATGGACAGATACAATCTCCGTCCTATAATTCCCTTTTAAACGCGTTTATGTCTTTGGGCACCCGAACATTTTCCTTTATTCCCGTCTGGAGGAATGAGGAATCGAGAATGAGTTCATCTACTGTGATCGGCCCTCTGATAGAATCCATCCCGAGTGCCTCCGCAAACTTTAATCGATTTCCATTCGCGATTACCAGCCCAATCCGTGATTTAATAGATTTTTTACATTTACACAGCTTTCCACGCTTCGTTTCAGAAAACGAACAAATTTTTTCAACGACGTTAAAGAACGCAGTGCACACATTAATTTCCGTCACGTTGGAAACGGCAAACAGGAGGTGGGAACATTTAAAATGCCTAAAGTGGATTCGCGTAAATTGATTCCGGACATCGAAGGAATACGACGAATTGGAGAGTAAATGTTTGACGGGAAATAATTTGAAAACGTTTTCCTAATTTATAAGGAGGCGGGCGGACGTTTAGCGTAGCCCGCCCGGCCCTCAATCCTCACCCACGTAATTATTTTATTTTTGTTAAAAAAAACTCGTTTGAAAAACCTCGTAGCGCCATCTAACGGTGAGACTCGCCGCTTTGCGTCTTCGGTCCTTCCCCCGCGCGCACCGCCCGCTGCGAAGAGAAGCGAACTTCGCTCCGTTCATTCACTCATCAGTCCCGCTCCGCGCGCCGTGGTGTCGATACGTGTTTGTTTCGCGTTCGATTTACGTAAACCCGATATTGTTTCAAACATACGCTCAGCTGATCTGTGACAATAAGTTCGTATACCGGCTACAATAGTAAAACAAACAAGCAACGTTGTGAACTCGTGTGTGTGACTAAAAACCGGACTGCTATCGAAAATATCTCGACGTTGAATGTAAAAATATACGGCGTCGCCTGAGACCCTTCGCACCGCGTGTGACTGATCGATATTTTAAATGATAACATGGATTCAATTAGGTGTTGTTTGAGACGACGGTGAAGTAAATAGTGTGCACAGTGAGTGTAGTGGCGTGTCACCGTCTGCCGTCTGCCGCCTGCCGCCGTGCGCCCAAGCCGAACTCAGCGGTAGGTAACCTATCTAATATTGATTCAATGTCGATGTATTTACGTATGCAGGTATTTGAGATAACGCGTTTGGGATTTGTTTTGAGGCGATAAGTGTCCGTTTACGAGATATGAACCATGTTCCATGGGTATTGCTGCCTGCAGTCCCGATGCATGGTTTATGTATAGACTAGACGAGAGACCGTTATATTATTATACATGGCTCGTTATAATCTGGTCTGGAGATTAGACCGGCATTATCTTTGTGGACGGTCGACTATCCCGCTAAAACATTGGTTCCGGTGTTAATCAAGAACTATGAAATACCCATGAGAAGTAGCTACACAATCGTATCCCTAATTCTAAACAACTGGAATCATCCCTATAAATAAATGTAATACCTATGTACTAAACACATTCCCCATGATCCATTGTTATGGCCTAATCCTCGCAGATTTAAAACAAAATGTGTATTAAGACCATTTGAAACGATAGTTGTTTATTGAGATACAAACCACTTTAATACACAGCATTCTTTAGAATCGTATAAAAAACTTGTCAAGATATCAAGTGTAGAACGGTAATGGTAATGTTCCATCGCCAGTAACATTTGTATAATTATTCGTTCACTGAAATAATTTTATTTGCATGCACGAAGAGAGAAAATACTTTAATGTGTTTGTGAGCGCGACAGTGCAACGCACTCCCCACCTGGAGCTCAAAGGAGTTACACCATACTGCCTACTTATTTATGCAGAAGTCAATAAGTAGCCGTCTATGCATCTATATTGGAACACTTAACCAACCTATAGGGTTCCACTGTCGATGCACTTTCTCATTTGCAAGTCGAAAATAGCTCGAAGCAACGCCACCGGCCGACTGAGTCACGCCTTTATTTACGAGCAGCTACCTACCACTTTCCTCGCCCATCTTCCTGCCGAAGGGAGTATTAACTGCTTGCTAAGTGTCCGCGAATCTACCCGGACACTGCTGCAACTACACGTGTCCACGTTATACTTATTTATCGTTATTCCCAGAGGATTGACGAAAGTGTGTTTTACAGCCTGTTCAAATGTTTACACTAGATCAACTTTATTGTGTTCCATTTTTAAAACTTCCACGATTGTTTATATTCATAAAAAACCGGCCAAGTGCGAGTCCGACTCGCACTCGTAAGAGTTCCGTACCATGCCGATAAAAAAACTTACCGAAATTACTCACGTTTCTTGTATGGATAATTTTATTTTTATTATGGCCAGGCTAAACGTTGAAATATTTAGTGTATAGTGTATATAAATAACCTAACTATTAAGGTTCCTAGCTAATCTAACTATTAAGATTATTGAGATACAACAGACAACGGTGCCTTAGCTATAGGGTCCCGTTGGCACCTATTGCGTACGGAACCTTGAAAAAGAAACAGAACGTGTGCCGTACTAATAATAGTGATTAATTTCCCAAGTGAACTGCTAACTTGCAGGAAACACTGCGCCGCACGAAAGTGGATAAAATAGTGAGTAATGTTTACAATAATCATTAGATTGGGCATGGTTGTTTGTATTCGCGATGTGGCGTGGGCGCGATGGTAAAAGCACCTCATAAAGAAGTCTAATCGTATACGTAAGCGTGTAAACAATCCCCAAAAACTGTTTCGAAACCGTTCAACACTGTTTCACATTTTCTAACACCTCCTAATTACAGGTAAAACGCATTAAATATAATTAGTGCTTATTTGAATGGATATAAAGGCTGGGTTCGATGGCCGGGCGGCAAACACGGCCGGATCACACGCACGCATCACGCGTTCAACAATGCACAGTTTGTTTCCCGGCTGAGGCTTTACAAATTTAAGCTCGCATAAATTACCGTCGGATTACACGGTGACATATTTGATTAGCTCGTTTCGTTCATCTTCCACTAACCTCGACCAGTTCCCAATTAGAAATACGTGTCAGCACTATTTAATGATAAAACTAATTTTTATATCAAACAATCTATTTGTTAAAATGTTATGCATGTCTGATTCCGGTAGCCGAGCCAAGTCAGAATTATCGATAACAGTATATCTATTTTTGGAGCTATCTTATCTCTTAATTAAACTTACATCTAAGATAAACAAGGTCGGCGAAAATAGTTTTTAGTATCATAGTATTTTTCCCACCATGTTATACATATTATTAATATAACAAGGCAGTACACTGCTATCGTTTCGTATCTCGGAAAACTAAAAGGTTATCTCTTCCGTCTGTGGTCTAGTCTAGACTTAATACTTGCACCCTTCCTTAAGACATGTTTCAAAGAAAAACCATCTCATACGCGTGAATCTCTTGCAGACGCGTCTAGCTCACACATGTATGATGTGTAGGTAGTGTGTGTCTAGCCGCAGTCGGGGACGAACAACTATTAACTATATTAAGGAGCGATGCACGCCCGCTGGGCTACCGTCCTGCCCGCCATTTATCAAATTATTTATATATCGTACCGTACACCCCAGCCCACCCATAGCTTTACAAGGTCCTCCAAAAAACGGACGCTTTCGACTTTTTTTATACCGTTGTGAACTCCGCTGATAAAGCCTGGTTAGATTTTAGTTTTGCTCGTGTTCTGCTGGATGGATAATACGCCAGAAAAATAAAATTGAGTAGATGAAATTCTTTTAACACGAGTTTTTTAGTCTCAGGTTTTAGTTTTTAGGAATAAACTCAGGTTCACCAGCAATTCTTCAAGAATAATTAAGTTTAACAGTATCATAGACAAATAACCCCTTACAAAATAGTTATCGCTAGAGACAGACGTAGTCAGGAAACGAAACGTTTCTTCGAATGAAACATGATAGTGAATGTTCGGAGGCAGACGCGGACGCGACGCTCCAGCAAACACACTTGTAAAGCCAACTCTTGGTATGCTGTGTAGTCCCGATACTACCCGTCTGAACTTATGTTCATATCACTTTGATTCAGCCCACACTCTCTCCAAGGCGCAGAGACAATCATATTTACATTAAAGTTTAGACGGAACCTAAATAGGCCGTAAACAACAAAACCCATATACAGTACTTAAAACAAAAACATTAATTAAAAAACCTGGTTTATTTAAATTAGGAAACGGAACACTGTTTTCAAATAGGTAATACGTTAGGATTGGTCCGTAGTTGTGGCCAGTATCAGGCGTACGGTAGCGCAGTGTATCAACAGGGCCATTCATAACGATAACACTGGCTGTTGAAGACAAGTGCCCGTTAAACATCACAACACGTGCTCGTACAATGAGTGTTTAGAAAATATTTGATCTTTACGTATGTTATTCACTTGCGGACGTAACAGGAATCACTTCAAACTTGTGTAAAGAGTTTTGATGAACTTGGATAGACTTTCTAAACAAGCTGTCAGCCGTCAGACTCGCTCACTCACACAAAGTTTGAACATAAATCTATGTGAGAGACATTATTCAATTTCGGGAAAAGTTAAACTCGAGTACTACTATTATAATGCTGAAAACTAGAATACACTTACGGATTTACACAAGTCTTAATTCTTCTCTTAGCTGCGCCGTAGGTACCGTAGGATTAACGTTTACTGTAGTTCAAAAGGCCGATCTAGTAGGACAATATTATTTGAGTGTATTCATCAGCTCTAAGGTTTGTATCTATAGATGATTTTACAAAACACAGCAAAAACAAAAATAATTACACTTATTTTTGCTACATTCAGTCCGCATTCAAAATATAATACTGCAAAATTTTCGGCAAACGTAGAGGTATTTGCAATATGAATAAATATAAATAGTAGTATATGTATACTTACAGTCAACTTCATGATCCATCACTAAATATACAAACAACTAATTTTATACCCACTTTGAATATCAACACTTCAAGTGCAGAAAAGTGAATGATTTCACTATGAATGCCACTCGTAATAATTTAATAACACTTTAAAATTAATTATTGTAGGGTACTAGCACAAAATTATCACCGGTGTAGTGACCTCGGTAGTATCTGCTATCGCTTTTGCTAGTATTGTTATAGAATTGTAGTAACCCTTTTTGTCTTGCCAAATCAGTTATATAGTACACCACTAACTACCAACATACTGTTTCTCCTTCTCTATCAAGTCTATCCAAATGTCTGTAAGAGATTGTCTTTAGCAATAAGGCTTCCCATTTTAAACCCCTATGTAGCTTTTAAACTCACTATTTGTAAGTTTTCATAGTGTACAATAAAGATTACTCTATTATATTCTAGCGGCCAAAGCTGGCCTAGCTTAGTTCGATTTAGTAGATATTTGAAGTACTGATGCGGCATACCGTACCATTAATTCACAACGTGTAACAGACGACTAGCGTTACATAATTACATAATCTTAGTAAGAGGTATTTGGTATTAAGATTCGATTCTAATTCATATCAAAAGGTTCAATGATAAGTGGTTAATGAACACAAAAAATAATGTATTATCTAAAGTTCTAGACCAATAATGATGCATGTTTGTGTGGAACTAAGTGGATTATTAGCAATTAATCTCCGACAAATAACCCAAGGCTATCTTGATAAAGATATTAATAAATTGATGAGTATGTCTCTGTTTGCTGTTATTTTGCCGCTATTTTCTTACTTTTCAGACGAGAAAGATTTTATATTTTCCTTAGAAGAATAAAGAAAAAGAAAAAAAGTTTGTTAAAAGAGAGAAATCAATCTCTATCTTTTTAAGGCTTATATTGCGGTGTAAAAAAACTTTTGGTGCTGTAATTTAAATCGTTTTTTAAACTTCCAATATTTAAAACTGTCTGTTTTATGAAATACCGTGCCCTTTAAATGCTCTTAAGTAATTCTGCAATTAATTATGTTATGATAAGTTATTTTTACAATTTGTTTAACGTTTGTCAGTGGAAGATATCTTGTTTAAAAAAACTTTTTAATTCGCCTTTTTTATCCATACTGCGTCACAATACGGCTCGGCTGGTGTTCCGTATGCACAGTTTGAATGTCTAATTCCTATACTTACCTAAAAATAATACCGTCTATGGTAAACGTTAAGAAACTTTTTGTCAGTTGAATATTGAATCTTATGCTCTCAGCTCTTTATGAGTAACAAATGCTCGTGAGTTTTTATTGACTCTGTTTGGAATGGGAGGTTCTCATTTTTTATAGCCTTTGAATGTATAATTTTAGTAATCATTGTTTGTATAGACAACGACAAATAAATAACGTTACGACATTAAAAACGGCAGGAATAAAATACCTTTCCAATGAAATGGTCAGCCAACATTAGCTCAGTTTAATCGGATCGTTCATCATTCCTATAGTAGGCACAACGCCATAAAGCTATCTCCTTAACAACAGTAGGTTCATAAAACAATCCATAACAAGAAGCCCAAGTTACAATCAAACTTATTTCTGTGTCACACACTATCGCGATACGGAGCCAATATCAATAAATCATGCGCGTCGATTACTTGCCGTAATTAAACAGCACTAGTGATCGATCATAGATAGCGACGTGTCGACCACTATCGGCAGAGGCTCGTACATGTGTTCCAGACTATGATAAACTACCAGCAGACACCGTACACTCAGTTCAATTAATAGGAATAAGGCTGTGGAATTGCCTTGTAAGGGCAAGAAATCTCCAACGAAAATGCATATGGTCGGTATATCTTTGGGTAACATTAATTGTAATTTTAAATAACTCCGTTCGCATATAAAAAACATGGGGCCCATAAAACATATTTGCTGTGTTCCATTTTCAAAATCAAAGTTCGGTTACATAACGATGTTTCAGTGACTTGTACAACATGGAAGACATGCCCCATTCCACGCCACTGATAAAGAAACTTATTTTTTCATACGATTTGATATTGTACGCTATCAGTGCCTTATCTCGCAATCTGGGTACACACTATACCTTGTAACGATGCTCTATTACAACCGCACTACATGTTTATTTGACAAAATATCAATAGCCCAGACCAGCACTATTATCGCGAACTCCTTCCCTATCTTTGAGTGATAATTTTATAATCTTGAGAGTTGAGCGTCTGAATTACTGAGAATTTTGGATTTAAAAACTTTAACAAATCTACTAAGTCGAAGTAATTGGAGGGCCAGGGCAAAAGAATCACGTCTGAATTTTAATTGAACACTGGAAAGTTATAAATTCAACAAGAATGTAGAAATCGATACCGTGGGCGCCGTCGTTACTATCGAGAATGTAGGCAAAGGCGCCTCGCTGACAGCCTAGTAATAAGCTTCATCGATGAAACTTTTATCGGATGTCAAGCGAGATATACGAGCGTAATGTACGACTGTTTACATTAGCACAAGGAAAATTATATCTGTTTTATTATAAACAATATTGCTGACGGCGCGATGACTCCCCAATTTAGTGCTGCAATAAATTCGCATGGAAATTTAGCAAGCCCTCTCGTATTGTCCAAATATTACGGCGAGCCAACACTGCACGCACGGTATTTTCGTTTAGAGCCATTAAATCGAGATGCGTTCGAACCACCTCATTCAAAAACTAAACGTGGGGCGGTTATTTTATGGGCGTATTTCGTGTGACGCAGTGGATTTCGCCAGGGCATCGATTATTCGAACAAACAAGCCGGGTAATAAATCATCCGCTCCCGGTTACCTGCAAGGGATCGATACGAAAAAAGCCCCTTTTGAAACAAAAGGGAGTGACATTTCTAACGACGCTCCACTACTGTACTCGGGTTACACTCGACTTGATCAAAGATGAAACGGAATTGAGTTGTGACTTGTGCGGTAATTCAGACGGCGATGAAAGTAACTGCCTATGTAGCATGAATCAAATAAGTTTCTAGTTGTACACGGCATTGGTAGAAACGCTTTTCGCTTGGTAATTTAGCAAAACCATAAAAATGAAACTTTGCGTATGAGATAACTAAAATAATAACGATGTCCAGCATTATTTATTTATTTATTTAAAAATGTTTTACAATTTGCATTAATCGCAATCGCCACGTTAAGATTTCACCAGAAAGGCGGAAACATTGACACAAATAATGGACACGAGAAGAATTGTCTCCGAGCTCGTAAAATTCGCAAACAACAAATTCATTTGGTGACGCCGATGTTCCATTGTTTCCCGCTGCTGCCCCGCTACACCGCCATTGTTAGAAAGTTATAGAAATACGTCCTTGCTTTCTTTAAACAAAATAATATAAAAATTATTGCAGAAATATTTGCAAGCATCTCGTCCAGGTATACATATTTTTTTATATCTCTGCATTGTATTAGCCCAAATTACTCTGGCTTTACAAATAGACTTAAATGACGAAATGAGAGCCTGTTAGCTGTTCCCGAGTCATTGTTCTTACTTTTATGGGTCCTAGTTTCCTTTGAGTGATGTCAGCATTAGTTAGCACAGAGACGTAATTACTTTACGAATGTTCAACGCTCGCTTTCAACGAACTTGAAGAACAAATGGGCAATTCGGACTCCAGCCTTTTACAAGTTTTACGATTTAGAACGAGTCTGCTGAATTATTGCTACGACTAACAAACACTAAAAAGATCTTTCTGAGAGGTGGAAAGCAAATGATGTGGCGATGTCCTCAATATTTGGATGTCAACCGAGCCAAAGTTACCTATCTGGAGGGTGCGGTAAAGATACAGGCATTCCGAGCGCAGGCAACTGAATAGCAGTTGTATCCACACAATTGCTTGAATATCTACTCGAGCCGGATATCCGTAAATCTTAGCCGGCCATTCCCGGGAATATCGGACACAAACGACAAACATCTGCTGAGTGCGACCAGATGAGATCGTACCTGCGAACGTACACGATTTGCTTGCCAAGTTTTTTTTGTAAATAAGAAAACCACTCATCGGATCGTTTGCCAAGAGATTATAAAATACTTGATGAATATCATGATTTCAACAAATATTAGCTTCTCGTGTCGTGATAAATTGTCCCATAAATTAAAAGAAGTTCACCATTTAAAATCATAATTTAATATTAAAATCGTATTCATAACACGGGCTCGGGGCATTCTTGTCACAAAAAGTTTCTCATTCATTTCACAATAACAGTGGTAATGGAAGTAGTCGTGTTTGATACATACGATCGCATCGCAAAAATGTGGAGTCGCCACAGCGTTGTACCAGCATTAACATTAAAATGTCATAAAGCCGGTTGTGGGATACATTTTTTTCAATATCAAACACACGCACGCCATCTGTCGGCGGAATTTGGTGGTTTGTCCAATATTGTCCAAGAATTGTATCGCCCAGTTGAAAGTCTACTTAATTTGAGCTAAATTTACACATTTTATTTAATTGTGATTACGTGACGTGATTAAATGGAAAACCAAATATTTATAACAAGCATGCTACATTTATTTTTAACGTGCCAGATGATCTGTGAGTTACTTAATCCTTATAAAAGAATGATTGACTCTGAGTCTGGAAAAATACAGTTTCATTGAGGCACAACTTAATTTCATCCACCAAAACGAAAAATAAATAGTTTTCCCCAAATAGCTCACCTGTGTGAAGTTAGCCCAGCACTTTTTGAAATTCGAATTTTGGAAAGTTGTGCTGAATTGTGCTTGACTTGTGCTGACTTGTGCCGTTGACCGGCCGCTCTTAGCTGCAACGGTTTTCGAAAAAATCGCAAAAATAAAAAAATCGATCAGCCCAGCACTTTTGAGATATCGGTATTTAAAAAATTGTGCTGGATTGTGCCAAGTTTGTGCTATCTTGTGCCGTATTCGGTTTTTGAGAAAGTCGAAAAAATGTTGAGGGAAAAAAAAAAAAAAAAAAATCTGGCCCAGCACTTTTGAGATGTCGGTATTTAAAAAATTGTGCTGGATTGTGCCAAGTTTGTGCTATCTTGTGCCGTATTTAATTTTTTCGAAAATTCATAGAAATTCAACAACAAAAAATAATAAATAACGAAAACATTAACGAATGGACGGTGCCGTCGCCGATTTTAAGGCAGCTTTGTAAATAAATTCGGCCACCACTAAACGAAATTGTTTCAATGTTCAAAAAACATCTACATATTTCCATATAAGTTAGATAAATCAACACTTCTGTTGGTATTGCTGTTTGGTCAATCTTTTTTTCAACCTGTCGATTCTAGACAACGATAAAAAAAAAACGTGATCTTTCTTCAGAATCAGGAGATTAACAAAAAAAATTCCATAGCTGCAATAAAACTATGAATTTTCATTTTTTATAACTTTCATGACAATTTATATTTTTAATGTAAAATATCATGTGAAAATGTGGATAGCTCGCTTTCCCCCTAGCGACGCGAGTCATAAGTGGGGGAAGCAGAGTAGTGGGGTGGTCTCGCAATACGGCTGGCAGACGGGTCCGCTGGGTGCCTTACAGATCTGCGCAGACGCCATACGCAACGTTGTTCGCTTCGTATTGCAGCTCATGCTCACAGGCCATAGTCACTGGTTTTCTAATCTACTGTACGTTCAAGCGCAGAGTATTGTATGCGATAGAAACTCTCATTTCATTATCGGATGTTATAATATTATAACCCCTAAAAATGCCTCCTGTAGAAGAATTAAAAAAATACATACTAAGTCCGAAATATCGCAATATTATGGATGAATTCGCCAAACCTTGCTCCTCCAAAATCCTTCATATACAAGGAAATCAGCGATATATTGAATAAAGCCATGTCGCCAAAGTATATATACACTATTATATTAACGAATAGGTATGGCGTACACGATGCACTTCTTGCCTACCATGGTATAGAACGACCTACAAATATTACTACTTCCTCCATCGACGATGATGAATCTGTCAATCAATCGATCAAAGATACAGACATAAACTTTTCGATTCAAATACCTCTTAAATCCTGGCACGATATTGATTGTGAAAAAGTAATCTATAAGTCGATTAGTAAAGTCCAGCGAAATTATTCTACCCTGCGTCGTGGTAGGTGGACGAACAAGGTATTTGAGCTCGTGCACAAGGAAACAAAATTGCCTTGCGCCTTCATGTTTAAAAGATGCACGATTTCAGAGACCGGAATCTATGTAACAATGTATGCCTCCTGCCCTGATTGTAAATCCACCTTGATAGGAACTATTGCCAACAAACCTGCTAACGACGCAGATGTTTGGATGGACTGTTGCATTGCGAAATTCGATCCTTCGATAAAACACGTAAAAAAACGGCCTCTAAATTACGAGAAGAGGGTTGAAGTTTCGGAATCGCTTGCAGCGGGAACTCTGTCGGCTACTACTTGGCGTAGAAAAGTAGCTGATGATTTGATGGATCTATACGACGATGAACCTCCGCACATCTATAGAGCAGATACGCTAAGAAAAGCGAAACAGGAGAGACGCGATAAAAATTTGAAAGTAAAAGGGACCTGTGCGATTTCAAGTTTACAGAGTATGAAATATACCGACTATGCGGGAAGCATTCACGCCATAGGTCATGATCCGTTTTTTGTCCATTATTGGACCTCTACACAAATGGCGGTGTATATGAACAACCATGACATTCTCTATATCGATGCCACAGGCTCGCTAGTAAAGAAATTGCTCTTACCGAACGGCGAACTGTCTCCGCATATTTATCTATACCAAGCAGTTGCCCATACATCAACATACAAAATGCCGATATTCCAGATGTTGAGTACTGTCCAAAACGTGAGTGCTATCCAATTTTGGATGTTCGAGTTTTTGAGAATTGGTGAAAAACACAAATCTGGATTTCCCGTACCCCGAACAGTAGTATGTGATTTCGATAAGGCTTTGCTTAACGCCATTGCCAAAGCATTCGGTCAATGCGCAAGTCTTAAGAATTACTTGTCAATTTATTAATTACCTCAGTGCTTTATACGTTTGGATATCTGCCACTATATGCACTTTTTGTCACGTTGGAAGTTTTTTTCAGGACTAAATCCGAAAGTTAAAAAAATTTACCTGTATGCGATGGCATTGCTTACGAAGCAAACGATCTTCGCTCAATTCGTGATTTTAGCTAAACACATCTTAGTTCTGCCCTCAGTGAAGATGTCGGAAATGACTGTCGAGGAGAGGAGGTGCCGGCTGAACGAGCACGTGCCGTCATTACTGGCAAAATAAAAGGCATAGATAATGTGAAGTTGGAGGAGGAAGCTTCCGAGAACGAAGAATATATCGAGCGTGACATTACTTTAGATGATTGTAATGTTGTGACATGGGCACATGGTGTGGTTGACGAATGTCGCAAAACGGTGGCATCATCGGGTACAGGTGATCAGGTAAACCCTTATTACGTCCCAGAGTTATGCAACAAATTAAAAAAATTGTTGTACTATTTTCCATTGTACACGGGCGTAATGATACCAGTGTTTGGGTTCGGAAAAATAAATATGAGCTCGGCATCTGTCGAATCGGAAATGAACGACATTAAACACGTTATGTTACGAAATGATTTTCGACCAATGAGAGCAGATAAGTTTGTCGCCACGCATTTGCGTTCATTTGCAGGTAGAGCTAAATTAACAGTTGCGTCACAAGAATGGGCAGTGAACGAAAGTAGCCCAAAAATAGTGTCACCCCACTCGATCAAAAGTTCTTCGACTACTTTGATCCAACATGATGAAAATGTTGTGGAAGTTTGCGCCATCAGTTCGATTTCGACTGCAGTGGAATCGCCTAGCTTTGATGATGGCCAACACTTAGCAAACGAGGTGATGACAGAATCAGAAAAAAATGGCACGTCTCTCCTCATTGGTGAAAATCACGGAACATGTACGAGCACGAGCCCCGCAGAACTGAATATTGAACACAACTGGAGGAATAAGAATCCGCCATGTACCACGAAAAAAAGGACTTACTTAGATAGTCGTCCGGACTGGGATCTGACCAGCTTTTCTAAAAGTCGCGTAGGTGTCGACAATTTGGAAAATGGCAATACATGTCCATCGATACCCTACAAGGGAAATAGAATTGTTACGCGGAACACGTGCGGCTTCGATAGTATCATATCCATACTTGCCGGTGCATGCGTCAATGATACGTATAAAAAGAAATATCCAGTTCTAATTCAGATACTATGCATTTTCTACAGAACTTTCTGAGAGACGGTTGCTGCGCCAAAATTTATAAACAGAGAGCTCTACTGCTGGAAAAAATTGAACAATTCCCTCGGGAACTTCAGGAAAAAGTGTTGACTATCGATTGTTACTCAAGTATAGGTAATGTCGCACAATATATTCTTGCTAATGATCCGAGCTACATCGAAACAAAAATGTGTCACGTTTGCTCCAACCAAAGAACCAGGCGATCTATAATTGTACCTTTAAATGTAGGAATAATAGGGGAGCATGGTATAAGTAGGCTTTCTGATGCTGTGGAATATGGTATGCCAACTTTAGCAGCCATCTGCTGCAATCAACAGATGAAAATCACTTTGGCATACGGTTCGCAAATTATAATAGAATGCGACCCTATGGAGTGGGGTAACAGTAGAGGTAAGAGCGAACTTGATGAGTTCCCAAAGAACATCCAACTACAGGGAAATTCTTTCGCACTCGCTGGAGTGGTAATGCGTTATGGAGGACTTGGTAGAAGGTCGGGTCATTATGTCGGGTACTCGTATCAAGGATCGAAATGGTTAGAATTCGACGACACAAAAAGACAAAGTAAAGTCAAACCCAATTCATTCGCAATTGACCCATACCTAATCATATATGTTTCGTTGTCAGCGTGAGCGTCGAGTCAAATCGAGTGATGCAGATCTTACGGATATAGTATCTGCGTACGTATAAATGATTGAGGATGAAAGACAGACATTTAAAGAAAAAATTGAATTCCACACCGAAAAAGAAAAAAATGAAACAAAGAAAGTTAAGTCCCAAATCTCTCTGACTTGTTAAAATTACAACCAGCTTGATTTTCTAGATTTAGACGCCTGAAAAGTGCTGGGCTTGACGGATTTTTTTTTTTCATTTTCTACAAAATATCAGACACAGTTAAGGATGGCCACCAATTAACACAATTCGGCATAATGGTTGAAAATATACATCTTAAAGTCTAAAGGTCTTAGAATATATGCTAGGCTTATATGCTTCGATGTAATGCATGTATTCGGTCAACTCGTAAAATGAATCTGATATCATCAGTCTTAGTACTTTGCATGAAGAGTCATGCAAAGTACAATTTCGACGTGTTGTGATAAACAGTTTCGGTAGCGCCGCAGCCCACCTCCCAGTCTATTTCCTTAGGCATTCATGTCCAAATTCTTTGCACTGCACAAGTTGTGATGTATCAATCTTTGGAGTCTGAAAGTTGTAGGCCACCAATTCAAGTACGGATTGGAATTAGTTTTTATTCTTCGCAAAAATTAATTTGACCTGTTCGAAGACCTTTCGAAAAAACTCACAACACATTGGCACAAACTTGGCACAATCCATACCATATCACAATCCAGCACAATTTGTTAAATTCCGCTGCCTCCATAGTGCTGTGCTGGATTTTATTTGTTTTTCATTACTTATTATTTTTTGTTGTTGAATTTCTATGAATTTTCGAAAAAATTAAATACGGCACAAGATAGCACAAACTAGGCACAATCCAGCACAATTTTTTAAATACCGATATCTCAAAAGTGCTGGGCCGGATTTTAATTTTTTTTTTTTTCCCTCAACATTTATCGACTTTTTCAAAAACCGAATACGGCACAAGATAGCACAAACTTGGCACAATCCAGCACAATTTTTTAAATACCGATATCTCAAAAGTGCTGGGCTGATCAATTTTTTTATTTTTGCGATTTTATCGAAAACCGTTGCAGCTAAGAGCGGCCGGTCAACGGCACATGTCAGCACAAGTCAAGCACAATTCAGCACAACTTTCCAAAATTCGAATTTCAAAAAGTGCTGGGCTAACTTCACACAGGTAAATAGCTCTCTTAAATTTTCGGTAATAAGTCATTTAAAAAGTTTAAATTGGCAATATCAAGTGTCTCCTGCGGTGCAGGTTAGAAGCGGCGGGCAGCTGGGTAGCTGGGTTTAACCCTGTTAACGATGACCGCCCAAATTGTGGGGAACTTTGACTCCTGGGGCGTAAAGTACGCGGTGGCGCGGCTAACAGAATTGAAGCATTTGAATTTCAAATGCCATTTTGTGAAGTTTGGCCGGACAGATACAGAAATGTCACTAAATGCTTGATCAGAGCTTTATGACGAAAGCGATGGCATTTGGATAACGCGTGTATTTTTAAATAAATTCAAAATTTCCTAGCTTGTGAAGTGACCTACTAACAAGACTCGTCTGAGATACTTACTATAATTTCTTCTGAAGGACCTCTCCTTTTATAATAGGCAGGTACTTGACTTTAGAAACCTTCCTATACAATTAAGTCGATAAATCCTTTCCCGCTGTCGCTCATCAGTCAGCCCGTCCGTACCCGTAGCATAAGTTTGATTTGTCAAGCGGAAAATTGCGAGGAACGAGAAAACGTTGACCCTTGTTGATTGCGTTACGTCAAGCCTACGACGCCGGCGACGGCAGTACCAATCGCAGCACACGAATATCGCATTCCATTGCGTTACAACACTCGAGTACAACTTCAAAATCATGACCGAAAACTCACAGTGGAATGTTTCAGCTTACTTAGCTTTTTTTATGCCATTAGCAGTATAGCTACCCTACCTATAAGGCGATGACTAACCCATTGCTTTGTATGTATGAAAAATTGTTCTGATTGGCAACATAAATGACGCGATGAATGTTGCTTGTCAAAATGAAAGACATTGTAATTTGTTGTGTTCCACGACATTACTCCGCAGATACTTCTTTCCATTACTGTGTTACTATGTTCTTATTGCCGTATCCTCATTTAAAAACTTGCAATGAAATGGAAAGGCCATACTTTACCAAAATTTTGCGATACGCATTTAGAGCACTGTCATCGCTGTGCACTAATATATCGTTGCAATGTCAATGTCACTACTAACTCATTGTTAAATCCTCTTTACAAAACATACATCACAATAGAAAGTAAACTATCTATGGTTCAGTTTTGACATGTCATGTAGGTAACAATTGAGTGCTTGTTTTCACCAGTGCGTACGCGAACACGGCGGAAATGGTGATTATTAGTGTTACGCATTATCCTCATTAATTTGGCATTAGCTTTTGTGCGCCGCCACTGCGCGTGTCCTGTTAACTAATACGAATTTATCGAAGATTAAACTGGTTTACGGAATCGTTGTTTAACGAGAATTTAATACGAGCTTGTTTACATCATTGATAACATTATTAAACTACAAATTATTCGCATATTATTCATATTTGAAACCCTGTCTAACTGTTCAATTGATATTTAAGGATTGAGAGGATTTTCTACTCCGATACACTGACAATATTAGTCTGAAAAGCTTCTTACCTTTTTATCCAGTCTGCTACGTTACAGACAGTCGGATACCACAACAATAGGCTTCCGCGGAACGAGTACGGAATCCTGAAAACAGTGTAAATGGTAAATAAAGACATCAAACACGCACGCTACCATTGTTAGTAACACTAACAACTCTATAAAGAAACGTTGAAGGAGGGCACTGTTTATAAAATAACTCACGAATGGCACTCCGTGGATGTCGGCGAATACGATTTCACGACTAAATAAGACTTCTCTCAACCTTCTAATAAAGTACATATGTTGTAAAATAGCATTATTCCACTGAGCAACGACAGCACGGTAGATCAGTACATCTTTGCCTGAAAACTTCCTACTATTTTTTATGCTAATAATGATACGTTTACGATTAGTAATATTTTCGTCAGCCCTGAAACTGTCCGTACTTTAGCGCAGTATTTGTGTCATTCCCTACAGCGTGTACCGATTCCATAAAAAGAAGCTTGAAAGACCATAACTCATTCGCCAACATACTTTCAGGTACACAGCAATATTTCTTGGGTCCTGAAGAAAAAAGATCCGATGGCGACAGTGCCGAGTTCTTTCGTGCTGACTCATCGGTTGTTGAAACAGTCGCTTACAATTTTCTCCGCTAAGAAAATAAGCGTCATGATAAGGCGTTCCATTTCGCATATCTTCAACTTTTCGCTTATACCTACCCTACAGGTCATTACACCCAGCTGCCATGTTTGCGCGCCTTCCTTTACGGGGTAGGCAGAGCTCCTAGTGATTGGCGTACGGCCCATTAATCACGTAGCTCTGTACGCATTTAGCATGCAAGAAGCCAGGGTGACTCATTAGTGATAATGTTACAATGGGCCTTTCTTGCGTCTGCGCATCGAGCAACGCCTTGTCACACCATAGTACTTAGGTACTTACTGTTAAGATAAAATATTTTTATTCATTATTAATTACAATGGGGTATTGATCGGTATCTATGCTGGATGTGAACTGAAAGTTATAGCTTGGATATAAGTGGGAAACCGGTGGATAGCACATAAGCCCTTCATTGTCCCAAAGAAGTATTTTATAATCACTTATATTATTTTTTCATAAACACATTATTTACAATGCATTCATTCTTTTCATTCGTTATGGTACAAGATAAGCGACTCTACGGTGCTGCCCTGTGCAGCTGATGTCAAAATTCCTGATGAGTTGACCTGATTACTTACTACCTTTACAAGGAACTAACTGCGCCCCGCGATGATCCCCGCGTTTAAAAGTCAACATGAGACATTTTGAAAAGTAGCCTGTGTTAATTTAGGCTACCTTCATAAGAAACTTTCAAAAACCAAATCCATCCGTAAAGGAGTATCAAACAATAAACATACACTCACCCACACATACCTACAAACTCACGCATTTAGAATATTAGTGGGATATCCAAATCTACGTAAGCAAATCACTGTTCAATAGCGAACAGTTTGGATGTACTACAAACACCGGGACAAAATATACTGGTTGACAATGATGTCCAATTTGAAAAACTTCCCTTATTCATCTCTTCCACAGTCGCCATTTGCTCGCAATGGACCTCGTTAAATGCAACAATACTCACGGTTTGATCTACAATGCAGACATAAGGCAGCACAATAATGGTAACAACTTTTCACTTTCAAACTTTGACAATTACAAAGTGACCAATGTTTCTTGACACTACGTGGTGGCGCTGCTTGCTAAGTAAAATGGCCACAGTGCGTCTAGACCAGTGCAGTTTACATTTTGGTTCCTTATTTTGCCGCGTGTCAAGAAATGCTGGGGTCTTTTAAACAGTCCACTATCGCTGAATTGTCGTCAACCGCTACTTGGTACGTTTTAATTCGACCTGGTTTTAAATGGTGAGACTTGCAAATTGTTTTGTAGGAAAAGTGTAGAATTTGTGTCATGGTCCCGTCTTGGCATTGGCGGTTTCCCTCATAAGGTTTATGTGAATGCAATAAAATCATTAGATTTCAAGTAGGAAGGAAACCAGCGATACAACCTGAAACGAAACATGGAACAAGCTACAAGGTTGACTGATACTTAGTCGACATTACAGCCAAACAAAAACCTAAAACTGCTATTAAATATTTTTATTCAAACCTTAAACTAGGTAGGTACAGTCGACCGCATCTCACGTCGTTGACAACCTTGCTGGCCTAGCGTAGTACGGAGTTTCAATGGAATAGGAGGCCAGCTTACACTAGTTTTGTTGCGTCAGACTTGCGCCCTACTCTACCTGCCTCCTCTCACATTTTGATGTTATTTTGATACGTCAATCAAAGTCTATCTATTTATCACATATCAAATTATTAAAAGCGGCACATCATCAGCACACATCACACAAACGCAAAACATGTCTAACTCGCGTCCGTTAATCTTCTAACCGTACAAGATGTCCATCAAACAAAACTCTCGTTAACCCGCAAAAAAAACAGGCGAAACATTGCCAAAAAATAACTTCATATACTTGAACATGTAACATGACCATCAATCATGCAAATAAGTTGAAAGAACAAAGATAATAAAAAAACAAAAACGACTAGTAGTTTTAACGAGGCGTAGCTTGTTTTAATACGCGGGGTTAATCTCCTGCATCGGCAGGTTTTGTTCAGTTCCATGTGGTAATAAGTAACAGTTACGTGTTCCCATGTATTGTGTGGTCGGAGGTAACTAACGAACTACTATGTAGAATGGATCTTGAATATCATTGGAGTGGAATATCATTCTCAACACACTTGAATTGAGTAGCAGATAACATCAGCAACCCGCATCTGTTACGAGATTACGTAGGAATCACCAAAGATTCCCACTAGCTAGCAATAAGATCATTCACGATTTGCGCCATAGTTTCTACCAATACACTGTTGCCGTACTATTTTATTGCTCATCAGGAACACATAGAACCGTCTGCCATATCTCAAGCTTATACCACCATCGTACAGCTACACATAAGTCAAAAGTCCTTCGTATGGGGTTCAAGTGTCGCTGTTGGCATGCCGAGCCTGGTTTATTGGTGGTAAACACGGAACTGCCCGACTCCTCCGGCCTCTGCGATCCCGGGTTTACGGCTGAACTCGCTCGTAAATTATTTTGATGTCACTCTGCATATTATTGCGTAGTCTGTGGTATGGTGGTTGTAATGTCGGCCTGGCTGTGCAGGTTATAAATTTAAGGTAAAGCTCCATGGGATTACGGAAGTAAGGAGTCACTGATCCATTCAGTACTGTACTATTAAATATTGAATAAAAAAATCGGTAGTTCGAAAAATCCTTTATCCAAATTAAGTGGTGATTTAAAACGTTTTAAAATTTAAAAGCAAGCTTTGACCTTTCGCTAGTCTCTGGGGCTGTGTCACCATTAGACTAAAAGCTTCAGTACTTCCGAAGTTCAGGCCATAACTCGCCCTCAGGTGGGCCGGATGCCCATTACTCATACCTTGGCGCTAAATGGACGAAGTTTTAAACTTAGCGCTACTCGAGAAGCTTGCATATCCCTCGCATGTACCTACACCGTGTACTTACATACACACAGTACTGGAGTCTCCAGCGTTCGCAGGAAGCGATCGCTCGTAAAATAGCGTTCGACGACGCGACGTTACGAAGTCGCGCGCTTTTACGACGCGACCGCGACGACCGCGACCGCGTGGTCGCTAGATGTGGGCCCGCCGCCCGGTCCATTGTGCAGCCTCGTAAATAAAAATAACTATAAAATTAAAGCAATAATAGTTTTATTGTGCGGACGAAGACTGTTATGGTAAGCGCGTTGCGTGAAACGGAAACATCTATACCATTTGTTTATGCACTAAAACGTAAATAATTGTTGCTATATCTTAAAAATATCTTCTAACATCCACCTATGATGTTACAACAATTGATGGGACTTCGCACGCCATAAGGTTGGAATGTAATGGGATAAACGCGCCGTCATAATTACGCTGCGATCAGAGCCGCCAATCGCGGTGTTTAAAAACAAGCAGTTTATTCACACAACGTGCTACAAACTATGTGAGATATGTTAATTGGAGTCAAAGACGCGATGCTGTAATTGAATCGATGAGCTTAAGACTTCATATTGTTCACGTTTTATAAGACTGTCGGCATCCTGGTGTTAGATTTTGCCGCTTCTACTATCCAATAAGCATAAACTTATTTCAAATCCGGACAATTCCACAGCACAGTCTACAGGTATCTAGCGACCATGCCGTAATCTCCTGGTCTGTCAGAGGTGAGGATACTGTAAAGATGAGGATATGGCTGCACCGTCTCGCTAGCGTCGTTGTCTTCCAAGTGTCAGGCAGAAGTCTGGTCGAAGCCAACACTTGGTAAATAAGTTAACTTTGCTTAAAACCCACTTACATACACTACACATTATTATACTGATATAATAATGCAGGAAATTTATTTTGTGCAGCTTTACGTTTCAATGTATTAATCCAACTTTATGCTCCAAGCATTCACATGTTGCCTCTCGAGTCAGCCAACTAAAGATAACCAATAGGGTCTAGTTAGAAGCCAACAATTTCACTACTGGAACGAGGTTTATCACAGCTAATCGAAACATGGTCATCAATGCAACGCTAAATTTATTCATTGTCTTGCTACATCATTCTGTTTCTTCATGAGCTGGCCGTGGGTCGCTCCATATATTGGTCTCTGGCGATGAGCCGCCTGCTCGTAAAGAGCGCGTATTGGTTGCGAACATTTGCCCACGTGCACACGTCGTTTGTACGCATTTTCATTAGCAACAAACGTAGATATGTATGGCCTAAGTTATAAGAGAGAATGGAGATAAGATTGGTCCGGTTACGAGTAAAAAAGGTAGAGAGAGATACAATTAATGAACAATCGGGCTGTTGGTCTCTGAAAATTATGTATCGAACCCTGAATTCCTAGTAGTCATTTCCTACATTCCTTTTCGCTGTAGGAAAGCTTCATTGACCATTGCATTCCTTTCACAGAACGGCTTCGAATAGTCGTTTTGCCAAGAGAAGAAGCGAAAAAAAATACTACCAAATCGAATGTTACAATCGAGAAGCGTTCGCAATTACAAAATGGTTATATAATGGATAATATATATTGGATATCTCCAAAAGCTCTCACAGTTGATATAATACCTAGGAACTTCTCAATATCAAGTCATTGATTTTGGCAACTTTCACTTGACACTTAACACCATAAATCATGACGGTCATAAAAAACCTCGATTTAAATGAAAATAGGCGCTCATGTGTAAATGTTTGGCATTGTGCTGTAAGTTTATTAATAGCGCCTGCACAAGACCCGCCCACGTCAGTAACTTGTCCCAAAACAGAAGTCTAAGCTTTTAAACAGTTTGGCAGCCCGCCAGGCGATCGGGCATCAACCTCGGAACACCACGAATATATGCCAATTTCGAACCTAATCGACCAGCCAGATGACAAACACTGAGTAAAATGACACCTAAGAAGTATTTCTTTATGACTAGTTTTTGTAATTTTTTGTGGCAACACGCCAGCCGCAGACAGGATGCAGCTCATTTATTTGAAGTCAAAGACTTTTCTAATGCCAAAATAATCTATGAAAACTGTCAAATAGTTATGATAAATGTAGCTTTCTACGTAAGATTTACATGTTACGATAACGAGTAAAGGAACGGCTCAATTTCCTGGCGATACGGTCACGCAAATACATTCACAGACTCAATTCCGAACAGTCGTCGAGTTAACGCAAAGCCAGGACGCGGAACTAATACAAATAGCCCAGTTCTGAATAACTCAATAAAATTAGGTTTAAAGCAAACACGGCAGGTCCCGCAGCGCGGCGCGGAGCTGCGTGCTGCGCGCGCGCCGTGGCTGGAACACGTTCGAGCTATAAGGTGTCGTTGCTAACTCGCGACGCCAACTATTACTATTTCCAGTGAAGCGGAATAACCGTGCGACTGTAATAAAGGGTAGGGCACGCCCGCATTGACAGCGGGGAGCGGCATTGTTAGCAAAAAATACGACGCTCTATTTCACCGAGTGCAATTTTCATTTGCATTTGAATTCGTTTGGCTATACATAGTCTATGCCTAACCCATCATTGTTCGTTCTTAAAAATGTATTTCTTTAAGGTCGTAGTTATTGGCTTACAGACAATAACGATTAAAAAACCATAAACATCACTGAATGTGTGTTAAGTAACACTGACTCATTTGCCTTTTACATGTAAACTCGCACAACGCACACAGTATTCAACCCGTTTAATAATCACACTCTAATTTTGCAGATTAGAGATTCGTCTTTATTTACTGAGACTGCCAATACTGTAACCCAAGTGACAGACATTAAAGTTTACTTCATCATGGTCTGCCCCTTACAACTCGAACCAATATCTCGCGATGATTAATTGATTACCCAATCGATATGGCAAGCAATGCCAGTCCACTGGCAGAAAGTGCGATGAAGGTTGGCTCGACGACGATACAACGAGACAATTTAATATTTATAGACATGAAAGTCAAAGTCAAATTATTATTTTTCACTTCTGATCCTGAAAATTACAATAAAAATAGATTCTAAGTGCCACTGACTAAGTACGAGCACACCTACGGTGACTAATTAATTATACAACTTGTTCAAATTATAGTCATCAGGTTAGGTATAAAGACTGAATGGACTGCCCAAGAAGCCCGCTAGTTTGCACGGAAGTTTTAAATGCATCTCATCTCTCTTACGAACCTCTTCAACTTCGATTAATTCCAATCTACTACTAATTATCTCCTCCCTGCTAACTCTGGGACCTGACCCCACGTCTGCATACGCGTATCGTACCGGGAACCAGCTCGGTTTACGAGCGCGCGTTTGTTTATCCAACTACGATACGTTTCGATTCCATTCAATTCAAATCGCTGCCTTATTAAACGCATAATGCGCGTTTTTACGCTTCATTAGCGCGCTGACCGTTATGCGCTGCGGACGTCGAGTCTGGACTATTAGAAAGATATTAGCTTGTCTTTCCCGGACCTCGGGTACCTTGCTTTTATGGGTAAAGGGAATGTATGACAGACAGTCTACAGTTTTAAACTGCTATGTATGAAAAACTTTTTTTTGCTGTCCCTTTGCGAGACTGACACGACCCACTTGATCAGAAATACGTAGTTAGTTATCACCACAATGGCACAAAAAAGTAGTACATATTGCACTACTAAGTAAAATAAACTATGCATCCTCACTCCATCGCCTCGTACTCGATCAATGATCAAACAAATCTTACATCCGCGCCTGCACATAACTATTACAACTTTATGAGATTTCATTACACGCTGTTTAAAATAGAACCAATACCAGTTATAATAAATAAACTGCTCGACATGAACCATTCACTGCGCAGTTTATATTGTTGTGTTAATCGCGGCTGAGTTATGGCGTGTCGCACAATAAACTCATTAATATATTGGAGCAGATAACTGACGCTACAAAGGGTCTTTGAAAACAAACTGATACAGAGTATTACTACGATCAGCACATAAACGTCGTGGCAAACGTTGACCGGCCCATCCTATGATAATAATCCTTTACCCGGAGAAAGGGACGGACCTCACGATAAAAAAGCGACTCGACGAATTTGGGTGCTAACTTGAATACAAACAGATCTGTATAACATTTTATTAGTATAAAAACCCGCTATTACACGGTGCACGCTACAATTAAGTCGGTGTAACCACAGAATTTTAAATAGCTCACGGCTAATTTAATTTAACGGTGGAATCAGTGTTGTCTGTTTGTAGCAGCCATGTGTCGATATAACGTGTCGTTAAAAGCGCATTAACCGACGATCCGGACGACGAGCGCGACGAGAAAAGCACAGACCAACTATGTTGTAGACTGGTCGTATTGTATGTTTCTGCCTATTTATGGCTGTTGAAAATGTTAAATGTTTTTACTGAACAACAAACTATTCAATGTACTTAAATTAATGTTTCTTTATTTTATTAGTTTATGGTCGGTTCGTCTTCCAAAATCAAAGTAAGTCTCGTTATTAGGCACAGAATTAACTCCTGTTTAAATAATCATTTTTATATTACTTGCTCATCAGATGCAGTTTTATAAATAAATAATGCTGGACAGTCCACACAGCATCATCTAGCCCCAAGCTAAGCAGAGCTTGTGTTATGGGTACTAGATGACTGATATACTTAATATAATACATTACATAGATAGATATTTTTTATTATACATTATATAGCAAACACCCAGAACACCCGGAAAAAATCTTTGTAGATCGTACAAATATTTGTCCCAGGGCGGATCGAACCCGCGTCCTCCTGTGTCGCAGGCGGATCTTCGCCCGCTGCACCACATAGGTCGTTAGGTTATGCTGGGTTACGAGTAATTACCTATTTATATTTATTACCTAATTAATTTCATTTTGTTCATGATTCGTCATCGTCATTATTTTCCGAACTATGGTAGGGCCGACTTCCAGTCTAACCGGATGCAGTTGAATATCAGTATTTTACATGGAGTTATTTTACTTATTATTATTTTACTACCTATGAATGATATCCACGAAAACTTATGGTAAGACTTTCGGGCTTCTGAGTACCCGTAAAGACTGTCAAATATCAACGAATGGCAGCCGGGACCAACTGCTTAGCGCTTGTTAATTATGATAGCGAACAGCCTACACTTTATAAATAAAATAATTATATTCCATGTACCAGTTGCTATTGCCATTCAACGTGGCAATGCTGCCAGCCTTCTGGGCACTTTTCCCGTTGACAACGATGCGGATGAATTTTTTGATGCCCTATGATTATTTATGTACCAGTAAATTTTTATTTATTGAGGTGAATATTGGCATGGTACTGTTTTAATTATAATTATCAGTATCGGAGTGTGCCAAATTTTGACTCTACAGCATCATAGAAGATCCCTTAGCTAGGCAGAATACTACGACCAATGCAGACTCCTTTCTCCGCCAGTGCATAGCTTATCTCAGCTCAGCGCCATGTACCGTAGCACATGTTAGTCTTGGGCCAGAAATAAATAAAACTATTTAACTCCACTAATTCGAACGCCGCCGACCTGCATCGGTATTCTGCCGAATGCTTGAGACGATTTTAATATTCTTTTTGTGTCTTTATTGCACTACTATCTAGTTTTTGTAACTCAAATGTTGCCAACCAGTGCTTGTTAATTTATAATAGTGTTTTATAACATTTGAATCATGACATTAATTTGCTAAATATGTATAATATATTTTTCCACAAGATTTTCTCCGTATTGTTTTTCAAACAAAAGCGAGTTAATCGTTTTTCTTTAATGAAACAACTTTTAAATTACTAATTCGTTTGTTGCCGGCAATCGTTTGATGATACTAATGTTTATATTGACCTAATTACCAAAAACATTGACCTCGTAAACGATAATTACTTATAAATTAGAAGGAATTATCAACTCATGGAAGCTATTGCGCGATATAAGAACAAGAACACGCCTACAGCGGCAATACGTACCCAATATTATCTCAGTTAGCTCGTCCTTAGTACCTCTTGAAATTGTTTAGTATTTTGTATTGGAGATCCAAAATCAAAGCTCGAATAGACTTTAAACTATGACGTATGAGCAGTAAATTCGCAATACAAAGGATTCCCCAAACAATCCCGCACAATTATCAGCAAGTTATCGACAACGTATGACAATAAACGAACAGTAGTCGCTCCACAATGCGCCGCCAGATATTGTGTAATCGGCGTGTACCGATAGCGGCCGATAAGCTGCGATATCGTGCAGATTGCCCCGATACCACCACCTAGAGAGCTATTCACTTGCATCAACAACAACAATCATTTTTCTATCTGACAGTTTCATTATACATGTTCTGTCGTCAGTTGAGTGCCTGAAAATTTGTGTCGTTTTGTGCGGTGTAGATCGTTTTCCGAGGGCCTCGCGACTTTGCCACTAAAACCGAGATACGAAAATGTAGAATGAGGCTTGTAGTAAGTCTTGTTATTTAATTCTGATAAAATAAGATATCATCCTTTTGTCGCAGCAGTTCAATTCAGTCACAGTAGTCACCTAAACGCTGCAATTGCAGTAATCTAAGATAACAATAATTTTGGTATACGTACGAACATATACGTAATAATTTGGTACGAAAAGACATTTTATTATTATCGGCCTTGCCGTTTCAACAGCCTCAAATCCACCGTCGGCTCTGCAAGTCTGGAACTTAATCCAACTTTGTTGCCAAAATCCTTTGTGGTAATTTCGTAAACCATGTTTTACAACTCTTCTTTTCATCTTTTCCAGATGCGGTTGTGGTAGCACCATGACGATGTGGTTGTGGTGGGTGGTGGCGGGCGCGCTGGTGGCGCGGGGCAGCGCGCTGCAGCCGCGCTGTCAGGAGATCACCATCCCCATGTGTCGTGGCATCGGCTACAACCTCACTTCGTTCCCCAACGCGCTCGATCATGATACGCAGGAAGAGGCTGGACTTGAGGTGTGTATCTACTCTCACAAGTATTTCCCAGAAAGCACATGCAACAGCCAACATCGCCAACCTGTTCTTTAATAGTAATCAGACCTTTATCAGTCGTCAGCACCCCGTGGGACTTGTACTAATGTTATATCTTAAACGTTTCCAGGTCCACCAATACTGGCCGCTGGTTGAGATCAAATGTTCTGCAGACCTGAAGTTCTTCCTCTGCTCCGTATACACGCCCATCTGCATCGAAGACTATGCGAAGCCGCTGCCGGCGTGCCGCAGCGTGTGCGAGCGCGCGCGGGACGGCTGCGCGCCGCTCATGCAGAAGTACGGCTTCCAGTGGCCCGAGCGCATGGCGTGCGAGCGGCTCCCGCGCGCGGGCGACCCCGACCAGCTGTGCATGGAGGAGACGGAGCGCGCGCGCGAGCCGCCCAGCACGCCGGCGCGCCGCCCCGCGCGCCCCGCCTGTAGCGACACAAAAAACTGCCAGGCCGGCGCCGCGCCTGCGGGCCCCGGGGGCGCGGGCGCGGGCGCGGCGGCCGGGGGCGCGTGCGCCTGCGCGTGCCGGGCGCCGCTGGTGAGCGTGCGCGCGCTGCACAACGCCAGCGCGGCGGCCGGCGTGGCGGCGTGCGCGCTGCCGTGCCGCGGCGCGTTCTTCACGCGCGAGGAGAAGGAGTTCGCGGCCGTGTGGGTCGCCATGTGGGGCGGCCTGTGCGCCGCCAGCACGCTCATGACGCTCACCACGTTCCTCATCGACTCGCAGCGCTTCAAGTACCCCGAGCGGCCCATCGTGTACCTGTCGGCCTGCTACTTCATGGTGTCGCTCGGCTACCTGGCGCGCCTGGCGCTGGGCCACGACGAGGTGGTGTGTGAGGGCGCGCTGCTCCGGACGTCCGCCAACGGCCCGGGCGCCTGCACGCTCGTCTTCGTGCTCGTGTACTTTTTCGGCATGGCATCCTCGATTTGGTGGGTGGTGCTATCGTTTGCGTGGTTCCTCGCAGCGGGACTCAAGTGGGGCAACGAAGCCATTGCGGGACACGCACAGTACTACCACCTTGCTGCGTGGCTCATCCCTGCAGCTAAGACCGTCGCCGTGCTACTAGCTGGCGCAGTGGACGGTGATCCGGTCGCTGGCATCTGCTACGTCGGTAACTCATCACCAGAGAACCTGAAACGTTACGTGCTCGCGCCGCTGATCGTGTACTTCGCGCTCGGTGCCACCTTCCTGCTGGCCGGCTTCGTGTCACTGTTCCGCATCCGCTCGGTGATCAAGCGGCAGGGCGGCGTGGGCGCAGGCTCCAAGGCCGACAAGCTGGAGAAGCTCATGATCCGCATCGGCGTGTTCAGCGTGCTGTACGCGGTGCCGGCGGGCGTGGTGATCGGCTGCCTGGCCTACGAGGCGGGCGGCCACGAGCTGTGGCTGCGGCGCGTGGCCTGCGGCGCCAACTGCGGCCCGCGCCCCCTGTACTCCGCGCTCATGCTCAAGTACTTCATGGCGCTGGCCGTGGGCATCACGTCGGGCGTGTGGATCTGGTCGGGCAAGACGCTGGACTCGTGGCGCCGCGTGTGGCGCGGGGGGCGCGGGGGGCGCGGGGGGCGCGAGCCGGCGCCGGCGCAGCGCGCGCTCGTCAAGGGCGTGTGACGCGCGCCCGCGGCGCCCGCCGCCGCCCCGCCCCACGCGCCCCACGCGCCCCACGCGCCGCACGCGCCCCCCGCGCCCCCCGCGCCCTGCGCCGCGTCGCTGGCCGCGTCCGCGCCGCTAGTGGCGCACGCGCCCGCGGTAGGCGCGCCGTCCGCGCGCTCGGGCCAGCCGCTGTCCGACTACGGGCCGGTGTAGTGAGCTGACGTTCCCGCGACAGTGCCGCCAGTGACGTTAGCGCTAACTTGGTGCAGTGAGCCGCGTGTCTAGTCCCGCGTGCCGCGCGACGCACAACATATACGTAACTAGTGTAAGCCGAGGTGCGGCGCCGCATGCCGCAGACTGACGAAGGACACTCTCGTGTAAGAGATTTCGCAGCGCCTCTGTGACTCGGGCAACTATAATAATGTAACTTAAAAGAATGCGCCGCCAGTCACTTAAATTCAAAGTATCCTAACCACGACCAGCTTCAGTCATAACGACTGGGCGATTAACGTAAGAGACAGTAAAATACTCCACCGTTTAGTTTCATTACCTCATTGATCACACTGCCAATTTCGTATATTTTTATTGTTAACAGTGAAGTAGTTTACTGCTCTGTACTGCAACAATTTTGATGACACCTTGACTGTTCGTCAAGACAAACAACAGAGGCTCATCTTCATTCTACTCACTATAATATTTGCATGTATCTCATACACATGTGAATGTCGATGAGTCCTTGCCGTTTGTGCTGATATTGTTCCGTAGTGTGTAAAGAACGCATTTTGAGCATTTTGTATCTATTGTAATGATCTCTAATGTCATATTGTAAATAGTGATCCTATATCATTTCATCCCTATAGTAAGTAGTAAAAAGCTATTCATAATCTACTTATGTAATTGTTTTACTTCGGTTATGTTATTAAAACTTGTAGAAAAGACAATCCTAGTGAAAATACCAATCTAATATTGTATTTTTCTTTATTAGTTTCGTATAACTCGACACTAGATGGCATTAGACGACTGCACTGACTGCTTAGATTATCATGCTACTGACACCGTACAGCGCCATCTATTGTCGAGTAGTTCAACACTTGTGTAAATATTATTTTGACAGATGCCGAAATAAACTAGAACTGAATATTAAGTTGTGACGAATGATAAAATTGTATTTTGTGCAATGGTATAGTATATTCTTACTTAATTGTAAAGTGAATAAGATGTATGAAAAAAATGTATATTGTAGCCACGGACGCCGCAGCCGAAACCATGAAAATCATTATGTAATTTATTTTATATCTAACTGTAGATAACAAATAAAGCGACTTTTTTTATGTATAGACCATCGTTTTATTTGCATGACAAATCGCGCCTACCAAAAATAGCAGTCTGTTGAAAATATAAACCCATGGTACATCCTCCTTAACCCATTCGTTGCGGCGGACGCCTATCGGCGTTTTTTTATTTAATATTCAGGTGCGGAATACGCCAATCGGCGTCTTTTTTAAATTGCTTATATCTTTGCGAAAACCAGTCACAAAAAAAAAATTGCAACCAGGGCACATATTTTTAAAAACATTGCAAGGTACTGCTCGCCGTTTCCGGAATTTTAACTTTTAGAAAAATTACGAATTCCTTATTAGGTGCTGAAGACGCCTAAGGGCGTTTTCCAGGATTTAACAACCTTTGATTCTAAATATATTTAGTTAATATTATTTTTCTATAATTGAGGTATTTTTAGGGATGCCTTTAATTCGCATTATTTTTAATTCCTACTTTGCTTTGGCATAACAAGTTAGGTAGGACTTTTAATGACATGAAATATTTTGTGAATCAATAGAGAAACGTATATTTACATATTATTACTTCTTTTTTTTTTGTCTTACTTTGGGGTAGCAAAATAGACTGAGAATCTTGACTATCTTCTAATAAATAGGGTGACCATGGACGTTTTTTATCTGAAATAAAGAACATGACGTTAAATTTAGGTATAATTAGGTGTCACATCGGGAGCCTAGTGAATAGGTAGGGAATTAGTACCGAAAAATAGGTACGGCTGGAGTTGCTACCATAGGATATCCTCGTGGGTTGAGTTCGACTAACCATATATGAGCACGGTGAAGAGTGGAGCTCAAATCTCAATAGAACACCGAGTATAGTGAACCCACGAGGTAAGTTATAGCTGAAACTAATCCCATACCCACTTAAACTTTGTTTATAGAAGCATTCTTGTTTAAGCCATGTAGTCATAAGGAAATTTTAACAAATTTTAACGTCATTATTTTATAAATTAAAGAACTGTATACGAATTTAAAACAAAATTGATAGGCACAGAAGTCAATCTACATATAAAGTGCATTCGAGCAACGCACACATAGACACCGCTCACGGACACGATATCTCGGAGCGGTTGTTTAAATTCCACATTATTTCCAAAGTTGACAACCCTAACGGGACCGCCGAACGTAGGAATAAAAAGTAAGTACCTACACTTCATACACTACCTACCTATAGTGTGTTTAAAACAGGTCCATGCTCTATAGTGTCAAGTAATTGCATCAATTCTTTCAACAAGAGTTCAAATTGATACGAATTCTTTGGTTAACAAAAATGTCAATGAAAATAAGGTGTATAAATAAATAATAGTAGTATCATAAAAAAAGACCTCTGATATTAATTTATAATGATAATTTATTTTCATTGAAAACTAAAATATATGACACGGTAGATTAAAAGTAAAGTACTTGATTTAATTAAAATAATTTACTTACCATTTATCGCCATATTCTCCTTATTTTCACAATCCAACTATTACAGAACAAAAACTTCACAAAAATACTCTTAATCGATGTCAATTTATTTTTTAACACCAAGTACGATCGTTATCGTACCACCCGTTTCGCGTATTTGTAGAATATCTAAGATTTTAGTGTAAGAATGCAGATTTTTTTTTAACAGTGCTGAAAACGCCAATCGGCCTTTTATATTATCCTAAAGAGGTGCGGAGGACGCCTATCGGCGTTTGCGACGAAAACCGCCCCGCACCTGGCTAATAAAAGTATTTTTTACTGCCGCAGCGAATGGGTTAACAGCGAAGTGATCGAAGTATGAGGGTCTTTGAGCCTAAGATATTGCTTCCTTGCAACTTTCCATTGAAGATGAGCGATGATCTACTGCATGCAGTACTACTATCATCAACATCAGACGCGAGACTAGTCACATATACCTGCAACAATCTGAAACTGATTGATGATTCAAGGGTTCCGCAATCACATGGTAAACGGAACCCTTTATAATTTCGATCCGTTCGTCTGACCTGTGTACTGTGCGGATGTTTTGCAGTCATATTACTCTAAGACTTGGCACTACATCGATGATTTATTGAAATAAATAATAACTTTTCTAACTATAAAGTCTTCTGTGTACAGTCGGTTAAAATCAATTCATCGGTTGCGTAAATATTCACCCCAGGTACGGAATCCGTCATGGCGCGTGGTCCAACACGTATCTGTTAGAATGATGTGTCAAAGAACTGATCATGATATGGTTAGATGTCTCCTAGCCACAGAATTTTAAAGTAGCATTTTAAACTCTAACTGGGTACACAAGCAGTCAACTCGAGCTGAACACAGCTGGAGCTGCGGTGATGCTAAGACGGCACCATTATCCGCCTTAGCCTTTTCTCGACTATTGAGATTGGCTTTAACTTTAACTGGGTTCCCCGGCTGCTATATATCAGATAGATCATGGAGCAACAGGTACTGGAACACAACCATTCAATATCTACCTACCGAATTGAGTCGCTTGAGCGAAAAGCATAAGGGGGGAGGGGGGGGGGGGCTTAGTAAAAGAAACATTCAGTCTATCAAGTTTATGTAGATCTAAGTACTATACGGTGGGACTGCGAGTTATCGCTCATTTTAAAGCTAAGATAATTACTAATTTGAACATGGACTCTACGAACTGTTAGGTTTCAAACAATATCACAATTAAAAATAACGCCATCTATCGACAAATATATAAACAGAATCGCCACCTAGCGGCTACTGGACAATTTTGTGTTATTCTGAAATGGCGAAAGTTGACATAGGTAACATAAGCTTCCATTAATATTAAAAACAAACCAATTAACAATTACGTATCTATGACCTATCACATTAAAATTACGTATTTCGTCTGGACAGAATTTTACAATCTTATTAATTAATTCTTTCGTATATTTCCTTGAATAACAAGAAATAGCCACTTTGCCGTTACATATAAACTACACATCTAAACGATACTTTATTGCTAAATAAAGGCATACATTAGACCTTATCGTAAAATACTACGTCTCCTTCTAATATTGCTGAAATTCATCACTTACCATAAATATTATAAATTGAAAATACCCCGAAAAAGTACAAAAGGTACCGTTTCCACTTTACAATAGCGAAGGAAGATGTTTCCTGGATCCTACATAGCCGTTCTTCTAAATCTATAACATCCTACTTTAGAAAAAACCGTCTACTGTTATTGCTTTCAAAACATTTCACTACAAAGCTCTTTGCAAACGCAACTTTCTGTTACCAAAACCACCGAAACGAAATATGATGCAGTTCCCCATAAATTAATTTTAGACCAGTCATATCGATAGCAGTATCATAAATATTATAACATTACGTTTGTTGTAAAAACTGTAAATTTAAAATTATAAGGACTTACTTGCTAATTACGTATTTTATAATGGCAGTTTTGTCTAGTTTAATCTAGCAGTTTCCTACCTTACGCTAATAGATGTCGCTACTCGCACTATAATTCAACTCGAAAGTGCTTATCACTGGGAAATCATAGATTACTAACTGTATGGTTCGGTACTTACGAGTACATCATTTTGCTGATTATATCAGAAAAGAAATATGAATAATATTCACTAACCATTTTTATGACATTGATAGTAAAAATATAAGTTATAGGTACATAGAATAAATATCCAACTTAAAACTAATGTGCTTTTCCAGCAATAATTAAGTTAATTTCTGACAGCAGCGTTCCCATTGCGAAAACTAGGTAAATTCTAATTGTAGAAGATTACAAGGTACTGGGAAAACACCTTTGTTCACATAATTACTTAATCAGATCATGTAATATCATGTTATGTACTCGTATTGTAGCTGCGTGTTTCTTAATGACAAGTTGTACGAGTACCTAAACTACCTGCCGTCTATTCTGGAAATAATCTTTGTAAGACCAGCGAGTGAACTAAAATTTGATCTGAATTAGAAGTATTGTACATTTTTTGTTTACAAAAATACTAACTTCACCTAGTCTATGGCCAAGCAGTCATGGCATTATTCTATCAGAACGGAAAATGATTTAATTAATTTAATCTTAAAGCCTAAAGGTGTAACCCACATCTGAAGAAATCGAGTTAAATTCGGTGTAACCCACCCCAATAGATATCTTTCCTCAGAAATTGAACTCTTGCCCTCATAATAATCGCAGAATAAAGTTACAACCAGAACCTATAACCTTTAGACTACCCATACAAATTTTGAGGTTTAAGCCCGGATCCTGACAATAAACTATGGACGTCATCGCCAACGCCAATATGGCGTCATCAATTATTATTAAACGCAAGTCAAGTCATGTGACTGGATGGCTGTTAAAATTAATTCAACCAATCACAGAAGTTGACACGCGTTTGACAATTTTTACTTTTGCAATCAATTTCGTTCTAGTAATTAGTCTTTCTAGCCCTAGCCTTAAATAGTCGTGGCAAAACAATGCTCTGCGTTTATGAATAAGGGTATAAGATAGCGACATCTAAGAACTATATATTGAACTGGACATCATTCTCGCTCTCATTAAAGGCGGACTGGTTGTCAAAAAATATTCACAAAATAAAGGCTGAATCACATGAACAACAGGCGACACTACTTTTGTTCGGCCTCAAAGAACATCATTCGGGGTGAAGTGTGGCGTCGGGTTTTGTTTATATGTTTTCGCCTTAGTATGGACACTGTCAAATTCCCTCGTTACCAGAGGTGTACCCATACCCTCAGCTGGTCGCAATACTACTAAAACCCTGGTAGTAGTGTGCGTACTGGTCTTGGTGAGTGTATTCGTGCATGTGGGCGTAAGTGTGCGAATCCGGTTCTTGGTGGGGTGGCATCTGATGATAGTACTGTTGCACGTCGTGAGTTTGGTGTTCTTGCTCTGTTTTGTGGGGTTCTTGCTGCGGTTGCTGCTGATTTTGTGGGACACCCTGGAACAGGTGTTTTGTGAATGATCCGACATTTGTTAAGAAGGGAATCGCATTGTTTATGAAAATCCCAATACTATGAATTTATTCAGACGCTGGCAATATAAATGAGCCGCTCATACATCAGTAAAGTGCAACCGGTGACTACTACCTACTTACTTATATTAATTTAATATGTAATAAATTTCTGAATTAGTACCTGCATCTGATATTTGCACCTCTTGAATCTCCCGTAGAGCGAGGAGTACGGCAGGTTGAAGTGGATCGCCGCCTGGTTGATGGACATCTGCCCCACCCTGTCAACAATAATTAACGATAGAGTAGAAAAATCATGCTAATTACAAAAACAAAAAAACAAATTAAAGTCAAATAATTTATTGCAATTAGACCATTAGGAAAGGCACTGTTGCACTTCAAATTTATAAGTAAAATAAAAAATTATAAGATGCCCCTTCCAAAAGGTTTCGTATGGAGAAGAATGGGCAAGAAACTCTTTTAAATAGATTTTACAATATTTTGGAGTCATTTATCCGAAATATCAAATTATCTGCCGTTATCTGCCTAGCCTTTTCCCAACTCTATTGGGGTCGGCATCCAGTCTTGAACCAGTTGAATACCAGTGTTTTACATGGAGCGACTCAATATCTGACCTCCATAACCCAATTACTGGGCAAAACGATACCCCTTGGTAAGGCTGGTTGTCAGACTTTTGGGCTTTTGACTACCCGTAAAGACTGTGAAAGAACTACAAATAACAGCTGGGACCAACGGCTTAACGTGCCTGAAAGGCACGGATCAGTCCGATATGCTACGAACGGTCACCCATCCACAGACTGACCTCGGCAAGCATAGCTTAACCTTCGATCAATCAACCAGTGCGGCTGTTTTTATTTAGCCACGAGCTCCTCAAATGTGAAGACGACATACGAAGAATACTACAACACCTACTCAGGTCAACCGCCCCGCTGAATGTTGTTGCTAAATGTCATATGAGGACCCCATTTTCATTTTTGGTCAAGCGCGATTAATAAATTCCAGTTTCCCTCCATTCAATATGATGTCAGATTAGGGATGTGTCCTAGGTAAAAATATATTAGTCCGTCAGTAAGATTACCAAAAAATTTTGGACACGTATTTTTTGCTTACTTAATTCAATCAAAAGTGACAATGATAATTATAGCACATCAAAGTTCAGGAGAAGGGGCTTGTGACGTCACGCCGTGCTACACTTTAAACGAAAAGTGTAGCACGGCGTGACGTCAAATTTCAACGCACTATATAATCATCGGCACGTAAGTTGGCAAGGTTTTGGCGTAGTGGGGGTAAGTTCGCGCATCGTGCACTTAGTGGAACAAAAAAGTGGTGACTTTTATTGATCGTCATTATTTTATGGTTATTGCCATCATTTATATTTAATAATATCTGATTAGAAGAAAGTTGAAGAAGGGAGTGGAATTCGTAAAGTTTATTGGGAGTTATAAATAATATGCATACGAGGAAAGTATGCTCAAAAAGTATGCGAAAAAAGGCATACCTTTTTTCGCCTTAATTTTTGAATTTAAAACAACAACAATAATTTCAACTCGTAACAAAAACTAAATTTAAAAACAATAACAATAACTCTTTAACATAAACACAACAAAAACAAAGGGTACAACTTTCGTGCACGCAAGTGTAATCGGGAGTTCGGGAGGCAACAGTCGACTGTTGCACCAATCGCGCGCTCGGATTGACGTACCTCATACCCCGCGTCCCGCTTGACTACCAAAGAGCTAAAAACGACTTGTGCGCATCTAACGACTCTTGCCAAGTTACGTGCCGGTGACTATACCGTCGTCATTTTTGGTTTACGTGACAAAAGAAAAAATACGTGTCCATTATTTTTGAGTAATCCAACTTTCGGACCAATGACATTTTTTAACACTTTTGCTACTTCTAACATTTGGTAACGTGACTCACACCAGTATTTTTCATTCAGTACAAAATTGCTTACCGTAAACCGATTTTGGACTTGAAGATATATGTAGCTTATCAAGTCGTCATGAAGATTTTGTCACTGTCGGACTTTTGAACTAGCAAAAGTCAACGATGTATCAACTGAGAATATCTACGGTTGATTTTGAATTCATTGGGGCAAATTATTTATGCACACTAAGACGGAATGGACTCAATACTTAAGCTTAAGGGACGCCTTTTGTCATATCAGACCCAAATGAGTTAGGTTTATGCCGCTAACCTGAACTTTAACCTGTCTGTCTTTCAGGTACGGTCTTAGTAAATCCAAAATATACTAATGACATCTTCTGCTTCCTCCCAGATATTTACTGATAACAATTGACACTGGCTACATAATAAATCTAGCAATTAATTATATGCTTTTTTATAAGGCCAACTAATTATTACGCTCACGCTTATATCCACGGCGACATTATTAGTAGGGATCTAGGGGTCTGTGGGATGTTTTGTCCCTACGATTGGAGAAGCTGCTTATAAAAAGCATTAAAATATTTCCCTGCTTTTACGAAATTACTGTAGTAGTACTGGTAATTGATTAATCGGGAATTCGTACCATTACAATTTGGAATCATAAAGTAAGTCAGTACCTGACAGCTTCGAGCGCTTCGCCCATGGCGTCTTCAGACCACGGCGTGGGGTTGGAGCGAGACAACTCGATGCCTTCCCGCTTACACCGACCGTACAGAGTTCCTGCAAATATGGGTTAAATTCCGAACTTCAGTATCGAAGCCTTGACCTTACCTTCTTATATTATGAAAATGTGAGTGGTGTTATTACTGCGTTAAGTAAACTTTGAAAGGATTCACTCAATTGGCATGTAAGCCTAATTGAGACAGTTCTGGAGTATCTTAACGATAGTTGTTGATAGGTAGTTAAAAACCACATTTTTCAGGGTCAATAAATAAAACACTAGGTAATTATATCTACTTAAACAGGGTTTAATTGAATCGATTATAAAACATCAGTGGTGAAAAAGGCAAGCTCAATTGAAAGAACGCCAGGATCGAATTCGGATAGAACAATGTAAGCTGTACCTGTAGGTATCCCGTACTGCGTGGCAGCGCGCTGCACGGAGCTGGCGCCGCAGCGGATGGAGGCCAGCGCCAGCTGCAGGTCGGCGCGGCGCCACGCGGTGGGAGCTGCGTTGAACGGCGCCGACAGACGGATGCCTTCCCGGCGAGCTATCTTGTATAGTGTGCTGCTAGGTATGCCTGGAAAGAACGTAAATAGAAATTATTGTAAATTCTTGCCGGATTTAGAGAGTACTGTTACTTTCGCAGATGTGATTTAAACTTTAACATGCTTTTGCACAATTGCCGTGTAATTAGCGCCTTACAAATGTATTCTGATTTGGACATTTCTACTTTCCATTGGATGTAGATGTCAATGAGCGGCGAAACTGGAAATACATTTTATCTTCAAGTGAGTGGGTCATGGACATGATGGCTACTTATCAGGTCAAACAATTAATTATGTAGAAAATCTCACCATAGGCTTTGCTAGCCTTATTAGCAGAAATAGCGCCTGCCCTCAGAGCATGCAGTGCCCCTCTCAGGTCAGCCTCGCTCCAGGACTTGGCGGCTCCTTCCTTCTTAGGCGTGTCGATGCCCAGCCGATGTGCGCGCTGCCAGAGCGTGGTGGACGGAATGCCGTATGTTGCTGATGCCTGCGAACAATGTTTTAACAAAACTTATGGTAAATGATTTCGAGATTATCCCACTAGAAAGTCATGTGTACCTATTTAGAAATAGAATACAAGAATCAATATCACTCATAGAGAGGAACAGATTTAAATAAACTAAAACAATGCTGCGCTCAACAGAAGTAGAATTGTTAAATAACAAAGACAAGGGGAACTAAGTAAGTACCTACTAGTGAATATTGTCCCATCCTTCAACTTAATTGGCTTACTTCACTTCATAACTAGTCTCTTAGAAACTAATACGGCTATCATCAAGTAAATTATAAGTGTACAATACGCTTCTGAAGGTTACATACACCCGTCACGCACGTAATCTATGGGATTCCAACCGTGACGGTTGCTGTTACCAGCTATTGTTAATTAATAAGTAAATCTAAATACAAGCACCACTTATTCAAAGGAATTGTACACGTCATGTTACGCCTGTGAGTAGTGTATACTTACAGGTGATAGAGATGACAGTGTCTTCCACGACTAAAGTTTCAAGAAGACGTTTACCTTCTTAATTGTGGTGACCGTCCCTGTCTATTGTCGGGTTCGTTACTTTACACCCTCTGCTGCTATTGGGAATTTCTTTATTTACTAATCCAAGGTTTGGCGTATGATTGAAATTGCCCAAATTAGACAGACGCTTGCATTTAGCAAACGTATCACAAAATAATAACCATAACCTGTTATATATTTGTCACAACAGTACCTATGCGGTTTTGATTATTTCATGCTTGAATTTGGTTTGTATAGAAAAATCTTCGGCTACGCTATGCATCAATAAGCAACGTACTTTCGTAAGACTCATCTGGTGGTTTCTGAGAGCGTCCAGAGCTCGTTCCATGTCGTGCTGGGTCCAACTCTTGGGGCTGTGTCGTGGCGCGGGCGAAGCTTGCCGGCCGCAGGAGTCGCTCGTGTCTTCACCGCTTAGATGTGGTTGTTCTGCGAGTAATGTTTAGTAACAAATTATTGGAGCATTCGTACTAGGATGTCGCCATTCTTTCCCCTATAATCTTTGTTAAATCTTCTTACGAAAATCTTAACGTATGGCGGGATTATTATTATGGTTAGCACATAACACCCATTTTTCTATATTTTATAAAACTATGACCATTATATGTAACTGCTAGGTACAGGTAGGTATAGACAATTGGAACTTTAACAGACTTCAACTGCCTCGTGGTATAAAACAAGCACTTCGGTGCGCGATGAGATAAAAGTGCAGTTGTAGTAAAGCAATCCAAAGTGCCCTTCTTTGAATTTATCCCAAGGTTTGTAAAGTTTATGGCACTTCTCACAATGATGACGACATAGCAGGTTTTGAATAAGACCATCAATCTTTTTATGTTCAAATAAAAATAGAAATAATCGCGCACGCGAAAGGGAGTGAAAAAACAGGTTTGATCCATTCTAAAATAGCGTGCGGAACTACGCAGCTTACCCTGTCAGCTCTTCAAATGTTTAATAAATTACCATGACAATCAAATGGGTAATACTTTCTTAACATTTTTCACTATTTCCGTGCAATTAAAAAACGTTTGTTATGCCTTTAGTCTGGCAAGAAGATACAGTATATGAAATTTATCAATACATACCTCTATTTAGAAAAATGACATATGAGCTACAATTAAGTGCCCCAGAGCAATAATACTTAAACAAAATAATTTAGTGAAAGCAAATAAGTCGAAAAGCTTAGTTGATTGATACGATAGTCATAATCAGATTAGGATCTTTGAGATTGAGCCAACGAAGACCTTAATAAATGTTTCCATTTTTATCTTACATTTTAGTTCATAATTTTAACATTTATTTAAATTTAATGTTTTATATTATTTGTGAAATACCGGAACTTACTCTGTTATAGAAAAACGAAAAGAAATAAACGAGTCTTTTAAATGGAATGAACTAATATGATGTCTGGAAAACTCTTCATAACTCAAGTTCCAAAAGTGTTCATGGTTTTCACCAAAAAACGTGTTGGTGTGTTTTTTTTTCTCTTTATTTGAGGGCTTTATCGCTGAGCGATAACGTCGCCCTGTAACATCACCATAATATTAACTATAACCATAACCATATGAATAATACATAATAACTTACTAACTACAATAAAAATGTAATCTATTATAAAACAAAAAATGCCAGTTTGTACAGGATTCTGGCTTGATCTGATGAAGGACAAGCCAGGATGTCGTTACACTCTCCAACATCGTAATTATATGTTGGTCCGAGTTAGGTAATGTTGGTGTGTTAATTACAACACTTTTGGTCCTAGGTTATCCCAGAAAACGAACGTTGGCAGAATACTCGGTTCAAACTTCTTTCTGCTAAAGACTAGAGAACATTATACGTACCACCTTCAGACGACGGTTCATCCTTGACAGCCAGCAGCGGCATGAAGTCTGTGGAGTCAGGCACTTCGGTGACATTCATGAACTCAATGTGACGATCCAGCAGTGATGTGCTCTAAATCAAACCAGCCATGCCGACAGTATTAGATGTGCATTGGGTTAAAACTCTACTTAGGACGGACTTCAACAAATTCTTGCTAGACTAGTTTTAGTGTAGCAAGAATTTGTGTTTTAACAATACCTGCATATATATTATGTATAATATTCCATCGCAATATTCTTTATATGAAACCGTGTATCGTAAATCTATAGGTACCTACATATAATTAAACTGTAACCGGCCGATGTCTCTACATTATAGATATTAGAGAAAAACGAATATTGGGGTTCTTTGTTAGAGTAACAGAAGACAAAACAACCGTTTTTAGAATTTTTGTCTGTATGTTTGTACACGCATCACGCGAAAACTACGGCATTCAGTTTTGCTAGATGTATTGCTAGAAGTCTAACTTAAGATATAGACCCCATCTTTTCCTAAATTCCGTACGAAGTCGCGGGCAAGGCTAGTAGATAATAAAATTGTTTATGTTTTTTGTTGTCAATAAAAATTGTATCTATATATCTACGTATTGAACTAAAGTTGCTTAGAAATCTAGGTAAGGTACGTGGAAATGCCGATTTTGCTTTTATTAACAATTTGTTAAAATAACCTATTTGAACATATTTATGTAGGTATGTAGTATCTATTACTTATATTAGAGCATCATCTACATACATTTAGCCACACAATGAACACCACAACAAGTATTATTACTGAGTACAAATGAGTCAATTGAGACTGATAGTTGTAACAAGCCTTATTATGACAAAGTAACTACCACATACGCGTACTAGTTAAGATAGACATCTGCTCCAATACAGTTTTGTAACACATCGTTGTTATTAGCATCTGATATTCTGATGAAAGCTCTTTACTTAATCTAGTTGCTAAGTAATTTATGCGGCTGTATATAATAGTAAGTATTATGGCATATATTGGCTTTGTTGACCATCGTCTCTGTAGCTAGATATACCCGAATGACAATCTCATTGTAAACTTCAATGTGGCAAATATTATACGCCCATAAATCAACTCCCAAATACCTTGGCATTATATGGTGCAGACTCGAGCGTTTCTAGCGTGGTAGCTGGTGGTGACTCAGCTCGCTCCTGCTTGACGCACACTGGTGTGGCAGCCGGGCCCGCCGGCGCCAGCGGAGCCAGCTCCTCCAAGCCACTTCCCTGGTGAACCGACAGGATAACCATGGTTAGGCATATTATGTATTATTGGACCTTACTGTATTTTGTTTAACCAGTTAAATTGCACTAATATTATAAATGCGAAAGTTTGACGGTATGTGTGTATGTTTGTAACTCGTTCACGCTGTATTGGCTAAACGGATTTGAATCATATTTGTTATGAAGGTAGCTCATACCATGGACTAACACAAGGCTACTTTTAATCTCGAAAATTTGAGGTATTCCCGTAGGATGGGTACGGCGTCTCATGTTGACTTTTTAACTGCGGGGCGCAGCTGGGTTCTAATAAAGTTTATAAATCTGTCATATTTATGACATTCCAAATGATTTAAAATTGTTGCAGGGTAATCTATTTTAAAAAAAATTGACCGTTTGGCTACAAGAGAGTTGTTTCTATAGCATTAAGGAATTTATGGAATTTAAAAATTAATGTTAGGTATGTACTATTGAATGAAAATGAATAATTGAGTTTAGAATAATTGTAATAATATTAATTGCATGATAATAATTACATAAATAGACATAAGTAAATAATTTGCACGCTTGCTTGCAGGCAGAATACAAAGACTTTTAGGACGTAAGATCTATCCTTGAATTTGTATGTATTTTCTAGCAAATAAACATTTTTGATTTGATTTGATTTGATTTGAATTTAGCAATATAATAATATATTCCTTGTGCTGACAACCGTAGAATGTAGCCAAAAACAATAGAGAAGATGCTACAATTAACTGAATGTTACCAGGGGACTACTATAGGACTTTATAGATATCTTACAATCGAAAGGGTTAGAGTTCTTTTTTACAAAGTTATTTGTTTCTTAGTTGGTATAAGAGCTCGTTTTGTCAAGTATTGTTCTAATCATTTAAAATGTTTCAACTTTCAAACGTTATCGTTTTACAGAAGATGTGTGTCAGGTGTTTGTCATCATTCATCAAACGCATTGCCGTCTTCCGACACGAGATGTGGGGGGAAGTAGATCATTACTCTCCTGTGTGTGCTCCAACTGAAAGCCCTGGCACAGTGGCACTACTACTAACAATCAATCCCGTGGCGTCACTAGGCGGTTAGAGGTCCTGCTGCTTAGAGGTAATTGGGCCTATATCTACCAACTCCCCGATATTAATAATTCTTCAAACTCAACTTAAACCTTTGTTGTTTTTTTATAACACTATTTTTATTTCACTATTTATATTACCTAAATATAATACTGAATATTAATGAAACCGCTGCTGTATGAGGTCCCCTTTTTGGTAGTTAGCCCTGTTTTCATCCTTCTATACTTTGGAAATTTTGATTTTATTTAGACCATTCAAACATAAATAATACCTAGATTGTGGGCTTATGCAGAACATTTTCACATTGTCTAAGTTTTTAAATTCAAAGCTTTAAGTTCGGGTTTAACAAACCCGAACCCGACTTTCATATGACCATTCATGTGACCCGTGTCGTATGACGACCGATGTGGCGCAGCGGGCGAAGGTCCGTCTGCGACGCAGGAGGTTGCGGGTTCGATTCCCGCCTTGGGACAAATGTTTGTACGATCTACAAAGATTTGTTCCAGGTGTTCTGGGTGTTTGCTATGTATAATAAAAAACATTTATCTATGTAATGTATTGTATTAAGTATATCAGTCATCTAGTACCCATAACACATGCTCTGCTTAGCTTGGGGCTAGATGATGCTGTGTGGATTGTCCAGCAATATTTATTTATTTATTTATGTTTATAATAAGGGTGCACTTCTTATGTTATTTCAAAACCCGGTCGCTGACTGAGGCCCTAGAGCGGTGCTTTATTGGCTTTGCAGACCTCCCGGCTGGGACACTGAGTGGGCCCCAACACCTCGTAAACTTAACACCTTAGTAGTTACGCCACTGAATCATTCTTTCCTAGCTATCTCTTTCACACCCGCGTAGGCCTTGATGAACTACGTACAAGACTTATTACCTACTTTGGAAAAGTTGGTATTAGCAATGCGATTAGTATTTTTCACTTAATTAGTCATTTTAGAAGTATGAAAGTTAATTCCTTTCTAAAGATGGACTTTCGCATTTTTAGAAGCTTATTTAAAGCAAAAAATCTCAACTATTTCTACTCATAAACACGTCAGCATCAAAGAATAACTTTCTATCGCATATTGAGAGTGTATAAAATCTTTTTCTACATATAAATATACCACATGTACTACAAAGTAGGCAATATGAAACAAGTTTTTATAATTTGATTAGCGGTTGAAAAACTGTTTTACGAGATGTGGATACGCGTGTTGCGTTTCAGCGTTGACTGACCCTGCTAGAAATGCTAGGCTTTAAATAAAAACAGATGATATTCTTTTAGCAAACTCGTTAAAACACTACGTTTAGGTACGCTTTCTTTCAGTCTGGGTAATTTAAAACAGCGTACTTTTGATAAGCTTAAATTGTTCTAATTTGAATGTAGGTATACTAGGTGTGCGGTGGAATCACGGATGGTTTTTGTTTCTTGTGAGTATTTTTTATAAAACGTCGGATTCCGTTTCAGAACAACCCAAATGTATTGGCTCCTTCAAACTTGGAAGGTAGTCCGACCGTTACTGATACTATAGGTAAAGTTCACTTAAAAATAAAAAGTAGATAAGATATGGTATTCAATGAACCAATTGCAAAATATTATTAAAAGCTATTAAGAATTGGGCACAGCAGGCCGCACGTCATTGGTAACACCATGACTTTGTTTGGTCTGGTGTTGGTAGTGCGGAGTTTCAATAATACACTAGGTCAACTTATACGGGTGTTGTAACCAGGCGCGTGCGGCCTATTGTACCGCAACTCGTAGAAGTGCCCGCGAAAATCATGCAACTAAATAATAATAATGCCAGTGAATGAAGTTACCTGACTGGATAGGTAAGTGTGCGCGAACTGTGAGTCGCTGTCCTCTTCGTCCGAGAGCGGTTCGCATTTCACTTGCGACAGTCCGTGGCCGGGCATTTCCTAGCGAGCCAAATAAACACACACTGATAATTTCTCCTCCACTACTAAATTAAAAACGGAACCTACTTTTGCTTGGAATAAATCTTTCACGGCGATAAACTTGAACTACTACAGTAAAGAATTATGAATACTTATGGCACTACTTATATGTTGACGATATAACTGTATTAATCACAACAATAACAGCGCGCTAAATCTGAGCTGCGAGTACAAGAGTAAACAACAACGTGGCACCCCATGGTCTCCCCGGAATGTCGCAGAAATCGAACAATCGCCATGTTATAAGTAGGTTTACATAGGCAATTAGACAAAAGGAAGCGAGCTTTATTGAATTTTTTCTCGATTGGTGCACAAATGAAGAGTGCAAAATTGGATTCTCTCTCTCTCTATCGCTCGCGAGCCAGACCGTCTCACGAGCTTTTTTAATTTTGTTTGTTTAAAGCCCTCATGCATGTCGCTATCGTATTTGCGTGTATGAAGTTCGCTGTGGAAACTTCCAACTGAAACAAACGCGCGTGACTGATTCAAAACTTTATGCATAGAGAAAACTTGTAAGATTTTAGGATAAGCGACTTTAAGAGATTGTTGTTAGCGTGTATATTCGTGCGCAATCACCTGTCGGAGGTGGAGGAAAGTAGTGAATGTAAAGTTGCGCGGTTAACCCTCTCCTGTGGCTTCACATCGTTCCATTCGAGGAGCCGTCGGCCGCGGCTCACGTCTGCGCGACCCCGACACACCGCGAGATACGACAACACATTCACTTTCACCGTCTTCCCGGCGAGAGCACACGACGAAGGACGGTGCGAAACGGGTGCCGATAAACGCGAGGGAAACGAAATTGCCGAAGACGAGGGCGCGAAATTCACTCAACTTACCTAGTCGGTCAGCGGTGGCCGCCGCAAGCACTCGTCCGTGCCACACATGCACCGCGGACTTGTCACGACTCCCGCGACTGCACGGTGACCTTCGGGAGACGATGAGATGTCGCAAATGAAAGTGAACTCGGCACACACCCGGCCGAGTCTGCGTCGCTGCGTAGCGCATGTTTAGGAGGTGCAGGGCGGGCGCGTGCTCATTTTTTTCCGCGCCAAAGAAATAAAAACAAACGCCTTTTTGCCGGGAACCGGCCGAGCACCGCGCTCTGTAGCCTGTAGCGGACAGCGATGCTCCCTCTCGCGCCGCGCCGCCGCCGCTTCCATGTGTGCCACAGTCCGCAGCCAGACTCGGCAGGCGGCTAGCACTCGCACTCCACACAGGAGGCGGCTAAACTTTCGATACTACTTTAGATACATCGTTTTTCAATTTAGAAAGTTTCGTAAAACGACTGCTACTGTTAAAATTGGCGATAGACAACGGCGCCGGTAGGGAGGGTAGGTGCATTATAGCGCGTGTAGGTATGCAGGGAGGAGGCAGGGGGTGGTCGGACGCCCGACCAGTCGGCGCCCCGCGCGGCGCCTTCTCTCTCCGCTCCGATTGATTTTTATTACAAGAATTTCGCTCGTGGTTTTTTTTTGTTTCCCGCACACCGAAAGCCTGGCGACGACGCACACAAAGAGACTCGTATAATTCGTTTGTACGAACTTACTAATGCTATTGATTTTTATAACGAAGCGACAAAGCTTACGAGGGAGCCAGCACTGGCTGTATCTTCAAGTTACGAGGAAAACTCTCAGTAGTACCTATTCACTTCCTTGTTTTGTTGAAGAATGTTTTTATGAGATACTTAAGCGGTTGATAATATTGATGCAAATTGGAAGGTAGTTTAAAAAAAAACTTGTAACTTAGTATTTTAAAACGTGTTAATGACATGTAAAACTTTGATGACGTATAAAACGAATTAATTTGATCTCTCCTTAGCAGGCAGCTTAGAATTAAAAAGGTTTTCACGAGTATTTACAGGCTGTGAGACAGTTATGATTATGATGAGCGTTTAAAAACAAACTGGGTTGATTTCCCTTTCCATTCTCAAGCTTTCGTTTTTACTCGTTTCCTATGCTTAGGAACTAGACCTTGATGTTTTTCATTCTACCTCAACTTTTTACTCGACTGCCATTACCGTGTATCTGGATAGTTAAAAACTGGAAATATGCTTGCGTGAATCGGTTATATCTAGGTTATAGCTAGCTACCACCGTCGTCGGCTGCATCACCACTAGGAAAGCAGACTAAGGTGAATGAGTTGATGCAAGTTAACCAGGCTATGGTCAGCCTGCATCATCTCATTACTGGGCACAGGCCTGCTCCCTTGACTTCCAGCTATTTTGGTTGCAGTGTTGTCCAGCCCATCCCGTGATCTTTTAAGTGGTCCCCCAAAAAGCCTAGCCGTGTCAAAAAGTCTTGGGACACAATCTGTGCTGTTACGAACCTGAACTGACAAAAAAAACTTCAAGAGTACGATACTAATAGATACCTCAGCATCACCTTCTAGCCTTACTTTATTGTTTCCTTCTAGTGACATTGTTAAAGTGCCTACCACTTTACAGATGTACGCACACAAAAATTATATTCAACACTTTGATTGACTCAATAACAATTGCATTGCACACACTTGATCGTCAATTGGTAGATTGCTGACGACTTTAGACCTATTGTGTGCGAATGAAGGTCGTTGCAGTATCTCGTACACATATCGGTATTGTACACTGAAGTCTGAAGTACATACTTACCTAATTTGCTTTATTATGGCTGGAGACATTGACACCTGGTATCTGATGAGGCGAAAATCAACGAGTCAATTAAGCGCTTGTCAAGTCATCCGGTAGGCTCTCCGTAAATCAATCAACTAATGTGTGTTGTTGATTTTCGTCCCTAGTACATACGTTAGACCGGGATACTTAACTATAATAAATAACAGGACTTCGCTGATTTTATGGCATTTATTAACTATGGAACGAAGCTTACTTAACTAAATTGTAATCAAGAATCTTTCCTTACACGGTCGACATATTTCATATTCCAAACTATTTTTATTTTTCTTAAGTGGTTAAAACCATAGAGAACCTCGTTTGTACCAGCCTGTATACCAGGTCAGATATTGCATTAAACATCTACAAAACCTAATAACCTATTTAAAGCAAAAATATGTCCCGAGCAGAAATAAAAAATGTAGTACTTAACCCTTGATTTTGAATAGTTTCAATCACAGTAATTAATGTTTTAGGTACACCAGTGTGCCTAGTACGAATGCTTGGCGGAAATTGTAACGTGGATTCCAACAATTCAAAAAAAAAACTGGTTTCGAATAAGATATGAATTTGTTTAAGACTTAATTCGCGTCTATGGGCTTCATGCCTCATACATTTAAACCTATAATAAATACTACAGAATTGATGTTTTTGAAGTGAAAACTTATAAGAATAAAATTTAATTCAAACCTAAAAATTCTATAGCCGCTTGAGCGATTTTTGGTAGGGAGAAAACTTTGGTAAAGGTTCGCGTCACCCACATGTGAGGTGTTGCTCCAGACTAACAGATATTCCTAAATTAAAAATTTAGGTACACTTACGTCAGTAGTACGAAATATTAATAAAAAAATTAATTGTTTACTACTTATTTTTTATTACATTCTGTTATTGCGGTAATAGATATGACTTACACAGTCAGTGAAAATTTCAACTGTCTACTTATTACAGTTCATGAGTAGGTACGTCAAGCATTAACGTTAGGAACATTGGACGGTACACGTGCACTGCAAGTGGCACATCAGTGAACTACAAACACTACAATAGACTGAGATTTGATCATTTGATTGAATAAGTGTTAACAATGTTGCCCGAGGTTCGTCCAGCCACAGCTTGTGCGATCGCGGGGCAGACCGACTTGCAATAAATAATGCTAGTAATATTCCATTATTGACCATCAAGTATAGTGTTGTTAAGTGATTATCATTGAACACAGCTAAGATTCGGCAGGACCTTCCATATGAATAAATATTATTAAGAGTATATCCAGATATCAACGTGAACTGTCAAGTGGCTTCGTATTGTTAGGTGCGAGTCCATGTGAGATATAATAAAAACGTTACCGTTATTAAGTATTAATTAGTTATTCTAGTAATTAGGTAGTCTACTTAGTTATATTGTATTCATTTCAATTATTTTATTACTATCAAGTCATTGATCTGACTTATTTAATTATATTTATAATTCTGCATGCCAATGATATTTATTATGTGGACATTAAATTTAAACCAGGATGTAACACCTTCATACCATGGTTAAGGTCACAACAAAATCAATACTTTACTAAATATCTAAAAATAACAGTACTTTCAAGAATCTTCATAATTGCAGCAAATACAATTTCGAGCTATAGTAATGTTTTGAATTATTATAGTTTCTATGTAGTTATTTGTCACTTGCCGCATGTTGTTGAATTGGATTAACATAAAGCACTAATTTGTTAAAATCGTAAGAAATTTTGAAATTCGCGGGCTAAAGTTTCTGGCTGACTTGCCGAAACGCAGTAGTTTAGCTGTTTCGTAACATTAGTAGACACCCAGTTAATGGAGTAGTGGTATAGAAGATTCATTACAAAACTATGAAAAAGAACATAAAGCGTCCCTGATCAAAAATATATAAAAAAATAAAAAGCAAATTCTTCACACGAGACGGGCGAATGAAGAGAATGGCTTTGCATTTAATTTCCTCGAGAACCAGTAGATGGCGCTTTATGCCACTAGCAATGTATATTGTTATAGTACAAAAAACAGTTTTAAATCTCAAGAAATCTAAAGTTATAACAATGTAAGTAAGAGATTTCAAGACAAGCTATTAAAAAAACTATTTTATTTTAAAATAAATCAACATTTTTGTAATCACGAGATGTGCCGTCAAAAAGTAGGTCAAGGACAAGGTGTTCTAAATACATATTGGCAGTTATTGTATATTAAAACAGAAGAACAAAGAATTCGAATACATAACTTTAAAAGTATTTAATTATCTCATTAATTTATACAATGGGCATTAGTTAACTAACGTATTTACTATTTTTTCAAGCTTTCTAATTATTTGTTAATGGCAACATTTCAGAGCTTATTTTGGGTCATTCGCGTCGCTTCCAACTTGTACTTCGTTTGGATTTTTGTAGAGGTGCCTTTCTCTAAACTTGCAACATAGCATAGTTTTAGTTTAGTGTTTTCAATTTCATTCAAGAAAGCTGGCGGGTGTGCAAATGTGTTAAAATTAAAGTGGCAATTAATTATTGAAGAAATAAAAGTGTTAAAATACGTTAGAACAGTTAATGCAATAATCAAGGTAAGCATTTTAATCTTTTGGTGTAGCGTTACGGCTCCGGTATGGGCTTACTTATTGCTAGGACTTTTCATCTTGAAAATTTCCACTCGTGAACTTTCGAAACAAAGTTCTCAGAAGTTTCTTTGTTGACTTTCAACTTTTCTGATGGTTGTCGTGCCTTAGCAACGCGATGAACTTGAACAGTTTATGTGTGTCATGAAAAGTTTGCCCAGAAAATAGTAAAACTTAGAATTTTCGTCGCCATTTTATTTTTTGTCGCGCTGGAAAAGCGGCCATTTTCTTTGTGCCGCGTCGCTTACGACGACTCGTATGTGGTCCATAAAGTTAATTTAGTTAAGTTGGGGCGTGATCTCATCGTATGAAGTGATTCGGTGAGATAATTAACGCTATATAGTGATAATCGTTCAGAATCCCATGTTTGTGTAGTCATAGTGAAGTTTTCCTAATGGCCTAGTTATTGCGTGGTGATAATAGACCTTGTTTAGACGTTGCTTTTATTTGTTCGTTTATAGGGCTGAGGGCGCGGCGAGTGGCTAGACGGTATCATGGACGACGACCAACAGTTCTGCCTGAGGTGGAACAACCATCAGTCAACACTGGTGTCTGTTTTCGACACTCTTCTGGAGAAGGGTATGCACGTGGACTGCACCCTGGCTGCTGAGGGACAGACGCTAAAGGCGCACAAAGTGGTCCTATCGGCATGCAGTCCCTATTTCGAGGTACGTAAATTCATTGCAATGTAGGTCAATTACGATCGTGTCTAAGTTACTTGCAAGGCAACACAGTTTTGCTCTAATAAACATACCACTAGTACCATTCTAGCTTTCTTGTATTTACAATTAGGCAGTGTACATAGATGCATAGATGAGTTGGCAACCGAAAGTTGCCTCTACTACTTTTTCTAAACCCCTGCTTGCAATTATTCATTACCTAACATCTTGTCATTAACGGTTGTTAACTTAATGACATGCTAGTGTTTTGGTGCATTAACTAATTACATTTAATTGATTTTGGTCTCATGTAAAATTGAAAAGAATTTTACTTTTAACAATGAATTGTTATTTGAGTCTTACTTTCAGTAGAATATTTACAAACACATCCAGTAGTAAAAGTAAACAAAGTGAACAATGGTTGGATGATTTTGTTTCAGAGTGTTTTATCACAGCAGTATGATAAGCATCCAATAATTATCCTCAAAGATGTCAAATATGCTGAGTTACGAGCAATGATGGATTACATGTATCGCGGTGAGGTCAACATATCTCAAGACCAGTTGGCCGCACTGCTGAAAGCCGCAGAGTCCCTACAGATCAAGGGTCTCTCTGACAATAAGCCTTCGAGGCCACCGTCGCGCCCTGCGCAGGCTGTAGCTGCACACCCGCCTCGAGCTCCTTCACCACCTCCACAGGTTTGTTACAATGATATTATTTAGTATATTTCAATGAGAAATTTGAATTCATTCTAGAACAAATTACTAGTGGTTCTTACACAGAAGTAGATGTGTTTGGAATGATGACAAAAAGTGGTACCTGTCATGATTGGATGAGAACTACAAGTTATAGTAACATTCAAATGTTAAACTTTGGCACCGTGTTCATGTGTGTTGGCAGATGTTATAATGTACAATTCATCAACAAAAGATAAAGTTGGTCTGCAGAACACATGTAAAAACATAGTAAGGTCTGTTTTATATTAGTCATGATATGTTTTGTAAAGCTGAATGAAAATAAAAATATTTTTAGAAATTCATGACTATGCATTAATAAGTCCTTGAAATATCATGGCCATATTAAAATGTATCTCATTCTTACCTTATTTCAATATTTGGTATTTAATTATGGATTTCATATAAATAATTTATTTGTATGTAACAGGAAAACTGATTAGTGTTAATTAAGTAGGTAGATAATAATAGCTGCTGAAGAAGTTGTAATATTCCAGTACTAAATGAGTAGATAGATAATTATAGAACCATGGTATCCAATGAATGTCTAGTCTTGTGCAGAGGGAACTAAATAGTTTCTAATAGGTGTTAGTGAATCTTACTTAACTTTCTAAGTTGGCATTAACTGTTACACAAAAAATATTACACAGTCAGAGATTGTAATCCAAAACATTCATATTAGGATAGCTATTTTTATACAATTGAACTCTAGTATGGCTGATGCAACTTTTATATATCTGTAATGCAGCACATGCAATAAAATAAAATCAACTTTAAGATTCATAATTAGAAATGTGCTCTGGTTTATAAAAAAACACTTAAGTCCATAGACAACTTCAAATATATATTGTAAGACATGAAATCCTTAATATATCTTAACCAGGCTAGAGATTGACCACCCTAATAAATTGGTTGCTGGACTGACAAGTTCATCCTACCAAAACACCTTGGGGGAAAAGACATTGTCTGGATGATGAAGTTGGTACTTCATCATCCAGACAATGTCTTTTCCCGTTGTCAGTAAAATCTGAGGAACTGATTGCAGATTGACTTAGAAATATATAAAATTATTATATTATTAAAGATGATAAACATAGCTTTTTATTGCCACCAGGCCCGAGATGGTAGTATAGACAGCAGCCGCGAAGGGTCAGTGAGTCCGACACGGCGTCGGAAGAAAGCGCGTCGCATGTCCAACGAGTTGCCGCCCGCACCCATCCCGCCGCCCAACGACAACGCGCAAGGCAACGGAGACGACGGAGTCTGCAAGGAAGAGCTGCAACGGGACGGCGTGGAGGACCTCACGCTAGACGAGGAAACCGACGAACAGCCCGTTGTGGCGCACAATGATGTCGTACGCAGTAAGTATCGTCATCACTCACCTCTGGGTAACAGAAATATCTAGTAATACAGATATTACAAGATTTGCAATATCATTTTTTTTTAAGTTACATTGAAAAATATGATAGTCGAAACACCATAACCCTTGTCAATACAAGCCCTAGCTGCTAGCTAGGATAAGCAATCATTATTGCAAATGAGCCCCAAACTAGACAATTAGTCTGTATCTTGTGTTTTACTTGCTAGGTCAGACAATCTATCCTCCTTACTAATATACTCTAAGTAAAGTTACGACCAGCATAACCTCCAGATCTATCATACCGTGTTCTAGAATTAAGTTTGGCATGACTGGCGCTTTTATTAATAAGGGGTCTAAAGAAACAAAACATTTGCACTAACTATATGGCGCTGTGATAAAAAAGCTAGTAGCGGGGCTATTACTATGTATCCAATGATAATGGGATTATGATCAGACTACTGTCTGCTAGTATGTAAGATAGTTTTGACCATGTATCGAAACTAAGATACACTTTCCAACAACCTATCGAATTTAATCTGTTGTCAACTTAGCAGCTATTTTCCCAATAACATTGGTTATATTGTTATGCATGTAAAATGTAAAGAATAAACGAAAAATATATAAGAGGCACACTTCCCGATGTAACCGAATGATTCAAAAATAGTGTTAATGTATAGTATAATTCCAGTGCACATAAGCGTGTGAGGTATTGTTGAGTCCCATTTTAAAAAGATTGTTTCTACTTCGCTCTATAGTTTTTGAAATTTGGGATACAAAGTTAATGGTTATTTTATATAATATCAATATTTGCATGCATAAATATTCATCTAGGCTACGGAACCCTTTATTGCGACACGCCAATCTGACCAATAAGACTAGACAAAAAAGCTTTTCTTTAGCGTAATACGCCAGATGCTAACAAGGCAATGACATTACAAATGCGGAAAGAAGTCACGTGACATCTCTAAAGGTAACGTCAACTCCATACAATTTGATATTTCCGTTAGCGTTAACAGAAAAGGCATTTTGTCTAGGCCAACTGAGTTGTATTTTACTATGTTCGTTACTAATGGAATGTTTGGTAGACTTCCATTACAAAGCAATTAAGGATATGTGTATTAAATTTAGTAAACTGTGCCAACAGGAGGGTTTCAAATTATTGTCTACCTTTCTTACAGTTAATATTGTTTTTTTATTTAATCAGGCTTACTGACAGGGTTTACCTTATTATCATGTAATATCTAGTAATCTCACTAGGAGACCATGGTGGCGCAACCATGGTCGAGCTGTCTGTGTTAGTTGCACAACCAATCGGATAAGATCACATAGAGCTGCATACATTAAGTTGATAGCGCGACTGGTGTCCTAGTGAGTCATAGGCCTAACTAAGGCCGTGTCCTAAACAAAGCGATCGATGCGGCTACAGGGTCCCCGGGTTTTCGAACCAATGAGTGTCATGTGAAGGCGACGATCACGTATTCGCGCGCCCGCTTGTTTAGGACACGGACTAAGCTTCTGCACACCAAAATGCGATCTGATGTCGTTGGTTCGCACGGTATATATCACCATAGCTTTCTACAGATCATGCTCTAAATTATGTTCATGTGACATTTTTCACTCAACCATAATGTATCTTTGCAGATTTCCAATGGCACATGGAACGATCTCAAGATGACATAATGAACTCGAGTGACGGCGCGCGAGAGTCGCAAGGTAAGCTCTCCACGGTACGTCGGCGCCGGCGCACGCGGCTTGCTGCCTGCGCCGGCGCCGAGCTCAGACAACATGTTGCGTTGACACTGCTTTCGATGTTTATTATAATGTACTTTTCAACAAACAACGCGACATGTCACATGGGATTCAATTGATAGTCTGGGACAAATAACTTTTTCTGACAAATTTTATCTCATAAAACAGGCCTTTGTGTTCAAAAACATAAAAAGTTAATTGTCCCAGACAAACAAGGAACGGATGAAATGCGCAATGTCTTCCCATAATTTGAAATAGACAAACAGTCATTGCTTAAAATAATCTATTTATGTTATATATAAATATTATATTTTCACGACAGTGGATATGAGAGTGCTAGTGTTTTCACATGTGAAACTACAATCTTATATTAATTAGTATCTAATATTATTATAAATTACTAATCTTATTACAGTTTTATATTTTATTACGTTATCAAACATGAAAGATATTCCAGTGCATCAGGTAAAGGTATTTAATTATGGTAATAAGGTTTTACACAATGTAGCCTTTTTTAAGGCGAGGTAATTTAAAGGTAAGTATAGGTTTCCGTTAATAATACACAGAAATTGTTACGCTTATGTTTGTGATATGGGATCTTAGTGAATGTAGATCATTGCATGCTTCAGTAATGTAATATTGTCGTAGAGAGCACGCGTTGCAATTAACTTTGGCAATTAGTGCAACTATTTACTATTTAAACACGTTAATAGTCTAACACTGGAGTGGAATGGTTTATTTTATTGGTAAGTAATTTTTTACGTATTTATTGTCAATGATATCTTAGTTATTATGTAGTACAATTTATTTCAATGAGCACGACACTTCACTTCGCCCATGTTTTATTGGGTGTTTAAAATTAGTTGGTTCCTCTTCGCTAAGCAAAAACATCGTGGAAAACATTTTTATAGCACAATTGTGAAATTGAATGTTTGTACAAGATTGGACTATCTGCTCGCGGCGCCACAAATGAAGGTAAATGTGAATTATTTACACTGTCCACGTAGTTGATGGTTATGTGGCTTATTTATTTATTTTATTATTTTCGTTTTTTTGCATTCACATGTGATTTCACTGCAGACGTCTTTTCTTAGCAATTCATGTTCAATATTATAAGGAAAAATTGTTTCGTTCAATTTATGCATGTTCACGAGGTCGACATATAATAGAATAAACAAAATTATCGGAAGCATGGTGAGACACTACCAGTTCCTAGTGGATGCGCATTTCATTTTTCAATATCCTTATGCAATTATTTCGTAGGACATTAAAAAAAAAAGTTTGAAGCCAAGACACCAGACTACAACAGGACATAAACATGGGGCATAAAACGAAGTATACATTTTACCTTTTTACATCATCGTACAAGATTTTACATTGCTAACATTACCTTACGCTTATTTACCTGTCTCTGCTATCTCTTGTACGCACTTTACTTTAACAACACCTGCTGTAAGCACAACATCAACCACAAGCCACCATCTTGACATCTTGGCTTCCTTACCTTGCGAGCTACTTTTCAACCTATGTAATCTCTATCTGTGTCACACCAATGCTTTGTAATAATTTTTTCTCGCTTTTCATTTACACTTCCAGAACTGGTAGAAATGTTTAACACTCATTACGCCAAAACAACTTTTCCATTAACCCGTGGGTACTTTAAGAGCAACGACGTTAAGATCGAAGATGGATGTAACCAAAGTGTTAAAAAGAAAGTCAGAAAGATTGTTAGAAAAAAGTTGGTGACAGTACAAAAAAGGTCGAAAAAGAAACGAGATTTTGCCACAACCAAGGCAGGGATTCGTAGAAATGAGAATAAAGATCGTTTATATGTATGTTCCATTTGCAAGAAGAAACAGTACAAGTATAGAAGGAACAAATTGAGACATGAAAAGTACGAATGTGTCACAGGACCACAGTTTTGTTGTGAGATTTGCGGGAAAAGATATTCACAGAAAAAAACATTGATCTCGCACATTGCTCAGAAACATCCCAACCGGATGAAGGAGCAACGCTCGGAAAAATAATTAACATTCGTTTTCTAGCAGCAATTGATTTTTTGATTATATTAATTTTACTACTTGTTTTTCTTTACGAAAGCGTATATAGGACATGAATTGTTAAGAAAAGATTTAGTTAAGATTTGACTTATAAGCTTGAGGCTTTGTTTGTTAAGCTTTAGTCCTTTTGATATCCCCTTTGAGAACTATATTTTGTTTATTTTTTGCTAATTTTTTTTGTTTACTTTTAAGGATACAGTTAGAACTTTCATTTTGTTAAGTTTTTATAGGTACCGTAGTCAGTTACTATTTCGTTATAGTTACATATTCATTTTTTTTCTTTTTTGAATATATTTCTTTTCATTATTATAAATTTTGTTTTTATTTATTTTTGAACTTGAAATCGATTAGTTAACGCGCATCCTTCTAATGCTGATAAACGGACTGTATTAAGTTTTTTATTGCAGGAAACACGTCGCCGCTGAATAATATCGTGACTCGTAGTAAAAAATTAGACGACGACTCAACAGAGACAACCACCACTACACTAGCGATATTGAAAACCGTGAAGTCCGCGCCGCCTCCGCCGCCGCCGGTCTGCGCGACCGAGGAGGCCAAGGAAAACAAAAAGGTGGTGGAAAATAAAAAGGTGTTGGAGAACAAAAAGGTGGTAGAGAACAAATCTCCGAAACCGTCTCCTAAGTCTTCACCTAAATCTTCAACGAAATCGTCCCCCAAGTCGTCCCCGGAGCGGCCGCACGGCAAGGCCCGCTCGGCGTCGTCCCCGTACAACATCCTGCCCACGCACTCGGTGCTGGCCTGCGCGCAGTACAAGACTGAGAAGGGCTACAAGTGCCCCAACTGCCAGCGCTGCTACAACGCGCGCAAGAACCTGGTGCGCCACGTCACGCTGGAGTGCGGCCGCGAGCCGCAGTACAAGTGCCCCTACTGCCCCTACAGCAAGCATCGCCGCAACGAGCTCAAGAAGCACATCGACAAGAAGCACCCCAGCGCGCACCAGGCCGCCGCCAAGTGAGCCGCGCCCATATCACTCCACAGTGCTTTATTAGTGCCTTATTACTACTACAAAACTATTTGATCTTCCTTTAGATAATAATTGAAGTTAAATTTTATATGCGTCATGTTTACCTATGTATTGATAAATGATTGATATTCAATATTTTTTGAGCTATTAAACGATAAAAGAGTTCAGAGACTTTTAATTTTGTATACGTTCGATATCACCCAGTCCATTCCGATAATGTTCTTATGGGAAGATAAGTTTAAAATCAGTTACTGTTATTTGGATTGTGCATGTTCTGCATGAATTTAGAAGCTTCGCCTTTTATAATTTCTAACAGAAATTATTTTTTATATTTTTATTATTATAACGCATTTCTTTGGTTCCTTAATTTTATTTAGCCTTTGGTAGAATTAACAAGACTCAGTATGTAGTTCCGCTTAACTTATTATTTGCAATACCGTTAATGTATTGTATTTCAGAGTTGCACAAGGATAGCCACCTGCCGTCGGCACTGCTGTCGCTGCTGTCGGTTCAGCAGGCGCAGTCGCAGTCGCTGGTGTCGCTGGTGCCCTCCTGCATTCAGGTCACTAATATCATGAAGCCCTCCGCCACTAAAGACCTCGTGCCCTACGCTTCGCCTCTGCACTTACCCAAGCTGCCACTAGATACGCTCAACTCCATTCCGGAGAACATTAAGGCGCATCTCTTGCAGCAAGCGTTCATGCAGAATAATAACATGCCCATCAAACAAGACGACACAGAGTCAGACGCGGAATACGATGATACCGACGACATAGTGCTGCCAGAGGAGTCTGACACATTCTACGACAGCAACGGAGGCTTCCCGAGCAATTCGGGCAGTATCCACGGAGACGACGTGTATGATACCAAACCCGACATGAAAGGGCACTGGAAGCGAGACGGCAACAGCTCGGACGACGCCAGCCGTCAATTCGAGTGCAAGCACTGCGGCAAGAAGTACCGCTGGAAGTCCACTCTGCGGCGCCACGAGAACGTGGAGTGCGGCGGCAAGGCACCATCCCACCAATGCCCCTACTGCTCCTACAAGGCCAAGCAGAGGGGCAACCTAGGCGTCCACATTAGGAAGCACCACAATAACGAGTGGTACATGTACGCCAGCAACAAAGTTAGGCGGAATAAGAAAACGTCTATCTAGTTCCATTTAAGAAGAGAAATATATTTAACAATCTTTAGACCAAAGTAGATACCTAACCAAATCGGTACTGCAATAATTTTATTTATATTTACATTATTTTTTGTTGAAGACATTTTTAATATACACTAAAGAAATAGTTGTAATGTGCACATTCCCTAACGGCATTAGTGTTAATTTTGTTGTTTTTGTTTTAGAGTTTATTATGGTAGTTAAGACTGACCCTAAGTATTTTATTCAGAAGAATATGACCCAAGGTCGCCGTAATTTTATATATTAGACAAATGGAAACTAGTTTATAGGAGCTATCCTTTCCAAAGTGATTTCGACGTAACCGTCTAATCGCAAACGACCCAATAGGGCCAATGCAACCAAATTTTTGGAATTTCCATTATTTAACTCGAATTTGTTTAGTTTTAATGACCTATCATTCCTAGAAAGGAATAATTCCAAATTGATAATTTAGTGCAATGATATTAATTAATTAGTTGATATTACATTAACATTTGACCTGCTCTGTCAGGTATCTGTAACATAAACCACGGTAGTTTCCACCACGGGTAGATTTATTTATAATGTCGACAACATAACGTGTCGTGTTGAATCGTTAGTCTCGCTATATCGACCCTATTGTTCATGTTAATAATTTATTTTAATTGTTTTCTTCCATTCATTTGTTAGTACATGGGACCATTTTACCTTGTCTTCCTTACTTTCATTGTAGCAAACCCAAAGTTATTTTAATGTTGTTTATTTAATAGGATAATGTTTTGAAGGACTCTTGTCCTGCATAATGCAGTGTTCCGAATTTTTGTGAGATGTATCGGTAGGTTACTTGTCGCTAGTCGTACCAAAATTCGGAATAATTAGCAAATTAGTTAGTTAAAAGCTCATCAATAATGTGCCTACAATGTTACCTGTAGTTATAAAACATATTTATTGATATTTTACAATATTTTCGGTTAGATATTTTTTTGGTGAACTGGGATATAAAATGTGTTCAAAATTTATATTTTTGTTTAAACGTGTTGTCTTGATATTAACTGATATTTACATGCAATAACATATTTTCATGTTTCGTTTAGCATATTGACTGTTGATATTTTTTGTTAAACTAGGATAACAAAGCTATTTGACCAAAGTCAGTATTAGATTTTTAACGTGATGATAAGAAATAAAGGATGTTATTTGTTGTTGAAACAAGTCATGGCTAAGCATAGAAAAATAATGTTTTTGATATATGCAATATTCCCTTCATATCATGTTACGATTGCGGTATGAGGTACAGATGTATGGATTTATATAAAATTGGATGTTATTATGTTGTTTGTTAATGTTATTGAAGTAGTTATCGATTAGTGTGATTTTTATATGAATATATTGGGGTTTACTTGGTAGAAAAGTTTAATCAAATATAGCTATAGTATATCAGAACCAAATGTGTTTTCCTTGCTTCGTTACACTTTATTTGCCAATTCCAGTATGTTACATGTACCACGTTTGTAACTTGTTATTAGGTAAGTCGTTTTGTCACGCATATTATATCTGTTCGTCGATTAACAATCGCATGTACGCATGGTCGTCAATAAAAACATCAAAACCCACTTGCTTGAGTTTTCAACTTGCGCATGTTGCATTATTTTCTTTTTCCTTTTTCGTTCATACTAATATAATTAATAATTTCAGGTAGACAAGAAAGCCCATGGGTCGGGAGACTACATTTCATTAACAAAATGTTTATTACAATGACAAAAGCTGTGTGACTAAAATGCTCCAGTAACACCATGAGATTTCTTTACATGCCTAGTATTTTCAAAGAATTTGTGAGTTGCTTCAGAAACCACTGTAAACAAGAAAGTATATTGTGAAACAGTGAATCCTCGATATAAAAGGACATCATTATAAAAATAAACGTTATTTCTTTTTTTTTGTTCTTTTTTTTTACTTTTCCTTTTTGCAAAGCTTTCATCACAGCACTCGGTGGACACTCACAGTAGAATATTATCTTTATTTATGTTATGTATACTTTACTTATACATCTATTTATTCGTACGTATGTATGTATCCTGTTTATTATGTATATAACATGTATTTATGTTTTGCTTGTAACTGTTGTTAACCTCACGGGAATGTTGAATGTTGCGTTTGTGTGCGCGGCCGCGACACGTGCCCATTTTATGATACATCTCCGCGATTTCAGGCGGAGGCGGCGCGCCCGAAGATGTGTCGTTCACTAGGATCGGGGGGCTCTCCTGGGAGCAGTGGTCGGCCCGCCTGGCGCTGCCCTTCGCCGGCCTGCGCGCGCCCGCGCCCGCGCCTGGCGAGCCCGGCTTCTCGTGCGCCGACTGCGGCCGCGTCTACAAGCTCAAGTCGTCCCTGCGCAACCACCAGAAGTGGGAGTGTGGCAAGGAGCCCCAGTTCCAGTGCCCGTACTGCGTGTACCGCGCCAAGCAGAAGATGCACATCGCGCGCCACATGGAGAGGATGCACCGAGAAGTGCACATGAAACCCGAGCAATACATAAAGCAGGACAACGTCGACGCTTGCACATAGCTCGACGCACTCAGTGAATCTTAGTCACTAAATAAATACTCCATATTTAATAAGAACGTTGAACAATGATATCATTAGGTTTTACATATCATTTGTCTATTAAAGTTTACTATTGACACAGTTAGTTATGAGTAGATAACATTTTTGATAAATCTATTTTGGCGTTATCGGATCGTTAGTTAAAATTAAAAATATACAACGCGTTTAGATAGAGAAGTTCTTACAAATTCCCAAGTTATCCCTATTGTGATAAATGTGATGAAATCTCTTTTGTGATAGTGGCGTCAGACAGTCACGTTAGATATAATCGCCATTCGTGAGGTCACAAACAGTGCCTTAAATCGTTACCTAATCGAGTAATTAACGTAACAATCAAAGTTATGATGACGAAATATAGATACCTTAATGAACTTGATCAATTTGACGAATTACTAATAGTATTCACGCTGTTACACGTAGCAGTGTTTGCAACTATTGCATTTATCCAGTATGTTAAGTCGAAAAGTGATTTTTGTATAGTTACGATTTTACTGTCTTTTTTTTATGTACAGCATTTAACTTTGTAAACTATCATTCCTGGTTTCGTGTACGTAGTTTGAGTAAATACAAGTTGATTTTGGATTTATGTTGTTACCAATTGCAGTTACTATCTTCTAAATCTGAATTTATAGATAATTATGGGTATTCAGTTGTGATACAACACTGAGAATTGAGATATTATATTATGACCGGAACTTGGATATGCCAAATTGTATTCAATTTGTAAAGCACGGCTTGTCGAGTTTGGTTTGGGATTGATATTGTTGTTTCGGGTGTACTTGACGAACACACGATCGTGTATAAGTTCTATACCTACTGTATATCATAGTTTTAATGAAAATGAAGCTATTTTCGCTTAGTTAGCAAGCACTAGTTCTTTGCCATAAATGCATGTTCCATTATTATTGTAATACTCATAAGTTAATTTTTTTATTTCAATTTATTTTTAGATCTCTTTACATCTAATGCATTTATTTTATTTTTAATTTAAGCTTGATATGTTTCTGTCGTAAAATGTGTGAAGATTGGTTACTCTTTAGTTCCTCGAGATGAATATCTGTTAGTACTATATGGGTGTTATATTTGGGGCCAATTTTATTAGTGAATACTAGGTCAGGAGAGTGCCTTAAATTGATCGTTGAATCTTTTGAAATTAGATACACTGCCATTACAGGTTTGTTACAATGAATAAATTAAGCACAATCATGTTGGTATGTGATGGAAGTTTCGTTAATCTTCCACATAGGTTTAAGTATTTTTATACATTACCATTTAGAAATTATTTTAAGCTTAGGAAGTGGTAGCGTGTATGTAAACTCATACCGTCGTAGCTCTAGTTAACCGATTACAGATATATATACACAGTCACGAGACATGCCGAGTTACAATTGAGTGATTTTACCAACAAACTACCACACTAGATTATTATCCGCTGGAGTTACCATCATACAATCAAAATGTTCACAAAGTACAACCGTATAAATCTTGTCAGTATAAAACTAAGTGCCTTCAAAAAGTTAGTCATTAGGGTTTAAAATGTTTCAGATTTTAAAAACGTTCGGTTCAATCAAGGATGACTCGTAATTTATTATTGCAAAATTTCTAGGTTGTGATATAATAGCCGTACAACGTCGTCAACCGTTTTATTTATAAACGTAAATGATAGACATAATGCTTTATGACTGTAGTTTTTTTAATAAAAATTACCTACTATTGAAAAATAAGTTGTAGGTATAATATATTTTACTATACAACTCATTTTTATACACAATAATACACATATAGCTGTGATAAAGTAAAAAAAATGCTGTTGGAAGATGAGGCAGAACAGAGGAGTACATTTTAGTAGACATAACGCCCCGCGTATCAGTATCATGACCCAAGTGATGTTACGAACAAAACCTAGTTACTCTTATTTTATAAGAAATTACTACCTAGAATATGTTTGTAGTTTTTGTAGATACAATTTACTGTCGATAAGAAGTTACAGTGATTAAAATGCATTTGATTGTATTTTTTATAACCTTTTTTGTATTTTAAATAAAGTTGCTATTCTTGGTACGTATTTGTTTTAATATTAAATTTTGTGATGAACGGGTTGGGTTGCTTACTCAATGACTTAAGAGGTGGTAGATTGTCGCGAGTCTCTATTTCATTGAGAATGGTGTAATAATTTTAATGTGCATGTAAAAATCTTCATATCTAAAAATGAGATGGGGATTTGTTGAATATTTTTATTTTAATGAATACACGTTGAAAATATGTACTGTAACTAATTAATGGTACCTACTATGCATATCTGGTTGCATGCTACTTTAAAATATAGTATAAGGGAGCTAGTATTAGATTAATACCAGTAGAACATGAGCAAATTAATGGGAGACATGGTGCATTTTCCTAAGCTTTCACACGGTAGCACATTTCTATCGGTGGCTTCGCTTTACACACCTGGTGGTAGCTGTTATGTGCACGTATTTATTTTTATTTGCGTTTAATTTCAGTTGCACAGTTGTACACTCCTTATATATTGAGTTATGGTACTCCTGGGTTGAGCAGCGGTAAGGCTGGGTGGACACTGTACGAATGCGTCGACTGCGGGAACAAATACAAGCACAAGGGCTCACTCCAACGGCATATAAAATACGAGTGTAGAAAACAGCCCAGTTTCAAATGTCCGTACTGTGTGTACAGGGCGTATCAGAAACACAATCTGTTGCTACACGAGCGCCATCTACATAAAGATATGCCGGAGAAGGTGGATTTCGTGTCCGAATGACCCTCCGCTAAAGGCCTCCAATGTCAGTAATTTTGTTATTCCTTAACTAACTTTCCGACTACTCGTTTGTTACTAACGCGGTGTCAAATCAATCCGTCTAACTATACGAGTACTTTCGATTAAAAGTATGTTACAGGTATACCTACTCTTGCCTCTCAGCCTTTGAAACAATCTTGCATGGCAATAACAAGCTCTATAGGCTAGTCAAATAACCACGTTTCCTACAAATTGTACTCCAACAGATTTATAAATCATACTATTTTTGACTGACAACCCGACCGAAATTAGTAGGGAAGTCTCCCTACTAATTTCGGTAACCCTCATTCGAATAAAGGTTTTAGTGACCTACCATTTTCGCATAAGCTCCCACCGCCAACCTAAGAGAAAGTATCTTCAATTGTTAAAGCAGATCGAAACTTGTCAACTATGTATTTACCTAGATGATATTTTTTTAAAGTTTTCGGTTTTTGCCTATTTCGAAACTTTAGTTGCATGCACTATTAAGTATCGTATAAAACAGTTCTGCTTAGCACTCGTATCTACTCAAAAAAAATCTTTGTAAATACAATAACTTTTCTTATCAATAACAAATTGAATCAATAGTATGATGAGATTATTAATTCTCTAAAAATTCTTCTGTTGCAGCTGTAACTGTTACCATGAAGCAAAACGTCTGGACCTTATACTTAACTCAAGACTTCAAAAGAAACAAGAGATTGGTGAGAATATAAAGAAAATACAGACAACGTTAATTATATTTTGTATCCAGTGCAATCTTTAGTGCCAAAGATATTGAGTAGGCATGTAACTATAGATCTTGCCTAATAGATTTTGTATCCTTTTTACAATTTTTATAAAATAATGTTATTGTTACGACAGACGCTGCACCGTGCCGGCATGTATTTATATAGAAAATTGCGTTACCCTGGTTACTTGACTTTGACCTTGGTTTTATTTACGAAACGAATACTTATGATATATCGGGACAGTGCAGCTGTTCTCAGCCTAGGTACTACTCACACTTATTCAGCTTGTGTTCATAGAAAACAACGATTTTGTTTGGAGACGCGTACGCATCTGATCAACTGAAAGGACGCATACGCATATCATACAAAACTGGTGTTTCCCATGGACAACAGCAGAATAAGTGTAGCTAGTCCCTTAAAGACCCTTGACCAAACGGACAGCGCATCGATGGCAATGTGATCTGTTCCAATACAGATGTTTTGTAAGTCAAAACTTCCTCGCCTCGCCACGCTTTCGATTAGCTGTCCATGTGGGAAAATCTTATAATTCTGTAATTTTGATAGTTAAAAGAGATAGATTGTCACATGGTATTTCTATCGGTCAACCAGGATTCGCGATTTATACACCTTTTTTAAAACACGGCCTTAGATATGTTTATTTTTTTTTAATAATGCCTTATCTTTTTATTTTTCCTCAGAAACTTTACAGTCATATTGATACAGGGTGAGTTTTAATTAATAGGGTATTTTTCTTTATATGAGAAAAAAACTAAGTATACATTATAGAGGAAGCTTAGGCATAAAGCAGTCAGACAATTCAAGTTTAATAAAATTAGATTCAAAGTTTTCAGAATTTTTAAACGCCATGTTATTACTTCATACAGCGTAGTGTCAATTAATACTTTTATTATATTCGTAACCATCGCAACGCATTTGTTTACACGGCCAGCTGATATCAGTATATCAGTGCAATGTAGCGTCCACTGCATCCAGCGTTTTCGTGAAGTCACGCGCGAAATTTGAAAATGTCAAATTTAAATGCATTTTTATGGCGCTTAGAGATTGAATAAAAAAAATTGTTTATTGTGACACTTTTCAAAAATGTGCGTAATACCCTGTTGTCATCAGATATCGTCAAAAATTTTAATTTAGGGTGAAAGCGCGAAAAAATATCACTATTTCCTACATTTTACATTTTTTTAATTTAAACGATCATAAATGTACTGAACTGCTGTTTTCCATTTGCCATTTAACAAAAAACATACGTAGACTTATCACAGAGACGTCATCTAAGGTCTACACATTCTTTGCATCAAGTTAAATAACGTTGTATGGGTGGGAAACTATTGTTAGTGTGTAAATTCCCCGTTTACGGTAACGCTCAATGTAACGCTTATGGAATGCACATACAGTACAGGGTACATGATCACAATGACGGGAAGATCAAGCCTTCAGCACAAACAGTCAGCTTTGTTAGGCGACTTTTTACAACTGTTACCTATTATATGAGCACGTGTCTCCCCCAGAGCTTTGTATTATAATGAAAAAGCCATATAGAAACCTATGGAGGACTGGAGACTATAGGGAAGTATAAGGAAGGAATATATATTTATATTATGTCAATTGCAATAACTTTTTATCCTCTAATTAAATTACTTTTGATTTCCTATTGACCGTTAGGGGCGCTGGTGAAAATCTATCGATATTCACGAAAGAAGTCAGTTACCAATAAATACGTTAGAAATCACCATTATTGCAAAGTGAAATAATATTTAAGAAATGTTATTTATAGTACCTAGTAAATTTCTGTACCTAACATAATAATAATTATGAAAGACAAAACTTGAAGCAGCATAATAATGTATCATAAAGTTAGCAATAACACAAGTATTACGTCACACCTAGAAGCAATATTACTAACTTTAAATTTAGGGTTCCTGTCTACGAAACTCGGTAGCTTAGAAGGCAGCTTTTTTATTTAAATACTTGTTAAGATGATTAATGTTGATTCAGTTAAGAAGAATATAATCTAAGGTATAGACAACAGTATATACGTAAGACATCAGAGTTTTTCGTTTATATTATAATGGTAGAGCATAATATTAATAGATTGTTATATTTTCTTGTTCTTGTTATTAATGTTTGTTTAGTGTGTGTTCCTTGTTACCAAAGAAAATTTATTACTACAAGAAAATTTGTGACAGAAGCAATGTATTATAGATATACAGATACAGTATTTCTGTTAAAAATGTCTTATTTTATTATTTGCATTTGTTACTGTTAAATAAGTTACCTTAAAAGAGTTCAAATTTTGAATCATGCAATATTGTAAACCAAAGAATCTTCCAGTTGATTCTTAGCCATAATAAGAAATTAGTGCCTTATATAATAATTATTTTATATAATATTGTTAAGTAAATTATTATGGTTATTTAATGTTAAGTTTTTGTAGAGAAACTTACGCACTCAATATGTGGTGTTGAGAAATATGAATGTACCATCAAAAGTAATAATTATGTAATGAGTGTTCATGGTATGAGTACCTATAGATTAGAATTTTATATTTTATTCCGAAGTTTAACCTAGAGACCCACCAACAAATTAGTTTAGTTATTAACAAAATCGGTGGTAGATTATCTGATTCACAATTATTATTTTAGTCAATAAATTATAAAATATGTTATGACCATTAGGTCAATTCTAATAATTATATCACCAAAGAATTATATTTCCAAAAAATATGTCCAAAGATGCGAACCAATGTAATAAGTTACATGCATTTGCAATATGTCATGAAATTGACTAAATTTCCAATAATTATATTTTATGATGAAGTTCCTTATTATTCTGTACAAGCCTGCCTACAGTATTTAAAAAACTATCAAACTGTATTTTTACAACAGCACTTGGTCTAGAAACGTATCATCCATAATAATATGGCTAAGCATAGTTTCGGTTAATATGTGGATATTATTACATCTTAGTGAGAGCAGCACAAAATAATGTTAATTTTTATTAATGTTTGAAGTATTTTTATTTTGTTTTCAGTGAAGTCGAGTGTGTTTGGTTTGTTCTTTTTAAATTGGATTATGCATGTGAATAAATGTTCTTGATTCAATAAACAAACTTGTTTGTCTAACAAACACCTGGGGTCATAGACGTTACACACTATGCAAGGTGTAATCGAATTTACTGAAAACCACTGTTTGTAAAAACATTGCTGTTCAGTTCATTTTGTAAAGTTATGCGAACAAAAAATTACTGAAAAGCTGTTTTTTATTGTTCTTAATGATGAATACAATGAGCCCTTAAGAGGTTTTTAGTTATTTTAATTACACCCCGTATAACGTACACCTGGGACTACCAAATGGGTCACTTTTTACCAACGTTACTGTTAAGGCGACATCGATTTAATTAATGCTAACTAAACTTATGGATTTCATATTGATATCGAAATCTAAGTCGGTGTCATCTATTTACTTAATTATAAATAACGCTTGCATAAAGTGACTATTATATATCTATATCTACACTCATTTAACCACTTCGGCTCATCAAGTAAAATAGTGAGCGGATTGGATTGTTTTTTTTTGTAATTGTTTTTTAATTAGTAGGTAGGTAACTCATCGTTCTGTACATATCGCAGGGGCCCGACTTGGACGCGTTAACTTTAATTCGGAATATTTTATTAATTTTTATTATTTCTTCCAAATCAAGAAAATCGCATTAGAGATCTAATTACCAAAAGTAACACAAAGTTAACACGTTCAAGTACAAAGGCCAGCACATTAACCTACCCCAATCTGTCAAATTTCTTTGATAGTTTCTCAACTTTATTACAAAAGGATATGGTTTACATTTAATTGAGAAATTTTGACAGGGATAGCTTGATGTGCTGGCGTCTGTACAAACAAAAGTTTTCCGTTCAAATTTTTTAGAAAAGAATCAGATTCTCATCTCATTGTTGCAGGTGATGTGGATTTCTTTAAAACAATGATGCAAAACATGTTGCCGATTATGCCAATGAAGACAAAAAACTATTGGTCACAATACGATATGTCTTATCAATGTGACACGTGTAAACGGAAGTACAGACACAAAAGCACGTATAGAAGACACGTCACATACGAATGCGGCAAAGAGCCAATGTTTAGATGTCCTTTCCTGGATTGTACATATAAAGCGTACCAAAAAACCCATACAGACGCTCACATCAAGACGAAACACAAACTAGAGGCGCTAGAATATAAACGATGATCCATGGATGTGACGTCGTCATCCTGTGGAAGTATTAAGAATATTGTGATATTAAAAGTTAATTAATTTTAAATCAAGGTAGAAGTTTTATTTGAAATTAACAATTTACGTGTACATTACACTGCTGGACATAGGCCTCCCCCAAAGATTTCCATCCATCGGCTTCCCGCGATCTTCATAAGATCGTCGGTCCACCTCGTGGGGCGCCTAATCACGCTGCGTCTTCCGGTACATGGTCACCACGCCCCAAGCCATAGGTTCACCGAGGAATCTGTCCCGCCCACTGCCACTTATGTTTGGCAATTCTTTGTACTATGTCGGATTCTTAAGTTCGCTTGCAGTTCTCACTCGAAACTACAAGCATAGTCCTTTCCATTGCCCGTTGGGTTTGAACCTTGATCCTTTTTATGAGGCCCATTGAGAGCGAGTGTTCCACTGGTTGCAAACTTTGCTCTTTATACATAGCGGTTACCTATTCATAAATAATCCCTTTGGCCAACTCTTACCTTTCATGGGCATCTCCTTAGTAACTTAGGCACGCCATAATAATTTTATTGAATTTCCAATAATGCTTAGAGCATAACTAACTTCACTAGCAAAATAAATCAAGAATTGGTTAGAAACGGTTGAATTTTAATATCAAAATTTCCCGCCATTTGCAGATCCACTCAAAGCTATTAGTACTTATTTTTTTTTAAATTTCATCTAACCGGAGCTGCCATGTGTGACATTCTTTTTAAGGCTAATCGTACCGGCAGCTTGCAAAATTCGTTTTTTTTAGGTTCTTCGTAATTTGCAGTTCAATATTAGCTAGAAAAAGTTATTCGTTACCGTAAGGAACATATATTTTCTATAATCATTAAAATCACCATTTAAACTCTCTAAATTAGATTTGTACTCAAAGTTCATTTAATCATACAATTTGAACGTACAAAATTATTAATACTTCGTGAAAATCTCATTTTTCTCTTGCGAAAATATGAAGATGACTTTTTAATCCTGACCTGAAGATTGCAAAATAAAACCTCTGAGAATTTGGTTTTCGTTATGACTATGCAATTACCTACCTTAAATATTTTTCATTTTTGTAGCTGTGGCTTTCCTTCCGTTCACATCAGAGTGACCTTTTATTATTCGTGTAGGTAGCTTTCAGTTTGCCAGAGTTCGAATAACTGAACTAGCCGTATCTATGTTGTATTGTTTGACGGGCCGATATCCGCAACTCCACGACTCTGCGCGTATTTTACGTATCTATGTTATGCCAAAAAAGGAGTATAATTTAATTTGCATATTTATTCAAATAACATAACGTATTAGTAACAATTTGACTTAAAACCTATGTTAGTAAACTAAATGGCACGCTAGATGTAGAAAAGTTACAGCTGTTTAAAAAATATTGTGTCATTGTCATGGTTGTCAAAAATGGCAATTCGCTCGTTTCGACTTGTCAAATAGGTTTACTTGAGGGGAGAATGTTATTGCACGTCTGTAGTAACTTTTTATGTAAAATGAAATAATTATATGACAATAGTTTGTGTATAATTAAGTCTTAACTAAACAATATCAAAATGAACCGTCTTGTCTGTATGAACCGATGTTATGTCAATACATTTAGGAATAATTTGGTTATAAGTACACCCATACTAACACCCAGAAGACCGATTCAACCAAGTTTAATTTTTGGTCGCGGAGCTCATGACCAGAAGCATAAGATAAGATCGACACTGAACTATATGATAGCGGTCGGTGTTATGACCGTAGGTTTAAGTTATGCTGCTGTACCACTTTACAGGATATTTTGTCAGGTAAGCTAAAGATAACCTATAGTATGTTAGATAATCGCTTTATCATGTGGTTCATATGTGGTAAACATTTAATCGTCCCTTGGACATAGTCCCTACTTTCTCAGCATATATCTTGTTTATAAACTATCTAGGTATTCTACAGTAACTGAGTAAATTTATTAATTCAATAAGTGCGTCAAAAGCATATTCATAATATAATGTTAGCTTAAACAGTATTATGGAATGACTTCTAATGTATAGACAAATAACAGGCGCCCATTACATTCATATATAAAGACAAAAAACAGAGTGACGCAGCATAACTACAATATGAACTAGTTGTAAAACAGAGTTACAAAACTAAAGTAATAGTAGCAAGAGATGCTATAATACTTCAGTATCATGACTTCATGACTGGTATGGTTCACTGCCCCTTAAAACCTCATTTTACTTGTAACAATTCATGTAAAGTATCAATCAATAATACTTCTTTATACCCAATGTTATTCCAGGCGTACAGTTACGGTGGGACAACAGGTCTCGCAGAGGCTGATCACAATGTAAGCAACATGGAGGCTGTCAAGAACAGACCACTGAAGATCAGGTTCAATGCTGATACCGCCTCCTCCATGCAGTGGAACTTTAAACCTCAGCAGCTGGATATTACCGTAAGTTCACCTCAGAAATCAGTTGTAACAACATTATTTTGTATGTGAGGTAAAGATTACAAACTGACTATGAGGAAATCTTTCTTTTTATGCTGGTATTGATGAACTACCTATATCCATGGTAAAATTGCACCACTTATTACAGTATTGATTAATAACTAATGTATGCACTACCAAAAACATTGTCAACAACCACCCGATGGTTGGTGACAAAGAGTTAGTAGGTGACAGGAGTAGTAGTTGGTGACAGGAGGAACAAAATGGGCAATAATTGATGATTAAAAAGGAAGTCAAAATAATACTAGTTTAATTGAGACCTCTGAATAAAACTATTCCATTTCAGGTAGTGCCTGGTGAAACTGCACTAGCATTTTACACTGCCCTCAACCCCACAGACAAGCCAGTGACAGGCATCAGTACTTACAATGTCATCCCGTTTGAGGCCGGCCAGTACTTCAACAAGATACAGTGCTTCTGCTTTGAGGAGCAGCAGCTTAATCCACATGAGAAGGTAGATCTTTTTCCTTTTGATACATGCCATTTTTGAATAAAATTAAGTTTTCTATATTCAGCATCCATAAGTTTTGTGGGTTTACTGCAAAATAATTTTTAACTTCCAGTGATTGCTCTCCTTCTGGACCAATGGTATATAAAGAGGTCTAATAGAAAGATTAATAAACAAAAAATATTAGGAGGATTGGCATGGTATGAATGCACATGTCATTGAAACTGACAGCCCGAAGTAATTTGATATTTAATTAAGTTAATTTTAAATTACCATTCCGCTCCATAACAACACTAATTTCATACTTGTATGTCTGTCTGATTTAATATCATTGGCAACTTTTATTTAAACAATGAATCTTTTCCAAATTTTCAGGTGGACATGCCAGTATTTTTCTACATTGATCCTGAGTTCACTGATGACCCAAGGATGGAGTTTGTAGATGAGATAGTGTTATCATACACATTCTTTGAGGCTAAGGAAGGCATGAAACTGCCTGTGCCTTCATACGTCAGGTAGAGGTAGATTAGAATAGTGACTTGAAGTGAATTATGTTAACTCACTTGCAAATGTAAATGACTCGAAGTCACTCATGAATGAGATTCACATGACATGTCAGATATTAGAAGAATTCTGAATGAATGTCTTCATAGGACAAAGTTGTGAGGCTGTTAATGTGTTTATCTTCATTGAGTGTGAAATGTGTGCAAGTGAGTGTTCTGTGTACAGAGATGCTACTGTTTTGTTATGTTTTATTATTGAAATAGACAAAAGCCAGCATTTATGTTGGCCTTTATTTTCAATTTAGTTTTGTATTTTTAACCCAAGATTATCAGCTTTTACCAACTATGATGGCCAGCTTCCAATCTAATTGGATGCAGCTGTAAGCAGTTTTTTACATGGACCAATAGTCTTATCTAACCTTCAATACTCAGTTACTGGGGTAACACAATAATCAGTAACTGGGTTGTGGTGCCAGTATTGGCCAGATGTCATGCCCTCAGGGTTCAAGCTACCTATAATCATTGTTAAGGTTCTATGAATGACAGCCAATGCCAATGCTATACTAGGAATGGACGGATCTCAATATGTAAACTATGGTTAGCAATCCAGGGATTGACCTCGCAAGATAAATAAATAATGCTGGACAATCCACACAGCATTAGAGAGATGTTGCTTGCTAGCTTGTGTTATGGGTAGTAGATGACTGATATACTTAATACAATATAGTACATAGATACGATTTTTTATTATATATAGCAAATACCCAGAACACCCTGAAACAAATATTTGTAGATCGTACAAACATTTGTCACAAGGCGGGAACCGAACCCGCAACCACTTGCGTTGCAGGCGGACCTTCGCCCGCTGCGCCACATAGGTCGTCAATATACCCTTGCGGTTGTCATTATTTAGCCACGACTGCCTCATTTTAAACTATCTTTTTAAGTATCAGTACTGAAACGAAAAAAGCTCCATCCAATTGAATACATTTTATTGCACTTAAAATTTGCCGTAATGGAAACCAGACGACATGAGTGTCCGCAGTAGTGCGCAGTAGTGCGCAGGAGTAGGGCTGCGCCTAGGCCTTGATGGCCGCGGTGACGGGGTAGCCGCGGCGCAGGCCCATGCACTGGTCGCGGTCGATGAACAGCGTCGTGCTCTTGTTGCGCAGCTCGGCCTCCAGCCCGGCGCGCACGCCCAGCAGCGTCTGGTGCGTGCCCTCCGCCGTGGCGATCTTGGAGCGCAGGTTCTCCATCGTCTCTTGCAGGTCGCACACTTCTTTTATCAGTCTGCGAGGAGACGAATGTTTCATGAGAAACTATTCACGACTAGGTTTTATAGTGATGCTCCAAAACACACATGACTTTAAATCATAAACACAAGGTTTGTTTTCGCTAGGTCTTATGTGCAAAACAAATGACAAATATCAATATCACTGTTCAAAACAAAAATATTACTACAAATTACTTTACATGAATTATGTGGCTGATCATCGTCCTCCCGCATAGGCAGGAGCCCAATCTATTTGGGAAGCCCCCTTTCTTGCCATATCAACTTTCACACAATCTATACAATGTTTCATTGGTCTTCCATTAATAACCATCCACCGATACTTACATCATCTTAGTTACATTTATACAATAACTAAAAGTCAAGAAGCAGTAACACTAGTAGTGCCATGTTAGCTGCTCACCTGTTCTGTGCTTCGTCGCGGCACTTCTCGAGGTGCGGGCGGTTGGTCCTGGCCTGCAGGCGCGTGTGGGCCACCTTCATGGGCTGCAGCTTGTCTTCGATGGCCTTGTTCAGCAGCTCCAGACTCTTCTCGACGTCGAAGATCTCTTGTTGTATCTAAAATTAGAAACAATAGATGACAGAACCGAACTTCAGAGTGGTGGAATGGAGCTGCAGAATATGCAAGTTTTGCATTTGCTGTATAGGAACATTGTGTATTTTCCACGATGGTTGATTGGTGATTTTAAATCAATTAAATTCTCTTTATGATTCTGTACTGCTACCTTATAATGTCAATCTACCCTCTATTTTTTACCGCGGTATAACGGCCATTTCTAAGGAAGTAATGTTCATTTTAGTAGGTACCTTGTGCAGATGTAGCTGCAGTTTGTTCTTGATCTCGATGGTCTCTGCAATGCGTCGTGTGAACGCGCTGTTCGAGTTGCTCCATTGGTCCCAGATCTCCGTGGCCGACACATTGATCAGATTCTCCGTATCTGGAGTAAAATAATGCGGTATACATAAAGCAAAGCACCTCGTATTGTTTGAGCTAATTTTGTGGGATCAAGATTGCGTGGAAAAAAATAACATATATAGAATAGAGTAGCTGTCGGGTTGCGTGCTTGGCTGACCAGTGCAGTTTGGCACGGTTTCGATTCCCGGATCGAGCATAATGTTATCGGGTTTTTCCGCCGGGAATTTCTGAGTTTCAACTCGATAATGACAACATGATAACGATGGTTGCAACTAATAAATCCATAGTAGCAAATTATGAGATCTGTTGTTGTGAGCTTCTTGCCACTAATCGGGAGTGGCAAGAAGCTCGCATGGGACTTTGTACATAGCGGGCGAAATGTGTATGTGGATGCACTGCCCAGCCCTTTGGGGAGTTTATGTTATGTTGGCTAGTCACATGGAAGAAAGGTTTCCATGATGTTGCCATAATCATCTCTGCCTTTACCCCAATTATTTTGGGATCGGCGTAGCATGTGTACATTTCACATGCCTCTTGATCAGAATTCATCTCAGTACTCATTCTCTCAATTATAGCTCATTCGAGCGTATTACACTCATAGGCTGTAGCTGGAAACCAGCGTACGGTGGTAGTACTTTGATACGTTTTATCATCTGACGCTATGCTGAGGGGAGACATGAGTATGTGTTTATTTTCTATATTTTTGTATAACATAAATGATTTTTCTTTTTATCTATACTGATTAAATTTGCACTTGCCGGGCGTTCACAGACCTTGGATTTAGGTCCCCGCTTAACTGATGTGTGTAATGTATGCGAGTTACCTGAGAGCATCTGTATGGCCTTGGCCCGCTCGGACTGCGAGCGCTGCAGCGTGGCGGCCGAGGCGGCGGCCCAGCGCGCCGTGTCGCACACGGTGGGGTCGTAGCGCTCGATGCCCGCGTAGAACTGCAAACCCTGCGGAGCCACGCCCAGCGGTTAGCGGCCGGAGACCACTAGGGGCAGGCGCCTGATACTAGCCTATGGGCTTGGTTTGTCCTAACGGATCCTGAACATGGTCACGACCACACTCCCTGGAGTGTTATAACCAAAGCCATTTTGCATCACCTGTTTAGGCTGATGAGTAGTGGTTTGCACAATACAAAATAATTTTCTTAAAAGTCAACGGTCGAAGTTCACTCTCTTGGTGATTCGACTAGAGTCATTTCGTCACAACCCAAACTGTAGTCAAACTGTATTGCTCGTAATAACTGTATCGACCGTACGAGATGATGACGTAACACTTGCTTGTGTTGAAGAACAGGTTGTTTATCCACCATAGATGGCGTCAATATCCCGTTGTTGTAGTTTTCAATTCTCGCGCGTTTTGATGTGCGCAACTACGAGTAGTTAAGATCAACTTAGCCTTAATTGTTGACGAGATCATTAAGATCGGGAATAGAAGCAGCCCCAATATGGATCCCTGAACCACGTCGGAGCAAGTATTGTAAAGCTTGGACTCTGAAGTCATGTTTGAAAAATTCCCTGCGGTCCCGTAGGTAGTAGACAAAAGATTAAGCATACCGAACGAGAATCCGATGGCTCCCAATTTTGTCAACAACACATTGTGGTCAACTTTGTCAAACTTTCCGGAAATCGTAAAATTGGGCATCGACTTGGCTACGCATGTCTACACCGCTAGATTTATAGTTTACATGGTGGTTGAATTTACGGAACGACCGGGCGAATCCATCAATATTTCAAACCATTAGATGTGCTGTTGTTATTATGATTGCATTGCTCAGTGAGGAAAATGTCAAACCTTAGAGAAGTTGTTGAGCTGATGGCACATGGAGTCGATTCCGAGCGCGTACTCCTTGTTGCGCATATCTGTCTCCAGCTCGTGTTGAGTCGCGCGACAGTTCTTCGACTGCGCCCGCACCTGCAGAATAAACACAATCACACCAAATAGAAAACCAACCAAACATATTTAATTCTGACCCTCTGTCGATTAGAAAACCACAAGAATGGGTTGGAAACAATTTCAACAGATTTATTATAAAAATCTACCTAAAATGAATGTGAATGGCGCTACCCGTACCTTTTCGAGCATATTCCGGAACTTTTCCTGGCAGTCACGCAGGATGGCCACCTCTCTGAGCAGTGACTGCTCCACCGCGTCGTGCACCTGCTCCAGACCTACCGGCGGAACCGTAACATTAGGCTGTTCTCACTTCAATAATAGTTTTAGAGCCCAAGAATACTCGCCCGTTACCACTTACGAGGATTTACGCCGTGGCCCGATTTGCCATAATGAAACTTCTTCCTATATAATGCAAATTAAAGGACTGCGACATATTGGGCTCAGCGCACACACAAACTAATCGCTACTGTCAATCATCCAGTAGGTACAGACCCCAGCACATGAGGCTACCCCAAACTTTCAGATTTTCCCAATTGAACATGAACCTTATTTCTGTTGAGATAAAGTTGAAAAACTATAAAGAAATTTGATACATTGTAGCTTGATGTGCTGGCCTCTGGCCAGAGCCGCACCGGCGCACAGTGGATCGTTCCCATACAAGAGGTTGGACATAGAATCAAAAATTGAAAATGTATTGAATCAAAAAATATATACAGTTGCATTCCTCTATTAAAGAACAATAAAAATTTATTGTTACTAGGCCTTTTTTTATTTGACCAGCACTTTAGGAGCGATTCGATGAAAACTGTTATTTTTGTATGGAAACGAACACAAATATATGTCTGTATCTCATGATTCCCTCTTTGTTTCGATTTGCGGTTTTCACTACTGTTATTTAGCCATTTTACCCCACATTTTCTTCAAGGACACATGCAAAATATCAAAATATCTCGGGAGTGGCACACCCCTCCCGAGATATTTTGACATTTTGCCTATAGTAACTATCTTTTTTATTGTATTATCTGATGGAATGGAGTACATTAAGTATACTTATTACTGAGAATTAGTCATCACTAAGTAATTCCTTAAATAACAGGTGCATTTGTGAGTACTTCATTAAAGTACTCACAAATGCACCTGTTATTTAAGTTTTTGTTTGCTGTTTGCAACAAAAGCATTCGTAAGTCATTAACTTACGAATGCTTTTGTTGCAATATAACAAAAGCGTTAATGAGTCATTAAGTAACGAGTTCCTAGTACTAGCTTAATCTAATAACATAGTTATTGTAATCTCTAAGTCCAACCAATTGTATGGGGACGAACCACTGTGCACCACCGCGAATGAAAACCACACCGTCGCTGCACAGGAACCGCGTGTACACTGCATTGATGCCGAGGTAACAGTATAGCTACGATCACAGTTCAGTAAAGCATTGCCCACGAATTTTGTGGTAATGGGTGATATAAGTACCAAAACTAAAACAATGCGTAAATATGTGCTGAGAGAACATTATTTTGAAGTTTCCACCGCCCTCTGTTCCACGCTTACCCTGCCTCTTCTCCCTGTGGTACAGGCACTCCTGCACGATATGCAGCGGCCCCTCAATGCCGGCGATGGCTCGCTCCAGCTGCCTTCGAGTGTCGTTCAACTTCTCACACGTTGACACTAGACGTTCCATCTCTATTGAAACCTGTATAAAATAAAATTATTCCCGAAATGTTCTAAACTTTCCCAGAGTAAAGATCCTTGCGTTGCGTGTTACATTGAAGTCTCTACAGAGTGGCTGCACTCCATAAATATGGAATTTGTATAGATCCGTTTGGCTTTGGCACTGTAGCATTTATCATCCACACAATGGTTAATTTACAAGGAAGCCGGTGAGTCGACTTTCTTTTGGCCCTAAGACCAGCGTGATGACTACATTTAATTGTAACTTTATACATGGCAAAAACATGTGATGTTTTCTATCAGCCCAACTCACCTCATTCCTCCAAAAAGTAGTGTCAGTGATTCGTTCACCGATCCTCCTGCCGGAGTCTCTCTGTCCCTGAGTGCCGATCTCATCAGTTTCCCTGTAATACTCTCAAGTTCAGTCAGTCGCTGCCTGTAGTTCCATACTCTTAGAAATAATCATTTTAAGTGAGCGAGATTTTGTGAGCGATAAACGGTTACTATTTTCTATAAAAGTTTTCATATTTATCCAATTTTTTTTGACGTGCATCTTGTTGTTCTTACCTCAGCATCCTCATGATATCATTCCTAACGCGTTCGGAGAAGTTTCTCTTCGCATCAGACTCGTTATAGTTCTTGATGCTGTTCTGGTTCCACTCGTACTGAGTGTATCGCGTGTACAAGGCTGCGCGCGCGGCGTGCTCAGGGCTCCGGTCGAACCCGGTCACCAAGTTGGGGAAGCGCAGCGGCTCCGCGGCCATGCCGGCCGAGGTGTAGCACGGGTCCACCATCGTGTTGGTTATGGGCTGAGAGGGCCTGGCAGAAATATATAGTAAGGGATGGTTACTTTCATAGTACCTTCGTGACCTGACACTGTGATGATGTCCTACGAGAATTAATATTGTTGACGAATATTTACGGAATCAAGGTGTAAGTATTAATTTATCATGGAGCTTTTGAAACTGTATAAGACATAAAAAGTTATATAACAGAGAGAGTCTTACATTGGAGTCACCTCGATCTCCTCGTAGCCCATTATAGGCCTCCATGGGTGTTTCTTCGGCGAGTGGAAGCAGTACCCGGCTTGTGGGGGCACACTGGGAGCCCCCGCTATCTCTTTTACCGGGGACCATTGTTGGAGTTGCTACAAAAAACATTAATGAAAATATCTCGATCAAGCAAATTTAAAACATCTTTTCAAAAACTAGTTATGTGGACATTACCGTGCACATAGACACTTCCTTGGCCATTTTGATTATTGTTTAGTCAAAACGGGTAAAAAATTTTGAAGAATATTAGTAATCAATTAAATCAAACCAAATGTGATATTCAAATTTGAAAATGTTCGGGTCGGTAAATTAGACAACCTGACGGCAAGAAACAATATAAAGCCCGGTCAGACTAAGTACGATGCATTCGTGTTTCACATTTCGAATGCGAAGTAACTTTTAAATGCCATGATTATTTAATTGAGCCACATTTCTTTTAATATTATTATATTAAACAGCACCGAAACATTGATAACGCAATAAAGATTTCATTGACTATGTATTACCTAAAAGAATATCGACTAAATCTTAGTAAAATTCGAATAATGAACGCATCTCGTGTTGTCCAACCACACAAAATTAGTGACTGACAGATATTCATGTCAGTGTCAATCTGATTTCATTTCATATTTTGTCATTGTCAAAACTATTTTGACTACTGCTGCTAACTTCTGCTGTCTTGTTCTTGTCTACACACTACATGAGTTCTCGCATGACGTTCATATCGTTATAATTTGTTATTACAACGTGTTATATTATTTAAGAATAGGTGTATATATTCTTTAGGTGTAAGCAAACATGAGTGGCGTACCAGACAACGCTCCACAACGTAAGTAAACAACCTTCGAACTGTCGTCAAAACTTGGATTTTTTCGTAAAACCCTGCACTTTTCCGTTGTAGATTGTCCTGGGACTCAAAGTGACGATGCTGGGAAGGCCTCAGCGTGTGCTGGATGCCCTAACCAGAACATATGCGCTTCGGGTTAGTGTTTCAACAAATATTGACATTACATCAGTTATTTAAACACACCTTGTTATTAGTGCTCTATTGTAGCATTTTTATTGGCTACCGGCAATGCAACTAGATACTAGTATCAGGAATTCATATTAGCTTTTTTCAAAATAGATCTTAATGCTCGCATAAAGTTTCTCTGTGTGTAAGACAAACAAAGTAACTAAATTTTGAGGCATGGATTACGGTCCAGACTTAAAATATTATTGTATTGTTTGTTGCACAATACTGCTCATGCAGGTTAATCAGTTTTGTATGAATGAGTACCTTTAAATGCAAAGTCATTAATGCAAGTCATTAAAGTAATCAACAATGACTGTTCAATATTTTTATTTTAGAATTTGTACTACTTACATCTTAATAAGCAATAGGCTCCTTAACTATGTCTGTATATGCTCAGTATCACATGTTGTTACATGTTTTGTTTTTCAGATAATCTGTTTTCAAAATCACTAACTGTGAGATCATCATCAATCATTCTTTTTTATCATTTTATGAGTGCTTGGAGGATATTGCAAATATTAGGTATTTTTATCATGATTTGGCTGATCTTTACACAACAGTTGCGAACTATATAGTATGAAAATGTAAATAAAACAGAAAAAGTATTATGATATATAACACAGATATTTTTGGTTTTGGTTTCTTTCCCTCTGCAGGGAAAAGGCCTCTCCTCATATAGAAGGCACAAGCATTAACCACTATGCTTGCCCAATACAGATTGGCGATTTCAGACATACATCAAATTATTATAAGTCCAGGTTTCCTTACAATGTTTTCTTTCACAAATATCAGTTATTTATTATCATGTAACACAATACTATTACTGTACTTATAGAATTCAATACAAGGAAGCATACATTAAATGAAAAGCTAATTGTTTTAAACAGGTGCAGTCTCAGGACCAGACCCTGCAATTCAAATAATCAAGGAGCGGCTCTCAAATGTGAAGCACAAAATATTAATACTGTCAGGAAAGGGAGGAGTGGGCAAGAGTACCGTAACATCTCTTCTTGGACATGCACTGGCTGCGAGGAACCCTGATGCTAATGTAAGTTGAACTATAATCTGAACATTTTGTTATTTTAAGAGACCATTAGATAAATTGCTGTCACTTGTATAAAACATAATAGGGGAAGATCCTAATATCATCAACTGTGCACAAAATCCGCTCTTCTACTGAGAATTTCCAGATGGACAAACCCAATAACACTTTGTCGGACTTGGGAATCCAACTCTGCACCTCAGGAGTAGCACTTGCAACCATGAGACCAATAACAAGGCGAAGTTACTTAGATAAATTCTTCTTTAAAAGTTCAGCAACATCCCTATATCTGGTTTGAGATGCAATATACACACATAATTTTAATGTGCTGGTTTATTTTGTATCAAGTGATCCTGTAAAGTATTCCATTGTTGAAAACCTTTTAATGCTAATCCATAGATTGAAGTGATGTTGTAAACTGACAACTATAAAAGGTACCTATCATATTATAAATATGCATATCTTTATTATTAGCTTTCACTTTTATTTGTGTGATAGGTGTTATCTTTTTGTGATGAAAACAGAAAGGATACAAACTAACATTTCATGTATGCCATTGGATAAATTATAATTGTCACTGCAGGGATCCAGCAGAATATCACCGTTAGGTATATCTGCCTGACACATGCTGAGCAAGACTCCCATTCCGTGCAACCTTGAGATGCACACCAAACTTTTTATATTCATTGTTATAGCCTATAGTGTCATCACAATAAAGTATTGTTTTCTCTTATTTTTTTTATGTCGGCACCTAATGGCTACTTCCTACATCTTATGTATTTGATATTGGCATGTTATGCTATGTCGAATAAACGATTTATCTATCTTTTATTTGTATAAAAAAGCCATTCAAATGGCGTCAATCAATCAAAGTTTACATAGTGAAACCAATGAACTTAGGGCAATGCACTTTAATGCACTTGGATGACTTCTTGGGTTTAATTTATTTAATGGATGGCCATTATAATTTATAACGCGTGTGATAGGGGGCGTGGTTGACCCATTGAATAACCCCTACGTTATCCACTGCACAACAAACGTAGCTCAGTGAATATCACAAGGGTTAACAAACTGTTTTGATATAAATAAATTTTTAAAACGTTATCTGTTTTGATAATGTACTCAATACACAGTTTGTTAAAACTACTTTTCCATTTTCAATAGGCAAGAAAATAGTTAATTAATTACAGTAAAAACAAAATAGTGTAAACCCGCCAGTGTGTTACAAATCCAAGATGATTGTTCATTAATTTAAAGTGCTTGTGCCAGCTAATTAATTACACGCTACTTCAAACGACACGATGCGGCAAAAAATCCTCGAAGTACAGTAGCTGCAGGATTATTATTGAAATAATTCACATTACCCTATTATATCTCGAGCGTCGTTCATACGCGTTTCCGAAATCCATTTTCGCGGCAAAATATTTTGTTTTTTAAGACGTCCACCGGGCACAGACAACGCTTGTATTGATTCCAAAGGCGCAGTGGCGAAGAATTCGCAACGTACAGGCTACAGCCAGACGGTGGCACCGCCTGGTACAACCTTCGTCGTGCGTCGTATATAGGTCAGGTTTTATGGGGTAATTTATTATAGTCTATGCATAGGTTTTTTGTATTTGTATGCATGGTTATTTTGTATACACGGCATTTACGAACAATTAACCAAAGCTAAGATCAGTAGGATTAAAATACACTTTTGGCCTAGTTTCCTAATTCTTGCAAACCACATTTTCATGATATACAAAGGCTGGTGAATACCTTTCACAACACATTCAATTATTTTGCCAAAATACACTTAATAATAAAGTAACCATTTTCCTACGTGTACAGAAAAAAATATGCTTAGTGGCAAGATTAATGGACCAATCACTGAACAGTATATAATCGAAACCATGTTCATTATTTCCAGGTGGGTATATTGGACGCAGACATCTGCGGGCCCAGTCAACCACGTGTGCTGGGAGTGCGAGGCGAGCAAGTTCACAACTCCGGATCAGGATGGTCACCTGTCGTAAGTATAAAGTACCTAAAAAGCATTATAACTCATTTTCAGACCGACCCAGCAAAGGTAGATAATCTGCAGTGTATCCAAAGAAATTTGATGCTGCGTTTATACTGTATCAGCAGTCAACGCCATTGCTATGAAATACTAAGAAATAAGAAGACCATGAAAAAAACTGAAACGGTACGGCTGAAAACGTATAGTGATTCCGCGGAAAATCACAATAATATTTCGTACATTTACGTCAAAAGTGAAGGAAAATAGGTACAATAAAGTATGGTAAACTACGGATCAAATTCGATTCGAACAATGCGATGTCGCCTTTCAGTTCCCCGCCACATGAATCAAGGTTGTTTTGTTTAAAAATAAACTGGAAGTAAATAGACTTTTTTTAAATCGTATTTACCTATAGAGTTTGTGCAGCTTAAAGCGAAGGTAATCTTTGAACAAAACTGTTGAAAATTTAATGTAGTTCTCTCTTTCTTTGTTGAGTTATAACGAAATCCACACAAACCTAATCAGAGTATGCTCGTGTCCTGTCTCCAGTTAGTTCCGTTCAAAGCGTAACGTAGAACCTAGTTGGTTCTAGAGGTACCGGTTATATTAATTAAAGGTGTATTTGACGATACATAACATTACATCACGCCTGGAATCTCCAAAGGGTTAGGCAGAGACGTACCTACTCTACACCCACATTTCGCCAGTTATGTTTAAGTCTCATATAATAGGGGGCGACCCTATTGCCATCAACCGAGCACAAATCCAAACTCCTGGCTGCTACTGAGAATTTCCAGATGGAAAAATCCAAAAACACTGCCCGACTCGGGAGTTGAACCATCATGCTCAGCAGTGTCGCTTCCGACCGCTAGACCAACGAGTCATTCGGGGTTTTTGATGTTTCGGATGTGTTCTTATCCTATATAGCATGTCAAACGGCTGTCTAAATATGTAGTAGTCTTTATCTCACATACCATAAACTTCTAAAATATCCAAAATGGGTCGAATGCTAAACAGTACTAAGGTACAACAGTACTAACAGGTCTTGTTATGGCTTAGTTATTATTCCACATTGTCAACAGTATGTAACAGACAACCTGTCATTGATGTCTATCGGCTTCCTGCTGGGCAGTCCAGACGACGCGGTTATATGGAGGGGACCTAAGAAAAATGGTGAGCATCCATCACGAGTATACACCAAATATAACAGACGAAATAAGGTGCGAATGTTCTGAATCACTTTTGTATGGTTTCCAGGCATGATCAAACAGTTTCTAAGTGAAGTGGACTGGGGAGAACTGGATTACCTGCTAATAGATACGCCACCAGGTAAATCTTTCAAGAATATATTTACTTTAAAATACTGGCCAAGAGTAATTTGGGCTCTCACAAAATGAAGGTTTAAACTAAATATAAAATAGGTCAAATAATATTTATAAATGTATTTTCGGCTACTATTACATTGCCACATATGGTTATAAATGTTGTATGTTATTATCTAATAACTTGGGATCGGACAATCAGATACATATGTATAGTCCCCGGCACGTAACTTGGCAAGAGTCGTTAGATGCGCACAAGTCGTTTTTTAGGTCTCTTTGGATTTTGGTCAAGCGGGACGCGGGGTATGAGGTAGCGTCAATCCGAGCGCGCGATTGGTGCAACAGTCGACTGTTGCCTCCCGAACTCCCGATTACACTTGCGTGCACGAAAGTTGTACCCTTTGTTTTTGTTGTGTTTATGTTAAAGAGTTATTGTTATTGTTTTAAAATTTAGTTTTTGTTACGAGTTGAAATTATTGTTGTTGTTTTAAATTAAAAAATTAAGGCGAAAAAAGGTATGCCTTTTTTCGCATACTTTTTGAGCATACTTTCCTCGTATGCATATTATTTATAACGAATTCCACTCCCTTCTTCAACTTTCTTCTAATCAGATATTAAATATAAATGATGGCAATAACCATAAAATAATGACGATCAATAAAAGTCACCACTTTTTTGTTCCAGTAAGTGCACGATGCGCGAACTTACCCCCACTACGCCAAAACCTTGCCAACTTACGTGCCGGTGACTATACCTAGAGTTCATGCCCCCCCCCCCCCCCCAGGCACGTCGGACGAGCACCTGTCGGCGGTGCAGTACCTGGCCGCGGCCGACCTGCGCGGCGCGCTGGTGGTGACCACGCCGCAGGAGGTGGCGCTGCTGGACGTGCGGAAGGAGCTGCAGTTCTGTTCCAAGCTCGGAGTGCCCGTCATAGGAGTCTTGGAGAACATGTCGCTGTTTGTGTGTCCCAATTGCAAGGTAACTATGGCAGTGTTCACTTAGACTACACACAACTATACTAATGTAATCAAATAATTGTCTTCATATTGAATGGTAATGTGTTCTTAAGTCGATACAAGTCTTGCGCCAGTTCAGGCGTAGCGTACTAAGTCTGCAATTCAGTACAAGCCTATTTTTCCTGTACTAAATGGAATAATCGTCCTGTCGAATAGGGCAGATCGTAAGCTTGTACTATTTACTCTACTCATGCTTTGAAGGCTCCTAATGATGATTGCCTGGAACTTGACATTTTATTGGGATTTACTGCTACGCCAATCTATCAGAATCAAATCTATCAGACCAGGTTTTTATAGCTATCTACCTATTTAATTTGTTGGTAGCGTCAACCATTTCATCAATCCTCCCCTGAAAATACAACTGCAGGTTATCTGCATACAGATGATACGCACACTGAAGATCGGTAGTTAGTTAATAAAAATTTAAAACAGAAGAGAAAGAATGCCGCCTTGAGAAACGCCGGTTTCCAATCCACGCCAACGAGATAAAAAATCCTCAAAACGAAATGAGTGCTGACGTTCCATAATGTAAAAGGCGAACCATTCCAGTGCTTTGGGAGAGACCATAACATAGGACAGAATGGCTAACAGGATATAGTGATTGACAATATTAAAGGCATTTGAAAAATCCACCAACACCAGTGTAACTTTGGTGTCTTCCTGTCCTGCTCTCATATCGCCAGTAACTTTCAGCGGCACTCGTACAGCACTGTTTCCCCAACAGTGCTGTACGAGTGCCGGGTTTATTCCGAGGGCTAATGAGAGAGTTGTAATGAACAAATTTGGAGAATTGTTTGTGGACACAGGCCTCAAGCCCTTAGAAAATAATAGAAAGGGAAGGATTTAAATTGGCTGAAAGTGAGTAGGAAAAGTGGGATCGGAAACTATGGATAGTGGACGAACATAGGCTTTGCGCCAGAAGGTGATCCAGAAAAGTAATAATGGTCATTGCACGAGTGATATCATCACATTCTTGAATTTTATTTCGTATCTTATTATTGAAAGCCTTAAATAGATGTGTTGCTGGGAAGTTTGTTGCGCCACTTCTTCTTCTAGGCAAAGACATTAAGAAGTGGCGAAGGGCGGGCGTTTTGGGGGATTTCTGGTGCTATTTTTGACGTTCAAAAAGTGCTGAATCTCAGCTATATTTGAATGAATGAATTTTGATTTAGTCTGAACTCACTGTCAGGTATATTACTGATTTGCGTGTTCCCAGACCCGCAGCGAGATCTTCCCGGCCACGACGGGCGGCGCGGCGCACATGTGCGCGGAGCTGGGCGTGCCGCTGCTGGGCCGCCTGCCGCTGGACCCGCTGCTGGCGCGCTGCTGCGACGGCGGCCGCGACTTCCTGCAGGAGCTGCCCGCCTCGCCGGCCGTCGCGGCGCTGCGCACCATAGTGCTTAGTGAGTTGTTGTACTACTCATACTTAGCTCAGGAATACTTGACACTTTATTTAGTAGCACAGTGTAACTGGCAGCAGTTCATAGACAGAATAGCCCAGGGAAATAAGTCTTTATTTGCGGGTAAACCTTAGTAAAAATTTAGCACCTAAATCATATAATATTTTATGAAAAGTTTATTACGAAATCGTGTGTAAAAGTTATTGTCTATGAAAGGTCGTAATTGGGAAATTGACTTGGCAATATCGGCGGCGTCTACTAAAAAAAATATTCCAATAAACATTTGGTAATTTTTAATAAAATTAGATTAATTTTTATCATAACTCATCGTATAACTAAACATTTTGTCTGGACCTGAAAAATCTTCAGAATTTCAACAACTTGATATTTCTCACTACCTTAACTCCGCTCACTCCCGAGTACTCCCGACCTCTGAGGTCCCCGAGCGGCGAGCCGTACGATGCTTTGCGGAGTCGCTTTCGTTGAACCTGTGTGAATACCATACTTCGGTAGAGACATAGAGTACAGAGTAGAGTTCAGATATCTAGTAATCCCGAGCCGGGACTCTTTGACGTAATCATCTGCTTTCTTAGCCATATATAACGAATAACAACTTGTCGTTTCAGAAATCGTTGCCACCTGTGAAAACACGTCCAATTGAGCCCTTGAGACGACCAATTACTTTTTCCTATATTTATGTGACCTAGTCAATTGTGTTTTGTTAAGAGCTCAGTGTTAAGATTAAGAAGTGAATCAAATCCGACAGTACTTATTATACAAATCAATTATTCGCTGAAACTGAGTTTTAAGATTTATGAATTTATTTGCGAGAATATATGATTATTTAAATAAATTTTGTTTTTATTAATGTACTCCTTTAAAGAAAACATTTCACGCAGCGACATTAGTCTCTGGCGATCAACTATACAATGCATAATATCTCCATGCTGGCGTCCGTTCCAAGCTAAGAGGCTAAGGGATCGACTCCGAAATAAGATGCCGCGGAGAATCGAGTGGTCGACATAGCTCACAGAAGCAAGCAAGCTGTAGTGACAATGGGCCAGTTCTATGGCTATTATGATGGATGTTGGTTTTAGGCAGGCGCAATATAGCTAGGTTCCTTGCACATAAGCGGTCGGCAGCAACATGACGAAGCCGGCCGCAGGCAGTACCGCTGGCAAGACCTGCGAGGTCGCGTGGCTGCTCGCAACGGTGAGGGCGGCCGCGCGACTTTTCCAGCTTTTTAAGCGATACTAGTCTTTATGTCGAACGGTCGAATTATGTTGATAAAGTTTAAAATTATTTCACACTGAAAGTGCTCGCTGCGCCTTTGCTATCACGGTGTGAATCCGCCTCTGGTGACAAAATATAATAATTTGTCACTGACAACACGTTAACATGTGAATTCAACTTAAAACTATGATTATTTTCATCATCTGACAAAGTACCAGAATAAGGAGAAGCTCACAACATTAGCTTTCCTATTTTTAACTGTAATAAGGTTGAATACTGATTTGGGAGTATGAGGAACAGGGTGTAAAGTTTCTCATCCCCCATAGAAAAAGGGAGGATCGTCCAACCAGACGGGTGCTGGTGCTGGAGGGCTCCTGCTCGACAGTTGCTGTCGGGTAACGGGTTCTTGTCAAAATGTAGTGTATTTTTTTTTAGGTAGGTCACTCGCAGCTCAGCACTAGGAGGCTGTTTACTGCTCTCACAAGACCTTACAAGCCCCAGTCAGGACTAACTGATCAATATGTTCAACTACGCGGATAACTTTTATATCGCGATGCAGGATACGTCACATTTAGTTCGTATGTGGCGAGATAGATGTCGCCACACTTGTATATCAAATTCAGATATTAGAAACTTGAATTCAACTCTATACTTATTTACCTACTGGTTTAAATCCCAGTTCTTTACAAAAGTTTTGTGAATTAGTTTGTAATATGCTTTATTCCGAAAATAACTCTTATTTTTTCCATAATTGTACATTTGTGTGGTTTACGAATAATTTTGGTAGCGGACTTCGCGCTCCAAACCGCCATTATTTTATTTTGCGTTCACACGTGATCCGTGGAAAAACTCGGGACAGAATGCGAGTCTATGGTTTATAGTCCTATTATGTTTATTGCTTGGTATGGCGTTTCGCATGATACCACAGATTATTAATAAAACAGAGCTCTAGTAAGTAGCTCGTGGCTGAATAAAAATTGACGCACGGGTCGATCGAAATTTGCTCTACGCTTGCCGACGTCAGTCCGTGGATGGGTGACTGTTCATAACATATCCTCCATGCCTTGGAAAGCACGTTAAGCCGTTAGTGCCAGCTGACATTTGTACGTCTTTGACAGTCGTTACAGGCTTCTGACTACCCAGTCAGAAGCCCGAAAATCAGATAACCAGCCTCACCAAGGGGTATCGTGTTGCCCAGTAACTGGATTGTGGAGGTCAGATAGGTGGTCCGTGTAAAATACTGGTATTCAGCTGCGTCCGGTTAGACTGGGAGCTGACCCCAGCATAGTTGGGAAATGGCTAGGTAAATGATGACCGAATAAATGAAGTGGAAACCGTTTGACAACCACATATGAATATATTGTAATCTTATTTGATGTGAAACATCTATAGGCGCGCGTAATAAAGATTGTCGGTGTGGTCACGCATTCTGTGTAGTCGCGTCGCCGCGTTATGCGATGGTATATTACTATTACTGAAGTACTAATTAAAACAATTGAGTTTTTAATTACGTTTTCATGAAAATAAATTACTATTAAATAAACAGTCATCATTTGCATGCCATATTTAATTCCTGTCGCAATCTGTTATTTCATTCATATTACTTGTACAAAATAATTTCTATGTTTTCCAGGTGTCCCGTACGGCTCACAATTTTTTTCCGTTTGTTAAATAGAGTAAAATGTTACTTTAACTAAAAAGGCTCATCTGGCTGTTCACAATGGTGCAGGCGTGCTGATGCCTGCACTAATGTATGGAAGTGAATGTTTTGTGTGACAGAAGAGGCATGAAAGTAGATTAAATGTGGTAGAAATGCGTTCCTTACGAAATATGTGTGTGTGGTGTAACTATGTGAATGATTGCAATTGTGTGTTGTTTTAAAACAACATTGTAGTTTGGAAGTAGATGTAATGACAAACATTGAAGAGTAAGTTTAGATGGTTTGGTCACGCTGAGATGACGAATGAAAGGCGACCAACCAAAGGTATTTAAAGACTGGTGTAAGTAGAATCACCAGGGTACGCCCTAAATGCCCGCAACGGTGTGCACCTATGGCCAGACGTATGAGCGTAAACGAAGCAAAATTAACGTAGTAGGCGGCGTTCTGTAGTTTTTGTCTACTCCTATGGGGAAAAGCGTGAGTTTGTATGTAAGAATTAATGAGTGTCGCTCTTTTCATCGTTATTCAAACGCGTTAGGAAGAGTGAGAAATAAACATATTTGGAAATAAAAACAATAAGAGCTGTGGTAACAGAGTGTCTGTTATTTTACAAGTATGGCCTCCATTAATGTGTTTTATTCGTAGTCTGTATTTGAAATCTTTTAACATCTGTAACGACAAATACTCCCCCCCACTAACACTAAACAGTTCTGTCAAGTTCGCTCACGTCGTGCCAAATTGACAAATTTGACAGCGGCAGCACAAATTCAAAATATTTCAAATCCGGCGATTTCTTATACCTACTTAATCTACAATTATTTGTTTAAGACGAGTGAAGTTAATAAAACGCACGTCGCGCGGTTTAATTGAACGCACAGAAGCGAACGGTTGTAATGTAGTTTCAGGACGACACACGAGCTTTAATACCTACTGCGACTAGTTACATGGGTACGAGCGCAGCCTCAAGTCACCGAAGATGGCTGCTCACGCTGAGGAGGACAAGCCATGTAGGGCGTGTTCAGATTTCAAGACTTGGACTAAGACACAGAATAAAGCTACTCTCGCAACCCCGAGCAAAAACAAACAGGTGAGGTTATGTTTCGTAATTATAGAAGGTTCTAGTGAAGTTCCTGTCCTGGGCCATCCTGGCCAGAAGGTCATTTTAGGGACACTTGGTCTGAATAATGCCTCTTTGTTTTGAGATAAATGTAAGTTAAGATATCAGTTTTACAGTACCTTGGTTATCTGAGAATGATGCAACCTAGATGCAACAGCTGATTATCACAATATTTGCTTAATGGAAGAATTGGGCATATTGTGGTACCTTGACCAAGTTTTCTCTAAAGTTAGGTTCAATTACTTAATAGTTTTTCTTAAGATGTAAGCCTTGGCCAATTGGTAGTGTTATTCATAAATAACTAATTGATTAAATTGTTTCAGCCACCTCCACGGCGGAAGGACTGTCCCCTAGATAAAGATGAGATAGGCACTTCAACATGGTCCTTCCTCCACTCAATGGCTTCCTACTTCCCAAAGACACCAACTAAGCAGCAGTCTGAAGATATGGTGCGGTTCTTCAACATCTTCGCACAGTTCTATCCATGTGAACCTTGCTCGCTTGACTTCCAAGATGAGTAAGTACAAATTGACCTACTTCTGTGTGTTTTAGCACTTTTGTTAATATTGCTAGTAGTTGCTACTGTAAGTTTTGTAATACAACACTTGAAAATTTGTCACTTTAATTTTATTAGAACACGCATTATCCATACACAAACTGTGTGCTAGTATTGAAGTCATGAATCTTAGTTACACAGAATAATAAATTAATCAGAGTATATTTTCAGCATAAAAAACAATCCGCCACGGACTGAAACCCAAGAAGCACTAGCCAAATGGTTGTGTGAGCGTCACAACATTGTAAATGCCAAACTTGGTAAACCAGAGTTTGACTGCTCCAAGGTTCATGAGAGGTGGAGAGATGGCTGGGCTGACGGCTCATGTGATTAACAAAGGTCTTTACAGACTAAATGTTGAATATATATAAGTGCTCTGTTAACAGTAAGTGTTTTTGAGTTGGGTCCCGTAAATGTGATATTAAAGTTTAGCATATTTATTTTAAAAACCTGGCCAAAGGTATAACAGCCAACTTATGAAATTATTGATTTTCCTCATCATGGGCATGTAATACTAACTTGCAACTCACATTTGATACTAACTATATTTACCATGAAGTGGTGTAATCCACCGTAACCCAAACTGAGGCATAATAATTTGATTTACCTACCTGATTGCAGATATACGAAGACATTTGTCTGTGAACGCTAATATTAAAGAAATGATCAGGCTTCAAGCCTAGTATTAGACAACTGTAAGTAATGTTAGTACAGTGTTTTAGTCACAAACCCCAGCATTTTTTTGTAGTATTAGAGACTTGTGATTTTCATTTAACAATGCAGTTCAAATAAGTTTTGTACAATTGTATATTGTGTGTTAAAGCGTACCTAATGTTGTTACTATTTGTTAATTTTAATATAATATATGACACTCTATTGAGCATTTGGTGTTTTATTTTTCGCTGGCACAACATAATAAAATCTATAAAAATCTAAATAAATAGTCAATTTGACTACCACTGAACAGTGTCATCCTTTCTGTGGCAGTCAAAGGGTTAACTTGACTGACTAACCCACATCAAATAATAACAATCATACTAAAAAATAAATCAATATCTCCCCATTTGCTGTGTAATCTAATCTTGGCAACAATTTTTAATCTAATCTGAGCTAGAAATGTCTTATGTTGACATGGACTGGGAGTGGTGTGGATGGAATTCACTAGTGGTAATTGTGCACTTTGCCATCACCAGCTTTAGCATATATACAAACAAAAAAGTACTCAGTGTTATTTTTGTTAGTATGTTTGCTAATATGATATTCCACATTACTGTGCAGTCATGGGGAAGAACATTTTACCTGTTGTTATGTTACTACGATGATACCATCTGCACCAGAAGAAATATTATTTTCCACAATATAGCTAAATTCTGCTAAAACTTTTTTGACTTCATGTGGGCATAATACTGTTTATTGGATTTGTGAGAAGGTACTAAATACGGAGGTGTAGTTTCGTAAGAAATATAAAACAGGCACAGTAAATGATTAAAAATATTTATTGTAAGTAATCAGTTCACATTTCTACAAAAACATTGTAACATTAAAAGATTCACCAACGCCACAACTCTGGCATAAAAATGACACATGGAGCTTTAGAAAGAGAAGGTCACATAGGTGTATGAGTAACAGAGACAATACTACGAAGTCGTACTAATTTCAGTGTTCTATAACCAAAGAGTGCCAACAAGACTACTACTATTACAAAGCCTACTCCACCTGTTCGATTGTCACAGGGCTTAGAACCCCATTATAACAAAAATATGAATTGCATAGTACCAGTCAAATTTTTTACACTACACCTTAAACGCCAGATGACATACAAACAATACATTTTCTATTGTGTCTCATTGTCTGGCAGTTGAGGTGACAGGTGAGAAAATAGTCTAAATCCTAAAGTGATGAATGATGAATTTCATATCCAATGTAGTCCTTATACAGTAAACGAAACATCTTTTATCAATTTTGAATTCAGACATATTTAGTAGTATGGAACCCACAGTACAGGACTCGGATTCGCACTCAGCCGGTATATTTAACTCATTATTATAATATAATTATTACGGCCGGGTACTGTTATATTATACAGGTTTACAACATTCGACATTAGCTTAAAACTAAGATGTCCATAATCAAAACAGTTTATTGTGACATCACTGACACTGTTTCAAGTCTTCAGTTGCTCGTCCAGAATCGTTGGAACTCGCGGTCCACGACACCATGTCAGTCCTAGGACTGTTTGGTTTGATCTCATAAGAATTCCATTTCCCTCTCGATGCCGACGAACTTGAGCTGCTCAGTAGGACCGTATCTGCAAATAGACATAAAAATTAGGCATCTTTTAATAAAACATCACACCATCATTAATTGTCATAAGGCAAGCCTATTGCACAATAGCACACTTTAGGTTCAAAGAATTATGGATTTTTTGTTCAGATTTCATCATTCGCGCGCGATTTAGTAAAATGGACTTAGATGATGCAATAATTCATTATAGTTAAGGCTTATCATAAAGCAACTTCTATCGTTCTAAGATATACTGAGTGATTCAGTGAGTCACCTTTTGAAAATCTTTAGCTATAGTTTAGGGTATAGGTTAATCCTTAGACAAGCTATTATTGCCATTATAGTTTTACTGGTTTTGGCAATAGGCTCGCCCCCTAATACATGGGACTTAACATAAATGGCGAAATGTGGGTGTTAATAGTATCACATACACCTGTAGAGGTGCCCACGATTTTCCTTATAACAAGCCAGATGTCATGATTTCTGGCGTAGATAATGAATGCTAGCATACCTGTAATCGAAGAACAGCTCCTCTCCCGGTTGTATGGCTCGCTTGGCGAAGATGCCGATGCGATGGTCTCCGTTCACCATCATGACCTTGGCGTAGCAGTTGGGGTTGATGGAGTGATTCGCGAACCGGATCTTGTTGCCTTTGCGAGTGGCGTCTACTACGAAGTCTGTGCATAGAATACAGCAAGTTAGTGTTGTTCGAGACTCTATGGTGAAATTAGTGATGCAGATGTCGATAGTACACAGGATTGGTGATATATTATTCCCGAAAACATATTCATAATTTATATGGCAAAATTACATGTCTGCTTCCTCAATTTGTAAATTATTCCCCGAATCGAAACGTTATTTCATTTTTGACATCTCAAAAAAAATAAAATGCATTTTTCAAATTAGGCTGAGAATCAGTACTTTGAACGTCAAGATTTACATAATAAAATACCCCAAACGCCCACCCTTCACAGAGTGTATATGATAACTGTGTAGTATGATAAGTAGCTCACCATTGTTGAGGTTGAAGAGGAAGGAGCACATGTACTTGTCGTACACCTTGCCACGCCGGTCCGCCTCGTCCTGCGAGATGATCTCTCCGCAGTACTCCGAGATGAACTCGTTCTTGTGCGCCGCCTCCTTCAGGAAGATGCCCCAGCCGGCCACGTCGCTGGGCGCCAGCAGCAGGTGTTTGTGCAACCCTCTGTGAGTGTGGGACTATGTATTCCTCTCCTCACTAACAGAAGGCATGAGGCCGAGGACTCAGGCCAGGCGAGCTGAATACCAGTATTTTACATGGAGCAATTGCTCATCTGACCTCCACAACCTAGTTCCTGGGAACACGATACCTCTTGGTAAGACTGGTTGTCAGACTTTCGGGCTTCTGGCTACCCGTAACAGCTTTTAAAGATCTACAAATGACAGCCGGGACCAACGGCTTTAAGTGCTTTCCGAAGCACAGAGGAGCCTCGATATGTAACGAACAGTCACCCATCCACAGATTGACCTCGCTAAGCGTAGCTGAACCTCAATCGACCCGTACGGCTGTAACCACGCACTGACGCAAGAGCTCCTCACTTTAGAAATTTAAAGAATGATATGGTCTAGTAACTCTTAATAGTAAAAAACCAATTAATATATAAGAATCGCAACGATATTCAAAACTATCATCACCTTGACAACAAGGGAATGATAAATCGAGAGCGTCATCAATTCGCGAAAATTCTTAACGTACCTTCGAAACGCATGTTCGTTATTTTGCGGTTTAGTAATTTTGTATTATATCCGAAACTGTATGGCCAATTGACATAAAATAATTTATTTTGATGAATAATACAGCTATAAGAGCCAATCAAGGTTAAGTTGCGCTTTTCGAGGTCGGTCGCAACCTCTTTGTGCTTCAGAAACCATGAAAAGCCGTTGGTCTTAGCTGGAACTTGTATATTTTTGACAGTTGTCACAGGCAGTCATAAGTTTACCTAGTTGCGGAGGTCAGTCAGGTAGTTGCTTCATGTAAAATGCTTGTATTAAGCTGCATTCGGTCACTAAGTGAACTTTCAGCACTATAAGGATCTCACCTCTGCACGGACACATTCTTGCAGAACACCTGCGCAGCGTGCGGCCGCGCGAGCACGGCGCGTGCGTGCGCGGCGTGCGCGGCGTGCGCGGCGTGCGCGGCGTGCGCGGCGTGCGGCGGCGCCAGCGCGGCGTGCGCGTGCGGCGCGTCGGCCCCGCACGCGGTGCACAGGTCGGGGTCGCACTCGCGCACCCCGAGGTAGCAGGGGCACTGCTTGGTGTTGCACTGCGCCTTGCAGCGGCAGCCCGGGAAGCGGTTCTGACCTGCACGCGTTTCAACCTTATTATGTTCATTCGCTACATCAAGAGTTGAGGTCTATGAACATGCTCAGAATGGTTTTAACATTGTGTCTAATTGGCTTCATAATAATCTACTGACATTAAATGCAGATAAAACAAAATACATTTTATTTACAATGAGAAATACTAACATACCGCTTACTAATCTAATAATTTCCGCGCATAATTGCGGCACGTACGCTGACACCGCATGTTCCTGCTCCACTTTAGCAAAAGCTGACCACTTAAAATACCTAGGTGTCACTATTGATACTAATCTAAATTTCCGTAAACATATCGAGTTACTATGTACTAGAGTGCGCAAATTAATATATGTCTTTAAGAATTTACGGAACATAGCAGACTATAAACTCATTAAACAGGTTTATTTAGCTTTGTGTCAATCCATTCTTACATATTGCATAACTTCTTGGGGTGGGGCTGCAAAAACAATTCTACTCCCTCTAGAGCGTGCTCAAAGAGCAATTCTAAAGGCTACCTTTCGCCCTTTTAGATTTCCTACGCACGAGCTCTACCAATCATGTAATGTACTAACAGTACGGCAATTATTTATACTAAGTACAGTACTACACCAGCACACGGCACTTCCTTTTGACCCAGTACCTACCGACAAGAGAAGGAAGGACTTGGTTTGCATAAATCCTCAAACTAGTCATGCGTTTGCTAATCGATTTTTTGTGTTTTTAGGACCTTTTCTGTATAATAGGCTCAACAAGTTACTAGGCTTCTATAGTGTAAGCTATAAGAAATGTAGTATATTGTTAACAGAATATTTAGCGATACTCAATTACACAGACACAGAAAAACTTCTAGAAATTTTGTCATGATAAATAAATAAATAATGCTGGACAATCCACACAGCATCATCTAGCCCCAAGCTAAGCAGAGCTTGTGTTATGGGTACTAGATGACTGATATACTTAATACAATACATTACATAGATATATATTTTTTATTATACATAGCAAATACCCAGAACACCTGGAACAAATATTTGTAGATCGTACAAATATTTGTCCCAAGGCGGGAATCGAACCCGCAACCTGCTGCGTCACAGGCGGACCTTCGCCCACTGCGCCACATAGGTCGTCGAAATATTATTATATGATGATATATTATTCCCTCGTAAGTATTTTACTTTTGTAAATTTACATTGGTTTAGTTTTAGATATTAATGTACTAATAATTAGGTTTTTTTCTCATAGTTTTTTCTATAGATTATTTTATTTCAGTTTAACTTTAAATTTTAGTGCTTTCTTTAAATTAAATGTAAAGTGATGGCCTGAAACACAGGTTTGAATTAACCTAGATCGGGCGGGTCGCTATCTAACATTGTAATCTCGAACCATCATTACCGACTTGCACCTGTAATAAACATATTTTAGTTTTAGTTTAGTTTTAGTTAATTATACCATTGTTTTAGAAATAACACTACTGCACATAAATGTACATTTTTGTAATACTTTTATAAATAAATTATTCTTATTCTTATTCTATTCTTATTCAAAATAGTACTTTAATAACTGTTGCAGGAGTGGCGAGGTTTATCATATTTTTTTTATAATAATATTTTTTTATCATCATTCATTAATTTATTATTTTTGCAATAAATAATATTGTAAATCTGGCGACCTTCACATTCCACCGCGCATTCCCCTAATACAACCGATCAGCTGTTGCGATAACTCGCCGCCATTACTGCCACAGATAATTTCGAACACCGGTTGGGGAATTCTAATAAAATTTTACACTATTTTCACTGGTTTTGGCTTAAAACATAGACAAAAATATGTTTATTATTTTAATTGTTTTTTTTATATCGAAATGACAATACATTGGTTTTCTTTCTTATTATTGAACATAAATTAACTCAATATTTTGTTGACCTTTACAGGTAATAGAAAAAAATATGTATAAGCTTTTATTTGTTATGGAAAGTATGTTACAAAAAGCTTTTAAATTTTATTTGAGTTGTCGTTGTTGGATAAGCTCTGCCAATAAACTACCTTATTCGAGTTGTCTGTGGATAAAGTCTGCCAATAAACTACCATTTTTTGGGTTGTGTATCACAAAGGGAAAAATAGGAATCCTTATAGGATCACTTTTTTATACCCGTAAACAAATGAAAACTATCCTGTGGACCTAGAATAATGAAATTTGGCACAAACAAAGGTCTCACAGCACAAGTAACAGAAAAAGTCTGAAAATTGTTTATTTATAATTTTACAACATATAAATATTGTGACGTGATTTACTCGACGTTTTTTGCTCGATTTGGGACCCTTCGCATTTGAATTGGACTCGCACTTGGCCGGTTTTTTTATTTCAGAATTAACTCTTTACAGTATGAGAATAGATAAAAGTATTAAATTAGTGTTTTTAAGAATTTCTATGGTGTATTATCTAGCGTTCCGATCAACAAATTAACTCGTAACGCGAACGCAACTTGAAAAGAATACGATTTACTCACAATCACTGCTGCACTGACAGAATTTCTCGCAGAAGTTCTGCGACTGTAGACACGGGCACATGTTGTCGCACGGCTGGTTCGGGTGATCGCACGGCGTGTAGTTGTAACTACAAAACACAAAGTTAACTTTAAATGTGTGACGAAACTAGCCATACAGGTGGTCTAGTCAAAATCCTTTTCTGTAAGCGTTAACTCCAACGGAAAGATCAAATTGTATGGAGTTGACACTAGCTTTAGAGATATCACGTGACTCCTTACCACATGTAAAATATCTTTGCACGTTAGCGTCTGGCATTTTACCCTACAGAAAATGTATTGTCTAGGCCGGCTGGTGAGCAGAGCCAGAACACCTGCCTAAAGTAACATCACGCCTGCATTGCCCTATGGGTTAGACAGAGGTGTATCTATACTACTCCCACAATTCACCATCTAATAGGGGCAGGGGGAGCAGGCCGGTGGCAATAGGCTCAGCCTATTGCCACCGGCCTGCTCCAGAGAAAATCCAGCACTTTGCCAGGCCTGGGAATCGATCCCAGGACCTCAAGCTTACGACCGCTAGACCAACGGGCTAGTTGGTTACCTTTAAAACAGTTTAAGATACTTTAAATAAAATAGGACGATAAATAAGTTAGTCTTACACATGATGTGACGCGGAGTCCTTTTTGAGTTGTATCTTGCGGCAGTGCACGGACCAGAGGCGATGCTTCTTCTTCTTCTTGCGCGGCGGCGTCAGCTCGGCTTCCACGCGGCATTCTTCTTGTCCTGTGTTGATCCAGTATGTGTACACCTGGAAACCATGGGTTGGTGAATAATTTGACAAATAATTGATAACACTAGGCTTAGCTTCTGAGGATCGAGCAACAGGCTTCTTATCAATAAGAATATAAGGTTGTGGATCACATTTTACTATTTTATGCTTACGCACGTCGCTCGCTAGGGCCCGTACCATTGGTACGGGTGATGCGGCGATAGCTACAAGAGTAGGTACTGACCAGTGCAAGCACTGACTGCACAGAGACACTCATATTTGTGAAGTTCTTTCTTCAAAAGGTCATCTCAGACGCTAATCTGCAGGGTTCTCACATGAACTGACCAAGATAATGTTCAGATATTATTTTGGTCAGCTCATTAGGACCAAATTCAAAGGTCATGGAGTCTCTTAAAATTCAGACTTTAAAGATACTGTGAATTTTTCTCTTTCCTCTCAGATTCCTCTGACAGGAGATACCAACGTCACTAGTTTAAAAAACTTCTTGCATGTTTGACGTTAGTGTTTGTAAAAACCAATCTTACATTTACCATTAGTGACTTCAGAAAGACCAATTTAGCTTCATTGTTTTTGGATAGCCCTGCCCTTAAGTTTCCGTGTATTCCAGAAGTGTCCCTTTGTTACCTGCTGACAAGTCTTGGACAGCATGACCTGTGCGATGGCGCAGTAGTTGGTCGGGAACACCTTGTGCAGCGCGCGGAACAGCGACTGGTCCGAGCCCGTCCACTCCGACTCGATGTCGCCCACGGTTAGCCCTGCAGTGCATCATCCCTTATTATACCGAGTGTTACTCTCTGTGGCGGGACTATTAAGTAAAGACCAAAAAGAGTACAAAACCGGCAAAGAATCTCGCAAAATAGGGATGTGTCCTAGGTTAAAATATATTAAGTTTATTTAGTCCGTCAAAAAGATTACCACTAAATATTGGACACGTATTTTTTGCTTACTTAATTCAATAAAAAGTGACGATGATATAGCACATCAAAGTTCAGGAGAAGGGGCTTATCACGCGAAATTTCAACGCACTATACCGTCGTCATTTTTGGTTTACGTGACAAAAGAAAAAATACGTCATCATCTGCCTAGCCTTTTCCCAACTATGTTGGGGTCGGCTACCAGTCTAACCGGATGCAGCTGAATACCAGTATTTTACATGGAGCGACTGCCTATCTGACCTCCACAACCCAGTAACTGGGCAACACGATACCCCTTGGTAAGACTGGTTGTCAGACTTTCAGGTTTCTGACTACCCGTAACGACTGTCAAAGATCTACAAATGACAACCGGGGCCAAGGGCTTAACGTGCTTTCCGAGGCACGGAGGAGTCTCGATATGTTACGAACGGTCACCCATCCACAGACTGACCTCGGCAAGCGTAGCTTAACCTTCAATCAACCCGTGCGGCTGTTTTTATTTAGCCACGAGCTCCTCTCCTCTCCTCCAAAAGAAAAAATACGTGTCCAGTATTTTTGAGTAATCCAACTTTCGGACCAATCAGATTTTTTAAGGACACTACCCTATTATAAACTCTAGCTTATGAATTTTACAAGTCCCTTCAAAATTTCCCTGCTCGACACGAAAAGATTACTCACTATAGATTATTGATGCGCCGCATAAATATAAGGTCCTGTTCAAAATTTGTCACGAGACTTACGATAAAAATTCGTTATTTACAATTATCCGGTGGCGTGTACATTACAATAAACACAAATAAACGGTCTGGACAGCAGGCAAATGAAATCTGTTATGTAGTCTTACCTAAAGCATTGTACGCCGGTTCAGCAGAGCCCTCTCCGTTCGTCTTGAGCTGTCCGTTGCTCCAATTGCTGTTACTGGAGTTGCTATTGCTGCCTACAACACACACTGTAATGGTTTAGTTATTTTTGATTAAAACATTGTAATGCCTGTTTTTACTGACTTCAAGCAAAGCAATGTTAAGTAAATGTAAAACGCAGTTTTCTAAGCTCTCGAACTGCCGTTTCACCATTATTCTATCATTAGGTAACTCGTACGCTACATATTTGACACATAAGTCTGTGGTTCTTTAAGTCCTGTCTTATTCTGCGGAGTAATCCATTAATCACGTAAAGCTCAACAGGGACCCCGGGGGGTTATCGGAAAGAAAACACGTAACTTCAACTTTTTTTCAGACCTTGCATGATCTTTTACCGCCAATTTCAATTACGTGTGTCAATCCAAATCTAGGAATCGATCTTTGTTTGTAACCAATCAATGGTGGACTCTGAAGCAGGAGTTGAAGATCGAGGATTGAGATACTTTATTAAAATTGTAAGTGTACGGATATCTTTATGTAGATCGAGTTAATTTGGGATGCGAACAGATATGGAGGCATTGACATTAGTATTGAAAGAAAATTTTGGATATTAAAAAGGTAAGATTATCTGAGTATTGTTAGTAGAGATTAATAGCAACATCCACCTTTCTGGAAGCGGTTGCTGTCGTTGCTGTCCTCGGAGGACGCGTCGTTGGGCGAGTCCATGGCGGCCGCCGCGCCCCCCTCCGCCTCCCCCACCTCGCCCGCCTCGCCCGCCAGCGCCTCGCGGGCCAGCTTCTCGCGCATGCCTTCCTGTTAGGTGCTCGGTGATTGTAATACGTAATCATTAAGAAACTTATATGGCGTTAATAGTGTGTGTTCAGTGAGACTGGAAGACGAATCGAAAAGACTAATTAAATGATCACATAACAGTTAATACTGTTCAGTTATAGAATACTACCTTGAAAAAACAACTTGTTATCGCCTGCGCAATTTGATTTTAGATCCGAACTATCCACAGCCGATGCAGTGCACAGCCTGACTGATAATATTTCAGAAGAACTCTTTCTTGATTTAGCCAAGGCCTTTGACACGGTGTCTATTTCTGATCTTCTAAGCAAATAAGAGACCATAGGAGTAAGGGGAACGCTGCTGAACTATTTGCTGACTATTTAGACGTCCTATACCAACGAGTTAAAATAGATAATATTACGAGCGATGAGCAGCAATGCAGCTTGCAAATGCAAAAAATTGCAGCTTGTTTTTTCTAGCCTGAAACACAGGTTCAACCTAGTTCAGGCAACTGTGCTGTTTATTTTTTAAGGAATTTACGTGCTCTTTATAAAGTAATCGATTATTTGTTATTAGTACTAGCAGTCACCAGCGACTTCGTCTGCGTATGCATCTTTATAAATGATAATGATGTTTCAACAAAATTCGTTCAGTTTTTTAGTGAAAGAATAATCTATCTAAAGCCGTGTAATGCACGTGTGTGCTCTTGATGTGGTGTTGTGGTACGTGTGCACAAGTTTAACTCCAAAAAAGGAAGCTTTTTAATGAAGCTGACCCACTCTGACGGTTAAATATATGTAAGTACTTACCAAAAGCATATAGCAACTGGAGCCGCATGGTTCAGAGAAAGATTTGAAGTCGGGCCCCTTGCGCTTAGTCAAGTTGGGCCCCGGGTGGCACGCTTGCAAACCTGTGCCGTAACAGTGTATTAACATCATACAGATAGTTTAATTTAGAAATATGAACATGAAAATGGTGATTTTTTACTTGTAAAATAAATGTTAGGTCCTCGATTAAAAATACACTAACACCCTGTTTCTGAAACTTCATTATCGACGCGTTATAAATAAAACGCAATTCAATTAATTGATGCGATTGGCTGTTGATCCAACAAATCCCAACTGTTAACACACAGCCACATAAACATTGCAATTATTTTGTTGCACAAAATAGGTGTTTATAAAGGATTACGAGCAAAAACTCATAGCTTAACTGACCACGTTTGCGTCTACCTGCATAGTTTTTAAATATCATGAACTTCATGTTAATATAACCCTCAGTTATAAACACACAGATTATTTATGTTTGCGGTATATCTATTTATGTATAGTACAACCCTAAAAAATAATCGCTTGATAATTAAACTTAATATTTTACTATGCACAAAAAAAAAGATTCTAACATAAAACTTAAAATCGACGCAATTGAGTAGAAAAATAGTGTAGCGACATCTATGTCGCCACAGACGAACTATCGTATCCTACATCGCGACATTAAAGTTATCCACGCAATTCCTCATACCACCATAATAATATGTCGGAAATTGGTGCTTATTACCTATTTTTAAACAAGACGCAGTTTTTGGAATGTCTTTAAATGCTTTCAATGTTTGGCACTATAAGATATAATATAAGATTGGTAACAATCATAATTTTAATTAACCTTAATTTCATTAAAATGTTTACAATAGTTTTATTTTACGAAATAAAACTTCTTGACGTTAACCAAAGAAAGCTATTCCATCGCAAACTTTAGTAGTGCAGTGCGCTGGTTATTTGCACTATTTTAAGAAGCAATCCGCGCCATTCGTACAGCCCATGGTCCGCCCACGGTTGGACGATATTGACGACACGGTTGGCGCAGTGGCTGAGCGATCGACTACTGCGCCGCGTGTCGTGGGTTCCATTCCCGCACGGAACAATTATTTGTATGGCCTACAGGTACAGGTTCCGGGCCTGGCTGTTCGTGTATGTGACTTTAAATGTTTGTAAACGCACCCACGACACAGGAGGAATTCCTAGTGTGGGGCAACGTTTTTCTTAAAAAAAAAATGCAAATAAAACCTCGCAATAATTGTGGCAACCGTTTTTAGACTGCTTATCCTGAAACTAGTGTATTTTTGATCGAAGTGTTAGATGGATTCATTTATTTCATCAAGTAGTTAAGGCCGCTATCAAAATATATTATTGAGGTGATTATTACCAGAACAATTTCTAGTAATTATTGAAATTATACTTGTGATTCTGAGTTCTCGATTATGATGATTGAATAATGATACTAAAATTGTCCTGTGATGTGTAAAATATTCTGAAATGAGTTTTACTTATAATAAACTTTGGTGAGAAATTTGATTTCTTTTGCGTGTTTGATTACTAAAAAATATGGTAGGTGGAAAGTGTAAATAGTGTTTATCTTTTATATAGATAAATGGATAAAATAATATGTGTAATACTTGAGCAAACAAAAGCATTGTCTTGGGGCATTACTTTTTAACATTCTTCTATAAAATGTTGATAAAATAATATATTTTTTAATTATAAATCTTTTACAGGAAAAATATATAATTGTTAGTAAGTATAATTTTTGATAAAATAATAGTGCAAAATATTGTTTTGGGATTTGGTAAACTAAAGATGTACTGTTCCAGATCAATGAAAAGTAGGTCAATATTATACTTGAGCTATATTTCGACTCAATTGGCTATTATAAAACAAAATATGACCCTAAAAAATTGACAATGATTCTTCGAAACAATAATTAACTTGTGTAACTAATGTATAAGTCCGATAAAAAATATGATTCTTAAATCCCGGGATTAAAACGTCCCGATTATTATTTCAGGAATCCAGAGGAGGTATTATCCACTCTGTGTTATTTATTTCCTTGAAGTTTTAAGTTAACATACTCTACCTTTTCCGATCTCTGTTAATCAGACGCAGAATCTCAGTTGGTTGATTTTAATTCACGAACAGTTTAGAATTATACATCTCTAATTTAGGGTATATATATGTGAACGTGTTTTTTTTTTGGTGGTGGTGTACAGCACAACAGCATAAATAATAATAATATATTAATGTTTGTAATGGTTGTCTGTACGGCCTTACCTGCCGTTTGACCTCCTGCCAGCAAACAGAACAACAAACACTAGTCAGTAGTAGGAATACACAGCATAGCTTGATATAAGTATCAAGCTATGCTGTGTACTCCTACTATAAGTAGTACTTATATTAAATAACTAGCTCAGCCCGCTACATCTCACGCGTGGAATTTAAAATAATGGGATTTCCTTTTCTATAATAAGTCTAAGTTACTCTTTATAGCATTAGCTAGATGCCAGTGAAAGACCCGTCAAAATCGATTCAGTAGTTTCGGAGATTAGCCCAAACAAAGAGACAGACAGAGAGACAAAATATTAAATTCGTGCCTTTGGTAATTAAATTACTATGTTCATATACATGTAAAAAGCTGTTATATTGACATTTCAAACAGACATTTCAAGATGTTCCAAAATGTACGGAGCCTGGGCCAGGTCCTTGTTCACTATACTTAAAAATAGGGAAAAAGATTTAAAACTGGTCTCAACTATTTAATTACCAAATGGCTTTATTTGCTGGTAAATAACACTTGAAATTGCAACACATAACAAAACCCCGTCATGGTCCGTAATTTTGATGGATTAATGAAGTTTGGTATGTTTATTTCTGTGGAGCAAAGACTACTTTAGATATAGTGGAGGTTGCAGGTTGACTCCCGAGAGTATTACGTTACACCACAATATCACTATAGAGATACTAACAGAGAATATTTTTAGGTATAAGAAAACTAGCTGACCCAGCAAACGTTGTTTTGCCATATAAAATGTTTGGGGTGGACCACCCTTAACACTTAGGGGAATTAAAAATAGATGTTGTCCGATTCGCAGACCTAACCGATCCGATATGCGCACAAAATTTCACGAAAATCGGTCGAGCCGTTTCGGAGGAGTTTAATTACAAACACCGTGACTCGAGAACTTTATATATTAGAAGATTAGATAATGGTGAATAGTTAAATGTGGAACAAATAAAGGTTGGTAACCTGACTCTATGGTGACGGCCGACAGTTCGGCTCTTTCTATAATCATTTTCTATGGTCGATCTATGGTTTACCGTCATTATTTTTAAGCACAGAGTAACTAAATGGTAACTAAACGGTGAGACGCATCAAAATAACGAATAAATATTAATTACCTAGGTACACAGTTTACATTTAAATGAATTATTATCTGTATCTTCCCGAATTCTAAGAATTTTTCTTTTTTTTTCTCAGGTAGTGTACACAGACCAGGCCCATTTTAAAACATCTTCTTTCTTTATTTATATAGATTAGCGCTAAAATTATAAATAAGTAATAGTCTGGGACCTTGACTATATACATTAGAAAAAACATACTAGAATAATACAAATTTTATGAGAAGATTATTAACCTCGTAAGGCCCAATGACTTAATTTAATGACAAAAATATGTAGGCACTCTGGCCCAAGACAGCTTTTAAAATAATTTAATTATGGCCCAGCGAGCTAAAATTATGACATGATATTTAAACCTATTTGTTGGTTTAAAGCCAACCATAAATATTTATACTCGTAGCATGAAATAATCAACTTTAGATATAGGAATTAGGATTTTACATATTTTATGCATGAAATAGTCTACTTTAGACATAGGAAATACCCCTTAAAAGAATTAAGTCAAAACCGTTTCTTTTAAACAATTTTTTACTTAATCAAAGTTCTGGGCTACGTAATTATATCAAGCTTAATTTAGGTTGGGCCTTATAAGGTTAATATAATACCAGCCTATTACTGCTCCACTGCAGGGCCAAGGCCTCTTCTGATACAGAGAAGGGGCGAGTATCAATCGCCAAGCTTGCCCAAGGCAGATTGGCGACTTGAACTTATATTAATTAAATGTCCAGGTTTCCTCACGATGTTTTCCTTCACCGATGTCAGTGATGTCTAAGTTAAGTACATGTAAATTGAAAAGATCACATTGGTACTTGCCTGGAGAAGAGGCCTTAAACAATGAGCATCAGGACATGAATATCATTAGTCTAGCAATAATCCAAACCAAAAAAAAACTCCGTCTTTCTCTATGATTTATCTTGTATTACGTGATGTTTATAATTAATGCAAATATGTAATTAAGTTTTACATACACACAATGTAATAAAAAAAACTACTTCAAAAACCGGCCAAGTGCGTGTTCGATCACGTACAGGAAAAGGTAAAGGGCCGAAAAAGAAGTGTGTAAGCATTTAAGATAAACTGTGAAAAACCAAGTTATTTCTGCGGCTGTAAGCAAAAATATACTATATCTCAAAAACTACATCACATATCTTGGTCAAAATCATTATCATTGAGACTGTTTTAAAGTTCTACCACCAAGTTAGCACGAGTTGAAAAGGGTCATATTTTTAGCGAGTTCAGTCTACCCGCCTATGGTCCCGAAGAATAAAAAGTCCAAAGCCACTCACGGTGCAGGAAGCAGTCGTACTTGAAGCAGCGGCGACAGAAGAGCGTGTGGAAGGAGTGCATGGTCTGCTCGCGCGACACGGACTCGGCCAGCGGCCCGTCGATGTTGGGCGTGCACTCCGGCGGCAGCGCGTGCGGGTCGCTGCGGGACGTCAGCTCGATGTACCTGCGAACACATGCCGCGCCGGACATGGCGCACACCACACTTTTTATTGATGACTCATTGTCTCGTTACGCTCATTGTACGCTTGTGCCGCATCTATCTCTCTTCCACTAGATTGGCCTACGCGTCCGAGTGGAAGAAAGACAGCGGCAGCACACAACTTACATCTACACGTGAACTGTTTCGTCGACTGTTTTTTTGTTTTTAGAGATAATAACAATTTTCTTACTTCTCTCTCAACTCCTGAGCAGTACCCTTGTCAGGGAACTGCATGCTGATAGCTTGAAATATGATGAATATAGGAAACTGCTTATCATTGAGCGCTTTCTTGCCACCATTCTTGCTTACTTCTTTTACTTTTTCTTTCTCTTTTTCCTTGCCTTTATCTTTCTGGAAAACAGATGAATATTGTGTACATCTTGAAATAAATTAGAATTTTCGAGCCACATGACAAAAACCCCACCTGCCTTAGCCTCTGTCTTTGTAAAGCCAACCGCACGTCATTAGTAATAATTAAAGTACGAAAACCGCCCTTACAGGTTCAACGTCGAATATGTCAAATTGTTAGCATGGACAGGCGGTTAACTGTACTGTTGTCTATTGCTAGAAAAGGCGAAAGCTCACCTCTACTTCCATTTCCTCCTTCCGAGTTTCAGGATCCTTGAACCCCTCAGCCATTTCATCTTTAGACTGGAAGGTCATCACTGGTACCTGTTTAGTATGTAACATGTATCAATAAAACCACCGTCTTGCTTCAATCTCCTTTTCTCCTTAAATCTCTCCTTTGACGCTCCTTTTCCTCCATTCTTCTTGACATAGAACCTCCTTGGTGTGCCTATTTAAATATTCCATGCATCAAATAAGTATGTATGTTACTTACTGCTTTCTCCTTATCCTCTTTAGAGTTTCGGGCCTCTCGGCGTTCTTCAGCTGGTTTGTCCTTTGTCAGCACCTGGTCATTATTACATGTATCAGTAAATACACTTTTAACCTCTCATTCAATTACCCTAAAGCCATTAGAATCACACACAGGCAGATTGCTAGGCAGATGATGATGTGTTTTAATTTAATATTAAACCATATTATCATCTGCCTAGCCTTTATTTTATTTATTTATCCATTTATTTCAGGCATCTTGGCCCATATAAACATATACAATACTATATTAACAAAACTTAAAAATACTATAAATATATATTACACTAGCAGCCCGTCCCGGCTTCGCACGGGGTAGACAATTATTTATTTTTGGAAATTTGGATATAAAACACTTTTTTTCACAAATATTTTTATTTATTAAAAAAAATAATGAATACGTAATATCTTTTGAATGGAAAGTCCAATTTAAATAATTTAAATGGTCTTGACCATAAAATAATTTATTTGGATAAGGATTAATATAAACACATAAATTGCATGGTTTGAATTTGGTTAGCATTTTCATTAATGTTTAAAATGAAAAAAGTTGTTGTAGTGACATAACTACAATAGTTGGACATATGCTACCACGGAGTTTTTTGTAGACATTATGATGTTCTTCAATATTGTTGTACATTATTTTGTTCTATCGCTAATAGTTTCGGCAGCGCATTCGACGAAAAACATTTTAAGACTCATTTTTCTACACCTTCGGTTACATTGTTCAAATTTTACCAAGGATCCCTAATTTTTTTCAAAATGAAATGTAGCCTATGTCAAATTGGAAGAATATAGCATTCTATTGGTGAAAGAATTTTTTAAATCGGCCCAGTACTTTTTGAGCCTATTCATTACAAACATACAAAAATAGGTACAAATCTTTCCTCTTTATAATATTAGTGTATATAATAACTACAACTAGTGCACACGAAGTGTCGGCGTCGTATTATGTGTATTATAATTAATTATCAAGTATTACATACTCCTTTCTCCTTATCTTCTTTAGAGTTTCGAGCTTCTCTGTCCTTGCGCTCCAATATTCCTTTTTCTTTCGCCAAGGCCTGGAATATGATTATAGAGTTAAATAGCTTCAAATTACTGGTATCTTTAACAATCTCTAAAAGACAATTGAACTATCCTTTGATAGTTAATATATTGTAGACAAACACTTCCTAGTATCTGCCAGTTTTTGCAAAAACATTTTGAAACTTATTCAGTCTATAATAACTATATCCAGTCATTCTTAACCTTTTATCTTATGCGCACTTCTCAAGTTTTCTTCAAAAACTGTGCAATAAGCAGCCAAGCAGCTGTAGGCCGCTCTAGGCTGATGATGAAGTTATAACACTTTTGTGTTTGCAGTCTAGCCTGAGTCTATTCTAAAAACGCCACCAAACATTTTAAATGGAATAAATATACATACATTGTTGGAGCCGCCCAACCCCCCTGGGCCATCCTGCGCACCCCAACTGGGGCGCACCTTGGAGGAGAAACGAAAAGAAGAGAAAATAACCTAGCTGGAAATCGCTTTGCCCAACCGGGATAAAATGCCCCAGAGACTAAGATATGCTCTCGTATCGACTCGCGTCGAAGATTAGCAAGACTTGACTGCGTGAAAATTTTATTTCCATGCTTTTGTAGTGCTGTGCATATTAACCTAGCTGGTTACATCCCAAGTGCTTGTGCTACTTACTTCTTTCTCCTTTTCTTCCTTAGAGTTCATAGCTTCCCTTTCCCTGCGCTCCTCAGACACCTCCTCCTTGGTCTGGAAGGCCATCAGCGCATGTACCAGGTCCACAAACAGTATGTCGTCTATGAAACCCCCTTCTTTGTCTCCTGATTAGAATTGTCCATAGTTATAGTTAAGATTATGTACGGGGTATAAGTATTGTGATCTGTAGTGATATCTCTATGACAAAAATATTTTAGTCACTAGTGAATTGGTTCACCTAATGCTTGTGGTAGTTTACATCTCCAGTTGTAACAACAGGATGGAATAAATAGATAGAATTAAGAAAAATATTTATAAAGAGTCTAGATTTTGAAGATTGCTTGTTGTCCAGTACTCAGGTTTTCTACGTGTTTAAAAAAATAGTGTCTTACAAAGCCTAATGTGCATGAACAAAGTAGTGAATATTATCTATGAAGCACGACAAGCGTGACCATGTGAGTGCAAAGGCCTATGAAGTGTATAGAATATATTTGTGATGTTTATTTCTTAATTATTTAAGCTAACAACTATTACAACTAAGTTAAATGAATATTACTTTAATTAATTTACGAATAACATGAATCAGAGACATGCACACTTGAATTTATTCAAAATACAATTTAAATTTTCGCTATGGCTAACTTTTGGATTGGAGTGACAAGTGGCATATCTATGGTTAATGATTTCGTACAATATTTGTTTAATATCTAGAAGCAAAGATGTGTGCACCACACACCAATGTGTATTAAATTCATGTGGTTGTCTGTGGACAGAGCCTGTGTTCACAAAAACATTTGTTTCATTTCTAGAAGCACTGATGTTTACTGGTAATGTAGAACAGTTTTCACTTTTGAGAGTTGGATTTTTTATCAGTAATGTAATTTTAGATTTATTGTTTAGTAGAGATATAAACCAAAATTGTATTATTGTCATATATTTTACAGCATGGCCTTAGCATTCCTCTAAAATTCTGTCAGTTGGTAAGGAAGAATATCATTTGAACAGAATTATGTGATTATTGGAGACATAGATGAGGACAACAAAGCAACACTGACGTGGATCTGGGCGGTACAGAGTTCAGGGGTGCATGACTTACCCAATCACAATGCTCGAAATCTCTGCTCTGCTTTAGATTAGACATTGTGATTACTTAATTCATGTACTGGCTAAGTTCTGCTCTGCTCAGGTCTACCTCAGTGTAAACGCGGCCTTACAAAGACCCACATATAAGATATAATAATATTTACTAAGTTTAAACAGACATGCAACAAAAGCGGCACAGTCCACAAACATGGAGTAATGATGTTAAGCTGATGTACCATGCACTTTCCCGTCGTAGTTCTTTATGAGCTCCTCGATGAATGTACCGTCCTGATCCAGGACCTCGTCTCCCATGTAGGGGATGTTGTGGAGAACAGTCTCATCTTCGACCATGAAGTTCTTTTGGGTTGGGGCCCATGTGTACATTGTTGGGATCGGGTTCACAGAGTTTATTATTCGGATTGGGACTTGTTGTGTTGTTACTATTCCTGAAGCTGGGGAGAAATGATAAAATAAGACAGTTAATATATTAATAAGTATTTGCTTTTGGTATGGTAACCATTCCCCCTTACAGAGAGGAGGCCGGTGTCCCAGTAGTGGTGACATTATAAGCTAAACAACCAATATGGTAATTTTTTACATAATTGCAAATAATATTATAGTCTTGGGTAATATTATAATCTCTATAAACAATATTGTAGTCTTGGGAGACCTGTCAAATGGCAGATTATTGCTTCTTTATGGACAATTAAGATTTAACTTTTTGACTTAAATAAATTTTTATATGTTTTCTTAAGCATATAAACATTTTAAGAGGGACAAAACTGGTCCAAATGAAAATGAAAGTTGAATTCAAAAAAATAATTAAGAATAACTTTACTATATTATATTACTTAACTATATTTTTTAATTTTTCAGGGGTGGTTGTTTTGATCACAAAACTAGTTTTTTTTGTAATACAGTTTATGGTGTGCAAGCATCCAAACCAAAGCCAGCAAGGAACAACCAAAGAGTGCCAAAAGACAATCTCACGCTACCCTGATTACGGGCTAGGGCTGGCACTGAGCACCATCTAGTGGAAGCGAAAAAAGAAACAGGTTCCAATTAAATAAAGATGAAAAGGAAAAAATTACCATCTGTACAAGACACCTCAGCTCTCTTCATAAGGCTCTCATGATTAGGGATAGGAGCTGGGGGTGGCCAAATTGGTTTCCTTGCACGCTCATTGCTTTCAGAGTCATGTGCTTCCACCGATTCCGACATGATCCTAAGGTTGCGGGCCCATGCTACCTTTACTTCGTCTACACGTTTGAATCGCTGAAATGATAAAATTCTAATAAATAAACACAGTTCTAATTGATTCTTTCGCAAATTCGTAGATAAGAGAGCAAAGGGATGACGAAGAAGATGAAGGCAGAACTTCACTCTAGTCTCTAGCATGTCGAGACCGTAGCCCATGTGCTGCTCTACTGCCCAGAGGTCACTGCATGCAAGGCAAAATACATTAATAAACCGCGAGATCGCCGGCAAAATCAAACTGCTGCTAGCCTTTCTTAGGAGTTGGGGTGGCCCGTTTTTACTATTACAATTGACTCGAGCATTACATAAAACTCGTTTGAGAACCATTTGACGGGATGTACAGTGTACAGCGAGATGCCCTGAATGATCACTCAAACAGATTATATGATATTGCTATTAAGTATGTGTTCATGAATTATAAGCTTTAGCTTTATGAACGAAGCTAAATAATAAAATAACGCATCGGTACATCACAGGGCGGGCTGACGAGGCGCGCATTGCTCCCATTGCTAAAACGTACCTTTGCTTGGCGTAACCTCATGTATTCCGACTTCACACGTTTCTTCCATTCTGCCGACACTTTAGATTTACTCATGAGCAACGCTTATTTCACAATAGTTCGTTGAATTTCCGTAAAACAAGCTAGAAAATAGTAATCACACAAAACAAAATGGCATAGACTGGCGCGCCGGCTGTCAGACTAGGCATGGACAAAAAAAAACGGTACCTATATCAAAATATCGATATTTATCCACACAAATATCAACATTATCGTCGAAATTTATTTAGTTGCAGGGTTGCAAGAGTAAAGGGAGAGAAGAAAAGATGGATGGATTGTGTGAAAGAGGATATGGCTAGAAAAGAGGTGACTCTTGAAATGACGGCAAGAAGAAAACATGCTGCGCCGACCCCAAATAAATTAGGATAAAGTCAGGAGGATGGTGGTGATCGTCGACTTTTTTAATAGCGATATTTCGATATTTATTTTAGAGTATTGAATTCGTATCACATTCGATATAATTATATTGAAATACAACTCTGGTTTCGTGTTTAATGCCCGGTAATACACCCTTTAACCTAAAACAAAGCTTGTGTTCATTCACTGATGTAGTTATTCAGCGTAATTGATTCGACGATATTTGGTCAACTGCGAGCTCAATAATGTCCCTCATTGTCTATCGAATCCTGGCTCGAAATTTCCACAAGTAATGTTATCGTGGTGACTTTCAAAGTTAATCCAAGTGGTCTTTCAACGAATAATTCCCTATCTGGCATAGTTTGCAATACTACTGAAAACTGAGCAATGCTCAGAGATAATATTAATTCCAGTTGTGGTCCATAAATTCTTTTATGGTTAAATACTTAGTCTAATTATACAAGTATCTAAAATTGTAGTGTTTGTTTGTAATGTTATATAACAGCTTTTTACTAAATGCATATGAAAGTCTATTTATACAAGTATCTAAAATTGTAGTGTTTAATGTTATATAACAGCTTTTTACTAAATGCATATGAAAGTATACAATCTTTATGAAATGCTCTATAATAGTAAGACTATTGGCTGCGTGCACGAAAATACCAATACAATTGAATAATCAGTGTGAAACGTCAATGATCCTGTAGTTTTCGAATGAACAATTTTTTTATTTCATTAAAATTGTCAATTTTTGAATGTTTTTTAACACATCAATTAATAAAAATAAAACGCTATTACTTTTTAAGAATTTTGCATGCTTTGGGAATATGTATGAATAATCATGTAAAACTATCGATACATCGATATGTTTTACTCGATAATTATGTGTGTATGATATACTGTTTAAAAACCCATAAAGTAATACCTACAAGACGTAGACAGAGAATATCTATTCTCAGCCGATTTATTTTTGTGACTGAAAGCGGGAGGAGTGGAAATCATCATACTGATATAATAGTTATAGTGGCGGTGATAATTTCGGGTTATACTAAAACATTTTTTTATATTTATACAAAACCAGGGCTTTTGAAAAGAAACGCACTCGATCACAGATTAGAAAAGTTGGCAGACCACTGAAATGAGCTGCCTAAGAATGTCATCAATAATGTGGCGAACACACGCACTGACTTTGATTAAATGATGTTCGCCTCGTCGGTAATTCTTTGACGATGTTAAGCACAAATTCTCATATGCACACACTTATAGATTTTGAAATATTGCATAGCATAACTCTAGAACACCCATACCATGCAAAATATGCGTCAGTCTAGGCTCAACAGACGTGGAGTTATGGATATCAGCACAGTTCATACAAAATAATACAAACAGTTTAGTAGAACCCAGAACAATTCCTAAAAAACCACAACTTGACAACTTCAGTAAAATAGAGTAGAGACTAAAATAGAAGAGGAGGCAAATATAATCTGTAATTCTATATTGTTTTTCAAGATATTGTTTATGGGCTTTGAGTAGCGAATGTGTGCGCTGCCATTTTCTATTGAAATAAATTGTTGAAAAAGGCTATTTTGTGAAAAGGTGAGCATGTAACAGAGGTATTCCGTAGTTGATTCTTCTCTTTGTTTACTCGCTTTATTTGTATCGCATGCTTTAGTAGCGCATTTTGTGCTCCGTCTTCGTGTTACGTAATTTGTTGATTCTCGTCATGAAATTACTTATCAACGAAACATGAAAAATGTAATCGATGCGCGAGGGTGTCTCTCGAGCGAGGTATAAGTAGAGCTGCTGTCTACACCAAAAAGTTATTCTGTTTGTAGGTGTGTGCGCACCTACAAACTGCCGCAGGTTATGCGAGGAGACTTTGATAAGTATGTCCTCGTATCGCGGCGCGGGAGGCGCAGGCGGCGCGTGGGACGGCGGGCCACCGGGTGCCGAGGCGGACTACCCGGGTGCGCCGAGCTACTCGCCCGCCGCCCCGCCACCAGCCATGCCCACTACGGACCCCTGGACCGGCGTCAGCTACAGCCAGTACGGCGCGCCGCCCTACGACTACCAGGCGTATGCGCCCGGCTACGCCTATGCGTACGACTCTAGCTACTACCAAGGCCTCGACGGAACCTACTATGGAAAGTTCCCCGGATCTGGGACTTACACGCAACAGCTACCAACTGGTTATGAATGCCCAGCTGTAAAACGCGAAAAAACTAGTTCGCCTGTTGACTCCCACAGATATGATAAACGAAGATCTTACCGAACTAATTCTAGAAGTGTGTCTCCCTATGATAGAAGAGAGAGCACATACTCAAAAAAAAGAGACAGCAGCTATGAGGAAGATCGTCGTCGGAGATCAAGGAGTAAATCAACAAAGCGCAAGAAGTATTCTTCCAGTGATCGTTCCAGCTTCCGTTCACATTCATATTCTCCACAGAAGAAAGATAAAAATAGGAAATCAGTTTCATCAATATCTTCTGCTTCCAATAGATCTTACAGGAAAAAGTCTAGTAAGACTCATGGTCGTGACCGGTCGGTGCTACAAAAACAGAGGAGTTCTTCACACTCCCACAATGAATTTAACGTACACAGAATGACAAGTGTTGAAAGGCTTAGCAAATCTTCACATGAAGGAGAAAAGAAAAACAAGGAAGTTAAATCTCATTCCAAAAAAGATAAGAAAGCAAGAAAGATTACTACACCAACCAGAAAAATTAAAAAGAAATCTAAGGCTTCACATAAAAAGGCTAAAAAGTCACCTCTTACACAGTTGCCAAAAGTGCCCAAAAAATCTAAGGATAGAACTGACACACCTGCCAAGAAGGACAGAGAAAATTCGTTGACACCACCTAAAATGTATAGGATAATATTATCAAGTTCAAAATCTCGTTCTAGATCTGCGTCACCCTCGCCGTCACCCTCGCCGCGACACTCCAACCGCAAACGATTACGTTCGAGGAACCCGCACCCTATCCGCTCGCGCTCCTCCAGCAGATCGAGGTTGTCGACACCTCCGCGGTCACGATCTAAATCTAAACGGAAGAAGAAGCGAAAGTCGCGGTCTAAAAGTCGCACGAAACGCCGCTCTGCGAGCAAGACTAGATCGACGTCGCAACGCCGATCAAAGTCGAGAGGAAAAGGAAACCGATTAGTTAGCCCAAGTGGCTCTAAGTCCCGCTCTAGATCGAACAGTTCTCGTTCTCGCAGTCGTTCTGGATCGCCTACCGATGACGAGCACAGGCGAGGACAGTTCACAGTGGCAGACAGGAAACGTTTCTGGAAAATGCACAGAAACAGGCAAGAAGAGAAAGATAAAGAAAAAGAAAGAGAATGTAAATCACCACCAAAAGAAGTGAAACCTCCACCAGGGGCTGTGGAATCAACAACAGTTGACGACATTGAATATGGTGTCCCTCCTGAAGTGGAAGGCCCTAATTTTGCAGAATTATTGATGCCTGATCAGGCCATGCGAGCGTCAACTTCCAAATCCAAGCCTGCTCCAATTCCTATTAAAAATGATGGTAGTTTCTTAGAAATGTTCAAGAAGATGCAGGAGGTTACTAAAAAGGCTGAACCAGAAAATAAACCATTAATAAAAAAGCCAGCGTTGCCTTTTATTGGAAAGAGACGTGGTGGTAGGGTTCTTAAGACTGGACTAGTGAAAAAGGCTAAAGCCATAGATGAACAAACTGCGAACAATGCTCCTAAGGATGCATGGTCACTTTATATGCAAGAAGTGAAGAAATATAGAGAGACTTCATGTGAGGAGGAGCGGAAAACAAGACCTCTTGTTAAATAATAATTTACTAAATAAATAAGAATAGGGTTAATATTTTTATTGTGACCTCCACAATGTATTTACATATATTACAATTTTAATTTTTTACTATTAACTGTTTATTGTATTAGTATGTCTAGATGCCAGATTTTATCTTATATCGTTATGAAAAAGATTCTGAATAAAGAATTATGTCAATGACTAGGTTGTTTCGTTGCAGCATCATGCCCGAGATGATCAAAACGCCCGCCGACATCAAAACTGCACCTTTCGACCCGCGGTTCCCTAACCAGAACCAGACAAGGTAACATAAGCTTTATTTCTTGTGATCCGTGTATTCTCAAAGGTGAAAAACGAAAACTTGGTGATGATCAACTGACTGCTTTAGTGCGTAAGTAAGTTACCCTTGTTGTAAATTCCCTTTCTTTTTTTTTGATTTTTTCTTTATGAGGAGCGAACCCTCGCTCCTCATAAAGAAAAATCGGAACCTCTATAGGGAGTACTTCATTGTCCGTCTGTGGTCTTTCAGCAGAGACTTTAACTCAGGAACGCGTGGGCGTATCAAGTTGAAATGAATATCAGATACGTAGGACTATGGAATAAAAAAAAATAAGGCTATATATGCGGCATATTTCAAGACCTATAGGGTATTCCCGTTAACCTAGAAACAAGAAGCAAGTTTTCACAGCACGTGTAAAGGAAAAAGTCTTTCGAAAACATACTTAGGTACAGATTTCTTTGATTGTTTTTCAACTTTATCGCAATAAAATAAGGTTCATATTGAATTGGGAGAATTTGACCGTTTACCTTGATGTGCTAGAGTCTGTATAATATTTTTCAACCATAAAGTTAACTTTGAGCATCAATTATTCTACTTCTCTTCTCGCCAGAGTAATATTTGGTGCTTTTATTGTTTACGATTTCAGTACCTACGTAATGTTAATTATTTTGGTGAAGGTAGCTGCACACTTAACGTTTTTACGGAATCACCGGTGCGGGCGTGAGGCTCGCACTTGTCCGGTTTATTTATTTAACACATACTAAGAATAAAGAAAACATAAATTGTATCCGTGAACTACCATGCACAGAGAACGCATATTTTGCCGTGATTGCCTGTTATAATAATTCACGCTCATGATCTACTTTTCGGAAGTAGTATGTTAAATTCCGAATTACGACATCTTTTGGTTACTATTAATCTGATACTAAGGTAGATAAAGCTATCAGTACTTTACTACTACACTACTAGTAGTACTTTAGTTTTGTATAAGTAATTATAAAACGAAATAAAAGTGGAATATATTATATAAATAAAAAAAAAAATGTTCCTACCTAATTCTAGAAATGTGGCCTTGAGGCAATGATTAAATAATAATCGTAATGCAGACGATATCCGACCACAACGAACAACCATCGAAATTCATCATAGTCGGTGCATTTAATTGATAAAATATACAATTTCACACCCTTTCCTACAAGAGGCAGAAACTACGCATTGATGTAATATCAGAATACTCTCAATATAATTTATTCCTCAGGTACTGTTACTCAAGCTACCTGGACTTCCACCGCTGCCAGAAGGTGCGTGGTGAGAAGTACGAGCCATGCTACTACTTCCAGCGCTGCTTCAAGTCGCTATGCCCCAACGAGTGGGTCGAAAAGTGGGACTCCCAACGTGGTGAAGGAACCTTCGCGGGAAGGATCTAAAGTATTCCAATGTCACCACTGACTTGTTAATTTATGCGAGTTTTATTTTAACTTAGGCCCAATATGTGATTTAGGGAATAAATAAATGTGTTAATTCCATGGTTTGGTTTCATTTACGAGGTCCCATTGTATAGCCACGTCATCCATGCACCTGTATAGGCGCATAGGTATATGGCACAGCAGCTGCTTCATGAAAAGATTACCTACGGTAAATAGCCAAGTAAAAACAAAACTTATTTCAAAAACAAAACAATTTATTTCAAGAGTGTTACAACCAATTCGTCTCATATTGGTCCTGGGAATGCCCCTATCGCTCTAAGGTCGTCCCAGTGAGATATCCAAAAGTTCGGACAGATGGTCTCGAAGTATCGTTTGAATATCTTGCAGTCGTCCACGTCGCCCAATAGTCTTCGGCACTTGTGGAAATCACAGTAATTGTCGTAGCATGCTCTGAAAAATGTCCAATATGTAACAATGTAGGTCTAGTAACAACAATATAGTAGGTTATGTCCAATGTATAACAATATATACATAAATTGTGAACGGTACATACCTGTAAAGAGATGTATTTTTACGTGCGTAAAATGTGACATGAAATGGTTATTCGTAAAGAAAAAGGCACAATGCAGACAGGATGAGCAATTCAACTATGGCAGGATGAGCTGAATGAGTACCTAAGAAACTAGTTTCCGTGAACTTACTGGGTTTGATTCTGATTTGGATAGCGCGGGTCAATGCGCTGTGTCCTAAACTCTTGGTCACACATTTTAGTGGTTCAATAATACGTGAAAAAATATAACTAGATTATAAAAACTAAAATGTTCAAAACATCACCAAAAAATTGATCAGCTGACTGACAAATCCGAAACAAAAGATTTATCATTTTAATTTACTCCATGTGGTTACGGGTGTTTATGGATCTATTTTGAATAAAACCTTTCTCAAAAATCTCAAAGGACGTATCTTCATGCAATAATCCGGTTTAACATTGTGCAGAATTGAAAGTCTACGTAACCACGCGCGCATAGAAACTTTAACTGTGGGGACGTGTTGGCTCTTGGCACTGTGCCAGCAAATGAATGCAATCAATATCAGTAGGTAGGGTTTAGAGGTGACTTTCTTTATGACTTAGCGAGCCTACCATTCACCGCAGCACGATAATTGAATTATATAACGAGTAGTAAGTACCATTCAATAAGTCGTCAATATCTACCTACCTGAATGTACAAACTTATGTACCTACTTATTATTCTATATCTTCTATGTTAACCCTTTAACCGCCTAAGTTTGATTTATCCAATAAATGTTTTCGTGTCAATTCCGCCTGACTCGTATGTAGGTATCCGACATAAAATGTTTGATTGTCCAATTTGATTTCTTAGTTCTACTTTATGATAAATGTACCTACTGACGATTTTTAAGATGGGCGTTGGGGGCACGGCAACTGATAAAAAATCAGGAGGATAAAAGGTTACGGTACTTGGGCTAATTGAAACTAGTATTTTGTATAATGAGAAGACTTTTATTAGCTGCTAGATTTCATAAAAGTAGGTACAAATTAATCAACATAGGTATACCCATAAAATCATAAATATGTAACTCGGATTAAAACCGAATGTACATGAAGGTGTAAATTTAAATACGATAGAGTAGAACTACATACAATTAAAATTAATTACATAAAATATTTACAATTTATATGCTACTAACAGTAAGCTATAAGGAAAACATGAGGATATGTTAAAAATGCTTGTCTTTTGAAGCTACGAATTGATCATACATTGTGGAACAATACACAATACATTAAACAACATCTTCAAATCTCTCATCTTACTAATTCATTAAGTACTTGGTTGCGTGGCCATCTAACCCATACTAGCTTCAGAGCAGTATGCTTGTACAGCTCTTGGCTGACGCCAGTCCGACCACGGCTTAGTTTCTGTAGGTACCAGCAGATCCATTATGCAATCTTTTAATGATTTTCCTCTCGCATACTCAAACTTTTTTCCTTATAAATTGGACAAAACAATCCCAATAGATTTGATTACCATCAAAAATGATTCCATTCCATTAATTGTATTATTTATTCCACATTGCATTGACAATACTATCAGTATTTAATTAGTGAGATAAAGTACGACTTTTAATTCAATGCAGTAAGTTGACAGAACTTATTTCACATAAAATACTGAAAAATGCACTATGGTGTTGCATAAATAAAATTACCAGCAAGGTACCATACTAAAAAGTACTAGAATCTAGTTTATAGGTTATTTTATTTACTGCACACCAGTTTTTTTCATGATTTTGTGTGTTAGGAGACATTAGATCCTATTAAGTTACTGCAGCTAATTACAAGTACTTTAGTTAGTAGTTAGTTACTAGTTTTGGTAACTAGTGGTGGTCAAGGTCTGAATGTTTACTGGACATGCTGGCTGTTGTGGAGTATTGCTGCTGTCGATGCAGAATGCCCAGACATTGGAGCAGGCATTGCATGCTGGCAGCTGATGTAGCCTGAAGGAGAAAAGTTGATTTTAGTAAGGCCTCTTGGGGCAGTAAAAGATGGCCTGCTACTAGCTAGGCTTTCCACTATTAAGCCATTAAGAAATGAAGTCTTTGCTTAGAGCACCTAGGTCTCCTTCGGTCTTGATCAGATAATGGGTATTGTTATCTCAACGAAATATACAAAAGAACTCCAATTTATCATATTCATCCCATGGGTTTGAACTGGCCTCACCAGCAATTCTAAGTTTAGCACAGTGCAGTGACAGGTAAAAAGTGATTCTAACAGAAGTTTGAAGAATACTTACTTTTAAAAGTAACAAGTCAGGATCTGTGTGTGGGAATGGTGAGTCAGCTGATTCTATACACCTTGCGAGAGCTGCATCACTGTAAATTAAAGTAAAATTATATTTTATTACTTATCCTACACAAGCACTCAACTAGTGCCTCATATTTTGAGTAAATTTTATTAGTAAAATTGGAATTTAGACATTTCATTGACGCTAAAGTAGACTGTCTAGATAAAGCCTATTGGCCAGTGGCTTGTTGAGCTATGGCTACTAAGTCCACCTTTGTACAATATCTTTTTGGACATACAGCATTTAACAATGTAGTTTATCTAGCAGTCTTTGTTAAATTAAGTTAGTACTTTGATTACTAATGAAGAGCCATGTTTTTCTGAAAAATGATTAAAAAGATATTAACCTCAGCTCTGTAGATTGCAGCTGGTTTCTAGCTGATGCCATGGCATCGTGCACTGCTAGCTGTTCTCTTGGCTGCAGTGGAGGATTGGCACCCATAGCCTGGAAGTTATAATAAACAAATAAACTTATCAATAAGGTGACACATCACTTATAGATAAACATAAAGACTTTCAACAAAATCAAGTAAATTCATATGACAAATAAGTACAATCATATTACTTGAAAATTGACAAATTGCTTATACACTTATTTTGTGTTCAGGAATGACCAGCACACCACTGCCCAGAAGGAGGTATATGCCCCTTTACTTTCATAGTCCTTGGATCAATATTCTCTCATAAACATCAAAATCTACTAGGATCAAAATCTTACATCATATACCTTGGTGTGTATCTCAGCAATAGCTCTCAGACCATTGACCCACTCCTGCCTGGCCCTGGCATCAGTGGCCCTTAGCTTGAGCATGTCTCCCGATGCACAGTTTATAGTAAATGTTCGAGAGTCTTCATCACTGGGACATATGACTGCAGCTGCTAAATGTGCCTGAACAGAATTAGTTTAGGAATTTACTTACCCATATTTTTTTTAAGAAGGCCATTGAAACTGCCTGTATAATGTCTAATATGTTATCATTAACTTTTACTATCTGAGCTGATTAATGACGACACATATGATTGTATAAATAAACAAGTTCATCCAATAATGCAAAATATTAGGAAGAAGCTTCAATATGCTAGGTGATGAATATACACTAAATTGATGACTGAGGAAGGCATTACCTCGCCTCTGGCCGGCTGTCCAGGCTGAATAGTGTCTCCAGGTCCATCGAAGAGGTAATATGATAGAACTCCTGTTTCGGGGTCGACTGCAAACCAGCGTTGCTGCCAGCCTTTCACAACATTGGTGTATTTATATAATTGACCAGAGAGTGGCCTATGAGCCCCTGATCCTATTGTTTTAATCATTTTGTTATTTACAAGTTATCTTGAGAGAAACTTGAGTAAAAAGTTCGATTATTTTTCTTCTCAGAATTTTGACATCTGCCGTCACGTTTAGTTGAGGGCTTTCAATTTTATTATTCCTGATTGAAAATATTTATCCAAATATTTTCTGCAAAATTGTTTACTATACTAAAACTGCTTTTGAAATATTGATTTAATTTTGTTCAGAACATAACAGTAAAATGAATTATTTTTAAAATTTTATTGTTCCAATAAAAGATTGTCGATATTATGATAACATAACGTTTCTTTAGTGCACAGACTAATGATGAGAATTGAGAAACAGGTGTGTTCAGTTCAAGTATCTTAAAAGTATGTTAAAGATTTTTGAAAAATTACATTGTTGAAGTCTTCCATAAGGCTAAGCGCGCACTACGACTTTTAATCGTTGCGAATAATAATCACTAATATGCAATAGTCCATGCACTGCGAAATAAAACTATTTGACCACGATACCGCTTGGTAAAACTGGTTATTGGGACTTGGGACTATTATGCCACGAGCTTCTCTACCACGTAACCATACGTACATGCATGAATCAATTTTGGGTTAATGACGTCTGTTAGACGGTTTTTCTTTCTCGGCTTTCACGAGGTTCTCGTCATATGGGATGGTGACAGCTACTATCATTGCGCGGCGCGCTAATCGGTCTATCACTACTATGTCAGGCTTATTGGCAACAATAGTCCTGTCAGTAATGATAGACCGATCCCAGTACAACATGACATGGTCATCTTCGGGAACTGGGTCGGGCACATACTTGTAGTACGGTACCTCAGATTCCATAAGCTTGTACCTCAAAGCAAGTTGCTGATGAATAATCCCGGCCACTTAGTTATGTCTGTGCAAGTATTCGCCGTTAGCCAGACGAGAACAACCAGAAATAATATGTCTGATGGACTCACCCGGACGGTGGCATGACATCTCAACCGTCCCGTCCTTCAAATATGTTTCCGGTAGTTGTTCGTCAGAATAACTTCGTCCATAATCGCACAGACAAAACCTACAGTTTCCCCAAAGAGGTCACCAAATCGTAGCCAGGATACGGACGCTAAGAAATCAACATCAGGCCCATGAAGAGCCCGATACAAGCACCCGTGAAGCTCCTCACTTTGCCATACCTGCTTGCGGTCATCGGTAGTAAGCACTACAGGTTCGCGCCAGTTGTCTTTAGCCATGGATAGCGTGGTGAGTCCCTTGCATACTGATATCACATCCCGGTGCATACCCACTGTTTAAAAAAAAAGTAATCTTTGCACACTTCACGGTTGTGGAGTGTCTTAGCATTTAAGAAGCCTCGACCCACTCGAGCACTTCCACGGGATGTACAACCTGATAACTGATGATCGTGGGTGATGCATCCGGTTTGCGGTCAGCAGTGTGTGGACCCTTCTATCCAGAGCGTCGAGTTCGGTTCGAGTCCATTTGAGTATAAAGAGTACATTAAAACCGACATGATCCAACCGTTGAAGGCGCGTACCTTATTTCCGCCCGATAAAAGGCTATTTAATACTTTTTTCAGGCGGCCAAAGAAGCGTTCCTTCAGCGATTGCTTCATGTCAGTAACATTAATGCCTAACGGCTCCGACACACCCAAATACTTATAGTTTTTGGATGAGGAGAGGGATCTAAGCTGTATGGAATCCGAGAGTTGAATACCCTCGGATTCCACAATCTTCTCTCGCTTTGCATGCATGTAAAATTCCATTCTGATGGTACTACTGAAACTTTCAGTCATTTTCAGTAGCTCCATCAGTCGCAAATTAATGGGGGTAAAGTGTTTTAGGTCATCCATTTAAAGGAAGTGGGATATAACCTGACCATCTCTTTTCAACCGATAGCCTAGACCTGAATCCTCCAGCAATGTGCTTAGTGAATTCAGGGCTAAGCAAAACCAAAGTGGACTCAAACTATCGCCCTGAAATATTCCTCGTTTAATCCTTATAGGTTCATCAATCCCTTGAATTTGCCGACATCCTGGATATCGAAGGACCGTACTCCATTGCCCAATACATGACTCAAGAAAGGTGCGTAGAGTTGCATCTATTTTGTACAACTCCAACACCTTCGTGAGCCACGCGTCGTATGCCTTCTTTTAATCTATCGAAAATGTTGACAAATCCTTCCAGAATCGACAAACCTGTTGGCTAATGGCCATGTCGATGAGGAATTGAGAAGTAGCTCCTTAGTACCAAGGTGACCCGTTCCTACATTCATTTTGAGAGGCAGACATGATAGAATTACCAACAATATGTTCGGTAATTTTAGCTCTCAAAGTGGATGTAAGAAATTTAGAAACCGTCGACTAACATGTGATCGGCCTATAATTCATGGGTTCCGTCGTACTACCTTACCTGACTTGTAGAGCAGGTGAGTAATATCAGTTGTGAGAAACTTTGGAAGCGACCCAGACTCTAAGGATGACTGGAATTGGTGGAATGACATGTTTATGACTTCGTGTTGTTGATTATCTTTGTGCGTCTAATATTTGTGCCTCATTGTCGTTCTGGAGGAATGTTCTGACAATTCTGCAAGTGTTCAGGACAGCAGTTTTCTGTAGAGTTTGGTAGGTGGAAGGAGATAAGTCTAGCTTTTTTTAAATTTTGGTGCAGTTGTTTGGGAATGACACCAGTAGTTGAGAGTACTACTGGGATGATGGCAACGCTGCTTATTCGCCACACTCCGCTTAACTCTATTATTAAGCCCGTATATGTAAACAGCTTTTCTGCTATAGTGTTTTGTAGGTTGTGTGTATTTGGTACTATACTATTTGAGTGGTTTTATTAATTTAATCTGCTAAAGTTATGTCTATTCTTTTGTAGTGTGTTGTTCTCTCTGCGAGGACGGCTAGATCACAGTACAGCTTGTGTTTTGTATTTTCAAGAACTATTTCAGTATTATATTTTAGTAAGGTACTGGGAACTAGTTCATATTTTATGGCAAGTTTATAGTCACCGTGTTTTGTACCTAACTGTTTGCAACGGTTCTGCCGACGATGTAGGAAGAACTTATTCGCCGGCACATAACCACATTATTATTGACCTGTGAACAAGTCCTAACTTGTCTGTTTTCATCTGTCAATGTCATAAAACACTGATAATAATTAAATATTGTCGACAATTGTCGTTTCTCTTTTATAAAAGCCATTATTGAAGAGTTTATCAGGTGATGTCAATAGTTAGCCATTATTGAAGACTTAATCAGGTGATGTTAATATAAAATGATTGAAAGTTTCTCTTAAAACTATAAAATGGTCTTCAAATTAGTGCGAATCGATACACAAGAGCCTTGTAAAATACAACTGACAATCGGCAAACATGTTATTGGAAGAGGGAAATTTCTTCATGTAAGTTGCGTTATTGATTAAAAACATGGTTTCTATGATTTTACTTAATGCTAATCGCTATAGCCTTGTTATTATGTTTACTTAAGTTGTTTATATAGGTGGTGTAACATCTATTATTTGCATGAGTCATCAATCGTAGCCTAGGCCTAATATTTTGATTTTTTCCGGTATAGAATGATGAGACTGATAAAAGAGTTTCGCGAAACCATGCAGAGCTAGAGGTAACATCAAATTCTGTATGCTTAAAATCGGTAAGTTAAAAATTCAGGATTTTATTTCAAACTTCATTAAACTTTTCCAAGTCAAAGAAGTATTTTTTGCACCATTTTCAGTTACACCAAAACCCATGTTTCTTCATGAAGAAGAGCATTGAAACGCACTTATTACATCAGGACACCACTGTTTCTCTCTGTCATGGTGACAAATTTGGTCTCCTACCTGACCATTTCTGGTATGAAGTCCTACATTGCCCTGATCAGGATAGTGTAGAGGAAAGAGCATCAATCGGGGAAAGTACAGAAAATGGAATACACAATGATGAAGACGATAGAATGAATGAGTCAGAAGGAATAACAGAACATGATAATATTAGTTCTAATGCTAAGAAAGGGGAAGACACTATCAATTTTGATGATAGTGAGAAAGAAGTGGATGCAATCAGATCAGTATCACCATCATTGTTGAGTAAGTACGCTAAACATATCAAAGTTGCTCTTTATTCTTCTAGTATTGAATTGTTTGAAGGGCCGATATCCGCAACTCTACGACTCTGCGCGTATTTTGCGTAACGATTGGGATAATACCTTATTTGATCCACCCCAGTTCCTCGAGAAAGGCTTCGACTTTGCTGGCGATGTTTCGGAGAGTAACTGGGTTACCAAAGTATTTAGCCCTGTATGCAGTAACCTCCGGGCAGTAGAGAATCACGTGGGCCGCTGTCTTGTCCTCCTCCATGCAGGCTCTGCATATTGTATGCTATTCTTCTAGTATCATATCAAAAACACCCTTACCCATTGCTTTACTCGTCTGTTACCTGTTCATTTTCTCGCCACCAGAGCTAACGGGTAGGAAGGCCATGACAGCCTCATAGCTATTGTTATGTTTAAGTTATCTATAACATAAACAAACCTAGGACAAGTCCCCATCCTATTGTTATAATGCCAAGTTAGTGTCGTCAAATAGTTTGTAGTGTGAATATGGGAATTTTATTTGAGACCCCCTTTTGTTACTGTTGGTTACCTATTTACAGAAGCAACTGAACAAGCAACAACTGAAGGCAAAACTGTAGAACAAATATCTGCTGAACCAGAAACTGCTGAGCCAGTAATTGTAAACTCAGAAATTGTTGATCAGGACATGGCACTCCATGAATCACCAGTGCATAGCCCTGATGCACAAGAAATTGCACCACAAATATCTGCTGAACCAGAAACTGCTGACCCAGTAATTGTAAACTCGGACATTTTTGATCAGGACATGGCACTCCATGAATCACCAGTGCCTAGCCATGATGTACAAGAAATTGCACCACAAATATCTGCTGAACCAGAAATTGCTGACCAAGTAACTGTCAAATTAGAAACAATTGAATCACCAGCCCAACTACGTAGAGCTGATGATGGAAGGCCTTCTACTAAAAGATATCACAGTAACACAGAATCTAGTCCCGGTAATAATAAGAGGGTGAAAACGGAGCGTGTTTATGAGGAGGATGAGGCAGGACCTAGTAACGGCTTACAGGTAAGATTGTGCAAGAGATTAAGATTAGTTTTGTCTGTAAGGAACAGTATATGTTTATGAATTTATTGATAACTGAATTCTGCCCATGACTTATTTGGTGTAAACACATCTCCAAACTTACTCATGTCCTATGGGACTGCAAGAGTATGACTTTCTATCAGTTAAATAATATTTGATCATCCAGAGATTTCCTTTTACAAATTTATAATATTGTTTGATGACGAAGTTCCTCAGGATTTGGTTTCACAGTATATCTGATATAAGGCTCTCTTCATGTGATTGGTTGCTAGCTACCTTTGGTTTTTATGCTAATATTATGATGGCTGGTGTATTATTCCCATCATTATACTCATATTTTGCCTATCACTGTTTCACTACTGTTATCTACAATCAAACCAAATTCTTCAACTAATAATATTTTTAGGATTCCAAACCTCAAAAGCAGAACCTTATAGGGTCACTACCCTGTCCATCCATTCTGTCAATACCTTTTACCTCAGGAATGAATATAAATATCTAAGTACTAAGCCAATAAATTCTTCACTAAACTAAATACTAAAGGCTGCAGTTCCTTGGATTGGTGAAAATTCAACCAGTTAATACAATTTGATCATCTAAGTTATATAAATATTTAAGTTATACTTGTACGTCTTGTCTAGTTGTTTTGAATCTCGTTATGTTTTAGGCTTCGCCAAACACCGACAGAAAAGACATTATTCCTATGCATCGGCCACCTTTAAGAGAAAGGTGTATATATGGAGCCAACTGTTATAGGTGAGTTATGTGTGTACACTATTATGACGCTCCAGGGATTTTTTCTAAGCTAAAAATGATAATGTCGATTTGAGCAATTAAATGTGGTTTATGTCTACTTTTTCAAGGATGATAAAAAATTCGGTAACCCGTAACAGCTTTATAAAGTGGAATCGCAATAAATTACTAGATTTTGTATGGCTTTTACATGAGAAAAGTTCACTAAAGAATTTGCAGCGCTTTAATAAAAGACCTCTTTCCATTCAATCTTAACGTGGCCCGTATGCTGGCCTCGCTGCTCCCGTATTTATGAATCAACCACCTCGGTCTTCCGCGACAGACGCAACGCCGAGCACAAGGCGCAGTACAGCCACCCGGCCGACGCGGACTGGGGGCCCGCGCGGCTGGGCCGATGTCCCTACGGCCGCGCCTGCCGCCGCGCCGACCCGCGCCACTGGGCCGCGCACGCGCACCCACCCGGCGCCGCGCCCCCCGCGCCCCCCGCGCGCCCCGCGCGCCCCCCGCGCGCCCCGCGCCCAGGTGACTGCCATCAATTTATTACTTTCTTTCGTTCGACGGTCTACGTAGTTCCAAGGACGTGCGATAAAGTCTTTTTGTTTTCCTTGACTTTTTGTTTCCAAATGGGAAGAAATTGGGACTGGGAAAGGCATTGAGATAGCTCAGTACCTGCCCTAACCATCATCCTCGTGAACTTATTCCAATTTATTTTATATCTCGGCGCAGCATGTTTTCTTCCACATAGGTATCTCAATAGTCACCACCTTTCTAGCCGTATCATACAATATCACACAATCCATTCATTGTTTCTTTGGTCTACTTCTGATCTTACAACGTGCAATTTATTACATCATACCATTCATTCAACTTTGATTTTCATTTCATTTGACTTTTTGTAGATTTATTGAAGTGAAACTTCTAATGCGACTTCCAACAAGGTTGCGTTTTAAACGTTTAGCGCTACCATGTAGGGGGTATGAAAGCACTGTTGCGTTAAACGTTCAACGCTCCTGCGGAGGGGGAATAGAAAGAGACAGAGCGAGTAACGAAGTTTCACTTCTTCCGCGCGGAGGGACTCCACGCACAATTATTTTTTTTGGTTCGACTTCCGGAGTGTTATATTGGGTTTTTCCTTTTGGAATTTCTCAGTAGCAGCACAATGTATATATGTGTGCCTGATAAACGAAAAACGGGGTCGATTACATGGAATAATTACATGACGAAATGTGGGTGTACTGCAATTAGATATGAGCGCCGTGTGTACTTTTGGCGGCGGCGGCGTTATTTGAAATTATCCTGGGCGGCGCACAGAGGAGTATTTAACTTCGAAAGTTGATTAAAACTATTGTACGAAATTTTTCGATTTGATATCATACTAAAAGTACTTTAAGATGATAATTTTGTATTTATAACATACATACAATTTTACATAAAGGATGTTTTTACAAGTCGTTCTAATCCGATTCGCCTTCACTAGATCCATTCTGCTCCTCATTGTCAGACTCTGTAGACGAGACGTACGATGTATCCAGGAGCAAGAGTTGCATTCCCTCACTTGAAAACGGTTTATTTTTTTCCTGGGCCTTTGCCTGGTACTGCTCAATAAAGGATCCGAAATTAGGAGAAATTTGTTCAAAACATCCCGATTACAGTTCTCTCGTGAAAGCTTTCTGTAAAACTTCTGCCTATACATGCGGAAGTGTTTGTTTCTGACCTCAGCCGCCTCTTCAGTCAACTGGCCAATAGACAGAATTCCGTGGTCAATTACTATAGCTACATGGCGACCCGTACAAATCAAGAATTGTGCAGTTTGTACTGCTAAGTTTTAAATTTTCATCGATTTTTAGACCAAGTGCTGTAATATGACACTGCATTTTTTTTAGTGTATGTCAGCTCCTGTTATGCAAGAAGAACTGTCAAGATCCGAGAAATCTCTTGCAGTGTTTCCGTCATCCTTGGGAACACCAATAAATAAATAAATATCCAAATATCCACTAGAAGCCCCATTTCCTCTTTAAAAGAGCCTTGAATTTGCTTCTTTCTATCTGCAACCATGTTTTTATGCTGTCGAGTCCTTGCTTGCCACTTTTAAAAGTTATTTTACATTTTATACGGGACCTGAAGCAGTGATTAGAAAAAAACAATTCTGGCGTGTAGTGTCATGACAGCCCAAATGGTAGACGTGTTTGTCGCAGATGACCTTTGCATTTTAGTTTTGCCAAATAATCTTTCTTATGGGCACAAATTAAGATGTTTGAATCACTATCTGTGCTATTTCCTATTTTTGTTTAAATTGTTGTTTACAAGCTGTGGTTTACAAGTATCTGTAGGTTTTAATGCACAAATTTCCCGGATACAATTATTTTGGGCTTTGAAGATAGTCTCTCTTTCAGTGGCATTCCCCCAGAACATTATACCATATCTACGTGTCGAACCAACGTAAGCGTGGTAAGCAGATAGAAGTGCACTTGATTTACCACTTTACCACGAAACCCATTTGTTCTTCCGCAAGGATATTATGGTTTTCCATATAGTTAAATAAACTATTATAGATAACTTTTACAAAAACTTTTGAGAAGATAGGTATTAGAGAAATCTATAAGAATTCATGTTTTCTCTACCCTGTTTTTTAAATATGGAATTACACCGGTCAATTTTAGTGGAAATTAAAATTTGTGATGGAAAGACCCCATCCTCAATGCATCTATTAACTATAATATGACACAGTACAGGTGCTATTATTTCGGCCTATGCCTATATGCTATTAATTATTTTAGCACATATCCCATCATACCCGCACTATTTGTATTTTTTAGGCATTTTATTATTTGGACGATTTTCTCTGGGGTACACGGGCACATACAAAGTGAGTTTGAATTACTATATGTAATTAATATACTATAATAATAAAAATACTATATGTAATAAACACTCTCGTCAACAAAAACCCCAATTATATTGGGGTTTTTGTTGACGAGAGTATTTGGCACCTGACTTGAGTAAAGTTGTTGAATTCATTAGCTATAGCAATTGGATCTGTGATTGGGATCTTATTTACAAATTTTTTTAAACATTTGTTGTTGATGACTGAGGTTTTAATATGGTAATCGTTTTGAGATTTCTGGGTTAATCTTATTGTTGTTTTTAAACTTTTATTATAAACGTTTACGCTTGGAGCAAACGCTGATACCTTTTGATATCCATTGTAGTCTTTTGTTTATAGGGACTTTCACTGTTATTATAAGAAAACAGAGATCATAGAACTGCCTCAATAAGTCATGGAATTCACTAAAAGCATCATCTGCTGTTTTAGCATTGTAAACTTCACCAGAGGCGAGATTTTGGATACATTCAACGAACTTATCTATGTTAGAGGCGTTGTAGTCTCGTTTTTGTGTGTACCAATGTGTTATGTTAAGACTATCTTTGACTGGATAATGGAGCAGTTGAGTAGTATGATCCGACAGCGCTAGATCTAGTATTTAATACCTTGAGCCTTTTTTATAACAAAAATAGTTGTCAATACAATATGTTTTACTACTAAATCGCATGGGTTTTATATCATTAAGGTTATAGCTGGCCAGTAGTTGCTCCATTATATTACCATTTTATCTCGTTTTAGTCTATTTATTTATTAAAATCACCACATATAATTATTTTCTTATTTTTTAAACATGTTGTTGAGTATTTCATTTCTTTTATTTTCAAATTCAAATTAATTTTGTGAACACAGGGCACAATAATGCTGTTGTATACTTAAAAATGTTTGGTCCATCCTATGTTCCGCCGAAAGGCATACAAAATAATGACGCTATTGTGTCGCTAAAGTCAATATCATCAAATTTAAATTAATTATAAAAGTACAAAATGTCATAAAATACAATGTCAGCAAATTAAATTTGTCAATAATAAAATAAAGTAGAACAAAATTTGCACAAAAAAAGAAAATAAATACAATGTCAGCAATATTACAATTGCCAAACTAAAATTAATTTAAACAGTACAAAAAAAATCATAAAATAATATGTAATAAAATTTAAAATTATCAAAATAAGATTAATTATAACAATGATTAAATTAAAATACACTCACCAAAATTAGATTTGTCAAAATTAAATTAAATTGGACAAAATTATCTAATCATTTTGTCATTAAGGAATTCATCGACATAGTAATATGCCTTTTCATTCAATAATTTAAAAAGCTGGCGTTTAAAATTATTTAGGTTGTTAGCTGATATAATTTGATTTGGTAATTTATTGTAAAGTTTGGGAGCCATTGCATATATACTTTTATGGAGAAATTTGGTTTTTGTGTAAAGAAAGTGCAACTTATTTCTTCATTCATTATATTTTGGCATTTTTTTGTTTGTTGCTAGGGGGTCTGTAAATGTTTAGTATAATGGTATTTTGCTCTAGGAGTTCATCTCCATCGACTTCATTGGAGACTCTGGAATGAAAAAAAAGAAATTAAAACATTGTTTAATAAAATCTGAATTCGACTTATACCGTTAAATAATAATATTTTAAAAAATGGCGTGGAAATGCGAGACATTTTCCTTTGAAAAGCTTAACTCTTGAACAAAAACACCTTTAATTACAGTGTTTACCAAAACAAGGTGCATTTACTAATGCAGAATGTTTATGATGTGAAATGTCACTTTATCAATTGTAAAAACCAAAATAAACATGCTTTAATGAAGTACCAAACATTCCTTCTTCTTCTTCATCATCCATAATGTTTATCATTAAATTTTTACCAACTTAATGGAATTATAAGATTACGTTTTAACCGTAGCTAGCGCCGAGAACGCGAAGACATAAGGTGCACGCTATGGCCTATGGCAAATGACTAAGTTCCGAATGAGCTACGGTTGGTGGAGGGGTGGGGCGCTACCTAAATTGCCGTTTAGTGCCGTAATAGGTATTGGGCTTTAGACATACAAACGTTGTAACGCAATGTAATAAAATTCGAGTAGCCAACTTTTGATCGACTCTTTACTTAGAAATACTCTTGCGTGCAGCGGCGGCGTCGGCGGCGCGATTAAAAGAAAACCCGGCCAAGTACGTATTGGACCGCGCACTGTAAAGGAAATCTGGTTGGGATGAATATTTACGAATGCACGGTGTTAATTTTACCGACCACAAACGTAAGTTTGTTATTAATATTATTTCTTAAAGAAACCATGAAACAAGAAGATGTTCCTGCTGTTGTAACTGTAGACGTGCATATATCACCAACAACAATTATACAACTTTAGCTTGCTTATTCTGTTAGTTGTGTCGTCCTCGACTTGGTTCTCCGCGAAGTCACCTCATTTCTAGCATAACCCTTTTCATAGTTCGTGAACGATCTTGAGCTTATAATCTACTTAATAATATAGCTGCGTAAGCGTTAAAATGTTCTAAATTTCAAGTCGATAGCGTTAGTAGTTCCTACAATGCCTGCTGTGGCACAGACAATTGGAAGAACAGACAGACAAAGTACCCTTAAAGCCTCCTCTACACTCCTCTCACCATTTAGAGGCAGCATAAAAACAATATTTTTTTAATTCTGACTAATATTCAGTAATAAATAGTCACAGTCTCAAAGCAAGACTCACAGTTATGTCTTTGGTTTTACTTTACGAAGTAAAGTAAGCGTCACACGCAATCGAAAATGACCATAATCTACGAGACATAATTGTTCATATTCCTTTGAAACGTTTGCTCATATTCGCTTATACAAATGAAACATTGTACAAATAAAAATAAATTCCTAAGAAAACGCACGCGATACGGCGCGGCGGCGGCGCGCCTTTAAAAATCGCCGGGGACGGGGCGTCCGCACTGCGCTCATATCTAACTAGAAGTACCCCACTGCCAACCCTTCAGGCAATAAGGACATTGAGCTGTCTGTTTTTTAAAATATATTTTTAGAGGTGTGAGAGAGTGCACTCTGATTGACTATCCTAGCCTCATATCACATATCACAGCACAATAAATAGGATGCAGACTGCTGTGGCAGCCAAAATTCCATTAATATTATTCTTCTTTATATCAGACACTTCGTAGATAGTTTCGGAAAATTAAAAATACCCTCGCACTCTGCAGAAATTATTTGGTATCAATATATTTCTCACAGTAATTTCACTTAAATATAATATAGGTACGCCAATGTCTGATGTGCATTTAAATGTTTACTTAAATAAGTTTTCCTTATGCCCACAGGTATGCTAGTAAAACAACGCCATGGCACGGTGTTCTACATAAACGCACACTCAGTTACTTTTAAAGATGATAATTTCCAAGTAGAAGACTCAGACGGGGAAAGTGTTGATTATGATTATGAATTTTAAATCATTAACGGAATTGGTCGATGTTGGATCATGATGGTGAAGTTATTTTAAGTGTTGTGTTTTTAAAGTGAGACTAATTTAACCAGGTCAAATACAAAACCGGAGGCAAAGAAGAGATTCTGTTAGTGATGATGATGATGACGAGGAAGATCCTCCTGTCCAATACATCATAGTGGGAAAGAGAGCCCGGAAAATTGTAAATAGACAAAGTTGGAGCGGTACGGAGTCGGAGGAAGAGAACGACCCATACGGAACGGATGAATCGGAAGAATGGCAGCCATCCAGCAATGTTACCAGCAGTCAAGATTTCTCGCAAGATTTTTGAGGGCTCGGGACTCATTCAATAAATGTTTTTTTTTTCTAAGACTTTTTTGGGGTTTTTATTCACAACATCGAGTTAGCCAATGTGTATTTGGAATAGTGGATGGATACGGAATGAAATGAAATAATATTGATTTCTTGTAGGTTTAAAAAAACCCTTTTACACGTCAATTGAATAAATAAATTAGACTTAGATTAGGTGGGGTCTGCATGCACTGACAAAGGCGTCCACTCGGACGCCTTTGTCAGCAATCGTACAGCTCAACTCAGAACTAAAGAGCTCAACGTCTCGACGAACAAAACCCAAGAACGAACATTTGGGTAGGCCACATAAATAAAGTACTCAAACTGCCGGACAAAATTCGTAAAAAAATGAATCCACATAGACCATATTCAGAATATTTAAAACAATAATAATAAAATACTTTACCACAGTAAATATTCATCTCTTGTATAACTATAATAATATGTCATCATGTATTGTGTCATTGTATTCAGGAAATGTCAAAAACATAATAATTACCTTTATTACACCTGATGTCAATTTCAGTTCAAAATTATGCATTTAAATTCTTATATTTAGGTTCTTGGGGTACATTGGACCAGCTTGATCCCAAGCATTTTTGTGATCCAAGTTATCTTTAACTGTATAGAAACCTTTCTGGCAGAGCTTCTGTTTAATAAATAACTTAAATTTATTGAGGCTTTGTTCTTAGTAGTTAGAAACATTTACATGAGTTACTAAGTTTTTAGTTTTTGCCTAGTCGTGGGCACCACATGTACCTAAATCTTTATTTTTGTCAATAGTCAATATCTTTATTTGCTTCAAAACATGGTATTTAAAGGTCTTAAAATTAAAACAGGAGTTCGACATGTTTAGCTATTAAAACTATAGCATGCAAAATTTTGTTGTAATATAAATTCATTAAATTATAATTTATTTTCAAGGAATGTTTTGAGGGAGTAGAAATTATGGGCATTCAGCCATTCAAACAATTTACTTTTAAACAATCTACTATTTAGTTGTTTAAGCTCTGTAGGGATTTTATTATAAATTCTTACACACATAGTCAGACAACTTTTGCCGTATTTGGACAATCTGGGAGTGTCATAAAAAACTATTCTATTTTGATCTCTCCGGTTCCTAGAGCTTAAATCAGACACTTTTACAAAATTATCTTTATGTTTCCATACAAACATGCATACTTCAAAGATATAAAGACATGGCAGCGGTAATAGACCAAGTTTTTTAAATATTGGTTCGCAGGACTCATCAGGCGCTAGCCCATAAACTGCTCTGATGCATTTTTTTTGTGCAACAAATGCTCTGTTTCTATCTGTACTATTTCCCCATATTATAAGACCGTATCTTAGAATAGATTCCACATGCCCATGGTAGCATGTTATTGCTGTTTTTATATCAGTTTTATTTTTTACTATGTATGCTATGAACGTTGCTGTTTCGAATTAAGAGTAATATTCCTTTTACATAAATAAGGTTCTCACACACATATTGAGAAGCGACTGTCATTAACTCATTCTGTTTATTTCCTTAAATTTGTCTCTCAGTGATTGCCTGCAATGCAACTCAGGTTATAAGTTGCTCGAATGGCTTGCTTCTGCACAAAGATAGCCTGATAGATATTGTACCTACTTATTTGTACCTAATAAAAATATGTTTCTGATTGAGATTATCTGTATCAATATTTAAATGTTGTGTGTCGTTCTCATATTTGAACACTGGTTTTACATTTTTCTGGATGAAAATCTAATTTATCTATATAATAATGAAAGGTATTCCCTATTTAATTTAGCATTTTTTATAAAGTAGGTGTCGTCAATTTTTCAGTTTTTCTGATGTTTTATATGTTTAGTAACCAGTGGTTTAATTTTACAAAAATCTCTATTTATTGGAAAATTGCAAAGGGTTTGTAGGGGAGAGGGGGGTACAGTGGACCGTGGGGCACAGTGAATCCACGTCCATATTTTCTTGTCTGTCTGTGTCACACGCCGCACAACGGTATATCGGGCGCTCTGATAGTTCTCCCTCCCGGCCGCCTGTGCCCGTGACGCTATCGCTGTGGAAGCACGTGTTGCCGCTATTTCGTTGCTCGTAAGTACTCAATCTATTTTTTTACCGGTATTCATCGAATGTTCTACACTAAAAACCGTTTGATATTGTGTTAATATGATTGGATTTCCTAAATAATGATTTAATAAGCTCTCAAAATAAAGTAGTGCGCCTGTCGTTTAGTTTAAGTTAATCGTTAAAATGTGTTTATTTTCTAATATGGCGTGTCGGTGTACAGTGGACTGTTTCACTCTGATATAAAGTACCGGACTTAATTTGGTAATTGTTTCAGACTAACAACATGGTCCGGAACCGCACAAGAAAAACTAATATTGGTCTCGTTAGTGGGGAATGGATTCAGGTTACCGGATGTTCCAGATATAGCTTCGGTACCCTTAGGAGATGTAAAAATGATTTTACCTCCACCTACTTTTAGAGGGATTAAACGGCAACAGCAGGTGTATAAATTTGATCTTGACCTTTCCCGCTTAAATTTGAGATAATTTTTTATTTTACTTTTTGATACTTAGAAATTTATATTTTTTTAAGTTTTGAGAATTTTGTGATTAACAATAAGATTGTTTTTTATTTTGAGAATTTCTAGAGTTAATTTAGTGCATTTTCCAGATTTTAAGGCTGTTAAAACTAATGATTGATTATTTTGATTAAAAGTATTGATTAAACAAATTATTCTTTTATTTCATACATGTATTGAAACAGTTCACTGTAACCCATTAAAATAAGCATGGTAATTCCATGTATTGATTCACTGTACCCCACTACGATCCACAGTACCCCACATGAAGATCCACTGTATCCCAGATGTGGGGTACAGTGGATCATTTCCCAACTTAAAAAAAAACGTTTACTGATAGAAAACTATTGATGTTATTGATACAGTTGAAATATAATCCGATAGCCAACATCCCGCTCCATTAATCAAGCTGTATTCATAAAAAAATCTTGTTCATTTACCGATTAGAAACGCTTATAAAAAAAAATGATCCCCGCTCTTCCTTACCTGTTAACGAGATGACAATTCAATTGTCACGAGCCGGTGGCTGTCACCGAATCATATTAGTTATTACTTAACACAAAATTTTAATTTTACACTTTAGGCACGGTAATATTATAATACAGTATTGTAACTCGGCCGCATGTCAGAAATATATGCCTACTGCCGCGCGGTACGTAAACATGCGTTAGGGCTTTCTGTTTCTATTCAGTTTTGTGATTGTAAATATCCTTTTTATATAAATAAATGAAATACTTTGTATATTGAATAGGAAGTGTTCAATGAAAATGCATGTTGTTTTTTTATTGAAATTCTTTTTCTAGTATTATTCATACACACAGATAATAAACAAATATTATTAATAATAAAATACCACCTCTTTACTTTGAATTATGCAAACTAACAAAACACACATGCACCGAAGTTTTAACACAAGCGTAAATTCATTCAGAACCGCATATAACTACCTATTTCACTCGTCTCAATAACTTTCCGTTACTCTATTCGCTTTATTTATTAATCCAAACACCTTTCTTTTCGTGAGATAAAAGGAAGTACTTATCCATTAAAAAGACACACATTCTGTACCTACCTACTAGTAAGTAAAATTATTTTATAGTCTTACCTTTCAGTTTCCAGTTAATTTAAAAAAAACTTATGCCTGGATGCGTTATAGACGAATTCATACAACCAAAAACAGCACAATATTTCCTACTCGTCATATTAACCGATTTTTAGAGAAAAAATCGCGCGGTTATTGTTAAAAAAACAACACACCGTCCGTTCGACACTGCGGTACAGCCGTCGTCACTGTCTGCGCCCCGATCGGTTCCCAGGATCGAGGCGCGTAGGTATAGCTCGCGTTTCGTCCGTTTGTATGAAGTTGGAATACTGTATTATAATATTACCGTGCTTTAGATACGCTTTCTAATTAGTGATGAATAGAAATCATGGCTTAATTTACACTAATAATATTAAATATTTTGATAAATATTACGGGACGATACTAAGCCTGAGTTTTTATTGACGTGTAGACGTTGTGAGATCTCGAAAAATGATACACAAAAATCAAATACATATATGTTTTTTATTTAAAAAAAAACATTCTTACAATTATCTTTATTGATGCTTATCCGAAAAAGCTTTGAGAAGCCTGGCGCTTAGGTGATTTGGCATAGGATTTGTATAATGATTTTACCAAGTCAGCCTAACCCTCGCCGTTTGGGCTGCAAGTACAGTACATCCAAGCCGGCGCGCGCGGCCTGCAGCAGCTGCGCGCTCATGTGTATCTGGATTGATAAAGAATATATTAAAAACCTCGACTGCGCTGCAAAGTTTAAGTTTAAAATATGCAGCTACTCACCTGGGGCTCAAATTTGATATCCTTATTATAATAATGGACGAAAAATTATACGTAGGTATATAATACGTTTAGTAAAAATATAAACAAAACAAAATTGTTAGTAGTAGTATTTACAATTTTGTTTTCAACTTTGAAAATGGAGCCATATATATATATTTGATAAACAAAATTGTAAATACTACTATTAACAATTTTGTTTTATTAAACGTTTTATATAGGTACCTACGTATATAATTCGTTTAGCTGCAAATATTATGGCTTTCCGACTGCACTTTATAAAATGTACAGATACCTACTTACTATGAAGGTTATGGTCATGGTCACCCTACAATTTTTTCTCTTATTAAAAGTTGAAAATCAATTTTCTTTTAAAGTATGACATTTAGAAGAACTTTTGTGTCAATATTTATTTTTTACTAATTCACATAGGTAAAATACGTTACATTCGTATTTCTGTATTTCGAAATGAGGGCGAGGGCCCTAGATATGGTACTGCTAAAAATCTATTATGTCATATTCTAAAATATTTAAGGAATTCTTAAGTAAATTATTAAATAAAAATGATTAAGTAACCCATATATGTTTAGTACTTACTGAGATTTAGGCTATGCCACTTTATACTCGCGTCTGGATTGAGGGCCCCAGTTATTTAATCATAACTGTTATAATTCACGTTTGATGACGATGATATGGCTAGGAAGGAGGTGACTTCTGAGATGACGGCAAATAGAAATTTAAGGAAGAAGTAGACATGCTGCGCCGACCCCAAACAAATTGGGATTAGGGCAAGGAAATGATGGCAGCCAATATTCTATAAATATTCCTTCTTTCTATCAGACACTTCATAGATAGTTTCGGAAAAATAGAACTAATCTCGCACTCTTCAGAAAATAATTGGATTGATACCAAATATTTGCGAGATTATTTTATTTTTGTTTCTCACAGTACTGATCACATTCTATTCCATTACTTTAAAGTTTGGCGTTTTACAAATTACACTACAACATAATATACGCCTGTGTCTAATAGCCATGTGCATTTAAATGTTTACTTAAATAAGTTTTCCTTTTGCCCACAGGTATGCTAGTAAAACAACGCCATGGCAGGGTGTTCTACATAAACGCACGTACAATTGTTTTTCATGATGGTCATTTCCATGTAGAAGACTCAGATGGCGAGAGTGTTGATTATGATTATGAATTTTAAATCATTCACGGAATTTTTCGATGTTGAATCATGATGGTGAAGTTATAAAAGTGTTGCGTTTTTAAAGTGGGTAGAACTAATTTAACCAGGTCAAAGACAAAACCTGAGGCGATGAAGAGATTCTGTTAGTGATGATGATGGTGATCAGGAAGATCAGCAGGATCTTCCTGATCACCAATACATCATAGTGGGAAAGAGAGCCCGGAAAATTGCAACTAGACAAAGTTGGAGCGGTTCGGAGTCGGAGAAAGAGAACGACCCCTACGGAACGGATGAATCGGACGAATGGCAGCCATCCAGCAATGTAACCAGCAGTCAAGATTTCTCGCAAGATTTTTGAGGGCTAGGGAGTTATTCAAAAACAACTTATTAAAAAAAATGAGGTTTTTATTAAGATTAAAAACCCATTGTGGTTAGCCAATGTGTATTTGGAAGAGTGGATGGATACGAAATGAAATGAAATAACATTGATTTCTTGTAGGTTTAAAAAAACACTATTAGATTAAGATTAGGTCGGTGTCAGTCTCTTTGAAAGTCCAGAAATTATCTTGGTTAGATCATGTGAGGGCCATGTAGATTAATGTCCAGGATTGTTTTTTGAGGAAAGAACAACAGATATGAGTGGACGACTTTGTCAGTGCAAGAAAGAAACAACGTCTCGACGAACAACACCCAAGAACGAACATTTGCGGGCCACATAGTCCATATGCACAATATTTAAAATAGTAGGTAACAATAAAATACTTTACCACAGTAAATATTCATCTCTTGTATAACTATAATAATATGTCATCATGTATTGTGTCATTGTATTCAGGAAATGTCAAAAACATAATAATTACCTTTATTACACCTGATGACAATTTCAGTTCAAAATTATGCATTTAAATTCTTATATTTAGGTTCTTGGGGTACATTGGACCAGCTTGATCCCAAGCATTTTTGTGATCCAAGTTATCTTTAACTGTATAGAAACCTTTCTGGCAGAGCTTCTGTTTAATAAATAACTTAAATTTATTGAAGCTTTGTTCTTAGTACCTAGGTAGTTAGAAACATTTACTTTGGCACTTAAATGAGTTTTTGGTTACACAAGCACCTACATCTTTATTTTTTATGCTATGAACGTCGCTGTTTCGAATAAAGGTTTTCCTATTTACATTTACATACCTAAATAAGGTTCTCATACACGTATTGAAATGTGACTGTCATTAACTCGTTAGGTAGGTATGTTTATTTCCTTAATACCTTAACTGCCAGAAAACCAGACACAATCATGAAAATTACGACATTACAATATGAAAATAATAATTATTTTAATTGAGATTATCTATTTCAATTTCATTTTAATACTTTGATGTTACATTTTTCAGTATAAACATTTAATTTACCTATCTAATAATGATAGGCATTTTGTCTTTGATTTAACAAGTTTTATAAACTACATATTGCTGTCTGCGTAAACTAACTTTGTATTTGTTCATTTTTACATCAGTACTTTTCAATTTATTGTTGCGATTGAAATAGGTACAAGTACAACACACGTCCCACAGTCCTCACGGATCTAACACATCGACTAAGATGACATTATGAATTCAACATTCATTTAACCAGGGTGGTGTTATGTTGAATGTATTCTACCTTTGTTGTTTGCCTCATGAAGCTGTTGTTCTTAACACTATGCTATTAAGAGCTCATACTCAGAACTGCACTGGTTAAACTTATCTTCAATTAGCTGGAGCCTCTTCTGAGCATCAATAGCTTCAGTATGTTGGATATGTAACGGAACCATTCTGATATGTTTTGGTCCTTTTTTGACAGATTAATAACTTCAGAACTCCTTGGATACCTTTAGTTCTCTCAAAGCCAGACTGAGTTTAGCCTCTTCCTGGCGAGCATGGGCTGTACGGGTCATGATCATGATTAGAATAGATGAAATAGGGGACGGTGACAGCAAAAGGTTGGAATAATGACTAAGAGCGATAAAGTTGAAAATCTGTTTAAAGAGGGAAAAATAAAAAAAGAAGTACGTTTGTTTTTTTGATTGAATTTAGTTGATTAAGCTGGGTTTTACATAATATAATATAATTTAACGAAAAACTGAATTTATTGAAAAATTGCAAAAGTTTACCTGTACACATACTCGTACCTGTTTACGCGATGAAAATTCAATTTTCACTTAGCCCTTACCAAATCACATTAGTCATGTACACAAAACGTACATTTTACAGCTATGTTGTTTTTACTTTAGATACCACTTCTAATTAGTGATGAATAGAAATTAGGGCTTGATTATAGTAATAATCTAATTATTTTCATAAATATTACTAAGCCTGAGCCATTTTTCATTGACGGGTAGACGGTGTGAGAAAGAATTTGAAAAATGAAACAATAATACAAAACGACATATAATTATATTTATTAAAGCTTACCCTAAAAAGTTTGAGGAGCCTGGCGCTTAGGTGACTTGGCATAGGATTTGTATAATGATTTTACTAAAAACATTTAGAACTCGCACTCAAAATATTATTGGGATGATATCTTAAGTAACGAAGATACTGTTATGTGATGAAATTGTCATAAGGTGGTCATTGAGAATGAAGAGCCTAGCATACAGAGGTCGTGGCAAGTCATTCACTATATCATTACAGTATCCAAACGATACTAACTTGTAACATGCTCAATTAAAAACATTCTTAACATTTGTTACAAGTTTTTTTTTATAATCACGAATTTACCAAGAAAGGCCAAGTCAGCCTACCCCTCGCCATGTGGGCTGCAAGTACAGTCTCAATAGTAGCCCTCGTCGTCCGACAAGTGCTGCGGCGCCTCCCAGTCGCCGGGTGCGGCCAGCAGCAGCTGCGCGGGCGCCTCACCGCCGCGCACGCGCAGTGCGTACACTGCCATCTCCACCTTTTTCACGTTGGCGCGGGTGGTGATCAGCTTGCGGACGAGGAGGCGGCCGCCTGTTACGCCTGGAATTAAATTTGCAACTGTCTTAGTAGACTATTGACTAGTTAGACTATTTGACTGACACTATGTGCAAAACACTCAGTAATTTATAGGGAAGATAGCTGTAGCTGTGGTGGCTATAAACTTGATAGTTGGGAACCAGCTGTTGTGACCCAATTTGGAAAAACGTTCAGGCTGCTGTGGACAGTGTTATTGTAAATTGAAAGACAACAGGCCAGGTAATGTGCAAGCACAGAAAGAGAATAAAAAGATTTATGCCCTGAAATTATAAAGGGGGTACTTCACAGTATGCTTAATCACTGATTATACATGAACTATTATAAGTATTGATGTAGTAATAATTCTTGTCTATATTTACTTCTATATTCCAAACAAAACCTGTTTCACTCTTGGGGTAAATAAAGAAATAAAATATTGTATTCTATTGTTTTTTTATCCTTACCCAAATACCCAGTGTATAAGTGCCTGACAACATCACAGGCGTGAAAGCACTCCTCGCTGTCCCCGCTAGATATACTGTTGATAGCCTTCCTCATCAGTTCTCCCGTGAGGTCAGCTAGCCCCAGTATATAATCAGATTCTGTCAACAATGTAACTAGTGGCCGTTGACAATCATCATCATCATCAGCGGTGATAATATATTCCAACTCTTTCTGAACTTCTGGGTAAGTGATGATTCTCCTGTCAGTCATAAGAGATAGCAGGGTCCTGGCTTCAATAAACTCCTGGAAACCAGCAGTTACTGCTCTGGCATGCAAGTGTGCTGGGCTGTTTTCAAGCTCCAAGCCAATGCTTTTGATCGGGCCACTGATTAGCTTCTGAATCCGATCATTAGCTTCAGTAAGAGTATTCTCAGATGAATCCTTTCTGAAAATGTATAAGTATGTTAGAGAAAAAGCATTTTTTTTTTACTACAAACTTATAGCTAGGTACTTCATTTGAGCTGAAGGGGACATAGGGGAGTTGGAAATTCATTGTTCTTACTGTCAACATACACAGAATGCGATGCTTCGCCAGCGCCAAGCTATAAATGTATAACACAAATATTGAGCTTCTAATGAAGTTGTGTACAACAAATATTTTCATGCCAGTTTAGACATGAAAATATTTGTAGACATAAAATGCTTGTTTGTCCAATTTGATTTTTTGGTTCTACTTCACACTCAACCCAAAAATATTTCCCATTTCAAGCTATTATTTTTGAGCACAAGTAAATTTATTACTGTTACTGAGTAGGTATGTACAAATTATAAATCTAGGTTTCGGTGCACATAAATTTAAAACATATTTGTATGCCACTTGCTGAGACAGGACACAAAGAAACTGTCATCTTTTTGTTTAACTGTGTGCACAAATTTTAATAAAGATATTTGGTTTGATTTGAGTGCAGGGTCATCCCTTCTAGAGTGGAGAAAGGATAGCATCCCTACTAGGTTGCATTTATAATACAAAGGAATGCATGAGGTATTCCAACATCTACAGGTACTATCTTCACTAACATTACAGGCGAATGCAACAAGAATATAATTCTCTTGCTTTCAATGGTTATATCACGCGTCAATTTGACGAGTCGCTCGTGTCTGTCCTGACGCTCATTTAGTTTGTTGGCAGCCTCTTTAAATATGGCCAACACGGGACTGTCTGCTGGCAAGGAGGTCGCAGTCTCTCGTGCAACAGAAGCCAGCGTGCAACCAGAGCCGTTCTGACCTTTGCGATTTCCGCGGTAGTGTTTTCCTGAAACATTAAGGTTTACGAATGTCATAATCAGTATCATCCTCCTGCTCTTATCCTAATTTATTAGGGGCCGGCCTTCTTCTTCCATACAACTCTATTCGCCATCATCTTAAAGTAACCGTAAGTAGTAAGTATTCATATACACATATGTATGAAACTCAACGAGACTGAACTTCTATAGCAAAATAGTTGCTTATTGCTTAAAATGTGTAAGCAAAACAAAGAATGCTTCTTTAAAAATCAATAAGCCATATTCGGCGCAAAAATTATAATTAAACGTACCTGGACCAGGCATAGTTGTTACTGATGTAGAAACACAATTTCAATTGTTTATACAAACAAAAAAATTACTTGCTTAGTACTAAATTCGTCAAATTATATCTAAATATTTAATTAAACATCGGCAGCAGCAAAGTTAAAAATTCCGCTATCACGTTTATTTATTTGTTGCTGTCACTGTCAAATTGTCAATTGAACTTTTTAGACAAGACGCTTCACATTTTTTTTCGTTGTCAATGAAAACAACCATGGCAATCTCATCAAGGCTTGTCGTAACTCCTGATGACGAAATAAGATAAAAATTCATCGAATGCTCATGATTGAATAAAATATAAATTGGTGATGCTAATTAGACAAGGGGTATTAAAATACTATTATGTACGCTGTGTAGTAATGCTGATTGCTTCCCCGAAAAATGGGCTAGCCCTCTTCTTAGTCACATGGAAAGTCTAATTGCTCGCATGACGATTTTACAAAATAAAAAATCAATAAAACAAATACAAATATTAATTTATAAATAATTATGCAAAAATGTATCCAAAACAGAATCATAAAAGTGAGTCAGAGACAGTTAGTGACTCATTCTTCGTTCATTTCGTTCGCTAATCATCGACATTCGACGTCAACTCGACGTTTTGTAGTTTCGTCTTCTAAAATAAATAGGTAGGTAGGTAAATAAATAGTGTAAACCTTTGTAAATGAAGCCTTGTTTGTTTAAATGTTCCTGAAGTGAAGTATAAAATCTGTTTGCTTTCAGAAATTCGTGTCGACTGCCCAGAGTCCGCGAATTTCTGCTTATCTTCTGATATCGTTGGGTGTGACCGACTTCCCGTTTGCTCAGAAACTTGAGGTAAATATACTCAAAAACTGTTATAAATTTTATTGAGTGTTTCCAATAATTGCAGTATTGAAAATATTTCCTTTTAGTGTTTCAGATACTTAAAAATGTCTCAAACTCTTACTTTTGGTGATTCCGTGGCACCGGTGACTTGTCATGCATGGAATAAGGATAGAACCCGTGAGTATATTTCAGATATTTCCAAAAGTTTCATTTTCTCGAATCAAGTCTCTTCACAGTGTAGTTTTTACGTAGAACTTATTTAAACTGGTAGTTCTGTGGTCTTGTACCATGAGACCCCATGCAGTGTTACAAGAATGTAAATAATGCAGCTTAGCATATCAACTACTAAGTCTAGTACTCCCTACAATTATTTTAACTAAAAAATGACAAAGGTTTTCGAATATTAAGTTCAATAAATAATATAACAACTTCATATTTATGTCACTTACATACTTACAGAAATTGCATTTTCGCCAAACAACAATGAAGTCCACATTTATCAGAAAGAGGGGAATGATTGGAAGCAGACTAATAACCTGGTTGAACATGACTTGAAGGTGATGGGCATTGACTGGGCCCCAAACACCAACCGTATTGTCACCTGCTCAGTAGACCGCAATGCTTATGTCTGGACTCAGGGTGATGATGGCAAGTGGTCAACAACTCTCGTCCTTCTTCGCATCAACCGAGCTGCCACTTGTGTCAAATGGTCACCTATGGAGAACAAGTTTGCAGTTGGCTCTGGAGCCAGATTGATCTCCATCTGCTATTTTGAGAAGGAAAATAACTGGTGGGTGTCCAAGCATATCAAGAAGCCCATTCGGTCAACTGTGACTAGCATCGACTGGCACCCTAACAATATCCTGTTGGTTGCTGGCTCAGCTGATTTTAAAGTGAGAGTTTACTCAGCTTATATCAAGGATATTGAAGATCAGCCGGGACCAAATGTTTGGGGAACCAAGCTTCCTTTGGGACAAATGTTGGCTGAATTCCCCAATTCACCAAATGGTGGAGGTTGGGTGCATAGTGTATCTTTCTCAGCAGACGGGAATAAAGTTGCGTGGGTGGGACATGATAGCTCCATAAATGTAGCTGATGCTACACAAGGGCGAGGTATTATAAAATTGAAGACTGAGTACCTGCCCTTCCTGGGATGCAGTTGGGTGACCAACAACTCCCTGGTTGTGGCAGGACATAGCTGCATTCCTTTAATGTACTGCCATGAAGGTAATCAGGTTAAGTTTGTTGCCAAATTGGATAATACTCAGAGGAAGGAGTCTGGAGGGTTATCAGCCATGAAGAAGTTCCAGTCTCTTGATCGCCAGGCGCGCATCGAAACCAACGACACTTTCCTTGATTCCATTCACCAGAATGCTATCACTTCCATCCGCCTGTATGATGGCAGCAAGGCCAACACTCGCAAGTTCAGCACCACTGGACTGGATGGACAACTAGTCATTTGGGACTTGGACTCCTTGGAGAGGTCTATTGAGGGACTGAAGATTGTTTAAATCAGACTTCTTATAAATTTATGATTTTTATTTTAAGGAATAATATTATAATCAGTTTGCGTGCGAGTTCTGAAGTCACTCCAAATAAAAACGATAAACATGGAAAGCCGTGAGAAAGAAACACTTCACAATCACAGTCTGATCAGTCTAGCTAGAAGAAATACGAAGCAATAGTAGCAGTGAGTGAATTCAGCTCCCCGGACAGTAAAAACTTTCAAATATACAGAATAAACTATTATAATTTATAGATACAACTTCTATGCTTTTATAATATACAATTTAAAAATTTAACTTGATAATCAAATCAATAATTTATAATATAAATTAGAAATAAGACTACTACACCCTATAAAATACGATAGATCACTTTTAATACTACTGAAGTACTGATTGCTGTCAATATTACATTAAATTTTAAGGAATCAACCGAAGTATTATTTTTAACATTAACATCAAAGTCATACTTTATCCTAGAGAACTATAAGGCCATATTGTTTGTTAGTGTTATGTTGTTATTGGGCGTTGCTGACGATGTTGAAGACTGGCCCGATGCGTATGAACACGCGCCGCAGCACGGAGCGCAGCTCGGGCTTGAGGTCGAAGCAGGTGATCTCGCACAGCAGCGGGTAGTAGCTTGATACGTGAGCCGCAAACTGAAACACATTGCATCACTTTAATATTTACATATGCTAACATAGACATGGTATGATGATCTCATTTCGATGTTGAGTCTAAACAATGTTATTAGGTTATTGTAATCCGAACTAATTACGTTACACTAAAATTGTACGTGGTATTCTGCATGAGAGAGTCGTGTTCTTTCATATAGATAGCCACATTTAACATTAATGCAAATAGCCAAGACTATAATATTGACTCATAAATTCCGATTCCATTATGTAATTGATAAGGACAGATATAGGCGTATTGATATGATACTTAGATTTTTGTAAGGCACAAAGAAATCCTCAAGGTGATCTTTCGGTTAGAGACCACAGCAGAAGTCTATAAATCTATTTAAATGACCTCATTACATAAACATGGCAATGTGACCTCGTCAGGTTCGATTCCCGTCAAGAGATCTAAAATTGGTTCTGAAAATTATTTTATTTATTAAAGTCACTAAGTGTTCTGCAAATACTTGATATACCAGTCTCGATGCAAAAACTTTATTTGCGCATCTTGTGTCGACCATAAGTTATGCTCATCAAATAAAGTAACAAAAGCGTGACCGTAGCGATACATTATGCTAAATAAAAAACTTTACTTTCAATAAGCAACAGTTCTTACATATTATCGCGAAACGTGTTTTCTATCTGTAAAAAATATACCTACTCACTTTCTACACAACATATTGTTGAGTGCTAAACTAGTCTGTCCAACGACACGTGAATGTGTTCGTTATACGTACCGGCTCAGCTCTTAAATCGCGACACTATCATATCATAACCGATTGCATCTACAATCTAAGTCCATTATATTGTTACGATAACAGTAAGTACATAAGCACGAGGTTATTGAACAAAATATACTTACTCTTTCGTCTGGCATCTTCAGTATTCTTGTGAGGATCAGTAGTAGGATGGACGTCCACGCGTCCCGGTGCGCTTCGCTCGTCACTCCAGCAAAGTACTCCAAAGCTTCACAACAAATGCTGATGAGACTCTTCTGGACTGCAGGCCAGTGGTCCCGTCGCGTCTCGTCACTGTACATCTTGAACAGTATCCGCAGTACGCACGCCAACGACTGCGTCTCTTGTTTCAACATGTTCGGCTTCACAGAGCCCTTGAAGTTAGCCTTCCACAACACATTCCTCTGCGCATTGTTAGTGTTAAATGTTTTAGCGAAGCGGTGACTGCACATGAGGCACTCGACGAGCCGCAGCAGATGTGGCGAGCTAAGCAGTCGATACATTCCCTGTTCCTCGCGCTGGCACTCCTGCTCCGTGCCGGGCGAGCCGCCGGTCAGCTCTGCGGCCGCCAGCGCGAGGGTCTCGGCGTCTTCCTTGCGCGACGTGGCCGGGTAGAAGACGATGTTGTCGATAGTTTGTATCAGCTCCAACTGTACCACGCACTTGATCAGGAGACTGTTGAACACCCGGTTGGAAGACTTGATCTCGTCTCCTCCCTGGGGTTTCTTCAGGATACCGTGTCGGACTTGAGGCGTGTCATTTTCTTCGCTGTCGTCGGGTTTCCAAGTGAGGAGCGTAGTGGGCAGCGTGCTGTTGAAGATGTCCAACATGATCTGGCACGTGTTGCTCCACGTGTCCTCGGTGAACTTGGTACCGTTGGAGATGACTAGGTTCTCGAGGCAGTTGGTGCCGGAGCGCGCCAGCTGCTCGTTGTCCTGCTGCACGCACCAGTGCAGCTGCGCGTACAGCTGCTCTAACAGGAGAGATCCGAGAATGTCAAAGTATTGCGTGAAGACGTCGACGATGGCGTACAACGCGTGATTGCATGTTGTAGTCATCCACTCGTTCTTCTCCAACTGATGCTCAGGTAGCTTCATGTTGTCGAAGATTCTGAACAGAATATTGAAAAGGTCTCTCCACCAATGTGGACGGAATGATTCACCGTGAGTTTTGATAATCTCGAAGAGGACCGTGAGTCCCCGGGTGCGCACGTCCAGCTTGCAGCGGCTGACGACGCAGGACAGGGAGAACAGCAGCGGGAACCAGCCGCGCAGCCACGCGCGGTCCACCTCGGGCGCGCCGGGCTCGCCCTCCAGGCCCGCGTGCTCCACGAACAGCTGCGGCGCCGCGCCCACCGCGCTGGCGCACGAGCGCACCAGGCGGATGGCCTCCATGGACGTGTCCGGGAACTTCGCATTGCACGCAAACTCCGACAAGCATTTCACTGCATCTTGGAAGGAGTCTATCATTGCAGGGAACTGTTTGTCATACAATTCATTAATAATTTTACCGGTAGTTTGGAATGCTAAGTCGACGATCGCTTCGTCTTGATCGCTTGCGGCTAGGTGAAATACAGAGAATATATTTTTCCAACCTGACTTGATGTTGGGCGCTTGAGAGTTAACCATCTGGGCTATACAGCGGACCACCATGTCTCTGATTGTTGGAGAGCTGTTTTTCTTCATGATGTGTTCGAATGGTCTCAAGAAATCTTTTTGGAATTTGAAATTGGAGAACTCGCCTTTTTCGATAAACTTCATAGACAGTTGTCTCAATGAATCCACTGCGAAGAAAGCTATGTCTTCGTTGCTGCTGCAACCCACTTTGTTGAAGTGATCACCGAGGACTTGCCATATTCGAGACCACTGCAGCCTGATCCGACCCATGTTGTAATAAGATATTTCGACAATCTTCTGCAGCGAGAACATTCGAGGGTTTGTGGGATGGCTCAATTCATCTAGGGATACTTGACATAACGCTTTGACGAAATCTACGATGGCGTCACCGTCAAGTTTCGTGGATCCCGTGAATATTCTATCTACTGCTACAACGACACTCTGAGAGCTGGTCTCCCCAATGTGTTCCTTGACGCTTGGATCCAGCGACATTAGACTAAACTTCAGGGAGTCCGGCTGAGGCTTGATGCCTGAGCCTGATAGGAACTGCGGTCGCACTCCTGTTCCTATGAGTTGCGCTAGTTCTAACTGAGAAATGCATTTAACGACATCCAACCAACTAGTTCCTAAGTAGTTACCATCCGTGTGTGCCACGGTGATCAACGTCTTTATAGTATCGATGTTCTTGGCCTTCATCTCTGTGATAGGCGAGTTAGCAGTAAGCAGGGTGAAGCGAGCGAGAGCTTGCACATACGCGTCTCTTTCAAGCGACATGTGGAAAATGCAGGCGATGCGGATAGCGCACCTAATGCCGTCTAAGCACAGCGAAGCGATTTCAGGGTCATCACAATCCTGCAGCCCCACCGAAAAGGCTGCGAGGAATGGTGTCCACGCCATCTTGAACATAGGACGAACATGTTCCACGTGTTTAGCCGTAGTGAATGGAGTTTGCACGTGAGACACAGACTCCATCAAGTTTTTCGCAGCTGTAGATATCACGTCCATCTCCATGTTCCAGATCAGTTTCCGCTTCTTCTCGTTAGCAATCATATGTTTCCCCGGTTTCGACGAACTCTTCATCTTAATCTCGTGACCGGCTATTTCGTCGTAGATTTGTGACAAATATTCACGAGGCAGGTCATTGTTATCACTAATACCGCTATTCAACTTAATGTATTGTTCTTTTGTCATTTTATTCTTGACTTGCGGCGAATGTAAATCTGTGGTTAGCATTATTATGGAGAACGCTAAAACGTAGACGGTGTCCGCACTCATGAATAGCGTATTGTTAGGATTGCACTCACAGTAGCGGGATGCGAATTTTTCCATTAGCCTGTCAATCTTTTGGGCCTCGCCGGGGAGTCGGAATCCTTCTAAGAAATAACGTAATGCAGCTACTATATCCATGCTTGCAAAATTCATGGAATCTACGTAAGAGTACATCACTTCCTTGGAATGATCTTCATTTTCGCCTAAATATTCACCAACGAATGTTTTGTCTAGTCTTTCGTCAGTTAGCAACCATTCTGCGATTTCTTTTGTCGATGTTCCCAACAGACCTTGCTCTTGCAAGAACGATACTCCACGTTTTGGTTTCCGGTTAAATAGGTCAATACCTGTTTCCCAAACCTCCTTCTGCTGTTTCAATACCTCGAATTGTTCAGGAGAATCTAACGTCTCTCTATTGCCAATATTGCTGGATCCTGTTGAAACCAGACTTAGACTAGATCCTCCATGAGATTTGATACTGTGATGATCATGGTCCTCCTTAGCGGTTCTCTCACCTAAAGTTGTTTGAAGGTTTGGATTGATATACAGTTCTTTGCTCCATTCTACCATACATTTTAATATCGAGACTAGACATTCGAGTCCACGAATACGCATGGACTTTTCTTGGTTGGGTGTTGCGCCCAGTTCTAGGGCTTGCCTTCCTTGGGCAATCTTGGAAACATCATTAACCAATCGCTGGAATAGATTGGCTGCTGATAAGTCACAGTCGTAGTTTACGTATATGTCTACGACGCTCTGCGCATCTCCACAGATCCTGGTCAACGCTTGGATGACCATCCATTTGTGCTCGAAAGATGAACTTGATGTCTCCAGAATGTTCATAAAGATCTCTTTGAAGAAAACTTCAATTTGCTTCTTTAGGTGCACCTTGAAGTTTTGCAGAAGAGCTAAGAAAATAGCTAAGGATAGTTCGAATACCTCAGGTACAGAACTAACACCATTCTTTGATAGTGCTACACAAAGATACTGCTTGATAGCTGTGATAAACATCTCGTTGTTCCTAAATACTGGACCAGCATTTTGTAAAATAGATAAGAGAAGATGAAGAGAAAGAATTTTAGATCTTAGTTCATGTGACTTAGGGTCTGGAGTCCCTTCAGGTAGAGGCTTCATTGAAAGCTTGCAAAGAGCTCTGAATACTAGGAAAGCATCCTTCTGTAACACATGAGTGAACTTGGCTGTGACGGAGTTATCATTTTCTGAAGCAACATCTACACTTTCTTGTGATGGTATTCTTTGTATGGTAGCTTCAGTTGGCACTTGACCATTACTCTCATGGGAAACACTTCCACTATCATGGGAATCCGATGGATTTTCATTGTTATCAGGACTATTTGTCACCTCTTCCTCAGATGTTTTCTTAGTTGCAATACTTATGGCATTATCTATAACTGAATCTACAATTTGTTTAGCAATTATTTTTGCTTCTAATACTTCGTCCATTTCCTCACCTTGTGTTTGTTCAACTTCTTTAACTTCTTCAGTTGCATTGTTAGGTGGGTCTTCTGATACATTACCATTAGGCATTTTGTGTGGTATTTCTGTTACTGTATTAGTGATTCCATTTGCTTCTGATTCAATGGCTTGATTCTCCATTTTCGTAAAAATAACATTCAGCATCTGTGTCAGGGTTGCTCTCGCTGTGGTTTGATTGATAAGGTTTTTGCTAGCAAGGTAGATGTTGTAGCATGTTCTGACAGCAAGGAGTACCGTGCCCTCGTGAACCTCGACATGTTGGCTTGTGATTACTGTTAGTAGTGCTTTAATTATTTGTAGCTGCACTCCCTCATCTGTCTGTGGTCCTGTGAAACAGCTGCAGATTGTTTCAACAATTCGGTCTATCAAAAGTTTCCTTGGAGTAGTTGAATCAGGAATGTTTCCAGTGAGATGGCCATACGCAATAAGTTTTTGTAAGCAGTCGAGAGCTGTCACCACTATCCTGGATGCCTTGCTCTGGCATGCCAGTTCGAATGGTAAGAAGTATTTTTCTGCTGTGATAATGTTGGAAGCGTCATTCTTAGGTAGAGGCAGAGTCCCTGACGTAGGACTCTCTGATGACTCAGGTTGACCTCCATTTATCAATTCAGTTTTGATTTCCTCTGCAAAGAAAAATAAAGTTTTTAAATTGTGCAATGGAATGTTGCTCACTAATGGCAATAAATAAATAAAGAATAGGCAATGTAATACTTATTTGAATTTACTGTATCTTTGAGGATAGGTAGTGATTAAAACTAATGTACTCAGATAAAAATTAATAGGTTTTTCAATAAGCTGTTATCAACTGTTGTTGTCCCCAATTTTCGTTATGATAATTTTAGATGTATAACAGGAAAACTCAAGGGCGGAAGTAAAGGCCTTGTTGAAAATTTAGTTCTTTAAGTTATATTTCGTAAAAGTGTATGCATATTTTGTAGGCAATCTTGAAATAACATGAACAATTAAATTAACATTATTCTTGTGTAAAGGTGATTCTGAGTTAAACAAAAAAGAAAATTGGTTTAAAAATGTTAAACTTTATATTCTGCATTTAAACATATATGAATTTGATGAAGTTGACCTTGGTTTTTATATTAAAGGAATAATACAAACATAAGTATAAGTAATAAGCATAAGAAGCATTAGACTCTACCATGACAATTTTAAATATTCTCGCTATTGCTAATGCCCATATTAATATTAGAAATGCATTCATCAAATATTCAAAAGTTGCATCATTAAATCAAATGACACACATAAAGTGTATTCACAGAATAATATTACACATCAAGTGTCTTGAAGACCGTAGGAATCAATGATAAAACAGGAAAACTACTTGAAAATCTTAATAGCACCACTATCTGTAATTTATCATATCTGAATCAATAACAGTTTTCGCTACATATTCCTTAAAACGGTGAAAAATTTCCTCATTTTGATATTGTTAAACAATTGTATCAACATAAAATTCATCATTTAATATTGAGCCTTCTGCCTACATACAGTAAGCATGAAAAGAACATACCTCTTTGATTGGGAAACCCCTTGAGAAATGCTTATTTTAGCTTCAATGTTTTCCTACTCAATCACAAATTAGTTACATTATGTAATTTTAACTTAACATCAAAAATTTACTTGCCAAATACATAACCTCCTCTGTTTAATGAAGTTGGTTATTTATAATGTGTCTCCTGCTGTATTGAGTGCCAAAACTATAAAATTACAGTTGCAGCTTTGCATATGGAGGTTATTTACATAATAAAGTACTCGGAGTCAATCCTACCATAAGTATACAGGAAGTGTGATTGCATACTAAGTTAGTCATTGTATGTTACAATGTTATTCAATCAATGGCCACCACACAGTGTCGTCTATTATTTTCGTAATCTATCTCTCTCACTTTGTAAAGTATCATTAGAATTTGTTATCAATGATACAATTTATTAGAACTGGGTATTTTATTTACGGTCAGAGGTAATTCTATGTCTTTACGTAGGCTAGTGGAGAGGTTTATGTCCAGCAGTGAACTGACCCAGGTTGTTGATGAAATGGGTTTATAAAAGCTTTGAAGAAATAATTTGTAATTACCATGTTTTTGTAAAAGAAGTTTCAGCTGTAGGAGTAGGAATACATTAGACATATTTAAACCACATTATTTTATATACAGAACAGTTATTAGTATCGTGACACTAATTGAAACTCGGTTTGTTACATTAGGCATGACAGCAACCTAGGTGTGATGTAATGTTTGGTAAAGTTTTGCATGTTCCTGTGATTCCATATCAACATGTATGCTCACCCAATAACAGTAAGAGGTATTTAGAAGTGAACATTCTTCATATTGCATACAATCACACTAGGTTATGTACAACCTATACACATTATTGGTTCCACATACACCACTGACATTTGATCCACTGCCTGGCTCGCTCGCTACTGTGTCGAAAACACTTCACAAGACACTATGATAACGCAAAGTAGGTTTCGACTTTTTAAACCAAGGTCAATACATTCACTATCTAATAAATTATCAATAACAATAAAACTATAGCATTGTAGATTTTAACTTAATTAGTGACAGGTGATAAATACATGTACTGTACAAAATGTATAACATATTATTACGTTATTGAATACTGTAAAATGACAGCAGGTCTTCGTCTTACCTAAAGCAACTTCGCAGGACTTCTTTAGTTGGCTGTGGTAGGACCTTTTTATGTCCTTGTCAGCCAAAATCTTTTCTAGTGCTCTGACTATAAACATTTCTTTAGTTTTCAAGTTGGTTTGCATCGTTATTTCATAAGTTGATCACTCCATTCGTTCCTATCGGAACCGACTTAGTTGCGCGGTGGTTTTATATTCATTTATATTATTTATTGAGGCACTGTTATATTGTTATCGTATTACTGTATACTCGTATCGAGACAGCACAAATGGAACATCACAAAACTTTAGGGAACTATAGATTTTTGTGAAATCATTTCTGCGAGACGGAGATTTCTTTCTACGATTCACACCTCATCACAAACATGTCAATTATAAAGGTGCGTTCGTAAATGTCACCGGATTACACAATCGTGTCGGAAGTTATTTTCGAAATTATTAGTTACTTTCTAGCACTTTAAATATACTAGAATATTAAATTGAATAAGAAACTGCTTCTACATTATTTTTGAATTGGTTACTGCTCATTAAAGTAGGGAATCTTAATTGATTTGATTTGATGCGTTCACATTAATTGGTTTTGACGGCTGGGTTGATTAAATATTGTACATTACGTCACCAGATGAAAAAAAAAAAAGAGAAACAGTATTTTAAGCCCTTGTTTTACATAATTATTGAATTAAAGTAAAACAACACGGCAGTTTCAATAAAAAATGTTACATTATTTATCGAATTAAAAAGTTTTTATAAATTTATTGCTAATTCTGCGTTTCGTTATTGTTATACCAAGTCTAGTAAAATAAAGGAGATTCAGTCAATTGTCATTTTTTATCTGTCTGTTGTGTCGCTGACGGACGAACTCGCTTGCGGTTAACCCGCTATTTACGTTAAAAATCGTAAAATTCTTCGTAAAAGAAGAGCTATTTTTTATTTTTTGTGATATCTTAAATTAGCCAACAAAATTGCTTCCACAATGACAGTGACGCGGGTCGCGGAGTCCCGCACCGAGTTCAAATTGAAGAGCTTACCAGACGATGCTATATCGAGCGTTAAATTCGCACCGAAATCCAATCAGTTTTTGCTGGTATCGTCGTGGGACTGTTCTGTGAGGCTGTACGATGTCACAACGAACACAGAACGCCATAAGTACAATCATGAATTGCCTGTCTTGGACGTTTGCTTCCGGGTGAGAATTCAGTTGTTTTGCACGCTTGTGTACTTGATCGTTGGCTTTACACTGCTAAAGTTATGTGGGCATGTCGCTTATCGTCTTATGTTACATATTAAAAATATATTTTACCATGTGGACAACAACTGCGACTAAGGAGGTAGTAAGTTTTTACCAGTACATACACATGATGTAAGCTTAGTTTATCTATGAAACAAGCATAAGTAATAGTTAAATTATAAATATTGAAATAGGGAATCACCAGTTATGTTGAGTCGAGCTTGTCTTGGCAATAGTCCAACTTTCCTAGATTTTGGTAACTCGTGGTAAAAGAGCTTTTAAAAGAGCTTTAAAACTTCCATGCTGCGTCAAAAAACTGCAAAAATAAACTTGCATGAATACTGTTTAACATCCACTAACCAATTTAACAATGACGTTAAAAACAAGAACACTATTCATTTGAAATACTAGATAGCTATTTAATTTCCTTTCAGGACGCGGTTCATACCTATAGCGGTGGCTTGGACCAGATACTTAAGATGTATGACCTCAATGCGAGTATGGAGACAACATTGGGTGAACATAAAGGTGCCATCCGATGTGTGGAGTTTGCTTCTGAAGTGAATGCCGTCCTTACTGGTAGCTGGGACGGTACCGTCAAGATGTGGGACAGCCGGGTACCAAATTGTGTTGGAACTTACAATCAAGGAAATGAGAGGGTAAGATTTAAGAGAAATTGATGCATGTTGATACAAATTTTACATTTAGTCCCTTATGTGCCAGTCAAACAATACAATGTATAAGCATAAAGCATAATATTCCCTATGCTGAGACATGTCTCGCTGTGAGAGGTTGGTAGACATTACCGGTCTTCAAATGAAAAGGAAAACTTAGAAATGTCACTTGGGATTCCCAAACAAATTGGAAATGTTTCTTGAGGTAAAGCAGGAGGAAGGGTAATTAGCAACCACTTGAACTTTATATGTAAATTAGAAGCAAATAAATTAATCTCATACAAAATTTGAAGACACTCTACTTGTGGCTTTATTAAATATTTATAGGTTTTATTAAATCGTCTTTTCCTGTACGCACGTACGTAGTCCACGATTCTACTCGTACTTATGCGCGTACTTACGCGCAGAATCCTGACTCTGCATCCTGAATCACCCGTTATACAACACAATCGTATAGTCACCGGCAAATAAGATGGCAAGATTTTGGCGTAGTGGGGGTAAGTTCGCGCATCGTACACTTAGTGGCACAAAAAAGTGGTAACTTTTATTGATCGTCATTATTCTATTGTTATTGCCATCATTTATATTTAATCATGTCTGTATAGAACAAAGTTAAAGAAGGGAGAGGAATTAAGTTTATTAGGAGTTATAAATAACGTGCATTTAAAATTCAAAAAAGTTTATATAAAAATAAAACAAAAATAACTAGTCGTCGTCACTATCCGTTAATAAAACTACCCTTGGCATCATATTGAAAGTCGCAATCGCAGAACACTATGGTTGTGTTCTGCAAGTGTTTGGTCAATGCTGTATGTTTTAAATTGTTCTTTTTCCAATTTTATTAATTTGTATAACTCTGGTTTGAGCATACTTTCCTCGTATGCTATGCCTTTTCAGGAACTCTATCCTAAATTTAAAAACAATAACAACACTTAAGTTTGACACAACAAAAACAAAGGGTTCAATTTTCGTGCACTGAAATGTAATCGGGAGCGAACGGGACGAAGGCGCGGTGCGGGAGGCAAGGGTCGACTGATGCACCAATCACGCGCTCGGATCGACGCTACCTCATACCCCGCGTCCCGCTTGACCACCAAAGAGACCTAAAAAACGACTTGTGCGCATCTAACGACTTTTGCCATCTTATTTGCCGGTGATTATACTTGTCGAAGAATTCAATGATAATGTAAATTTTATATCAGGAAATTTGTGGGATTATAATATGCACTAACTGGTTGCTGGGGCGAGGAAGAAGGGGCGGGTTTGCGCGGCCGCGGAAATCCCCTTCAAAACGGCGTGATTTCGTGCCCGTACTCCACGCTGGCCAAACTGATAATGTTAGCCATCGTTGTAAATGGTCTCTTCGTTTCGTCGTAAACACCTTGAAAAGAACAATTTTAGCGTTCTCAACAGCCATAAGTTTTTATAAAAACGGGAATCGGACCCGCAACAGGTTGCGGGTCCGATTCCCGCCTTGGGACAAATGTTTGTACGATCTACAAAGATTTGTTCCGGGTGTTCTGGGTATTTTCTATGTATAAAAAAATATCTATCCATGTAATGTATTGTATTAAGTATATCAGTCATCTAGTACCCATAACACAAGCTCTGCTTAGCTTGGGGCTAGATGATGCTGTGTCAATTGTCCTGCATTATTTATTTATTTATTTATTATTTTCAGGTATACACAATGAGCATAGTCGGCGAGAAATTCGTAGTAGGCACATCAGGCCGCAAGATCTTCGTATGGGACGTTAGAAACATGGGGCATGTTAACCAGAGACGCGAATCGTCTCTCAAGTATCAGACGCGGTGCATCCGAGTGTTCCCTAACAAGCAGGGATATGTCCTCAGCTCCATCGAAGGCAGGGTTGCTGTGGAGTATCTTGACAGTAATCCAGAGGTTCAGAAAAAGAAATACGCATTTAAGTGTCACCGGATTAAGGATGGTGGTGAGTATCAGAGCTTAGCCTGTGGATATAGAGATGAATGATATGGGAAAATTCATCAGCCACAATTTAAAAAACATATAGGTTATATCCCTAGTAGTAAATAGCTTTTAGAATTGTTATGTTGATAATAATTCGACGGCACCATTGGCGTTGTGGCTGAGCGATCGACTGCGCTTGGTGTCGTGGGTTCAATTCCCGTACGGAAGAAATATTTGTATGGCCTACAGCCTTTCTACAGGTAGTTGTTCCGAGTCTGGCTGATGTGAGTTTGAATATTTATAAATGAACCCACTGTACAGGAAAAATTCTCAGTGTGGGGCAATGTTTTCACAAAAAAAAGAAAGACTCCTGACTGAATTTCGGTCACGGCGGCCAATCTATGATGGCTGATAGATGGGACGGCAATCCAACACTTGCGCACCGAGGACTGGGGTCACTCACCCAACTTTCAAGCGAGCTACCGAGACTACGCTCAGGATTCGCGTTCGTGAACACAACACTATTGTATTGTATGACAGACCGATATCGTCAACTCCACTACTCTGATCTGATTTCGCGTTTGGGTGGGGCAATACCTCATTTGACCCACCCGACTATTAGATTGTGACTTTACTTGAGTAAAGGTAGACCCGGCCCTCCTACAAAAACCCCAATCATCTCCTTTAACATTTCTATCAAGATTGAGTAGCCAGTTTTTGCAATATATTGTAAAATAATTCTCTTTACAGGTCTCGAAAAAATCTACCCAGTGAATGCAATAAGTTTCCACTCTGTGTACAACACCTTCGCAACGGGTGGTTCCGATGGTTACGTCAACATCTGGGACGGTTTCAACAAGAAAAGACTGTGTCAGTTCCATAGATACAACACTGCGGTCTCGTCTCTAAGCTTCTCACACGACGGGTCAGCTTTAGCCATCGCATGCTCCCAACTTGACGAAACACAAATAGAGGATCCAAAACCAGAAGATACCATCTACATAAGATATGTGACGGACCAAGAAACGAAACCTAAATGAGAAGTGGATTATGCCCGTCAAGTCTGTTATTAAATGGCTGTTTCAAAGTGTGTGTAGCTTAAGGAACTGGTGAAATTGGACTCCTGAACTTTGACTGACGATATCAACGAATGATTCATTTCCACGTTGAGGAGCTAGATTTTTCATGATTGCTATGTGTGTCTGGATTTTTGCTCTGTCCATTGGAATCCAAGTGCCCCAATAATTAATCCTCATTTTACTAAGAATTTTGAATACTATGAACTAAGAATGTTTTGGATACTTGATTGCATAATAAGCCCAGTCTTTGTTATTTTACCCTTGTTCGAATAAAGTGTTCTACGCGTGAATCAGTACACACATGAATTACATTATAGTCTTATTGTTTCATAACACTTTTTAATTAAAATATTTGTAGGATTGTTTTTATAAATTTATTTTAAACATGATCAGTTTTCAAGCAGTCTGTTGAGAGTTGTCTTAGTACTGTAGTCAAGTATTTTTTATAATGTTTTCCTACGAGTAAGTTACATTTTAACAATTGTCTCCTCGCCCTTTACATTGACACCCCACGTAAACATTTCAACAAAATACTTCTAAGTACACTTAATGGCGGCCGAAATCTTGTACTTTTTATACATACAGCCTACTCAAGGTGTCAAAACGAATTTAATAATACCTCATTCGTTCAAATCCATCAAGTCACTAAACCTACAGAGCGTGCCAAAGAAATAGACTTGAAAGAAATATACATACACAAAAAACATTACTCTCTTTCGTGGGCAGTCGGGTACGCAAATGTACGTTATTAAAACACTCGAATATAACAACGTCGAAATGTACAAATGGAAAATACGCGCGTAGAATACTTTACCTAAGCCTATACCTATCCTACATCTATAAGTACTATGTATGAGTACCCAAGTAACCTGGATATTGTGTAGGAATGTTGACAGTTTTGTAAATAGCCTAAATAGCAATTTTGTACAATGGAGTAGGTACTGAATTTAAGCCATGTACAGACTGCCGGGTAGTAAGATCTTTGTGAACGAACCTTACAGTTCAATTAGGATAAATTTTAGTTGTAAGTGATTAATAAAAAGTAATTAAGTTTTATAAAGGTGTGTTTTGTATTATTTTACAAATGGTAATGATAAGCCTCTCGTCTCACTTGAAGTTAAGGGCTATGCAAGGAGATAATAGGCTACTCGACTACGACGTATCTAACCCATGTAGATACACATGCGCTGAACACTATCAATAATAGACTAACGAAGAATCCCGAGAGGGACATTAAAAACAAGTGAAAAATCGTTAATTGAAAGCAGTAGACTTTTTCTGTTGCACATTGCCCTATGTGTTGATCTTTCTGAAAAAGCGTATCATTTGTCTAGACGTCATTTTTGTAGTTGTGTCATTTGTTCAAATACAAAATAAAAGCTACAAAAAGTGCCTTGATAATCATCAGTTGCGCTCAATATAAATATTTTTAAAGCGCCTCATAACAAAATAATAGCCACGTTTTTCAGATCCACTGCTTGCAATGACTCACGGAGTCACGGATGTCTTTGTATCTCGAACAAAAGTGCGCTTTTATCAGCAAACTAAGAGCTGCGGAATGTGCACGCCATATAAGTGCATATTAAAAGCACACTGCATTGCTTTGAATTAACACATTCGCGAATACACAAGACGTGTGCGTCCGCTGTGTTTCGCAATTAAAATTTAAGAGCATTTATGCCGCTTTCTTTTGCGAAGGTTGGGACTTAACTTCTACGTAATGATAAGGGTGATTTTCCCGTGTTTTGTTGATAAAGGTAAGTTGGTAAGTATGAAAGCTCGGCCAGTCCAAATTGGCGCTCAAACAAAGCTAATGTTTGCGACCACCTAAAGGTTTCTTAGAAGATGTTATTATAAACGTTTGGTGCGTCAAACCAAACGAGTGTTAGTTGTTTACAGAGCACGTTTACTGCTGTTGTAATTATATTCTAGTATACCTTCGAATACTTGTTAATTGAGGAAGTTGTAGCTAATACGGTACTTCGATCATATGTTTGTTTAAACACGGTTTTCTTAAGTACGTTTCTCCTTATTGTTAAGTTTTAATAAGCGACAGTGTGATGTGGAATTAACTCGCAGCGTTATTATCTTACTAATTACACAGTTGTGAAGATATTACCTACGTTAGGTGAGGCGAGTATGGATGGATGTCTAAATAGAAATTACAGGCTTGGCATTTATAGCTATTTGACCAGCACTCGGCAGTTACCTTGTGTGTTGGTAGATATTAGAGAAAATTGCAGTTTAAGATATATAAATATTATAGGTACTATTCACAGTTGTTAGGCTTGTCTTGAAACGTGGGCGGTCTCAGAGTTGGAGTACGTGGCTTAGCTTAGTCCTCATTGTTACAGGTCATCATCTAATTGAGGCATCGATTAGGTTACCTTCCAATACCTAGATACAACCAGTATAACCATCTTATTCCCCATATAACTTTATTCTGCGTTTATTAATTAAAGGGTTTAATGTTTGCAGAGGCAAAGGCTCAGTTTCTAGAATGAAAGTTATCGTAAAATTAATGTGAGACACTAGACGCGCGTTAACAGCTGTGATTGGTTGAATTAACTTGCAATAGCCAATCGCGTCGCTTGCGTTGTGTTTTATTTGTGGTGCGTTGATAATTTCCTTCCACGAAACTGGTGTAAGCGAATCATGAATCCTAACTAATATTATGAATTACCGAATGATAGTTTGTTTGTTTTTTTTTTACGATTTACGCCTAATAAATTGTCATAAAATTGCATACATGTTGTCAGGGGTACAGAAAAAGATTTTGGGTACCTTTCATCCAGAAAAAAGTACATACTGTTACCAAGGGCTACTAGGTACACTATATTCTGAATTGGATTAGCAATATTTTTATGAAAAAAAGATTCTGTTCATAACCATAATAAAATAGTGCGTGTCAGCTCCGACGGGACTAGAGTTTAAAGTGTAAGTAATCGTCCGTTGGCGACCAGCACATGACGCTTTTAAGTTATCGTTTGTATCAATTTCACTTCTCCAAGAGCCTTAAATAAGTGAAAATCGATTCAAAACTTAAAAAATGTCGTTTTTCTGTGTTTTTCGATCACACAAAAATGTTAAGTTCGACCTAATAAACAATTTTTTGCATTCTGTGGTCTGTGAAGTGACGATGGAAGTCACCGCGCCCAGCTATCTGTCGCGAAAACATTACGGTATCGTGATTCATTACACTTTGTTTATCAGACGGGTCAGGTGGTCGAGTAGCAACAGCTCCGGCATTGGGAGGATGTTAACTAAACACGTCATGAATAAAATTAAGCCTACAATTTTTTGTAAATGTGTATGATCTTTTTTGATTAGATGATTCAGAGGATCACTCAAAATGGCAGCATAGATAGAGATAGATATTCGATCAGACAATCGATTCTGTAAAAATCTTCCTGTTAAAACTTGGGTGCAAAAAGCGGTGAAATAACTTAAGTACTGGCTGGGTGACGCCGCACTCCGCCAGCTTACGAGTACTACTAGTACAAACTAAACTTAAATTCGAGAATTGACATCTCTTTCGTCAGAAAGAGGTGTCAATTCTCGAATTTAAGTTTTCGAAATGCCGTCTTTTTCTGGAGCTAGCGCCAGAAAAAGATGGCAGTTGTTATGTACTTATTAAGAGATATCAAATTAGTTTATGCCTTGAACTTGTCCACGCTTTTGGTCGATACTTTTATAATGTTAATTGTCTTTGTTTTTAAGTTTCAGTTCACCATAAATTGAAGATTAAAAATTGCTCTTAAAAATGTTCGTCCCTTTCTAGTTTAAGTATTTAGAAAGAGTTGAAAGTACTCTCAATTTAGTTGAGCAAGTTAACGAGGCAATCGGCATCATTATCTCTCTTTCATTTATGCTGGTTGAAAAAAAAGTATTATCTTTTTCCAGCGCTTAATTCAGCACTTTCCGCTTAATAGCCACGGCACATGCGTGGGCGGCTAACCTACGACTCGGCGACTTCGGATCTACTCCACTACTACCAAGATAAAGTATTTTATATTGTACATTTATAATATATGAGTAGTGATAGAAAAATGTCGGTAAGAGCTTGGGAACTTTGCTCGTCCCAAAGTTCTCGTGTGGAAAGAAGGACTTGCTTGCGTCACCTTCTATTTATCTTTGATCGTCATAGAATATGTATGTTTCTACTAAAATATAGCTTTAAATATAGAATTAGATAAAAAATGAATCATTGAAAAATTGTAAAACTACCTATCCTTACCTAATAATTTAGAGCGGTTTACAACTCTTAAATCGCCCTAAACTTTCCCGATCCCACCCTGAATAACCCATGTATTTTAACGGGCGTTTTCTGGGTAATTAGGTATGCAAATGTACCTGCAGAGGCCTGCACATCAAGCTACCCCAAACTGTAAAATTTCATAGATTTTTTTCAACTCAACTACAAAAGAATACGGTTCATGTTCAATGGGGAAATTTGACAGTTTGGGATAGATTGATGTGCTGGCGTCTGTACTTAAACCTAACTCCATTCAACTGTGCGTGTCATATAGGTAAACATAGCGTTATCGTGTAGGTTACAGTGTCCCGGTTGTTACAAGATGCTAAGTCAACATCTTAATTAGTCGTAAGACCAGAAAACTAGCTGTTCTAGTATTCAATTCTGGATATTAGCAACATCCTAGGTAATTATTGGCGTTGATACCTTATATTGCTATCTTTAAGCGTAACCCATGACCTGCTGCAACGTCTGGCGATATGAGCGATAGGGTGTAAAGTTCCTCATTCACCATTGAAAAGGGAGGATCCTCCAAACAAACGGGTGTTGTCTGTTGGGCTACTGCCCAACGGTTGTTGTCGGGTACTATATATCTTATATATAAAATTCTCGTGTCACAATGTTCGTTCCCATACTCCTCCGAAACGGCTTGACCGATTCTTATGAAATTTTGTGTGCATATTGGGTAGGTCTGAGAATCGGCCAACATCTATTTTTCATACCCCTAAGTGATGAGGGTGGTCCACCCCAACATCTTATATGGCAAAACAACGTTTGCTGGGTCAACTAGTATATATATTATTATATATATTCAATCGCGCAGATAACCTTAATATCGTGATATAGGATACGTCAGTTCTTAGTTCGTTTGTGGCGAGATAGATGTCGCTACACTACTATTCAATGTGAAACCTTACTGGTAGATACTGGTACCTATCTTACCTACTTATATTCTACGTAAAATGATAATTAAAACTAGGTTTTCTACATAGCTCCGCACCTTCTTTCAGGTGCTTCATTGAAATGTGCAAATAAGTACATTTTGATGCAAGTTTGTCATTGCAATCGGGGCCAAAGGCGTAATGGACCAACGAATGTAATTAGAAATTCATTACACACTCGTCTCCATCTTATGTCTCTCTCTTCCGTTAAACAACGCTTTACAACGCACTTGTAGGGAGAAAAAAATAACTTAAACATTTTTTTGCAACAAATAAGCATTTGAGAATAATGGCTCGTGGATTAATCCAAAATACTCGTAGGTGGAATTTTAGTCTGTCTTCACCCATAACATCGAGCCTAAATCATATTACGTAGCTCTAGCGTTTACTCAGCATTCTCAAGGGGCTCAAGATCAACACCATTACGGTATTAACGGGCACATAACATGACTCCCCATTTTTAATTACAATAAACAAACTAAATACACCTTATCCACACAGCTACTGCAACTCCCAGTACAAGTAGCCAGGTATCCCAGCGTTATCATTAGTATATGCGCGTTAGATAGTGCGCCATTGAACGTGTTTACATACGATCATTGCATTCCTGCCACGTCGTAGAAACAACGGTTAGTAACGTGTTAATTGCAAAACATTAAGCTTATAAATGCGTCACTATCTGGGCTTAATCTTCATTAGAGGTAACACCTATATCATGATAGCTTGAAGTGTGGGCGAAGTTATTGAGTGGAGTTAGGAGTGTGAGAATGTCCTGTGAGGTATTGGGAAGCCTTTCTATAAAGGCATGGTATATTTCGCAATGGAAGCTTTTTCCTTTGTCAGAGAGATTATCTTTAAGGAAACCACGTTAATAGTTATGTTTGTCAATTTCAAACAAAACTCTTCAACTAAGATTACTTTTCTCCTTACGATTCCGCTGTCACGGTCCAAACATTTCCCAGTCCTGAAATAGAAAATCCTCTTTGTTTTTCGTCTGCTATTTCCCCAAAATAAGTTAGCTATATTCCCAGCGAATCAGCAAAAAGCAATTATCTTTTAGTTGATAACGAGGTGTGTACCCTCGTAAATCCAGTAGAAGGGAGAATAGATATGACACATATACTAAACATCGAAAACAAAAAAAACTATAATGATAGAAGTACAAAAGAAAAAAAAAATTATATGCTTCGCCAAATCGGTCCAGCTCAGCAAAAATGTCAGACAACTTGTGTCTGACGCTGGTTTTTGACCTGAAGTTGTGACATGTCACGGACGGTCATCAGTCCTATAGTAAGATGATATGAGTACGTGAAATAAATAATTCAATACATAGGTATAGTGTGATGTCAGTAAACGCGACGTATGTGTGTGTGACGAACAGAGAATTAAAAAATGTATTAAAAATGAAAATAAAATACGGACGACTACAAACCATTGTACGTCTACAGTTAACTAAAATGGAGCTTCATCGGAACAAATGTGTCCCATCTAGCCATTGGTTGAGGCCCTACATCTTCATTAGAGCTAACGCCCTGAACCTATCTTGTGATTAACTGAAGTGTGGGCGACATAATTAAGTGAGGAGCTGATTGTGACCTGTGGATGTTCCAGGTAGCAATGAGAGGTGTCAGTGGACCAAATTACCACTTTAAACAGGCCAGACATTTTCCGTAAGTAGACGTCGGCTTGGTCGTGATGTGTATGGTGTAGGATTACCTACTAGATTTTTTTTATCAACTGCAAGAAAAGGAGGAAGTTGTGCATTTCTTTTCGCATGCGTACACCAATTTCTACCTGATCACTGGGTCGATTTACGTAATTCTTTATTGGTAGAGGAAGCTTGCCTTGGTCCCGTATAAATTTATAATGCTTTATTATTCACCTTCAATAGCAGATTTTGATTCAGATTCTATGTTGATGATGTTATTGTGTTGACATAGGTAGTATTTAAGTAAGTAGTCGTCATGAATTTGGTGGAGTATTGTAACTATGAAGGAAAAAAATATAATTTATAATATAATTTAATTTTTATAATTTAAAATATAATTTAATATAATTTTTCACTTTAAATGGTTTTTCGAATTTGGTCATTTTTGTGAAAAGTTTTTCACACTTTTTTTCATGTATCTAATAAGGTGGTACAGGAACCAATCTATATATTTGCCATTGCAGACTGCAGACAGCATGGGCGTTAGAGACATCATTTTGGATCATTGTAATTCTTTCAATACAGCGCGGCGGCTTCCCCAAACTAATGCCAACTGAGGCGTGCGACAGTGTGTTTAGACTTAAATAATTCTTGTTACACACTTATCTTGCTAACTGAATACAATGTGACCTTCGCAAGCCTCAGTGGTTCGTTAAAAACACTTGTGACTTGACGCTGTAGTGACCGTATAATGCTTACACTTACCTAGATGTGTTTGCGCACTTGATCGCTGTCGATGAGCTTTGTTTTTGAGGTTTTGCAAGACATAAATATCAGTTGCCTAGTCGGGCTAGAATGATTCTCCAATTCTTGTGTCACCATAATCTGCGTAGCCCAACTATGTAGGGTTCAGCTTCCAGTCTTACCGAATGCAGCTGAATACCGGTGTCTAACATGGAGCGACTGCCTATCTGACCTCCACGTCCCAATTTCTGGCTAAAACGATAACCCTTGGTAAGATTGGTGGTGAGACTTTCGGGCTTCTGACTACCTGTAACAACTATCAAAAATCTACAAATGACAGTCGGGATCAACAGCTTAATGTGCTTTCCGAGGCATGGAGGATTCTCGATATGTAATGAACGGACATCCATCTACAGACTGACCTCGACAAGCGTAGTTTAACCTTCGATCGACCCGTGCGGCTGTTTTTATTCAGCCACTAGCTCCGAGTCAGTGAGTTTGGTGGTCACAAAACTAGCTGTGTGCGTTTTGTTGAGTTGGGCAATAGTCTTTGGTTTGGCGGACAAATGTTCGGTACCGACAGTCGAGGTCGAGGAGGTTATGAAGGCCCTATGTGTGAAGGCATCCGTTATCCTGAGCTAAAACTGGAGTTTCATGTAGTGATAGTAATTCAATAGAAATCTAAAATAATGACTAGACTCTTTGGCTGATTTCTATAGATCGAAGTCCCTATTAGTAAGTATCGTTGGTCCTAAAGGTATAACAATACCAGCCTGTTACTGTCCCACTGAAGGGCAAAGACGTCTTCTCATACAGAGAAGGCAGGTGCTTAACCACTACGCTCGTTCAAGACGGGTTGGCCATTTAAAACTTATAATTATTATGGTTTCTTGACGTTTTCCTTCACTTATTTCAGTGATGTAATATAAACTTAAAAAGTACATATGAAATGAAAAAGTCACATAGGGACCTGCCCAGATTTGAACTCACAACCTCATGCATGAGTATCGAGACTTTAATTAGTGGGCCATCACGATATGAGGTTGTAGGTATCATTTTGTAGGTACGATGTAGACAAACCCACTTTGATTCTGAAATCATGAAGTAATCAATTCTCGCTACAGCCTCAAGTTGTAATATATTCGTATAAGTTCCTACCGTATGTACTCGTGAACACTCGAGGTCTCTGTCTGAATATTATTGTAACATCACAAATTATCTCACAATGCAGAGACAAGCTAGAGTAGAGACAAAAACAACAATGGCTCATAACTTGAGCGATAGGGTGACAAGGTATTATAAGATTAGAGTCAAATGTGACGTTTGGTTTTTTTAACAGTTTTTTTTCATAACATGAAAGGATTTTCACTGTTGTACAATCATGTTTTCTTCTGTTGACATCACATCATAGCAAAGCTCTACAACACTGACTGTCAAATATTTGTTGATGTTTAAGAAAAGACAACTTGTTATATAGTATTGTGATTGCAGTAGGATTCCTTTGGGTATAATGAGACCAGATGAGACACTATTTTTTGTAAAAACAAAAGAATGTTCTCGCGTTCAAAATATAAGACTAGATAAATCTATGCACCAAGTCGTATGAATGTGTCCTCCTATAAAAGCCCAAAACCGCAGTCACAGTACAAAGCCCAGTCGAGTCCAGTCATCGTGCCTGGGAATCGCACTTATTACTCGCACCCGATCTTCAACCGACACTTGTGGATCTCGAAACACAGGCCGATGTCGAATCAGCCACTCGTCCAACTTTCCCATCTCGAGTGCCCTCCACAACGAATATCTAATGAATACATACAAAATAAATATGATAACAATTGTTTTATAAAAATGTACACTTTCACGCGTGGGTGAACGAAAATATAGATACAAGTGTGCGTGTTAGATCATTTGTTTGGCGAATCGAAAGTGGTGCCTTTTTAATTTTAAGTAGCGGTCTGCTTGAGGCGTGGGCGGGGTTAGGATTCGATATCTAATTTGACGGAGCAGGTTTAGCGTTAAAAACAATTCGGTCAAGGAGGTGATGAGTCTCATTTCCATAGTTTAGATCAGATCTAAACTATGGAAATGAGACTCATCACCTCCAGATTCTGGTAGGTATCTGTCTGTATTTATTTCACAATATCTTCCTGGTCACAGAGGAAAATCAAAAATATTAACCAACTCATCATCATCTGCCTAGCCTTTTCTCAACGAAGTTAGGGTTGGGTATCAGTCTAACCGGATGCAGCTGAATATCAGTATTTTACATTGAACGACTGCCTATCTTACCTCCACAACCCAGTTACCGGGCAACACGATATCTTATGGTAAGACCGGCTTTCAGACTTACGGGCTTCTGAATTATACCCGTAACGACTCAAAGATCCAACCGGGACCAACAGCTTAACGTGCTTTTCGAAGTACGTAGGGGTCTCGGGATATAATGAATTGACAACCATTCACCCTGTTATTAACAATAAAATTTGACCCACGAGGCCCTAGACATATTAATCACGGACCTCTTCTAATTCTCTTATATCAACAATGACAATTTTTAAGCACGCCTAAGATTTCTTAAACATCTCTCTAATAACAGTTATTGTTACAAGTGCCTCTCTGACTGAAGACAGTAATCAATTACATCTTTCGTGTAGTGAATTAACAGGAGCCACATTCAGAAGCCATGAAATTATGAAATATAACATCCTCCGAGCAGGCACCGGCGCGCGGCGTACGCAGGCTACTGCACTAAATATCGGCTAACAATAGCAATAAATAACAGAGCAGCCACGTCACAACCACTGAATAATATGTCCCGTTGTGTTCTGACAATAAAGCACTTTCTCACGTGCAATGACAAATAGCGAGTGAATTAATACCAACTCGATTTTGTACGAATAAATCAAATGTTGAGCAGGCCGCGGCAGGTTGTTTTGACCGGCACACATTACCATGTAACCTTTGCAGTCTTCTTGACCTTTATCGCGACGCAATAAGGTTGTATTATTAAAAAAACAACGACATTTTACAATGAAATCTGAAGTGCTACCAGCTATATTAGTCTTGCGTTCATCATGACTCTTGTGTTTTTCTATTTAAGGGTTGTTTCAGTTTGTTTCAAGTCAAATGAGGTTTTATAGTGTTAAATATACGCGTTCGTAGGAGGATGTTATTGCTCAGTGTCTTCGACATCGTGTAGGGATGGGAGCTTATCGGCGAGGTGATTTACTTAAGCAGTTATGGCGAAGATGATATATTTAAGCTTTAATGGTATGTGTTGTATTTTTCTAGGCTCTTGATTCTGTGACATATAATGTTGAGAAAAAATTAGTGTTGGACAGATTTACTGTAGTTACCAGTCTAGTAATCAAAACTATATAACTATATGACTTCGAAACATTAGGATTTCCTAGCACATCAAATAGGAATGCGTTGGGGTTTACTAGCATTTGGAATTAGCATTCTGAGTACAGCATGCTACACGTCAGTGGTAACAAAACCATTATAAGCTGGCCTCTTATACCATTGGAACAACATGCACTCGTCAGCTCTTTTATGTATGTATTACAAGTAGCAGTTTTCTTCATAGGATAGGTACAACTTATTCATGGCAATTTAACTCATGACTTTTCTTCTGCAAATAAACGTTATTAAATCCATTTTTGTAGTCGTCGGCACATCCCTAGTGTTCGCACAGGGTGTCCCCAGACAAATGTGTTGGAAGTTTAACAAGTGGTGTGCACAATTACGAACACTGCAGTCGGGGGTTAATAGTCTCAATAATTTGACATATTGGGTGGTCGCCCCGCCCGCGCCGCCGCCCGGGCCGGCGCGTACTCGATGCGATTCATAAGAGATTGGATACTTTGGAGTTAGATAACTTTTGTGGTTACTCATAGGTTATTTGAGCCTAATATGGACCATCAATATTTAAAAAAATACGTGATTTTGGTGTATCTGTGTATCTTTTACAAATATAACAGATATTATTCATATAAATATCTGTTATTTTTGTAAAAGATACAGTATTATATATCAGTGCGATATCAGTGTTACTGTGTCTCTTAGTCTCTTACATGTATACTACCACTTCGGCCGCGCCTTCGTCCCGTCTGAGTGGGATTCGTAATTTTCCATTCGAACTTAAACATACTACCCCCTTTAAAACGTAGTTTTGTAAATAAAATAAAGGTCATGTTACTTGCTGATAATTTAACTTACTAAGGGTGAAATAATTAAAAAAAAAATCAAATCGTTTGAGTAGTTTTGGGTTTTTTCATTACAAACATACATAGGTACAAACAAACAAATCTTTCTTCTTAATAAAACAATATTTTCATGTTTATAAGAACATGCCACTTTTTCCTTGGAAGCAATAGCTTTCTGATGAAAATACAATTCATCAAAACTGGAGGACAAGTAGGTACATAATTGCCTCCAACCAGGCACAAATCCTGACTCCGTGCTGCTACTGAGAAATGCCAGTTGGAATAACCCAAAAATACTTTAATACTTGGCCCGGCCCATTAATCGACCCCAGGACCTCATTCTCGCTTGAAACTGCTAGACCAACAAGTCCATCCCTAGTGAACAAGTATATCTAACACTTTAAAAGCACGCTAACAGCTTGTCTTCACTTGAAGGTACTGATTTCCTACGTTACCTTTAGTGTCGAAATCAGATAAGAAAGCTTGCTGTAACTGGCCCTAGGAGAGTGCGTACAAAAGTTTATATCTAGCTTATAGCGATTTTCCCATTCAATTCATCTTTGCAATTGAATAAAATTGATGTGTCTGTTTGTAATGTCAAAATAACAGCTTTTTACTAAATGCATATGAAAGTATTTATGGTAGTTATACCAAAAAAACCTATTTTTTTCATTTTCGTCTGTCTGTTTGTTTGGGGTAATCTCCAAAACGGCTTGACCGATTTTCACCTGGCTTTCACTGCCAGATTACTGTTGTTCTAATGAAGAACTTAATCTAGCTTTAGAAAACATTTTAGGATTCCGCGAAAGAAAATAAACCTTTCTATTTTGTTAATTTCCTCGCAGACAAAGTCGCGACGAGCTAGAAGCACAGCGAGTTAATCATAAAGGCAGTAAGATCTACTAATAAAGGCGACACTTAAGTATTACTTGACATTACTGCTAAGTTTGACTGATACTAGGAAATACCACGAGATCACGGAAGCACATATTAAGGTCGATCTCGGATCATGAACTTTACAATATGTGTGTAGTCCGATATGCAAACAGATAAAACTTTATTAGATGCGACGTATAGGTGATATAAAGGTGCAACTACACAGTGCTCGATCGAAAAATTTACGAAACGTCGATCTACATGAACGATCGTTTATTATCTCTCGCTTCGCCTTCCAGGCACCTCAATCTCTCCCTCTTTGGCTCGTTTAATGCTATTTGATTTGGGGTCGGCTCTCTTCGTAATTTTTCGCCTGACGACCTGTCTGTACTCTCGATGCCAATTAAACACATTCGGTAGATAACTCGTGTTTAGGCTAAAATTCATCAATTACTGCTGGAGTCAATAGCATTATCGTTTACTCCTGCAGCTATACCTGCGTTTGCAATTTAGCTTAAAAAAATGTAAACAAAAATGTATTATTGGAATAATTGTAAGTTTTACCGAAGTACGGTGTGCGTAAAACCTTTTCAATAGTACGCCATCGAGAAAACCACTTAATTTACACAGATATAAAGTTCACATTTGTTTAAGTATTAATAACATCAACTTTAAATATGAATTTGAATATGGAATAAAAGAAAGACTTTCTTGTCTATGGGTCTGTTCGATCGACGTCGATCAACGGTCGTCTAGGTGCACCTTTAGGCGCGAAGTATAGGTGACATTTTACAGTAATGGCCGCCATAAAGCGTCCAGCTGTGACATGCGAGCTCTAATTAGTTTTACAGCGCCGGTGACATCACTCGATATTGATGCCATAAAATATTAATTCAATTTGAGTGTTTCAACGGTTTGGACAACGGAGGTTTTGGTTTGCTTTTTTTTCTTTGTTTGAATTTAAAGTGTTTTTATCTGTGTCGTAAAGAGTAGGATTTTATTGATATCATTTTTCTGGGAAATTATAGTATGTGTTATTATATAGGTAAAATAGGTACTGAGCAGCCAAAAGCACAAAAATGTTAAGAATACGCCAGTATATCAAAATAAAATTGTCATTTTACTAAATCTAATTTTCAGTATAATTTCAATTTTATTTGAGAAGTTTCGCTCATACTTAGCTTTTAGACACAAGGAATAAATGAATGAATTTATTCATGTAATGATTATTAAGTGAGTTTGGAAAAAATCTACCACATGTTATGCTATGGTATGGGGTCTATGGTGAAGCAGACGACCGGCTACTATACATGTGTTTTTAAATATATACAGAACTCGACGACACAACTGATCTTTGACGTGTCTTGAATTCATATCGTCTGAATATTTTAACACTTCGATAGAGAATTAAAATAGATAAAAAAACATGTTTTGTGACAGAATGGATGTACGGAGGGAGTAAACATGCCAATAAATTGGTTAGCACTTATTCGACGGATTCCGATTTAGATATTAAAAGTACAAAAGAAAAATAACTTTGGAATTCTTGTGAATCGTGAATAACAGGGTGCCAAGGACAGAGGATGAATTTGTGATTTTAAGATGATCCATCATTCCAAGGTCATCATTCAATTATCTACATTGACATGTTAATGTCAAAAGGCACAGAAAGGGGAGCAGGGGTGTTTAAGACGTTTGTGGCAAAAAGGTACGGTTTTATCGCCCAAACTGTGATAAAATTTGTGACTCAAGCCATGTCACAGAAGCCGTGATCACCCCCATGGAGTCGATTGCAGTATAAATAATATAAGAGATTAAGAAACATAGTTGTAACCGAAATCATTTTTCTTTTTCTTTTTATTTTGTCGAATATTTTACAAAATAACGACATTAAAACAAATGATTACAATTTGACAAAACATGCAAATAAAAGTAGGTTAATATAAAAGTCAAGATTAGTATTAAATTCAACTTAAAAAAAAGTTGTTCTAGATCTAAAATAATTTGTAAAATAATTTTATTAATTTGTAAATGAGTGCAATAAATCAATTTCAAGATTCAATATCTTTAGAATAAACTGATCGTTTCGACTTAGCTGTAATTGATTATACTGTAATTAATGTAATTTTATTTTATAACATCGTGATTCCATATTGAGGAAGACTGACTAATTCTGCATTCGCAATAACTGTCAATTTGTTGGTTTTATTACGAATCTGGATCATAATAATGTTGAAAATATGGTCGGATTTAAAAATCATCATAATGAATGCTAATGGAACAGATTGACGATCTGTCAAAAACTTAAAACCCAAAATGTTGGAGATGCCTGGTTGGAAATTTTCAGCAGACTTGCAACCATGTTGAAACACTATTTAGAAGGTTTGGTAATCGACTCGTACCACGTGCATGTTTGCCTGTCGACAATTTCTCCAAAACTACTGAGCCTATTATGATGATTGTGACTCTAACGTAATCTGCGTAAATGTGTAATTTAATACATAACAACTTACATTAACCAACCTACCTTCTTCAGGACGTAGAGTTATGGGTACAGAAGCGAAGAGTGGATTTGTACTTATGGGAACCTTAAGCAAAAACTGTTAGATTGATAGACTGTAGATAAATAGATATAACACAAAACATAACATCATGCCTGTATTCCCGGAAGGGTTGGGCACAAGTGTGCCTACAGTACACACACATTTCACCAGTTATGTTTATAAATCCCATACAATAGGGGTGAGTATATTGCCATAAACCGGGTACATATCCAGAGTCCGGGCTGCTACTGAGAAGTTCCTTATGAAAGATATCCCAATATAACATTGTTCGACCCGGGAATCGAACCCAATACCCCATGCTTAGCAGTCGCTAGCAGTATAACACAAAAGTAAAGTTAAAATGTCATTTTTTTGTTTTAAGATGTATCGAATCGGGGCGGGGCGAGACTGTGTCTAACTGTGTACTTTAATAATATTATTAGGCTGTGTACTGTAACTGTGTACTATTTAATAGTAATAGTAAATTGGTTGCACTAAAGGGATGTCGCATTAATCGAGTTGTATGGCACGGTTGGCGCAGTGGCTATACGATTGGCTGCTGCGCCGCGTGTCGTGGGTTCGATTCCCGCATGGAACAAATATTTGAATGGCCTACAGGTAGTTGTTCCGGGTCTGGCTGTTTGTTTATGTGAGTTTCAATGTTTGTACACGACACAGGAGTAGTTCCTAGTGTGGGGCAACGGTTTTATTAAAAAAAAATGTATAGGTATGCAGGATTTTGTTTCACATTCAAAATCCATTTTTAGTCATTTAATAACCAAACGTTAATGAATTGACGACACAAATCCAACTGTTGAAATGTTAATCAATAATGCAAACAAAAAAAACTGGGTTTGATTAATTTAAAGGTCGATTTGTTACTAAAGGTACAACTTGTACCGTGTCTGTCTGTGTGTGCACGTTGTTCTTCGTAACTACGCAACAGATTTTAATACGGTTTTTAGTATAAATTTGAGAATTTGTAACACAAAGTTTGTGTGTACGTTACATTAATATTGAACTTATATATTCGAGCCGTTTAGGGTTGAAACACTAGGTGCATGGGGTCCGTTTGCTCATCTAGTTTTTCGGGACATCGCCAAGTTGGCTCTTCACGTGAACAGACTGGCTTTTTTTTTGGCATGCCAATGCTGCCAGTCATTTGGGCACTTTTCCCGTTGACAGCTATGCGGCAGATTTTTTATGCCCTATGATTCTTTCCCTTTTTACCTGTATATAACTAAAATATCTAGTTGATAAATAATATGAAACTTAAGCAAAATCAAAAAATATTGTTGTTTTGTGAAGTCGTAAAAACCATGCCAAACAGGGGCGGGTCGCTAGTAATAAATAAATTGTTGATGATTATTACAACACAATTATATTTGTCACTGCTGCCAGATGATGTAACTTAAATACCGATAACCTTTCCAGCCAGAATATCTGTGCTATTCTTGTCTGGTAGATACGGAAAAGATCCTGACATTTATAGCTGGTTTGATAGCCGGGTTTGCTGGCGGTAGCATGCAGCAGCACTCATGGATTCTCTTGAGTGTAGGTACCACATTACACCCGAGAGGTGAGGTCCGTCAGCAGTAAACTCATCCAAAATTAAAAATAAACAAAATTCATTTATTCAAATTAGGCTGACAATCAGCACTTTTCGAACGTCAAAACGATTACATAAGTCAGTCCCCCAAAAGCCCACCCTTCACCGCTTCCTAGTGTTTTTGCTGGGATGAAGAAGTAGTGGAACAAACTTCCCAGCAACACATCTGTCTGACAAGTTTGAAGAACTTGAATTTATACAATATAAGTCAAATTTAATAATATAAATCATTAAACTAAATAGCACACACCCAAACACAATATGCCAAAAATAAAAACTAATAAATACGCAAAAATATATAAATAAAAAGATGTAAAGGGCGTGCCCGCTGACATGTGCAATGCTGGATTTTATCCATAGGGCTGTGACTAAAGTTATTACATACATCCAGATCGCTGGATCACTTAAGTCATCCACTGCTTGGCCAAAAACCGCGCTTGTCGCGTCACTTGTCCATCGCAAGTCGCTTTTGCCTTACACCTATGTCTCAGGTCGCAACCTGTCTTTTATTATCTCCACCGATACGAAGCTGCTCTATAAACCGAGTCCTATCTATCATTTTCTTGCAGCGCCGGCATTTTGATAACACCATAGATTTACGACCGGCTTACGAACCTATCTTAATAGACACAAAACAAAATAAGAGATATCTCAGCACATTGTTGCGGATACTTTGTTGTTAAATACTGAATTTTGCCGCGATTGTGGAGCTTTATTGCCCCTTATTTGAGAGTGAAGACGTATGATACTTCGGTATCTAATGTAGGAGGAAGGTGGTATCCTTCATCCATGAAATTCTACACTCACGTCGAAAGCAAGCGAGGAGGAACTTAGTCTGACATATACCAATTGGAAACTAAAGAAAGAAGACGTTTTGATGTTAATAAATGACATTAAATACAAGAAGAGTGACGGCCCCGTGAATTTATACCAATACAGAGCACTCATTTTTACTGCAACGTGGATCAAGGGTACGTCATTAATTCAATCTTCGACGAGCTCTGTAGCGTGAGGATACATTACACATTTTGTTCAACCTGTACCTTTAATAGCTATCAAAAATATCGCCCTAGATTTCACCCCGATTTACGCGAAAGATTAACCTGCGTTAATTAACTGTAAAGATAAGTTAGACAACGCAACATAAGGTGCTATTATAAACGAGTCACCTTATTACTCAGGCTTGCAACCGATAAAACACAGAGTCGCGTATACCCTGAGACCAAGATAAAACCTTCTTAGTTCACAGTATATATCCTCTTAATATTTTTTCCTATATATCCCATTATCTTCACAGGTTCACGTAACAAGACCAACTTTTCAACTTCAAGTTAAGAACGTTGTAAATTGTACGCATTTATAGAGGCTATGCGCGCCCTGGGTGGCGAGCTAAAACCACCGAAAACTTTATTGCCCCTGAAATGACCGGTGAAACTTTATAGCTAAGTGAATAAGGGTGGGATTCTTTTGATACTCTGTTAATCTAGCTGCATATTTATCATGGTGTATGGAAGTAAGTTTCAGAAAGGATTATGGCTATTGTAAATCTATCTGTGTGCTAATGACTGTGGTCGCGGATTAGGTCGATACTCGCAAGTTTTTTTTACCGATTTATTGCTTAACGCCTTGTTATTGTCGAGAAATTTCGATTGTAAAGGAAAAGTGTGTTGTCGTCTTTATTGCGTGTACGCACGGGTGTAAAATTGTAATTTGACGGCGGGTCTTAATGTGTCAATGTGTCATTGTTCCCTTTGATCGACCGCAGTGATTGATTGTGAGCTGTTTGGCGTGTAAATCTTTTTGGAACTATCGTGAGCTCTTATATTTTATAGATATCTACTTATTTCCTGTATTGCAAGCCTTTGAGGTCTAAGATATTCATAAATGATAAGGTGTAAACACTCCCAGTAACTTTTTACTAGTCATTTTGTGAAAGCTACAAGTGTAATTATAAAGATTTATGCAATTATTTCGATACAGGATGTTCACGTTCACAAACAAGACATTTAAAATGATAAGACTAATTAATTAATGTTCTTTTAAGCACAAAATCTTTTTCATTTCTTTTATAACAAATTAACTTGAGTTCCATTTTATTTTTTTAAACTAATAATACAGATATACAAAGATTGTAAGACGAGATCCTGGTTTATTAATCCTTTAACGAGATATCTTATTAACGCATTAATAAGACAAATGTAGCATAATGTGAACTGACAGCGGCCATTACTACCAATCGTACGAACTTGTGCATTCATCAGCGGAAGAAAAATAAAGCTTACAGAATGGCAAGGGCTAATAAATACGAGTAAGTACGCTGTGAAGCATGAACTTGTTGGTACATTTTGGTATAGGATACCGTTTGTTGGTTCTATCAGATAATAAGTTATGGCTAAGTTACGTTATAAAACCTTTTTTTAATTCGAGGTAGAAAATCCTCATGTATGTCCTCCGCCCTGTGGGGGGCGAAGGGGTCTGTCAGACTCATACTGACTAAAAACCACCCCAGTGTTCCGTGTCACACCTACGCCGGGGGTCCTAAAACAACCTAAAACCTCATAATCAAAATTAAAGATTATTTGTTCAAATTAGGCTTAGGGATAGGTCCTAAAAAGGCCACTACGTTTTAGTGCTTTTGCTGGAAAGCGGTGGTGCAACATACGCAACCAGCAACGCAAAGCAATGATAAGTTAGAAGGGTTTGATTCTGTACAATGAAATGCTAATTTTGTTTTATAGTTCCACCCCTGTCTGACCCCGCGGGGAGTACAGGCGCGATATAACGTTACATGATAACAACGTACGCGCCTATTGTTCTAAATAAGATGGTTCTCTTAATGTTCCCACGAGCATTAGGAACCCACGTCACTTTGGAACAACTTAAACCTTTAATTCCATTACCAACCTTTTCACTCAAGTTTTAAGAGACCAACTTGACAAGTTCACAACTTAAGAGGCCGCGGGTACCACTCCCAGCCTCCCATAGCTCGCGACTATATCTGTTAACAGTTCCATCATAAAACTACGAACGCTCTTTAACACTACATTCCTATATGACAATTTATTGCCATATTTGACCCTGGATACAATGACTCCTACGCAGAGAGAGCTATAAACTTTACATTGAAAATCAATTTTTACATCACCCAGACAATGTGTGGTGGACAATAAATATGTATGTCGCGGTAAATGGTTGAGCTGTTGTCAGTTTTGGGATTTTCTAGTAGAATTATTTTGTCAGAGTCGTTTATTTTGGTGTTTAGGTAACATTGTATTGGGATATCTTAGCCTTCACAATGTATGGTGTGAAGGTAAATGATGAAAGTACCTTGGTATTGTTCCCAAATCATAATTGTTTCAAGCAGCTTTTATTACGTGGACCCTATGTAATAACGCTAAGAATGCGACATATGTGTCAAAAATTAAACATTAACACAGGCGCGGCGGTACTGTTAAATAAAGCAGAGAATGTATTAAAACTGGATATATTGCCTTGCCGCGATTTTCCAATATAATTGTTGGAAAATCGCGTGTCGCCTGTTGTTAAATGGGCCCCTGAAATTCTCTTAAAACTTCTCAAGTAAAACCTGAAAACTTAATTTTATTATCATTAAATAAAGATTTTTGAGTATTACCAGAATATTCTGTTATTATTTGTATATGCACGTCGATGACATCTTTATGTTTTGGGATTTTAGATTTAAGAGTTATTTAAATTATCTCATGATTTTCAAGTAAGTTCTAAGATTGACCGCTATTCAGGCTTGTACGGTAACACGTACATATGACAGTTTAGTGGAACTAAAGTACCGTTATCGACATAATTGAATTAACATAAGTGCATAATGTTAACAGTAAACGATTTTTATTTCGCTACCGGGTAAGTGATGGTGTGATGAAGGTATGGTTTATGGTGTGACAATCACATCATAAACCATACCTTCGGTCAGATTGATAAGTGTGTAAGCTAGGAGAAATTGCAACTGCTGAGTGAACAGTTTACCAAATTTCAAACAGTTTCTTCATACTCGTAGGCTTGTGAAATGTTACTATGGTGTAGACTTGGTTCTAAATGACGTATCACTCTAGTAAATTTTCTTTGTGCTTAAAATAGTTTTTTTGCGAGTATAATTCATGTTATATTATTATGCCATTTATGGCGAAGCACGTTAAGCCGTTGGTCCCGGTTGTCATTTGTAGCTCTTTGACAGTCGTTACGGGTAGCCAGAAACCCGAAAGTCTAACAACCAGTCCTACCAAGGGGTATCGTGTTGCCCAGTAACTGGGTTGTGGAGGTCAGACAGGCAGTCACTCTATGTAAAACACGTATTCAGCGGCATCCGGTTAGACTGGAAGCGAAAAGGTTAGGCAGATGATGATGATGATGATGGCAAAACAAAACACAATACATAATTAGTTAAGAACCTATGTTTAAATAAATGATTCCGATTCTGATCCAGTGCTTACAGTCTATTCGGGCTGGATAGGTATGCATGGTACATGCCAAAATGAATGTGCAAAATTAATAATACTAATGCCAATAATGTATAAAAAATCTAGCGACCTGTCTTGACTTAGTACGGATGCATACTTTCATACAAAGAAACATAACAAATTTCTGATTTTCCAGTTTTTTTATGTTTCTCCTGAAATTTACGAACACAACTAACAAAAAATCAAGTTCTAAGTATTTTTAAAATGATATTGTCTGGGTTGCTAAAATTAAAGCTGTTCTTTTCTAGCGCTTCATGCTTGATAACAACGCTTACACTACCACGCCAACACAACCCTGCTCTGAGAAAACTCAAACTGAATATAATATGTAAAAATATATATTTATAACTCGTCTGATCCTATTCGTAACGGTTGGGAGCGAACTGAACATAAATTACGTTCAAATTGTTGCGTATGCGCATCGAATAACTCGGATAGGATGTCGCTACTGACTTCAAGCCATCTTTATTCTGCATCTCGTTTGCGGGAAAACAAATTTTATGGAAAAGGAAATAAAGGTGTTGTGGCATGAGTGATAAAATTGTTCGATACGATAACAATATTGGGATGTAATATGTAAGATAATATACCGATTATACACATAAACTCAATACAATCAATTTTAAACGTTATTTATGATAAACGCTAGATTATTTCACTTTGAAAAATCGTTCATGTAATCCAACCTTAGAAAGTGTAGGTTACATAAAATTACATATTAATATCATACGGTGTACTCTTTGCTTTAAATTCTCATTTTATGTCCTCGTAGGTACTAAGCTTATAGTTTCAAATTAGCGGGATTTCTATTGATCTGTGAGATTACCAAGGTTCTCACGGTTTCTTGTGTAGTTATGCAGATTTTTGATGGCACCTACTCTTTCGTGATTTGTATTTAGCAAGTATCAACTCCTAATGTGGTTTTCAATTTCATTTGGAGTTGTAAGGTAACCTTGATCATCGCTGACTTTTTGGTTCATATTCACACATGGGTTGTAACTTTTAGTCTGCATATCTGACCTGCATTACCAAGTTATTGGGTAAGACTTTGGTGAGACTTTCAGACTTCTGTTAATTACACGTAACGACCGTCAAAGATCTACGAATGACCGCTGGGATGAACTGCTTAGCATTCTTTCTAAAAATTGCAGAGGTCTCGGTATGTGATCGATTCTCACCCACCCACAGATTAACCTCAGCAAGAGTGGTTTACATAAAATCATCCATGAATCAAGCAAAAAGATTTGATGACACATTCAATTCCATTTTATGAAACGGAAGTATAGTCGTCAAATTCCTATCAACAATCACCGGAAGAAAGAACTGAAGTACTTAGTATGCATGCAACATGGGATTTCAGTTACCTACGGTGATTATTTAATAGGCCAACAGCCTTAATAGCTTGTGTAACGTCGCCGCATCGTGATACAGATCTAGAACGTTATTGAATGTTAATATGTTATGAGCAGGGTGGATATCATACCAATTACCTAACGCAGTAATGATACAGGAACATGTAAACACGTATCTAGATAAAGTACAGGGAGTATGGTCAAGAGAAAATATATTATGTATCGTTAAGGGAAAGCGTTCATAGTTTGACTTAAATTAGTGTATAGTCGGTGGTTGAAATCATAAATAAATAATGCTGGACAAGCACAGCCCCAAGCTAAGCAGAGTGTGTGTTATGGGTACTAGATGACTGATATACTTAATTCAATACATTACATAGATAGGTATTTTTGTAGATCGTACAAAAAATTATCCCAAGGCGGGAATCGAACCCGCAGCCCGTCAGAAGGGCGTCATAGGGGCAAAGAACGTTTGCATTTTCATCTTAGTCTCAGTTTTTCAAATTTAATAACTTTTTTTAACTTTTTGACATTTATGGTCGCCAAAGTGAGATTTTTACTTGATTCTGAAAATATTTAAGAACGAGAATTTTCCTTCTGATTGTTTGCTTTATGAACTCTTTCTGCATATAGACGTTAACTACACCAAACCTCGCACTACTCCGTGCGAGTGTAAACCTTAAGAGGGGTACAAAGTTAACTCTTCACACATTATTTTGTTTTTTTTTTGTGTACTATGAACGCTTTAAGACTTTTGCGATTTGAATAATAAGTACCTAGATATTATTATCACACTTGCCAAAATATCACCTTTACAAGGTGTTTACGCGTTGATGTCTATTGTGTCTGTGTATTATGTATATTTTTTTTTTAATCATTGACTGCCTTAACAATTTTTCAGCAGGTCCCAAATGAGGCACAGCCTTTATCTTGGTGACCCAAACATTAACATGAAGGTTAGCAATTCATAACATATTTGTATAGGCACAAAAAATTAGCGAGGAAAAAGAAAGATAGTAGAAAAATAAATACTATCGGTATCATCTTTATATGTATTAAAATTGTGGTTCATTTGCAAGAGTATTTAACATGCATTTCAGGATGTATAGACAATAACTTATTAGTACTAATGTCAGCGGTAGTGTGTGTCGAAACCACTGCTTACAAACGCGTTGATGTCTTTTGTACGCCAGAAAGTCATTCCTGATGCGTAGCAGCTACAACTTATAATTTTTTCAATAATACAATCAAAATAAATGATCTAATTGTTTAAAATTCAGTCAGTTATATTGCTTTAAGTATTCTTCTGTGGTGTCAGTTAGTAATTTGGTTGGTTAAATGTGACAAATAAAATTGATTCTTAGGACCAAATATTTAAACACCTACATAACAGTTTTAGTACTATTAAAAACTAAAAAAGAATGATAACATTTTCTTTCAAAGCAGCACTATAGTTATAATTTCATTATGTTCATCGAACAACTCGACCCAATCTCTCTTATTAGAAACAACTTCTAACTAAATTGTTTATAAGGATTAACACATGACGATATAAAAAAAACAAAGAACTAAAAATAAATATACAATGAATAAAAATAAAAATTAGAACCAAAAAAAAAACAAATAAAAGATTCAAAATATTACTCGCGCAAGCGCGTTGATGTCTTTTCCACGCACGTTCACTTCAGCGCTGATACCACCCGTGTCAAGGTGAAGCAATCATTACGACCGTTGTAGATCACTTATGTTGACTATGAATTATTTCGTTATGACCTATGCCAATATTACTAGCTTATTGCCTAGGCCAATTCCCGTAATTAAAAACTTTCAAAATCTAGTCTCAATCTCATCCCAGCGACAACCAATGTCAAAATAATTGCCGAAAATGATTTGACAGATTGAAACTTGAGATTAAAATGTGAACGTTCTTAAAAATACGGATATCGTCCGCTCCGATTTTGTTCTGAAGCTCTTTTAAATTATTGTATCATTGTGTCAACTAGAAATATGTCCCCAACAGACACTGTTTTAGTTTTTAAATCATTTAGCTAATGAGTTGTGTCTGGCGCTGAGTGGAAAAGACTCGTTGCACAAGAGCAGTCACCAAATTTTCTGATTTATATAATATATATAACCGACGAATATTGTTAGCTAGTCTATGTGTTAATAAGCTTAACTGCCTCGTTGGCCAAGTCGTAGCATACACTACCGCTGAGCATAAGGCCCTGAGTTCAATTTCTGGATCGAAAAAAGTGTTATTGAACTTTTGCGTCGAAATTTCTCAATGGTTATACGGAATCTGGATTTAATCCTGGAAGTGGCAATAGGCTCGCCCTCTATTACATGATACTCGAAAAAAATGGCAAAATGTAGGTGTACTATAAGTACACTTCTGCTTAACCCTTCGGGGAATAGAAGCGTGATAGTATGTTGTGTATTATATAGCCAAAATTGTATTGCATCACATAACCGCTAACATCAAAACAAAAACAAAACAGAAAATTATACACAGCACAGCTCACCCATAACTCACTCAAAATTCACCATTAAAACTAAAGAGCTCATAACGATATGTCATTTAATATATAATATACAATCAGTATACGCATCATTTAATATATAATCAGCTATATCATTAAGACAACGCGTCGGACACGCGACTAAATCGTCCATATACATACGAATTACCTTAAAACCGTACTTTTAAACCGTAAACCAATGGGAGGTCCCCTAATTGTTGATCATATGCAAATATGCATATTAACACAACTATATTTTATAAAAAAAACTATGCTTAATATATCAGATATTAATGTGACCTGATTTTTTTCGTTGTTTTTTTTTTATTAGTTCTTGATTAAAAGGCTGTATAATCTATTGTTTATATTTCACGGGTCGGTAAATGACGTGTGGTTTATATTAATATGTTTTCTATGAGACTTGTTAAGGTTTCGACATGTGAAATATTGCCTGGCACCGCGGGAGGCCATAATCATGTTTTCATAATGTATGGAAGTTTTGTTAAAAACTAAAGTTCTGTATGTCTTGATTTTTGCGGCTGTATATTGTTTCCGAGTCGAGTGATAATTAATCTAAGCCTGTCATCATCTGAATAGCCTTTTTCCCAGCTATGTTGGGGTCGGCTTCCAGTCTAACCGGATGAAACTGAATACCAGAAATTTTACATGGACTGCCTGTCTGACCTCCACAACCCAGTTACTGGGCAACCCGATACCCCTTGGTAAGACTGATTGTCACTTTCGGGCTTCTGACTACCCGTAACGACTGTCATAGATCTACTAATGACGGCTTAACGTGCTTTCCGAGGCACGGAGGAGCCTCGATATGTTACGAATGGTCACCCATCCACAGACTGACCTCGGCAAGCGTAGCTTAACCTTCGATACCGTTGCGGCAGTTTTTATTTAGCCACGAGCTCCTAAGCCTGTATGGTAATATCTTTTCTATACAAATAAATAAAATTGATGTGTCTGTTTGTAATTTCAAAATAACAGCTTTTTACAAAATAAATACGAAAGTATATACGGCAGTCATACCACAAGAACAAATTTTAATGATCTTTTCTGTCTGTCTGTCTCTTTGTTTGTTTGGGCTAATCTCCGAAACCACTGAATCCATACTGATGGGACTTTCTTGGACAGATGGCTTATGTTGGAAGGAGTAACTTACTTTTATTTTAGAATATCAATAAGGGTTCCGCCTAAAAAATGAGATCCATGTTTTGTTACATTCTACTCGGACAAGATCGCGGGCACAGCTAGTAGTAAATAAAGAAAAGAGGTACTTTCTTCTCTTTTTATCCTATTCTAGAAACATTCATTCGCAAAACGAACATTCGTTCGCGAGCGACTTCTAAAGAATTTATTTTCCGTGTTTGTTTTACATACTTGCCAAACTTTTCGATTTGCAAATGAAATTCGTTGCAACAAACTTGTTAAGCGAATGTTCGCGGGAAATGAGAAGAATAAATAACATAGCTTGAATCATAACTTTTTAAATGAAAAATTAAGCAACAATTCGTAGCACGGTTCCCAACTGTTGAAACTCACTCCTAATAAAAAACAATGATTAATATTATCGATTTAGTTTAGAGCTTGTTCAACACTTTCTAACATGTTGTACCCCTACGCAGACAGACAACTTGTCCATTTTTTATTATTATTTTATGACTTCGATCCTTTTACCTCAATCTGGTCTGCACATAATCAGCAAAAACAATTTAATTCCTGCCATTGTGGACATGTGCGGATTACGAACTTATAAGCTCAATAAACTGTCAGTTTTATAAGTTAAGAGGTAGGCGGTTATATAAATTATAATTTGAGACTAGCGCGCGCCGCGGCTCCGCCCGCTTTAGTGCTCAATTAGAGACTACGCCTACGTTACATTTGCATAACATTATGTTTTAGTTTGGGCCTTATTTCTCATTTGGTGAAAATGTACATAGCGTTCAAGTATTTTTGAGGGTATATACTATTTTTACATAATTCTGTTGCAGGTCATCCGTCTGTTCCTGAATGAGTTTTATTGGGTCGTTTCAAATGTCAGCTTAGCCACATAAACGCTATGAAAGCAAAGTCAAGCAGATAACAAGTGTTAAAGTTAAGAAAGTACACTACTATTTTTTTTTTGAAATTTTTGTGTAAGAAGAATAAAATTTGTTAAGCAGGTACAATTTTTGTGGAAAAATTTGATGTACCTAAATATTTTCTTTATGCCGTCCATATTATCTATGCTATCTCTTTGATAATTCAAAGATTTAAAGATCGAGTAAAAGCAATAAACAACAAATAGTACAAAATACGAATGAATAATGTGAAAACTCATTCACGCGTTTTATCATAAAAAAATAAAATCTAATCTCTAATCAAACGTTAATATTAACGACTGTTAAAGCTCAAAGATTTAATGATCATCCTGTTCTACAAGGCATTTGCCCAGTCTTAGACCATCAATGCCCTGTCATTTCACTCGATATCACCCAAACGTCGTATAATGTATATTTCTGTCGATATAAAAGTCCACAACATACGACGATGTCAAAGTTCGAGTGGACGCCCGTCACCAATCTATATTGCCTTCAAATAGCATCGGAATGTCACCCGCCGCCACGCCATAGACAAAATATATAAAACTGTCGTATTTTAATACGGCGCATAAAGCGCGGTCCGACTTTATACCAAGTATCTGTAATGGCTGAGAGGGAAATCCGAAAATGTCACTTTAAATAATCGTGTTCATTAGTAAACATTTAAAACACGCATTAGGAACGCTGGGTGCCGGCGCCCGACACGATCACAATCTCAGTACACACAAATGTATCGCCGTCCTGCTCACTTGGGTACTGAGAGCACGCGTGCGTAAGGGACGACGCTTCCGAAGCCGCGGTTTCGAATAAGGAATAGAGAGGTGAGACGGCGATTGCATCGACGCATGCGCAGGGGATACGTACTAATTAAGCGGCCAACTCTTACCGATAAACGGCCCCAAAAGATCCTCTCCTAAGATGTTGCAATTAAGACATACACTCGAAATAAGCGGGCGTCGAGAATCGGTACGATTTAATCGATTCCCGTTTAAATTAAACGTCGATTAGTATTTAAATTCGGACACACAATGTTTGACGACCCGCCGCGAGGTAATTGGTGATAATTTTTTTAATTGATATTGTCGTTTGTGTGTCGATTGTGGCGATTTATATTATTGGTAGTCGTCGTCGGCTCGTAGGCGTCCCGTACCGCGGACACGTATCGTGCGGTATTATGTTTTTTTTTTTAATTGGTCACAGTTGACATTTAGCATCGTTCAATTACTTATTTAAGATATAAGAGAGAAAAATAATTGTCGTGTCTCACTGCAGGCCTTTTATGACTAAATACTATAATCGTGACGGTTCGTGCCAGCTCGTATCGGACGGACTGACTTAATTGATGCATTGGGATATGTCGAAGGTTGTTGTAGATTTTGTATAATATTGTGAATGTTCTGTGTGTTTCATGAGCGTGTAAAAATGTCGTAATAATCACTGAATAACGGCGACTGACTGCCCCATTCGACGCGGTAAAGTTCATGTTTGTCGGGTCGTAGCGAAAAGCAACAATTTGTTTACCAAGTATAGAATGTTGCTTGTTTTCCGATGGTCCACGTTGGCGGTCGGGTTTATTTGCATGTGAGAACTTTATGGAAGTTGGAATCTATCAATGACACTTGACTCTGATTATTTCTTAGAAACGATTACTATATATTGAGCAATTTTTATTGTTATTTGACAGTTAACACGTAGAGGCTTTAGTCGGGTTTTTAAAAATAACCCAAATCTTAGCGAACTTGCTTATAAAACTTCCTCCCCCTACAACATGGAAAACTGACATTATTTGCCTACCTGTACAGTAAGAGTAGAAACATCCTCTAAGATCCCAATCCAGTAACCTGGCGGATTTCGAGAAAAAGAAACGTTTGGCCTCCCGCTTGGCAGCTAAACACATTAAAATACCGAAATCAAGTAAATGTACGATAAAACCATCATTATCTGACTACCTTTTCTTAACCACGTTAGCGACGTCTTCCACTCTGATGATATAGTCAGTATTTCTGTCATAAATCAGTATTTTACAAAGAATGACTGCCTGTCTGACCTCCACAACCCAGTTACTGAGCTCTACGATACCCCTAAGTAAGACTGGTCGTCGGACTTTCAGGGTTCTAACTGCCCGTAAAAAACTAAAAAACATAATAAAAAAAAAACAATTAATAATCCTAATGATAATAAAAACCGTATCTTAGTTAATTTCTGTGAGGACGGATGTGTCTATCCGTCGGATATCACGCGTTAGGCCGGTTTTAGTGCTCGACCGACCGTCGGTGCGTACATCGGTCGCGCTTCTCATTTGTATGAAATTTCACAAGTCGTCACAGTGCTCGACCGACCGTACGCACGCATATATTGCTACGCACTGCGTACGAGGACCGTCGGTCGAGCGCGTCCGCATGCGTGCCGTCGGTCGACCGACGCGTTATGGAAACATATGAACGCGTTCAGTGCTGCACCGACCGGTGGACCGACCGCACGGATGTGCGTATCATCGTCGACGAGAAATTATTTCGTAGGTACTCAAAATGAACAAATTTATCGACACCGAACGATTAATCACCGAAGTTCGGCTTCGTGAACCACTCTGGAACATAAGCCACGTTTTGTATAAAGACCGTGATGTTCTTTGGGCGACGATAGGGTGTACATGATATCTACGTCTTCTTCTATTCTTAAAACGTCTACGAAGATAATAAGCAGCAACTAAACAATTCGTAAACGGTTCCATTGCGTGCGACTGTACCAGTCCGGTCAGTTTGTTGGTCAGGAGAGCACTGAATGATAGAAACTGACGGTCGGTTCAAGCGTATCGTCAGGACGGACCGTACGTACTGACGGTCGGTGGAGCACTGTAACCGGCCTTAGGAGGCGATCGTTAACTGTACTAATTGAAAATGTGGTGGGTACGTATTATATGAAGATATCAGTAGATTGCTGGGTACTGTGAGCATTCAAACCTTGGAGGATGTTACGGTATATCAGTCAGATATTATATTGGGTTATTTCAACGGGGACTTCTCAGTAGTAGCCTGGAGTTTGTGCCCAGGTTATATGGGACTTAAACATAATATGTAAAGTGTGGTTGTACTATAGGTACACCTCTGTCTAACCCTTCGGGGAATACAGGCGTGGTGATATGTTTTGTTTTCATCGAGAAAAGCACTTATTCATATTTTATAAGGGATTATAAAGCCGTTGGATATAAATGTATGTAATATAGTAATATAAAAGTGTATGTCAAGGCAAAATCCTAATGGTGAATACCGGTACCTCTAGAACCAACTAGGTTTTTATTTACTGTGAGAGGTCAGGTTACGATTCCGTCATCGTAATACTACTGGGATTATTTTCCGGCTAGCGTACCCTTCAAATACAACGACTTCTCTTTCATATTCATACAACGACTTTTCTAATGAAAATCAGGATCATCATCATCATCAGGCTATACTAGTCCACTCCTGGACATAGCCCTCTCCTAATGAGCGCCATAGCGCCCTGTCCTCAGCTTGCCGCATCCAGCATCTGGCTGCAGTCTTTCGCAGATCGTCATCCCACCTGGTCAGAGGGCGTCCTACACTACGTTTGCCGAGTCGCGGAAAATCAGGATACATACATGCATATATAAACTCACGCATTCTGTCCCATGAAATACTGTAACAGCACGCTACCTGTAATTGTCCTTACATACACCTATTACTTCGTTTACGTTGATACATCTCACACACACTCGTCGGCTGCGAGTACATACCTAATCTTTCTAGAGAACATCACCAAAAACGTCAGAGGATGAAACTGGATATTGGTCTGAAATCTATCAAATAGATATTGGACACTAGCTACGCCCCTCGTTGTCACCCGCGGTTAGAGGTCAGCATGAGTTGTCGTTGCCATATCACGGGTATACTTACTTACTCACTTTTACGGGATAAAAAGCCTATTGTAAGTGCTATTTCAGACTATAATCTATGTACCTCTGTGCTAAACTTCGTTCAGATCCATTCAGCCATTCTGGCGTGGTTGAGTAACAAACAACCATCTTCAATTAATTTTTTTTTCATTGGTATTGTTCGTCGACCCGTTGAACTTCTTACTTCTGAGTTGAGCTCTACAATTAACACAAATGACAATGAATGGACACATGTTTGCACTGACTGAACAGGTCCACTAATATCTGTGTGGACTTTCCTCAATAGACCAACTCAGACACTATTCTGCATGGTCCTCACATGATCTGAACGAGATAATGTCTGTACTTTAAAAGAGATTGTGACCTCTGAATCTATTTCGGTATTTCTTCTCAGAGTCACCGACCTAGTCTAAAAAATATATTTTACGTTTTGACGTGTAAAAGTGTTTGTAAAAACCAATTTACAGAAAGAAATGTCATTTGTCTTTCTAAGTTATAATATTAGTGTAAAGACAAGCTGAGCTGACCCCAAATAAATTGGGATAAGAGCAAGAGGAGGATGATGATGATAGTCTTTAATATGTCACTAGATAATTCGCAATCTATATCATCATTTTTTTTTAAATGTCCCACTCTAGAAATTTATCCTGTGTCGTTTGAGCGTTTACAAACATTTAATTTCACATACACAAACACCCAGACCCGGATCAACTACCTACAAATAGACCATACATATATTTGTTCCGTGCGGGAATCGAAAACGCAGCGCTGCAGCCGATCGCTCAGCCACTGCGCCAACCGTGCCGTCATTAATCTGATTACTCATCAGCTAAACTCGTAAGGGAAAACAGCATTCATCATTACATTTGTCATAGCATTTATAGCCTCCAGTTGAACAATATTGACCAAGTTGATCTTAAACGCAGTGTTGCCAGACACACTTCCTACCCAACTAGTAAGTAGTTATATTAAGTAACCAACACTTTTAGAACCAAATATGTCGGAATTAGCGTCATTCTGTTAAACTGGCAATGTGTTCAGAGATTCAAAATTCATGATGAAACCATAGATTTTAGTTTAAAATCTGTCTTTGATCATTTTACGACGGTTTTCGAAATTCAAGAGTTGCGACGATATTTTTTTTTATCAAAGTATGACGTAATATAACTTCACGCTTCTATTTACCGAAGGATCAGCCAGAGTTTTACCTGTCATACACCCACATTTTGCCTTCATGTTTCAGTCCCACGTAATAGAGTGCCAGCCTATTGCCATCAACCGAGCACAAATCCAGTCTTCAGACTGCTACTGAGATTCCAGATGAAATAACTCAATAACACTTTAATCAACCCCGGAATCGAACCCAAGACCTCATGTTTAGCAGTAGCACTTGGCCACTAGACCAACGAGGCAGTCTTTCTCTATCAAAGTAAACTATAGCAATAAAACAAATGCGTATGTCCGAAACAAACAACAAATCACTCTACTCCAATTTACAGAATGTTAAAACCCTGTGTGTTTGGTAATTGATACGCTGTTCCAACTATTTGTATAGAAAGCGTGTGGCCAAAAGGTTGCATTCGAGTAATCTCAGGCGATCACGATCGCGTGACGAATAAATTCCATCGAAATATCGATTATATATCGATTTTTATCACGGTTTACGGGAACACGCTCCGATACCGATGTGTGAGTATAGATAAATGCTTTCAATTATATCGATAAATCGTCTATTATAATTAACTAGCGTTTACACGCGGCGTCGCCGCCCAAATGTGAATATTTTAATTTCGAATGAATATGCTGGATTTATTAAAAACTATTTCGATTCTAATGAGGATTTTAAATTATGTACTCAGCAGCTGTTAAGCTCAGAGAATCGTTTAAATGTAATTGCAACACCTACTGGCTTCACATATATTATATTAAGGTGTTATTGACTGAAGAAACAGCCGTTTCTAATGCGCTTCGATTTAGAATTAAAAACCTCTTGCGAAATGTAAACGGTAATTCAAAACGCAATGTAACGCTAATTCGCGATACCAAATGTATGTACAAACAAAAAGACGCAGATATTATGTAGACAATAATGGACAGAGCAAATATAGATTTTGTTCTCGCTCGTCTGTCAAATGTATTTCACGGCGTTTTATATATTTTTATAGCCGGCAATTTGAACATTTCCACAGTGACGAATCGATTCAGTGTAACAGTGCTATCGATCCTAATAGAACCGAATAAATATTTAATTATCGGCCTTTATAGTGAATGGTAACGCAACGGATTGGATTGCTTTGTTAATGATTTTAATTTGTTCGATCGACGATTTGCTATCAGATAAATCGACTGATATTGGATTACGATCAAAGGTCATTGACAAACTGTTCACACTCATTTCTAACAAGAAAAATCCGCGATGCCGTTTAACTAAGAGCCGATTGTGTTACATCGCAGTGAACTATAGCATTTTATAGTTATAAAAGTGTAATGAAAATCGATTGTGAAAGTTATCGATTGAAACCATCGATAAAACTGACCGACCGTGTGAATTTCGTCGTCTGAGACGTCCGACTTTATGATTTTTAAAATGTGTTCCAAAGGCGTTACTTCTTAACGTCCACCGCACGAGCTAATGTAAAGCTAAACTTGCGTTAATCATAGTTATTACCCAGCTTATTATTAGCGCTGGGTTTGTTAGCGGCGCGTAGGTAGGCACGTCGCTTTACATATCGATATTCCTGACGGACGAGCGCTGTAACGCAACGTTTTATCGCGAATCATAAACATGTTTGCATAATACGTTTTTGGTATGGTGCACTATAAACTTAACAACAGTTCAAATTACTCATCAAGGTTTTATTATTTGAATATATTAATATCGTGGTAGAATTTATCGATATTATATCGACATGGCCGCCATCAATCACGCGTCGGTTTGCATGAAAGGCAATGAAGACATTACCCCCAATAGCAACACCTCAAAACCTTAGACGGGCCGCGTTTATTAGATCAATAACTTTATAATGCAAAACGATTTATTATTATATAATTATACAGCCATAATCGAGCAACGATTAATTGGAGTAGACGTATAATCGATCACACGGCGTGACGAATCGGGTTGTTCGGTATCGATTTTTTCAACTCGACTAATGCGTATAGGGCAGTATGTTTTAATGGGTACGATTTAGTTTATCGTGTGATCACGATGTTAATGAGTATTCGTTTGGAGTTTATTTAATCAGTGCTCTTTGAATAAATGAGATGTTCCATTGGACTTATGTGCGCGCGCGCAGTTGTTTATTACATGTTAATATTTTCACTCTGTATAACATTTCCGCTGTCGCCCTGGTGTTTGTAATTAACTTTGGTCCACACGACATATCTCACGTCTGCCTTTCTCGTTCAGATGGTTTATCGATAGATAGACACTGCTCATCGATATAAATTGTTTTTTGCATTTCATTTAGAGTTGAGTTATTTTAGTGTTGTGAGTGAGCTCGTGTAAGACACATAATCTTTATCGATAGAGAGATAACACTGAATTACATAAGTTATACAAGAGATGCGGGAAATGAGAATGCTATTTAATTAATTGTACACTTGTTAATAGTGCTGTTATTTGATATTTTAGATTTCAATCGAACATAACAATTTTTTTGACAATACTCTCGCCCACTATTACGTGGCAAAGCATAATGGCGTGGCATAGTTGGCGAAATGTGGGTGTACTATAGGTTCACCTCTGCCTAACCTTTTGGAAAATATAGGCGTGACGTTATGTTGTTATTATTGCGAAATCCCAGCCAGTCTTATTGTAGCTCTAAATTCTTGTACATATAACATTGGGCCTAATCTCTTATTGTATATACCTGAAAATTGGTACACGTAAACAGACATAATGGTGGCATTTCTTCAAAACTAAAATGCCTGTAATTCCATAATTAACTAAGTGAGTATTTTTGGTGGTTAAATCTTTCACTATGTAGAAATTCTGGATGAATATAGTATTGAGTGAAGACAATTTTATTTACTTATAAGAACGTATACGATACCTCTTACTGCTGTGACTGCTAACTATGTTATATTGCAATGTTATATTGGGATTTTTCATCAGGTATTTCTTAGTAGCAACCCAGGGTCTAGAGCCAGAGCCCGGTTGATGGCAATAGGCTCACCTCCATGGCACATTAAAACATAACTGGGGAAATGTGGGTGTAGGTACTGTAGGTACACCTCTACCCAACCAACCGGGAAAAAAAAGGCGTGAACTTTGGATACCTCTTACTATAGGTAGATAGATATCACGAACAGAACATGACTCACACGAGCTCACATCTGGAGCACGACGGGACCACAGAGACATACAGCACCACTGGAAATGATACTTGAAGGTCCCCTTGAGGATCCCTCTTCATATGGTAACAGGCGTTGTAAAAACGAATAAGGATCATTTTCAGAGGATAACTAAACTTAAAGAAGGCACGCATTCTCAGGCTTCTTGTCGCTATCGTAATCTGTATATTAGTATTCGAAGAGCTTTAAAAAAGCATTATTAAAAGTGCTTTTGTTTTGTACTTGCTACAGAAGACCACATCTAGTAACCATACATCCTCGCTCGAGGTGAAGGGTCATCAATTAGGGTGAGCCCTATTTTTAACCCGCCGACTGCAACCTCTCATCGGCGCAACCGGCGTGCAATCACGGATTAACCCTAAACGAGAGTAAATAGAAGCAATCTTGTGGTGAAATGTACCACACTTATGTTACGTACCACGGGTTACCGCGCTCCCAGCTAGAAATCAAAATATCAAAATATCATCAAAATATCAAAATCAAAAAATCTCATATCCACCTGTAATCGTGAATGAAAGATTGAGGAAAAGATCTGTGTTTGAGTCATTTTGCATGCTTTAGTATGTATCAAATGACTGAGAATTAAGAATGTTTAAAAAAACGTGAAATTATCTTCAAAAAAAAGGTATTCTTGCACGTAGACTGAACTGCGCTGTTCCACCGATTTTTATTGCTGTAAATTAGTAACCCAACGTATGCATAAGTAATTAGTTGATAAAATTCCACGTATGACACGAGATCGTTATCAGTAACAAAAGGCAAACCTCAGACTCTCCATCTTATTTAGAAAGTAAGCACCTTATTCCGAACGCATGATAGTATTTTCTCATATCAAAAAAAAAACTCACCGCATCTATCCCCATTTCTCAAATCTATTAAGCTGTATCTGATAAATAAACCAAACACACAAAAATGTCGTCCCAAAAGCGGGACATAAACAAAATTTTATTCAATCGACAAGAGACATTTTTAATCAATTAATAAATAATAAAAGTTGTTCGAAAGCGGACATTACCGGAGTAGAAACAATAAAATGCGGAGCGTCCCATCCCCATAAATCGGCGTAACTAGTGTCCCACTGGGCACCACTGGGCTGCGGGGCACGGGTCGCGGGGCGCTGTGGGGCTCGGGTCGCGGGGCGCTGCGGGGCACGGTGGCATAAATTATACGACAGCAGTGCAGGTTGGCTGCAAGGTGTAACTAGTGTGGGGATGTGGAGACCATTCTTCGGGAGCTTTCTTCTTTTCCTATGAAAATGGGTTTTTTGAGTAATGTGTATAGCTCACATTTTGTACTACAATAGTGAAAAGAATTAGTAGATCACATCATTTTTGTTGCAGATGTTGTTGGCACTGGAATGAAGACTGGAAAACTTGCTGCTTATTTTATTTTACTATGTTTGTTTTAATCTATCCCTATCTGCTTGTATGCCTGCCTCCTTGGACGTTATACTTAGGTCACCACTGAAAATGCGAACATACGCTAAGTGGGTCTTGTCACAGTCATAACGTGCAATTGCTGACTATTTCTGTACCGTGTCTCTACCCGTAGTTTTGTTTTGTCTTTACTAATATAATTCATGTCCTCCTACAATCAATCAATCTTTCTACTGATACTAGACATTTATATTATTAACTACATATTTTATCTTCTTCAAAACTGCGTTTGTTTTCATGTACCTTCATTAGGACTTTGCAAAAAAATCAGGAAACGTAGTATCTAATGCAATAAATTATTTTACAATCTAGATTTTTAACAATGGTTAAACATCGCTCTAATCAAAACGATACGTACCTAGTCCGTTTTTCGCAGACCGAAGAGATCAAGTTTTTCTTCAAAAAACGTAAAGTCAAATCACCTACAGCGCACCCATATTCCATAGGTTAAAATAATTACATTAGTTTGGTGGCAATAACAATAATTTTGTCCCGTTAAGGACGACCCCGCGGGGCGCTCTGCCTTCACAGATCACCAGATATGAACTTTGAGTTACGCGACGGCTTGTCCTTGTGTTGGTGCGACAATTAACTGACTGGCTGTATGAACCTAGAAGCCTTTGTTCCATTCGAAAAAAAAATACACGACATTCTATGAACGTAGACGCTTTTGGCGCGAAAGGATTGCAACATAGAAAAAAAAACGATGTAGATAGATGGTGTACTCTTTCGCCATTGGGGCGCTTCATCTTCCTGGTATGAAAATTGAAGCTATTGGGAAAACAACCAATCCTGTCCATTCAATTTTTTAAATATTATATACTAGTTTCAGTCGGCCAATTTGATCAAGTTCATAAAATGTGAACTTTGACTTATTATATCACAACTTGTGACACAGCATTGATACAAGGGATTTATCTATCTGTGGCTATTTTCAATCCTATCGTTGATCCTGGAAAACACATTAATATGTACGGACTCCTCTATTTTGACCACAAAACGAGTTCATTCCACTCATTACTTAAACAAACATAAAATTATAAACGGAACTATTTACAAATAAAAATCGTGTCATAACTGTGTAACACCCAACATAAAACACGAGAGAACATCGTTTTCTTTTTAACGACCCCTAAATTACCTTAAAATATGTTGCTTAATTAACGGTGTCATACTCCAATAAAACTAAAATAAAATCATGTGGAATTTATCAAACACAACGTGAAACATTTTGTTACCAACAATTTTATCTCAAGTCGAGCGCCCCGTGAAGATAATATATGGGCATAATGACAGGAATCCTTTGCCTAAAAAAAAGAAACTGACGCCATATTGAATTTGTGGCATTCGAAATGTTCGAAACTCGCGCATTACTCGTTATTTAAATTATGAACAGCGTTCGCGAGATGTCAAAATCGTTAATTTGATCTATTTATTTATTTTGATACTCTGAATTGTTAATGTATTTGATTTTCCCACGAATCGATTAATGAAGTAACTGTTTATTTAGGAAATTATTGCTAGTTAAATATGCTTATGGTGCATCGACATAATTAATTGCTGTTACAAACTGTCACTGGATTTTGGACCGTTCCCATGTCGATTCGATAATCCAAAATAAAAACATGTGAGCTACTTAAGTTTTTTCGAAGAATTAACTATGGAAAATAAAGTTATGTGTGTAGACTATAGAAGAAGAATCACATGAATATTATGCCCTTAACGGGCACAAAGTTTTAAGTTTTAAGTCCACCCCATAAACAATAGCTTTCATGGTATTTTGACTGATATAATTGCACCTGATACGCCTAGCCTTTCTCAAGAGCAGCCCCGTTCTTATCATTTTATGGTTTTCTTCGGTACTAAAGTTGTCTAACTAAATACTCCCATTAAGTCAGAACCGATTCTAATACTAGCCACAATTTGCAATCGTTTAGAAGCTTTTTACGCGGGAAACTGCAACTGATGGACTGCCATATTATTTTCTTATTACCAATTTATTTTTACGCGCTAAAAATCGTTTGACACACAATTTTGGACCCTTACAACGTTATTTATACGAAAATATAGTTTAAAACTGAATAGAAAATAGCAAATATTCTTAAATTGTTCAACAAACTTATTTATGCGGGCATCGAAGTCGAAGGTTAGAAAAAATACGTTCTAAATTCAAGCTCAGAGGATTCAAAGATGGCGGTTGAATTAAGACATTAGTTGCAGGATTAAGTTCGCAAAGTGCTTTGGCGATGGACGCGTAATAGCGGATAATTGTCATCGGCATGCTTCGCCCTCGTTTCGATAACAATTTATGAGTATATTTTGGTCACGACCTTTAAGTAATTGTTGAAGGATCGTCCTCAAGACTTGGGGCACGACCGACTTGATTTGTTGTCTTGTCTTTCGTTACCTGAGTTATTTAAAGAGACATATTTTAGTTGATTTACTACGATATGGAGCTCGTGGCTAAGTAATAACAGCCCGGTGGGTCAATCTTCAAGGCGAAGCAATGCTGGCCGAGGTCGGTCCGTGGATGGGTGAACTATGGTGGATCCATCTCATAACGAGACTCCTCTGTGACTTGGAAAACCGTTGATTGGCTGTCTGTCATGTTGTTGATATTTGATAGTCGTTATGGGTCTAACAACACAGCCTGACAACCAGACTTGCCAAGTAACTGGGTTGTAACGCATTGGTATTCATCTGCATCTGGTTAGACTAAAAGTGGACCTCAACATAGTTGGGAAAAGGCAAGGCTGATGATATTTTTTGTTGAAATATGCAATCAAATTAAAACATGACTTTTGCTGATTGATTTACAAATCTTTGTAAGTTTTTTCTCTCTTTAGTATCAAGCATTAGTATTTCATTGTATAATTATGATCTTTTAGTTGTTGATCACAAGATCTCATTTAAATAACCTGCGTAGGCACTGATGAAACGTCACAATTTAAGTTTACGGTTCCACTTCATTGTTTCACTGATCATTTAATATCACTTACTATCCATTGACGACCAATGTGGCGCGGCGGGTGAAGGTCCGCCTTCGACGCAAGAGGTTGCGGGTTCCGGGTGTTCTGGGTGTTTGCTATGTATAATAAAAATATCAATCTATACAATGTACTGTATTAAGTATATCAGTCATTTAGTACCCATAACACAAGCTCTGCTTAGCTTGGGGCTAGATGATGCTGTGTGAGTTGTCCAGCATTTTTTTTTTTTATCTTTTAGTCTTTTAGCTGTACAAAGTCATGAGTTTGGTGTCTCATATCATAATTCTCCTGCCCTTATTTGGGGTCGGCGCACATCCGTTAGTCTTCCGTTCATCTCTATTTGCCGTCATCTCAATAATAACCTTCTTTCAAGCTACATCATCTTTCACACAATCCATCCAACGTTACTTTGGCTCTCATCTATCCACATTAAATCAAGAAATATGTAATGGCATCTCAATTTGTCAACTATACAAGCCCTGCCCTCGACAAGAGTCGACCTGTCGCTAAGACATCGCATACTTCACCGGGCGGGTCGCAAGCGTCATTTTAATAAATAACGCTCGACAATTTGGCCAAACTATAAAAGATAACAGGCCGCAAGACGTTTTTCCGATAAGCGATGTGACCGACAAATGTGTAGAGTAGGCTGGGGAAATAGAGGCGACGGGAGTGTCACGTGACCGCGCCATTCAGGCATTTTTTTTACGGATGTTTCGGTGTACCTACTTAAAGGAGATAAGAAGGTAAAGTTGATCGCAAATCAGTGGCCTAGGGAAGGATGGGATTTCAAAGTATTAGAAGCCAGTTTATACTGGTTTTGTTACACCTGTCAGTGGTATGGCACAAAATTTGACTTCATAAAAGTAAAATCCAAATCATGTTCTAAAATTACTCAAACCTTATAAAAAATCCACAAGCTCCATTTCCCAGTATAATTCATATCGATTAAGGTATAAAGAAAATAAAGCATAGCCAGCCAGCCATATTAAAGGCTACGCTTAATTTTCCGTTTCAAGAAAAAATTGTATCTCTCAAATCGTAGCGGAAAAGAATTGTCGTAAAAATCTTAAAAGATGCTTGAATTGTCTAATTGCTCTGGAAATAAATAAATAAATCCTTTTTTTTTATTTGAACAGGATATCACTTCTTCCTGCTATAATTATAAGAAAAAACTACGGTCTACAGTAATTACTTGACGTGGAGCGTGGCGAATTAAAAAATCACTACAATTTAGGTATAACGTTCAACATGTTTGTATCTTTTCGTTTCTTCACGGTTATTTGATTTAATGGAAAGAGCAGAACTATCATAGTGGGTTATAACAGCTATTATTAAATGTGTTTCGGTACTAGTTTACCTGGTTTGCTGTGAAAGCTCAAAAAACCAAATAAATTATTAATTGGTTTATATAGTTCGATTCTCTTGTGCACGAGATTATGGGTTCACCTGGGCAAGTACCAATGTGACTTTTTTAAATCATATGTACTTTCTAAGTTTATCTTGGACATCATTGATGTTTTCCTTCACCTATGTCGTGAAGGAAAACATCGTAAGGAAACCTGGACTTCTAATTGATATAAGTCTGAAATCGCCAACCCGTCTTGAGACAGCGTGGTGATTAATGCTCGTGCCTTCGTTGTATGAGAAGAGGCCTTGGTCTAGCAGTGGGACAGTAACAAGGTGGTATTATTATGATTATAGTTCGATTTTATGTATTTCCAATTTACCTATACAAAGTGATTCAGTAAGGATGTTAATAGCGGCAGTTCTACTAAGGTGCTTCATCCTCATAATTCATTCAAAACACGTTCAATGCTGGACTTCAGGTCTACCCCAAGCGTCGCCACATTGACCAGCTCTGTAATTCTTGGCTGTTAAAACTACACAATAAATACAATCTAATTAGCACAAACAACCATATAATTCTCCACACTCTCTGTACCTCATACTACTCTGTACGCTCATTACCCGCTGATGGCACCGACGTAATAATGTGAGCTATCCGTCAATGCGCGCGCAAAGGACACGGCTTTCTCAGCGCGGGGTGGGGCGGCCTGCGGCGCGGGCGCAGCGTTTTGTTCGCCTGTCAACTGCAGGTGAGGGGTCAAGTGCTGGACTTGGTTTTGAAGGGTTATGATGTGGTTGCGGAGTGATACAGATTAAAAATATGGTAAAGTGATTGATATTGGGTTGCTTGTTTTTTGGTTCAATAGTTGGAAGAATTCAGTGCAGTGCATTGTTATAAAAAACAATATGTTCCTAAAATTCTGCTGCTACAATTTCAATTATCAGATATTTAAAACACAGCTTAAAACAATTGTATGATTCCAAAATACCTCTGCACACATAAACAACCACGATGGCTTGATCAAATCTTGTATGCGGTGGTCACATTTAATTACGAGTAATAATATCTATCACTACAATTACCTTTTTCTAGTTTTTATTTGTCGTAATATTTTTAATGTGAATCCGTCGATGTCTTCTGTGGCAATTTTTTTCCCTTCTTCCCTTTATGATACGTTATTTAATAAATTGCATAATAATTGCCAAGCCCAATATTATAGTTTGTTTGTATTATTACATTGTATACATTGTTAATTTCGTCCTCACAACAATTTAATGCAGGAACAAAACGTACTGGACTCGTTTTCGAGATCGCCGGTGACATTTTGTCCATTTTTGGCGCGAAGTTGACCTAACCTCTTATTGTTCGAGAGAAATTGGCCTCCTAATATGACGGAGACGCCACTAAAAATAATGATTCATTCCAACGCCACATTAGTGGCTTAATACCCACCGCTTTTGTTACCATACTTTTTGGAATGGTTTAGAAAATATTAAGGTAATGGTCTGCTTAGGTCGCAACCTCAGCATGAAGAGGTCAGCTATTAATGGGATCACAGACTGACAGTTTTGTGTGATGTGAAGTGCCGAAATTGAGAAATTATCAGTAAAAGTGGAACGGTACGTGAGTGTCACAACGTTGGAGATGGACCTTTTAAAGTGCTTCTGTGATTTGTGTAATTTATCTTACATTGCAATATGGAAGAAAACAATACGAAGTCTTTGTGACTCTTTAATCCCGAGCGTAGCGTAGGAGTGGTTTTTATTCCCAAGAATACTATGTATTTTTTTGTTGAGCTTCCAAATTCAAATTAGAGAGATTTGAATTTAGAACTTTAACTATTTGCCAGTAGGTTATAATGATATTCAGTACCCAGACCCAAGCTATACGACGTACTTGACGTAACGTTTGCATGACATAGAATTTGACATAATCAGGTGGAAATACTTTTGGATACTTGATAATCAATATCTTGATCCTGTCCGATCTTGTCAGTGTTGTGCGAATTGCGCTATGGATGTTCAATAATATGTAATTTTACAATTTAATAGCGTAAAGCAAGGTATAAAAAGGTTTTAAAAGATAATACGACAAAGCTAAGTTCTACATTTATTCTATTGTAAAAAATCATAGATTAGTAATTAATTGTACTAACACACTTTAGGGCACGGCTCTTGTTTAGGGTCTTGACTGATTGCCTCACAACATACTGAAATCTATGGGGTGGTCCATCTATAGATCACAAAGCATATCGGGAACGAATCCATCAACCGATTGTTGTTGCTATGTAGCCTATAGTCGAATAGCGTATCGATTACAAAGGCATACGGTGAACATCGATATGTTCCATCGATGTGCAAAAAAATCAATAATTATAGAAGTTTACTTATGTATTTAAGTATTTAGATACGCGTCCGCAACTGCTCAAGCAATTATGTAGGAGCTAACAGTAGCTTTTTGGCAACATTTCTACATGCAAAACCTTCTAAAAGTGGTTGTTGTGATTGAAAATGTACTTACACGCTGATAGACCACCATCTGACCATCTGACGATTTCAACATGATTCGGTAACAATTCCAAACAATTGACGGTAGCAGAGAGTACATGGCTTTGAAAACGGTGCCTAATTTTAAAGCGTACATATATATAGCGTATAACTACATACACATCAGAAGGCCATATTGTCGTAAATAAAAACATTCAAAATCCAGTCACAATCTCATCTCAACGACAATCAATGTCAAAAACTTGTCAAAAATGTAGGAAAATTTGACGTATTTTTGACAGATTGAGACAGATCAAAATACGAACGTTACCTATTCAAAATACGGGAATTGCTCACCTCTAATTTCTAATAACAAAAGACAGTAAAGTAGGTACATAAGTATAGCTCAATACTGTCTCACGCGAGAGCGGCGCCACTCACAAAACAAATATATTACTTACCCCATTTAAATCGCCAGTTTTTCATCTTGCGATATCGCTGGCGATAAATCGTAAGATGTATCGATCTCTGATGTCTGATGTAGTCATGGTGATAGATTAGCATTCGACATAACCAATTTGTCGGCAGTTTATGCGTAATCATTTGATCGATGGCATGTTTCGACGTTCTCGTCATGCTGGTACCTACATACCTATCTAGATATTGTTGCTAGGTCCGGATCATGAATATTATTATGTGTGTTCTTCTTCTTGTTTCTTGGAGGATCGTAGGAGGTAGCGTTCTGTTGTTTCTGCCTACCCCTATTTCAAAATGGAGTGAGTTTATGTATGCATGTACGATGTATCTTCAATTGTTCATATAGAAAAGGAAGAAAATCTTCTGAACCTTACACTACATCCTTCATAAAATCTATATTGGATGAAATCACTTTCATAAGACCAAAGCTCCAATATAACATGAATAATAAACCTATCAGAAATAATAACGTTTGCCGGTCATCTGTCTTAAACAGTTTCTCTTAAACTTTCGATGGTGCCATAAATTAAACCAACTTAAACATATCGTCATCGACCAATTAGTAAGACGGGCGGTTGCGCGTGCGCCGAGAAAAATGGGCGCCATATCTCATACGAAACAAGATCAGAAATTACGACACACAAAGATAAAAAAGGTAATTTCTTCATAGTGTGTACCGTGAACTGTGACCTGATGTAAGGTAATTATTATTTATTAAAATAAGGTATTCTTAAGTTCCATAAATTGTACGTTATTAGAGGTCTGCCTCCCGGCGTTGTCTCTTGTCTGCTGATTTTAATTTAGTGTCCGACTCCTCAATGCGTTCCGATGATGTATCGCGTATTATTAACACAAATACTGTATGTAATTACTTTTGAATAATTATTCAAATTAGCGAAAGTAATTATGTTTTGTAAACAAGGATCTTAGCTCGTTTACAAGGTGTTCAGGTCACAATCAGCTTCATTTATGAAAGGGTTGATTGCTCAGGACGCATCGTCCGAAGCGTCCGTTGCCGAAGTGAAAGTTTTATAGCCAAACATGATTCCTGGATTGGTTTTTTGTCATAATTGTAAGAAAATTTTAACAAACCACAGACGCTCACACTATATCTTTGCTAAATCAAGTAGTAAGAGTAGTATAGTGTTATTCGTGTATATATTCTATAAAGGTTTTATAGTTTATAACATATGTATGTAAATTTAGTCTCTTCTGTTCCCTTTTCTTTTAAGAACAAGACTTTTAAGAAATTGCACCTACCAATGTATGCCTATCACCCAAAGGTTGACTGATAGAAAAAGCCTGGGGTATTAAGTCTGTCTCTGCACATTTGTGTGCTTAATGTATTAAATAAATTTTAATAACAGTTTCAGTTTCAGTTCAAGATATTTAACAAATCAGGAGTAAAACGAAACTTAGCACGATTCAACGAAACTGAACGTGATTTACACATTTAGACTGCTGCTTCAAGAGCTGTTAGTGTCAGTCATTCCACAGCAATGATGACACTGACAGCCAGCTGAAATTGGCCCACAGTGAGCGATAAGATATCTCGGTCGATTCTGTTAACATTTCCCCGGGAAAACTCAGGTGAACTGAGCTGTCAGTAGCCAGGTAAATCGGATATTTAAATACCTCATTTGAAATCATTTAAAATGATCATTAAAAGTATTAGCATATAAATATTATTAGGTTAACTCAATTCTCTGTAATAATGTAATTCTTTGCCAATCCCTAGGTGAGCTACAACGACTCTCACTTCACCTATCATTTCACCTTCATTTACGGGTAGATTTTTAGAGAATAGCACTGCTGTTTTTGTTGAGATTTGTATAACCTCCCAGTAGATAACAGTGGCGAAGGGTCCAAACAACTAGATTCCTACCGGCTTCCCTTTGGAGCTAAGAAATACTCTACACCTAATGGAAAATAGCACAGTCAGCAGTGTCTACTAATGCTAAATAAAATAGGTAGTTTTTATTAACTTTTAACTGTAATTAAAAAAGCTATAATGCACATGAAAAGAAAAAAAGGAATCATTGGGCGTCAAAAAAATCATCCGCATTGCTGTCAATGGGAAAAGTGCCCAAGAGGCTGGCAGCATTGCCACATTGAATGGCAATGCTAATTCTTTGGCCAAAAAAAAGGTCACGTGAAGTATATACATATATTTATTTAGTGTAATTACCTATATTATTTGGCATCGTACACTACAACATTGAAACGACACAAACTCGTAAGATTTCTAATAAGTATTTTTGTCATCATTCCTTACGAAAATGACCCGTCGTCTCTGGTAGATAGATAAAAAAGTCCTCCACTACTACTATAAAACATTAATACTACTACTTCTAGGAACAGGCGATACTACTAGGTGTAGGTACTTTCCTCTATTTCTGGCACAAAACAAAACACAAAACATTTAGACGAACGCCATTTCGGTGATTGGATTAATGGTCCAGCAGAGAGTGTGGCTGATAACTCAATCGATGGCGCTCATGAATAAAATACACATTAAATCGATGGTGTGATAAACAGTTCGGATGCTAGTGAGTTATGTTTGTGTAGCTTCAAGTTAAGCTGATCTATGTAACGGTAACTTGGGAATAATCTGGTTAAGTATGCTGTGCTCTTGTAACGAATGTTTTTGGGTGGCTGTGAAAGGCGAACTTATATTAATATTATACAGAGGTATTTTTTTTTAAAGTAAGTTTGTATGTAGGGGTAATCTCTGGAATTAATGATCATATTCTAAAAATGTTTTCACTGTTTGAAAGCTATATTATTCCTAAGTATTATCTATAGGTTATTATTTTCAAAAGGACGCTAAATGGAGGGGATCATAAAGTTCGAAGGGAAAAGGATGAATACCACGCGGACTAAGTCGCAGGCGAAGTGTTAGCGGTTTTATATATTGATTTTACAATTCTATCATGACGTAACATGATTGTTTAAAAGTTTCAATATCCAGGGTGCGAAATCGCTGGGCCTCGTGTTGCAAATAAAAATCTGGGGGCCGATTTGAAAAAAAATAAAGAATCAACAATTGATAATTAAGAAACAATTTCAAAACATCGAAACGATTCGTCGGTAAGTATCAGAATAGCTTCGTAACTCAAAAACAGACATGCAAAGCGTTTGAGCTAAGTCTATCTCTGATTGCTAGGTAGCACCGACCTGTCACGCTGGATTACCACCTCCTTACAAACAGTTTTCCTCATCCACTCGCAAATCGAATGGATTACCACATTCAAGCACACATAGTGAGGCGCAATGCAAAATTCCCATTGGCATTTAATCGATTTCAATGTCGATAGAACTTTCTATGGCGCGAAATTTGAATGCGTGTCGACTCTGCACGCGATATGCCGTCAGTTCATTCCGTTCTTTCGGTATATTAATTATTTTACGAGTAATTATAGATTATTTGTGTAGGTTGCTGACTTCTCCGTGTAAAAGGCGGTAGCTTTGATTGTTAAATTATCGTGTTTAGCGTCATACTTTCTTTGCGGTTTCCGATAATTTGACTTGGTAGCACGTTTGCGTACCGACTAACGGTTGGGGTTCATCTTCTTTCTTTGTAGAAAGATTTGATCGATCAATTCATTGTTTAACAGGCTATAACTGCATAATTGTGCACGTGAAAGAACGCCATTTACTGGTCCCCCCAAGATACTCAATGCATGAGGAGTACCCAATTGATGACTCTGTTTATACATGCTATCTTTATATTTTCGCCACATTTTCAGCTTCAGGGTCATATATTATATCTTTATAGTAGGCGTACTCCGTAGAAACTTCATACTCTATTTGCCTAGGAAACGCACATAAATAATGGACACAGAAAATAAGGACTCCAAGAAAAATACATCACTTCAGCCAAAATAATAAACCACGATACTCTTACGACTACAATGTAGCAATGTGTAGAAATTACCACAATAAGATTACCGTTTATCAGCTACAAACATATAACTGAGAGAACCGATAGACAGACCTGTGGAAATGTTGAAATGTTGGTTGTTAAGCTACGCTTGCCAAGGTCAGTGTTTGGATGGGTGACCGTTCATTACATGTCGAGACTCCTCCATGTCTCGGAAAGCTCGTGAAGCCGTTGGTCCTGGCTGACATTTGTAGATCTTTGACAGTCGTTAAGGGTAAAATACTGGTATTCAGCAGAATCCAGTTACACTGGTAGCCGATCCCAATATAGTTTCGGAAAAGGCTAGGCAGATGATGTCATCTGCCTAGCCTTTTATTAGCCTGTAAAAACATTACCCTCCTTCTCAGGACGTGGGGTAAAAATAGTTTCTGATGATCACTATAATGTGTATGTGAGTAATAAATACATTACACAGAGCTGACTAGGTGTTCTAACTAAAGTTGTTTCCCGTCTGTCATAGCACTTAACTGCGGCATTTCTCATGTGCCAATAAGGGACATTAATTTTATTATTTAACGTAATGATCATCTGGGTTTTGATAACTTCATTGCCTTCGCTGATCGTAACGGTTTTTAAAGCGGGTTCAGATATATATGGTGGAAGGGATATCGACGCTCAACCTGCGACCATGAGATCAGTACATGGTTCTGGAACCTCTAGTATGATGGCTTATTCCTCATTTTTACGAATATTTTTGGTTGTACAGACGCCAGCAAATCAAGCTACCCCAAACTGTCAAATTTTCCCAGTTGAATAAGAACCTTATCTCTTTTGCGATAAAGTCGAAAGACTATCAAAAGTTTTTGACACATAAGGAGTAGCTTGATGTGCTGGCCTCTGTATATCGAAGTCTAACCAAACCTAAGGTTCCTAGGCTTCCAGTCTGACCGGCTATAGCTGAATGCCAGTATTTTACATGGTGCAACTGTCTAGTGTCTACCAGAACTCCACGACCCCGGCTAAGACGCCGGCTAAAACTGGCTGTCAGGGTTTCTGACTAACCGTATCGACTATCAAAGAAACTCATGACAGCCGGGACCAATGGCTTAACGTGTCCATTGGGACACCGGGGAGTCTCGGTATATCATAGATGGTCAGTGATCACCCATCCACGGCCTGACTCCAGTAAGCGTTGCTTAACCTTGAAGATGCAGTGCCCGACAGGGTCCACAATTATCATAACTTTGTAAAACCTACTATCTAAGTAAACTCGTGGAAGCAATAAAAGTATTGAGTATTTACTAGCACAGTTTTTACTTGGCAATGAGACAAATCATATCAAGTCTCAAACTTTAAAAAAAGGCTGAGCTTTTAGGGTGACTGGTGGTGTTAGATTTCGAAAATTGTAAGGTTTTCAGAATCCTTATTTGTCCGCCAATTATCAACAATACCAACATCTAAACTAAGCCTTATCCTCAAGTCTCACCTCGTCCCGCCCAGCTGGTGTACTCGCGGCTTACAGCACTTGTAATTATAATTACTACGACACAAATATCTTAATATTGTGCACCATGTTTAACATTCTATGACCGATTCATGGGGTTTATGACTTGAGAGACAGAGGGACGGAAACTATGGGACTAAGATAAGATTACGCTGTTTCTAATTTTGTGAGTAGATTTTTCTGGACGGCCTGACCATCAAAACTTTTGTGATCTTCATATGAAGTCCTAAAAATACTATTTGGCGTAAACATTTAGCATATTACAACTCAAGGAGGAGTTCGTGGCTATCGAAGGTTAAGCTACGCTTGCCGAGGTCAGTCAGTGGATGGGTGACTATTTACTTCTTATCGTGACTTCTCCGTGCCTCGGAAATCACTTCAAGCAGTTGGTTCCGGCTATCATTTGTAGATCTTTGACATTCGTTACGGGTAGTCAGAAACCCGAAAGTCTGACCAAGGATACCGTGTTGCCCAGCACTTGGTTGGTTGGGTTGCTTGGAGTCCTTGTAAAATACTGGTATTCAGCTGCATTCGGTTACATTAGAATCCAACTCGAACATAGTTGGGATAAGGCTATTAAGTAGATGATCATGATTTAGGACATCTCCCGCAAAGTTAGTTGAAATTCTACTTAAAGACATTACAGTATCACATATTGCTAAATATTTTATATCATAGTAGATTAGTATGTTTCCAACTGCTTAGTTCATTACAAAACGCATTTCTTAAAATAAATACTTCCAACTACAGCGCACACCAACGCTTTACGATAAAATAGTCGGTGAAGTGTTGATGGTGTGCGTCCGGCCTAACCGTCGTTATAGTGCACCGTGATCGGCGCACGCGCCGCGGGACGCTGCAGTGATAAAAACAAACGGACCGCCTTGTTTACCACTTTTAAATACTTGGGTTACATTAATATGAGCTACTATTGGTTTGGGAGAGGTTTTGTGAGGTGAATTTGGAGTGAGATTGAAAAGTTTGGCAGTTCAACATTGACTGTCTTCCATGGCTCAATGGATGGTTATTGCTATCAGTGTTCAGCTGAAGATTAGCGATGAAAATAACACCGGAAACCCTTAGATCAATGTCAACTTCCATGCTGTTTTCAGCAGCTATTGTTATGGAGCTTAACTTACTCGTGATAGCACGTAAAATCTTCTTATGGAACCCCACAAATTGCTCAATTCATTGCATCATTCGTTACTCTCTTTCAAAGTTTATGATCTATGCAGGCCGTGTTTCGCACTGTGCTCTCCTATCTTTTATCTGTCTTAACCCATGCTGAGGTGCTCACCAGCGTGACTTCGAATACTTGACGTAAACGTAACTTAGACTCGAACGATTCTAAAAACTATCAATACAGGTTTCAAACATAATATTTATTTGTTTTTAAGACTTAACTTTTTTACTAATAGTGCTTGACTCATAAATTTAAATCAAGTTTCTTTAGGAATAATGTATTTTCGATTCGAGTTTTACGTCAAGCTTTCCCGCCACAGGTTTTTAAAGAATCCAATGGTAGTGGTCCTTATTAAACGTTCTCACGTAGAAAGTTGTATAGTTATGGATCTAATTATATAATATGTGGCGCTTGACCGCTGTCTTGTTTGTCTGTCTGTGCGTCACAACTGTTGCATTTTTGACAGATTAGAGGCGCCTCGCTTGTTTTGTTGTTCAATATTTGGAGCAGGACATAGGTTTTGAAGCTGATGAGTTGTGCCGGTCTCCCAGTGCGTGTCTATAGCGCAGTTTGGATCAGGCAGCATTTATACGTTTGTACGAACTGGTAAGAATCAGCGTTAGATGTGTTTGGCTTCGGGTCGTGGTGATTCGCGCTGGCAAACCGATGTATACCAGCTTTCTATGTAAATGCACCCTAAGTCATAAGGCGTATTCATGTAGGGTTGAGTGCTTTGTTTAGTGGGTGGAGCAAAAGCTTTGCGATAAGGGATGTTCCGCCTCTTTTCAATTATTTTCTGGTTTGCTTATTTTTTCTGGAATCCTTCATTCTGTCTCACTCCTTAATTCCATTTTTGTAAAATTGAAATTTTTCGCAGTCGCCTCCAATAAATTTTTCTAATTATTTAATCTGGCCATAATTATACAGAGTTTCGGATACGGCTCTGATCTGAAACTGACAGATGTTGTAACAAATATCTCAATTAGAAAATCATTCATTAACAATGTTGAATTAGCTTGATTGGTGCGTTTACCAAATACTTTGCTAAAGATTTGATATTCATAGTCATCTAGGATAACCATATTGGGAGTTGAACAAAATAGAAAGCTTTGTCAGGGCAAGCAAATTATCTTTGAACTTAGGACGACAGACCAGAGACTTAATACTGTTGAGTAAGGTCTGAATACTTAAAGATCCCTATGCAGTTATAAAATAAGTTTCATGAGAACATTTTTACTGCTTGACTCGCAAACAGCATATTTCCTTATTTTAACGAAGTCTGGCTTATAGGAGACCTAAATAAAAATTTAAAATTTCATTCTTATCTCATTTTTTAACTGAAACTCTAGGGCGAACAGTTTGTATTCGCTTACTTTAATCACCTTAAATTGTATGTAGCTTTGTAGACACTACTAACATAACTTGATTAATTAAATCAGATCAAACACAAACACTCTGTCTGAAATAAATGGATTAGATATATTTTTTTTTCTTTTGAATATTTGAAACTAAAAACATAAAACACACATAAACTCAAGCCTGTATCCCATGTGGGTAGACAGGGTGGTAGAAACCACAGAACGTCACCCGTTACGATCCTTACATACTCCTCTTGCTGCGCTCACGTTCAACTCATACAATAACACACAAAAAAACATAAAAAAAAACAAAACAACACAGTACAACAATTACAAAAACAACCACAAACAACAACAACAGCAACATATAAAATTCAAACGACATAAACTAAAATTCAGACAACAAGGTCCAGGATACCTCCACCCAGTACACAGGTGACAGACGAGTCTCTTAACAATACACGCCAAGTTCAGAAGTATCACTTTGTCATAACTAAAATATTTGCTCAACGTGAACCGGAAGAGAGCGTGACCATCCAAATGGCTTCACGACGGACACTCCTTCTCCTTGAACCACATTAATTGCCGAAAGCGCCTCATCAAAGGACCGATTACAATAACGATCGCCGATTATTCGATCAAAAAAATCATATTTCGATATATCGATACCATATAAGGTATGACTTTATCTTCTAAATAGAGCCAGGTGCTCACGATTGAGGATCATGAATAAGTCATTAAGCCTCCCCCCTGAACTTGTGACCTATGTCTCCGCTCTACACAATCGCAGAAATAACGTATCGGTTCGCGATGGGCCGCTATTATGCGAAATACACGATATTTCTTATAACTTTGAAAGTATGACATTGGTTGTTATTTTTTTTCTAGTTTGGCAACACTCATTTATCATGCTTACGTAATGTTTGACAGAGACTCAGTTAAATAACTGGCTTAATAAGTAGGTGCGTTTGCATGTGTTATTAAAAATATTTTTTGAGATTAATATTTTTTTGCACAACCTACGAGTATATTCGCAAGAAATCTTTACATGCCTCTCTAATTAATGAAGGTTAACCATAAGCTCAGCAAAAAGTTCAGTTATATAGAAACTAAAGACCAAAGTCCTTCTCTTTTTAAATCCTTCGTTATTTTTTTTATTTTCAGAAAAGCTAGCTCCACTGCCAGTAACTTCCCAATCAATATAGTTCACATACAACCCTCTAAGTACGATAAATACAATGCTACTCAATACATCAGAGGCCGCCTAATAACATCTCATTAAGCCCGTTTAGCGGAACAAATAGGCGATGCTCAGCCGATCTGTTGCTCGATAAATGCTCTATAAATACAGCTGTTGGTATAATGGCACGAGCGATTGAGATGTGGAAGAGTTTACGCTAAAGAAAAGGATTTTGAGCAAAGAGACTGTTGAAAATATGTTTTGCCTCTTTTAGTGTCCCTCTTTTTTTTACAGCTTCATGGGGCCTCTGGATTTGGAAAAGTTTTGTCTGAAGCTTTGCTCAGGGTAAGAACCTTTTGATGAATTTGAAACTGTTTATTAGTACTATAATGGCAACTTCAAAGTTGGCCAGTAGCATGTCACCGCCACCACCTTCTTGAGTTAGAAAGAATAAGCATATATTTAGCACAGGCATAGACCCACAATACTTGTCTGCTTTTTTCAACTGGAACTGAGGTTCTGAAGTGTCTCGGGCGTAATACGGTTTTACAGTGTAATAATAATTGATTAAACATTAATCTATGTAATTATGGCGTATAACGAACCCACAGTTTAACCAATTTTTAATGTGTCACGTCTAACCACACCTTCGCTTCACGATGTTGGCTGAATGGAAGATAATACGTAAAAACAAACTTATTCCAAGACTTCTCAATAGTCATGTTCGTCAATAAATCTCGCAGTGAACCTAATAACCCCTCGTGAACTACATGTTCGGAGCACATCGGGCTAATTCGTGAGGCTTCGGGTGACACAATACTGGATTCAGTTACAAGATGTTACTCTGCGCTATTGATGGATTCAAACTATCAATTTAGTTTACGATGCTATTTTGTTTACGTGAATCTGTTATTCAGATTGGAATACTGCTTGATTTCGTTGAATTTCTAATGTAGGGATTGATTTCTTGTGTTATCTTTATTGAAAGGGGTCACGGTTATCTTTACTCTGCGTAAGCATGTAATAAATGAAAAATAGAATCTATAATAAATTGCCATCATTGTTTGTTGTCTTCACCAACATCATCATCATCATCATTTTGAAGACGTCCATTGATTTCCACAACGATCGATCTGCTGTCCTTCATCGGCTTTGATCCACCAGATCGACGGTCCACTTTGTAGGGGGCCTAACCACGGTTCGGCACACAAGAACTTTTCCGCGCCAACGGCCATTGGTTCACTAACATGATTTAAGGAAAATATCTAGGTACTAACAAGTACTATCAAATGAAATGTCTAGCACTAATTCTATCTCACTCTTTTTCTTTCAGTCACCTCACATGATCTGACCAACACAATGTCTGGATTTTAAAAGATAATGTTACTGAGTTTTATTTCTTCTCAGAGTCTAGTCAGATAGAACATCACTGTCATTTAGAGATCTTTGACAGTCGTTACGGGTAGTCAGAAGCCCGAAAGTCTAACAACCAGTCTAACATAGGGGTCTCGTCTTGCCCAGTAACTGGGTTGTGGAGGTCAGATAGGGAGTCGCTCCATGTGAAATACTCATCTTCAGCTGCATCCGGTTAGACTGGAAGCCGACCCCAACACAGTTGGGAAAAGGCTAGGCAGATGAGATGGTGAGTATAGTCATATAGAAAACAACGACCTCACCTACTTTTAAACATTGTTTGCTGGCTTAAAGTGTAAAAAAATTGTGTGAACCATCCACAGAAACAAATATTATATTATTGTTTTTTCAATAGTTATCATTGGAGTATATTTCCACTTTAACGCTAAACCCTTCAATCGTTGCCTGAGGCGATCTTATCTAAGCAGAAACCACACAATTATGTCTATAAAACATGGCTTTATGTAATTAATACCACATATTCTTGTAGTAGCTCCACCATAACAATATATCACTAATATACCACTGACTTTCCTAAGCCTCACCTATAAAAATAACATTCAAATTAAAACTGGTAGTAATTTGATCTGGCTATGCCAAGAATTTACTCTTATTCGAGTAACATAATAGAATAAAAAGCGTTATATTTACATAAAATATTAGTGTTGTTATATATCTTGTATTTTAGCGTTATGCTCTTGTTTTAATTAACATTTTATAAGTGGGTGAGCTCGTGTGTCATTTGTTTTCGTGTTTTAGGACTAACAGTTGATACAGGTTTGTTCGATTTTCGACTATGGACTCCTGTTTTTTTGGTAACTTCTTCGCCATGAAGGACACAAGAGTTAAAAACACGTGTCGAGTATCAGAAATCTGGTCTATCTGTAGTAGGAATCTTAAGAAAGTCCTGTTTTTTTCTTGAATCTTATATTCGCTTATGTAAATCCGGCAAATATGGATGACCTTTCTTTCTTTTTAAGAGGATTTCGTGGCTCAGTAAAAAAACCACATGGGTCGATCTTCACGCTTAAGTAAAGTCTGGCGTTTCTGCTTACATCAGCCTCCTAAATCCCTTAAATGTAATAGTTATTTTAAAACATATGTTTAACTACTTCGTGCTTTCAGGACATCGATGGTATTTGTGTGTGTGACATTAATATCTTCTAGTAGCAGTTTTAAAACGACCAAACCGTAACTTCTTACAGTTTTACGACTTTTATCGATGTTTTCAAAAGGTGGACATATTAAATTAGCCATGCTGTATTTATTATTTAATTATTAATGATAGTATGATTGCCATTTAGAGTTAAATTACCGATAAATAGCATGTTTAATGTACCGTAGGAATAACTTAATATTTTAGCCTACTGGTAGGAATAACATGCCCAGTCTATCTTGACACGCGGAAGAATTAGGAACTAAGTGCAAGTATACAGAATTTGACAGGCGAATGAGATTTTTATCAGCAAGTAGCGCCACTGTGAAATGTCAAGTTATTCTTTTATTACTGTTTTATAATCATTATCAGTTTTATTTCGTCATCAGTAGGTGTGCGATGGCAGCCATTTTATGATATGGCGACGTATTTATTGTTCAAAATGTTGTTTTTAATTTGTGCGAATTTTAATTACCTGATTGAGTTTATTATAGTGTTCTTTATGTCCAGGCTTTATCTATTTTCAAACATCTCTCTTCGAAAAAGCTAATTTTTAATACATAACAGTGTTTATCATTATGTCTATCGAATCAAAAACCGTGCATAAATATTTAAACAATATGGTAAAATACTTTTAACTACCAATTAAAAATCCATCCAAGAATCTACATACAAATACGAACATTGCACAAACAGACACACCGCCACAATTTTAATACCAATTACCCACAATTCACTCTATAAATATTTCACAATACTGTATTGAATATCGGCCAAAAATCCAATCGGTAGACCCCGATGACCTCGGGTGACCCCATGTCGTGACCCCCGCAGTATTAATTACGTCGCGTGCCATTTCCAATGTTTCTGCGCTTGCGCAATGACGTCACATCCGTATAGAGAGGTGATGGGCCGTTTGAGTTTGAATTAGGAATGTAAATGTTATTGGTTGGAGGTTTACTGAAAGCTGTATCGTTGAGATGGTGATCATTAGTGTGAAGAGTGGAGTGGGGGCTACGTTTGGTGCAAGGATAGAGTTTTGTGATTGTATTGTAATGTTTTGCATTGCATATACAGAGTTGAACGGACATCGACGTCAAGCTAATACCATGAGTTCAGTTTGTATTTTGAACCAACTGTACAACAATTTGTAAGTTTCTAGTGAGCAAGAATGTTCTTGAAAACGCAGACAAGATGTACGTGCTAAGTACGGTACTGAAAGAATAGAATAGGTATACTTATTTGCAATGAATAAAGGTACAAAGAAAAAATCAGGTGATAAATCATATTAGTGTTACTAATTATGTGGGGAACCGTTTAAAAAAAAAAAAAAAAAAAATGTACGATTTTTTTACGATGTTTGAGTAAAAGCTTTAATTTCAAAACGTTTCAAAATAAATTCGTATTAACTTTTCAATGACTCATTGATGGGTTTGAAACTGATTACAAGCGTTTGACGTTAAACGATTACCGTTTTGTTTAGTATTACGTTAAATAACACATAAATTTGTATTTTAGACGGCAATTATATTGTTGCGGTGAATGCTATGTACTCCTTTATTGTCTTGTGCGGTCCTTCAGTTTCTCAGATTGTTTTTAGGATTAAATGTAATAGTATGTAAGGTTTTAATGTATGTGATGTGGCTATGCTTTTTAGGGTTTTGTACTAAACGGGACCCCTTTACTAAGACTACACTGTCTGTCCGTCTGTCTGTCATCGGGCAGCATCTTATAAACCCTATTAGGTAGACAGTTGAAATTTTCAGTGTGTATCATCATCGTCATCATCGTCATCATCGTCATCATCGTCATCATCGTCATCATCGTCATCATCGTCATCATCGTCATCATCGTCATCATCACCATCACGATCATCATCATCGTGTGTTGCCGCTATAAAAATAAATAATAAAAGTAAAATAAAATAAAAATGTTAGGGAACAATTCACTTTTCTTGTATGGAGGTCCTATTTTACGAGAAAGTTTGTGTAGAGGTATATATGTTTGTTACTCTTCCACACAAAATGTACTAAATGGATTTTGATGAAACCCTACAATATTATAGCTTATACTTCAGAACAATACATCATCATCTGCCTAGCCTTTTCCCAACTATGTTGTGTATTACATGGAGCGATTGCCTGTCTGACCTCCATAACCCAGTTACTGGGCAACACGATACTCCTTGGTAAGACTGGTTGTCAGACTTTCGGTTTTCTGACTACCCGTAACGACTGTCAAAGATCTACAAATGACAACCGGGACGATGATGATGATGATGAAGATGATGATGCTGATGACGATGACGACGACGGTGACGATGATGATGATGACGATGATAACGCCGATGACGATGGAGATGCTGACAATGGCTATGACGATGATAATGATGATGTTGATGGTAATGCTGATGACGATGAAGACGACGATGACGTCGATGATGATGATGATGATGATGCTGATGATGATGAAGATGACGTTGATGATGATGATGATGATGATGCTGATGACGATGACGACGACGGTGACGATGATGATGATGACGATGATAACGACGAGGACGATGGAGATGCTGACAATGACTATGACGATGATGATGATGATGATTATGATGACGATGAAGACGATGATGATGATGATGATTATGATGATGATGATGCTGATGATGATGATGACGATGATAATGATGATGACGACGATGGAGATGACCGGGTGTCCGGGTGGCTGCTAGTAAATAAATAAATTGACCTTCCTTGACAACACTGCGCCAACCCAATCAAATCACAAACATATCGCACAAATCTCACATAATTCCTATTCTTCATATAATTCCATATAATTATCAATTTGCGTGGCCGCCACAGTCACGCGACTGTATCGTAAACACTGCGACGGTTATTAGATATAACGGTTTTATTGAAAACTGTTTATTAAACGTTTTTGTTCTTTCAATTGTCTGTATTTGTTAGACTGTTTTTGATATGAGCAGTGGCGGATTTAGGCAGTGCAGCGGGGCCGTTAGAAAATCCTACGAAGGGGCCCCCTGTACTCGGATTGCTTTTTATACCAAAGGTAGAAAATACCGTACTAAGACGGACTTAATGCCTTAGACATTTTCTACCAGTCTACCTTAGGACAGCAAAGACAGAACATGATACATGTAACAAAGTGTAGGTTGTAAAGTTATGGTGATGAAATTAAATACTACCCTTGCAACAACAGTTTCTAAACAAATAAGTTCCTTTTCCCATGTTTTACACTCAAGTACTTAAGCCAAATTACTTTTTTCTAATAATAGTACTTTTGTAAAAATCTATTTGATCGATTTATCGCATTGTCGGTGCTGGCAGTGGTATAACGGCGATTTTTCATAAAGAACCTAAACTGAGTGAGTAACTAAGTAAAGGCGAAAATTTTAGCACAGTTTTCTTTTGACTGTTCATACAGAGATTGCTGCTTATGCAGAAAAGTTTAAGAATTAAAAGATGCTAAGGTGCATGAACGAGCTTAGTGAGCTTGAAAATATGGTGCATACCTTCTCGGAGAGGTCAGATTTAAAACATATTAAATAAATATTGCTGGACAATCCACACAGCATCATCTAGCCCCAAGTTAAGCAGAGCTTGTGTTATGGGTACTAGATGACTGATATACTTAATACAATACATTACATATATAGACATTTTTTATTATACATAGGAAATACCCAGAACACCTGGAACCAATATTTGTAGATCGTACAAACATTTGTCCCAAGGCGGGAATCGAACCCGCAACCTCTTGCGTCGCAGGCGGACCTTCGCCCGCCGCGCCACATCGGTCGTCTAATATATATATAATATCCCATTTTACTGTTAGTATAGGTATTGTGGTTGATTTTTTGAACATCCAAGCGCAAGGCCCCATAAAGCGTGGGGCCCATAGCATTTGCTACTTTTACATTTACTTTTACATTTACTGCTTTGTGGTTAATCCGGCCCAGGATATGTGTGTTTTTGGGCAACAGTGTGTCTAATGGGCATGTACGAGTAGTGTTTGTTACCCATGTATTTTGTTTGGTACAGGCAGGATCAAAATGTTGTGGTGTAGAAGTGGTGAAGGCAGCATTTTAAGCGTGGTCAACTGCCCGTTCATTGTTACTTGATTTTGAGTTTGTTATATTTTATAGCAGTTTTCAATGCTGCCAGGAACATGAATGCATATAATTGAATCAATTAAAACCGTTTGCAACATATGTAAATATGTAAACACCATATTTACCAAATGTTATTTAATTGTAATCTTATTTCTTGTTATCTCTCTTTGATTAGGTTTTATTGTAGTGTCTTCACTTAAAATGATATGATCTAAATAAAATATCCAAAATATTCTAAAATATTTATTGTAAAGAAGCTCTTTGCCCATTCTTTTCCTTACGATGCTATCTTTTAGAAAAGACACCTAGAATATACTACAGAGTTTCATAAAATTGGCTTTTATACAACACCAACTTATAAACTTCTTACAACGAAAAATACCAGATTTTCATTAGCAAACGTCTCAAAATAGGAGTTATGGCGTATTGCGTTTGCAGCTGGTACTGTTAGCGTCGCGGGTCGCGTGTGATGTGAGCGGCGCGCCTTGACCCGCACCACGAGCAAGCACATCTCCGCACCAGGATGTTGGAGGCTGACTGGATGTACCACTACATTATAAATGAAGGTAACATTATGTAGTTATCATGATTTAGACGTTAGAGTCAAATCTGAATGGTCTTGCCAAAAAGGCTGAATAAAAGAACTTCTTTATGTTCTTCTTTTGGTGTTGACAACAAAGAACTAAGAGTGGCTGGTAGAAACCAGTCAGCAATGCGTGACTATGACAGAATGAGTGACAAAGTAAGAAAAAAAGAAAAAGAAACATTGTTGCCACCGAAGAAACAAGTGCTTTTAAAATAGTCTTAGTACAAGGAATTTCGAAGTCTAGTAGATCTCAAATCTGAAAATAGTAGATATCAGCAGAGGCGGTTTTGATGTTGTCTCTTTGAAAAAGCTGTCTTTTTGCATAAAACTTGCGTCATCCTTAAGATGATATAGCTAGAAAGGAGGTGACTGTTAAGATGACGGCTAATTTGTTTATTGGTTCATCAACAATTGTTTACACTCATTTTAAATTTATGAGTAACATGCAAATACAACAGTGCAACAATCCCTGGATGTAGAGGGTTGTAGAGGACATGTATGTAGAGGGTTACAAGAGTAGAGGGAGACAAAAGAAAAGATGGATGGATGGTGACTATTGAGATGACGGCAAGTAGAGATGTATGGAAGAAGAAAACATGCTGCGCCGACCCCAAATAAATTGCGATAAGGGCAGGATGATGATGATGATAAGTGATATATGGAAGAAAGAGACATGCTGCGCCGACCCCAAATAAAATGGGACAGGAAGACGGATGATGATTTCCGTCTTCCTTTAAACTAGTTTTTGTCTGAACAATGATATGTAGTTCCGGGATCCTGGCTGCCACATCCAGCGCCCCACATCTCTGTCCCAAGCGATACCTAACGCAAGTTGAAACCTCTTGTGTAACAGTAGTAAAGTGTGCGCACAATAACCATGTTATAGGTCATTTTGTGTAGATGAATACGTAATTAGGAGTCAACCTAGCCTAGCCTGCGCCTGGTAAACGTTCTGTTGTGTTTTTAATGAGCATACTTACTAGTATTTGGAATGGTTTGGCTAGAAATTGGGTAAAGTCTAGCTGAGGTTACAATCATGTCTTGTTGCCTGTGTTGTGACAATTCTTATACATTACCGATTGTTATATTGTTTTTTTTTAAAGGAAGTTTCGCGACACCAGGAATTTCTCTTGTATCGGGGGTGCGTTTACAAACATTTAAACTCACATACAAAGCAGCCAGACCCGGAACAACTATCTGTAGGCCATAAAATATTTATGGCGTGTGGGAATCGAACCCACGACACGCAGCGCAGCATTCGATCAGAAATGAAATACTTCGTGGCGCAAAATTACTGTACTCAGTACTCTGTACTCTATCTTCACGCTGTACTCTATCCTACCCTAAACATAAAAAGGAGATTCATACATTTTTGTTCGTTCCTCAAATAACCACATTGGTCACTAATCTGCATGGTCCTCATACGATCGATCTTACTATTATAATGTCTAGACTTTAAAAGAGACTAGATGACATGATTTTTTGGTTGAAAATGACCATTAACGAAGCATCTGTCGGTCACTATTTATAATACAAACCTTAAATATTTACGAACTTAAACTATATCTATCTAAGTTAAAAGCATGCTCTAAAAACAGTTTATGATTCCAAGTTTATGATTTAGATCGTTAGCTCATATCAAATGGCTGACAATAAAATCTATAGGGCCGTGTGGATCAATTTTATGATTGATAGTATGCAGGTAATCTTGAAGTTTATTTGCGATGTCAATTGATTATTTGTATGTAGGAATGCCATGCAATGAGGTCGTCTTTCATAACGCTGAATCCATTATTTTGTGATGTTTGACTAGAGTGTATTGTGTGGAAGTATAATTAATTTAATGGCTAAGCTATTAAATAATACAAACACCAGTAAGTCACGTCTGGTTGACTCACAAGACCGTAGGTCGTTCTTATGTTTCGATCTCTGATATATATTTTCTATTAAATATCTGAAAATGACATTTGAACTTGATAGAGAGCAGGTAGAGAAAGAAAAGAAAGAAAAACATTTATTCAGCACAAGTTCAGGTACACAACGACAATACTAAACATAGAAAAACATAAAAAACGAGTAACAAGAAATATCGACATTAAAAACATATATAAGTATATATTATTAAGTATGTGCCTTCAGCTGTGCTAAAAGGGTCCAGTTCAGCAAAAATGCCAGACAACTAGTGCCTGACGCTGGTTTTCAACTGACCTAGAGCAAAAGAGTGTGCATTGGTATTCCATTTGCACACCTCTTTGAAATTTAAATTACATTTTGCATCAACAATGCTATCATGTCACATATCATACCACGTATACACATCATTATCATATCACGACTTATTATCGTTATCATAATCTCGGCTGAAACACGCCCACAGTTGGACATTGGAGTGCTTCTCGCTTCCAGCGGACTCCCGACATATTCACAGAGGCCAGCACAACAAGCTACCCTAATCTGTCAAATTTGTTTGATTTTCAACTGTGTTACAAAAGTGTAAGGTTCATGTTCAATTGGGATAATTTGATAGTCTGGGATAACTTGATGTGTTGGCATCTGTACATGTTTAGTGAAAGAAATTATTTCGATTTAATTTGAAATGTCTATCAACCTCACATTGGTTGATAGACATTTCAAATTAAGTCCGATCTCATAAGATTTGACGGTCACTGGTCATGTCTATAACGCCCTTGAGAATAGAATTATGTTTTTCAGCCAAACAATCAGAGAAGCCTCCATGAGGGTGGATTGTCAGAGATCATGACACAAAAAAAGTATTGTGAAGAAATCTCAGAAAACATCTTACGATCGTAAACAACGCATCTCTGCAAAACGGACGTCACCAAAACAAACCAGCCTACATAATAAGGCGTTAATCACGCTTTATGAATGAAATATACGCCTTACATAAAAAATAACACATTCAGTTAATCGAAAATCGTATTAATGGGTATGAATGCGCGGTCGCAAGGAATCCCGTTTAACAGGCAGCCATTAAGTTTCCCGCGACTGAAGACTTTTTACAGCAATATATACCAACTTTTTGCAGCAATATCACCGTATAAGTGAGCTATGTTTTAAAAATAATGAGTGTACGCGGTGCGCGTGCGCCGCGGGGCGTTGAATTATGGAGACAACCGTCATAGATCACGCCGTAGGTACTTTCGTCTTTGTTATGCGAGGATAAACTCGTTTTACTTTAATAATCAAAAATTTATAGAGTATTAACGTTATTGGACAGATTTTAAAGCGGCTTCTTAAATTATTTAACCTTTTTTTAAAAGCTTTGTTTTTATATTTATTTTGTGGTAAATACCGTTTTAGGAAGTGTTGTGGTCTTCCTCGTTCGGCCGTGGCTAGTTTTGTTAGTGTTATTATTCCTTGTACCATAAATCTTTTATCTTCGATTGATATGCTGTGTAAGATTACTGCCGCTACCGGGATCACATAGGTAAGCTTTTTCGAATATTTTGAAATCATTTTAGATCTTTGGATCAATATTGCTAGCCTAATTACGTACTCGGTTGGAGTTGTGACTAAATAAAAATGCCGCACAAGTCGATCCTAGGTTATGCTTGCCGAGGTGGTTTCGTGGATGCGTGACCATCCATTACATATGTAGTTAGCCTTAGCTGTCATTATAAGATCTTTGTCAATGATTTCGGGTAGTCTGACCACAGGAGATTGCGTTACATTGTAGCTAGGTTGTGGAAGTCAGATAGGCAGTCGTTCCATGTAAAATAATGATATTCAGCTCCATCCAGTTACATTGGAAGCCAATCCAAATACAGTTGGATAAATACCAGACGGATGATGATGAAGGTGATGCCTGATTAACGTAGTCTTCTTCGATTTCCTTAACAGTAACGACAATCGGATATTGATAAAAAGTAAGAATTCAGACAACGTGAATGGAGCTTGTCCATTGATAACATTACATAACAAGAATCTAGTTTCCTTAATTACTTCTAAGGAAGACTGAATGAAAGCTTTTGCCAATGAACTAACCAGTCCCTTTAATTAAGCCTACCGATGGTCAGAAAAAAAATCTCCGACGTACAAATAGACTGGATATTCAATCTATTGAATCTGAGAGCATAATCTATAGAGTCTGTTGTGGAGGTGCAAAAAATCACCAGGTCTGTCATGAATATGCATAAGTTGTAACTGCTAATGACCCTTGCACGCGACCTACCGCAATGATGCTAAATACAGATTTATTAATATACAGTTAAAAATGGTCAATATTGTCCTCCTGCGATTTTAATATTTTCTGTTTCACTTTCTGTGTAGCTCGTACGTAATATAACCATACTTTTTCTGTAACTTAATGTGTTAAGTATAACTCATAAAGGTATAAATAATAAATAAAATTTGGTAAGAAATCCTTCAACAACATATTTTCTTAATTTATATAATAAACATAATTCTTAAAAAAATAAAAACTATGTATTCTAAAACTTTAATGTTTATTTATCATATTGTATTGTGCCATTTTGCGAAAACAAGCCATGGTGTCTCCGGCGCAGGTGGCACAACAGACGCCTTCAATGTTTGTGTCTTCGGAGTATGCTACCACCGTGCCGTTTTGTGGAAATAAACTAATATAAATATTTATAAATCGGCCACATGATGCGAAGGAATGAGGATCAGGTTGTGAGGAAAGTTTTGAGTATGTTGTGAGCAAAGGATGACCAATGAAACGAAGGAAGCTATGTGTGAAATATAGCTAGAGAGGAGGTGACTTCTGTGATGATGGCGACAAGGACTGGAAGACGAAGACATACTGTGCAGACCCCAAATAAATTGGGATAAGGGCAGGAGGATGATATAATGTATAAATTCACAATTATTTTGACATAAACTAGCCTGAAGGCCTTGCTTCAATAATGAAAAAAGCAAATACTTTGTAGTGCACTTTCCTGCACTAGTAAGGAAGTGCAACACGCGTGCCTTTTAATTTTGCACTTAAATAAATAGCGCTTTTAAATAACTCTTATGGATTTTCAATGTAGTGGCATTGAAAATCAAAAAGCGTTATTTCAGCAAGTGTGTTGAAGAGAGTACCTATTTATGCAGTATGAGCTAAGTATTTATTTATTTCATTTTTAGGTAAACTTACAGCTAAACGGACAGTGAGTAAAAGTTTAGACAAAATATGGCCAATTACAAGTTTCCACATGTAGTATATAAATAAATAAATTAATATTTAGAGACGTTTCCCAGGATACTTTCAGCAAAACTTATGATTTAGTAATAACAGGCACTCATGAATGCCTACTTGATTTTATAATACATACAAACATACATAATGTCTAGGTAGAAACTACAGAACGCCACGATCCCCACATACTGTGCTTTAACATCCTTTGCTTCGTCCACGTTATCATAATTATGGCCATATTAAACATTATGGAACCGTTATTGCATTAATCATCTAATCAGAGACACTTGTACTGTAATGTGGTATTAAGATTCAAGATTGTGGCTTATTTCATATGTCTCATCACGCGTGTGTATATCGACTAACAATATGGCGGCACAGAGTGACGTGGGAGTGGTGTCTGATGGGCCATGGTCTGCCATAACGTGTTGGTTAATAGGAGTCGTGATCTCTTGTGAACGGATGTAGGTGAGGTTATTAGATATGTGTGAACATATCATATACCAGATAGTAGGGTTTCTGAAATCGATTAATTCGGAGTCATGTTTTCAATTTGTACATCTTTGACAGTCGTTATGGGTAGTCAGACGCACGAAAATCTGACGACCAGTCTTACCAAAGGGTATCCCAGTATACTGGTTTGTAGAGGTAAGATAGTCGGTATTCTGCTGCATCCGGTTAGACTGGAAGCCCACCCTAAAATAGTTGGGGAAAGGCTAGGCAGATGATGATGATGTACTTAGAAACGCTAACAAGATGTTTCACCTGATGTATGTATCTACATTCGTTGCAAATAAACACATCCGTTCTATTCTATTCTATAGATCACATTTTTTCGTTTAGTATCTAGTTAATTAATATTCGACGACACGGTTGGCGCGGTGGTTGAGCCATCGGCTGCTGCGCCGCGTGTTGTGGGTTCGATCCCCACACGGAACAAATATTTGTATGGCCTACAGGTAGTTGTTCCGGGTCTGGCTGTTTGTGTATGTGAGTTTAAATGTTTGTAAACGCACCCACGATACAGGAGAAATTCCTAGTGTGGGGCAACGTTTTTTTTTTTTTTCTTAAAAGAAAAAAAGAAAAAAAAAAAAAATCAGTTATCTATCCTAGTTTACCTAAGTATGCAATGTTCACTTTGTACTCCGTTATCTATGGCGGAACATGTAAACCAATGTTATCTCAGCATCTCACTTTAACCTTTAATATTTTTATCTATTGCTATAAATTTTAATCTTCGCTTGAGGTTTGTGCGAAGTCCGTATTCTCAGCCATTTGAGCACTTAATTTTCTGTGTGTCCTTTCTATTCTGATTTAGGCTTTGCTTCAATAGAATCTTAAATGTATAATGCTTCAAGTATAAGCTGTTCTGCAAATCTTTGGAAAAATTGTTAAGGTAAAGCAGACCTGCACGAGGAACACCTCGTGCAGGTCGCCATCTCCTTCGTCGCGATACAAACAGGTTTTTTCGACGGTAGAATAGCAGATTGTTGAAAGATTTCTACCGCCCTAAGCATGGCGATATTAAAACTGAAGAATGTTTTCTATTATCTACAGTATACGTTCAACCCATGCTCGGGTAGAAGAGATGTCAAGTTGGAAAGAAAAAACGTTGTCTATTCTTGGTAGAACATATATACAATTGGTCATGATAAGCGTGCTGTATGTCTTCCTTAAGAATTGAAAACAGGTGGTGTGAAATCGCAACTGATGGAAAGTATAGACGAAGGCCTTTGCCCAGCAGTGGGACAGTTCGGGCTAGTAATAAATAATAAATTAATTAAAACAGTTTATTTCCCTCAAACATTACACGAACGATATTTTTTATCATATTAAGCCGTCCAACAAAAATGGCATTTGGCTTTGAACTAAAATGACTGGTGCCATGCAATTTGAGTCATTATTTCTGTCGTATTTATGTAAAATATCTGACATTTTGTCTATTTTTTGTTGTTACAAATCTTTAGATTTATTAGCGAGTTGATTGTTGTCGGCCGCACCTCCGTCGTGTATTAGCATGTCAATCTATCAATTATTATTATGGATTGTGTAAAATTAAACAGACAAGGTCCTTCTAACTGGGAGGAAACCGCTATTTTATTAATTTTAGTTGATTTAGGTATTTTCTACGGTGTAGCAATTTCAATTAGTCTCTATTAGCTGGCAATTAAGAATTTGCCTTGTTATGTAAATAATAGTTGGTCCAGTGAGGCTCATCGCTAGACAAAGAATTATGATAAACTTAAAAGCACAGATAGCGTCATTGGTCTAGTGATTGCAAGCGCTATTGCTGAGCATCAAGTCCTGGGATCGTTTCTAGGGTCGGGCAAAGTGCTGTTGGGTTTTTCCATCTGGGGTTTTCCACTAGAAGTTCGGAGTGTAGATTTGTATACAGTTATTGGCAAGAGGCTTGCCCCCTATAACTCGGGATTCAAACATTACAACCGAAATGTGGGTATGGTGTGGTAAACATTTTTTTGCATTTAGTGTCATGTCGTTTTTATTGCACCAGTCTTGTATTCGATCTAAATCACTTTGAATCGCCATAGAGTCGTTTGGTAACATGGTCGTTTTGTAGATCTTTAGATCATCTGCAAACATTAAGAACTTGCAGTTTTGATAACATGTCCTAAATCATTTATGAACAGCGAGAATAAAACTGGTGCCAAGTGGTTTAAAAGGTTCCCCACTGCCTATCCCTTCAAGGACATACGTGGGAAAAAGTGTAGTTCAAGTTAACAGAGGGTTTCTATAAGTTAATTTACATTGAGTTACTCACTATAAAATTGCTATTTGAGAGCATTTTCAGAATTAACCAGTTGATTTTTGGACACGCCAGTGGTAACAAAACTAGTATAACCTGGCCTCGTATTCTATTAGAACTCGGTACTTGTTTAGGCCTGTGCAAGGTCAGTGTTGCCACTGAAATGCAGCCTACTGTACAAATTTATTAGCACCTGTAAGATTCTAGATAAGATTGTTGGTTCTAATTCTTTTCTTATTACTAATTCTTTACTAATTATTTTCTTTAAAGAAACTGTTTAGGAATTTCACTTGTATCGTAGGTGCATTTACAAACATACAAAAACGGCCAGACCCGGCACAATTACCTGTAGGCCATACAAATATTTCTTCCGTCCTGGAATCGAACCCGCGATACGCCAACAGCTAATCGCTAAGCCACTGCCCCAACCATGCCGTCAAAATTAAATCAGCTACTACGGTTGCATTACGCACTTAGTTTTTTTTCTTTTCTATCTTGTGAACATAACATCAAACCTGTATTCCCCAAAGGGTTAGGTAGTTCACGTTAAAGGGGCGAGTTTATTGCCAAACGGGCACATATCTAGAATCCAGTCTGCTACTAAGAAGTTCTACATGGAAAAACCCAATAACCCTTGGTCCGACCTGGGAATCAAACCCAGGACCTCATGCTCAGTGTTAGCGCTGATAATCACTAGACCAAGGCAGTCTTTATTGTAATAGATTGTCTAGATGCAATAGTCTTATTTTTTGTTGTTGCGTTACTTCTTTAGTGTGTGAGGGGGATAGTTTCAAAGAAAAACCAAAGTCGAGTGCATGAATAGTTTATTTTGTACGTCTCCGTGGAATGTATTCATTACAAACATTTGTTTACGAAATAAAAAAAAACACTCTACCTATATTTATATTTACAAAAAAAAACACGTTTTTGTCAAACAAAGTATTACATTTGAGTATGAATGTGTCGATAATTTCACTACTATGAGTAAATGGAAATGTATTAAAAGAGGTTTACATCAACAATATTGAGCAACATCAGGAATGTATGTGTAACAATCGAGTATATTCTTTAGCTCTTACCATCTCTTTCTAATATAGAAATGAAAAAAGAAACAAACAATTTCATTAAAAATATACTTAACACTCCAAAATCGTAAAGAGATAATCAAGAGATTTTCTTTTACAAAACCAATATAAAAGTACAGCCGACAGTCGTGATTAAATAAAAGAACTTAGCTACAGATAGAAATACGAAGACTTAGAAATATAAAAGGCTTCACAATGCACCCGAAGTTAACACTTTACAACCAAAAACAACACTTCGAAATTCTACTAGAAATAAATTATATCCGAACTTTTTTTACAAAAAATATATAAGATTCTTTTCTTAGTTATGGAATGTTGCAACACCCGGCTGTTTCCATTTTCCAAAAAAAAAAACAGTAATCATTACCTATAGTAACCTAACTTACACTATACAAAGAATAATTTATTTATTTACATTCGTTTTGTACATAACCTTATACCGGGCTCGTTAAGTACCAATAACATTGTATTTACTAAACATTACTTATTATACGTATTTGGATAGACTCTTTCAAGCGATAACAAATCAAACAACATTCGAGTGTTTGAGCTTAAACAAAAATCACATTCCTCCATACTGGCCTTCGGTTCATTCACTGACATTATACAGTCTATAGTAACGGCACTAAGTGACGCGGCGTGGGACGTCAGACTTTGGTGGTGAGGTCCAGAGGGTGCAGCTTGATCCTCTTTATTTGTGAATATGACACGTCCTCCTCCTCGCTGGCGGACCCTGCGCCGCTGCCCGATTCCCCGTCATCATTGTCTGGCACTATAACTTCACTGTCGTCTGATCTTCGTCGCGCGGAACTCGACCTGCCATCAGATTTTACCGACAAGTCCATGGGGTTCTCCTGCAGTGGAGACTCAGAGGTTCTCCTCTCAGCGGGCGGCGTTGGAACAAATTCCGCTTCAGAAATAACATCCTCCTGAGGAGTAGGCTGAGAAGACCGCTGTTGTTTTAAGATTTCGTCCAAGAAAAAACGTTTGGATGACTCTGTTCGCTCATTGTGGTCGTCGATTCTGACGTCATTGTTATTCTCAGCAGCTTGCCTTAACGCTGCGTGGTCTAGGAGATGTCTTGAGTATATCGGGTGGAAGCCAGGCGGGAACAGCAACGGGTGGTTGTGCGCGAACGGGCTGAAGGGCGGCGGGGGTAAGAAGGGCGAGTGGGGGAAGTGCGGCAAGGAGGCGATGTTGGCGAGGTGGAGGGGGACGAAGCTATCTCTGGGCGGCGTCAGCGGTCGGTCCGGCGGTCGCGACTGGGTGAGTCTGGATTTTTCGTCTAATTTTGGCGAAGACCCGCTTTTATGTGAGTCTGGGGATGCGGAGCAAGGAGGCTTGTAGTCGTCTAAGCCAAGGAGAGCGAGTTCTTCTTTTGTCCTTGGTCTCGCGAGTCCTGGAAATAGGTGAGGTGGGAAGGGAGGCGCCAGCGGGTGATGCGGCGACGAAGGCACTCTTGGAGGCGAGTGGGACTGTGCAGCTTGCTGTTGTTCCTGCAGGAGGCAGTGGATCTTGAACCAGTTGGAGCGGCGGCCGTACCGTGAGCCGGATTTAGACATGCCGACCATAAGGCACTTGCGCAGCCGGCACGCCTTGCAAGCCGTCCGGTTCTTCTTGTTGATGACGCATTCTCCGTTGTTCTTGCACTCCGTGATGGAGTTCAGGTTGTTGTAGGAGCGGCCGAAGAAAGACTGGAAAGAGACAGAGAAATAACGTTAATACATGTGAAAATTTAAGTTACTTTCTTTTAAATATGTATTGGTTTTCTTTGAAACAATGAGTAAGAAAATCTAAGGGTATTGTCGTTTGTCCATTAAATTATGAAATAGCGATCACAAAATCAAAATCAAAATTCAATTATTCAAATTAGACTGAGAATCGGCACTTTTTGAACGTCAAAAAAAACTTTAAAAAAAGATAGTCCCCTAAAAAGCCCACCCTTCACCTTCGCCTACACTTCCTAGTGTTTTTGCTGAGAAGAAGAAGTGGCGGAACTAACTCCCCAGCAACACGTCTGTCTGATAGTTTGAAGAACTTGAAGCTTTAGCACAAATTTGCTTGTAACCGAGGAAAGGAAAAATCCTCTTAACTTCTAAAATAGGCAATTAATTGTGTATTCTATCGCATATTATTATTCGTACCGACCCAACCCCTCTTTTATCTGATATTCACCACTTATCACAAACCATACGATGAAGCAACACATTCACACTCCCAACAACAACGAACAACCATCAATTAACAATTGTTTGTCATATCGTTAATTAACCAACCGTAAATAACTGTCAACTCTAAAAGCAATTGCTTTATTTAATTAAATTTAATCAGCGACCGGGTAGCTACCGGTCGTATGCATATGCATAGAACTCAATTGAATATGTATAATTGATATGATGGCCAAGAATTATGGTTCATGTGGTGAATAAAATTGAAAATGGGAGGTCGTAGGTTGCTCCTAGCATACGTTGCCAATTAAAATGACAACGTTATTAATAAATATCACGTTATATGAAGCTCGTTACTGGTTAGATGTGTGGACCTAGTGTTTTTTTGCGGGGGGAATGGATTAGAAAACTATCTTGCGTTGTACATATGTGACTAACTGACTGTCCGGCAAAAACGAAGTTCCCAAAGACATTTTGGTCGATTGTCTTTTGTTTTTTTTTTACTGTAGGTCTTCGAACATTCATTTGTCTTTTAGATTATATCGTGTGAAAATCTGTTTTCCCTAAGGGTGACGGAGGTCAGATGAGAGTCAATGAGAAATCCGTTCTGTCATAATTAAGAGAACCGGTCAAGTGTTACCCGTTCTTTGACGACCTAAGATGACATGCCACTCTATTCCTTTTCACATAATATATCATCTAGATTGTTTTCCTTGAAGGGAATGGTGTTCCTATCTAAGTACACCCACATAACGCCTAGTTTTTTTAAGTCCCGTAGGAAGCGTGCTTATTGCAATCAGTTGGACACAAGCCCAGACTCTGAGCTGCTACTGAGAAATTTCAGATGGAAAAACCGAATTGAACACGTTTATTCTTTTCGTTTTTCAATGAATAAGTTAACAAGACTCACTATCAGGACAACTTGGTAAAGTTTGACCTAAAGCCGCAGTTACACGGCCGGTTAGCCTCCGCCAGACCGCGTAACTCCGATAGTGAAAACATTGCCTTACAAGTGTCGCGTTCACGGTTTAAGACGTCATATCCGGTGGATATGGGCCGGTTCGGTTCCGGTCTGCTACACGCGTTTAACTATGGTTTTGTTTTCATTTGACCTTGATTTTTCGGCGAATTTCTTACGTAAGTGTAGCCTATTGTGTAGATTTTTTTTTTCGGGATGAGTATTAGATTGTTAGATTTTAAGTGCTCGATTTGTTTGATCGCTATCATTATTGTACTTGATAATGTTTTTTCTTTATTTTACGAGTTTTGGGTACTTAAACAATGTTACGATGTATTATTTTATGTTTAAGTAACTTTTGCCTGCGCCTTCGTTCGTTTTAAAGTAGATTATGTCAAAACCTTGGTAACACTACTTGTGTATGTAAAATTTCATGTTTATCGGTTGAGAGTAATGAAGGCGTGAAAGAATAACAATCAAAGTGTTTAGTTAGGTTATTGGAGATTGTTTATAGGTGAAGAACTAGTTCCAATTTCGAATCTGTTAAAGCAAGGAATATCAGTTTATGATTCGCGATTCAATCACCTCATCCGCCTAGCCCTATCCCAACTGTGTTGGGGTCAGCTTTCTGTCTAATCGTATGCAGTTAAATACCAGTATTTTACATGGAGCGACATCCTATCTGACCTACACAACCCAGTTACTGGGTAACACGATACCGATATATAAGATTAGTATATATAATCTACCTCTACTCTACTAATATTAAAGTATCAAACGCTGCTTTATTGCCAAGCATGAGGTCCTGAGTTCAATTCTCGAGTCGGGAAGAGTGTTATTAGGTTTTTCAATCTGGAATTTGTTAGTGAGCGTGGCCGATCAGTTGAAGTAGGCTCGTCCCCTACTTCAACTACTTTGGACTTATTTTCGACTGCCCCGCCATTAAAATTACGAACTAGTCTGACACTCAACGTATTAAACATAAATGGCAAAATGTGAGTGTATTAAAGGTACTCCTCTGCCTGGCCCTTCAGGGAACGCAGGCGTGATGTTATGCTATCAAACACCGTAATAAGTACAGAGTAACATGAAAAATGAGCGTTAACTAAACATACACGCGTTAACATTACCAAAATGGTTGCAAAACGCCACTGCGTCGCATGAATGACAAACAGCTGCCACCTGCCACTGACGCCATGTTGGCGCCATTAGTGGGACAGTCCCGAAATGGCTCGAGGAAAATGTTCGGTTAGGTTAGGATTTATTGCTGGTTTGTTTATACATATCGTCGTACTATATACAACTAATAAGTAAAAGCTTTGTTTCCTGCAACTGTTTACAGAATAGAAATTGAATCTTACTTAATTGTAACTTTATAACTATTTCCTCTTGCAAGAACCTCTCCATAAGTAAAACCCTCCTCCAACGCCAAGTCTATTCAGACTACTTTAACTCACTTTGAATTTCTTATATTCTTTCTATTCTATCTACATACTAACATATTAAAGCTGGACAGTTTATTGGTTTTTTTGTTAGAACGCGTCTAATATCTACTAACTACTAACTGTCCACCGGATTTGAAAATTATTTTTGCATTTAATAGAAAAGCTCTTAAGGAGTTACAGGTAGTTTTTAGTATACATTAAAATTGTTTTAAGTTTATTTGTTAGTTGTGCAATGTCAAATGTTATTTATCACAAACACAAGGCACATAGTAAAGTAGGTTTTGTTAATAGTAAAATTAAGGTCCAAAAATTAAATGTTAGTGTAAATATTGCAAAAATTCTTGAAAGATCGGAAACAATTTCATAGTTGATTGGTTAATTTCGGTAAATGCATGAGTAACAGAATAATTTATTTTCAGTCTTTAAGTTTCATATTTAACTCCTCACGTAATATCTGAGTTGGCCTTGTAATTGCGAAATAAGACATTCTCATTCTGAAAAATTGACAGTTGAATATGCTAAGAAGTGTTAAGAGTATTATTATTTGTTATGAAATATTACGTTCTTCAACATTTGACCAAGAAATTATACAGCTTATGACCATCTTCAATTTAAAATAAAAGAATAATTTGACCTAAAACTTGCAAACAGAATAGCTAGAAATATATTTAAAATAACGGCAAAGACCGAGTCGGACTAGCATATTGAGAGTTTCGTCCCTAAGTAGATTTTTCTTTTCTTTTTTAAATTTAATTAGTTTTCTTGCGTCCACAAAAGTATTTGTTTGATGAATACTTAAAATTTATTTAAGTAAGCTTCCATCGACTACATTTATGATTGAAACAGCAAAAGAATACTTAAAAATGACATGAAATGCCAGTAAGTTCTGGGAAATCCCAGTGTGGTGACCCTACAATTGACCAATTGCAGGATCACGTCATAGATGAAGAATTTAAACTGAAACAATGCCATCTTTGAACGTGCTGCGTGCGTGATGCGAATTATATTGCGCGCGCGCGGCGTTGTTCTACCTGACGATGTCACAAAGGACATTAGCTTTTATAATTCGGGTGATAAGTGTTATTTCAGGTTGAAAATAGAAGCATTATTTTGGTGATGACATCGCTAATTTAAAAGAAAAGATAATAATAAATACTTATAAGTACGTTGTGTTATATTGTTATAAAATGCTGGCGTTTATTCGTATTTTCTGAATTTGGTATGACTTTGACACATTAGGTAGTGAAGTCGTGTAGCTGGGTTGTAACGCATTGAAAAACATAATATTATTTATGCAACAGCATGAGGTTCTGGGTTCAAATCTCCGGTAGGGAAAAGTGTTATTAAGGTTTTCCATTCGGAATTTCTCAGTAGCAGCCCAAAGTCTGGATTAAAGCCCGTTTGGTGGCAATAGGCTCGCCCCTATTACATGGGGCTTAAACGTAACTGGTGAAATGTAGGTGTACCATAGGTACATTTCTACCAACACCCTTATGGGATTTAAAGTGATGTAATGCTATTTGTTTTCTGAAAAATCCTTTCAAATATTCGTAGCAAAATCCATCCAAAGGACAGTCGCACACAGCTGCAAGCACAAGCCCCCCAAACCAGCGTATTTAAAACGTTCGAAGTAATTAAAGTAAAGTGTCGTGCAATGTTTCAATATGATATTTAAATTAATTGAGTAGATAAAAGCGTGGGGAATCGCAGCCGTCGCATGCGTTATATTAATTGCATCATACGTTTTATTCTTGGGTACAGGCCGGTATAGAAATGTTACGACGGCTTTTTTAACTTTGCAACACTGATAGGGACATTGTTGTTCATAGTTCTAGTGGCAGCACTGTTACTGAAATACCTTTTTTTGCGATCGAGACAATGAGTAGTATTAAATATGATTGACTTGGTAAATAATTGCTGCTAATAGCTACTTCTTTAGTACCTCTTTGCGATACTTCTCAAAACGGTGATAAATCTCTAATGTTCTTGAACTCATTCAGTTACATTAATTATCTATTGAATATTGCATTGGATGTAATCCATTTTAATTTTATTAAAACTATAACATTCCTTAAATTAATGGTTAAAGTAAAAAAATACCTACAAGTAAACTAGGACTTCTTAGTATCATACAAAAAACATAAGATGTTCATCCAAAAATCTGTACTACACAATATAGCACCATGAACCATGTGCATATTATGCACGTGACAGTACTTGTAGTTAATAATCAGTATGTGCATAAATTGGCTGCATTGCGCAAGAGTCGCGGGCGGCGCCGGGCGACGGGCGAAGTTACGAGCGACCTGGCCGCAACCACCTATGACCTGCGCGCGCGCCGCTTACCTACAGGTGGGGGCTAGCTGCTTAGGGTGGGTACTGATGATGGCTTGGAAGTAAAAGGCTATTTTTAAATTGATTGCTACTTGTGAGTGCTGTGAAAGTTTCAGTGCGTCTGATGATATAAACTAAGAGGTTATGATAACTATTTCAAGTTATATATTTAAATTAATGAAATGTACCTATTTTCTCACTATTTGAAACAACTATATTACTACAAAAATATTGTTTCCGAGAATAAAACAATCTTGTGTAGAAAGTTCTCTCAACATAAAAACAATAACAATAATTCTATATATTTCTATTCCTAGTCCGCAATTGTACACTAAGCGCTAGCTCGCGGTCATAAAAGCAAAGGATGCGCGGGCGCATCGCTGGCGAGAGGTGAACGTAAGAGAACAATAAATTATCCGTTGCTAGGCAACGCGGGCGACTCGCTGACGAAACGTGAAGTCTATTGTTTTTGTGAGAGTTTTGATTTTGTTTAGAATTTTACTAGGAAAAGTTTGAACTGTGGATACCTAGTCCGAGTGATAGTTTGAATTGAAATAAAAGTGAATGGTTTTAGCTAGTTCTGATGATAATTGTGAATATGAACTTTAAACTTAGTATCACGCCTCTATTCCCCGTAAGGTTAGGCAGAAGTGTACCGACAGTACATCCATCATTTCACCACCAGTTATTTTTAAATTCCATGTGATAGGGGGCGAGACGATTGCCATCAACGGTGCAGACTCCTGAGTGTTACTGAGAAATTCAAAGACAAACCCAATAACACTTCGTCCGATTCGGGAATTGAACCCAACATCTCATGCTTAGCATTAGCATTATAAACCATTCCCATATAAATACATAACACTGAGAGTTATTAATAATTATGTAAGATCTAGTAATTACGAAAGTTACCGTTGATGTCGGCTGACATCACTAGATGGCGTTAGTTGTTCTTTTAACGAAACTATTTTCTAATAAGCGATCTTTCAGTGAAGTGTACTTCTTAAATATTAGAGGTTTCGTTAGTATGTATTAGGCCTTCAACTTAATCAAAGGCATCCTGCAGTATGGGTTTATCTATATATATTAATGCGTGAACATCGGATAATTCGGATCCCTTTTTGCGCATATTGCAAGCACGGATGAGTGTGAGATTTAGCGCAGTTATATTTTATATGGAGAAGAAATGCAGAAAGCTATATCGGCCAAATATCGACCTTTGACCGGTGACCACTAGTGTATATAATTCTATAGATATTGATAAATTCGCTGTAGGTACCGTTGAGGTTGCCACAATCAACTTGTAGAGCGACCTGCACTAACATTTTTATGGTTTGCTTATTATTTATGGACCATTAGGTGATAAGTTTTAATGGACCAATAATAACGTTGCTGAAGGACATTTATTTCACGCTCTTTAACCCTTTGTATAACGATCTCAACGGCTATTTTTAGATTACCACCATGAAGACAAATAAATAAATAATAATAATAATAAATAATGCTGGACAATCCACACAGCATCATCTAGCCCCAAGCTAAGCAGAGCTTGTGTTATGAGTACTAGACGACTGATATACTTAATACAATACATTACATAGATAGATATTGTTTTAGTATACATAGCAAATACCCAGAACACCCGGAACAAATCTTTGTAGATCGTACAAACATTTGTCCCAAGGCGGGAATCGAACCCGCAACCTCTTGCGTCGCAGGCAGACCTTCGCCCGCTGCGCCACATAGGTCGTCATAGGTCATCATAGGTCGTCGAAGACAAGACATATGTTTTGAAAAATTCATAACATATTTGAATGTTTTCAAAGTTTTAACCGAGTAAGAAAAAGGAGGTTCTCAATTCGACATGTTTGTTGTTTTTCGTCACTCAATACTTTATTGCATTCCACATGTAGGTATTCTTAGTTGGTAAAACTTGTACTTGTAACACTTCTTGTGACATCTGCCTTGCTTTAGATAATTATTAATTTTTCAGAGTCATGAATCTTCTCTAGACACTACTCTGGTGGCTCCCTCGGTGGTAAGGATTTGAGTAAGTATCTAAATAAATTAATACGCCTAACAAAATTGAAATTTGTCGTTTCAGAAAATTTCAATTTTGTGCCGGTGCCGCGGAAATTTATAGTATCATACATATAACCCATGAAATATGGTCCTATGTACACTAAAACTGGTCTTTTAATCCTCATCTCAACTAAATGTAGCGCCATAACTTTGTAGCGGCGCTTTATGGTGTATTAATAGGTGATAGACCCCACAGGTTTATGGGGACTACTTTGTACGTCATTGTAAGTACATAACGTATGGTATGATATGGAGTCACTGGGGTTATGGTGTTAAGGGAGAAGAATAGTGTTTATATAGGGAATGTATAATATAATGTATGAATGGTGATTATATAATAGGGAGAAGAATAGTCATAATACGCAGAGATTTCGTTAGTCCATGGGTCTTTAGACAGAAATAGTATACTAACTGTTGCTGATGAGGTTCGAAAAGTTTGAAGACAGAATGAAGCAGGACCAATATGAATAAATATTCGAATATTCAGTTGTTAAGACATCGGCATTTAGTCAATCATGATTAGAGACAAATTGGGCATCCAAACTAATCCATCCATTGTAGTCTATCAAGGAAAACTTGACAATAAACTACCGTCTCATCACAATGCAAATTATAATTTAACACATGATTCATTTTGTTATATCGATTTTCGATGCGATTTTTTATCGATAAGTGTGACAAATCGACTGAAGACCCCGTGTGGACTTTCCAAATGAACCGTTGGCAGCATCACGCACGCGAAACAAGCGTGAGAACGACCAGATAACATTAACAACATCAAATTTTGACCTTTCTCCTACTGTGGTGACCCACACCAATATCATTTTGCACTCTTTCAACGTTAAGATCATCAATAACCGACCTTATCCCAACTTGACAAGCCATAAAATTGATTGCCTCAGGGTTTTTTCAGTGGTAAAGTTATGTTGGTTCGAAACGCGAGCGCGTGTCATCCCGCGTTTGCGTTCGGAAGCACTGACCTGCACCGCACCGCGATGTTTTGATTGGCTCTGACATTCAAATACAATCGATTATTCGTTTAATTTGAATCGATACCGCTCGTGATTTGCTAGTCGGGGAAATCTACGTTCACATTCGAAATTGGAACATTTTATTTTTTTATTCAAGCGGCTTGACGATGGTGATAATACAGTAACATAATTATATTAGATACTACATATATTATACTATATTTTAAAATTGAAAATACAACTATCCTGCAGAATTTAGGTATATAATTAGCGGCATCCATATAAATTAATATTACATCCGAAACGAGTATTTTCATTTTTTAAATCGGTTGAATTGACGTTATTTTGACTGAATAGAGAATCAGTCGTTTATGAGTTACAAATGTTGCCAGCATAAATAAATAAGATATACAACAGTCTAATCGATAAAAAAACACCTGTTAACATAATCATAATTACTGACCTATCAATTGACGCTAGGAGTTACATAATATAGTGACGTTATTAACAACAATAGATCCTTGAACCCGGCGCACAATCGTATAAATTATGCAACAATACTAATCGTACAACATGTCCGTCGGACGCCGCTGCGGATTTCGTGACGGGAATCAAAATTATTGCCATGCTCCAATAAGTTGATCGGTTTGCCAACTGCGTTGCGTCCGTTGACAATTTCGACACGAAACCTCTCTAAAACAATGACAATCATTAACCGGCCTGCCAATCAATTGTCAACTAGAAATTAATGATTTAAAATTCAAATTCGCGTGACTAATGTTCTCCAATCGATACAAATAAAACAAGACCGTACACGCAAAAGTGAGTAAGTGCAAATTTGAATCGATTGCGGGCGCTGCGGAATCGAGACGAATCGATTCACCCCGTGAATTGTATTGCAAAGTGAATAGGCGGTGTGTCGCTACTATGACGGCCGTTGCGGCAAATGAACCGTTTTATATTGATCTCGTTTGTAATTGCTATCTTGTCGTCGCAAGGTTGAACACTAACCTAATATTGATAATGTTATTAGTTGAATATTACATATATAAAGTGGATAAGTGGAGAAGATTATGCACCACACAAAATGACATATCTACAATGGTCAGTATTTCACAAAGTAAATTTTATGTTAAATAAGACCATATCCCATTGAGAAGACCATAGGCAAATGAGCATTATACCCAAGTAGGTAGGTACTTATAACTTACATTAACGACTTGCGATTATCGTACATAAAAAGTCACATACCTAATCACGCAACACTTTTTCGCAGATCCCGCTTCCAACGAATCCAATTAAAGACCAACCAGTACTTACTCGGACATCTAATTGAAAACTAATTAACTCGATATAGGTCATTATCGATTTAAATATAATTAAACATATAGAAGCATTACAGCCAATTAAAATAGTCCTATTAATTAGCCGACGAGGCTATTAAGGTTTATTCTTTTCGCTTTAAGGTTTCTCGTTGACAAATTACGCGCGCGGTTCCTTTCATGGCAAGTTCGTGGCGAGAGGCCAATTGTCTCCGTACAATACGATTACACACACAGATAATTCTAGAAAAACCTTTAAAAGCAAATTAGAAGCGATGATTTATTACTGAACGGGTTACGAAATGTAACTGAGCGGTGTCGTTTAGGGTGTGTGTAGATAAAGGTTAGTTTTTTGGCAGTGTTTGGAGACGGAATTTGGATGTAATTTAATGGTATTTTTATGAAAACTTTGTGTATTTAAATTCATTTGCTGCAAATTGCATCTTACTGGAGTAATGCGTTAGTATAGATAGTTTACGTTACGTTTAGTTAGGTAGGTGTACCTATGAACACACCTCTAGCTTGTGTTTTGTCTTCACTAATATAATTTAAGCATCATATTTATTTCTAACACTGTTAGAAATTCTTAGTTTAAAGTTTTTTTTACTAATGCACAGAGGTATGTCCTCTGAGGCCAATACACAGACGAATATCTTATCTTGTTTAAGAGCCGTTCTTTTAACCCATGCTGTTGTTACTCTTTGCGATTCTAATAACACTTTTAGAAAAGGCTGATGATACTAAGTGTAATTATTACATCACACTATTCCACTGACCACCACAACCTCGCCATACACACGTCCTAACCGTCAAATATCTTTTCCGCCAGTGTTTCCCGATCGCGTGCCGTACTGCAATTTAAATGTGCTCCAAATTTGAAAATAATTCGTTTCGCCCCGATGACGCACGGCCGTGCGAATTAGAACGTTTATTGGATGAGCATTTGACAGTGACAGCCTTGTTTTGATGTTTGACAATTATATTTTATTATCTGTAGGGTTTGTTGCTTTGTCATAATTGTCATGTCAGTAAATATCATCTAACCTTTGATTGGAGTAATGGGTGTACCGAATATTGACGGGATTTTAGAGATTTTAAAATAATTAAACTGTACCATTCAAAATTACATACCACAATTACGTGTCCAATTTAATAAATTCACAGCTTCGTGAAATAAAATCACTAACTGCTACCAAATCTCCAATACAAAACCTCGTAACTGAATTACGTCGAAATAAATCTGTAGTAAACCTAAAAACGACTATTCCTATCCAGCAATTGACGCTGCACCATCAAAGGACAGAAGGTTAACTAAAAAAGATATCAACAGTATAGTTACGAGTAGCGGCGGGTTCAGACGGCCGGTTAATGGCAGCCGTGATTGATGTTGATCGCCTGTCCTCGGCAAAAACGTGTGAACCCGGCTTAGTGGCTGTGCTCCAATTATTGCGTAACTCTTGGATGCTCTGTACGTTATCATTACGGTCGTTGCTTTATGAGGTGAGCTGAGGTGAAGGATAGTTTAACACCGGTAACCTTATAGAGATTGGTTTCATCGGCAATGCTAAAGAAATAGGTGTAGATACGATTAAATTGGTTGCAGAGAGCGGTCGCTTGAGACTTGTTGTTGTTCGGAAGAAATAACGAGGCTGTAGTAGAAAATAAATACTACCCAATGTCACACTGCAGATTAGGCACAACAATTAAGTCAGTTCAAAAGCTACACACCACTAAAAAGATAAACATCACTGTCTCTCTGTGTCTCTAAATGGCGACTGGACACTTGATTAAAAGGCTGGCTATTACCTGGGCCAGTGGCTAAGCATAAGCATTGTCTAAAAACGTGGCAATACCACCAATATTTTGGGCACAACGAAATATTTTCGACGCCATATGGTTGTGAGGTTCAGTTAAGTTAGAATAATATATTGTTTTACTATGTATTTGAATAGTCAATTAAGTATCAAATAAGTACCTACTTATATAACTTGCACATTAATTCTGTGTGTTTGATTTATGATTGCGTAAGCACATCTCAATAACCAAAAAGCTAACGTCTACCGCAAACAATTCATCATTACCGACCCAAATAACCACGGCCCATTACCCAGTAACCAGCAGATAACCATCCACAGTAACCAAAAGGTTTATGGTGTACCAAGCAACGTTGCCAAACCGCCCGCCACTTAAGTTCACGAGCCGGAAAATGGCCGGCGAAATATCGAAACTGATTTAGAATCTATTTTGAAAATACTACGCAACACTATGTTAGATCTGGGTTAAAAATTTGACCGTGAAATTATTTAAACTAGTGCTGAAAATTGGTTTGGATAATAGATATTGGGTTTAGACAACTAGGTGTGAAAAGTTAAGGTGCTGGTTAGCATTGGCATTTTTGTGTTCTAGTTTGTAAGGCTCAGCGGGTACCTAATCAGGCATTAGATTTAGGTGTTGTAGTTGTCTATTGTTATGGGATGATAACCGCTTTCCATTAACTGTCCAAGTGAATATCATCATCATCTATCGGCTCTTACCCCAAATTATTTGGAGTGTGTGTAGCATATCTTCTTCCATACATCATCATCATCATTGCGATGATGATCAGTCACCTACTTTCTAGCCATATCATCTTTCACACAATCAAACATCAATTCCAATTTCAAATTGTTTTTCTTCCTAAAATTTTCTAGTTTATCGAGTTGAATAACTTTTCATTTTCAACGCTAAATTATTCTGCCTCAAGTACTGGTCGTGAGTCAGTACTAAGTATTATCGAATCGTATAAAAAATAAATCTATCAAGCAACAAGCACAACAATCACCCGTTCAGTCCGTGGGTTCGAGTCGCGTGCGACGTATTTACATACAAACGGGTGCGCGGGCGCACGCCACATTTAATTACACGACACGAGACAAATTGACGACCGCCCGCTAACGATCACCGCTAACCACTGAGCTCAGGGGATAAAATAGCTCCTTTTATGTTTTAATTAAATAGTTGTACGGGCTCTTAAGTTTAATGTCTATAATATTGTGTTGGAAATGTAAAAATACTTAGATATAAAGAGTATCTGCTGGGCTTTTAGTAGCGAGTTATACTGGTTTTTTATTAATATTAATTTGACGTTGTCTAGACAAATTTGTCTAAGCGATTTGAAATCATCCATTCCCCTAATCTATCTTCTACAAAATTGATTTTCGAACATCAATCTGTTAATCGCCTTTTTCTTATAGCCTAGTTTAATAACCCAAATACTATTAGATTACATAACCTTGGTAGCTATTGTGGCTCGAGACATCCTGGGCCACAGTATCCACCCTTGCACAAGCCATTGTCGTTCAGTTCCACTTGCATTCATACAAATTGCGCTTGCGCAAGAAGGAAATTGTCGTTTGTATGGACTAGTGAGTTTAGTACGGTTCGCCCTTGTTGGAATAAATGTAGCGGAAGATTGATTGCTAATCGAATATTGTTTAACAGAATTGAACGAGATTTTATTTAGGAACGCAGTTTTCATATGACGATCTTTACCAAATGACTCGGTTGAAAATCAATATTTATTTACGTGATATTAACTGCCTCTTGGCCTACTGCCGGGTTCAATTTCCAGGTTGGGCAAAGTGATATTGGGTTATTACTTCAGAAACTTGTCAGTAGCAGCCCGGTGCCTGGAGTTGTGCCCGATAGGGTCGTCATCCCCTATTACACAGGACTTAAACAAAACTGGCAAAATGTGGATGTACTATAGATACCTCTGGCTAATCCTTCAGCCTGATGATGTTATGCAATATTTATTGGTGTACGTTTGCGGAAAGTGTAAAGTGGTGTGAGGCACGCGAATCCAGCCGAAAAACTAACCTAATTTAGTACGCATCAACAAAAAAAGTATAACGGATGATTATGCGTGCTGATCGAATTATCGGCGTGCATCTCCCGGACATAGTCGATATCTACACATTGGTATGCTTATCTGCAGTTTGTAGAGCCCTTAATTTCAAAACAATAAGGTTCAAAATTGGTCAGTTACGACACAGACATAGTGGTAGGGCTAAGGATGAATCGAGTTAGAATCGGAATTAAAGCAATTATCGATATTAATAATCGATCACGGAATGTATTTTTTGCGATTTTGCTGTTTTTAGACGCTGTAAGTGGTTTTAAAGCGTTTTTCCCCAATAATTTGCAAATCCCAAAAACTATAGCATTTTTTTTTCTAAATTCATTCTAGCATCGAACGATAATGACATGTTTTTAGCTGCTATATCCAAAACTTTTCAAAACTAATCAACATGTCACCACGCATTTTTTTAACATGCCAACAAATTTAGAATTAGAACATTAATCAGATGTTCTGTATCGATTAACTTTGTCTTACTAATTATATTCGAATAAGGTGTCAATCGATTTATCGTCATTTTAATGAAGTCACGCAAAGTTTATAAATCGCCATTTATAGCAGACGAGAAGTTTTAATTATGGGTTCATGTTTATTAAAGAAAGGTTAAAGACCTCTGGTATTGTTATAATTGGTTTCTGGTCAGGTCTGGTGCCTTTAATGAGGTCTGGTCCTGATTCTGGATATCGTCTCTGTAGGTAGAGTGTTTGAAATGATATAGTATAAAAGACATTTACTTTTGTAGGGGCTCTTTGTTAAATAATAGTGGCCGTATGGATCGACGGAAGGTTCAGCTATGCTTGACGAGGTCGGTCCTTGGATGGGTAACCACTCAGATGCCGAGCTATCTTCGTGCCTCGGATAGCAGCCATTGGTCTCAGCTGTCGTTCTTAGAACTTTGGCAGAAGTCTTCTGGCAGTCAGAAGTCTAAAAGTCTGTCAATCGGTCTTAGGGGTATCGTAATGCCTAGTATCCGGTTTCTGGAGGTCAGATACGGAGTTGCGAAATATAACTCAGGAAGCCGACCTCAACATCGTTGGAAAAAAGCTAGACAGATGAATGTTACTAGTGGGTTGAATAATGTAGGTATTTATGGTCTCAATTGTAGAATTATCATTTATTGCAAGCTAAAAGCGTTTTAAAAACGCCAGTGTGCAATAACCAAATGATCCTTGATACAATTTGTGAAATTTACATTTCCGATTTTCCGTTTTCATTTCCTAATAATTAGAACGAATCGCATAACTTTAGTTTAGAAAATAAGTGCTTGTTAATTAATGATTACACAGATTTTTAATTACTGCCCGGTTTGTACTGCATTCATGCCGATATTGTACCTTTAAGAGGCCGTTTACACGGCGCTGTACTGTACGATATTTTACGGTAATAATGGGATCACACGTCAATACCCCATTGTTCCTGCTGTTTAAAACAAATGGGGTATGTACCTGTCGCGGGATACCAAAATAACAAAGTAAAATATTGTACAGTACATCGTCGAGTGACCGTAGCATATGAGCAAAGATATCTTTACTAATCTATGCTAATATTAGATGTATAAACGCAAACGAAGCAAAATGAGTATTTAAGGATCGTAGCAGGTGGGGTTCTGTAGCTTCTGCCTACTCCTATTGGAAAAAGGCGTGAGTGTAAGTATGATTGATTTCAAAGTTTGTAAACTGTGTAATGGTGGAGTTTCAAAATGTACGTTCACCTGCACGGAACAACGATCGGAACATCCCTATAACCGTGGCCACAACCCTATTTAGTATAGTACCGTCGAAGAAGTACATAATATAACATCACGCCTGTATTTCCCCGAAGGGTTGGACAGAAGTGTGCCTACAGTACACCCAAATTTCACTAGTTATGTTTTTAAGTTCCATGTAATAGGGGGTGAGCCTATTGAGATCAATCGGGCACACATCCAGAAGAACTAGAAACAGAGATAGCCAAAGTTATACTCTCAGTTAGTGTAAGGCCACGTGTAACATTGTTTTAATGTTAGCCTAAGTCCTAGCTGATGGAATGGTGTAGACGATTATGCTAAGCCTGAAAATATAGTCAGATGCTTTCTACCATTAAGTCTTTTCTTAAACTTCTAGCTTAAACCTTTTGTTAGTCGTCTTTACTTCATCATCTTAACGTCACCAAACCATCGCAGCATACTCTTTTGAATTACTTTTACAGTAAAAATACTAAAGACGTCTACCCTAAAGGTCAACTCAGGGTTTAGGGCTGAGTAACCTGTGTTAAGTAGACTTTACTTGGGATACACATTTTAACGTGTAGTTTCTTCTGTTGCTTCTTCTTATCACCTAATACTGTAATACGGTCAAATTCAGTCCATTTTGAACCTTATAACAAGTTAGATATTTACCTTGCATCCTTCACAGGTGAATGCGCCGAAATGGAACCCGGCCGCCGGTTCTCCGCAGACTTTGCACTTTTGGTTCATCTGGAAAAGACAAGAGAGTACTGTGAGGTTTTGGAAATTGAAGAATACAGATAGGATTAGAATAGTCGCAAATGGTGGTGACAGTATGATGTATTGGTTCCAGGGGCTTAATTAAGTGTAAAACTGACCCGAAAAAAAATGCTGCCACGGAATAAATGGATCTGGAATACTTATTATAGATACTTAGCAACATCCAAGAATTAGGTAAGAAAATGGATATTAGGCATTTAAATAAGAGAATTTTATACAAAGTAAGAAAAAGCATTTAAAAAATACACTCGCGGCGCGCACAGAACTAACCAATATTGTTGCTCTTATCGCTCGACATAAACGAATATGCAACTGAAAATCCGCCACAGAAACCCAATTCACTGTTAATATGCCGTGACCGAGATCGGCCATTTTCCAATCAGTCATTTAGTTGTTAATTTCGAAGAGCATGGGGCATGTTATTGGTTGCATATGCGATAAAATCGTTTTGTATGTATCGATTAAACGATATTAATTGTTGCGATTTATTTCATATGCGTTACGTGTCGCGCTCTACGCGTTCTATATTTGAAAACTTACTGCGCCACATTTAGAAAAGTTTTTTCTTTCTATGTAATACGCATTGACACATAAAATGCTGTTTTATCTGTGCGATTTGCGATTGTCTATTTCACGATCGTGTTCTGTGTCATCTTCAGTATTTTCTTGACATATAAGGTAAGCAGACCACTAAGTGAATGCCTACAGTCAATCCGTCGGCATCGCTCAAAGTCGTCAGCGAAATAAAACGTAAAAAACTTTTCCGTTTGCATAAAATTCGGAATGAATAAACTTGAATACGCACAAATGAACAATTTTAATTAAATCGAACTTATTTTTTAACAAAATGACGGCTGTGGCGTATAAATATAACAATAAAGTCGTAAGTAGTACCGTTCCTGTCAGCAAGTGAGGTATCGTAATGGCGGTATCACATTATAATGGCTATTTCAACGGTTTTTACACTTTTTAAGCTCGTAATATAATGTAATGTGCATTGTAAATCCAGGGAAACGTCTGTTATTAACGAAATTATGTGATTAACGCTGAAAATATGTAAGTCTTGAGGTAAAAGGAGAAGTTATGAGCTGACGGCTACCATGTAACGATGGCCACATTGTCAGGTCGTTAAAAGGATCACGGGTTGGTTGGGGATCCTTGAGTGAGCCAAACAAATGTGTCATTTAGGATCCATTTATTTATTCACGCACAATAAAGTAATTTTGTGAGAGTATGTGTATTTCTGAGAGCTGGTGTCGTCATGTATACCTTATTAATGTAGCGATTTTCTGGTTTGTGACTTGACACTGGATTTTGGAATATTCATGGCCACTTTGGTTTATTATGCCATCCTAATCTTTTTCAACTATATTGGGGTCTGCTTCCAGCCTATTATTTTACACGGAGCGACTCCCTATCAGACTTCCATCACTCCGTCTCTGGGTAACACGCCTCTCTTTGGTATGACTGGTTGTTGAACTTTCGGGTTCCAGACTTCCCGTAGACCTTCCCGTCTTAGACCTAAAAATGACAGCCTGAAAAACGGCTGACGCAAGATCTCAGTATGTAATGGACGGCCACCCATCCACGGATCGACCTCGATGATAAACCCACGCGTCTGTAATAACCTAACCACGAGCCCTTGCTGGATATGGTTCCTTAATATTTCCACATACGGAATCCGATAGTGAATTGACTGAAATACTGAGTAAAGTCCTGCGTGTCAGTTTGATAGTAATCGGAGATAATATACTGCGATGCAAAATATGAAGAAAGCATTTTTTGGGTTAACTCGTTTTGAGGTAATTAAAGGTAATGTTATAAGGCGCCTAACTGTATGGCGGGAGATACTTTAATCTACACCGATATTGAAGATAGATATAGCTGAATAGGGTAATTCTCAGACACTTCTAAAAATAGGTAAATACTTGGATACTTAGTGGTGAAGAAACGAGATGGATAGTTCAAAGAATATAGTATAGAATTTATTTAACCTTTTGAACGATTTTGAAAAACACGTTCCGGGCAGTCGGTTCCCGTGTAATACTGACTGATGGGCACACCCCTTTTGCAACGGCAAGAATACCTCAAACCTTAGGTATTCTTTCCCAGAACATTCTAACCAATAATATTCAGCAAACAACAAATCAGACACACCCAAAGACAGCTGATAACATTTCCCCTAAAAACAAAAACCATTTCCAATACTACACAATTGCAAACGTACAAAACATCGCGAGATTTATCCGAAGACACGGGAATAAACTTTCGAGAAAATTCCCGAGATTCCAATCGGGACAAAACGAACAAAGGCGAGTTGGCAACAAAGTAATCCGTTTATCTAGCAAGTAGGGATCGGCAGAGATGCAGGTGGATGCGTATGCGCCGGGTAACAAGGGACTGGGAGACTTGAAACGTTAGAAACGCTAAAATACTGAAGGATTTTTTGAGGTTTAGACTAGGTTTATTTATTTATTTATTTATTTAAGGACTTCGGAAGACTTACAGCTAAATACAATGGTGATAAATAACAGCATGATTATCTGACAGCCAATTACAAGTCTTCACGTCTAGATCTTGTGTAGTATAAAGTACTGTGGAACAAAGTATACACACCACCAAATAGGGCTAAAAAATAAAATAAAAGTAACATGAAAGTAGATCATCACCTAAAAATTAGAAATTACGACAGGCTTATATGTGTGTGTATAACTGTGTAAGTACATATATGCTTTATCAGATAAGGGAGCTTTAAAGGTTGGTGAAGGTAAAAGAATAGGTAGTAATTGTCGAGTCCTTGGAGTAATTCCATTATTTGAATAAGTGCGCTTATAAAGACACTTTAATTGTCTTAATAATCCAAAAACCAGTTCTCTATTCCAGCCAGTTTACGAAATATTTATGTTTTTTTTAAGTTTTTTTTTTTAATGGTTTTTGCCTCAAAAGGACAATCCCGTAACTCAAAGACAATCAATGTCAAAAACCTGTCAAAAATGTGTTTGTTGTAAACTAGAAGTATTTTTGATAGATTTAAACTGAAAATAGAATGCGACCGTTTTTATAAATTCGAGAATTGCCACTCAGTCATCATCATCTGCCTAGCTTGTTCCCAACTATTTTGGGGTCGGCTTTTAAAGATACGATATAACAACTTTCCACCATCAATATAGTGTTGTATAACATTCAAATAATTAAAGTCTCCACACAACTTCCCCTGTTCTAAGTCCGACGTCAACATAAAGTAAATCACGCAGCATGTGACCGTCGCCTATCGCTCCTCGAATCGTGCGCGGCTCTAAATTAGAACAGAGGCTTTCAGGGGTCAGCAGAGCTTCAGGTAAGGTTTACATGAAAATGATATAACGTATAACACTCATTATTATCAATGTACCTACATATTTGGAGGAATATTATAAATAAGTTTAGAGTAATTTACGTTAAATACGTCGCTAAAATAATATAACTATACTACGCCCTCATTTAGCCAGTTATATTTTAATCCCATGTTATAAAGGGCGAACCTATTAACACCGACCGGTCACAAATCCAGACAAGGCTGCAACTGAGAAATTCCAGATTAAAAAACCCAATAACGCTTTGCCCAACCCAGAAATCAAACCGTCAAAAACGTCTTTATGCTCAGCTATAGAGCTTGCGACCACTAGCACAAAGAGGCTATACAAACTAACACAACTGAAAAAAAGGTTTTTTTGGTATCAAGATCAACACAGATTAAACGGTGATGTCACAGTGTTGCGCACATAGGGATCGATTTCAATAATAACCGCCTCACACGTAATCACTGATAATTGGTCCAATCAACCGCATCCATAAAGGTTGAATCACTTTTGAGTAATTATCTTATTTTTATAAAAGGAACAAGAACGAATGACATGCGCTATATTAAAAAAAAAAAATTGAACTACCTACGCGTTCCAAATTGTTCATTGAAGGGATAATTGGATCGTGAAGTTTGTCATTGACTGCCAGCAATGTGTGGACTAAAATAATATTTTAACACCTCAAGGTTAATGACCTAATAAATGCAAAATTCAGCGCCAGCGCACACGGACCGAGTAATCTCGATATCCGTCCGTGTAACTCGACGCAACAGATCGATTCCCTTACTACATGAGTTAATTAATTCCACGCTTGCGTTCATCTTTTTAGGGCACTCCTTAGATAATGAAGTACAAGGAAAAAACAACCATGAACTGACATATTAAAGTTGATATTGCAGTGAATAAATTCGGAGTTTATCCAAGCAAATAAATTGAATGCTCATGACATGTCTCGAGTCGCGAAAGCAACGGAGTCGAAGTGGCTGTCACCGTTGTCAGTCCGTCTCCAATCATATATCTCGTGTATAATCTGGAAATGCAATTAGCATATTAATCGCTTCATATTTCGATGATTAAAACCGTCGTTTTATTTAAATCGATTCCATTTTGATTTATATTCGAATCCGATGCCGGATTTAAATCCAAACATGTGTGATTAGTTATTATTATGACTAGTTAATTTTTAGTATAATACCCATTTTGTGTTTTAATAAAAATCAATTTGGACGAGTCAATTTGTTGACAAGTATTATAATCCGATCGTTCGAATAGCTGCCGATTTACTGACATTGCGGACATCACGCTAGCTAGAAGTCTATTGAGCAAAGATCGACAGTTAAACCCGTGAATGCGCAAGAGACGGTAGCCACGCTCGTTTCTTATTATATATCATTTCATGGCATATATTAACACCAGTTTCTGTATAAATTATATTGTAAATCGCTTCACTAAAACGTGTCGATATTACAATCTTTAGAAGCGCGTTTCCAGAAATCATCTATAGCATGAAACATCGTGGCGAAATCCATTAAGTACTGAATATGCGCACTCTTATACACATTAAACTTGTACTGCAGGAGGACACATTTCCGCACTAACGGTTGCACTTTAAATCAAAATATATAGGTTTTATAGGTTCCATTAATCGTATTACAGATGTTTTTGTATAGATCGAGATTACGATCCTTGCCACCAGCTCATGGGACCACATTATTTATGTGATTTACAGAACGCCGGACGGAGATGAGTTAATCAGTGAATTAACGTTCACAAAAACACTGAACTTTAAATGCCAAGCAGTACCAACTGGTGAGAATTGCAATAAATTGTAGCGAATGTACTCTATGAATAAATGTGTACACTATGCTATAAACATCTCAAGATACTGCTTATAGGGTAGAGCTTCTAAATCTACATACTTAAACGGTCCCGGGGCAGAACAGCGAACTGTACGCGTTTCCTGTAACGGTACGAATATTAATATCCGCAGTGTCGACTACATTTCACACCAGATTGTCTTCAAGACATGTTTTCAAAGCTTCATCAATAACTTCATTGCTGTACGCTTAGTGTAAGACAAGTTTATATTAACATTAGAGGGTCACTTCCTCTAATGGCGCGCTCACTATATATAGCTGAGCTATATGTTACTCTAGAACTGTCGATGTTACGGTAGACGTGTTATTTGTATCGTGTGAAAGACGACGCGGCCTGTCATTTGGCGTGACCACCATTATCGACGCGGCTCGGCGGCGACCTCGTGGGAATCTATGGGGTTTATGGGATTCTGAGGCAGGGTTAACAGGTGCATTTGTGGAGGCAAGCGCTGACTGATGGGATGTCGTAATGATTGAAGTGGTATTTGTGATGTTATTCCTGTGGTAGATTGTGGCTTCTTAGATGGTGTTTGGACTAGAAATGTTATATTATGTTCTTTGGTGATTGTGTCTGTATTCACTGATGAACAGAAGATATTGAAGCCTTCAAATAATATATGTAACGCTTAAAAAAAACATCTGCTAGAATTTCATAATCGTGATGTTACAAAAAGATCACCTATCTTAAATCTAATCTAGATATCACAATATAAATGAAGGCAGTAGACATGTTCGCTGCGATGCATAAAGTTGTATTTTGACGGGCACACGTCACAGCTGTCATACGGCCGTAGTTCACCACGAGCGTGTAACTAATTTGTTACTACATTAATGTAATGGGCAGACATTTGAGAACCTTTGATCCGAAACATGTTATAGTATGAGAAATATTTAGAGCATATTTTTTGCTTGAAGATTGTTTGAGAAGATTGCTTAAATAGACATGCAAGTAGATCGAGTTCTTATGATAATGATTGAAGTAAAATAACAAACACGTAAATTATTTTGTATATAAGTGGTAAAGATTTAGCCAAAAGTACTGATAATAAAACAGATTAACCCAAAACCGATTCAAATAATATAGCTTCAATAGATGACAGAGAAATAAACAAGCATGAAGAAATCAATAAGCTTCACCCAATCGAAATAGAAAGAAAAGCAGCCAATACTTATAGAACCCCATATTTTCCTCCAATTCCCATAGCTTACCAGAACAGGCGAGGTTCTCACAAAGACAAGTACGAGCAGAGTTATAAGTGAGCGAGACGAATGTGTAATGGCGCGGGAACCGAACCGGTGAAGCCACAGAGGACAAAACATAGAGAGAAAATGTGTTTAAGGTCTGTTGGATATTAGATCAAAGTGCGGGTTACTGTCAAATAGCCGATTTACTGTTATTATTGAAGACTTTGTGGTGTACCGAAGTGATTTGACCCATGTGTAAAACTGCTAGTATTCGGGCATCAATTCTTTTTTCGATATTAAAGTCTCTACGGAAAAAAATATAGTCATAATAAAATTTGCTGCTAAGTTGCTTGGGAGTTTGTTCCGCCACTTCTTCTTCCCAGCAAAAACACTAGGAAGTGGTGAAGGGTGGGCGTTTTGGGGGACTGTCTTATGTAAAAGTTTTGACATTCAAAAAGTGCTGATCCTCAGAATAATTTGAATACATGAATTTTGATTTTGATTTTTGATTTTGATTTATTAATAGCAATGAGATTATGTATCGCATTTTCAAAACCAAAAGTTGGATTATAAATTTATATATCCCTTCCCATCTCTATATTACGTTGCTGGCCCTACATACTCGTACATAGAGTCGGCTCTACTCTTGATTTCGTTTTGATAGGTGTTAATTTGTCATGCTCTTGTGGTTCACGCACATTACATCTGTTAACCGTAACAATATTATTACGAGCCGTCTGTTTGTCTGTCCGTATGTCATCTTGAAAACTATACTAAATTGCTAAGTTACTTTTGTAGATAACGAGGTTTTTATTCGAAGTGTGATTATGGTTAAAGAAGTATTGTAACTAAATGAATTATGGACGCATAATTTCCTGCAGTATACTGATGTGACAGATGAATGAATAGTTATAAAATAGAGTCGTAAAAGTAAACTACAGGATAAGATAATAATGAGGTTTACTGGTTTAAATGATTAACTAAATCACGATCATTGATCATGATAATAACAAACAGCTATTATATTAAACGCACTTCAAAAGTACTTCTGTTGGCAATTTTAAAATGAATGCAATATCTAAATGACGACACGCTTGGCGCAGTGGCTGAGCGATTAACGCGGGTCGTGGCTTCGATTCCCGCACGGAACAAATATTTGTGTGGCCCATAGGCAGTTGTTTCGGATCTGGCTGTTCGTGTATGTGACTTTAAATGTTTGTAAACGCACCCACGATACACGATACAGGAAGACTTCCTAGCCCCACGCTAGGAAGTCCTCCTGTATCGTGGGTGCCACGTTTAAAAAAAATTAAAAAACAAATGAATATGATTAAACAAAATATCAATCCGCAATCATTACCTGGCATTAACAAACAAAACTAGTTGGGCTTACTTCAATCGCAACAAAATATTGCCACTTAAGCATATTCTTATAACCTGGAATTAACCAGCCATTGATATAAAAAACCATCAACTTCACAACTCGTGCAGTTATGAAGATATTCATTTAATAAAAAGATAAGGTACCTTTGCCGCGGTCTGACATATATGTACTTAGATACATAAGCAACAGATCTACAGCTCACTGCGCAAGGACATCAAAAGAACCGAAGTTCAAAGGTACTCCTGCGCACAGAAACGTGTACAAATGTCCAATTAAATTGATCAATCGGTACACGCAGCTTCAATTAGTGTAATAACATGTGGCGAACAGTTCAATTAATATTGCCACTTTAATTGGTCTAGGTTTACGAAGAGCTATGCTGAAATGTGTATGTAAATTATCAAGATTATTTCTGGAGAGATAAGTAGGCTTTTTTTTTATTAAAGAGCTTTATTTTGTAAATGTTACTAGTTTTCAATTAACATTGCGTGGGTAGCGCCTAGATATTTTTAGCTAATTAGCTCTTACTAAGAGCATCTGGATTGTGTGAGCTGCTGGATGAATACAGCTTATTATTCGTGAATAAAGTTTTAATTAAATTATTATTGTATTTTTTTTGAAACTACATTTTTTTTTCGACCATGAGTACAATCGATTATCAACAATAATCTTAATGCGTAACCTATAACTGATTACATGCAGTTTAATTACAGCCGCGCTTTACTCATTCACTCACTCATTCCACTCTCTCTTCTCCTCATTCACTCTCGTTTATACGTTCACTTCCATGGAACACTCATTGTGTGCACGTGTTACCATAATTAATTATAATTTGTAATTAATACTTGGCGGTGAAGTGTTATTTTTCCGCGCTGCTGGTGCGTTTATTCTACTAATATGATAATTGACGGTTGATGGGGAAATTAATTTATCATCCGTAATTACTTGAAAACTTTACCGAGTATGAAGGGAACTATGAATAATGTGAAGTGAAGAAAAAAATTGGATATGTACCTATATGTGTGAGGTCAAATTAGAAACATCGAAATATTTTTCTCACGTTTGCACAAAATGTCACTGCGCAATATTGTAAAATCATCTCGTAAAATGTTACCATAACCTATAATATTGTTAATGATGAATGAAATAAAGATTGAAGGAGATATGCAACGAAAAGGTCATCAATAAAAAATGGGCACACACAAACTCAACGATTTTTCTTTCGATTATTTGTCATATCAAAAGGGGCTCACCTCTGATCTTAAACGATTCCGTTAACCAATCGATTATCGATCAAAACGAATGATTAATTGTTCCTAATTGATATAATTCATCCCTTTTGGCAGCGGGACGTCTGTCACGTGACTTGTCAGCGTGACACGCGATTTTTTTGACAGCGCGTGACAAATTGTTGTGACAAAATATTTCAACATTGCGTCAATTGATTGGAACAACCCTTATTGTATAAAATCCCACGTAGCTCAACAATTATAATTTTTCTCTCTTTCAGATATTTCACTCTTATACCATTGTGTTAAAATTCAAAATAAAACATAAAACCGTTTTCGCGATTGCAGTTCAAAAATAGAATGCAAAGGGAGCAATGACGTTGCGCAATCGATTCAAATTTTTGGAATTCGAATGAATGAATTTGAGTTTGGAACTGTAGACGGTTATTGATCATCTGCGAGCGAGACATGCTTAGTATTCGATGACTTGGAACTTGTGATATGCAGATGCATATTGCGTGCGGTTTGAAATAAATCAATTTGTTATCAAAAGAAAAATGTTTCATCGACATCTGCTCAACAGTGCAGAATGACAATCAAGATTCGCCTGATATTATAACTAACTGTTACTTTAATTTTGAATTGACTACATTTTCTGTTTCTAGAAATTAAAATATTTTATTTTTATTTCAATATTTGCTAAAATGACAGATGTCACTTGCGTTATGACTGCCATTTGTAGCTCTGTGAAGGTTTAAATTAAATTTGTACTTTCATTATCATCAACGTATTCTGACATCTGTGACGAAAGCTTCAAACAGACTCAACATACCTTATCTTCCCATCAACGATTACCAGCGAAAAAATCAAAGAGAATTAATTCATTAACCTCTATAGAACCATCAGATGTCTCTTAAAAATGTCAATAGACAGACAAATCCCATTATATTAGATACGGATTTAAATAATGGACTAGATTAGACCTTTCTACATCTATTATTATTGTTAAGTTCGGCGCCGACCTTTGACACAGGAATCAAATCGATGAGTGGTACATTCGGAGTATTATGATGTGCCGCGGCTTCACTTGACTCGTTTTTTGTTATTAATGCTATTGTTTGATGTAAGTTATACTTTGCTAGTTTTTAAGGACACGTTTCGTTAACGCATTTTTTTTATTGTACTTTTTGGTAATGATGTTGTATTGTAGTCTATTTGTATAAACGGATAAGCAATGCAAAGAAAAATAAAAATGTGGTGTAGTTTTGTACCATATATGATTGAAACAATGTCCAGAATTAATAATAAGATAATGTAATTGAACAAGTAAGTACACGAGAACTACCAAAATCATACGAAAGGAGTCTCTTTTGAAATCTGTATTTTTTATTAACGTCAAAAATTACAAAAGACAGTCCCCCAAAACGCCCACCCTAGTGTTTTTGATGGGAAGAAGAAGTGACAAACTCCCCAAAAACACATCTGTCTGAAAATTTTTGAGGACTTGAATCTATATATAAGGCAAAGTAAATTTTATAAAAATCAACTTTAAAAAGCAAGTAGTGGGTAAGATTATTGACGACTTTACGAGTAAATCGCACCAAGAGAACAGTACCTTAAGCCGAACTGGACATAATGCTTAGTCACCGGCTCGCTTCCCATGACAAGTGACCTGTGTCTTTGCGGCTATCTCAGTAGAGCATCGCGATGTCAGCGATAGCGATATGTAGCGATACTATTTGTGAAGCAGATCCTTTATTAGATGGCGTTAGACGATGAAATGGATGTAAAGGCTAACACAAGTGCTAACGGAGGATCGATACTATTATCCTTATCTTCTGTATTCTCCGTCTATCAGATATCTTCTATAAGCTAGTGTAAAACTAATGGGCCCAAATATCGCAAGACTGGTACCCTGAGACAGCTAGACGGGGCCGCGGTAGACCGAGGTGAAGATGGCGGAACGCTTTGGGTGGCTTCCTCGCGAATTGGCGAGAAGAAGCAAACCATAGGGAGACGTGGAAGGAATGGGGGGACGGCACAGGCTAACTAATAAAAAATAATGTAAAACGAAGAAATTATATCTTAAATTCATTCACCGATAGACAAAGCTGCTGTGTCCAGAACCATACAATTTTTCACATGAGTTCCTTTTCTGTCAAAGGGAGCATTAGGTAAAGATTCCTGAAAATGTCTCTTCTTAAGTTAATGAAAGTTTTTCATTTTTGTTCAACAATAGTTTTTCAAAATAGAAACTGATCCCCTGAGGCTCCTGGGAAGTTGCTTATGGAAAATCTCATACAGCACATGGCTTGTCATCTATATCTATAATGTTATAAACTGGTAAAATTGTACGCTACGTCTACATGTACAAAACCAATTTCACTTACATAAAACGAAGTTATTTTTGTATGCTAAAGTTGACTTCGACACAAACAAATGTAAGTTAGGAATAAGTTTGATATACGATGTAATATTAGCTTCTGTGCTTTTTGGTAATAGGTAAGTTGATCATCAATTATGTATCCATGCTTTCTTTTTCAATGCAGCCGCATTGTAAGTTCATTTACAGTAAAAGATCTCAACCTGCGACAAGCGTATCTAAAATCTAATAAGCATTTCCATAGATAATGTTAGTTAATGAGGCAAAGAAACGGTGATAAAATCTATATAATATCAAAATGATTCCTTTTAATTTCGGCGACAGCTGCTTCATTACACTAATATCCAATCCACTACACCCGGAAAACGATCAAATGACATCACTGACAAATCTCATTTAAAAACATGAATACATTACTACCTACTATTAAGTCGTCAAAGTAGGTAAGCGACTGGCAGGCGCGTCATTGTCACTCACAATGGTTGCACCGAATCGATTCAATTCATAATCGGATCGGTAATAATCGGAATACAATGATAACGATACCCACGCGATCAAGTACATTCGGTTACGTTGAAAAGTATTATGTTGTGCTGGCTGATTAATTGGTATATCAGCTTGAAGTCGTGCTTATGTCAAATTGCTATCTTCTATATGTGTGTGTGGTGTATTTGTACCTAGGATGCAGGGATGACTGCTCGGGTGTTCTAGGTGTAGCCTCAGTGTGTGTGTAGATAGATATGACGTGTGATGTGTGTGTGTGTGTGTGTGGACAATAATTTCTATTACCAGGTATAAGATAAGTCATCCTTTCTTCATAGTTTAACGTCTAAATAATTGTGAACAGCTGGTACTCAAATCAATAAGCTTAAATGTAATGGTTTCAAGTGAATTGAACAAGCAGGTTTTGTGAATACCCGCCGCAAAGTAAGAACGTTTCCCTTTAGCTTTTACTATCATAATAATAATAAACCTTTTCCATTCAGATCAAAGAATGAAAGTAACGTATGAATGCTCAACCTTTTGCACAAGTCGTAAGACTTAACCGAGGAAATGGTTTGTATTGGCGCAGGCAACTCTTTATGCCGGACATTACTACACATCAAACAATGAAAATATCGCAACAAGCTAAGCGGCCGACTTCAAATATCCAAATACAAAGCGCTAACTATTTATTAACAATACAAGCTCATTACTTCAAATAGAAGAGAGAATTAACATGCAAAAATGTGCAATAACAACAGTTGAGGAAACAGTAAAGAGTGTTATCACCGCTGTACAGCTCTCAACATAAACCTAAAAGTTAGCGAATACTCGAATAGTAAAACAATTTGCACTAAAAAGGTATAACAATGAGTAATTGTGTCGAGCGTGCGAGTAAAAAAACGCTAGTGTCGGCACATGAAAGGACAAAGGCGGCCTGCGCGCGCGCCGAAACAAATGCCGTCGTAAAACAGATCTATTCGCAGAAAAGAAATTTTGCACAAATTACGCTTTAGCAAAGCATTGTGGTGGCCTTTAGAGTTACCGCTTAACGGAAAGCCGCTGAAGAAATGTTGCTTTTATAGCTACCAGTGCTTACTGTAGGACAGATCTAAGTGCGGGCGTACTATCACGCTTGTGACTAGCAGGTGCGGCAGTAACTAATCGTGTGGGATCAGCTCAAGGCATGTTTGCAGAAAATTAGCTGTTTGAAGGTGTTGGCTTGTTGCTGGCATTGTGTGATGGACAAAGTAGCAATATGATTCGACGTATTCTAATGAATCTATTTGAAATTATCAATTTTAATATGAAGTGTCTAAAATAAGATCATTCGTCGCAGTAGTGTAGGTAATGTAACCGGCAAAGATCTTTACCGCTGACCTGTAGTTGCGCAGTAGTCGTAAGTATCAAGTGCCTTAGATACGCGAACTTACCCCCACTACTGCGTCCAGTGCTCAAGATCCGTGCCGGTGCTTATAAGTTGGTTTTGTCCAGCAGTGTGTAGGTTACTAATGATAGGCAGATGACTTAGTACACACCCCAAATTATTTCCCCGTAAAATAATCAATATACAAGTATGTAAAGATCTCAATATCTGCCCATTGACATCACTGACAGATGACGTCATCCCAAAAAGCCGGATCCTCTACAGATAGGTATAGCGGGCACGCGCCGCGCATGCGTTCAGCGCTGACGAACGATTGGTCGCTGTCGCCCCGCCTCGCGTTGCGCAAGCGACGCATGTTATCGTTCACTTGAGCTCGACAATTAGTTGCTAATGTCGAACTGGTTTAAACGATGTTACATGTCTAAAGGGTTACGATTTTGATGGTACTTCATACAGATAATATACCTTGGTTAGCTGTAGGCTAGTTTTTGGTTTAGAATCATTGGCTTATTAATAACGGATTATCGGATTATGGACATTATTTGAATTATAATCAAGGTAAATACAAAATTATTTTTTGCTATTGGAAATAATTTTGTAACGACGCCATGTGAATGTTCTTGATACTTCCCAAACGGTTAGATAGACTTATCGTTGCTATGGTAAATACACCCAAATTACGGTAGATGTGTTTAAGTTTAGGGGGCGGCTTATTGCCATGAACTGGGCACAAATCCAGACTGCGAGCTGCTACTTAGAAAATCCAGATGGAAAAACCCAATAGCACTTTGCCTAATTCGGCAATCAAACTAGGGACCTTATTCAATTATCAATTTTTTATTGCGTGCTATAATGTATATCGTTGGTGGGGAGATAATTATGATAGTCACAATTATGGTACATCATAGATCAAGTAGGAGAGAGGAGGAAGAACACTGGGCTCTTACACTAAGCATGTTTGGCAGTAGCACTTGCATCCTTTAGACCAACGAGGTGGCCATTTTAAAAGTGTTTGTAATTAGCTCGCCGATGCTAATATAAACTAGTTTCATATCATTGTGTTACAAGAATATAACACCTAATTATATGCACATATGTACTCGAATGACCAACAATTGCATATGTTAGCGTTTACATAGAACCAGTCGGGTGCATATGTAAGCAAGGTGCATGATAAGTGTATTAGCATTTATTTCGCTTTATAAATAACTGATAGGTACTTAAAAGGTACAATTGTTAGCAAATTATAGCTTGACTAAACGGAATGTGGGTATGTGTGCGGTGTGCAAGTAATGTAAGATACACACTGGCGTTATATTGTATACCTAATAATGTGTAGCTCTATCGTAGTCTATTCATGGTTTTGTATAGCATCTAATGTTTCAAAATAGTTTTTTTAAGTAACGTAATAATTTAATTTAACTGAATAATATCTTACTCGTGAAGGAAAAGATAACTTCTCACTCAAATCTCACATCAAAGGTAAAGCCGCAGAAAACTCAAAGAAAAACGCCGTGACAGGACGCCATATTCCAGAATCTGACGTTTCCATGATCCATTTCCCACGACTGGGCAATATTAAAATGCATTAGACAACACGCTCGTATAGAATATATCGCGATCTAGATCACACAGTGCCGCCGCAATAACTCATAGATCGATCGATGGATCAATATGGATGAGGGGCGCCCGGGATGCGCGCGCATTCAACTGTCACCGCTCGTGCGCTTGCGCCGCGAATTCGAATTCATAAATAGAACGTCGGATTTAATGCATTTATATAAAATTGTATTTGTTCACTGGTTGGTAGAAGGGCTTTTATAATGTCTGTCATATTTAGCATTTTCAGTAAAGGGACATTAGAATCTAGCCGAGCAGCGCAGATAAATCATTCATACGTAACTGTACATAGAAGTTTTACCAAACTATATCTTGATTGTCAGATGCTAGACCAAGATAATCTTGACGATAAACCATAAATAAAATGACGTCCATTAAAGCATTTTTTAAGTAACTTAGGTTATATCATGCTGGTTGTAAATTAGCATTTATGTAACGCATAAGTCAATCAAACTCTGAATTTTAATTAACATAAAAGTGCAATAATTTAAGTAATTTTGAATTCAAATGTGCAATAAATGTTACTTAATTGACTAATTTGATTGAGATAATCATGACAGAAATAGCTTGTCGAATAATTTTCGTGACAGAAACATCCTATTCAACTCTGTGTGGTCTTCAACGGAGAATGAGTCTCTTAATTTCATCGCATGCGCATTAGATGAGGATGCATATATCAGTAGAGCTATTCTATTTACATACCTACAGCATACTCTCTGTATCGTACTGTAAAAATGTACCTTACACTAACTTCTAATGGCCTAAACATCCTTGCAGCAATCTAGCAGAAAAATATACCACATTTAGCTCCAAATTACAGTGTCGATCTCTATAAGACAAAGGCCACAAAATGTGCGGATTGTGAAATATCTCATGAGGTCAGAAGACGTTTAGTTGCAAGTACTTACCCGACCTTGTGTCACATCGGAACATTTGCCGTCGACAACCTTCGCCGGCTAATAACGAGTCATCAAATTCTTATTACGACATTAAATAATATCAATGTTGTGTGTCAGTCAGGTCGAACGCGGTGCAGGGGCTTATAGGAAACTGTGCGTTACACTGTAGTGCTTGGGAACCTTGGAATATTTGTGATTGCCTATTATTTTACACTGGAGTGCATTCGTGCAAGAAGATACATACTAAATAGAATCTGGAAAAGATGATATTTTCTTTGAAATGCAGTTAATAGTCGTAGGTAATTCATTTGGTTAGTAAATAAGTAGATTTCAGAGTTCTAGTAAGTAAAAAGATGATAAAAACCAACTGTTAGTTTGATCATACTAAGGATTAGGAGACAGATGGGTATTTGAGAACTCCTTGACCATTGTTTCTTATACAGATGATCGTAGAACTATGGCTCTTGTGTGAGTATATCCAATGCTTCATATCCATCATGCTCTACTTGAAAGAAAAAACCGTACTGTTAATACAACATTAGTAGTTTAGTAGTATTGTAGAGTTACTATCAAATCATAGCAAAGGATGTTACTACTTAGCCCCGGCATGATTGTGAAACCGTCCCTTATTTCCGATTTATGTGTTCGGCAGCCGAGTACGACCGAGTGGAAGCGACCCGTCCGGGAAACGGTGATGCAAATGTTCGACGCAGTGTCAAGATATCGTGTACAGGCTGTTCTATTGTTTGTTGCGGGTTCCTCATGCTAGTCTGTGTTGGGTCACTTATATTAATGCTTTCTTATTTAAGGAACTTTCTGGTTTCCATAATTGTAGGCTGTATTTTTCAATCACACTAGTCTGTATATTATATTGTGAGACTTATCCATACATACAGATCGCCACCTGCATATCACTGTTCATACACGAGCACTGTTTGCGAGTACGACACAACTGATTTTCCGAAGAACATAACCATTTATATTGTGAGTGTTTGTGCTTCTAAGGGAAATCGATCAACATTTCTTATCTTAACTTTGTGCAACTGTAGAGCTCATGATGAAGAGACAAGTCAGAAAGAATCAACAAAAATATAAGTATGAATGAAGAGCCGAATCTAACCAATGTTAATGTGACTTGAAAACAGACTTCAATACCTTTCAACGCATTTTCATTAATTTTCATGTATGGACATGAATGCATCATCCCATACACGATGGAGTGCGCGGGGACGGTCACGGTGGCTGCGCGCGGATGTGAGGCAAGTGTCGTCCGAGGACGCGACAACTGTGCCAATAACACGTGCACCCACCCTAGCGTGACAACGCCCATCATCATATGTGGACTGACGAGTTATGAGTTTCATTCGCGATCAGTTTCAAGTTTAGCGAAAGAAAACGTAGTATTTTAAAAGTGTTGGTTGGTTTGGTTATGTTGAGAGGGTGAAGGAAGGGCGGCAGTTTAAGTGTATGTAAAGGTATAAGGGTATAGATGCGAGTGAAAACACCGGGAGAGCACGCCCTGGAAAGACATACACTGACCTTTTGGGTGATGGTCTTCAGGAAGTTCAGGTGCGTAGCTAATCAGGAACCAAATAAAATCAAATGTAACTTGTAGTCCCCAAAAGATTAGGCAGAGAAGCAACTATAGTACATTTGACGACACGGCTGTCGCGCCGCGTGTTGTGGGTTCGATCCCCGCACGGAACAAATATTTGTGTGACCTACGGGTAGTTGTTCCGGGTCTGGCTGTTTGTGTATGTGAGTGTAAATGTCATCCACGATACAGGAGAAATTCCTAGTGTAGGGCAGTAATAAGGGGGATGGGTAAACTTAAACATAAACTTGCACAAATTAAGACTGTAGGCCCAGATGGATAAATCAAACAACACTTTGGCCGACCCGGTGATAGAATCCAGGACCTCATGCTCAGCAGTAGCGCTTCCGATCACTAGACCAACGAGACAGAGAGTTTTATCTTCCTTGTTCTTAATTTCTCATTCATTCCTCACAGCAGTGCGCATCAGATGGCCAGGTATTAGCATACAATCTAGCGCTGCAAATGTAACTAACACTATCAGGTGGAGTGAAATAGTGAAATGTATTGAATGCCGCGCGGTTCGGCGTTCCACAGTGGCCGCAGACATTAAAACTTTGAAGAGAGTTTCATTTTTTAATTATTGTGTATTTGTCTTCTTTCTGTCGTTAGTCACTGGTTGAAAGGGAACGCCATAATTATAGAAACGATATCTTTGAAAGTCCTGAAATCATGGTAAGTATATGATTACCGTCACATAAACATGGTACATTTTATGAGCTCTGGGCCTAGCCTAGTGCGGGAAGTATTTGGATAGAGCTATGGTATCAACTTTATTCGTCACTGTTTTAGGTGTACATATTCCATAACCAGCGTTACATATGTAGGTAACAGAATGCGTATTTGAATACCTGAATAATTTCTTTAATGCTTTTTTTATTCGGGTAAATGATTCTACAATTCTTCTGCTTAATTGAGAAAGTTGTCTGATAGTAAATGCCTGCTGTTGGGAAAAAGCTAGGAAGAGACTGGCTCAGGACTTGAATGCTCGTTGCAACCGGTCACTATTGTTGTATTAACGCGCAGCCCAACGTCTATTATATTACCAACAGGTCAATTACGTGATACCACATAACCTTTACTTCGAAAGCTACTCCTCAACAATGGCCACAGACAGCACCCTTGTACAAATATCAACAAATAACATTCTCTAAGAAAGATTCGTGCCCACTGGCGAACGAACCACGCGTGAAAGGTTGGTATCATCCCGCGACCCTCACGGAAACTACCATGCCACTACCTTCGGCCCATGAAAAAGTTGCTCTGACAACCTGAAAGCAACCACAGCTGCTTTATTATAAAGTTGAATCTTAAATAGCTGGTTAGTGAAGATGACGACGGATGTGTTAGACAAATTTGCATCTTGTTTGAAGAGTTATAAGGTGGAGTGTTGTCTGGTGCTGGTTTTGCACTAGAAAGTCTGACTCGAGTAACCCCAGTCTGGGTCTAGTTGAATAAGTAATAGTAAAACTGATTTGGGATTAAACGGAATTCATTAGAATTATGTTCAGTTGGTTAAGTGTGACTGTGGGTCCAGGCATTCACGACTTATAGGGGTAAACAGGACACTTAGAGGCCAGCTCAGGTCCAGTTTCTGAAACGAAAGTGATAACAAATGTATGTGACAAATTATCGATCGCGATTTTTTTTAATAGACACAAAAATTTTGACGTGTCGATATGATATTTCCAAAAAGTCTTGAATAGGCTAGGCTAACTAAGTCACCCAAAATTGTCTCTGAAATTGAAAGGGAAAGTGCAACCACAATAACAATTCTGGCAACAAGTAGTCTTTAGTTAAAAGGAATACAGGTACATGAATATTTTAAATTTTCTTTTTGAGGTCTACAAGTCATCTGCTCCATAGACCACAAAGTGGGTTATAGTTTTATACGAAGACACTGCAGTGACAGACTAAGAACCAATATCAAATATTCAGTAGTTGGAACTGATCAATAAAAGTGACCTTTCCGAATGAATACTGATAATTTTATGTAAGTAAGACAGTTCTAACAGAAATGTTGGACGCATTATTATAATTTACTGTTAGGTTCAAAATTCATTTATTTAAATAAGTCGGAGAATCAGCACCTTTTGAAAGTCAAAAATAACACAAGAAAGTCCCTTAAATGCCTTTCCTTTTCATTCGTGTAAAATAAAAAATTAATCAGCGAATTTACTAAATCAAAATCAAATCAAAATTCATTTAATCAAATTAGGCTGAGAATCAGCACTTTTTGAACGTCAAATCGTTTACAAAAGACAGTCCCCCAAAACGCCCACCCTTCACTTACTCCAGTTTCTAAGATAAATTCCGAAGATTCGACAATACAAAAATAAGGAAAAGTCATATTAATTTCTTTGCAACATACCTAGGAATGCAAATTAGTCAATAACAGCTCGTTGCTGCATCTCCGCATGTGCTTAGCATCTGTTACCAGTATGTCACCTCTTCGACCTGGCCGTAAAAATAATCTACGCACGACCAGATCCTCGCGAGGATAGTTTCCGGTATATGATTAGCCATGATCTGTGATGTTGTTTATGGAAACTACCTTCCCGTTGGCGATTTTATATTAAGAGCGTATAACTAGAAGCTGCTCAGCAAGTGTAAGGTTCAGGATGGTTTCCGGTAGGCTGGGAATGGCTCTTGAACCTTCTCATTGATTACCGGCCTATTACGGTCCAATTATAAGGTAAAAGGGCTCTTTCCATGGAGATAAGGGACAGGCCTCGCTCAAAGCGGGTTAACGATTCCTATTGATACAGTAAGTATATTATTTAAATATGTTCTCGGTACCGCCGGTCTCTTGTCTATAAAACACATTGAAAACGCCAATGAGGAAAACATATGGATCGACCAATCAGAGGCGGCGAAAGACGATAAAATTATTAAGATTTTGATGGTCCCACGATTGCGGAACTTTACAATTATACTACTCCACAATCACTAAAGCATTACACAAGATTTATCCGCTACATATGCCGTAACAATTATTCACCCACCACATTAATTTCCTTCTCTGCACTAACAATTAAATGTGCGACTGTACTTAAGGCTTCCCACCAATGGGACCCTAAATTTAAATTGATTCTGTTCTGAGCGCGTAACGTAAGTCGTTTAAGGGACTTCCTTACACCGTCGGCGGCTTTGTATCAAGTAATGGGAGGCGGATGTCAATCCGGTGACACGCGAATGTTTATGGCTCTGGTGCGGTGTGATTGAGGAGCAAAGGGCGGTAGTGTCCAGGGTTAGAGATAATCTAGGTAATATAATGCTGCCTACGCGGGAAAAGCTGTGTTGCTATCTTGATGGCTCTAATGATACAAGCGTTCTGCGGTGTTATTCAGGATGTTCCTGTCTTGCGATCTTCTAGCAATCTAATAAGCATTGCGATGCTAAACACTTGGGGCTTTTAAATCGATATTTTCTTAACAAGGTCCCACCTTATTTGCTAGTGTTGTTGTGGTTTTAAAATTATAATTTACATGATCATATTCAATTGCACACTTGTCAAAAGTATTTCAAAAACCCTACCCTAAAACTATTTAAACATTTAGAATGTCAACTTTCAAGAAGCTCGATCGCTCTCCGCTTGTAACTTTCACCCCACTATAAAATCGTCGGTCTAGTGATCAAATTTAACATTTCACCGTCCAATCGCGTCCCGCCGATAGATTGTAAATGTAATTGGAACTACAAGGTGGCGTACCGGCTGCCTCTGCGTGTACGCAGGTTTCGCTAAAACGGAAGAATTCAATTTAATTGTCTTGGTGGCTATAACACTTGTATTTGCAACGATTTTTCAGCAAAATTAAAGCCTTTGAACAATGTTTGTTAAACGTTAGAACCATAAAATACTGCATTTCTAAAGGAGTGTAGACTAGAACAAAATTAAGCAGATAATACTGTTCTAAATTAAGTAGGCTACCTGTTTGTATCTTATAATTTATGCAAAGTAGGTTTTTTTTTTATAAAAACTAAGGTCTACAAAAACTGTCGTGTACCCAAAAAAGTGCCTCCCTAATAAAACTGAACCGCATTGTACACTAATTCGTAACGACGCCACACATCAATTGTTTATTTTTATTTATTTCAAATTTCATCGCGATATTATTAACTTTATTGCGATTACGATCTTGAGAATTCATTTTTGACGTTTTTATTCGAATTTATGCGATTCCTTACAGTGTTACCAAGTTATTTTTTAGTGTTCTGAACACGTGAAACAACCTTGTTACATGGAAATAAGGTAGAAAACAGCATGATTTTGTTAACACTGATGTATAAACAAATTTTGGTCGCTATGACTTCGTGTGACTGCTCTAAGATTTTATTATTTAAAAAATTGATATTTTATTTTTCGAATTGGACTGCTAACGCGCTCAGCGGGTGGTTGGGACTGCTTTAAATAACTTGGAACCTTACCAGAAAGTTTTAAGGTTTGTTTTGGATAGCATAACATTCTGCCCTTTGAGGGACTTCAAGGAATCGAGGCTGGGATCTGCGCCTGCGCTTATATTTCCAGCTCAGTTGGATGTTTCGATGTAATCTTTGGAATTGTATAATAGTTATACCTATGTACCGGCGTGGCATAACGTCTAGATTTTTTATGATAAAGTATTTTATTGAGCGACTTGTAAAATGATCCAGATTGAAGAAACTGGCTGCGGAGTTTATCGTGTTTCTACGACGCGTTTTGATCAGACCAGAGATAACTTTATGGTAAGATATTTTTAAAGGAATGTCTTTTTGTTTATTTATGTTGTAATTAAATGGTAAGGACATTAAGAAGAATACTTTTCATTGATAGTCAATACTGAAATAAGTCATTAACTACGCACTAACACTTAAAAGAACCTGTTTACTATTCCAAGTTTCTAGAACACCCTGTATATGAAAGCTACCGCGAACATCTTTGACCTCCTACCTTATTACTATTCAATCCGATCAAATAACTTATGATTAATTCCTGAGTTATTATCAATCGATTTTATATACTAAACTGACAATTATATATTGGCAACAAAATGCGGTCGCCTCTACATTAATATAATATATCTTTCTGATAATAAAGTGTAAAAATAATAACTATAAATATCGAAACACGTGTTGTTTGTTAATTTGTTAAAATATTTATGTACTGCCATGTTTATTGAGATGAATAAAATGATGTACCTTGCATGTGATAAATTTTTGGTGGTATTTTTGAGACCCGTCAGTGTCGCACGCGTTGTATTTATAGTCAAAACCTTCCTGGAAACAGATGAAGATCTGATTTTAATATTAATAATGTGTTGTTTGGTATTGTTATATTTTTCCTGAAGATTAAAGAAGGCGCTAATGCATAAAAAGTAAAAAAAAAGATGTATTATAAATCAGCCGTCTACTAGAAAGGAGAAAATAGTTTTCATGTAAGATGTTCACACAAGTCTGAACTTTTTAAAACATTGTTAGTCAAAGTCAAAGTCAAATCTATTATTTCAATTAGGCACTCTTGAACGTCAAAATTACCTAAAACAAATGAAAAACTAAAATGATTCTAGTTGGCCCTTCCAAAAATTAGATCTTTATCCGTTAACAAAGTCGCGTGATCAACACTAGTCTAAAAATTGACACGCATCGGAGTGTTAATATTTGTTTCGAATATTATTCAACTTGAAGTTAATAATATAACTGTAATTTAAGGCGTGTAGCGGCGGCAGAAATCGACATCAGTATCAGGTAATATATTCGGAATCCGATATTTTATTACAATATTGTGATTTTTCGTGTTATAATCGACTAGTTTTGTTTTTAATGGATTGTGATAGATTCAGGTAGGACATTTTGAATTTGCCCGATGAGCTCCGTAACTCTCTATTCTTAATGACTGAGAAAAGGAACTTGTGAACTTTTAAAAATTTCACGCCGATGGTGCGCGCTTCTGTTAAGTATTGGTGAGCAAAAACATTTTGACTTTTTGAATAACGACGATTCATTTGATGCCCGAAAGTATGACAAACAGTCTTACCAAGGGGTATCGTGTTGCCCAGTAGGTAACTGGGTTGTGGAGGTCAGATAGGCAGTCGCTCCATATAAAATACTGATATTCAGCTGCATCCGATTAGACTGGAGGCCTACCCCAATATACGAGTAGTTGGAAAAGGTTAGGCAGACAATGAAGTGCGATTCAAACAAAATCAAACCTTTAAAATCATCAATTTTAACGATCTTTGTGATCAGAATCCAAATGAAAATACGAGATTACAGAGTAAAGAGGGATACACACCGTTTTCACAGTTCACTGCGTCGTAAATCGTTTCGATTTGTATCGATTGCATTAATCGATATGTTTATACGGAAAAACAATGAATGTAGGACAGTATATTGGCCTTATGCCAAGCCTAATGTGTATGTTAATTGCTTCGACCTAAGCATAATGTCATGTAAACTAGTATTACTAATGTATTGATCCAGTCTTGACGCAATTGCTGAGTGTATGTACTTGGTCTACCGGTTTTAGCTTTGTTTCACTTTGAACTATCAGGCTTGTGGTGTCTGAAAGTAGCTCAAGGAATTAAGGATATTGTTACAAAATAAGCTCTTTTCCATAATAGGTCTAAGCAGACTGTCATTTTTTTAAAGCAGCCATTCGCTCATTAGGAGACGCCTGAAATTCAGCAGTGCACAAATCCAGACTTAGAGCTGCTATCGAGGAACTCCTAATAATACTTGGAAATTGAACCCAATATGAAGTGCTTATCAGCCGCACCACGGCAACGGTATAAACTGAATCTAGGAAACCACTTATCATCTCTTTAAGGCCCTCCGGTTATTACAAGTCTACGTGAAGATGCAGCATCAACCCAACTCTGCCAATGGCTCATCTTCCACGCCTGTAACCCTACGCTACCCCGATACAATCGCCGGACAGTCGACATCATTATATTCACAGCGAACTACTCATAAAATTAAAAACATCATGATACTGATCGGCGAACATCGGCAATCTTCGTACAAGATCGGGCCGCGATCGAATAATATCACATGTTTATGTTGAGATTCGATCTCTATAACATATTCTATGCGCATGCGACGAATATTTTTCTTTACCGATATTACCGTTAGTGACAGTCGTTAACCTATGGTTTACTAATCGTGTTTTAGAGATTGCAATCTGTATGCAGTTTAGATACTTGTTTTCTCCCTCGGCGATGTCTGGTTTGAATGAGAGTAGATACGTAATAAGATCTGGAAATTAAGACTTCGGGTTCGCTGTCATTAGTGTTTTTAAAGTCTGGTTCAGATAATGATCATACTATGGGCTAATTTCTAAGTCGCACATATGTGATGTGAGAAGTAGATATCAATCCATAGGTCAGTCAGAAGCCAGTGGAAAACATGGCATTCCTTAAGCTCTAATCTTTAGTCTATACAGGAAAACATTGGGTACTATTCAACTTCTTACTTGGATGACAAATATATAACCTCCTGAACCCCTCATCCAATTAGTATAAACAATATTTATCTCATAATGAATTTTTCATTAGGAATTTCTTAGTAGCTGCCTGGAGACTGGTTGTGCACCCGATGGTTGGCAATAGGCTTACCCCCTAATGTGGGCGTACTGTAGGTTTTTTTTTTGTTTTGTTTTGTTTTCCCACACTAGGAATTTATACTGTATCGTGGGTGCATTCAAACTCACATACACAAACAGCCAGACCTGGAACAACTGTCTGTAGGCCATACGTGCGGGAATCGAACCCACGACACGACACGCAGCGCAGCAGGCAACTGCTCAGCCACTGCGCCAACCGTGCCGTCCAAATCTTCGAGGAATGCAGGCGTGACGTTATGTTATGTTAACTATATCCTGAATACTTCAATCGTTTGCAAAAACCTGCCAAGTGAGCGTCTCTACTGAACTAGTCTACTGAACTCAACACCAGCTACATTGAACAGCTCGATAAACCCACTTCCCCATCAATCAAACACGAACAAACACCAAAACACAAATCGCTCACAATAACTGTTATGAAGTCAACGTCTCACAGAAGTCTCAATTACCCTTCCCTCTTGCCCCCTCTTCCCTCCCCGTTCCCTCCCTGGTTTCCCATAGTGGTCGTGTGTGGGGAATCGTGCGCCATTATAGAGGGACCCACGAAACGCTCCGAGCTACCGGCGCTAAGAATTTCCCAGGTTAAGCCCTGGTTTAGTACGGGAAACAGTTTTGAAGTTCATAGGTGTTGTATGGTGTGCGTGATTTAGAAGATGGTTTACTTTGGTACAAGTTTGGGTCCTGGCAGAAGAAAAAACGTCTCCACGGATAATCTTTTTCTTACTAACACTATCATTAGCATGTCCAGCTTTTCTAGTTTTTTTAATAATATGCTCGTCTTTTATGGCTTATAAAACTGAAGTCGACCTTTGTGCCAGTGTCAAAAGTAAACTGGAGCAGCAAGGATGTTAATATAAACTAGCTTTAGTAAAACAAAAGAAAAAGTGTAGAAAAAATCTTCGATTGATACAGTTATACTCAATGTAGATCATACAAGGATCATTTAGCAAAGCTTTCTGTCTATTTGACACGAGGTAGAGATAGGGATATTTATTCACTTTGTTAAGATTCGTATAACTGACGAACATTGGTAGGTATTGTTTAAAATGAGATTCAGAAACGTAAGGTGGGTTTATAAATCTTGTAACTTGTGATTGATCATTTTCCAAGTTTCGATTCGTTCGAGTCACCTATAAAAAGACGATTGCAGATGATGTTCTAAAGAACTTTATCAATGAAACCATCTTTGTATCTAATCATAATGATTGCTTTAGTCACCTCCAACTATGTACTTTATAGATTTCTAATAATTGTATTTTCCTCTACCAAACGAATGTTTGATTAGTTTTACTCAACGTAATATTACATCACGCTTATAAACCCTTAAAAGGTAGGCAGAGGTGTACCTGTAGTACACTCACATATCGCCAGTTATATTTAAGTCCCATATAATAGAGGCCTACCTATTGCTATCAACCGGCAACAATTAATCCATCCTCCAGACGAAGGATGTCAGATGGAAAAACCCAATTACACTTTGCCGGGCCCAGGAATCGATCCCGGGATCTCAAGCTGAGCAGTAGCGCTTGCGTCCAACAGACCAACGAAGCAGTCGTAACTAACTGGAATACCTATTTAATTACAGAGCGGTTCCTTCTTATCCGCAACCATGAAGTTCAAATGTAAAACTTCCGGATGTCAAAGGTACTCAAGTAACTAACGTAGAGTTAACTCTAGGCAAGCAGTTAACTTGGAACACTAGTTATAAGGGGACAGACAGATGATATTTCGAGATAAAAACTATAAAGATATAAAGAGCTTAGATAGTGTACCTGTTTGGGCACGGTGGGATATACGGGTGTGTTTCTGAGGCGGGCACGTTGCGGTAGAAGTTTTTCTAGTTTTTTATTAGGTTTTAATATGATGATAAATGTGAATTGACTTGACTGACATTGTTGTTAGACGTTTTATTGTAGTGTGATGGAAGATCCTGGTCCTCAAGATAAAAGGAATCTTAACGTGGGGTTCAAATTGATACAATTATCATACATATGTATGATAATTGTATAATGCACGAGGAAAATATTATGAGGATATGTAAGTACTCGTACATATCGTCATGCTATCTTTCCTCGCGCAGTAGGCAGAATTTACAGTACGCCACCTGCAATGATCCTTACATACTCCTTTTTATTTCATCTACGTTCATACATCTAGTCATAATGAATGATGTAGTTTATTATTTTCTAAAATAAAAAAGTACTCAACTAAGATCATCTCAAAACTCATCAACATTTAACAGGCTGGTCAGTACTTCCTTACTACGCGCCCGTTCCTAATAACCTCCCGTATATTTCCTTGCACCACCTCAACTAATTAGATTTGCAGTATAGTATTACTGGTAAGTAAATCTTTATAATCACCATTTACATACGGTAACTATAATTTAGTGTCTCACTGTCATAAGAGAGCCCATTGTCTGAACAAAATAATTGAAAACAAAATGGCGAATACATTTGTTTAATTTTTGAGTCCGCAATTGAATTGATTTAAGATTTTGTTTAGAGGTCATGAACAGTGTTATAACGTGTTTTCTGTGTTCCGTTGCTATGGCTAAATATAAATAATAATATATTAGCTAAATACTTCATGTATTTTCTTAGTGCATTTTAATTTAAATTCTCAAAATAAATTAAAAAAGATTGTCTTGAGCTCTGCTGTAAAATTCAGTTATGATAAGATTACTTTAATTTTGTTCTGAACATTTTTTGCCTGATATCAATATATATAAAAGAATATGAATACAGTGAGGCGGTATTTTAATGGCTATGTAAGTAAAATTCTAATATTTCAGAAAAAGATAAATTTAATTAAAACATAAAATCCCAAATAAAACACCATATCTAGAATATAACGCATTACTAAAAAGTGAAGTGCAAAGTATGATCATAAGGTTATAAATAAGGTAATATGTTGGGCGGGCGGCGTGGGCGGGCGGACCGTGAGAAACACTTCGTTAAGGCTCTACGTAAACCTATGTATTAATATTACATGGGAATAGTGATTGATTCTGTATAAATATGGATCTCGTGCTTATTGGTTTAATGTAAATGGATAGTTTGGGATTAGTTAGGATATTTTGTTATTTTAATTAGTAATACCTAAGTGTAGTGCTAAATAAATAAATAAATAATGCTGGACAATCCACACAGCATCATCTAGCCCCAAGCTAAGCAAAGCTTGTGTTATGGGTACTAGATGACTGATATACTTAATACAATACCTTACATAGATAGATTATTTTTTATTATACATAGCAAACACCCAGAACACCTGGAACAAATCTTTGTAGATCGTACAAACATTTGTCCCAAGGCGGGAATCGAACCCGCAACCTCCTGCGTCGCAGGCGGACCTTCGCCCGCTGCGCCACATCGGTCGTCAAATCTATGCTATACCTGCGATATTTTCTGACTATTCGATCTTTAAATAAGGTGATTTGTTTTTTAAGACAACATAATGTGACTGCTTTGTTGCTGCCAATTGCTGAGCGTGAGGTTCTGAGTTCCATACCCAGGTCGGGCAGAGTGTTATGGAGATTTTTCAACAGGAATTTTCTCAGTACCAACCCGGAGTCTGGAGCTGTGCCTGGTTTATGGTAATGGGCTCGCTCTCTATTACATAGGACTTAAACATAACTGGCGAAATGTGGGTGTTACTACAGGATCTCCTCTGCCCTAACCTTCAGGGATTACAAGAGTGATGTAGTGTCGTGTCTTATGTGACTTTAAGTAATCATCATCTTTGACGACACGGTTGGCGCAGTGGTTGAGCCATAGGCTGTTGCGCCGCGTGTTGTGGGTTCGATCCCCGCACGGAACAATTATTTGTATGGCCTACAGGTAATTGTTCCGGGTCTGGCTGTTTGTGTATGTGAGTTTAAATGTTTGTAAATGCACCCACGATACAGGAGAAATTCCTAGTGTGGGGCAACGTTTTAAAAAAAAAAAAAAAAAAACTTTTAAGTAAAAATCTAGTAATATTAATAGTAGTAGTAATAGTTTGTATGTTTATTTTCAATCAAACATATAGTAAGTATTAGAATGATAATATTTATATATTCATGTATAAAAAGGGAGGAAAGTCATAGGGCGTCCACTAACTGGTACGATATCATTGGGAAAAGAGCCCAAAACGCTAGCAGCATTGTCATTTTAAATGGCATTTCTGATTGTTGGCCAAAAAATACGCCATCTCTTTAATTAAGTTAGTTTTAATTCAGAATCATAAATGGTGTTACTTTTTATTGCGAAGCACACTCAGACCTCAGCACAAAAACTAGTAAAATGATGAACTATCACCACCCATCTTAAACTCTAACCTCGACCCAATAAAGATTATGAAAACAACCGCCTCTGCAACGGCGCAGACTTATGGCTTTCAATTTGTAGATAATCTTTATAGATAGTGATCGATACAAGTGTAAACAATAGACAGTCTCGTACACACACACACACACACACACATACGTACGTACATTGGATACATACCCAGTCAGAGCGATATGTTGAGATAGTCCTTCGAGATGGAACGTGGATAGAGTGACCAAACTAAATTCATAATGTGTTTTATGTATTACGTGAAGCGTGTGTTCAAGTTATTTATTCATTGGTTTACGTTTAGTTAAAAAAATAGATATTAGAGGTGCTTGTAGCCAAAAATTGACAGCCACACGGGTCAATAGAAGATTAAGCTACTCATGCCGAGGTCGGTCCGGGGATGGGTGATAAATTGTATCCCGAGACGCCTCCATACAGATAAGCAAAGCTCGATAAACTGACCGTTAATCCCGAAAATCTGACAAACAGTCTTAACAGCGGCATGCCCTCGAACTAGGTTATGGAGGTTTGAGAGGCAGACTCTTTATGTACAATACTGGTATTCAGTTACTCATCCTCCAGACCAATTGAACGTTTTCTTATATACAGGTACAGCAGAAGTGCGATAGTAAATACAGTTTAGGAATAAACAACAATTTGTGCAAAATAAAGCCACCATAACCATTAGGCCCAGTACAAGAGCTGGTAGTCGCTCGCCATCCCATTCAAGAACCGTAAGTTACTTATAATTCATTTGTGAAATAATATCTATATTTCAGGATCATAGGTCAATTTACAAAAATGACAATGCGAGAACCCCGTATGACAGAGACGGAGATAGGAAGCTCCATGAGATAGAAAAGGACAGCCTTAGAGTCGTGCCAAACGCTCCAGGCGCCGCACTATGCAGCAATGATGATATTACTGCATAGATGCACCCGATTTTACTTTGATAATTTTGCAACCTGTCAATTTGAACTTTATTTTGTGAGAGACAAGGTTGTGGGTCATTTTAGCATTTTCTTCGAGCTGCAAAGTAAAGTTGGTAAATTGCAAGAAGTGTTCAAACGCATGGCTTTATTATGTGTTGAACAAAATGAGGTTATTAAGGCTCATTGTAATGGGTTGAAAGTTGATGCTCTAAGGGATTGATGGAAACGGCCGAGAAATGGACCGAATACTAGGAACGATTTTTGCGAGATATTCTACGTTCTTGGTACACTTACAGCTGAGGGAGATTTTGTGAATATCTCTGTTACAGTAGTACTCCAAACGTATTAGGTATCTTTTTTGATTTAGCATTGATTCTTCGAACATACTCGTACTACTTTACTTACAGAATATAAAAACGTAATTAACAATTAAGTGATCAACAAATCGTAACCATAAAAAACTCATAACACAAGATTCCCATGAACTAGAACATTAAAAGGGAACAACTCATGCTTACAAAAGTAATTAGAAACAAAACAACATCTATCGATATAAATTAATAACTGAGTTTAACTCAAAGTAAATATGAAAACATTATTATGAGCGGTTGGTGGCATCGTACGGTTAACCTGCAATTAAAACTTGGGTTATAATCGCCGGTGATCGAGATCTAACAGAGACATTAAGAGCTCACGGTTAATGTCGATAGAGATGTGCTCAAAGGGAATTTGATTAGAGATAGTTTTTATTTAAATACAAATTTTATAATTTTGTTGAGATAAGAGTCCACGAAGATTATGCTTTTTCGTTATCTTGGCGCCTAGCACCCAGAATCAGCTTTAGCAGACAGTTTATAGTATTATTGATATACCCTGGTTCATTGTATGTAATAATTACAAAGATAAATTGAAAACGCTGTTGATTCTAAGATTTTCACCTATAATTATTATATGATTAAGTACTCAAATGCAGCTATGCCACAGCATAAATCAAATCTATCTTTCACGTCAAATGGAATTAGACGGAAACTTATACAAAGTCGATGTTTATTAACAATCTGTCAAAGGGACTATCAATTATACGATTAATACTAAGTTGGTATTGAGATAGTATAGTTTTACATAGATTAGTGATACACAAGGGCGGGGACAGTTGACATAGCGATGAATATTAAATTATTATGTTTTTCATTGCGGCAGGTACGAATCAAATAACAATGTTAATGTCTACACTTTGACAGAACAAATGATTGGTTCATTGTCACATTGAAGTGTGACCCGAATGACAAATATTATTTAACGAACATTTAAATGACATCTGTCACAGCCAAAATCAAAGTACGAGCGTCTGTATTTAATACATACGTTTTATAAATACATATAGTACAACCCTAATGTAGTTTGTTTATAATGTTCCAAAGATATTAAATTACGAACAGCCTCGGGTCAAAAGTGATTGTATACAATTACATCTTGATTACAGTTTAACCTTTTGTTAATTACGGGAGCGGTGTAACCGGACGATTTTGTTTCAACTATTTTTGATAAGCGTGCGAATGTGTTTCTGTACATTTTTGTTGTCTCGAGGGCGTAGAGATTGAATCATAAATCCAATAAGAGATCTGATGACGCAACAGGAATCGATTATTGATGTTCCAAACGTGTCGACATCGCTTCACACCTCGTTGTACAGTAATAAAACAATATCGATTCCCGACCGTTAAGAACCAGACAATCGATAAAAAACAACTTGCTACAAATTCCCCGATGCGTCGTTCGATATTTCATTTTGAAAAAAGAACACTGGCCGAGCACGGCGCGAACGTAAAACAATTGAAGCATAATTCTATCGGCGTCTATGGCGACCCGAGTGACCCCGAGCCGAGCCGAGCTCGCCCGAGAATAGCCGAGTGAATCCCGCCCACCCCTATTAGGAATTGCTCAGCTAATAACTGTTTTTAAAGGGATTTTAAAATGAAATTAGTTCTATTACTATTAATAAAACGTGTGGTTGGCGAGTGCAGTCATATGCCAAGGGATTTCATTTGCTAAATATGGCGAATGAGCGAATAATATGGCGAGCATAAAGTTTGATGACCGTTTTATGAAGCAAATGTTGACAATAATCCTCACATGTCTTTTTAACGCCCGGTTTATGAAACGAAGTTATCAAAAATGTCGCCTAGTGATTTATTCATCCAATCACAGCAGTTGACACGCGGTTAACATATTTTCACATAGTCATTCATTCGTTTAATTGCCGGAATTAGGTGATAAAAAAAATACTACCTGATCAACCTTCGTAATTATTTTCGACATTCAACTAGAATACAAGAGATAAATATTTGAATAAACATTTTGAATTTAAGTCTTACCGTATTGCTCATGAACGGAGATGGAGAACATACCTGAAAAACAAACAAAAAATAATAACAATAGAAAATGTCAAAATCTTGAAACAAAACAATTTAGTGCATTCATTTCGAAACAGTTAGATTTCAATGGCATAGTCATCATCACTTAATCTAACATAAAGTCCCAGAATGCACAAAAGCCATGCTTATCCTACTTAACCCCCCGGCGCGGGGTGCGGTCAAGTTAAACAATGAAACTGTTTTGTCCCATTACCGACTTAAGTTTCATGACACGGGTTGATTGATTTACAACTTGCCACCCATTTCTGTGGTTTATTTAAGAGGTAGCAATGACAGGATTAAAACGGGAAGTTTGCAGATTTTTTTCTGGTTTTCTCTAGAAAAAGATACGGGATAGTCATTCATAGTTTTTTTTTGTTGGAATATGTATTATGTTACTTAATCTATTTTACGGAAAATAATATTTGTTTAAATCGGTTCAGCATACTTTCTGTGAAGGCTTGAATCAAAACTGTGGGTAAGTCCGTACAGAGACGTATTTTTTCTGTCTATGTTTACTAGTATGCTTGTTTGGTTTGGTTTCACGTAAAAAATAAACAACATAACATGAACATTTTTAAATTAATAAAAAATACGTACGTATTTTATTATAACAATAATTACTGTATCACTACTTGTTACTGTCCCACTGCAGAGCAAACGCCTCTTCTTAAAAAGAGAAAGAACGAGTATTAATCACCACGCTTGCTCAACGTAGTTTATTTTAAGTCCAGGTTTCCTCACATTTTTTTTTTGCACCGACACCAGTAAATAAATAAAATAAAATAATAAATATTGCTGGACAATCCACACAGCATCATCTAGCCCCAAGCTAAGCAGAGCTTGTGTTATGGGTACTAGATGACTGATATACTTAATACAATACATTACATTTATAGATATTTTTTTATTATACATAGGAAATACCCAGAACACCCGGAACAAATATTTGTAGATCGTACAAACATTTGTCCCAAGGCGGGAATCGAACCCGCAACCTCTTGCGTCGCAGGCGGACCATCGCCCGCCGCGCCACATCGGTCGTCAATAATAAGTAATACTTAAGTTGTACTTAGAATGTAGATATGAATTGAAAATATCACATTGGTGCTGTCCGAATTTGAACCCTCAATAACCTCATATAGGAGAGGCTACGCTATCATATTAGGTCTTTACCTATGAAATTGCCGTTCTGCAGTACTGGCCATTTCAAATCAAAATATTTTTTGTTTGGCTAAGAATTCTAATTTCAAATTAATTTTATTTTAAAAACATGGATTTTTTTTTCCAAAAGTAGTCATTTGTTTATTGATTAGTGTTACATTTTCATCGCATTTAAATCTTTTTCGTCATCATGGATACGTTAAAAATTCGAGTAATTATGGAATATGAGTACCGTCGTGGCAGCAACGCGGCACAAGCGGCACGCAACATCAACGACGTTTACGGAGCTAACACTACAAACCAACGCACTACCTGTTATTGGTTTGCTCGCTTCCGTTCTGGAAATTTCGACCTGAAAAATGAACCTCGCGGTCGTCCGAAGACTTTGGTCGACAATGACGAATTAAAGGCGATTGTGGAAGCTGATGATACACAATCTACGGCTGAATTAGCAGCAGCTTTCGACGTTAGCGTCAAAACAATATTGGTCCATTTGCGTCAAATTGGCAAGGTAAAAAAGCTTGACAAATGGGTGCCCCACGAACTCAATGATCGCCAGCGCGAAGTACGCGTCGAGACGTGCCTTGCACTGCTCAACAGACACACAAATGAAGGAATTTTGAACCGCATTGTTACCTGCGATGAAAAATGGATTCTGTTTGATAACCGCAAGCGCTCAGCAAGTTGGTTGGATCCTGGTTCAGCACCTAAACAATGCCCTAAACGAAAACTTACCCCAAGAAAAGTGATGGTCACTGTTTGGTGGTCTAGCGCTGGTGTGATTCAACACAGCTTCTTACCAAACGGGGTGAGCATTACTGCAGATGTGTACTGTGAAGAATTGAACACAATGATGGAGAAGCTGGCACATCTCCAACCAGCATTGGTCAATCGCTCGTCTCCGCTGCTCCTGCACGACAACGCGCGACCTCATACTGCACAGCAGACGGTCTCCAAGTTGCAAGAACTGGGGTTGGAAGCTCTCCGTCATCCGCCCTACTCACCAGACCTTGCGCCTACAGACTACTACTTTTTCCAGAATTTGGATAACTTCATGGCGGGAAAAAAATTCAATACCCGAGAGGCAGTACAAAATGCCTTTGAAGAATTTGTTGCCTCCCGTCCAGCTGATTTCTTTAAGAAGGGCATCAATAAACTGCCACTGCGTTGGCAAAGATGCATTGATTGCATGGGTGATTACTTCGATTAATACAAATAAAAAATACATGAAAAAAATTCATTTAAATTTTTTCATACAAAACGGCAATTTCATAGGTAAAGACCTATTATTATTATTTACTAAATGATAAAAAAAATCGCGCCTAGACAATAGAAAAAAAAAACTATCGCCTCCCGAGTACTTACTACCCAGCACACTAATAGTGAGATCCTCGGACACCCACACTACGCTATTACCAAGACTCTAACAGCTTAAGTGCTGTGTTAATATACACTCACAATGCGTCCGCGCATTCAAATACGGTTAGCACAAAAATCATAGTACAAAAGATGTTTCCAAGTTATGACTGCGTTAATAGACCAGACGTGTGGTGGCATGTCCTGTCTGTAATGGGTGGTATGGTAGGGAAGTGTGTGGACCGTGGTGCGCTGGAGAGTTTGGAGGAATCATGGAGGAGATTGTTTGTATATTCAACTGGGTGGGTGCACATTACATGTACTGAGTTATTGTTGGTGTTAAAGGTTTAAAATCTGCTTAAAATCTGCTTTGAGTAACTCATTATATTCAGACCAAACATTAAATGAGTAAAATTCCATTTTTATGCAAAAAAACCCCTTCTTCGGTTTTACCAAACAACTCAATTTTTTTCGTTAAACACAAAAATAAACACAATTTGTGATGAATCAATACTCTTACTATTTATGTGTCGTACTATCGCCGATAATGATCGCACAAACACAGTGTAGCGAAAGTCGTCGAGTTTCCAAATTAGCACGTCCAGATGACCAACGGATTGATAGAGGGCGAATTAGCGGCTTTTGTTAGGCTGCCTACGCGCACGCACGCACCGGGTTGACAGAATGTCCATGATGTGGGGAAATTGATGGACTTCTCAAGATTTTTTAATTGTGATTTTAATAAATAGTAGCTGTAATAAAGACTTTCATAGAGCCTTTTTATACTCAATAGTTTTCCAAATTATGTTATCAATGAATAACAAAAAACGAAAGGTGATAAATTACAAAAAATAACATTATACAGTAAGTTTGAAAGATCATCAAAGAAGTTTCAAAACGTTCAAGTGCACATTTGGAAGTTTTAGCTAATCCTGTGTTCATTGATAGACGATAATTAATATTTATGGCGTTATAATAATTCAATACAAATTATTGCATCAATTTGACCCGTCTCTCTGTATGAATAATAACAATATGAATTAATTTTAATGGCATTTAAGTTTTAGTTTCAATAAAAACTGCTCTCAAGGTAAATAAATATGAAGGACTTAAATGTAGCAGTGGATAATAACACTTTGTAATTAAAAGCACACTGAGCACTAATAATTATGCAAATACAACAAATTGGTGTAATTACTAGTTTTGTAAACATATTTTTAGTTACAGCGATTACGGTTTTTTAGAAAATTGTTACGGAATTGTTAACATTTATTCGGTTTTTTTTTAATGATTAACGATTGTGAATTTGTTTTTATTTAAACAGTTGCTAAATGTGAAATCATTATAATTGTTAATTTATATAGAAAATAGTTTTGGATTAAGATTTCCTGAATGAAATGTCACAATATGTATGATTTATAGTGTGGCACAGTTTTTAACGGCAAAAAATATGTTTTAATCTGTCAGGATCCATAAATAATTTAATATTTTAATTTTTGGACCAGAAGCGTTATAATAATAGTTTAATATTCATAACATTTATTATAATGAACGAGGCGCGGCTTAGACTAACACATACACAAACCAAATAAACGAAACGAGGCATGTAACAGTTTTCATACCTTTGACACCTATTTGTAATTTCATTTCGATTTCAAAAAATATATTATAGTTCTTTTTAAAACTCTTCTAGAGATCTTCGTTCTCGGATTCTGTCTCACTTTTCCGTCCATCAGGGGCATCCTACATAGCATTTAGCGGGTGATATTACAAGTTGTTCCGACGCTTTGTTAGCACTTTTACGAACTCACATGAAAGTCAATTGTTGTTTTATTTCGTGTTCTTCCGTGTTGCCTGAGAATTTGGGCTAACGTTTGCGTTTATTGGCTCAATAGTTTTATAGAATGTTATTTATATGGCCTGCTATATTTGGTCTTTTTGGGCGCGTGAATCGAAATCGTGCTAGGGTTGTACCTTGTTCTTCGCTTAAATGAACACGCGTAAACACTTTTTACGAAACGTTCTATAAAGGTTGTTAAGCTTAACCGATTACTTTCATTCCTTGCTACACATTTTATCGTAACCAGATCATCTAAAATTACTCAACTAAAAACACTTATAAATCTATCCAAAAGTTAAATCTTTTCGAAAATCTGCCCCAGCCACGCCCCCAATTTAAAAAAGCAAACACAACGTTATTGTTTTAATCCAATCAGTAGAATCTTTCTCAAGTGTGATACCATACAACATTTTACACACGAAAGGTTGTAACAGATTAATGTGTTTGATAAATGGGTAAGCAGTTATCGAGGTTATGTAAACATAGTTCTGTTACATAATTATTGAGGTAAAGTATAAAGGTTAGTGTATGACCTAATGAGATTAGGTTAATTTTATATTGTTGTTTGTTGGTAACGTTTTTAGTACAAGAATCTTGTTTAGTTTATTATTAATAACACACTACATGACCGTTCGTCTCTCTCTGTATTGAGTTCAGGTACGACGAATAGATTTAAAATAAACCATTCATTTTACAAACAGTAGGTAGCTTTAGGGCAAATCAGACATCAGATAGGTACGAAGAAGCAGATTGTAATTTCACCTTAAATAAATTGAGGAAAATAAGTAATCCACATTTCAAACTCAGACCACTTTCGTGGCAAATGTATGGACCAAAGGACCAAATTATTTGGTCCTTTCAAACTAGACTCTGCGATGTAGACTAATACATTCGTAAAGTATATTTAATATGAAAATAAGGCACATTTCACATATGCCCGGCGTAAGTCGTGGGAATCTCATAAACCGATTGACGCGCTTCGTTATGTAGAACGATCTGTAATTGCGATGTACGGACAGCAGAACAGCGGTAGCTTTACATCGCTTTTATTGCTACAATACGTTATGACGTTTGATGTTTTTATTATCATGTCTCTTTGTTGAGAAATAGCTTAGAAGTGGAATCGTTATTTGTAAACATTAATAAAATGACTGTTTGATTCCTTACTTGCTTATTTTTGTGTCGGCAGTGATGCAAATACAAATTGACTGGAACGAAAGTGGTGTAAGATAGAGAGAAAAGTAATTTTAATATTTACGGTAAGGACAAGCGAAGATGGCGTGGATAGAAAGGAGGTGACTATTGAGATGACGGCAAATAGAGATGTATAGAAAAAGAGGGGATGCTATGCCAGTCTCAAATCAATTTGGAAGTTAGTTTTGTACTTCATAAGACAATCGTAACTCCGTTGCTTATTTGAAAAAAAAACATAAATATTCATCAAAAGTTTCCAATATTTTATGTCAAACAAATAGAAAAGCTCCAATTTTAACTTATTGCGTCGATGAAGAAAATAATAGGATAATAACTAACGAAGTTTATTCTTAGGACAACCAAGCTAAGACTTCTTGCCACGCCTATATTATTTGAACTGTTAACCCTTGCGAAGTTTATGTCCATCGTAAGGTGCGGTTACTTATACCCGAGTTTAATATAACTGCTGTGAAACAACACAAGAATAAAAAAAACATTAAATACTGTTACTTCTACGCTCCGTTTTCCACAAGCATAACGGTTTTCAATTAACTAAGGCTATGAACTAAGAAAAGTTAAATATTACGAGGCTGAATAAAATAGAGCTATCATTGGACCGTTTTATAGTTCAATTATTCATACAATAAAGCGTAAAATCCATGACATTTATAAATATACGATCGATTTTGTAACCGATTACGAATTCAAACATCGATAAATCGATTGAGCTCAAAATCACGCGGCAATCAAGAAAACATACAGTCATCACGAAATGGACAATTATTGGTCACAAATTAAATTTCATGGCGTGATATTTTATTCGCTGTTATGTTGTCGGTACACGCGATCGTTTTGATACGATATCATCACGCTATTTGTTACGAAGGGTTAAATTGCTATTGAGATAAATGTTTCTGCTATCGCTCTCCAGTTTTTTGTGTGCCTTTTATGGATCGACCATCTTTTACCTTCACTAGTAACTTTTTAAACCCTGACAAATTTTACAAACAATAAAGACGTGTAAAATGTTTCTTGAATGAACTTGTATAAGAAATAAAAATATTTACGGCTTAAAGGTTGTTATTTTGTGTGTGTTTACGTCAAATATTAAATGAACGTAATGCAGTAGATGTGTTTGCGTAATACCAACATATCAAATGACGTCACTGTTTCTTATTGATATCCCTTCAAAGTCATCTGAACATACAGAAATTACACCATTATTATCATCAGTGATTAAGGCACATATTACTGAAGCAAATCAAAGACCCACACCACATAGGTACCCCAAAATCCAATCTTCATAACTAAAGCCAGTTCCTCTGGCAGTAAACAAACAGAGTTAGTATAGTTGTTAATACAAACACGTTGGAGTGTACCAATTATGTGCGCATGCGTAGTTAGTGGCCACTTAACATGTTGCGCTGTTGCCCCGGGATTAAGTCTGGTCAGAAGGGAAGTATCTTAATACCTATCGATATAAGTTTTCTTCTATTGTTCGTTTTAAGATGATAATTTTGTGGGTTTGGTTTTGTAGAAGGTTTCAATAGGTCGGACTGCCTTTTTGGTCCAGTGGCAAGCGCGACAGTTGAGCATGAGGTCCTGGGTTTGATTCCCGGGTCGAGCAATGTGTTATTGGGATTTTTCGTTAGGATTTTCTCAGTAACAGAGTGTGTGTGAGGTTGATGGCAATAGGCTCGCCCCCTATTACATAGGACTCCAACATTGCTGGTGAAAGGTGGGTGTACTGTTACACCTCTGCCCAACCCTTTGGGGAATACAGGCGTGATGTTATGTATGAGGTTTCAATAGTTTTATCTTCTACGATGGATAACGCCTTGCTATCGAACCTTATTTAAAAGATAATGCTTGAAACGATCTAACATACGGAACTTTGTTACTTACTTAAATCTATAGAGTATAATATTGAAAGTGTACACCAGCACAAACTATTTTTTTTTTATATTAATAATATGCATTATATGTTTTTGGTGAATAAGTTCCCTAAGATTATGACGATTAATGACTACGTGCATTGAATTGGTCTTTTGATCCGAATATTTCTTGTTCGCTTACACAGTAAGATAAACAAAACAGAAATTGAAATAATAATAGAATATCTTGTAACTTGTCCTCCATAAAAACTGGCTCTTCGTTTCGCTCTGACATTCATTTCCTATTTAAAAGATTTTTTTCCCAATGTTTGCTTCTCAAAGTCTCCTAAATCCTAACCTCTAATCATAACGACCAATCACGCGTCCCGCATAGCTCATTAGACCTCATTACCACTTGTGAACACCAATGAATCAATACAACCATTCACAAATTTAATTTAAAACTGATAAATTGAAATCCAAGCGATTACCACCGTTAACTGCTTGGTAATAAAGGACAGCAAGGTTAGGCAAAACGTGAAATGTTAGTTTGTTTCACCTAACCCGTTGAAATGTCGAAATATTTTCTTACTTAATTCCTTCAGCCTGATGCATTACTAATGTGACCATGCGTTAGGTCAGCACTCTGTTTATATACTAATAGAGGTGCTATTCCAATGCTTTTTATTTGACGAAGTAGGATAATATTGTAAGTGTAAAACAGTGATGTTTACATTACCAATGGTTAAATCCGTGATTAAGTTTGTCCGTTCGTTAACGAAGGTGTGATATGGGTTGTTTCGAGGTTAAACGATCGTTTCGAAACAAGCCATGTTTAGTTTATGAATTAGTGTTTTATTATTTGGTTAGTAATGAACATGTTTTGGGTGAAGGTATTCATCACGATTTCTCTCTTCGGAAAAGTAATTACTTCTACTCAGTAGGAATTTGGTGCCTTTGACATTTGTCCTTAACGTTTTCTGAATTACAATATCTAAACTTAAATTAAAATGCAAAAAAATACTAGAATTATTTATCCATTCTATTTTAATTATGATGATTGAAAACCAATTACAATAACTGAAGACACGCTTCTTACATTCTGTAGCGAGATGATAAATAAATTCACTTTTAACTTGAAAGTGTACTCAGGTATTATTTCGATTAAATTACTTAAAAAAATTCAAAACAAAGAAAATAGTGGACATACAAATTGGTATTTGCAAAGGGTGTAGTTAGTTGCTTATAAAACATAAGCAGACCTTCGGAAAGATGAATAAATAATAAACTTACGTAACTTACAGTTTTAGTTACAATACATTTCGATATTATAATCTATCTAATATATCTTTCAACAATTAACCGTCAAACAAGAAAAAAATCTCTTCAATTTTTTTTTCACATTCTAACTTCAAAAAAATATTGAAAATCATTTCTTTTACTGGTTGTAGGCCAGTAAAAAAAAAAAAAAAATCAGACTTTGAGGTTCTTATTTAGCGGAAAATCTTTAAAAGATGTATGCAGAGGAAACGCTGCAATATCTACAGTACATGGTTACAATAGAATGACTTAAAGATAAAATTAACAATACTTTCATGAATCCCTCTCACAGTATTTATACAATAATAATAGGTCTTTACATATGAAATTGCCGTTTTGTATGAAAAAATTTAAATGAATTTTTTTCATGTATTTTTTATTTGTATTAATCGAAGTAATCACCCATGCAATCAATGCATCTTTGCCAACGCAGTGGCAGTTTATTGATGCCCTTCTTAAAGAAATCAGCTGGACGGGAGGCAACAAATTCTTCAAAGGCATTTTGTACTGCCTCTCGGGTATTGAATTTTTTTCCCGCCAAGAAGTTATCCAAATTCTGGAAAAAGTAGTAGTCTGTAGGCGCCAGGTCTGGTGAGTAGGGCGGATGACGGAGAGCTTCCAACCCCAGTTCTTGCAACTTGGAGACCGTCTGCTGTGCAGTATGAGGTCGCGCGTTGTCGTGCAGGAGCAGCGGAGACGAGCGATTGACCAATGCTGGTTGGAGATGTGCCAGCTTCTCCATCATTGTGTTCAATTCTTCACAGTACACATCTGCAGTAATGCTCACCCCGTTTGGTAAGAAGCTGTGTTGAATCACACCGGCGCTAGACCACCAAACAGTGACCATCACTTTTCTTGGGGTAAGTTTTCGTTTAGGGCATTGTTTAGGTGCTGAACCAGGATCCAACCAACTTGCTGAGCGCTTGCGGTTATCAAACAGAATCCATTTTTCATCGCAGGTAACAATGCGGTTCAAAATTCCTTCATTTGTGTGTCTGTTGAGCAGTGCAAGGCACGTCTCGACGCGTACTTCGCGCTGGCGATCATTGAGTTCGTGGGGCACCCATTTGTCAAGCTTTTTTACCTTGCCAATTTGACGCAAATGGACCAATATTGTTTTGACGCTAACGTCGAAAGCTGCTGCTAATTCAGCCGTAGATTGTGTATCATCAGCTTCCACAATCGCCTTTAATTCGTCATTGTCGACCAAAGTCTTCGGACGACCGCGAGGTTCATTTTTCAGGTCGAAATTTCCAGAACGGAAGCGAGCAAACCAATAACAGGTAGTGCGTTGGTTTGTAGTGTTAGCTCCGTAAACGTCGTTGATGTTGCGTGCCGCTTGTGCCGCGTTGCTGCCACGACGGTACTCATATTCCATAATTACTCGAATTTTTAACGTATCCATGATGACGAAAAAGATTTAAATGCGATGGAAATGTAACACTAATCAATAAACAAATGACTACTTTTGGAAAAAAAAAACCATGTTTTTAAAATAAAATTAATTTGAAATAAGAATTCTTAGCCAAACAAAAAATATTTTGATTTGAAATGGCCAGTACTGCAGAACGGCAATTTCATAGGTAAAGACCTAATATAACAAACTGATAGTAACAGTAGACCAATAAGTTGCCATTCAAGTACATGTATCAAATATGACATTAACATTCGGAAAACTATAAGGTTACAAGAAGATACTCACACGGAATCTGCGACAGGTGAACCCATTACCAGTGTCGATTGAGATCCAACGTGGGATCTCGTTTCGCAAGAGCCAGGGTTCAAAGTGAATCGGTTCGAACGTGGCAATAACATCGTTGCTCTAAACACAATAATTGTGATTCCTTGCACCACATGTCTTAGTTATTTATGTACTGTAAAGTTCAACTTTAATACTAACGTTGTTTTGGGAGAGTGTTTCCATTAGACTGGGTTTTGTGGGAGGATGGTCGGCAAATAAACATATCACAAACTACAAGGCGATGACTTAAGTTATGACACCGATTCTCAATTCTAGGCAATTTCTACAGGTTGCCTAGCCACAACATTGACAGACTCCAAACTTAACTTTGAAAAAACGAACACATCAAAAACATTCCAAAGCTTGCCAGTAAGAAACGAAAGCTGAAACGGAAATCAGGAAACTGTATACGTTTGACATTATTTAACAAGACGTTGTATTGCTTGACGTTAGTGAAAACGGGCAAAAGAAATTCAAAGGCGGAAAACATAACCAATCAAGCATACCTATACTACGACATACAATGCCAAACACGCTGCCTAAAACTCTCACGGCACATCATCCATCACGATCACAAACGCATTTCTCTCATTCCACTGTCAGGTTGTAAAAGCACACAATTAACATATTTAATATACGAATTCATAAATTCCAAGACAGCCATAAAATATCTAAGACAATAGCTATTTGTGGTTTGAATGTCCATAAAGTCGTGTCGTATTGTGCAATGGAACTAAACATGCGACCTGACACGAGTGATATTATTTAATTTCGCAACAGCACCAGTGCGAGGTGAAGACGTCGGTTATTACGCGAAATTACCTTTTAAAGTAATTAGATCACGCGAATCTGTTACGTGATCTACGGGGTTCAATTTGTGGTTTGTTTTTGTTTGTAGCTTCGTTTGGTTTTCCGGTTCTGAGGTTCAAAAAAGTGATTTAAATTGGTCCTTCGGGCCTTGTTGGTCCTTAACTTTACAAGTTGATGATTTTCCAAACATGGTTTGGTGAAATTCTAGTAACAGTATTTAAACTGGTCAAACTGCTTCATTGGTCTAGAGGAACTGCTTCATGACCGTAGAGAAATTCTTTTGAGCTTATGAAAGAAGATATTTGGCGAAATGTGGGTGAGCAGAAGTGTACACCTTTACGTAACTCTTATTTTTTTCTTATTTTTCTATAAATGAATCTTCTTATTTTTTTTCCTATAAATGAGACAATAGATTTTTACAATACATATATGTCTACAATTGTTGATAGAAAATGTACTGTAAGTTCCAACCAAAACCATATCAAATCTTGTTTCATACAAAATGAATTAAATTATTCAACTCTTTCTGAAACAAATAGTTATTACGTCTGCATCAGACCGTGACATTGTATCGTGGTAAGTCACAGTTGATTCTCGACAGTCAGTGCACAAGTTCGCGGGTAAAAGTGAAAAAATAACATCGCTCCAGTTCTCACGGAGCGGTGGAGTGTGAGCCAGCGACTAAGACACAAGCGGTAGCGATTTATCGATTTTGAAGAAGATTTTTTTTATGGCAGCAGTTTTTCTTAAAAGAGAGTATTCAGATAGGAAAACACCGAGCCACTTTAAAATATATTGTACTAGTCGACGTGTAAAAATGTTTGTAATAACAAAATTACCGTTATGTTTAATTTATGAAGTTTTTTTTTAAGCTTTTACAAAAAATGTTGTACTTTATAGTTAATAGTTGTATCGATAATTTTGCAATAACTGTCATTTGTAGATCTTTGACAGTCGTTACGGGTATTCAGAAGCCCGAACTGACAACCAGTCTTGCCAAGGGTATTGTGTTGCCCAGTAACTATCCAGTCGACTTTCTAGTCGCTCCATGTAAAATACTGGTATTCAGCTGCATAAAGTTAGACTGGAAGCCGACCCCAACACAGTTGGGAAAATGCTAGGCAGATGTTGAGCTGTAATCAATAATGCTATTGTTCTAATCAATTAACTCGTTCATTTCTAAAATTAGATAAGTAGCGATAACTGGAACGTCTTCAACGAGTTTCCCGCAAATGACATGACAATACATATCAGCCATTACGAAGCGAACATCGTTAGATTGCCATTTACCCGTTATGTAAAGAAACATCAAACGACACATATAATTAAAAAGTGCCGACGGACAGACAAGAACATGTATGTTATGTGGTTACAAATGATGTGGTCGATGACGTCATAATTAAAAGTAAAACGGATACCTAACGTTCTAGGCAATTATTTGAGACAGCCAGACGACGGTTGAAGAACAGTGTAAACGAATAAGGTGAAGAATGTATGGAACTGCTGGGGTCAGTGTGTTGCAAGTACCACTAGCTTCGTTTCCAGAATCTATTTACTAAGCTCCGGTGGTATTCCATGAAAGTACTCTCAAGCTAACAGATCCATCTTCCTGATATGAGGTAGTAAAAAGATTCCTCTTTCATACAGATTTGGAGATTTCAGACTTATGTTAATTATAAGGACTCATAATTAATATAAGTCTGAAATCTCTACATCTCACATCACATCAGGAAACCTGGACAGGTTTCCTCACGAAGTTTTCTTTGGGCGACGTTGTCGCCAGTACATAAAGCTATTCCAAATCGTCAGATTTTCCCAATTGAAAATAAACTTTATTTTCTCCGTGTGGGTCGTTTTCACTTTCTTAAAGGAATTACATACACGTATAACCGCTACAGCTCATCCCTCAAGCTCCAATAACCACTCAGCCTTGATCTTGCTACCGTCGCGTAATTAACTGCACCAGTTTACGCGGCAGCGGCGCGTGCGCAAATGACGTCATCCATTGTTTCGATTTAATTAGTTCAATGTTGTGAATGAGAGGTTGGAAAAAAGTGGTGTAATACGCAAAGATAGTGGTCGTAGTAAGTTACAAGTTCACGTACAAGGAAAAAACTATTCTTCGTGTATACGTTGTTTGGAGTGTGGTTTCATAGAGTGCTTTTGTTTTTATTTAGATTACTATAAGGGTTATTTTGGCATGAAGACTAGGGTGTTAGTGTACGCGGTTTAGGAGTCATTGTATGGGTTTTTATTTTGAAATTTGTAAGTGGGATTTTCCTTTTGAGTTAAATGCTAGTTAAACGTATGATCCATAGGCAAAACTATGTATTCGTGCGACCCAATAGCATGACTTGGCCGACAGGTATTGAATATAGTGAGACACAGTTGTAAATACAGTTACAAAATCTGTTTCAAACCATTTAACAGCCACCTTTAACCTTTCAAAACTAATTACTTCAACAGTTTCCCAATCCTCAAAACACAATAATCCAATAAAAATCGTCAATTGCGTGCATTCACCATCTCAGCGCTGGAACCTACCGGACGATGTACGGGCTCTGATAACCGAGAAGAACGCGTCCGTCCGTGCCTATAGCGCTTTTCCCTGCTCTGCGAACAAAGCCCACATGCGAATGCTACAGCGTACTGTCAGCAAACGTGTGGCGGAGCATAGGTCGGAGAGCTGGGACAAGATGATCAGTGAGCTAGAGCCCAACCACCATGCCTTCTGGAACCTCCAGAGGAAACTCCGGTCCACCGTAGAGGCTACCATGCCTCCCCTCACTCGTCCAGATAAGAGCGTCGCGTTCGACGACTCGGAAAAATCCGAATGCCTAGCCGAAAGCTTAGAGACTCAATGCTCGCTTAGCTCCCAGCCGTTCGACCAAGCTCACCTCTTAAAGGTAGACGCCGAAGTCGAACGTAGGTCCTCGCTCCCTCCCGTCGACAACCCTGATGATCCTCTGCCTCCCGTCACTCCGGACGAAGTGCAACACATCATTAAAGGGCTCAAACCGCGCAAAGCCCCCGGTAAGGACGGTATCACCAATAGGGTGTTTCAAATCCTCCCCGCGCAACTCGTTATGCTCATGACCGCCATCTTCAATGGCGCTCTGAGCAACAATATCTTTCCTCAATCGTGGAAAGAAGCCGTGGTTATTGGCATCCCCAAGCCTGGCAAGCCCAAGTCTGAGCCCACGAGCTACCGACCTATCAGTCTGCTCAATGTTTTCGGCAAAATCTACGAGAAGCTTATTTATAAGCGACTCAAGGACTATGTCGAGGCAAAGAGCCTGATACCGAACGAACAGTTCGGGTTCCGGCCGGGACACTCGTGTGTTCAACAGGTGCACCGCGTAGTCGAACACGTCAGCGCGGGCTTTCAGAGAGGCGCGCTCACCGGCGCCCTCTTCTTCGACATTGCGAAAGCCTTCGACAAGGTCTGGCACAACGGGTTGTTATACAAGCTATACCAACTCGATGTGCCAGATCGTCTCGTGCTCATCTTGCGAGATTTTCTGTCGAATCGTACGTTTAGATATCGCGTAGACGGTACGCTATCGTCACCTCACCCTATCCGCGCGGGCGTCCCTCAAGGATCCGTGCTGTCTCCTCTCTTGTTCTCGCTGTTCACTAGCGACGTCCCTAGGGGTAGAAAGGCCCAGTTGGCGCTTTTCGCCGACGACACGGCCATCTACTATACCGGTCGCAACCCTACCACCATAGCTCGCACTCTCCAAACCTCCGCAAACGTCTTAGGCGCTTGGTTCCGGAAATGGAGAGTCGAGGTCAATCCCGACAAAAGTCAAGCGGTTCTCTTTAGGAAACCCGGACGCCGCAATGTCCCCACGCCTAGTCCGTTAGCCATGTACGGCAAGCCTATCCCTTGGGATAAGCGAGCCAAATACTTAGGTGTGATACTCGATCACAGACTTTCGTTCGCCGAACACATAAAGTCGGCGCGTTCGCGCGCCGTCTTCGCGTCCGGCAGGCTTTATTGTATGACCAACGAGAAAAGCAAGTTGTCACTCAGGTGCAAATTGCGGCTCTTCGTCTCGGTCATCCGACCAATCATGACATACGCTTGCGCAGTGTTCGCCCACGCCAAGCCGTATCATATTCATAGGCTTCAGACCGTCCAGAACCGATTCCTGCGCAGAGTCACGGGAGCCCCCTTCTACGTCCGAAATGAGACTCTCCATGTAGATCTCAAAATACCCACGGTGAAACAGTTCATGAAGCGACTCACCCAGCGCTTCATGGACTGTTCTACCGCTCATCCTAACCCCTTAGTGTCATCGGCCGCCCGATACACTCCCTCGCGAATAAGTACAGTTCGAAGACCAAGACACACACTCACAGAGCCAGATGATCCTATCACTCTCCTCCAGGAGAGCGATAAGGCCACCAGCACTGTTCGCATACAAAAACGGACATTCCGTCCTCGCCGCCGAGGCCCGTCGCGACGACCCCGTCGATGCCCCCCTCCCGACCCTTTGCTAAAGCCAGCCCGCGAAGCTGAGCCGATTAATGTTTAAAATGTCCCTAAATAATGGAACAATCAGATCCAGCCTGTCCCTTGCTGTCCTCTTCAGCGACGTCCTAAGCCGAGGTTCGTACCCCGCAGGGGGTGCCCTTAGCGATAGTCGCTTAGCTTATAAGTTTGTATGCCTGGCTGGAGGCCTTAATTTTAATTAAGCCCCCCACAGGAAAGTTCGGTTGAGCAGTAAATATCCCTGAAGGATAAACTGCGAGATGCCCATTCCAAAAAAAAAAAAAAAAAAAAAAAAGCATTCACCATCTGAGACTGACAGTACAATGTGGCGACCATTATTTGTGAATATCAATCATGTTCAGGATGACACTCTGTGGCAGTAAAATTGAAATTCTATCGAGTACGCATAGTAGTACCGAGTTATGGCTACTTATTACGGTGGAGCTTGTTTAGTGCGCACGACACGATACCGACACGACCGCTGTGCGGTTGCTGTTATTAGTGTAAATCTTTTGTGAAGGTTGGGTAATTGTAGAGTGGCGGAATTGCGATGCAAACAAGGTGTTATGACCATTTTGTAGATTGTTTATTGAATGTGTTGAGGTAGGCAATGATATAAATATAATTTATGATTAACCAGGAATAGTGCATGACGCGGAAAAGTATTTTTGACTAAGAAACTGGAATCAAAAAGAATAATCGAGGCCTAAACGTTAATTTAAGATTATAAAATGGCAACCGTCCGATATATAATTTAATATTTGTATCGTATATCGGAAACTATCCACAACTCCATAATACAGAGCGTATTCTGCGTAAAATTAATATTTTCACACAGTTGACGACTATCGCTTGAGTTGAAGTTTACGAATCTATAAAATAAGGCCATAAGATGTCAGATTTCACATAGGAACTTCTTCATAATAAATTCCTGTGACGACTATGAAATCGCATGTAATAAATAGCACATTTAAGATAGCAGACGTTACGGCGCCTATAGCATTCACACTCAAGTCGAGTGCTGAGGAAAGGTTGAGCTTTATGTTCAATAGAAACAAAACAGTTACGTTATGTCGGCTGTTACGAGCATGCCAGGCTTGACGTGGGCTGTGACAGGCGAGGAGACTGGATGTGTCAAAGAAAGCTTTTGAGGAAATTGAACAGTTGAAGATCTGTAAGTTTAAATTGTTAGAGAAATTGAACTCAACTGAAATGAGTATTTTAGTCGATGATTTTTTTTTGTCGCTTATTTTCTTGTCACGTAACAAAGATGACGTCACGAAAAATGATTTTGAGTCCTTTTTCATACATGTTTTGGTTTCCGTTGATCCTAATCTTCTTAATGCTTCATATTGCGTTGTATGTACTATGTATTTTTGTTCATCCAATTACTACAGAAATGTTTACGAGAGCATAATTACTTCATCTTGTCAAATTACAGTCTAGCCGATTATACGCATAACTCTCTAGCTAAGAGTCTAGGATATAATTTTACAAAATCTACATTTCCTCATTCCACATGATCTAAGAGGTCTGAGAGGTCCAACATTAATTACACAGAATTCATATTAGCCAATTATAAAAATTTCAGATCGTGATATATCGAAACGAAAACAACAATTATAAGACTAGTAATTAATAACCATAAAAAATCGAGACCATCTTTCACCACTCCAATTCTCAAAACACTTTCGACAAATAGAAGGATTAGAAATAATGAGGCTGTCATCGATAACTTTGACAAATTAAATATCAACATCTATTACAATCTTATTAATACATGCCTACCACGCGAAGTTGAACTTTACCGTGATCACAATAGGAGTTATGGAGCTGGTATAGTTTAGATGGTGGAACATATGAGGAGTGAAGATAGGTAATGTCAGAATTTTTGCCACAGTGTAATTAGAGAGAGCTCTGACGCAAGAGGTCATGCGAACGGAATGGTAGAAATCGTTATTTGGGACCGTCTGGTGGGGCTTGGTGCAATATGCTTGCTGTGGCGGATTGTGGAATAAGAATTTCGAGGTCACCGGATAACAGATAAACATAACATTATCAAACTAAGATGTTAATGGGTAGAAAACTAACAAAAAAGCGGGATAACATTTCGTGAACACAATTTTGAGCTTTAGAACAAAGCCAAGCTAAACTTAAAAAATGAAATCATTTATTTATTTTCTTATTGTTGGACACGGATAATTAAATCGCCACCGCTTATCGCCCCGCTACACTCTCCTAACTCACACCACAAACCGCTAAGTTTCGTTCACAGTTAATTAAAATTAATAATCGTTAACTGACCAGCGTATTGTAAATTAATGATTTATAAATTTCCACGGCGGGCTACTTGAGGGCGAGTGCTGCTAATGATGTGGCTGTAAAGATCAGCGGTCATTGAATAAGACGCGGGAAGACACATCGATAAATTGTTTCTTTTTAATTGTTCTACAGTTCCCTATAATGATAAAATGTTGGTGTACTACACATACTTACCCGTCTGCCTAGCCCTACGGGAAATACAGACGTGGTGCTGTGTTTTATATTCTACAATTAAAAATGTTTTTGTTTTATGAAAAATCTTTTCCTATCCTACCACTAGGAATTCCTCATTTTCGTTTACAAACATTTAAAATCACATACGCAAACAGCCAGTGCGGGAATGGAAACTGCGACAGCAAATCGCAGGCGCAGCAATTCATCAGCAAACAATTCCAATCCTGGATAGATATCCACGAGAGCGATCATTACGTCCGTATAAACGAAGAAACATAAGGAAAAGTCGATTATTTCTTAACTACATACCATTAAACAGAATCGCGTCACAGTAGCTATATGCAGCCACCTCATCTGTGTGCCTCGTGTCCGCTTCTCCCAAAGCAAAAACAATTAATTTTAATTTGTGACGAGTGAAATTAATATTTTTATACAGTGGCAATTGATGCTTAGATGTTTATATGGCTATAATTATCTAAGTTCTATTGACGGCTACAGTTAGGCGGTAAATTGGATTTTCTCGTCGTGTTGTTTTTGCGGTAAAATTTTCTATTATTGTTTCTTTTTTAATTATTTTATTTCATGAGCGTGTTAAATAGGAGATAACTGTCTGTAGATTTAAGAGTGGGTAGTAAATGACAGTACTCCGGAGAGCATTCCGAGTTTGAACACCTTGTGTAATTAATAAGTTTTACTATTAATTAGTGATGATTGAAAACGATTCCTGCCAAGTGTGCTGTCTACAGCATTTTCTATTTACATCTGCATTCAAATAGAAAACTATTAAGATTTTAATATTGACATAAACTATGTTAATTCGATAACTATTGCTTTGTTAATAAGGAACACTTTAGATTTATTATTTTCTGCTAACCAGAGGTTACTTACTGCCTAGCCTTTTACCCAAGTATGTTGGGATTGGCTTCCAGTCAAACCAGACGCAGCTGAATACCAGCATTTTACGTGGAACGCTGCCTATCTGACCACTACAAGTCAGCTACTTGGGTTTTTGACTACCCGTATCGACTGTCAAACATCTACGAATGACAGCCAGGACCAACGGCTTAACGTGCTTTCTTTCAGAGGGGTCTCCGATGGTCACCGATCCACAGACCGACCTCGGCATGCGTTGCTCAACCTTAATTAAATAACCAAGAGCCCCTTTTTCTGCTGACCATAAATCAAGTAAAATTAGTGACGTCCAACATGACAGTTACGTTAACTATTGAACGTACGGTGATAGTAACATCGGATCAAGAGCAAATAAAGCATTAAAGAAAATCGATCGTGATTCCTTGACATTCCCTTGCGGGCGGTTACAATCGACACAAATCCGAATATTGCGGATACATCACGAAATCCCAATAAAATATACCTTCCTGTACATAAACAAGGGCGCCATCTGTAGCCAATACGACAATCAATGCGACAGAGGATAGGGATGTACTTACTGGGGATCTCCAATCATTATTTGATGTTTACGGAACAATCGTATTATTAATAATTATTATGAAAAAAATATATAAAATACAGTCAGTTTTCACTTTTGTCGGCAGTCTCCATGACTGCTAACAGAAGTAAAAACATCACTCTGGCGCAACACGTCACATCAGCATGTTGGTGACGCTAACCTCTTTATTTTGCCCCTGCCAAAAATCGCTCTACGCAGCTAAAGAAGTTTTCAATTCAAAAACGTAAGTACCAGATAACCAGACATACCCAGTAACTGGGTTGTGAAGGTGAGTTAGGCAGTAACTATGCGTAAAATACTAGTATTCAGCTGCAACCAGTTAGACTGAAAGCTCACTCGAAAGTTGACAAAAGGTTAGACGGGTGATGAAGGAATTATTGAGGTATTTGGGATTACTTTTCATTATGTCATGAACATAGTTTTAGCAATGTTGTTTTGACAGCACAGTTGGCGCAGTGGCTAAGCGATTGACTGCTGCGCTGCGTGTCGTGGGTTCGATTCCCGCACGGACAAATATTTGTATGACCTACAGGTAATTGTGTAAAGGTTCCGGGTCTGGCTGTTTGTGTATGTGAGTTTGAATGTTTGTAAACGCACCTACAATACGGGAGAAATTCCTAGAGTGGGGTAACGTTTTTTTTTTTTAAAGAATGTGTTCTCAAGATTTTATTGTTTCCCGGTAAAGATAAAACTCATCAGACAAACTATACTATAGCAAGCGAGTTTTTCATGTGAACAGGTAAGCTGATGAAGCATGATGCATCCGGTTAGACTGGAAGCCGACCCCAACATAGTTGGGAAAAGGCTGGGCAGATGAGGATTAGGTAAGCTCATGATGTGTTTTGAAATTTCTTGTTAGAGTACTAACTTTGCTTAGGCTTGTATTTTATGAACACTAGCAGGCACTCGCGAAATCGTCTGCGTATGTATCTTAAGTGTGTATAGCTGTATTATTCTGTAGTGTAAACAGATTTCCAGCAAAATCCATTTAGTACTTTATGTGTGAAAGAGTAACAATCCGTTTTTGCCTCCTCACAAACTTTCTCATTTATATTATTAAAGTAGGATTTCGATTTCAAGCACATTTTAGCATCATACTTTTAGACTTTTTTTCTATTCAAAATCCGTACCAAATACCGTCAACATCCCTAGAGGTGTACCGAAAACGGCGCGCGATGTAACATCGAGGACGAGTGGTTCCGAGCGCTCACGATTTTGCCCGAATGAAGTTGTACTTATGTCTGTCTATCTGTTCGGTTGTGTGTCGCGGCTGCTAACGGTACGCGATTTATTGGCTGTGCTCACACGTCGATATAAAGGTTTGTTCCGTTTTTCAGGAGAATTGTCGTCTCTTAAGTGATGAGCTGAACTTATCACTTAAGAGACGACAATTCTCTCTCCTGACTTCCTCTGGCTTATCTAGACACGTAATTGGCCAGGTTTTAATTAAGGCCTATGTTTTTATCACTTCTAAATAAATCTGCAATATTTGAAGAGTCTGGTTAGGCCTATATTTAGTTTTGAATACTGTTTAACTTCGACACAAAGTTATTCGAATTGTTGATTTAGTTATTTCGCTTGGCGTAATACCTAAAAAGACGTCACTATATATTCCCCGTCATCCGTGATACATTTGCTACCATAATGTCACATGACGATCATAGAATTACATAAAACAAAAAATTATATAAAATTGCCGCAGAACAAGTACGAAACGGAAAGTAAATCACACATGCAATGTATACGTACTCTTTGTTTCATTAAGGAGGTTGTACACTTGACATGCAGATAGGAATTTACCGGAGATCCGAATAATTAACCTCTACAGCACTGTTTTCTATACCTAACATCTGACATGGAGCAGAGATTAGATACATTTCGACTAGGTCAGGTGTTTTAAGGAATGAAAGATCAATACCAAAACAATTGGCACCCCTATTTAAAAATAATAACTACACAAATATTGGTTTCCAATTTACTCCGGCGTTTTTTTAACAACGAAACTTTTTGCTAATCATGCATAGTGGGGGCGAGCACGGCTACTGTAACAAGGCTTGTGTGACAAATTTTATCACAGTTTGTGTGATAAAACCGTAACATGCCAATGTAACAATTTCTTGTCACAAACGGGTTGTAACGGTCCGAACTAATCTTTTTACATTTTTATTTGATATTTTTTTGTATTGATTTCTCTTTCTTATATTTTTCCGTTCCCAGTCAAACTTTGAACCAGATCAAAGACACTGCTATTTGAACATATTCCGCACGTCGGCTAATTCTCCGGTTGCCCTTCGGCGTTCAGGCGGCGCATGTACACGGGCCTCTAGTTCCGCGATTATGATGCTTGTATCCATGATGGTGGCATTATGGCCGCGTGGGAACTGGACTGGCCTGGGAAGGACAACGCAGTGAATTCGTCTAGACCTAGGTAGAGATGGGGCGATGATAACTTTAGCCGATTAGCCGACCGGCTGACTAGTCGGTTCCTAAAAGACCAGACTGTTGAGGTGGTATCGGCACGGTCCGTGGCGTCTCGTGTACAGCATTATACTTCTTTTGAAGAAATTAAAAATTCGTAATACATTTTTTTGGTTAAAAATTGTTTTTTCTTTATTTGAATACGTTAGCCTATTCCTAGATTATATTAAAACAGTAAGGCTAATTTTAACAAATTTAAAAAATAAAATAACGATAAAGGCTACGTTCGGTTACATTTTGACCACCTTTTCTTTGAACGTCGGCACTTTTTGCGCGACCAGTCGCCGACTACAAATATGGCCGAATAGTCGGCTTTCCCGACAAGTCGGTACACCTCTAGTTATTAAGTAAGATCTTGTGTTTGGTAATGTTAGATATGTGAGATGAATTTATCCGTGGATAAGAATTTGACGATTGAAAAGGTTTGATAGACAGGTGCTATTTTTTTAGTAACCTGTAAGACTAAGACATAACTGTAATTTAAGTTAATATGCCTTTCAAAATTATTGCGCTTTGTAACTGACTTTTATTGGGCATGAATCAGTGTATTCTGTGATTCTGTAAACCATCTTTAAAATACAAATTGACTTCAATGTTAGGTTAGGGACATCATTTTGTTGTTAAAAGTGCAAATGACGATGTGGGTCTCCATCCGTCATTATATTGAATTTTTAAATAAAGGGTACACTATAGGCACGCCTCTGCCCAACCCTTCGGGTAATGCAGGTACCAGCCTATTACTGTCCCACTGCAGGGCAAAGGCCTCTTCTCATACAGAGAAGGCACGAGCATTAATCACCACGCTTGCTCAAGACGGGTTGGCGATTTCAAACTTATATTAATTATAGTCCCGGTTTCCTCACGATGTTTTCCTTCACCGATGTCAGTGATGTCCAAGATAAACTTAGAAAGTACATATGAATTGAAAAACTCACATTGGTACTAGCCCAGGTTTGAACCCACAACCTCGTGCACAAGAGGCGAGGCCTAAACCTTCGGGCCATCATGACACATTTATGGGTAATGCAGGCCTAATGCTAAATTACACTGTCATGCTTTAAGTAAATAACTTATTGGTTTTCAAAGACTTAATATGGCCTAAAGATGCTGATGAAAAAACAATTACGAAGCAACGATTGCCATAGCTAACTCCAATCAGTTGATTTGTGACTTACGCGGTCTGATAAGCAACACTTTTTAATTATTACACCAGACTTGTAGTTTTTAAACGATTTGCTATTAAGACAGAGGCATTTATATATACAAGCTATTTTGTCAGTTACAATCATTAAAAATTCACACATCTTGCTCATTTCGACCGAAAAAACCGAATAAAATTGACAATTACTTACATAAAAGTCAACTTAATTATTTTATGATATAAATAGTCGGCGGACAAAATAAAGAAATACGTTTTATTTAAGACACCCTACTGGTATTGTCATAAAAACCCGTGGAATTTGTAAGACAATCAATTTCCAACCCCATTCTCTGACAGATAGAGTTCAATTTACCTAGCCTCCGTTACCAGATCAAACGTTCTACCGAAGAAGGGGTAAAAACACCAATTTTTTTCATAATACTAGTACAGTTTAATTAATGAGCCTTATAAGAGCAAAGCGGTCCACTTGAATGAAAGCAGATCAGGTAATTATACAGTTTTTTTGTCGCCAATGGCGTCGCTTGGTGGCGGAATGACGGAATCAACAAGTGCCGGCAGTTGTTTACGCCATCATTTAAAAAGGGGATAAGCAGAAGTGCCGGGGGAGCAAAAACATCCCTGTGCACGTCGTAGAAGCGGCTACTGTTTGATTGGTGGCAGGCGATGTCTTTGGATAGATATTTAAGGACAAAAGTGTTTTAACAATGTCAGGAAAAAACAAGCATTTAATGATTGTATTTCATTCATTCCAAGTTGGGTGCAGAACACGAGCCTCTTAGTGAAATCCATAATTACTTTCATTCGCATAATTACCAAGCATGATCAAAATGCTCATGGCAAATTTTGTAAACTAAACTGAAGGCCAATTCCCAAAATTAAATAAAAACGTTCAAAATCTAGTCTCAATCTCATCTCAGCGACAATTAATGACAAAAGCTTGTCAAAAATGTAGGTTTTTACCTACATTCTGATCATTCGTTCATTCAGATCTCAGTCTCTATCTGTCAAAAATAGACAGAAAGAGACTGAGATCAGAATGTGAACGTTCTTATAAATACGGGTATTGTCTGTTTGATGTCGATCAGCACATTTACAGTACGAACAACAAATTTACGCAGACAAGAAAACATAAAACTAAAATACCTACCGATTTTTAGGTAGGCACATATATGTAATGAATTTTTTCTTCTGCCCCTAGTCTAACTATGTACAGGTTGGCTTCCAGTATAACAGGATGCAGATGAATACCGATATTTTACATGGAACGACTGCCTGAAACCGAATTAATACGATACCCCTGCGTAAGATTACTTGTCTGACTTTCGGACTTGACTATCCATGACGACTGTCAAAGATCTACAAAAAAAAGCCGGGAGCAATGGCTTAACGTACTTTCTGAGACACAGAGGCTCACAATCTACACTACACTAATATTATAAAGAGGATTTATTTTTATGTGTGTATGTTTGTAATTAATAAACTCAAAAACCACTGTGCCGAATTCAAAAATTCTTAAACCATTGGAAAGCTACATTATCCCTGAGTAACATAGGCTATATTCTATAGTAGGATGTTAAAGTTCAAAGTTAAACCCACGCGGACGAAGTAGCGGGCGAAGTATGTAATAAACGGGTCTAACCGTGTGGCTGTTTTTATTTCTTTTTCTATCAACCAATATGAAACCTCATTGCTCTAACCTCTCCCAAAAATACTAATACGTTTTTAAATGCTCTCCAATTTCCTAAGCCGAAAGTCAACGATGATGGTTGCGACAACCAAAACGCGACTTCTGCCGACCAGCGCTTGTTGGGCAACCGATAATTCAACACTTGAACAATTAGGATTTGAAAAGAGTTTAAATCGTTAGCGCGCGACGTTTCGAAATACTTACAGATACTTCTGAACTGATTTCTGGGTATTTAACCGAGTTTTTTTTTTGATGGATTATCTTACTGTCAGTTCGTTAGACAAGGACAAAAGGTTAAACTGAGGGACATATAACAATGGTTCTGTTTTATTTTTCGTGGAAGTGTCAATGAAATCACACATTCATTTTAGTGCCTCATTGGATTAGTGATCACAAACACTACTGCTGACTCATGCTCAACAGTTTTAGGTTCTTGTCCCGGGTCGGGAAAACTTATTGGAGTTGTTCAGTAGCAACCTGGACTGGATTTGTGCCTGGTTATTGGTAACAGGCCCCTTTTACATGAGATTTAAATGTAACTGACCAAATGTGGGTACACTATAGGTATACCTCTGCCTTACGCTTCGAAGAATACAGGCGTAATGTTAGTTAATTGATTACTATGAAAATTGTTCAAATTAAAACTGACCTAATCATAACGTTATAACAATAGAACTGCACTTTCTTGCATGTGTTCTGAGTTAACAACGTAAACTTTTTGCTTGATTTTTCATCGACCACTCCAGAGTGGTTTACTGATTAAACTGGCTTAACTAACCCAGTTAAGAACTTAAACATGATCGCTATTATCTTCTACTTAAATGAACCAAAGACCATTTTAGAAGTGAAACTATTAAATCATATGCTAAGTCTGTCTGTGCGGATAATGGGTTTGTAATAATTATGTTTCATAAAATTATCGATGGCAAATGTTGCAGTGTGTACTTGTTGGCACGCAACCAACCGACCGACGGCAGACGATATGGTTACCGGCAACCTACTTGGGTGTGGTTGATTTAACCTTTTAATTTATGGTTAATTGTGTTATCTGTTACGTAACGTTGTCGATTTCTTATGAAATAGCCTTTAAAATAATAATTGGTGATGTTTTTTTTTCAACTCTCAACTCAAGATTCTTTTTTGGATGTATAAGTTATGAAGTTGTCTATGCTTGCAAAATGAAGTTGATATTTAAGTAAAGTTATAGCATTAATCCTCATAATTATTTTAACCCTGTAGTGAATGCCCGCCTTTAAATTTTTTGTTTTTTTTAGAACTATTTGTACAGTTATGTGATATTTTTGTTCCAGTTTGTTATTATTATAATTTATCTTTCTGTTTACCAATTGATATTCTAATAAACAGCGTGCACTTTATTTAAACTGTTATTTACCTCATTAATATATAATCTACCTTTTAATACTAATTCGCTGATTACACGTCGACTTTCATGTGAGTCAAAATAAGTTTTGAGTTTACCAAATTCCATTTAATTACCTATCACTACTGATTTAATAAGGTTCATATTCGTCCGCACAAGTCTATTGTTCTTTTCAAATAGAGAAAAATTTTCACATATAAATAAGCTCGATCAAAATAAATCATAATATTAGCGATCCCAGTATTAGTTTTTTTTTTTCAATTTTAGACAGTAATTAGAATTAGACATTAATTTGGGGTTCGAATAAATAGTAAATCAAAGTAAGTACCTCCATTTTGAGAGAGGTCTTCGTCCAGCACTGCGATTGGCTGTTGACAACGACGGTGATGGTTACATAGAAATAAAAAGATTTTGTTATTAATGATGATTGTAGAAGGGAATCAAATCAAACATATTGAAAGGGGTTTTTGTAAAAGGATATTGCTGAGATAGATTCAGCGTTACGTCCACGTATGCTGTACATAATTATGTTCGTTCCAATTTAGTAGCTTCCAGGTAAATATACACGTACTGTATGAGCTACATCGATGTATATATTAAATGTTGAGATATAATTAAGCTAAGGAACTGAGAGAGGATTCTAGGGTTGATTTAAATTACAACCCGTGAAAGCCTTACTAGAGGATCTGAAAGCTATACACAAACAAAGCTGTTCTTAAAGCTAGCCCACGAGAAACAACGCACCTGCCTCCTCACGAGCCTCTGCGTGACTAACACCAGCTACATATGATTTAATCAAATAACCAATGACCCAATTAAATAAAGCGTAAATCGATTCAACACATAGAGGACCACTCAGACAATTGTCATTGTCTATTGTACGTAACCTATTACGTGTCGCAGGACAGAGCTTATGTTCTTATACCAACCGTGGGACCGTTTCTCACGGCGACTGCATTGTTTCACTCATTAGTCGCTATTTTTTTTTAATAATACTTTATTATAAGCATAATGGTCAATTGTTCAATAGAATTTCGATTTTTCAACGAGGTCAGTATGATAGATCGGCGCTGATGCTGATACGCACGGGTAATGTTTCGTTTGATTTTCACATGATTGTTTCATGTCTGAATCAATCTGTCTGAATCAATCTGTTGGGTTATTTGATTGATCGGAGATTGATAGGGGTTTTTGTGCGTGCTTTTGTTTTATGTGAATCTGTGAATTTGATGCATGTGAAATAGTGTGTGTGTCATGTATCATAGGTGCGGTAATTGGTTAATGTTTCAAGCTTTGGAAAATCTTTTAGTAATCCAGTAATGGCACCAATTATTTTTATATGATAATTGGTGTTTTAATGAATAAGAATTTTATTAATGAAAAATTAGAGATGATTTTAAACGACGGAAATCGTTCTATTAATAAAACATTACAGAAAACGTCAGACTATAATGGTCGCGTCACACGATATAGATGTTGTCCACGTACATCCGTTAGTAAACTGTATGAATAGCCATACATATTATATAGATGTAGGTACATGACGGTTTTATCACGCACCAGCACAGATTAGGCAGAATAAAAACTTTACAGTGAAACTTTAACTTTACAGTGAAAGCTTTCGTAGCTACATTTAGCATTTGCATTGGTTGAGCATCGTAACGTTTACTATAGTCACCGACAGATGGCAGCACTAGTATCTTTAATTGCAAGTGTTTTCATATTTCACTTTGCGTAATCAATAGTACATCAAAATATAAATTATTTATTGAAATAACCGTATTACCGTTAATTGCTTGAACAAGAAAAGCAATTTAATGACATTACGAGGTAACTTAGGTATTTTATGATTTACGATTTTGCTTTCCAACTATGGCGCATGTTGCTGGCGCAGACTTCACACTGAATAATATAAATTATTCGATAAGTAAACAAAATTTTTATTAAAAATCTGCAGTTATTATTATTGCTATAGTGAAATGACGATTTTTTGTTTGTTTTTGGTAATCAAAATGATTTGACTAAGATTATGAAGACCTTCACAGATCCAATATTCAACTTTTTCGGTTCAAATCACAAACGTGCAATGCTAAATATATGAGCGCAATTACAGAGATAATGGACGAACTAAAAATCACAATGATCCCCATTTGCCACGCTTCAGATACGGATTTTTGATCGATTTTTTTTATCTCTCCTGTCGGCATTATCGCGCCTAGCTGTTAAGAGATATCAAACGTAATATTTTGTTGAATTTAAGATAATTAAAGATAAATGATGACGGTAAATGATATCTGTAAATTTCAACAAACACTTTTACGAGTACACGTCAAACAAGCAAAATACTTTACTTAGCTTTTAAACTAGTGTGGTCGGTGTGACCCTGTATTTTTACTTTGAGAACAAACACCGAAACAAATTCAGAGGTCACATATTCTTTTTAAACCCCCGATATATTCATACTGCCTTAATCATGGCTTTTATATGGTGAGTTTGTTTATGGCCAGTATTTTCTTGGACTCATGACGTAAAAGTTTTTTTTTTAATCTGTTTGTAATCTTTTAAGGTATCCTCAATTAATTTCGAATGCAGACTACATACCTACATGCCTATAAGTAGGTATGTGTATCAGTCCAAACCAGCAACTTTTTTGCTTTGATTTTAAATTAATGCTTTACAAGAAATAGGTGTTACTCTCAGAATGATATGTGACTCTAGTGTCATCGGTCACACGTCGGTCACGAATCACGGATGTGGTCCAATTTAGTTTCCAATTCTTTTATTAGCAGACAAGGTGCAAATTAAAAGGCTTGCTTATTTATACTGCACACATAGTTTTGGTATGTGATAATTTTAGAAGGTTCTATTTTCATTTTCACGCGGCATGTGACAAGTCTTTATATAGTTAAGATAATCTTAAACGAAATTAGCGTTATTTATTTCACAGAAATACCTTAGAAGTGCTTCCTAGCCTAAGTAGTATTACTTTGAGTGGTAAATTAATCTTACTCGTCTTCGAACAGATTAAGAGCAATCTTTTTTAATATATTCTAGTAGTCGTGCATGCTACTGATAATCAGTCGCACCCAGTTAAGGTAATTGTAACTCCCTGTTTCTCGAAAGAAATTATGGAATGAAACGCAAAGCAAAAAGGGCGATTATCTATTAATAAATGCATTCAACGAATTACAGTAGTTAAGCGCTTACTCAAAACTGGGTGTAAGTCTAAGGCTAAGGAGATCATGTCAAATCCATCCGTTGGTTCTCTCCAGAAGGTCGCTTTTAGCTCTTAAGTTATTTGTAGGTTTTCTATTCTATTATATTCTATGATGACCTTGTTACACATCTTTTTATTGCACCTAAATTCTTAATTTAAAACTTTAGATTTTCATTTCAAACGATTGATTCATACTGTAATCGGCGCCGACGCACCAACCGTATTTCAGTTAGTTTTCCCTAAACATTATAAAATTGTAATTTACAGATAATTATTATTCTATTATAAGGCACGCTATATTTAGTCTCTTGGACTTATATAGCTAGACATAATAAGCCCTAATTAGCTGAAACTATTTCAATGAAGAATTTTAACAATGGAACTAATGGAACAGTTTTCAGTACAAAAGACATAAACGCTCCGAAAAAAGTGTCAAGCGTAATTATTATTATCAGTAATTATTAATACCTATTTATTGAATAATAATAGCTTCAAATAATAGTGTCAGTTTCACACTTTACTTAATAATGAATGATAAGAAATAGATAATTTATTGAATCGCATTGTGACATTTAAATATTTGAGATAATGGAATTTCTTGGTGTCTAGATTTTTGCATCCGTAATCAGAATATTTACTTATTATTCGTAGCAATAGTAAATTATAAATGAATCAAGCTATTTTTAGGAATAATCATAGCGATTTCAGTTCGATAACATGTTGTATTCACGAGAGGCGTGGTTGCAATGAATCTTATTCTGGATTCGACCTCCTCTTTTCATTAAATTCAAGTTTAATCGATATTTATGTTTTGTGTATTTGTTCAGTGCGATGTTATATTTGTTATTCATCATTAATTTCCTGCTTTTTCTTATGCCATTTTTTCGTGTCAATTTATGAAAAAGTTACACAACGTCCTTACATGATTAACACTTTAAAAATGATTCTCAGAATTCTGCAAAGTTTGTAATACCTAGTGACAAGTGCTTTGCTTCACTAAAAGGCTATTTTGCACTTACATGCAATGTTTATCTACGATTTTATCGATGAAAATGTGTTGCGAAAAAGTTGTTGGACAGGCTTAAATAAGATTAAAAGTATTAAATTATTGATATAATTCGATACTTAATAATTTTCGTTTTGTATCGTCATTATTGAAATTCTCAGGGAAAATGTGTTCAGAGCGCCCGTTTATGTCTTTTGTAGGGAGAGTTTCCCGAACAAAATGCCGCCCGCGAGTAAAACTGGAATATACGTTAAAAATAAATTATTTCAGTTTTCTTTATATTCATTGGCTTTATATTTATTTTGTTAGAGTATGAATTAGTTCAGTTGTGTTTCCTATTGTCATAATATTTGAATTTTCAGTAAGTATCTAAATGCGTAAGCAATACAAAACAATATTTAGAGACCTAACATTTAACTAGCCTATTTGGGATAAAGCTTAAATATTTAAAATAAACACCGCTTACCTTAATATCTTTGGTGTGTGCACAATATGAAAAGACCGCAGTTTTCCGAAAAATCCCACTGTCACTTCACAATAAAAATATTTGCTCTCAATTTTTTAAGTCAATAATAATTTCACTACGGCGACGCGCATGCGTGGTACTTCAATTACGTATACTATCGATTTCAAATGTCACAGTCCAGTCACTTTCGATGAAAACAAACAAACGAAATGTCGCCGCGTCCAATTTACATCTGACGTATAACTGAAAACGCAAACTGAAAACACGACGATGCAACTACCGCACTGCTACGTTTATTGTCTTTGCTATTGACACATCATTTTAACAGTTTCTTGTATAACAGTCTTTATTAAAACCTGCTCTAAAAATAAATTTTGAGCGCAACACTGGCATCTTCTATTGACGGGATTGAAATCGCGCGGCCGATTTCATTTTCGAAATTCAAAAATTTTCGAACACGGGTGGCGTGTGGCTGGAGCGGCGCGCGCGCACGAATGCTCACGGAGGTGGACTCAGAGCTTCGAACGCTGTGGGGGCGTGGCTAACTTCTAACGCAACATCTATCTCTCGTGCTATCCTTTTTTGGCGTGTGTGATTGGTGATGCTTGCGTCTCCTTCTCTATTACCGGTGCGTTACCGGTCCATAGGTACGGTTTGGTGGGATCGCGTGAACTTTGCCACTGCGCCCGAGCCTCGTACTGCGATTAATAAAACGATACGCGACGTTATAGATCGCGACGCGATAATCGTAACTCCACAGTTTAATGCGTCGCGTCGCCTTTTAAATACAACATATGCGTTTTTGTTCTTAATGCAAGTGTGTAATTATTTAATGTCTTGGGATCACTGTATCTATTGACATCTAAAAATTATAAATAATGAGGATCATATGTTTCATATTTTTGTTCATCATTACAATTTTCGCTATTGTAACAGTCAATGTGACTCGAATGGCCTCAGTTGAAATATATAATGAATTGAAACAAAACCATTGTTGTTAAGAAATTAATGGGTTCTTTAATTTTATCAATTTTATTGATCGTTCATATTATGTTGCATTTGATATTCGTTTATTGATGAATTAAGGTTCAGATATTTCACACGATCTTATTTTTAATACGTCATGGAGGCAATTGTTGTTGAAACGATTATGTTTCACAACGTGCAAATCATTTGACAGCAACCCTTAGAACAAAACGGTACAAAACATATTTAAAAAATGAACCAAATCTTAACAAAGTCGCTCCATTTACGAACGAGCTAACCGTCATAAAACTTTCTTTTGTGAATAAAAAGCAGCTTTTAAAAAACCCCCAACAATTGTTGCAAAACATTTTTGTGAAACAAACGTAAGCAATTTGCAATTAAATAGTTAACAAAAAAAAACTTTTCGTTTCTTATTCCCGTTTTGCTTACCGACGCGATCTTTGCTTACTTTTGAATTTAGAATGATATTTGACATTCAACTTTCGCGCTATTTTAACATTCTTCTTAAAAATAATTATGATGACTATGAGTTTATATTTTAGTTTAAGCAAGTATTGTTTTAAGAGTGTAAGTGTTTAGGAGTGTGTAAATATGCAGCAATGTAAAATCGTTGCAAACGTACTTTCTGGTAAAGTAATACCTATCTGATTTCAGATGGTGATCTTTAGATGTTGATTTAACCGTTTGTAATTATCTGTTGAAACTGTCGATTATAAATCGGATTAGTTAGATATTCGTTTGTTTAGTAATAGTTTTTCTCGTTAGGGTGTTGTCCATTTTCAACCACGAATTATCAAGAGAGGATGGCTTTTAGAGGTTAGTTAGTAGTTTTCTTCATATGTTTATAACTGAATTGCCCAGGTCAAACTATTTTTGAATGAGAATAACAGACGCGAAAAAAGACAAAAAAATAATAATAAAAACCAACTTTACTGTTTTTTGTAAAACATCGTTTTTATATTTTTGTCGTGGTAAAATCTTTTTGTTTCTTTTTATGTAAAAATAAGCGTCCCGTATAAATTAATAAATAACTGTAAGTAAATAAATCAAATCTTTTTTTATTTTTTTTATTAAATTTAAGCCTAATATAAACGTCATCAAAATAGCCTCTAAACCTCTTTTTATTTGAGTTGGTTAAAAGTAATCTAATAACAACGCATAGAAAATAATTTTAATCGAGAACACTAAGTTAATTCGGGAAAATAATCACAGAAAATTGTGGTAGTGTATTTATTAACATTACTTGCATATCATCTCGAGCAAATAAATGAATCAAGCAAATATTAATTAATCATCAATGCGGTTTCAATAATGAGCTTGCAACATGTCATCTCTTATTTGCGCCTTAGCACTGTACAGTGTACAGAGGCCAGCACATCAAGCTACGCCAATGTGTCAAATTTCTTTGATAGGTTTTCAACTTTATCACGAAAGAGTAAGGTTCATGTTTAATTGGGGAAATCTGACAGTTTGGGTTAGCTTGATGTGCTGGCGTCTGTACAATGTTAAGTGAACTGGACTTTACACTGAAGGAAACAGATCTCGTGATTTATGGTAAATAATAAAAACCTCAGTGTCTAAAAAAAGTGATTCCGACATAAATAAATTTGTACAAAAATTTTCTTTAGGCTCTCGCAGACAGCTGAGGCGTGACGCGTTAATGCAACATAATTTTGCAGGACATATCTATTGATCACTTTCTATAAAAATGAGCGCTTGTCTACGGGAGCCTTAATATTGATTATTATTAGTGATCCTCACAGAAGTTTCTGATAGAAATAGGTCAATAATTCAACCTTCTAGTTTCTTCACAATTTCCATGTCACTGATGTACTCACCACTTCTCTTTTTGGCCGTTGCAGGGTGCGCACGCGCATTGCCACTCGCTCGTAGCAAGTTGTGTTTCTGCATTGCATCACAGCTACCGCGGTGTGTGATTTTGATCCCCAAAATATTGATGAGAAACTGAAACTAGGTAGAGTTAGCATTTTAGTCGGCCTAACCTTAGAACTTTTATGTTTAATAAGCTATTTGTAGGTCTGAAAGGAATATAGGCAATCTAAACATCTATCTTCAAGTACCTACTACAAACGTTACCTTTTCAAACAGAGTAACCTCCCACCGTCGCATCATTATGTTGATTTTAAGCCTGCACTACAGAAAATAATCGTAATATTTTGCATACATGAATACCTAGCGTATTTACCTGTTATCTGTCATAGTTCAGTATATGTCTGTTTTGCATAATGCACGTGCAAGTAGATATTATTTATATGTATTATGTTAGCTTCAATATTTATGAAATCCTGACTTACGATAGTATGGCACAAGATGCGCAGATAAAACCGCTATAAATTGTCTTGTCAATTAGATTAATATTACCAAGTAATCAATACGTTATTTAATTAAGATTTTGCACTTGTTCACAGTGACAAGGCATTTCTAAAGTATGGTTTACAAAGATTATTCTTATAGTTAAAGGTTAGTGAAAGAAATAATGATCAACGAGGCATACGCAAAAAATGGGCCATTTTAATTCGCCGTAACTGTTAATGATTGGTATGGGTACCAACAGACTGGTAATAAAAACGTTACCCTGTTTTCTGTTCCCAAAAACAAAAGAAACAAGATGATCCATTTTCAAATTGCAACCCTAAAATTCATACAAACGCCGAGTGATAAAAAGATGTAAGTGTAAAAATTGCGAAACGCCGACAAACGATTCGCAGAAAAGAAATTTTGCGCAAAACATTAAAACAGAGAGACAATTTTATATTAATTGTTTTATTAGAGACTGTTACGAACAGTTAGTTTAACAAACGGTGAACGTTTTTTATTGCCCAGGGCAGTCGGTGTCGGGAGGTCCGTTACATTGTACCCGTGACGTCAGAAACTTTTTTTGACAGTTTTTTTTTCAAACCGTTAAGTTAGGGAAACGGGTTGGCGACGAGGATTTTTTTTCGTTTTATCAAATGTGTAGTTAATCAAGAAGCTATGTGGTGATTTAATGTATCTTTTCACTATTTATTCTTTAGAAAAAATGGTTTAATATCGTATTGTCGAACTATAATATTTATTTATGTTATATTAACATTCTTGCTTACTAATTGTACTTTTTTATCTGAGTAGTATGGAAGCTATACACGACAATCTAACTCAATGACAAAGATTACTAAGTTCAGCAGCATACCGTTTGTGCATAAGCGGAATTATGATCAAGTAATGAATCAATTAATATATCGCATCGACATATTTTCTATTTTATTTCCTTGTGCGGTGGTTCATGTTTAATGTATTAAGGATGCTAACCGGGCATATCGCCAATAATGTGAGTATTGTGACCACTCACATCCGTGAACTCGATGGGGTTTCTGATGTGATACATCATTGTTCTTACTCATTCCTGCTTTTTACCATAAGAAGTAGGTATGTAGGACTTTATGATTTATTGTTCATTTCATGCTATACAGAAATTCTTAGGAATATACATAATGTGTAGTTTACTAATAATAATATAACAACGTGAGTAGATTATCTGAATATAACTTCAAAATTCATCAAACACTTTTTTGTTACTTTGCTTCTAAAACAGTCCACATGTTGCACCGCGTCAATACAATCTCATACAGCATAAGGATATAAAGACAAATTAACGTCCGACTTCAAAGTAACACCTGTTAAAAAGCTTATCTATATGAATACAAACAAACATTAAAAATGTACTACAAACAAAAAAGAATTTCTGGAGATAGTCCAGTTTCAATGTCAACCCGTAGCAGTAACTCATGCAGCGACCTCAAACTAAATCCTTACACGACATTTTTTTTTTAATAAATCTATTTGGAACATAAATCTTTTGGTCGAGATTAGATCTCTATACATCTCAATTTTACAATAAATTTATTGGTGTCGCTGTACTCTGTATATTTATTATGGTAGGGTACCTAATATGTCGTTATAACAGATTATGTCTGTATTATATAGGTATTGGGTAACGGCATCCATTTTAGTATTTTATTTTTGGACGGTGAAGTGTAAGATTTTCTGAGGTTTCGTGGGGTTTTACGAACAATTAATTCAGTGTTATGTAACTTAGATGTACAAAAAACCTTGCAAATTGTTACATAACAGCTCAAAACTGAGTATCGCTATTATTCAGATTTGGTATCATACAGGTAGGTAAGTTTAAACATACTAAGTACGAAGATCTGAATCGCCTATTTTTTTGACGTTTATGTCAGAAATAAATACCTTAAGGGTATCGTATTATCCAGTATCTGGGTTACTGGGGCACTCCATGTAAAATACAGAATCCCGTTAGACTGAAAGTCGAGTCCCACATAGTTGAGAAAAGCTAGGCAGATGATGGTGAGAAAAAAATGTATGTTAGCGCCCCAAACAACCATTTTAGTTGGCTTATTAACATATTATCTTTTAGTGTTCTACATAAGTATCAATAAAGTGTCCTTGGTAGCTATTTTGGATACTAATAAGTGGCGACAAATTACAATATTCGATGTTTTGTCACCAAATTGAGGCAATAAATTGACAACTTATTTAAAAACCATGTATCTTTTTGGTATGCTACATTTTATCTTAGATTATGTGTACACATAATCTAAGATAATATGTTGTGTTATTGAAAAACTAGATTACTAAATCTAGTTTTTCAATAAGACAACATTTGACGAAACTTAATGCTAAATTAACGATACGAAGCAAATATGCACTAGAAATGCCACAAGCTTTCACAGAAATATTGCTAACGATTTTTTTTTTTTCATAAAATGGTTTATTCATTATTACAGTTATAAAAAATTTAAAAGTATTAGGTTTCATTACTTATTATTTATTTATTTATTATTATCATAAGATTGTTATTATTGTTGTGCTCGGGAACAGTACTTTTTATTTAATAGAAGGTCCCTATGTCCGTTTCTGTGCACCTGATAACGTACATGCAAAATTTTAGGATGATGGGTTTTGTGGTTTAGGCGTGATAAGGTAAAAAAAAAAACAAAATTGCTTTTGCATTTATAATATTAGTTAGGTTCAGGATTTGTCAAATTTATAAAGAAAGAAAGAAAGAAAAGAATAAAGAAAGAAAGAAAGAATAAACATGCAAATGTTCGCAGAAAACACAAAATTTATTAAATAAAGCCACACAAGGTCATATAAAATGACCATCTACTGTCAAATAAATCTGTCAAAATATAAAAAAAAAATCGCGCTATCCAGTTCCTTCCTATAAAAAGCCTAGCTTTTTAAAAGAAAACCCTCTAACCACGGATCCCCAAAGCATACATTCCCAGTTAGTATTAACACATTTCCGTAGAGATACGAACGACAGTTACTGGCTGTTAATCCGATACGCGATGCTTTAGGGAGCTCGCCGCGATTTATGAACGACACGGTGATAAATGGGCACAGCAGAGTATGTATGGACGTATGAGATACTGGCCTTGGAGGGATTTTGGGAGGTTATGTATAAAGTATTACGATTATGTTTATTTATGTGCCTTTACTTGAAGAACGTATGAAGACCAAGCAAAGTAGTGATAAAAGGAATGTGCTGTCCTTGAAATGAAAGGCGAAATACAGAACCTAGGCAAAATAGGAATCTTAGATGATTCAAGAAATATTGAGAATAAAAAAAATAGCGTGTAAGCTCGACGCGTGCGATGTTATTGGCGCCAACATTGGTGACCAATATTGAAGTGAAATCGATTCTTAAGGAGTAAATAAACTTAAAAAATAAAAGTAATCAAAAGTTTCATGTCTTTTCACGTTAAGTGCCACGAGTTAACTAGTGTGAAAAATAGTTTCAGGCGCGGCAATTTATGTGCCGAAACACAAGTATTTTAACAGAAAGCACAATTTACATCTTCCCAGTCTTGGGACTGCTAACCAGCATACACAAAATTATAATCCTAAAACCTGATCACCAGTCAAACGCCATACCGTTATTGTCACTCCAAATTCCCAGTTGACTTACGCACAAAACAAAAAAAAAAGTTGGCAACTGCCACATCCCCCATTCAGTAACACAGCACGTGTTCTTTATCTGACCCAAATATTAGATTTGAACATCAAAATAGAACAAAAAAAAGAGATTACCATTAATAATGAAACCGCACCAGTTCCCGCTAACGATGTTTTTAATCAGGATCAAAATAAACAACTGACGACGACAACGTGACAATTTCTATCATCTTTTGTTCGAAGTAATCCTTTGGGGATGGTACCACGGAACTGGTTTTTTGTTAACTCCGTTTTGTAGATGAATATAATCCGTGAGAAGAAACTTGTTTGCGGAATAGCATTTAGATGAGGATTTAAATTGGCTTTATTTAAGGTTTCCGATTCTGCTAATGATGGTATCTAAATGCTGTTACGTTAACTACTGAGTCACATTAGGGTTGATGGCGGAGATTAACGAGATTATAGAAGTTAATCTGCAGTAACTCCTACTACAATTTGAATTTTCAAAGTACTCGGAGTCGTAAAATATCTTCTAACAGTTTTATAAATCTAGAAATTTCTGGAATTGATACTTCCATTTTGAAAGTTTAAGTTAAACGTTTGTTTAAACGAAACAAAAGGAGTATGTAGGAGGTTGTGTTCTTTAGTTTCTGTCTACCCCAATGGAAAAAAGGCGTGAGTTTAGTCGTTGTTGAGGTACATTATGAGCCTGCTTCAATAAAATTATTGTTCTCTTATTTTAAACATAGAATTACGATTCCGCATTCAATCTCATTCATAGGCAAAATTTCTAGCTCAACCATTGAAATATTACCATACCATTCTCAGCACATACCAGTGACAACATTGTCAATTCCAATTCCAATTCTAAACGCAATCTCGATTCACTCAGCGGTCCCATCCTCGCCAATACATAACACATATATTTCAGCATTAAGCCCCACGATAGCACTGACGCGAAATTTACTATTACTACAACAAATTTCCTTATTTAACGGAATCTACGCTTTATCGGTACTTGAACCTGTGACCCGGTGTAACACACGACTACTTATATCCACGGAGTTATAGCTAGGTTATGAGTAAGCGCGCAAATCTTCTACGAAGCTAAATTATTCATTTAGATAATGGGTACAGTTAGTTTTATTGAATTCCCATGGAGTGGTGGGTTCCTGTGCTCTGTAGTGTTGTGGGCACTGAGTGGATTCAGATTTTCATATCGCTTGCTTCTTTTACTTCGACATCATTTGGGAAAGGTTCAAATATCATATTGATAAGCTGGAGTTTATATGAATATTACTTTGCTCCGTATCACATACAGCCTGTTGTCGATTCATCTGTCTATCATTTTGTCATTGTGTGCTTGTGTCTGTAATAAATAAATGCTTTATCTTTCTTTTTTTCTTTCTAACTATGTTGTGATCGTCTTTCAGTTTAACTGTATACAGCTGAGTACTAGTATTTTAAATGGAGAAACTATCTATGTGATCTCCACAACCTAGTTTTCACATAACGATCGTCAAGGAATCCACGAATGACAACCGGGATTAACTGTTGAACGTGTTTTCCGACAGACGAAGGTATCTCAGCAATAATGCATGGTCACCAATCCATTGAACGACTTCGGTAAGCGTACTTTAAGCTTCCATCGACCCATATGGCTGTTATTATTTAGTCAGTACCTTTTCTCACACCACACACCTTTTGATGTGAACTATGTGTACAAATCATACTTCATTAACACTTTGGGGGCTACGAACACGATCCCGTCCATTTTAATATTGTTATACTTAATCTTTATTATGCCTATACTCAACATAAGCCTCCTCTCTATTTATATAATCTAAATTTATTATCCTACCCTTTACGTTCTTTCTTCAAATCTCAAAAGTTGTTTTTTTCTGCTAGAATTTTTTAGGTCTATAGCCTTTAAACAAGTCTATACCTAGCTTATTAGATAAATGCATGCGATATCCGATTGTTAATGGCCGCTCGTGTATCTTTATCAATATTACATTTAATGGAATTGGTTTAATGACTTAATTCAACATCGTTTTAATTCTAACAGCGATTAAAATGTAGTAAAATGTTTTATGACTTTTTACATATTAATAAGGCTTAATTAGCATCAGCCTATGCATTTATCTCATCACATTTCTGACTCAAAGATAGGAGGTATAATTTCATTGATTATTTTATTTATTATCTTCTTATCTAGTTCAATTTGTCAGAGATTAAAAAATTGGTGAAAATTTAATTGATTGTACAAGCCAAATAGCAAAAACGAAACCCATATAATTCCGTCCGGGTGTTACACAGTCATGTTACTCGAAAACTATTGGTACTATATCGATGAAATTTGGATGAAAGGTACCTACAGCATTCTTCCAAATAGGTGTTTAAAAAATTGACACTGTAAATAAAACCTGTAAATGACCCTGATACTAAGTCTATTTTTTCATTCTTTTACTTCTTTTTTCATCATCATCATCAGGCTATACTTGTCCACTGCTGGACATAGCCTTCTCCTAATGAGCGCCATAACGCCCTGTCTTCAGCTTGCCGCATCCAGGTGGGATGATGATCTGCAAAAGACTGCAGGCAGATGCTGGATACGGCAAGCTGAAGACAGGGTGCTTCTTCTTTCGTCGTCTTTAAATTCATTCACCTTTTTAAACCTATTAAAGTAGTCACAATAAAGCTGCAAAAGCGCGTTATTTCCCTCAAAGCTCCCGATCTAATCCTCCATTACACACTGACACTTATCCCTAAGATCGTCTAAAATATTTTGATACAATCGTGCACAGATAAATGTTGTCAATTTATCAATCGTCTGCTTCAATGCGATGCCCTCCGATCGCTCTGATAATTCCCGTACGCTACTTTATCTTAAGATTATCACGACGTCTTTATTTCGATATATATTTTTCAGCTATTTAATTCGTCCGATTCTAATGTGTTGCAATTAATCAGTGACTATATGATAGAATCTTCGTCAAACCGGTTCCGATTCATATTCGGTACTTTCGGCTGTTCTCACATCCTTTATGGAATGATTTTGAATGAGATTGTACTACGAGATAGCATTTGAATCATAACATATGTGGGTAATTGAAGATTTTTTTTTTTTTTAATGAATTACGATATCAATATTTAATTGAACGATTGAAAGATAAGATCCAGTTGAGCGTGGTAAAGTTGAGTTTATTAAGGCAATTTGGTTCAGAAGAATTTGTGACAAAAAATGAATGGTTTTAGGAAGTTGTAGCTCTGAACTAAGAGGTATTAAGTAGACAAATATGCGGGAGGTTTAGTTCGGTCGACCAATCGTAGGAAGGAATGATATTTCTTAATTAGTCTGTTGATAGAGTCACCACGATTAGTGCACCGGTTACCGCCAATGGGATGTTTTTTTTTGTCATGTGAACCTCTATATTTCCTGGCAAATCTGTTCGGTTCCACTAAAGACATGTATACTATAGCAAAATATAAAAACTTAACATCATGCCTGTATCACATGACGGGTTAGGCAGATATGTACCTATAGTACACCCAAATTTCACCAGTTATGTTTTAGTGTAATGTAATGGGCGAGCCTATTGCCATGAACTGAGCGCGAATCCAGACTTTGGGCAGCTATTGAGTAAATCCAGCTAAACAATCTGGTAGCACAACCATACCCGGGAATCGAACCTCGGATCCCAAGCTCAGCAGTGGTGTTAACGACAGTAATGCAGTCTACAACGAAATGGAATATAAAATAGTTCCATAAACAAAGTCAGACCAATACTCTTCTTGTATGGACCACATGGCTTCAGTGTTCTCTTAAGCGCGTCTGTGCCAATGTTAGGTAAAGTTATGCTCTGAATGACTGCCAATACATTCACCATTAATCAGTCTAACACCATTTCCCTTGGAAGAATTACGAGTTGTTTGTGTTATTTATTAGGTCTGTCTTTCTATTTTCTTATGTCGTGATGGCCCAGTGGTAAGGGCCTTGCCTCTCATGCACGGGGTAGTGGGCTCGAATCCGGTCAAGTACCAGTGTGACTTTTTCAATTCATAATTTCTGTAAATGGGTTTTTCCAAACTCTTTTTAACAAGTAATATATTTTGTTTAAAGGGTCGGTGTTTAACTATCTGACTACACTGAGAAGAAACACCGAAAGGAATTCAGAGGTCACAGTTGCTTTTGAAGTCCAGACATTATCTTGGTCAGATCATGTGAGGACCATGCAGATTAGTGTCTGGGATGGTGTTTTGAGGAAAGAACCACACAGATATGAGTTGACCTCTCCAGCCAGAGTAAGCATTTGTCAAAAATAGAACTCAACTCATATGTACATTCTAAGTTTATCTTAGACATCACTGACATCCGTGAAGGAAAATATTGATAGGAAACTGGGACTTATGCTTGCCTAAAATCACCAACCCACCTTGAGCAACTGTGGTGATTAATGCTGGTGCCTCCACTGTATAAGAAGAAGCTTTTGCCCTGTACTGGGACAGTGGCAGGCTGGTACTATTTTTATAGTGTCTGCTTGATACGGGTTGGATTGTTTTATGTATATTTCTCCAAAATTATTACCTATTTTTAACACAAATATGCGTTAAGCAGTGTATGAAGCAGTCTACATTAATGTATGCTTACAAGCTGATAATTACAATAAAGAGTTTTTTCCAAAAATTCTTTCTACGTTTACTGGTAACGTAATGGAAACATAAAAAAGTTAATCTCCAGGGTTTAAATTTATGATATTACTATTAGTCTGAATGTACATTTTAATATACGTACATACTTCCATGTCTTGTTTTTATTAATTTTCTTACTTATAACTTTTAATCGTCGTAACTTATTAAGTCGTCCGCTAAGAATAAGTAACAGGTTAATACTACATAAATTAATATTGACGACACGGTTGGCGCGGTGGTTGAGCCATCGGCTGCTGCGCCGCGTGTTGTGGGTTCGATCCCCACACGGAACAAATATTTGTATGGCCTACAGGTAGTTGTTCCGGGTCTAGCTGTTTGTGTATGTGAGTTTAAATGTTTGTAAACGCACCCACGATACAGGAGAAATTCCTAGTGTGGGGCAACGTTTTTAAAAAAAAAAACAAAAACAATAAAAAAAAATATATATAACATCACGCCTGTATTCCCTGAGGGGATAGGCTCAGTGCATCTATGGAATATCCACATTTCCTATGTGATTGGGGGTAAGCAAGACTCCGGGCTGTTGCTGAGAAATTTCATACAAAAAACCCAATAACACTTTGCTCAACCCAGGTATCGAAATCAGAGCTACGCTCCGCAGTGCTACTTATCAATGAGGCAATCAATTGGCTTTCCTGATCCAGTTTTAGGCTTCGTACCCAAAGGGTGTCTACGGAACATGATTGCTAATCCACCATTGTTCGTTTGTCTGTGAGCGGGCTGTATCTCATGTACCATTATGGGTATACCAATTTCAAATTGAAATATTTACAGTGTTAATTACTATTGCCTCTAAAACAACAAATAAAATAAAATCAAAAATTAAATTAAAGGGTGGTATCCCTTTAACTTAGAATTGTTTTTTTTTTTTTAATTTGTGCGATGGTTCGGAACCGTTTCTATGCGAGACCGACTCGCACTTGACAATTTTTTATTCAGAGTGCTCACATATAGTGTTGTACCATTTACGAGTATATATATAATGTAGTCCAGTTCACCATCATCATAATAACAACTATTTCTTTTATAACATCTTTGATATTGCCGCTAATTACTGTTTTAATAATTGAATTAATAATTAATAATATCTCGTATCGATTATTGAAGATGGTTGAATGTTATTTTATGAGTTTAAGTTTTATTTTATTATATATAATTAAGGCTGGGATTCTATTAGTGTTACAGTTTTAATTGCATATAATTTATGAAGCTGATAGACGAGTGCATTTATAATTTTTTTACGTTGCTTTAGTGTATATATTAAAATGTATGATAACGTTTTCTTTTATTTTATTTGTTAAGTGCATGAGAACGATGCCACGGTGTAACTAGCAAGTAATTACAGTATAATAAGGCCATTTTCAATTACAGCCTCTTTATGGGATTTTCTTAAACTTTGGCGTTTCACCTTGTGTTTTTATGTCATTTGATAATGGACACGGTAGTGTCAACTCTGTCCCCATTTTCCATTTAAATTTTATTTTTTAAAGCTATAAATATACTAATATTCTAATTTGACGACACGGTTGGCGCAGTGGTAGAGCCATCGGCTGCTGCGCCGCGTGTTGTGGGTTCGATCCCCGCACGGAACAAATATTTGCATGACCTACAGGTAGTTGTTCCGGGTCTGGCTGATGGTGTATGTGAGTTTAAATGTTTGTAAACGCACCCACGATACAGGAGAAATTCCTAGAGTGGAGCAACGTTTTTTCTTAAGAAAAAAAAGAAAAAAGAAAATAAAATATAATTGACGCACTGATGTCTGAAACTACCAGACGGAATCGGAAAAATCTTTTTGGATTTGACGGCCCAATGCTTGAGGAAAGTTTTAGTTATGTAATATCACGGTACGACCCTTAGAAGCAGATGAAACCGGAACGGGGAAAAAAAATGAGAACCTCTTCCTTTTTTTTCGTCGGTTAGTTAATGAACAAAACCTTACAGTACAGTCAACCAAGCGCTGTCAATTGTACCTTACCTTAAAAATAGAGAAAGGGCCCTATAATGTCAAATCACTCTTCCAGCTGTCAGAGCCACTTCGACCATCATACGGATATCCTAGAGCAGTCTCAAGGCTGGCCCATTGTGTGGACGGTCAAGGTGCGCCCCCGTTCACATGGGCCAACAATCGCCGTGCGCAGGCGACGGTTTGGTGTTTAGTGCGTTTTTGTTCAGTTATTGTAGTATGAGCATAATGCTAACTTATTACAGGTTTTTACAACCTCATTTGTCTATTGTGTGACACGAAGATCTTGGGCTTAAAGATCTAGGAAAGAGTTAAAACTTACATGTAAGATTATCAGGATTGTGTGTAACCTATGCCTTATTTCGCAATGCGAGTATCAGCCGTCAGAATGTTGAAGTTTTATAAATAGGGTTTGTTAGGTAAACCAACATAACACACCCTATTTATAAACTGTTGTTGAGAAATATTAATGGATATAAGAAAACGTCTTCACCTTTATTCATGAAAGTAAACTTAAACGAAGCTTAAACGTTGAAAAATATACAATGGTTAATCTAAAGATTATACTGGTTGTAGTATAACACAATTAACTAACTCAATTGATAAAAGCAAATAGGGGGGGCTCAGTCTAAGCAAAAATTTAAACATTTTAGATAATTATGATGTTCTTTATGTTTTGTGTAATTTTTATCTTTATGTTTCATATTCAATTATTATACCTTAGTTAAAAACAGGAGTTCAAATACAGCATTTGCCCGCAGATAGCGCCTACTAGACCATACAGCATCTAGGACATCAAACTCTTTACTACCATTTTCTACCAGGATCTAAATTCAAAGATGTCTCACAAAATGATTCCTAATCTGATGCAACTAGTCGTCGGGATTCTAGCCCGGTTATATTCAGACGTTGCGTTATCCATGATCGGACAAACAAACCAATTCGTTTGTATATTTATATGTGATGGACACAGTAATGTACTGCGTTTATGGGAACTGTATGGCAGTAGTGAGGGGAAATGCATGTGGAGTAAAAGTGACAAAGAAAAAATTGTCCTAACGAAAATTTATTTTCAGTGTAAAACTCGTAATTTTAATATGTATGGTATTCTTGGGCTTTCGTCATAACTAGGTTACTTTACTTCTGAAAAATATATAATGTTTCAGTAAGCACCACTCCTTTATAAGTCGTTTATTTACAATTTTCCATCTCGAGCTATAATGAATAAAAACTAAAAGGTTATTAATTTATTTGTCGGCACAGTTGGCGCTGTGGCTGAGCGATTGGCTGCTGCGCTACGTGTCGCGGGTTCGATCCACGAACGGATCAAATATCTTTATGGCCTACAGGTAGTTGGTAAGTGTTCCGGGCCTAGCTGTTTGTGTATGTGAGTTTAAATGTTTGTAAACGCACCCACGATACAGGACAAATTACTAGGGTGGGGCAACGTTTATAACCAACAAACAAAAAAAAACAATTATCATGGGTGAATGAAATAGGACAATTTACATAGTTTAGTGAATATTGGTAATCATAACTTAAAGAAACTGCTGCATTCCTAAAGTCTATCAACCAAAAAATACTAGCAAAAATCACAGCACACTTTTCCCATCCTTAGTATAATTAGCCCGCGATCCGCAATGATGCGCCGACGCATCGCGATGACACTTGCCGTCGCGACTGTCCACATCTGATAATTATCACCGGTCTCGCACTCGTTTCCTCGAATGTACTTTGCAATAAAGATCTAGGATGTACAGGCGACAACAAAACTTCTAAAAAAATAGACCTTTTCGAAAATTCCAAAAAAATATTAATACGTTACTATAACTTTAGATTATTATTTATTCATTTATTTACGAACTATGGAAGACTTACAGCTAAGCAAATCAGAATAAAAAATAGTGAACTGACACCCAATTACAAGTCTTCACTTATAAAAACAGACTGGCAAAGATGGTGTGAACAACACAGCACCGAGAATACAAAAACAAAAAACAGGACAACATCAAATGCTTAAAGTAGAAACTCACATTATCTAATATAGTTAAGGCATTAATACAAACATCACACATACCTACAAAATATTTATCAACTATCTAAACTAATGCACTTTCTTTTGTTTAGAAAAATGCTACAATTTATGAACTCTGACTTAATGTAACTCGAGGGGATTGGTGCTGTTAGCCGAAATACAGGTTTCTCCCAGTTCGGCTCCAGATGTTAAAACTTTTGCGTACTCTTGTTTTATCATAGCAATCAAAGTGTAACGTAATCCAAGTACTTTTCTATGAAATAGACTTAGTAACAAGGTGGTAATTTACTTCACAGGAAGTAAACCAAGTAAGAAAAACTTTGAATTCGTAGATAAAAATAGTATTATTTTTGTGTTTCTCACATTACTTACTTCAACAAACTTAAGTGATGATGGCTAGTTTCCGTAAGTCGCGTGTTAGTTTTCGACGTCATTGCATAATGATACTGAGTCAAAACTTTATGAAAATAAAACATACAATTCAAGGTTGCCCTTTAAAAAGATCATGCACCATCGTGTTCGTTAGTTTAGTTAATTCTGAGGTTAAGGGATATCTTGCCCTTGTAGTTAAAAATGATGAGTATCTAATCAATCGTTGAATGTATGTAGTGAATAATTTAAAACTTTTAATTGTGTAATTGCAAGCTTCCGATTTACTTATATATGCTCATCATCCATCATCTGCCGAGCCTTTTCCCTACTATGTTGGGGTCGGCTTCCAATGTGACCAGAAGAAGGTGAATACCAGTGTTTTTGATTTGAGTTTTTTTTTCGAAATATATGCGTTTTCCTATAATTCTTTTAAATAAATCTGTTTATAACATTTTTTTGCTGATTAATCTTACGAATTTACCTTCAAAACGTATACTGCGTAGGGTTAACAACACTATAGCTATCGAAATCTTGATTATTTTGCTGTCGACGGTACCTGCCCATCATTTTTGCGTGTGCTCATAATGCCAACAAGTTCAGTCAACATTCTAACCCCGTGTCGGGTTACAACGATGCCTATATGACGACTTTTAAATCGATTATTTATACCGAATGGACTGCAATCGATGCCGGTAACCACATTACGCCCACTCCATCTCCGACGAGCGCATCACATCCCTCTGTGATTTCTACATTCTCAATTCTATTTATATTTAGAATTTTATCAAGTTCCAGTGTCGATTCAATAATCGAATGATTAATTAACGGTTATGATGCTTCGGTTATATTTCATATTGATTATGTGAAACGAGTTGCTGTAGAATTTGATAGGTTTGGAAAGTCTATTAAATATGCTTCTATTAATTTAACGGTGATCTGAAAATAAATTAAAAAAATATGTTATGGTAGTCGCTTATCCTCCCACGTAGGGTCGTAAGAGTCAATTTACAGGTATTGATTACGATGCGTTGGTACAAGCAGGCAATGAGCTTAATAACCTGAAACTAATTATGCAAAATAGTGATATTTAAAGAACTTTTTAAAATATCACTATATCACATAGAATTGTTAGCTCATGTAGTAAGAAAATACATTTTATGAATATGATACATATGATGGCACAAGTAAGAAAGAAGAGAAGAGAAAGTTAAAATGCGCGTCAATTCTTGAGCACCCCAGAAATATTTTCTTTAAAGTAATTTTAAGGAAAACACTATGAATAAAAGGTCATGAAACAGTGAAGCGAAAATTGATTTTACATAGACGCACAAAAGACTTTACAAAACAATGAACTTAGTTGACAAAGAGTCAGCCAACTTATAAATTAACTTACCAAACCCTTTTTATGGCAATATAAGCCTTGCACCCTTGACATAGGACTCAAATGATTTTCTCAAGCAGCAAAGTCATGTTGTTCAAGATTTATCAAAAGCCTTTGACAGCGACGACCTTGCAGTGCCATAGTTCACACCGTCCCTTCACTGTTGGAAATGTGGAAAAAACACTACAATAGCACGGCCACGCATGGCTCAGGACAAGACAATCGATTACATACGTTCGTATGAACTTTATTGATTATTGTTGGCTATAATATTGAATTAGGAAACGGGCGTGCTTCAAGGTTGCATGTTAGGTCCACTGCTGTTTTTGTCACTCATTGTTTAATTGATGGTTAGGATGTTCAGTTGTTTTCATTCATTTTCTTTCAGGCCCAGCATTGAGTCCTTAGAATTTCACCACATGAATGTATGTGGTCATCCTACATAAAATGCCATGCACAGTTGTAACATTGTGTGGTCTACAGTTAAAAGCTACGTCCAAGCAAAAATACATTTCTAGGTATTCGCTTTCTGAAACCCAGTCCCCATATAGAAGAAAAACGACAAATACTTCCATTTTATTATCTCACATAAAACTAACACCATAAAAGATAATTCAAAAGCGAAAGACTTTCTAAGACAAAAGAACCAAAACTTAGAACAAGGAAGTCCATAATTGGTGTTAAATCAAACATGGGCTAAAATTCTGCGTGAATGGAATCTGCGGATCAGAGATGACCGCGGGTTCCGCCGGCGATGCTATCGCTGAGCACCTAGCCCTTGTCCACCGAGGAGACTAGAATAGTGGAGGTGGCTAATAGGTTTATAGAAAAACTATATTTTAGTATGTGACCAGGAGTTAATAATATTAGGACAGTGAAGTTAAAAGTTCATCAAAATATAATATTTATGTAGGATTTTTTTTGTAAGCCTTAAAAATATAAATATATTATTTTTTAATCAATTCCAATAGGTAGGTACTGTCGTAAAAATAAATTTCAGTTTTTAATTAACGACCAGATTACGTTTGAAAAGTAGCAATTTTAAATGAAGTCATTATTTTAATCAGCAAACCTATAGAAATAAGAAGTGTCTCTGTTATTGTTTTTATTTAATGCAAAAGTCATACAGTGATAGAAGAACACGAAAGCTATTGTTGCTTGAATACCTTGCACTAGACTGATGACAGTCAAAACTCGAGTGTTTAACCCAAAATTGCCACGTCCAGAATTCCTTGGTCAGCGGCGCGTGCGCTTGGAATTTAACGCCAAATCGCCGTTGCCCGGGCGCAGCGTAATTGCGTCTTATCTGCGCATTGTTCGGCTAAGGAGCACAAGGCTGAGCGTTGACGTGTGAGTGTTTAGATTGTCTGTCTGTCTGTGTGTGCGATTGTTTTACTTTATACGCTGGCTTTTAGACAATTTTTTCATGTGTGGTGGATGGTGAACAGTGTGAAAAATAAATCCCGCTTTGAGATAAACTACCAATGTTATGGTTGCTATCAATTGACTTAACAATTAATGTGGCTAGAAGATTATTTTCAGCGTTCGACTGAAAATTCACTAAATTATCCAGTAGGTAGTACCAGTACCAGCCTATTACTGTCCCACTGCAGGGCAAAGGCCTCTTCTCATACAGAGAAGGCACGAGCATTAATCACCACGCTTGCTCAAGACGGGTTGGCGATTTCAGACTTATATTAATTATATTAGTCCAGGTTTCCTTAAGATGTTTTCCTTCACCGATGTCAGTGATGTCCAAGATAAACTTAGAAAGTACATATGAATTGAAAAACTCACATTGGTACTTGCCCGGGTTTGAACCCACAACCTCGTGCACAAGAGGCGAGGCCTAAACCACTGGGCCATCATGATCAAAATTATCCATTTAACTATAACGATCATCTCAAAATCGTACGGTATCATATGCAATCTACTGCGAAATGATAAAAGTGCCACATTTAGCAAGAATTGCTGCTTAGCACTGTGAAAGCTTGAAGATTAACACTATGGTTGATTAATCATAAAAACAGTAGGCAAGTACCATCGAATAAATTAATCATATCTCTTTGTCATTTATTTAGCTTAATCAGCCTTGCTTACAATGCAGCACAGAAAGCAGTGGTGACGAAATAAATTACACTATATAATATCTCTGCCCGGAGACGACTCCACTATCTAGGACACGTAACACGGGGCCGTTACCACTGGGCCACGACTGATCTTATTTACTTCAACTTGTCAACAATTATGTTCCTTACAGAGTAAGGAAAAACTACCTTCTTAGGAATATATCAGGAGTAGAATAACATCAAAGCTGTATCAAGAATGTTCGAATTCTAATCTCAGTCTGAATCCGTCAAAACTCAAATTTACCTGTCCTTTAGGTATTATTTCAGTTTAATTATACATTTTCGAGGTTTGATTGAGCATTAACTTCACTCTGACTATTAATAAGGGGGCAGCAAGCAGGTTGGTGACCTCCTCACGCTCTTCAGTCTCTTCAATGAACAATTACATCTCGATGTTGTGATTGCGTGCGCTGATAACAATGACGATTTGTTAAGTAATACTCATGAGCTACGATTATAATAGTGTATGCATGTGATGGTGCATGAGTCACTGTTGCACAATACAGTATATGTAGACCTTAAATTAATATCTGCGGATAACTGCACAAGCTGAATGCTGCAGCTGATGTAGATGAAGACGGAGTTCGATGAAGGGATCGCAAATTAGAGATTCATAAAAGCCTCCTACTTCCACAGGGCAGTATTATATGTAGTTGCAAATGAAAATGCACCAAATTGGATTAGGGACGTAGTCCTGCACAATACGAAGTCCTCTCGATGTTCTGTCCGACAAAATGATAAATCATTTTAGGTAAATCGTTCAAACCATTTTACATCTGACTTAGTTTTTTGCATCACGACGCTTGATCCTACTCCAAGGGCAAAAAGTCACAGAATTGTTAAAGAACACAACATGAGGTCTTTCAATTAAATATCTGGACGAAACACAAAAAAGTGTGTGACCTTTTAAATAAATCGTGCAGTCAAAGGAAATAAGACAAGTGTGAACTGTACGCGAATGTAAACGGTTCCCATCTTAAACAATGAATTGTAACGATTGATCTAGTAGTATACTTGTAGGTAAATCTTGCGGACCTTGGTTTGATTTTAAGTAGGAAACTCGTCATTCTAGTGTCTCAGTAATAAATACTATGGTGGCATTTCAATGTGCACGTTTTTATGAATTTCCGTCCATCATCATCTGCTAAGCCTACTCTCACCTATGTTGGCGTTGGCTTCCAGTCTATCAATACCAGTGTTTTGAATGAAGCGTCTGCCTATCTGACCTCCACAACCCAGTTAATGAGTTACACGGATACCCTTTCATATATTTCGTTGTCAGGCGCTACTCATCATCTACCTAGCCTTTTTTGGGTCGGCTTCCAGTCTAACCGGATGCAACTGAGTACCAGTATTTTACATGGAGCGACTGCCCCCACATATCTCCACATATCTGATCTCCACAACCCAGTTACTGGGCAACCCGATACCCCTCGGTAAGACTGCGAAGCGTATGGAAAGTCGTTCATTTCGGGTAGCCGAAATGAACGACTTTCCATTAATTTACTGAAAAGTGTGTGGAAATATGTGCTATACTATGTATATTATCGTACGGGTGGCAATAATGACGTAACACGTAACACAGGAACTATAAAATGTCTAATGAAAAGTATTTCTTTTATAGTTTGAGTACCGTGCCGCTGGTTTAAAAATAATATGCAAATTAGCACTTTCGGTCTTCAAGATAAAAGCTATGGGACCAAATGTTGTTGTAAAACAAACTTTACGCATTAATGACGTTTATTTAGAAACTTTACTCACATTAAGAGATATTTAAACGTCAAAAACTGTATGGCTAAGTAGACGTTATGGCTAAGTATATGTAAAGCGGGATATGTTATTTTAAGAATAAATAAAATTTAATAAATTAATAATGCTGGACCACACAGCATCATCTAGCCTCAAACTAAGCTTGTGTTATGGGCACTACATAACTGATATACTTAATACAATACAGTACTTGGATAGATATTTTTTATTATACATAGCAAACACCCAGAACACCCGGAACAAATCTTTGTACATCGTACAAACATTGGTCCTAAGGTGGGAATCGAATCCGCAACCTCCTGCGTCGCAGGCGGACCTTCAGCCACCGCGCCACATCGGTCGTTCATAGAATACATTTTGTCCAATCAGGGATTCTAGTGATTCTGATATAAAGGTAGTCTAACGATCTTTTAAGTAACTTTAGTTGTTGGAACTTTAATTATAATGAATGTGTCGTCACGTCCTATATCACAGGAAGTGAACCATAATAATTCTATACAATTTCTATAAAAACGTTTATTACTCAAGAGCACCATGTCGACCTGTTTCTCTATTCTTTCAGTTTTACAGCTTTTCTTTGATTATTATACTAGTAAACTTTTAATGTTCTTAAGGTCTCAAATCTAGATTTTCTACTTTAACCGTTTCTTTTTAACCATTTAATTGTGAATGCATAACAAGTTAAAATATCCTCCCATCCAAATTTTGGTCACGGCGGTTTATCTCTACTGTAATGAGCCAAGAAGAAGATTCTTTCTTCTTTTCTTTTTAAGTAAAACGTTGCCCCACACTAAGAGTTTCTCCTATGTCGTGGGTGTGTTTACAAACATTTAAAGTCACATACACGAACAGCCAGATCCGGAATAATTCCCTGTTGGTCGGGAATCGAACAAACGACACGCGGCGCAGCAGTCGATCGCTCAGCCACTGCGCCACCCGTGTTATGATCATGTGTCCGTGATCATTATAGTGTTCAAGTATGTGCGCATACGCAGGTGCACTCCTTTCCTCTCATAGTCCGATAGGACTGCTATTTGACACGACCGGGGCGAGATCAAGCGCATGCTTAACAGCATCACTTCATTTCCTGGGCACGGGGGTGTATCACCACCAATTTTGTAACTCTGGGCTGCTACTGAAAATACCAGATTATTCTTTAGCCGACCTGAGAATCGGAAATCAAAGGACAGTGTATTACTTTAAGAAAAAGAAACGTAGACGTCATCCTCGCTTTTAAAGGGTAAACATTCATTATTTAATCATATTACTTAGACCATATTGTGAGCAAAAAACCGATTAGTGTGTGAGATGGTCTTACTGTAGTTTAAAATAGCAGCACTCTAAAAAACTTGTTTTGATCACGCGTCGATTCACTTTATAGAATTCACTAACTCACAGGGTCGGAACGTTTGCATCAATTAATTTGCACTTCATAATTGTATTTTTTCTGTTCCACCGACCGCAAACACGAGGTTTTCCAACTATGTAGGACTGTGTCCATAATGCGTGTTGAGATCGTGAATTACTCAGGTACATCTCAAAGTTGACATCAAGGTATACATACCAATATGGAGGAGCTCGTGGCTAAATAAAAACAACCGCACTAGTCGATAGAAGATAAAACTACGCTTGCCAAGGGACAGTTTGTGGATGGGTGCCCGTTCATCACATATCGAGACTCTTCCTTGCCACGTTAAGTACGTTAACGTACTACTTACTGACCTAAGTCTGAAAACCAGTCTTATCAAGGGGTATCGTGTTGCGCAGTAAATGGGTTGGAGGTAAGATAGGCTGACCCTAAGATATTTGGGAAAAGGCTAGGCAGATGATGATGGATATGAGCGAGATTGGTTATTCAACAATGTTCACCTGGATTGTGTGAAAGATGAAATAGCTAGAAAGGAGGTGGCTGAGATGACCGTAAATAGTGCATGGAAGAATTTTTTTCTTTAAAAACATTGCCCCACACTAGAAATTTCTCCTGTGTCGTTGGTGCGTTTACAAAAATTTAAAGTTACAAACAGCCAGACCCGGAACAACTACCTGTAGGCCATAAAAATATTTGTTCCGTGCGGGAACCAAACCCACGACATGCGACGCAGCAGTCGATCGCTTAGCCACTGCGTCAATCGTGCCTTCAAATAATGGCAGGATGATAATGATTGAGGCATATCCTTTGTCCATTTATACACTTTGAGTCATATAACCGCGACCTAAGTTCCTTCATTATGCCAGTTAATTAATAAAGCTGCAATCCAGTAGAATCCTTTTGTATCTTTGTTCAATTTGACCGCTTTTAATTTGTCATTTCTGACATTGTGAATTGTTTTGGTCAGGATTTATGTTATGAATTCTAATTGTTGTAATTTGAGTTTGAAAGGATAATTAAGTGAACAATTTTTGACCTTATATTTATTTTATTTCGGTAGGTATTCTTATTCTTTTAACTTCTGCACTTTTGTAGTTTTGATTATGTTTTAATTATTCAACACTTACTTCAAACTTTTTAACCTACGAAAAAAGGAGGACGTTCCCAATTACACCACTCATAAGTTTTTACAGTGTAGTACGTTTTCAATGTTTCTTTTTTTATTGGATTAGTATACTTCAAAAGTTGATCCCATTCAAATTCGAATATGAAAATTCTCAACTAAGTGTAGCAAATAGGGGATGATTGATTTTTCACCTACTGATTTTTTTGTAAAAAGTGATGAGCAGCAAAATGACGAGGGCTCTTGTAACGCAATGTAGCGCAAACGCAAATTAACTATAACAGAGCCACTAAAAAAGAGAAAAAAAATGGAAAAAACTAAACGGTCTTAAAAACACTAAAAAGTGTAAAATAACTTTAATTTTGGAAGTCGGTGACAAAAAATTGATCAAATAAACAAACCACCGATTTCCGAAATTATAGTTATTTTCGAAAATACCTAGATTTTCCATGATAACTACTTATTTCTATGTCCAAAAGGTATATGTTTTAAAGGTATCATTGTATTATATTTCACTGCACTTTTGCCGACTATGTTTCAGTTGGTTTGTTGCGTTCAAGATACGATCTGACTCCACTACAGAGCCTTTGTTTCGTTGCTAATAATAATTATTATGGCAACAATTATCGCGTTGGATTAATAATTATCTATAACGATCTTGTTTATACTTATAGTTTGGACTTGGGCACTATTTGTGAGTGCTTTTTGGTAGAATGGTAATTTCAACTTTTTGATGTCTTGAAGATCTGGTAGCGTCGTGTGAACGGCCGTTGAGCTTCGTCGGACCTTGCGCTATCCAAAACAGTTGAATCGTTTCCCTGGGACTCGTCGGGCTTTATTATCTCGACGCTTTTCTGGTAGTCGCTTTTGTTGATTCTGGTTTTCAGGAGTTGTAGTGGTTTGGGATTAGTGTGGTGGGCTTGATCGTTGAGCTCTCTAAAATGGGGTTGAGCTACACGATGATTGGTGCCTGCTTTTCATCTGCAATGGCTTCAAAAGACTTTTCCAGACCTGCATCGTCACACTTAGATAATACTCGTATTTACAACCTTATGTTTTGTTGACAGTACACTTGTTAAAGCTTATTATGCTCATTATTACGATAAACTTTTAATATGAGATCAACCCTGAAACCGCCATTTTGTCGATCTGAGACATAGGAACTTGTAAACCAAAAACTCCTATTGTTCTCAATTTACTTAAGTTCTATTAATTAATAATTAACTTACGTTCATTTAAGTATACACGTGCTGACATTTTGAATAATACACAATGCATGTATTTTTATTAAAAAAAAATCTCAGCACTAGTTTACATTTTTTTTTGTATGCTAATTTTATTATTTTAATTTTAATTTCGTTTTATATTAACTAAAGTTACTATAAAATATTAAACTGGTATATTATAAAATCTGTTCCTCGTGTTTCACATAAAAAGGTACAATCAGCTACTAAAGTGGGTTAAAATTTCTAAAGTTTAATTTAGACATATTAAAATAATGGAAACTTCGAATCATCACCGACTAGTTAAGTAAATTAATGAAGATTTAAGAATAATTTGAAAACTTTTATTCTTATTTATATATTCTTTATGTTCTACAATACACACAATACAGTATAATATAGTAGTGCTGTGCAATTCTATAAATGACTAATTCAATTTACTTAAAACTGATTGTGATTTCTACGAGTATGTATGTTTGTGTTAGTGAGTAAATCGTTGAAGTGCTGTAAAAAAATAAATTAATACCAAATAAATAATATGAGAAATGTCATAACTTTGTCGCTATCTGGACTGTCAAAGAATCTGACTACTCGTAAGAACTGTCAAAGATCTACAAATGTTAGCCGGGACCAACGAAGAAGTCTCGATATTTTATGAACCGTCACCCATCCACAGACTATTCTACAAAACCAAAAAGAAAAATACAGGAATTACTTTTGTCGCTGACTGTTCAAAGAGTATTTACTTGATAGCCTTCCTTTTGTTTCCCATTGATAATATATATTATACTTGAATTATATGAGCATGGGATGGAGTCTTGTCAAAATAAATAGAAAATGACATTTCTCGAGGTTGCCGACGCTGCCGCTTCCGAGAGAAACAAGCGTCTCTGATCAAAAGGTAAAATCCCATTTTGATCGCGGGCGGATGTTATAATTATATACACATCTGACACAGTTTTCAGAAAAACTTAACACCACTTCACTCTGTGGGCAATATCCTAAACGATTATAGACCAGATTACAATAAATCAATCAAATCTCGAAAATCATTTGTCTAAATTAGGCTGAATAAGCACTTTTGGGACGTCCAATAATGTCACAATCATAATCCTGTTTACAACTTCCTAGTAATTTAGCTGGTAGCGTAAAATGCTCCCCAACTATTCAAAAAGCCATACACTAATTCAGAAACTTTATTTTATCCATGTAGTTATTAATTTCCGTTAGGCAAATGTTCACAATAGAGAGGTCCGCAGTGTTCTCAGTGCGTCTACGCATATATTCCTTTACAAGTCACTTCCCTTCACCAATCGCCATTGTTCTTAACGCGAATAAACATCTTTTTATATTTCTTAAATAGGCGATTTTGACTTATAAATCCTTTTGAGCACAACAATACAAACTACACCTTACCGTTCCAAACTTACAGTTCAATTTTCTGTATAGAAAGCAACCCTTTAACATCTCAATTCAGATCATACATAACATTCTTTACTCCGTGGTAATAGTGACGTATTTCGCGTGACGAAAGTGTCAATTCTCAAAGCAAAGAATGAAAGGATTATAAATGTTTGAAAAGGACTTTTTGTACAGTGATAATATCTTAATATGGTTATAATAGGAGGGTTGCGCATAATCTGTAACTGTCTGTCTGCTTTTTTGATGTTTCGCACCTTGATAGGGGTCTATTTGGAGGATTATGTTTGGGTTTTTTGTAACGAGTGTCAGTTTTGGTGTCGTTAAAAGGATTATGTACGAGACGATTGAGACGAATTACTGACAATTCGGATTAAGAAGAACTGGTAGCTATGGTTTTCATAGCAAAAAAATAATGTTTCATGGTGATTCATCAAGGTGGTCCGCGAAAATAAAATTTCTTAAGGTTTTACAAATTGCAGCGCTGATATGTCGTATATCGAACAAATTTTAGAAACGTCAACAAAGACAAAAATTACTCCAAATCATAAACATTTTAAATAATTATGCTGGGTCTCAAAATAATTTTTGCCGAAAATAACACGGTTTCGTGGAAATAAGAAGTATAATTTCTACTACATTGATAAAATCACCTTTAGAAACTATATTAGCCTTAGATTCCACAGTAAAACAATAAGCTACCGTCATAAGAGTTGTGAGAAAAACACCAAATGGTCGGCAGTGAAAAGGTATCGTATTCGTTATCCTATCTCGCGTGCCACCAAAATACTACCCCAAACAGCACATGTCATGACACTTTTTGTGACATATCTCAGTGTAATATTTATGCGTCACCACGAACCAAGATATGATCAGATGCGGGTTCGATTCCGTTCCATACACCGGGGGCACGAGTGTAACGGTCTGCTATTATTTTAGGCAGTGATTTAAGATAAAGTGAAGATGACAGTTTTTAATGGGGGCGAAACAGTTGTACGGTTTCATGTTTTGTTGAATCGATAACATTTATTTTAAATCGATTTATTTTGAGCAATATGCTTGCTTTAGAACTTAAAAATAAATATAAAAGTTAGAAATGATTGATTATTTATACATAATCTGTTATAGGAGGGATAAAAATACCATTGGAACAAGTTATAGGTGATTTTTAAGAGTAACACATTCGTCGGCCAAGCTGCAGCAGCTCAGCTCATTCTTGGCAGGCTCTAATGAGATTTTATATGTCAGGTTGACTGCCGTACCCTGGCTGCTGCAGCCGGGCAGCATAAAGAGGTTTGGTTAAAGGCTCGCCTCTCATGCACAAGGTTGTTGGTTCAAAGCCGGAACAGTACCAATGTGTCTTTTTTAATTCTTATTTACAGAGGCTAATATGGCTAATAAGGCTATAAAAGGATAATCGGTATTTTTTTTTTTACTGTTTTTCAACTTTATAACGCAGCATAAAGTTCCTATTCAATTGGGAAAATTTTATACTTTGGGGTAGCTTGATGTGCTAGCGTCTGTACTTTCTATGTTTGTCTTGGGAATCGGTGAAGGAAAACACGTGTGGTAACCCAGATGTGTAATTAATATACGTCTAAAATCGTCCAGTCAAAGTGTGGTGATTAATGCTCATGACATGTCTGTGTGAGAAGAAGCCTTTGCTGTGCGGTGAGATAATAAAGGGTTGCATTATCATTATTATTTTGGATAATTATGTCAGTAGTTTCTTAGCTTAAACTTCAAATCAATGTATGGTGAGTTTAATTTATTATAAGACTTGCTAGAAAAAAAGTAGACTGCCTCATTGGTCTTGTTGTCGCATGCGTAACTGCTAAGCATAAGGTTCTAGGATTGATTCCCGGCTCGAGCAATGTGTTAATGTTATTTTTCGTAAGTAATTTCTCAGTAGCTGCTCGGAGTCTGGATGTGTGTCGGGTTTCTGGCAATGGGCTCACCCCCTATTAAACGTCTACCCAACCCTTAGGGGAATACATGCATGGTACTATGTTATGTAAAAGGGTAGACATACTAAACTCAATTATTTATTACCTACACTTTTGCACAAGTATCATTAGCCAATCAGCTCGTTCATATAACTATATCACCTTCTTCATACAGCGTAAGCTCTGCCCCGCTATGCACTGCGCGGCTCACGACTGATCGTTCACAAGTAATTACAGAGCACAACGTACACTAACGAATTAGCCGCCACGCCACACTCGGCTACTGAATTGAATCACTACACGTACACACATAGACTAGCCTTAATTAGACGACACGGGCTTGTGGCAATTTTTTGTTTGGATTTTAAAAGGTTGCCCCACACTAGAAATTCCTCCTGTGTAGTTAACATACACAAACAGCCGGACCCGGAACAACTACCTGTAGGTCATACCAATATTTGTTCCATGCGAAGATCAAACCCGAGACACGCGGCGCAGCAGCCGATCACTCACGCCAACCATGCCATCAGAACTTATAACAGCAACACGGGTGGATCGAAGGTCTACCAAGGTCGGTTTGTGGATGGGTGGTCATTCGTTATATACCAAGACCCGTTGGTACATCGGTCTCGGCTCCGGCACCTGGCCATTTTGAAAAAAATCGTTCCTATTACATCTGCTTTGTAAATTTATACATTTAGTATAGTAAGCAGCCTTTCAATCATCCTGCCTACGATCTGGGCATACTCTTTTAATTATTTAATGTTTGTTCGTGAAGGTAGTCCTTCGTAATATTAAAACTTGATGTTTTTGAATTATCTGTTCTTAAAGTTGGAAAATGAAAATATATAAAAGGGGATCTATCTAACCGAGTCGTATTTAAATAGTAATTAATTATATTTAACCTTTTGGGAATTATGTTATTTTGGATTTAACTAAGCTACCCATAAGCTCCCAATACTCTTTGTCAATTGCGATTTTTTCTCACCAAACATGTAACCAAAGCGAGCCACATGCGTACGCGCATCAAAACGTAACGAACGAGATTATCAGCTTTCAACACGCCGCCATTCAACGCATGTTTATTCAAACCGCTCAATATTCCTCTATGACGGTTCAATTTTGACGGAACCCGGCTACGACACAATAGACTTTAAATAAAGAAAAATAAAAACCAATTTGTATAACGAACTATAAAACCAGTGTAATTTCACCTCTGACTATTTGTTCCATCGTATTTATTTTTAAAATTTTCAGTTACCGAGGGGTCAAGTTACGCTGGTGATTAGTAAGATGTGTAGTGAGATGATTCGTATTTGATTTGGACCAATTAGTGATGCTTACGCGCGAACCTTGCGTTAGATGACCTTTTTGTGACGATTGTGGAAACGTAACGCGATTAGTTGGAACATACGACTTGGTATAATGGGCGTGTCCGCTGGGTTCCGGCTGAATTAGGGATGTGTGGAATAATAGGGTAGACGGCGATGCCGTTTAGGGGTAATTGATTTTGTAATGGGACGCAAAATAAGCTCTTTTTTAAACCATTATTAGTTTTGGGAATTGTAGGTGGTAAATTGGATTTAAAAGCCAACAATAAAACGACTTAAAAATAATGGAATAAAATAGAGGAAGCCTATCCACATCTGTATAGCGTTACAATTTTCCAACATAGAAGATTGAAGACAAAAAGAAGGACTTACGAGTTGAGGTGTGGGGGGATCATCGATCAGAAGATTCCAGGTTCGAATCCTGGCAGGGTCGCCATGAGGTGTGGAGGGTTCCGGAGGCAATAAATGATATACGTGTGTTCAGTGCAACGTTCCATTTATTACTAATTAACTAATATTACAGTCATCAGTAATGCCTTACGTTATAATATACTACTAGGTACCACTCCACAGAGTAACACAAAACTGCTGAAATGTGAATGTATTAAAGGTACTCCTCTGCCTTACCTTTACGGGAATTACAGACGTCATGATAAAAATAAATAAATAAATAATGCTGGACAATAGACACAGCATCATCCAGCTCCAAGCAGAGCTTGTGTTATGGGTACTAGTTGACTGATATACTTAATACAATACATTACATAGATAGACATTTTTATTATACATAGCAAAGGATTTGTTCCGGGTGTTCTGCACCCGGAACAAGATCGTACAAACATTTGTCCCAAGGCGGGAATCGAACCCGCAACCCCTGCGTCGCAGGCGGACCTTCGCCCGCTGCGTCACATAGTTCGTCATATAATAAAATAAAATAAATATTGGTGTGTTGCTCACACTAAAATTCCCGTATGTTTTCACCATTAGTGAAATTTCAGTTTGCTCGTTACTTCGTAATAAATATGGTTATCGATCAATCTGATTTTGTGTTTTTTTTTGTTACCAATCATTATATTGCACACACAAAACTAGAATCAATCAATTAAAATTTATTGAATCAATCACTGAGGCGGCTTTGTTGGTGGAGATACCTTATTTATTTTATTAGTTTTTAATGTGTGATCAGTATTGTAGACGTAACCTTCAATTGAATTTAAGTACGAATTAATTTTAGTACGAGGAATGAGAGTTGTCATTTATATTTATGGTCCACGTCATCGAGTGTTGGGTACGTTTTAATTATAATTGCAAAAATAAAATGCTAGGTACTGTTATGTTGTTTGTACAGACGACGGCATATCAAGCTACCCCAAACTGTGAATTTTCCCAATTGAACATGAACCTTATTTCTATTACCGATAAAGTTGAAAAACGATCAAAGAAATTTGTCACATTGGGGTAGCTTGATGTGTTGGCCTCTGTACATAAAGAACTTGCAATTGAACTGGAGAATAGTATTTAGGTTTTTTCTGGACAAGTAATTAAAATTGTAGTATCAGTATATAATGTCAAAATAACTGTTGCTTACTAAATGCATACGAACCGTCTTTTTTATGGTGATTACCGATATATAATACGCTATATCAAAAAAAGCAACAGTTTTGAGGGCTTAGTTGCCACAGTGGCTGAGCGATTGGCTATTGCGCTGCGTATTGCGGTTTCGATTTCTAATAATAGAAATAAGATAATTGAAATAAAATAGGTAAAAGGGGGATGGAAGTCTATTTATTTATTTAACGCCACATCAGAGGTGTCAGTAAAACAAATAAAGAAAGTTACACTACATCCGATTCGTACTCCCGTATGCAGTTTTGACACCTACACTGTAGCCGCCTGAGGTCCCAAAAGCCCAAATAAATCGGGTTACAAAACCCTAATACGATTTCACAACCATAACTGGCTGCAGGATTACCTATGACATATCAATTTCATAAGTAAACACCAGCAGGGTTGATTACAAAAAATCGCACAAATCCGTTTAGTTTCACGTCGGGGCTGCGTCCGCGCATCGATCATGACGATCTTGTGTAGCGTGGAGGGATTAAATAAGGTTTACTGGGGAGCGGAAGTACAGAAATGTAGGTTATTTTTACATTTATCCATCTCCATAAGTGAGAAAGTTCCGTACATTACTTTTTTAAATAGTTGTGATCATAAAGCTGGCCAAGTTGTTTTAGATCCTTCTCATAATTTCAGATGCCTTGTTTTTGGAAGTGACTTTAAATATAACATTCTGTTCAATAATATGAGGAGTTCATGGCTTATGAAAAATAGTCGTACAGGTCGATGCTACGCGTGTCGAGGTCAGTCTGTGGATGGGTGACCATTCATTACATATCGAGACTGTTCTGTGTCTCACTAAGCACGTTAAGCCGTTGGTCGCGACTATAATTTGTGGATCCTTGACAATCGTAACGGGCAGAAGCTCGAAAATCTGCCAACCAGTAGTAATGAGGTGTATCGTGTTACTAGGTTGTAGAGTTCAGATAGACAGTCACTCCATGTGAGATACTGGTATTCAGCTGAATGCGATAAGACTGGAAGCCTACCCAAACATAGTTGGGAAAAGGCTAGGCAGATGATAATTAACACAAGAGACGAGGAACCATTTCTAGCCTGACTAGGCAAGTGATATTGATGTCTTGCAAGAACTTGCTGGTATTCAGCTGCATTTATCATCATTTATCATGGTATTCAGTTGGGAAATGGCCTACGCAGATGACGTTCAATGCGTCATATTTTGCGCCCATAAGCTAATTTTGCTTCTACCTTTTTATAATTCTTTCTTTGTTACTAGATATGCAAAACTCGTAATATTAAAGATGATTAAATCAAAAGTTGCGCACTCAATACCGTAGCCGAAACACACTCGTCTATAATTGACCGTGCGCATGCGTGCGTTACACAAAGTTAAACTTCTGTATAAAACCATTCATTGGTCACGGAGCGATGTTTGTTTACCAATTTGTTATACATTTGGTATTGCGAATTATAAATTTGATTAACGTGAGAACGATATATGGGAAACATAAAGAATTCATACCAGTTTTTGTCTCGTTTCGTATGGTATTAATCGGGTGTTGAACTGTGGTCAAAAAAACGGCAGTCAAATGGAGAAATTGGCATAAAAGTGCAAGATATTCGTTAAGTTTTTGCCTGTAATTAAAGAGGGTTTATAAATATGTCCTTATTTCTAATAAAGAGGGCACAACTAGCAAACAGCCGCATGGTTTCGAAGGTTAAACTACGCTTTTTGAGGTCAGTCTGCTGATGTGTGACCGTTCATTACATATCGAGACGCCTCCGTGCTTCGGAAAACACTTTGACGCGTTGGTCCCGTCTGTCATCTGTAGATCCTTGACAGTCGTTACGGGTAGTCGGAAATCTGAGAGACTGACAACCAGTCTTAGCGAGGTGTATCGTGTTGCCCAGTAACTGGGTTTTGGAGGTCAGATAAGCAGTCACTCCATGTAAAATACTGTATTGTATTATAATGGTATTCAGCTGGGTCTAGTTAGACTGGAAACCGACCCCAACATGGTTGGAAAAAGGCTAGGCAGATGATGATCTAATAAAGAGGAAACATTTTGGAATACTTAAAACTTTCTGATAATAGTCTTATATCAAACAAAAGATGAAAGTTACTTATATAAGTCTAAGGAAACAATAGTTCTAGTCATAATGGCCCAGGTTTAGGCCTCGCCTCTTGTGCACGAGGTTGTGGGTTCAAACCTGGGCAAGTACCAATGTGAGTTTTTCAATTCATATGTACTTTCTAAGTTTATCTTGGACATCACTGACATCGGTGAGGGAAAACATCGTGAGGAAACCTGGATTAATATAATTAATAAAAGTCTGAAATCGCCAACCCGTCTTGAGCAAGCGTGATGATAAATGCTCGTGCCTTCTCTGTATAAGAAGAGGCCTTTGCCCTGCAGTGGGACAGTAATAGGCTGGTACTGGTAAACAATAGTTATTTCAGCTTGTCGCTCATATTTACTTCAACTAAAAAGTACAGTTTTAAAGCCACAAATTAAAACTTAGCACTGCCTTTTGAGGCAGAAAATTCTATACAAGTTAGTTGTAAGCCTTAACATCTCATACAATTGTATCGACTTAAATGCTGTATTCTCCAGTCTTAAGACTCATAGTTACCACCCTAGAAATAACTATTATTATTAATTAGTATTACACTCGTTTGGTTTTTAGGACGTTGACTTTGGGCAATTTCAAGGGAAGGTTTTAAAACGACTTCAAAAAAGAGGAGGTTCTATGTTTGACGAAAAGTTTTTTTTTTCTGGTATTTCATAAATTTCTTGTCTATGTGACCGCTAGCACCAGGTTCAGGAACAAGTGAACAACTGTTTAGTGGAGCCAGTTTATTGTATGAATTACGAAGAAATCGCCCAGACGGTGAAAAAACCATAAGAAACACCAAGAATTACCATTTTTTAAGTTTATTTTTAATTAACTGTGTAGTCTTCTGTGGTAAATAAACATTATTTTCTCTTTTTTTATACCTTTGCACTCGTATTTTCTATAATGGCCTGCGTTACATCCGTAACGCAGATACGGAACAATAGTATCAACGAGGGCACAAAGGTTTAGAAATAATAACTGCAAACTGCGACCGTCTATCTATAACTGGAAATAGCAATTTCTTCTATGACCATTTATTAAAACGATTGTTTGGAGGTTCAGCAGTAAACGTCTATGGAAGATTTTCATGAGTGTTCCTCATATTGCGATAACACCATTTTTCGCACAAAGAAAAGCTAGTAAGGAAGTTATTACATTACTGTGCCCATATCTGTCGTGTCGGACACGCGGCCTTACTTGCAAGTACTTGCAGGTAGTACTTGCAGGTATCAGAGCTAGGCTCGGTTGTAAGGGAGACCTAACGTGTGCTCACTAAATGGTTTATTGCGAACGTTACGAGTTTGCGAGTTTACGTGAACCTTAGCGCGGTGTGTGGGGACTTGGGGTAAAAATATATGCCTGTTTGTTTGTTGGTTTTCCAAAAAATATTATCCCTACTGTCATTACCGATGATGATGATTTAGATATTTATATGGGTACAGGTAGTTGTTGTGTATTCCAGGTCTGGCTGTTTGTGTATGTGAGTTCAAATGTTTTTAAACGCGCCCATAATACAGGATAAATTCCTGGTCTGTAAGGTTAGAAAAAAAAAATTGTGGCAATTTTCGTAACATTCTATAAAAGTATCATCGAGATAATTCGCTAAGAAAAAAAACAGTTATTTAAAAAGCAAATACTTTTTCTATGTTTTTTTCAATTAAAATTAAAAACTTTGTTAAGTGTTGGGCTTTTAATTAATTATGTATACAAGTTACTAAACTTTCCTTATTGAGCATTTGGTCCATAGCTGGAAAAAGTTTGAAGGTATACCGGTATAGGTATCGACGACCGATGTGGCGCGGCGGGCGAAGGTCCGCCTGCGACGCAAGAGGTTGCGGGTTCGATTCCCGCCTTAGGACAAATGTTTGTACGATCTACAAATATTTGTTCCGGGTGTTCTGGGTATTTGCTATATATAATAAAAATATCTATCTATGTAATGTATTGTATTAAGTATATCAGTCATCTAGTACCCATAACACAAGCTCTGCTTAACTTGGGGCTAGATGATGCTGTGTGGATTGTCCAGCAATATTTATTATTATTTATTATACCTAAAACTGAATACTTGATTCACAAAAAGTCTCGATAACCTAACCTCAAGAGCGCTGACCACTAGATTAAAAAAAAACATTATAAAGCCAAGTTCACATAATCCGTAAGCGAACTTGCAGGAAAAACTATAAACCGTTCCAGAGGTGAATAGAAAGACACATTGTCGGCCGCAGTCGCCGCTTCCTGGATGACACACGACTTGACGTAACGTGTGTGCCGAGCTTTATTGCATGCTATATGGAAGTCGCGCTTGACTGCACTCCGCCTGCGATATATTGTATTGTTTGGGATAGATTTTTTAACGGTAAATGGTGAAAAGTATGGAGTTCCTGGAGATAGCTACCTAGGTCATGCCTCTCTTGGGTAACCCCTCTACAGTCTCCCTAGACCCTAGAGATATAGCCCTAACAGGCGTTGTACAGAGCTGGCATTGAGGTGGTCTTATAGCGGGACACGCTTCATGCCTTAAGCTGATGGTGTCCACCAGGTGGTTTTAGTGAGGTAAGAATCCCACTCACCTGATCCAGCTAAGATAATGTCTGGACTTTTAAAGAGACTGTGATCTCTGAGTTTCTTTCGGTGCTTCTTCTCAGAGTAGTCAGATAGATAACACTTAACTAGTTTTTGTTTGTTGACGTTTTTTTAAAACACTATTCATAGAAATAAATATTATTTATCATTTATCACACTCCCTGGTCTTATCAGAAAACATTCAGGTGACGTGTTAGAAGTCAAAAAGTACCCGATATACATCTTATATCTAAGGTACAGAAACCAACCATTTTGTAAACAGTTGAAAAGATTTGAGGCTTTTTGCAGTGCCTGTAATGCCAAAAAAGTATCAGAGGAAGCGCAGTGGCGTCCTATCAGATAACAAAGTCACATTAGCAGAATAGTGGCACATAATAACCATAAATTAAATTTATATAAAAAAAATACTTTAACACATCAAACAATTAAAGTTTTTTCTAAACTAGATGAAGTTGGTGTTTCCCAGCCGACTTCTATGAGACAAAAACACCAGTGACTTTTAAAGTCCTAACACTATTTTAGTCATATCGATCATATGAGGACTATGCAAAAAATTGAATAATATAAATAGGATAATTAAATAAATAAATAAATAAATATTGCTGGACAATCCATACAACATCATCTTGCCCCAAGTTAAGCAGAGCTTGTGTTATGGATACTAGATGACTGATATACTTAATACAGTAAATTACATAGATAGATATTTTTTTATTATACATAGCAAATACCCAGAACACCCGGAACAAATTGTAGTATAAGTAAATAAAATGTTGCATCCCATGAGGCAGAATTTACGAGTATAAGGATCAAAAATATTGTAACACCTAATTGTATCTACTCGTACTAATTACCTTTATTCTAAGCAAATAAATAAATCTATCTGTCTATGCACTTTATTGTCTGAAATGGCCTTTTGAAGAAAGAACCACTCCAGATTATAGTAGACCTATCCAGTAATGATGACGGTGATTTAAATACCTCTATGTGTGTCCATCAATCTTCCAACGTGACCTTGTTGACCGACTTATCATTGCGCAAAGGCAGTATAAACTATTTTAATTATGTATTACTAAGCGAGAAAAATAAGACGGATTCCTACACGTGTTTTGCATTACTTAAATTATTTAATTATTCCAAAATTACAACATTATTATGAGAGCTTTGTGTCAAATGTGTGATAATGATAAATAAGATTTAAGAGGTTTTTTTTATAATAAAACGATTGTATTTAAATATGAATTGGTGCAATGACACTCTGTCACGCTCGTGCAAGTGTACAGTTAGCTAACTCAATTTGTGTTTGATTCAATGGAGTTGTTTGTGTACACTCAAACAAGCTATTAGGTAAAAAGGCAGCTACATTACTACTTTTATATTTTGTTGTGAGTAGGCTGAGTACTCAATTATTTTACACCCGTGACTGTTATGAATGCCTAAAATTAGGATATTGTATTGTTTATGAAAGCTTGAAATGATTTGAGGTTAGGTTGCAAAAAAAATGTTTTTCTCAATAACGTGCGTAGCTTTTTCATGGGGGTGACTGTCCAAATGAGAGGGTTATTTTATTGTATTACTTTTACTGACGAGAGACGTGAAAGTGAGCAACAACTGATAAAGTGATGAATTATAATTATATACTCACATTTACCAAATCATGAGGTAATTATTAATAATTTTCAATTCATCACAATTACCGTAACATATACATTAAAATGAATACCTAAATATTCAAGCAAATTTTATACGTATAAGCTGTTTGTAAATACAACACTCTCTTACACGCCATAGGGTTAAAAAACTTATCACAAAAAAAATCCTACTACAAAATGACAATCATTGTATTTGCTTTTAGAATAGAATAGAATGGAATAGAATACTCTTCTTACAACTAATGAGTTTAAGAGCTACATAGGATGTTACAATGGGCGGTTTTTAGTTTCCTTTTGCAACTGACTTCTTAAACTAAGGTTATTTTTCAGTCATACGTCTTAACCGAACTATATGATTATGATGCAGTGGATTTTTCAGGCGACATCATTTCGAGCTGAAACGTTTGTAAAACGGCTAGGCACTATATACTGCGGTGAATTGTACAATTCAGCTAAGAGAAGTATACTAAATCATAATGTGGGTATTTGTGCTAATTTACTCCACATTGTCTACTATTAAAATTCATAGTCTAGCTATTGTTCTGTTTTTTATTAATTGACGTGTGGAATGAGTCACGGGTTACCTTCAGTGTCAATTTTTTATTGTTTTGATTTTAAATGACTAGCTCGTGTTCCTGAGTTTGTTCCTATGTTAACTTGAACCCTGGCATGCTACACATAAATTGACGCATATTTTTTATATTTTTTATGAATGCACAAACAAAAAAAACACAAAGAAAAGTCTCCACACAATGGTTGCAAAGGGCTGGCACGAGGTGGCGCGGGATAAGAATACTTGGAAGGACTTGGGGGAGGCCTTTGTCCCAGCAGTGGGACAGGATAGGTTAAAAGAAAAAAAATATAGTTTTAATCAGTTTCATTTTGAATTTTGCGTCGTCTACCAGGCAGGATTATAACGTATCTAGATTAGGGAACTCAGTTTGTGCTTCAGTCCATATTACTAGCTAACTGTGCTCCCTGTAACTGTGTTTCCTGCTTGGAATGGTTTTCTGATTAATTTCGTTGCGGGTTCCAAGACAGTTGAATCGTTTCTCCGGGACTTTGGGCTTCAATGTTTTGACCATTTTCTGGTTGCCCCTGTTGAGTCTGGTTTTCAGGAGTTGCAGAGATCTGGGAATAGTATGGCGGGCTTGTCCTATTAAAAAAAATAACTGTGCTCCCCAGTTAAGTAAGGGTCGTAGCGTTGGGGTAAATAGTATAACCTTCTTTAATACAACTGCTAGTCCCAGAGATTACCGCGTTCAAAACAAGCTAACGTCTATGGGTAACTTAATCATCATCCCTTTTCGTTGGTTTTAGAAAAAGAAGAGGCCTTTAAATAGATGGGAAGTGCTATTTTACGTATACAAATTTCATGCATAAGTACAATAACCGTAGAAAGGGGTGCTTAGGGAGTCAGGCTTTTTTTACCAGTCTACCTTAGGTTGATACAGGGATAAAACACGGTCCGGGGATCGTAGAAGGTGCACTAGTTCTTATGATCCCCGGTACAAGTGTAGGATGGGTACACTGGTCTGATTTTTAATCAGTAAGAGTCTGACAGACCCCTCCGCGCGCCCCAGGGGAGTCCAGTCCCCCAGAGGACATTCACGAGGATTTTCCACCTCGGCAAAAAAAAGGATAAAACACGGCAGGTGCATAGTTGAAAATATTTATTAACAATATACAGGAATGAATACGGAGAAAGATACATAAATTAAAGACAAGAAAAAAAAAAGTCTATAGAGATTGAAATACGTTAATGGACAAAAAAATAAATTTGACAAAGAAATGAATTTCTTATTTCCTCGTTTGCTTCCTGGGATCACCAATCCATCCATCCATCCATCAGCCAAGATTATTTCAATATTGCTGATCTCTAATGCCCAGCTTCCTAGCTATTACAAGAACGATCTTCCGCCATTGCTTCTGTCTGTAAGAAAAATCATTCGCAGCTGAATCCGGACACATAGTCTATTCTTATTATTTGTTAATTATACACAAGTCGTGCACAAAATGTACATAATCATTAACGATATCACAGGTTGTGATCACCCGCTTTAATAACGTCTTTGCGAGGTCGAATGATTTTTCCCAAACGCTTCTTTTAGAGGGCATTATTGTTAGGAAAATTGAAAAAAATGGGTAAGTGCAGGTCGGCTCTTCGTATGACGTGACCCGTATGTGCTTTCAAAGTCTTACCACGAACTCAACAGATATACTTATTTGACAGCAACATTTAAAAGTTAAGTAGAAAAGCCCATAATACTGTAAAAAATTAAAACAGCCGCACGAGTCGATCTTCAAGGTTGAGTTTCTGTTATCAAGGTCGGTCCAAGGACCGATAACCATTCATTAAATATCGATACCCCCACCGTCACCCCTCTGTGCCTTGGAAAGCACGTAAGTCGTTGTTCTGGTTGCTGTCATTCATAGATCCTTGACCATTACCGTAGTCAGAAGCCCGAAAGTCTGACAACCAATCTTACCAAAGGGTTTCGTGTTGCCCAGCGACTGGGTTGTGGACGTCATTTACGTGGAGTGACTAATCCACGTAAAATGCTCATATTCAGCTGCATCCGGTTAGACTGGAAGCCGACCCCAACATAGATAATTGGGAAAAGGCTAGGCATATGATGATAATTCCTGTAAAAAATAATTTTACAGAACACCTCAATGCAATTTTAAATCTTAACTCTGGACAACAACTTTTACTCCCACATGCAAGATGGTCCACCAAACATTCTGTTTCATCTCACTACGGGGCCCTAAACAAAAAAAAACAGGCAGTGATTAAATCAATTGTTATTAAAAACACTATTAATTATAAGTTAGGTTTTAATAAGAGCTGTTTTCAAGGTCCTAGCAAACTAATGTAGGTCATAAAGGTATCTATTTGATCGCTTAGCATGGTTTTTGTCCGCATTAATATTACAATGTACGTGGGAGCCGACGCGGGCTGTTAACTGCGAGTATTTGTGTTATCATACGTAATGTTACCGTCACGGTTTTGAGCCTCGAGGTGTCTAAGAGACGTGACGCTATTAATACTTTGCTGATGAGTTTCATTTGTTTGTGTGCACTCATTTTGATTGGTGTGCAGTGCAGCTAAAAATTAATTGAAAATAAATATAAATAAATAAATAATGCAGGACAATCCACACAGCATCATCTAGCCCCAAGCTAAGCAGAGCTTGTGTTATGGGTACTAGATGACTGATATACTTAATATATTACAAATGATATATTACATAGATAGATATGTTTTATTATACATACATAGCAAATACCCAGAACACCCGAAACAAATATTTGTAGATCGTACAAACATTTGTCCCAGGGCGGGAATCGAACCCGCAACCTCCACCATCGCCCGCGGCGCCACATCGGTCGTCAGCTACTAATTACTTTCTAGATAGAACACACACACACAAACACATATTCATCTACACAGCTCACATACTCATAATACGTCTTTACCTATGAAATTGCCGTTTTGTATGAAAAAATTTAAATGAATTTTTTTCATGTATTTTTTATTTGTATTAATCGAAGTAATCACCCATGCAATCAATGCATCTTTGCCAACGCAGTGGCAGTTTATTGATGCCCTTCTTAAAGAAATCAGCTGGACGGGAGGCAACAAATTCTTCAAAGGCATTTTGTACTGCCTCTCGGGTATTGAATTTTAGTCCCACCAAGAAGTTATCCAAATTCTGGAAAAAGTAGTAGTCTGTAGGCGCAAGGTCTGGTGAGTAGGGCGGATGACGGAGAGCTTCCAACCCCAGTTCTTGCAACTTGGAGACCGTCTGCTGTGCAATATGAGGTCGCGCGTTGTCGTGCAGGAGCAGCGGAGACGAGCGATTGACCAATGCTGGTTGGAGATGTGCCAGCTTCTCCATCATTGTGTTAAATTCTTCACAGTACACATCTGCAGTAATGCTCACCCCATTTGGTAAGAAGCTGTGTTGAATCACACCGGCGCTAGACCACCAAACAGTGACCATCACTTTTCTTGGGGTAAGTTTTCGTTTAGGGCATTGTTTAGGTGCTGAACCAGGATCCAACCAACTTGCTGAGCGCTTGCGGTTATCAAACAGAATCCATTTTTCATCGCAGGTAACAATGCGGTTCAAAATTCCTTCATTTGTGTGTCTGTTGAGCAGTGCAAGGCACGTCTCGACGCGTACTTCGCGCTGGCGATCATTGAGTTCGTGGGGCACCCATTTGTCAAGCTTTTTTACCTTGCCAATTTGACGCAAATGGACCAATATTGTTTTGACGCTAACGTCGAAAGCTGCTGCTAATTCAGCCGTAGATTGTGTATCATCAGCTTCCACAATCGCCTTTAATTCGTCATTGTCGACCAAAGTCTTCGGACGACCGCGAGGTTCATTTTTCAGGTCGAAATTTCCAGAACGGAAGCGAGCAAACCAATAACAGGTAGTGCGTTGGTTTGTAGTGTTAGCTCCGTAAACGTCGTTGATGTTGCGTGCCGCTTGTGCCGCGTTGCTGCCACGACGGTACTCATATTCCATAATTACTCGAATTTTTAACGTATCCATGATGACGAAAAAGATTTAAATGCGATGAAAATGTAACACTAATCAATAAACAAATGACTACTTTTGGAAAAAAAAATCCATGTTTTTAAAATAAAATTAATTTGAAATTAGAATTCTTAGCCAAACAAAAAATATTTTGATTTGAAATGGCCAGTACTGCAGAACGGCAATTTCATAGGTAAAGACCTAATATTTAATATAGACTCTAATACTTACAGGCATATTCCATATTTTATTTTTTTATAATTAGGTATCATTTTGTTTTATGTTTATAAAAACTAAGTACCTGGATGACCGAGCTTTGCTAGGATAAAACGACGTTTTCTAAAAATGAAACCTGTCTAGATTGATTTATCACCCCCGCAACCCCCTGCATACTAAATTTCATGATAATCACTGGAGCCGTTTCCGAGATTCAGATGATATCTTCTAATATATAAAATTCTCGTGTCACAATGTTAGTTACCAAACTCCTCCGAAATGGCCGGACAGAAATGTATGAAATTTTGTGTGCATATTGGGTAGGTCTGGTCGCAGGCGGTTTCGGGGGGGATAAATCGATCCAGCTAGGTTTCATGTTTAGAAAACGTCGTTCCATCCAGGTATTGTTACTTACACATGGTATGACTGGAAATCTAGTTAATTTTTCATGCTTACTACATTTCTGCCCAACCTTCTTAAAAAAGCTCTTTAAAAGAACCTATCAATTAATTTTACAAATGTAAGTCTTGGAGTGCTAATGACGAAAACCAACCAAAATTCAGAAAATAATAAATCCTACCCAATTATTTATGAAAATATCGTGATGGTTAAGACCTCGCCTTTCATGCAAGAGACTGTAGGCTCCAATCCGGAATGAATATAATTAAGAAACCACACAAGCGCTTTGAGCAAGCGTGGTGATTAATGCTCATGCCTTCTCTGGATGAAAAGAGGCTGCAGTAGGATAGTAACAGGCTGTTAAAATATTATTCATTCTATATGAAATCATCTAAATCACAGAGCGAAATAAATCAAAATAATTAGTTCGCCGTGACGTCACAAGTATTTTAATTAATCTACAATATGCCTTGTCTAGACAGCGCACATCTTATTTATGTGTGAACTTGATACTATCTAGATATAATATGAATTGTATTGTAACCTAAATACTTCAAATGCTAGAGTATTTTCAGGTATTTTTCAAGGTAACAAAAACAATAGGACTTGACTTATAGCCAGTGATAAGACAAGGTAAATCGTCTTAAGATATAATGCAAATTAAGGCTTAGTCTTAAAAGACAGGGATGTAAAAATATTAAGTTGTGAATAGGCCCGCCGTATATGGGACTTAAAACAGGGACCATGCTAATCTGCTCTGTATCGTTCCAATTTTAGTATATGTACGTACTGCCGAAGCAAGTACATAATTGGTGAAATTTGATTGTACTAAAAATACACCTATGCCTAACCAAGATCAAGATCATGTCTGGGCTTTAAAATAGACTGTGACCTCTGAGTTTCTTTTGGTGTTTCTTCAGATAGGGAAATACCGACCTAGTATCAAAAAAATAACGAGCGAGCCTAACAGTATTCGCTTATGATGTGTAACATCTGACATCTCGCCTTGGTAATAAAAGCATCATTAACATTTTATCCTGAAAAATTTAGTCAGGTACTCAAATCAAATAGCGCGTGCTTTCTAGGCTTCCTATTACAAACCTGCCGTCTTTTTTCACGAAATCACTCTCACAGATTGCAGGAAAGGGAGATGAAATATCTTGCACATCAAGAACATTTTACTTGTTGACATGTAAAAGTGTTTGTTAAAATCAATTTACAAAAATAAATATCGTTTAACATTAAAACTATTGGGAAATACGGGCGTGGTACAATGATCTAATCAAAATTATGTTTAAGTTTCTCAAAATAGAAAAGGAATAGTGGACGGACGGACCACGTGGTTTGGCAATGCCGATTCTTTGGCCAAATAAAGTCAGCTCTCTAGTTAGTTATTCAGTTAGTTAGTTCAACTAACTCTCTTATTTATTAAGTAGGAGTAAAGCACACAGCCTTTATATTTACAGCAATGACCATGGACTGCAAAACTGTTTAAAGCAGTATAATAAAATCTCAGGTGTCAACACATAATAATTTATGCAAATAAATTATCTTATTTTTTTATCAAATCAAATGTCAACTATACCAAACGTTATCATTCCCATTGTTCTTTTAACTATATCAGCTGTCTGAAGGTCTACCAACAAAGCCTGGTCGTGAGAAGATTATTGTATGTGACATAACGCTCATAATGTAATAATTAAGGCATGATTACAATTTAGTGCAAGGCTTCAGCGAGGTCATGTATGAATGTCATCTTGAGCAATCGTATTGTTCGGAGTAATGTCACTGTAACGGATTCTGATTTAAATTTTTGATGAGATACTGTTTTGAAATATTTTGTTTTGGTTGGCTTAGTGTGGCGACAGTCAAAATTCATATTTCAGTGTGTCTAGCACGAATAATTGACGCAAAAGTGACGTCAATGCGAACAATTTTAAAATTGGAAACACTCGTTCCGAATATTCATTTTTAAACTTTATTCATATGTATTGGTGATACTAATTGTACGTGCTGGCCTCAAAAATTTATCATCATTAAACCTTAATGTTACAGGATAGTTGTTAGTAAGTTTTAAAATTGAGATTACGTTTACGTAAAGTATTCATGCTAAGCACACTTGTGTATTTCATTTGTTCTCGGAACTGAAGTTAATCATTATCGCCTGCTTAGCCTTTTACCCAACAATGTCGGGTTGGCTTCCAGTCTTACCAGATGCAGCTAAATACCATTATTTTACATGGAATGTCTGCCTATCTGATCTCATCCACCCAGTTACTGGATAACACCCAGATACCCTTTGGTAGGACTGGTTTCTGACTCGAAAGTGAGGTTACCATGTATTTAATCATGTGTAGTAATTATTATTTAAACAATTAATACGATTGACAGACCTAAATTTAGTGCTGTCTTAATGAAAAATCATGAATTATTTCAACACCTTTGGTGTTTACATTCAGCTCGATAGAAAGATTCTCATATAAATCATACAACAATTATTTTTCTTCACGTTTTAACTAACCTATCATGGTTTTACTTAGTTTAGAAGATAAACAAGTCAATAATCGAGCTAATGTATGAAATATATCATATTAACAATGTATAACATTGCCATAAGCAACAATTAATGCACGCTGCAACGCGACGGTCCACAATTATAAGATATTAATACAAAAATCAACTCGTGGGCGTGATTGTGGTGGTGGGTTCCCATTGCAGACACGAGAACACGATCTTGTCAAGCTTTTCATGAAGTCAAAGTCAAATAATTTGTTTCAATTTATTAGTCCATTTCAAAGGCACTTTTGAGCGTTACCGATACAATTCCGGGTACAAGGGTCCGTAATTGTAACTAAGCTTTAAGCCTATTGTAAGATCCTCACACATTATGGAATGCAAATAAAGATATGAATATGAATTATAATCATCATCATCATCATCATCAGGCTATACTAGGGCTATCCACTGCTGGACATAGCCCTCTCCTAATGAGCGCCATAGCGCTCTGTCTTCAGCTTGCCGCATCCAGCATCTGCCTGCAGTCTTTCGCAGATCGTCATCCCCCTGGTCAGAGGGCGTCCTACACTACGTTTGAATTATAATAAAATTCTAAAATTATTCCAAAGGCTGTCCCTTCCAAAAGGTACTCGTAGTTTCGTATGACGTAGAATGGGCAAGAACTCCAAAGTACACATAACCAACCATAAAAACAAATATAATATTTTAATTTGGGATCGTGAAAAAGATTGTGGGTCAAAGGACCAGCCAGGATCAAGCTTGTTATGGTTCCAAAATGGTAAAAAATGTTAAACTTGTGGCTTAGTCTGTTTGTCTGTCACAGCTGCTTTTTCCAGAAACTTGTAATGCCATCAACCTGCAAATTCTTTTTATTTTTTACATAGGAGCTGATGATGTTAAGATATATACAATTTTAAAGTGGAGTTAGTAGATGAAGCGAAGAAATTGATACCGCACTCAGTTATCAGGCATTTACAAGAAGGTCCTGTGTGAATAAGTCATTTCCAGGCAAGCACATCATACGCAGAGTAGGACTAAAATGTAATAATTGTAATTTAATTAAAATTATTAATGAACAAAATTATACTAAGCATAATGGATTTTGTTAATTTTTTATAGCTTATTCTGTCCCAGTACTGAGCAAAGTTCTCCCCCGAATCCTTCCACGTATTCTTCTCTCACACCACCCCGTGCTAGCCTTGAGAGTACGCGTCTAGGTCGTCACGCTTCCTCTTTCTGGGTCGGCCTTGGCGGCGTACTTTTTACCAGTAACATTTCATCTTCATCTCCCAACTCACGTATCGTCCAACACTGGACACGGTCCTTCCATCCGCGTTAATCTCGCCCTTCGCCTAATGCGCTCAATTGAGCGGTTCAATTAGCGTCGACGTCGATAACTTTCGTGTGCGCCGATGTCGATACAGCTTTAGGATGGACCCCCGCTGCGAGCATTTTTAGAGTTCCGTAACCAAATAGTAAATACGGAACCCTTACTTTTTCTGGATGTTCCAAAAACTTGAAGACTATTTCGTATATCGATGAACTACTGAAGAAAGAAAAGTGTTTTGTATAGTATGTACAGCAGGCCTTACGTCAGTGCTAACACTTTGACCTTGAGCTGGCCTATAAGACTGTTTCAATAGAATACGAGACTAGCTTATACCTACTGGTTTTTCCATTTGCCATTTGCCAAAAATCTTTAAAATCATATTTACGTAATTAATGAATAACCCCTAAGATACTAACTACTCAACAACATCATCATCATCATCATCATCAGGCTATACTAGTCCACTGCTGGACATAGCCCTCTCCTAATGAGCGCCATAGCGCCCTGTCTTCAGCTTGCCGCATCCAGCATCTGCCTGCAGTCTTTCGCAGATCGTCATCCCACCTGGTCAGAGGGCGTCCTACACTACGTTTGCCGAGTCGCGGTCTCCACTCAAGAACACGTTTACCCCAGCGGTTGTCGGTTCTTCGCGAGATATGGCCAGCCCACTGCCACTTCAACTTGCTAATTCTTTGAGCTATGTCGGTGACTTTGGTTCTATGTCGGATGTATTCGTTTCGAATCCTATCCTTCAGAGAAACTCCGAGCATAGCTCTCTCCATAGCTCGCTGAGCGACTTTAAATTGGTGGACCAACCTTACCGTAAGTGTCCATGTCTCGGCGCCGTAGGTCATGACGGGTATGACGCACTGATTAAAAACTTTCGTTTTCAAGCATTGCGGTATGGATGACGAGAAGACTCGGCGCAGTTTCCCAAACGCTGCCCAGCCCAGCTGGATCCTCCTCTTGGCCTCCTTCTCGAAATTGTTTTTACCTAACTGCAGAATCTGCCCGAGGTAAGTGTATTCGGAAACGATTTCGAGAAGGTGGCCATGTACGACGACCGGTATTGGATCAATGTGGCCATTGATCATGACTTTGGTTTTATCCAAATTCATGCCAAGACCGATACGTCGCGAGGCTGAAGCTAGGCCGTCCAGCATCTGGTTCAGCTCCTCTAGCGACTCCGCCATTAAGACTATGTCATCTGCGAATCGTAGGTGTGAGATGTAGTCGCCGTTTATGTTTATGCCCTTTCCTTTCCAGTCCAGCATCTTAAACATATCTTCCAACGCGCTTGTGAACAGTTTCGGGGATATAACATCCCCCTGTCTCACTCCTCTGCGCAATTGGATCGGTTTAGACTGCTGGCCCTGTACTTGGACACTCATGGTCGCGGCTTCGTACAGACATCTCAACACCTCGATATAACGATAGTCTACTTGGCATCGCTGTAAGGATTCCAGAACAGCCCAGGTTTCGACAGAGTCAAAGGCCTTCTCATAGTCCACAAAGGCCAGACACAGGGGCTGATTATACTCTTCGGACTTCTGTATAATCTGCCTCACCGTGTGAATGTGGTCTATGGTGCCATATCCTCCTCGAAACCCGGCCTGTTCCGGCGGCTGAAACTCGTCGAGTCTCCTGGCGAGACGATTCGTGACCACTCGTGAGAACAACTTATAGACATGGCTCAGGAGCGAGATGGGTCTATAATTTTTAAGAAGGGCTTTGTCACCCTTCTTAAAAAAGAGCACCACCAAACTCCCGCTCCACGCCTTTGGAGTTCTCCCACTGTGAAGGACGGTGTTAAAGAGGTTCGTTAATTCCTTTATAACAGGGGCTCCTCCAGCTTTCAAAAGCTCTGATGTTATTCCGTCCTCACCGGGGGCTTTTCCATTTTTAAGCTGCCTCAGAGCTAACACGATCTCAACTCAACAACGGTTTAGTGAAATACGAAAAAAATATCTGAAATGGCACTCCCCGACACAAAACTCAGGAACGATAAATACGATTCTGCGGTATTGCTGGATCCCATAATTAAAAGCATTATAATGTTTATAAGTTACTTTTCTATTTAAGTCAATTGTCTAGTTTATTATTAAATACCATCAAATACAAACTTATTTTCATTAAATAAAGTCAATTATATTCATCCTGACAACAGAACCATATACAGTGCGTGGTCGGACTCAAACTTGGCCGGTTTTTTATGATAATTATTGTTTGTTTGTCTCGTCTCGTTGGCTTCGAATAATCCTTGGTCTATGAAGGTTGGAAATGTAGCCTTAACTTATTAGTATGTTATTGTCCAGTGGTAGATATCCAGCTGTTGCAGGATGTACGTGGTATGACGTGATCCAAGGTTCAATCTAGAAGCTCGCCTTCCGATCAGAGACCAGGCTCGTGTCAAGCGCATCATGTTCCACGCAAGCCTCAAGGAGCCGTGTCAGCAGAATTGGTGAGCACCAATAGGGGGCCAAAACCTACCGGGGTTGCAGGATGTTCGAAAGAGTTACCGTGACCCTGGAACTTAAAAGGCAAGTGCGGAAAACGGATGGGTTTTTGTCAGTAAAAGTCTGTCATGCCCTGCCGTTCCACCTAGAACGGGAGAAGTCATTGGATGATTTCCCATCGTTAAAAAAAGGTGCAATCCAGATCTTTTGTAGCCAATCAAGGGCAATGGCCTCTTCTCATACAGAGATCGCACGAGCAATAATCACCACAGTAGCTCAAATAACTTGTAGATTTCAGACTTATATTAATTATAAGTAGTAGTAGTTTAAAGTCTGACCACCAGTCGTACCAAGGGGTATCGTGTTGCCCGGTAACTGGGTTGTGGAGGTCAGTTAGGAAGTCGCTGCACGTATGTAACTAGTATTCAGTTGCGTCCGATTAGACTCGAAGCCAACCACAACTTAGTTGGGAACAGGCTGTCTTATGTAAACGTCTTTGACGTTCAAAAAGTGCTGATTCTCAGCCTAATTTTAATAAATGAATTTTGATTTTGATTTTGATTTTGATTTTTGCTGGGCATAAATATGATGTCCAGGTTTTTCCTTGACCAATGTTCTTGATGTTTTAGATAAACTTGGAAAGTACATAATTATGAATTGAAAAGTAGCATTGTTACGTTCCCAGTATCGAATCAACAACCTCGTGTACGAGAGTCGGAGCTTAGACTACGGGGCCATTATGGCATTAGTTCAAGGATTACCAAATTAATAAATAGATTAGATAAGTTTAGAAAATGATTTCAGTAAGACTTATGGTTATTACGCAGTTCTACGCTTTATTTCCATAAGATTTTAATAGTCTTAATAAAATCTTTAAAAAAAAAAACCCATCTAAAGCTTGATTTACCAATGTGGACGCAAGTAGATTATTTTATAAAACTCACGATTCCCACGTGTAGCCAATAAATCTAATAATTTCACACATATCTCATACTCCCATTATCCATATCCCAAAGTCAAATGTTATCAAAACAATTCGAAGCCCAATGTCAAGTGCGAGACCATCTAATTGATTACAACCATTAGCGATCGTGTCGAAACATGGATGTTATAAAACCGAAATATATACGTACATTTGAAAAATTCTCTGTTGACAACACCCATGGAAATTAACAAACTTATTTTTTACACCCGTAAACTACAAAACCATCTTTATAACCCACGCAATAAAGGTCAGTAGGCTTACTTTGAGGTGTAAGGTTTCGGTGGTGTGTGTTTACGAAATCAGCCCGGATTAATCGACGAACACCAGGATGGGAAGGCAGACAAATTGGATACAGAAAATTGGTCTTGAATCGTTTTTGGATTGTTTTTGGTATCTGGTTTAGGTGTATTTGATTTGTGGGCCGATTTCCGTGAGCAATTTGGTTCAAAAGATGTGTGTGGGTTGGATGATATTAGTTATGACAAAAAAAAATCAAATAATGCGTTTGTTTTTAATGTGTTATCTGGAATTTGTAACCAAAACTACGCCTCAAAGTTATTGAAATAGAACGATGAAAATTGAAAAACAAATATGGTTCGAAAGTAACTTAACTACTAGGCTACAGAATAACAGCTGGACGGATCTATCAAGATTTAGCTACGCTTGATGAGGTTGGTTTTGGATGGATGACCATCCAGTACATCCACCTTCGGTGCTTCGGTGAGCACGTTCAGCCGTTGGTCTCGACTGTCATTCGTAGTTCTTTCACAGTCGTCACGGTAGAAAAGGTTAGAGACCTAAAAGTCTGACAAACAGTCATACTAATGGGTATCCTGTTACCCAGCAACTAGGCTGTGGAAGCCAGATAAGCAGTCACGCCAGTATTGCTATATGTATGTGGTTAGACTGGAAGCCAATCCCAAAATATTTGGGAAAAGACTACAGCGATCAATATATCAAATAAAAAGGTGTTTGCTGTGTAGATGGTCAATTAAAATGCTAGTATAAGAACTACACGCATATACTCACATAAAGTCACCGTTTAAGCTAATAAAAATCACTCATTACCCATTAGGTGGTCAAACACACTTAATAACAATAACCTCCACGATTTATAGTAACTTTCAACAACATAACATAACAACAACAACAACAATTTAGCTTAAAACTGTCTTAAACAACAATCAAGTGTCATTTTTGTCTAAATATCGAATAAATTACAAGGATATATTGTTATGATGCTCGGAAACAAAGACGGAACGACCACACAAGTGCCAAATGCGGTGGTGGAAAAAACATAAACTATTGATATTAAAACCATCTTATTAACATACGAGAAAATTAGTGGCTCTCACAATATCGATGGGAATATCGATTTTAATATCGAGTTTGGTATCGATAGTTTTCGAATGGATCGAGTAGTTCTTGCATCGACTTGGCTTAAGAATGCTTAAAGATTTCCTATTCGATGTTGTAATGTTAAGGTGGAACAGCGGAATCGGAATTAAGATTATACTTGTAACCTTAATCCTAACCAAAAATGTATCAGATATGTGGTATATCTGATACATTTGACACACATGACTTAAATTACTTATTCATTGAACACCAAAATTTAATTCAGTAGCAATCACTAACGAAGTTGATTCTAAAATATCACCAAAATATTCATATCGAACCGTTTAAACTGAACTTCAAAATTGAATCGATAAAAATCCAGAGTATCGATATGATTCCGATTCTATTGAATACAAATCGATGTTTAAGGGCACACTAGCTGAAATAGCTCTCAAATTACAATGGGTATCACAATTTGTTTTATGAAATATGTCCGGCTTGGCCTCGGGTACATGGAAGAGGCGTTTAACATAAAAATGCATTAGATGAATGTGTACCGAAGGACCATTCGGTACAATACCTGAAAACAGGGTTAAAATATCAAGATATATCACGCACTAAGACATGTCAAACGCAAATGAGGCAGGCTTCGATAACTTAAGTCTCTAGTAGATGTGGACGGATTTAAACCAACCATTATACTGTTGTATGGATTTTAAAAGGGGCTCTGATTTTATGTTTTTTTCTTAGAGTAGTAAGCTATTCCAGATACAATTTAAGAGAATATTGACATCTCGAGTCTTATTTCTAACAAATTAGAAATAGCACATCGTACGAATTGTAGAAGTACATACCAAAAAGAGTTGCAATTAGAAGTTGATAAAATAGCAGATTAAAGACATCGACGCAAAATATGATAACATGAGATCAGTACATGATGCTGGACCCCCCAGTGTAGAAATTAGGAAAAAGTACATAAAGTACTTCTGTACTTGACGCTTTTGTGTAAGAAAAAAGTAAGTAGAAATAGATGGTATCATATCGTTTCGATCATTTGATACTGTAAGTATGATCTTATTAATAATAGGTAATTAAATAAATATGTGTTTGTTGATTTCCGTGCTATGAACTTATAGTGTTCTGACTATTTTTTTCTTAACTTCCCCTGTATCGTGGGTGCGTTTACAGACATACAAACTCTTATACACAATCAGCCAGACCCGGAAAAACTACCTGTAGACCATAATAATATTTTTTCCGAAACGCAATGCAGCAGCCAATCGCTCAGCCACTGCGCTAACCGTGGAGTACATATTTCCGTACGTGTAACAGAGCTTTGATCCTATAATTTCGAGGAGCAATTGTCTCACTATTGTAATTGGACTAACGAGTTCATTTTCTATTCAGATCAGTGATCATGGGTAAAATAAAAATCATTGGAAGTTCGTCTGAATCCATAATATACTGGATTTCCTTACTTGCCTTACTGATGTGGTTAATGGAAGTCAACTAGATGGTACAGCATATCTGGCATGACTTCCAGTACCTTCATAAGTAGGTAATGAAAAAATGATAAATGATTTCTGTAGATCGGTTTAAGAACAACATATTTAAACGTGACACAAAAACAAATGTGAGGTCGGTGTTCCCTATCCGATAACTCGGACAAAAAAAAACACTACTCGGTGGTCATAGTCTCTTTTAAAATCCAGCCATTAACTTGGTCAGGTTGACCACATGAGGGCCATGCAGATTTACTCTGAGATGGACTTTTGAGTAAAGAACCACACGGATTTGAGTGGACCTGTTCAATCGTGTACGTATTAGTCAGGATTCGCGTAACCAAACTCTGAACTCAAGGACAACCTATAACCTAGCCTTATTAATACTATGTTCGGGTTGGTTTCCAGTATTTTACATGGTGCGACTGCCTATCTGACCTCCACAACCCAGTAACTGGGCAACACGATACCCCTTGGTAAGACTGGCTGTCAGAGTTTCGGGTTTCTGACTACCCGTAACGACTGTCAAAGATTTACAAATAACAGCCGGGACCAATGGCTTAATGTGCTTTAAAAGGTACGGACGAGTCTCAATATGTTACGATCGGTCACCCATCCACATACTGACCTCGGTGACGGACAGGAAAGACAACAAAATATACACGAGTCAAGTTGCGAACCAGCGAGCTTCCACATGACCCGCTGTATGAAGTCATAAATCTCTTCGAACCTTCCTTTTAAAAAAAGAAAAAAAGTATCAACCATAAATCACAAATAATGCCAAAAACGTATAGAGAAAGTTGGATTTTAGTACCTTGCCCTCTATCTCTGTATTGTAAGTGCCAAACACAGTTTTGTCACCATATTAGAGCCTGCTATGTGCGATATGCCTTATTGCTTTCTTTATTCACACCTATATTTTATTTATTATTTCATAACTCAGACATGGATACACCCACATTTTAAAAACCTCTATTGTTACACAGATAAAGTTGAAAATCCCCTGAATTTATTCTTGTCACAGCATGAATGAACATTATATATTGATTTGTTAATCAATTTATGACATTTCTTTATGTCTATACCAGATGTTTTATTGACCAGTGAAATCAAATATCAATCTAAACTTTTCCGAAATATTGTTTTTGTGATTAGATAAAGAATATATTAAATCGTGATATGGTGTGAATCAAATTTATTGTAGAAAGTTAACCTTATATGCCTATATTGTGATATTTTGTTTTAAAAATCGGCTGTCCCTTTGATAAATGTTTTGACATTATACTGATATATCAGTGAGGATATCGCGGATAGTAAGAAACAAGTGTTTTTAGAAAACAGATATTTTCAAAAACTGTTGTTTTGTATAATAACAGTTTCGATTTATTAATAAATAATGGTACTTTCGTGGTCACGCTGGGTCGCTGGTTTAGAAATCAAAGGTCAAAACACAATTAATGTTGTACTTTAGTTAATAACATGTTGTTTTAGAAAAAGCCTATCATGACAACTATCAATTTATAAACAGCCGAATCGTGACAATAATCAAAACAAGAAATTCAACTAGAATTAATTGTTTGACCTGAATACTTGGTCATAGGTATGTTTTCCGAGTATTAATTAATATTATCTTTCGCCAATAAGGCCGGTATTACAATTAATTAAAAAGATACTCACGCTTGCGGCCCACTGCTCTAATCAATCTGCCTAACCCTTCCCCAACTATGTTGGCGTAGGCTTCCAGTCTAAGCTTATACAGCTGAATATCAGTATTTTACATGGTACGTCTGCGTATCTAACCTCATAATGCAGTAATTGGGTAGACCTCCCCGTTTCCCCTTTTATTATCTAGATTATTGGTCTTCTGGAAACCCGCGGATACTGTCCCAGATCTTCAAATGACAGCCAGGACCAACGACTTATCATGCTTTCCGAGACACTGAGGGCTATAAACATGAAATGGATGTTCACCTATCCACGGAGCGACCTCGGCAAGCGTAGGTTAACCTTCGATTTGCCCGTGACAGATATCTTTTACTAAAGAGTAAAAGATTTTAAAATTGAAGTCATTTATCTCATGATGATTATTTTACGGAAATGTAAGCAAAAATATATCCATTATTTTTTATTTTATTAAATCCCAACTTAAATCCTAAAGCTCTATAAATTCGTCTACAATTAGGTCTGGTCCTCATGTAGGGACACAGCGATAGGTATCGTGATTTACGCGCGCGCGCGCCGGCGCGATCTTATCGGCGCGCGCGCAACTAGTAGCGCCTTTTGGTAATGAGCACTGCTGTGATCTATTTGCTGGCTGCTGCTACTGTACTTTTGTGCTTAATCGGCTTTTGTGCAGGTATCGTAGAAAACGTAGAGTGCATTTAGTGGGTAGGTTTTTCTTTTATTTGAAATAAGTTTTATGTGAAGGCAAATCTTATGAAATTGTTAATTGTTAATTTGTCATAAATAGTAGAAAGGCATGCACAAAACGAGAGAGATAGAAGACGAAAATGATTCCACTGTTAAGTACAAAAAACCACATTGTTGGTGCTATGCTAGTTATAAATAAAGCAGAAGCTATTACATAATAATTTAATTAAGAGAGAGACAATCAAAAATGTTAATTATGATGAATTTAAAACTTCAAACAATAAGGGTAAGAAGACAAAAACACACATGACGAGAATTAATATCAGGAAAAGTAACAACGAAGAAAAAAATCTGTCGAATCAATTCTTCAGACATCCCTGACTAATCCAAAAATGGTAGTATGAAGGTGTTAAAAGTTCTAGATGAAGTTAAATTATATGAAACTTGTGAATTTATCATATAAGTATAATGTGTGTACAATGAAAGAGGTGAAGGTGAAAATGATGAATCCACAGATACTGTAAAACCACACAATGTAAGGGCTTTGCTAGTTCTAAAGAAAGCAGGAGCTAGTCTCCTGGAAGGGCGAAAGAAAATGGAAATACTAGTTTAAATAAGAGGACGATGGTAAAACTAATTAATAATGATGAATACAAAACATAAAATAATAATTGGGAAGAAGACAAAACGACACATGTCGTGAATTAAAATCAGGAAAAGTATCGTATAGTATAGTAGTAAGTAGTAGTATTTGACGACCTATGTGGCGCAGCGGGCGAAGGTCCGCCTGCGACGCAGGAGGTTGCGGGTTCGATTCCCGCCTTGGGACAAATGTTTGTACGATCTAAAAAGATTTGTTCCGGGTGTTCTGGGTATTTTCTATGTATAATAAAAATATCTATCTATGTAATGTATTGTATTAAGTATATCAGTCATCTAGCACCCATAACACAAGCTCTGCTTAACTTGGGGCTGGATGATGCTGTGTGGATTGTCCAGCATTATTTATTTATTTATTATATTTATCAACAAACAAAAAATTCACTGCAATAAATTCCTCAGAAATCCCTGACTAATCCGCAGAGTAGTTTAGTACTTGTGGTACGCACAAAATGGTGGTAGGTAAGTGTTAAAATTCAGCTCGTATACTTTCGATTTCATCGTAAAGTCCTTTGTTACCGCCGGGTGATTGTACGCGGCATACAATGTTATATGTCGTGTCATACAAACGATACCCGTAATCTAATATATCACTGTGGTTTGACTAAGTACAGTGTGGACTTGGCCTTACCCTTGAATTGCTCTAGCCTTGGAAGTTGGTCTAGCTTTTAACGTGTATTTATTTATGGGTTCTGGAATTTGTTCTAGATTTTGGCTTCTGATCGGCGTTGCGTGTTAAAACAGTACGAATACGGGAAAAATTTGCTCTAGCAGTTTTTTCGGTCGCGTCGATAAATCTTTCATACCAGGGAGGGTATATAAAATAAAGTTTAGGATTTGAAAAAGCATTAAATGGCTTCTCAATATACAAGCTGGAAGGGACATCAACGGACAACTAGATACCAAAGGGTTAAGTTTGTGCGTTGAAATTTTTCGTCGGTTATCTTATGTTTATTTATACGTTTTTTTCTGATGCTCTTGTTCGTTAAACTATTAAAATCATGAGACTTTCAAATTAAATAAAAATTATTCACTTTCATTTAAACTCACATTGGGTTAGAAATAAATAATATTTCTTTTCTTCTATGTAACTTTAAAAAAAAAAACATCAGTAAAAAGCGTAAAAGTAAGGAAAACCTTACATTTCAGCGCTGGGAGGTCCTGAATCATGTCCGTTCTATCCTGTATATAATCACACATCATTCTTATTACCTTTACAAATAATTTTAAAAAAGCTCCTAACAAGAGTGAAGATACTCTACTTTCCTTCGATCTTAAGGCGTCTTAAGATATATTAACCGCTGTGCGCTGAACTGCATCGACTTGAAACCTCGACCGCGGTCAAATGTTTGGCATACTTCAATGTAGTGAGTCACTGAATTATTTGGAAAATGGGTTACTTGTTGTGGTTAACCGAAGAAAATAGGTTTTTCGTGGTCAATGGGAAAACCTGGAGGACAATACCACCTACATAATAAAATTTTAGCGCTTTTCCCCCCATTATTGGGATAATAGAGCTTGTTTATGAAACGAAGCGTGAAGATAATGGGCGCTACGAAAATGTTCACCCAAAAAACTTGACCCCACTTAACACACACGGTAGCCTCACCGGCCGACTAAGCACGTACGCATCAGACACCAATCAAACATAATTTACTACAAGCAACCAAACATGGCCGTAAACCAAGAGTAACCTTGACAGACCAGACCATGGGATTTGTCATCGAGTCTTTCTTTGTCGAGGTCGGGAAAACAATGGCGTCGATCTGCCCATCCTGGCCTTTTAATGCTTAAAACTAATTGGCATATTTGATGCACTTAATCCACCTTCCCTCCAATCAAAACTCAACCTTAGATCTATTGCAAAAAGTTTAAATTTGAGTGGTGCAAAGATTGGTCTTTAGGTCCTAAGTCATGTTTCAGAAATTCAAATGTGGAATTTGGAGGTCGCGATTGTCTTAACAGTAGACAGTCAACAATATTGGATTTGTTCCAAAGAACGATGCACTCACAATGCATCTTTGTTACCACAAGGCCCATGCCTGTGCCTTGAAACGACGGTGTATCCGATTAAAAAAAAAATAGAATAGGCTTCTGTGTATTGTTTTATTGCGGTTTAATTGGCCGGGTAGGTAATTGAAAAAGGATTTGATCGTGTTGGATGATACGCTTAATGATAGTTCAGGGATTCGCGAAGATTTAAGAGGAACAGAACGATACGTCCGTTGTTTTGTTTTGAGGCATCGACAAACGCGCTCGCTCCATCGTAGAGACTTCGATCACCCATCGCTTTCTAACAGGTGAGATCGAGATCAAGAGCTGGTTCATTGCGAGGATTCAGTATCTTTTGAAGACGTTACGACGACAAAGAAATATCATTTCGGGATACGTCATATATGTATTTTTATCCATATATGGTTAAATTTGGTGTTTAATTTAAATCTAGGAAAGACAGAAGAAACAAAGGAAGTACGAAGAGAGGAAAGTCAATACCTGATGAAGTAATGACTAGAAGATTTGATATATGGACATAGGATAACAATACCATGTTGTGATAAAGTACCAGGCATCTTAGGAATGGTCCATACTCAGCACTGGACTGCGATAACCTAAGAAGAAGGCAGACCAAAAAACAGGTGCTCAAAAATGGCATTAATCGCAATAAAAGTCGGTGACAGCGCATAAATACGAGATGTTCGTATCTGCATACGTCGTTAGCCGATCAATGCGGTGTAACAATAAGTAAAACGCTATCGCGCATCGCCGCCGCTCGCCTGTAAATCACGGGCTGCGCATACGATTATAGTCCGCACACTGCGCACGGGCACGCGGTGCGCTGTTTTGTTTATTAAATTATTGGGTTTTTCATTTAATAAAATGGTAAGTAGTACCTAGTAGTAAACGAGCTCTTTGTAAGCCTAGTTCATAATAAAAAGATTGACTTCTGGCACATGGTACATAAATATAACAGTAAAATGTGAGTGTTCTATAAAGGTACACCTCTGCCGAACCTTTCGGGGAATATCGGCGTTATGTTATGTTTAAATATAAGGTAAACCAAACATGTATCACGTTTATTCATTTTTTATTCACACAATAACAACTTAAACTAACTTCTACCATTTGTACAAAACATCTAAGGTTATAAAGCAGGAAGTTTACTATAAAAATATGTAAATGAAGATCATTACAAAAATCATAAACAATTAAATTTTATACCATACGTATACGAATGATCGATCAATCGATTCTAATGCCAACACTATTGAAACGATAGCTTGAAGATATTATAGAAAAGCGATATTGAATTGTATTGATATATCTGTTTCTAATCGAGAAATGTAGAACGATCCAATTGTTCTTTCTTGGATACATAAAATTTCAATAGTGGATAGACTCCAGTTAAGATCGTTTTAAATTTTGTATAGATCTTTTAAAATTATGTTAGTAGACAGTTTTATGGGTGCACGATTGTCTGTGTATTCGGAACATTGGGAGCGATTACGCACGGGGTGTGATAAACGGTGCTTTTTAAGTTCACTGCATATTGAATCTAATGCGTACGACTTAGGATAATTGCAGGCCAATGCTGGAAATAACATATCCCTTAAAAAATCTTTTAAGAAAATTAAAGCGAAAACTTTAGATGCCATTTTAAAAATATTGTGTGAAGGAGTGTGATATTTGACATAACGACCAATGAGCGACCTGGTAGTGGGGAAAGTCAAGTAAGTGTATTGAAAAGACAGTACAGTCTCGTGAAAACTGTGACACATATGTAGGATTGATATGCTCAAAATGAAAACGCAACAACTTTTGAACCCAGTGCGTAAGTGAGGAATATTAACTTTTATATTTTATCGTGTGTGTCTAAATAATTGTTTCTCGTTGAGACGTTCAATCGATATACATATTTCCAAATTGTTATTGATAGGAAGTCTGCAAAACGGTTTCCTTGGACATTAGTATTATTGTGAACAATCGCTTTTATCGTTGTATGGACCGATCTGGTTTCATGTGAAGATTCTGTGGGTTACTTTTGTAAAAATCTGAAACTGTAAATATTACACAAATCTGAGTTCATTTTTGAGTCTGTGTTTTTGGGTTTGTTGTTTTGTTGTCTGTGTATGTGCGTACCTTACGTACAGCTCTGCCTAAGCCTTCTAGGAATACAGGCGTGATGTGGCAGACAGAGAGTTTACGACTCCAGAAAAAAACACTTCCTTCTTCCCCAACATCCCCCATTGAAGTAAAGAGCTACTTAATTATTAATAAGAACATATTATTTATGGAACTTAATATATCATTAAGTTTCACCTTTGAACGTAAAATTTACAATTAAAGTAAAAACAAAATCTAGTTGCCCATTTCCAAAGGCAACTTTCGTATGGAGAAGAAACTTCATACTTAAATATTTTATTGTAGATGGTCTAAGTATTTATTTAGGTCTTGCCTAGTGTTCATAAAAACAGACATGGTAGAAGACCTCAGCGTTAAACGTTATGAAACCAGCCTTTTAGGAAAATGTTAAAATAATTCCTTTGAAACGAAAAGCTCACCATATTGTAGTGATGCGCCTGCACGCGATCCCGGGACGATAACGGGACGACATCGCACGGGACGTGTCCGCTCGTACAGATCTCGCCACTAAGCAAATCACCACTACGATTCCTAATTGATTTTATCTACGCATACTAAGTTGGAGAAAAAAACCAACATGCTAAGGTCTTGGTGTCCTTTTGATGCCTAGTTTAAGCTTATAGATAAGTGCCTGCTCTGGGATCACGAGAATTAAAATGAGACTGTATTTGAGTGCGGTCTTAGAGCTGGGAGAGACTGAAAACAAATTGCTGTTTTTTTTGTCATTTTGTTTTGGGATTATTGTGTGGTCTAAATCTTATATATAAAATTCTCATGTCGCAATGTTTGTTACCAAACTCCTTCGAAATAGCTGGACCAATTTGTTTGAAATTTTGTGCGCATTTTTCATACCACTAAGTGATGGGTGATCAACCCCAAACATTTTTTTTGGCTTAAAATGGCAAAATTACGTTTGTCGGGTCAGTTAGTAATTATATATAATAATTCGAAATGATATGAATATAGAGTGAAGAGTTCAAGAGACCATGTAATATTTTTCAGATTGTCTCGCGCAGTTTAGAAATAACATAACATCCCGCCTGCTTTACTTGAAGGAGTTTTAGTGAGAGGTGTATCTATAGTACATCCACGTTTCACCAGTTATGTTTAAGTACCATGTAATAGGAGACGAGCCTATTGCCAACCACTAGGCACACATCCCGATTCAAGGCTGCTACTCAGAAATCCCAGATTGAATAACCCAATATAACTTTGTCTTACCCGGGAATCGACCCGAGAACTTCACGCTCAGCAGTAGCGATTGTGATTACTAGACCAAAGTGACAGTTACAAATAAAAACTGTGAAAATAAACGCACTAAACAATACCATAGTGTACCACAATACGGGTAACACGCAAACGCAAAACTTCCCTTATCAGACCCGAACGCGCAGACGTATCTAAGAACCGTCTCAAATATCGATTAATATCGAGAAAATCAAAAATATAAATTACACCAAGTCAACATATCGAGAGATCAGCTCGAAAAATCCGAGTTACGACCACGGTATCGAGCATTCGAGCGGTATATATAAATATATACCGAGGACAAATACCGCGCGCGCCGATATCGTGAATCTTTGACATTTTTGTGGTGTAAAAGAAGAATTAGCAATAAAAAGTGGCGTTCGTGATGATTTAGGATGTTAGTATGGAGCTCAAGGTTAAATTTATGGGTTTAGTTTATGTGTTGGTTAGTTTAGGACAGTGGTCTCTGTGATTGGAATTTCTAAACTGAACTTATTGTTTTTTCTAGGATGGAAGGACCAAAAAATGTTACACGCCCAAAAATATAACTGTAATTATTAAACGCCAGACAACAGTCTAGAGTAAATTACTATGATTATGTTACAATGAAAATTCAGAGTATGGTGTTACTGACTTTTCTAGATTGATAAAACAAAACACTCTTACTTATTTGTAGATTTGGTGTTTGATTGTTTGAATTAATTACGAATTCGCGCAGTTTCAATAATTGTCTTACAAGTACAAATCCCTTTTATGCCCAAACCATTAACAGGCCGTTATATAAACGGTATCGGCGGATCGGCGAGAAATAGTCCGGCACAACTTACGTTGTTAACCCTAGGTCGGGCGCAGCACTAAATTTATATTTAGTGATGTCAGCCGGCCGATACGCAATCCCGCGCTACCGTGCCCCGGCGAGATCCCGCGATAACCATCACGGGACTCCGATAATTTGTTGACGATCGGGAATTAATTTTATGTGTTTATTTTTTAATGAGTAGTGACGCGACACCCGCTGTTGGTGATTTGTAAGCAGTTTTAATGTTATGAATGTGCAGGTTTTTGTTTATGGTAGAAGTGTTGTTGAGTTGGTAATTGCGATTGGATATATCGATAATATTATAGGTTTGAGTTTGTTTATTGGTCCTTTTGCTCTTTGCTTTTGGTCTTTAGAGGCGAAGAATTGGAAGGCAATTGACATGTTAGTATATTTAGTGCTACTTTCCGATCTCTGTACTGGTAAACCAACTAATTATGGTAGTTTTACAGTCTAATTTAATATACGGTGTGATAGGTTAGGTTGGCTGCTATCTGACCTCCACAATCCATAAGGAAGCCGGGATTTATACACATAACACGTGTACTTCCCACACATTTGGTATAACTAGTGTTGTTTACTTCACCAACCAAATGTACTGAATTGGCCTAACCTATGTTTCTAATGCTATATATTGAAATCGTAGTAATTGGTGATTATATGCAATATATAAGGTTTATTGCTGGTCGAAGACCAAAGATTATTCCGTTAATAACATAATATCATACCAATAATCTCCAAAGAGCTAGGCAGAGGTGTATCTATAGAAGGTACACCTAAATTACGCCAGTTGATTTTAAGTTCTATATAATAGGGGGCGAGCCTTTTTCCGTCAACCTAGCACAAATATTAGCTAGAAACACCCAATGAAATTTTGTCCGTCTCGGGGATTGAACCCAGTACCTCATGCTTATCTCAAAGCGTATTTTAATTTTATTAACATATAGCTATTCATATTTATGGATATCTCACAAAGGGTACAAAGTAAGTTGAACCCAAGGTACTAATTAAAATTTTAAGTACGCACTAATTTTGCTGCGGTCACAATTGTAATTCAGCCATTACAATAAAGTACTGACACGATAAATATATATGCAAAAATTTTATGTTCGTCCGTGCACCTGTGTTGATTAACGGGATGGCACTCGGACGACGCCGGGGCATTAAACAATGCGATATCGTAGAATTATAGCACCGCTGGGGTGTACGGCGACACATCGACGGGTCTTATGTATACTGGTGCAAGTGCAAAAATACCAACTGTATAGGAGAGCGGTTTAAAGGTTATAAAGCTAGTAACTTTGACATGTTGAGTTGAGTTGAGTTCGTGATTGACGTTGACATATTTCATTGGTTTTCTTAAAATCTATGTTATTTTTTGCTGACATGTTTTTTACTTAAAACAGTGAAAAGTCATGAGAATATTAAATATAACATAAAATATACACACGACGACATAAAACCATTGATCTCGATAACCACTACCTACAGTACTGTAGGCAGTTGACTTCAGCTAAAACTGATGTCGTTTTCATCAGTTTATTAGTTTGTATCTAAGAAATTATTTGATATTTCACTATACATTTTACGTAATACATTAAAAATACTTTTGATTCATAAAAACGGTCTCCGTTATTTTGCAATTGCTTCATTGGAGTAGGACTTGTCGAAATCTAAGAGGATAGACGTATGCGCACATGGGGTAAAATACCTACTTTATAGTTTATATGATTTGTTGTTATATTCATCCCATATTGACGGCACGGTTGGTGCAATGATTGAGCGATCGACTGCTGTGCCGCGTGTCATAGGTTCGATTCCCGCACGGAACAAATATTTGTTTGGTCTACAGGTGGTTCCGGGTCTGGCTGTTTGTGTATGTGAGATTTAATGTTTGTAAACGCACCCATGAAACAGGAGACATTCCTAGTGTGGGGCAACGTTTTTATAAAAAAAATATTACAGTATTTATATTTTAGTGTACACCAAATAATAAAGCACAGTACAAATTTTAATGGATTGAGTGTACAATTGGCACTTTTATAGTACAGAGCGAACTGTTAGACAAACTTCGAAAAAACGGAAGAAATTAAATGGAAATTAAATAAATAAAATAATACTTATATGTGTGTGTGTCTTAATCCGCAAATAACCTTAAATTGCAAAAAAATATTGTTAAGGAAAAACCTGGAGGTGCCTACGTAATGGATTATAGGATTCCATAGACCTATGGTTAAGAGGTAGCGTATCTGTGTAGTTCATTGGTGTTTGGAAGCAGATACATTATTACAAATTACTGAAAGGAGCAAAATGAGAATATTATGGAAAGGAAAGGTAGTAACGGTTAAGTTAATTACTCTCAATACTTTAAGATGTAAATAAGAAAACTTCAAACGGTGTCTGCTGCTTCAGTACCTGTAACAGATTACTCATAGTACTTTTGATACTAGATTATGACAAAAAAAATGTCAAGAAAACGCCATAAACATGCGCAGGCAGTTCCCACACCTACATTAACGTCCGCACAGAGAGCAATACCTATATGTTACTTGGCTCATTGCAGCAGCATATCACCACGCTAAATAAAACGGAGCGGGACGGACCACCCGGGTCGCGACACGCGCGTTTACCGCCCGATTTACGAGCGCATCGCCCCGCGACTGCGCACGCGCTACTCTTAGATAACCTGCGACGCATAAATGTTGGGCCTGGCTCCGCTGTGGGAATTGTGGGCTGATATTTTTTACTTCTTTGTTGTAGCTAATTTTAGAATGTTATTAAAATAATGGTCCTATTTCAACTATACTTAAAACAACTGAAATTATATCCTGTTACTGTCCCACTGCAGGGAAAAAGCCTCTTTTCGTACGAAGACAGACGACCATTAATGTAAAATACCCTAGCTCAAGACAGTTCAGTTTGGCGATTACATGCTTGTATTAATTTCCAGTTTAAGTTTACACAAGACATTTTCCTAACCCGTTGTTAGAAAATAGAAAGTACATATAAATTGAAGAAGTAAAATCGATACTCGTCCAGATTGAATTCACAGCAAAATATAATATGATCATCTGCCTAGCCTTTTCCCAACTATGTTGGGGTCGGCTTTCATACTAGCCGGATGCAACTGAATACCAGTATTTTACATGGAGTGACTGCCTATCTGACCTCCACACATAAAATATAATATATCAAAAGAATAATTGCATTGTGTTCAAACAGGGTTAGGTAGTTTAACAAGGACCTGTTAAACTAGAAGCTCTTGTGATAATGATAAACAGTCTTTAAACTTTAATTTAATTTATCGAAAGAAAGATACACTATGCTCGTGAAACCATTAATCTATTTTAACTACTACAAGGTCACTGAGAGCAAAGTTAAGTAAAAAACCAGCTCTAAATGTCTAATAAGATTTAAAGCTTCCTCAAACGAATCCTTGCTACAATTGATTTAAAAATTACACTCATTGTCCAGTGGCGCCGTACCCAAAACTTTTACGACTAAACAAATAAAACGTGTAACGAACTAAGGAATGGGTTCAAGAGGCTATCGTAAATAAAATACCCGCTCATCAATGTCTGGAAGTCACTCTAAATCGCTGTTCGAACAATAAAACTTGATTCATTCGTATCCAAATCATAAATAAACTGGACACTTTTAATACGGACCTATTTTGAACTATTACTGCGACGTAAAGTAAAAAAAAAACGAATTAAGTTCCGAACGGAATTCGGCTCGTAAAATCGTTGAAGTGTTGTATAAAGTGACAAGTGTATGGTGACCACAATGTTGTCTTATAAAAACGCGGTGAATTATGTAAATTTCTTCCTATAGATCAGAATACTCTGCTGGATAGCCAAGCTTTTCGATATGAAAAGCTGAAAATACATCTCCATAACGAGAGGTCTGAAAAAAAGCAAGTTAAATTGTTACAGAATTCTATGTTAATATCAGAAAACAACGTCTTAACAATGATAGAGAGAGTTAGGACAAGTACAAAAAGAAAAATTAAAACTTGTGTGAACTCACTAACTTCTCCCGACTAATTGTAAACCAAACTATGAATCTTTTTTCACGGTTTAATCCAGGTAACTGACTACTGACGATCCATGGATATGCATACCATGAGCTATACACTATATTGGTCAGTGTTAGATTTAGTTTACTGTTTAATTGAATCGAAACGAATTTTATTCATCGATATTGCTCTGTTTGAAAAGTGAAATGGAATCCTTTTGTAACAGTCGTGAAAAAAAACATCTAACGGGATCAAAGACTGTCCAACACAGCGGCTCAACATGGTGTTACGACGATCTAAAGCTCGCAGTTCAATCAATAAATTGTCTAGTATTGTCCACTTGATTCATAGCAACGAATCCGAACTTTATACCGCGACATAAACTGTGTGTGGCCCATTTGAATTTACTGGTTATAATTACCGGCTCCCATATTGGTGATAAAGATGACCCCGATCAGAGGATGTCGATAGAAAAATATTGATGAAAAACTCTTAATTCTAAGTTCTTGAATGTGGTGGTGATTCTGGGTTTAAATACGGGCAAGTCAGACTCTTTCAATTCATATGTAGTTTCCGGAATTTTAAGGCTTCGGAGTTTTAGGACTTCTGGGTCCCCCATCATCGTCGTCATTGAGTTTCCTTCCAATCTGGAAAACAAAAAACAATATCAGAACTTATTAATATTTACAGTCTTATATGAGGGATACCCCAGCGTTTGTCGGTTCTTAGCGAGATATGGCCAGCCCACTGCCACTTTAACTTGCTTATTCTTTGAGCTATGTCGTAACTTTGGTTCTCTGTCGGATGTATTCGTTACGAATCCTATCCTTCAGAGAAACTCCGAGCATAGCTCACTCCATAGCTCGCTGAGCGACTTTGAACTGGTGGACCAACCCTACCGTGAGTGTCCATGTCTCGGCTGCGTAGGCCATGACGGGTAAGACGCACTGATTGAAAACTTTCGTTTTGAAGCACTGCTGTATGGATGACGATCTGCGAAAGACTGCAGGCAGATCTCAGGTCAGATCAGAGGCTGGATGCGGCAAGCTGAAGACAGCGCCATGGCGCTCATTAGGAAAGGGCTATATCCAGCAGTGGACTAGTATAGCCTGATGATGATGATGATGATGATGAGGAATTTGTTTCCAACCAGAACTATTATAAATATTCCAGCATTAATGAATCAGAAAAGTTGCGCAAAGTAAAGTAATGGATAGAGTATGGCAGTCAGTCTTACACAAGGGTACCGTGTTAACCAGTAACTTGGTTTTGGAGGTCAGATAGGCAGTCGCTCTATGTAAAATACTGGTATTCAGCTGCATCTGCTTAGACTCGAAGCCGACTCCAACATAGGCTAGGTAGATAATGTTGGACCATAGAGCCATAGTACGAACAATAATTGTATAATTCATGCTTCCTAGATCCAAATTTACGCTTTTTGCAATAACCATTTTATCAACAATACAATCCCAATCCCAATACTGATCGATCAGCATTACACTGATTTTAACAAATCGTCGTTTAATAAAATCGTTTGATGGATCGGTGCTACCGTTTACATTATCCATTCATACACCTTATTACAAAGGGCTAAAGTCCAAAATTGAACATGAAAAGATTGGAATGAATGCTGTTGACATAACTATGATAGATATGGGTCTTGTTATAATATTGCATGAAGTTTTATTGAAAGGTAATCTGATGGGCGACACTGGTGATATAGAAAATATTAACAATGTATTCAAAATAACTAGTATTGTAGGGAGCAACAACCAATTACCGTATTCCAAAAAAAAAAGCAAATTCAAAACGAATCTAACATATTATGAGTAGTTCTATTGCGTCGTTGGTCTAGTGGTCGCAAGCGCTACTGCTGAGCTCGAGGTCCTGGGATCGATTCCTAGGTCGGGTAAAGTGTTATTGGGTTTTTTGATCAGGAATTTCTCAGTAACAGCCCTCGAGTCTCGATTTGTGCCCGGTTATTATCAATAGGCTCGCTTTCCATTACCTACATCTAAATTATTAATATTATTTGTTTGTAAGTATGTACTATGTATTATGGGGGTAATCTACGGAAGTAATGATCCAATTCTATGTGAGAAAGCTACATTATTATATTTGACGGCACGGTTGGCGCAGTGGCTGAGCGATCGGCTGCTGCGCCGCGTGTTGTGGGTTCGATTCCCGCACCGAACAAATATTTGTATGGCCTACAGATAGTTGTTCCGGGTCTGGCTGTTCGTGTATGTGACTTTAAATGTTTGTAAACGCACCCACGACACAGGAGAAATTCCTAGTGTGGGGCAATGTTTAAAAAAAAAAAAATATTCCTGAGTGCTATGGCTATTATTCTCTTTAAAACTACGCTTAAAAGGAGATGTGGGGGGTGGGGGGATCTTAAAGTTCGAAGGGAAAAGTGCAAAATGTACGCGGTCCAAATTTCGGCCGAAGTGCTGGTAGGATATACAGATAACTGGCAAAAACTGGGTGTTCTATAAATAAATAAAATAAATAAATAATGCTGGACAATCCACACAGCATCATCTAGCCCCAAGCTAAGCAGAGCTTGTGTTATGGGTACTAGATGACTGATATACTTACTACAATACATTACATAGATGTTTTTTATTATACATAGCAAATACCCAGAACACCCGGAACAAATCTTTGTAGATCGTACAAACATTTGTTTCAGGGCGGGAATCGAACCCGCAACCTCCTGCGTCTCAGGCAGACCTTCACCCGCTGCGCAACATAGGTCGTCATATACGTGGGCACTCCTCTGCCTAAACTTACGGGTAAAACAGGCGTGAAGTTAGATTGCTATCTAATATTTTTTTTGACGACCGATGTGGCGCGGCGGGCGAAGGTCCGCCTGCGACGCAAGAGGTTGCGGGTTCGATTCCCGCCTTGGGACAAATGTTTGTACGATCTACAAATATTTGTTCCGGGTGTTCTGGGTATTTTCTATATATATAATAAAAATATCTATCTATGTAATGTACTGTATTAAGTATATCAGTCATCTAGTACCCATAACACAAGCTCTGCTTAGCTTGGGGCTAGATGATGCTGTGTGGATTGTCCAGCAATATTTATTTATTTTTATTTATTTATATTTATATAATATGCCAATGACCAAGTGCAACAACTGAGTCGTCCTACTTAAAATTCGTGGCGAGTGTTAGAAAGAAACGGCCTGCATTCAAATAAACATCACTGTTATAATCGCCATGAACTTATGTTAGCCCATAATATGAATAACAAATAATCTATATGCATAAACATATTGATATTATATCAATACTAGCGGACCGAACAGACGTCGTCCTGCCCGTACAGCGCCACCTACCGGGTCCAATTGTGAATCTAAACCATTCTCGAATCTCCACGAACACACACAAAAAATTTCATCAAAATTGGTCCAGTCGTTTAGGAGGAGTTCAGTCACATACACACGCACACAAGAAATATATATATTAAGATGTGAAGCGAAAACTTCGGGTCCCTTTTTATTAACACCTTAAACGCCAAGTTACCGACAAACAATATATTATCTATTGTGTGTAGTGTTCTGGCAGTTAAGTTGTTAAGAATCGCTAGCATCGTTCTGGTTTAAAAGAAGATGAGAGAGAGTCTGCTCAGAACTGACCAAACCTTTCACGTTGAGAGGATGAATGAAAGACGACTTACAAAGGGTATTTACGAGTATAAGGCAGATGTAAGAGGTTAAGCTGGGAGCGGACGACCTAGAAGGACATAAATTGACCTTTTTAGTGATGTTCTTCACAAATTTCAGGCACGTATGTAAGGAGTACCCTTACATACTCCTTTTGTTTTGTCTACGTTCATACATCTGGTCATGCCGGTTGCGAAAAAAGGCGTGAGTTTATGTATGTATGTATGTATGGGTGTAGTAGCATCTGCCCTGAACTTCAGCTGTGTGAATTTCAGTGATCGTAAATGCAGTCGAAGTCACGGATTATTTATTTATTAATGAAGGCATCCAAGCGAAAGGTGTACACAATACAAGACATTTAAATACAGGGTAGTATCAGATATTAATAGGGTGTACTCCTTCACTTATGAGAGACCATATCATGTACAAAATTAATTGAAAACCATCCTATGTTCTATCTAGGGCTTAAAACTTTCTCCGTACCAAATTTCATATATGTATTCAGCGGATTAAGCGTGAAAAGGTAATATACAGACAGACTCACTTTCACATTCATAATATTAGAATGGGTTGGAACGTGTGTGTGAGATTAGGTATAGTTAAAGTTTATACAGGTGTGTGTAGTAAGCTAAAACTACAACTAATTTCTATAATTTGGTGTTGTGTTGTTTAGACGGATGTCTGTGTGATTGTTTTGCAGCTAAAAATATAAAATCTCCCCATTTTTTTTGAAAATAGATAGTAGCTGCCTCGTTGGTCTGTTGGTCGTAATCGCTACAGCTGAGCATGAGGTCTTAACTTCAATTTCCGGGTTGTGCAAAGTGTAATTGAGGGTTTCCGTTATGATTTTTCTCGATAGCAACCTCAAGTCTGGCTTTCTGCTCGGTCGATGGTAACAGGCTCGCCCCAATAACATGAGACTTAAACATAGCTGGCGAAATGTGGGTGTTACTATAGGTGCGCCTCTGCCTTACCCTTCGGGGTATAGAGGCGTGTTGTTATGTTATGCTAGATAAAACTTTTATGTGTAAGGTGTTGTTTTCCTATTTACGTTTTATGACGTGAATTATCTTTATCAAACATCGAGTAAGATAGAATTAGATAATACTTTATGATTTTATTCATAAAAGTCCAAACAATCTCACAGATTAGATTTGAAATGAAAGTCCTTGTGTTGTGAGTAACAGATAAAAGTATAGAACAGGGTTGTTTCAGTTGCGAAGGCCAATTCTCGTAATTAAAAATGTTAAAAGTGTTATAATGTTACACAAAAACTTGTCAGAAATTTTGACGTATTTTTGACAGATTGAGAAGGAGATTAAATGTGTGTGCGTTTTTAAAAATACGGGAATTGCCCCTTCCACCATTAAACGTTTGATCGGAAAGGGAGAGATGTGTCCGTCAGTAACATTACCAAAAAATATTGGACACGTATTTTTTGCTTATTCAAATCAATAAAAAGTGACAATGATATATCACATCAAAGTTCAGGAGAAGGGGCTTGTGACGTCACTGTTACGTTAAAAATGTAGCATGGCGTGACGTCACGCTAAATTTCAAAGCACTATGTCGTCCTCATTTTTGGTTTACGTGACAGAAGGAAAAAAAAAGTGTCCAGTATTTTTGAGTAATCCAACTTTTGGACGAATCAGAATTTTTAAGGACACTACCCCAATCCCGTATTTTAGAGAGGCTTACTTGTTTTTATTAACATGACGTTTCTGCTTACCTAAATGTAATTAACAGCCCCTATCCCAATTTATTCAAGGCAGGTGAAGCATGTCCTCTTTTTCCATTTCCCTATTTAGGTACTATACTTCTCTATTTGCCATCATCTCAAAGTCACATCCTTTCCAGCCATAGCTTTACCGAAAAGAAATTACTTAATAAGAGATCGCTGTTTTTTCATTGCGCAACAGCGAAAGAAAGAAAAGAAAGAAACGCGCCTCTCATAGGTAGGTATCCGGACAAGTATCAACGTAACTTTTTCAATTCATGTGTGTACTTCGATAGACATTACTGATATCGGTGATGGAAAACATCGTCAGGAAACATAGACTATGATAGTGAATAGAACGCCGAAATCGAAAATCCATCTTGAGCAGCATGGAGATTAATGCTCGTGCCTTCTCTGACTGGGAACCGAACTTTTGCCCTTCTGTAGGTCGGTAACAGACTGATTATAATAGAAATGGACAGAAGAATAACACCTTTAGCTTTGAGATGGTAAGGGTCTACGTAATCCTTCACCTCCACCCAAGGCAGCAGTTTTTCATGACCTCAAGAAAGTAACCCAGACTCGAATGGTAACCTGTGGACTATGACATCCATAATTTTAAATCCATTTCTATAATCCAAAAATATACAATCAGCTCCTCCACTTTTCTCATAAGTTATTTTAATGTAACCAAATCAATTCGTGGCGGCGCCAACAACCACTATGTGTATAAAAATGGTCTTTCCCTTTACGTTTGTGTGAAATTTTATGTCAATTTGTCGAATACCATTGCGTGCGATGTTTATGAATATTCAATATGGCCCGTTTGCCCAAAGCAAACGGCTTTTGTGTAGCGCGGGCTGGAGACATTGTGTGGGCGATGTGTGTACGTTTTTAACCGATTATGCTGGAGTACGATTATGTGTTTAAAAGGTCTGTGTTTGGTGGGTAACATAGATTAAGATAGATTAAGGTGACTACAGATTCGAAGATGACCCAAAGCCGGCTGGCTCTCACTCGACGATCAAAAAGTTGTTTTTATTTTCTTCTAAATTGGGTCTAATTACAGGAGCTCGTGGCTAAATAAAAACAACCGCACGGGTCGATCGAAGGTTAAGCTACGGTTGCCGAGGTCAGTTGGTGGATGAGGGACCGTTCGTTACATATCAAGACTTCTCTGTGCCTCGAAAAGCATGTTCAGCCGTTATTCTCGGCTGACATTTGAAGATCTGTGACAGTCGTTATGGGTAGTCAAGAGCCTGAAAGTCTGAAAACCAGTCTTACCAATGGATATTGTTTTACCAATTGGTTATGGAGGTTAAATAAGCAGTCGCTACATGTAAAATTCTGGTATTAAGCTAGACTGGATCCCGGCCATCAAGTTGGGAAAAGGCTAGGGAGACGATGATGGATGACTAGAGGCCCCAGCACAACACACTCAACTATCTTTCGAAAAGGTCAAATCGCCTGTAGAGGCGCTGTTTCAATCTTAGTACAGGCTATTGACGCTTTAGGTTGGTAAACTCCTTGCAAGAAATTCATGCTAGGGCTACTTAACTCAAATAACAGTACCGGAGAACCATACGTTACCACACACATATGTTTCACAACAAACTAAGTGATCTTACCAACATTGTTTTCGTATACCACTTCTTACAAATACGTTTTTGTGCCGTTCCTAATACCAGCAAGCTATGTCGTGACCTATTGACGTCTCAAACTCCGTTAACATGCAAACGGGATGTAAATCAGTTTACCTTCATTTAACTGTCTAAGAGAAAATATTTTCTTGACATTATTTGTGTAGCAAGACGTGGTCAAGGGTCACCGCTTTTAGGTGACTTTGATGTTACAAATTTAAATCTGCTGTAAGGAAACCTACTGTCAAACGAATTTCAACTCTATTTAAAAGGAGCGAAGGTTTACTGGTTCAGTTTTAAAATGTTAAGGTTATGTTGGCGTTAATGATGGGAAAAGTCACAATATCGATGGGTATTGTTCAGTCGGTTACATTTTATCTATTTAACATACATTTATATACATAAATAATGTCGGCATTTTTGTTGAGAAGCTCACAGTGTATCGTTGTTTTCGATATCAGTGCATAAGTTCTGTTTTTTATTTGTTAAAAGGGAAATTTGGAGAGTTTTAGCTGATAGTTACATGTAATGGGGAAATATCGATGCAGAGAGCTTACTAATTCATGTCGATGGTAGGCATTAGGTTGGTACCCTGTCACGGCTGTCACGTTGGACATCAATGCTGTTTTTATCCTAGACTTGAGATAAACGTGGGTATTGGGTATTGTTTTTCTGATGCTTTCCCCCCTTATCATGTAAACGCGTCGTAAAGCTAAGCCTAAATTAAAAATCGTAAAATGTTATGGTAATTCTGGAGATTGTACTATTTTCCACGTTACTTCGCATTACAAAAATGGTTCGTAGTATGTAGTTGTAATTGTTGGGAGAGAAGGCTTTGTTTGTAATGACCGACGACATTTAGTTAAAATTGATATTGAATTAAAAAAACAAGTAATAGTGTTGATTTTCTGTTTCATAATATTTTTGCAATAATTATCACGTATCATTGATCTGTTGTATGCTTCGATATGTTCGCACTAATTTTGTTATAAAAAAAAACTTACATACCTACTTATTGAGCATTATTTTTATCCACCATCACGCTACGTAAAGGCTAAGCAGAGCCCATCAAATGCTTAAATATATCTCTTAAAGGCAAAAACATTATCGACCGCATATTGCACCAAGGCGCATTGTATGCAAAATACAGGACGTGTTCATTTAGACAAAAAAAAATCTTACGGAATCGCGTCTCTCGCATTCTGTTTTATATTATCTCAAAAACATAACACGAGCCTGAGACAAAATGTCGCTGCGTTTTTTTTGTCGCGCGACAAAAATACGGGTGCCAAAGTCACGGTTTACGTGTATCCGCTTTTGTTTTGTTTTTCGATGTTATATATAGGGTGGTTGGGAAATGATCGGGAGATTTCGTGGCCAGATGGGCGATGAAATGTTGCATGCCTATTGGCACATGCAGTAAGTAGGTAGGTAGTAAAGATAGACTCTATAGCTAGACTATTTCTATGTAGTCGTAGACGTGATTTGTCTGTCACAAAAGAATAGAAAACTCTTATTGTTACGATAAATAATACCAGCCTGTTACTGTCCTACTGCAGGGCAAAGGCCTATTCTCATATAGAGAAGGCACGAGCATTAATCACCATGAAACTCAAGACGGGTTGGCGATTTCAGACTTATATTAATTATAAGTCCAGGTTTCCTCACGATGTTTTCCTTCACCGATGTCAGTAATGTCCAATATAAACTTAGAAAGTAGTATATATTGTTGTATTAGTATTTTATATATTTAAGAATTATAGTGTTCACCATACAAAATAAAATAATTATTTCAAGTGCTACACAATTGTTACTGCTGTTTTGTATGGATCAGAATGTTGGGCCACAAAAAGAATGAATGAAAGGCATGCAGCTGAGATGAGAATGCTAAAGGGGATGTGTGGTGTTACGCGAATGGATAGAATAAGAAATGAGTATATAAGATTAAGTCTGAAAGTGGCGCCTGTGACAGAGAAGTCGTGTGGAAATCGGCTGTCATGGTATGGACACGTGATGCGAAGAAATGAGGATCATGTTGTGAGGAAAGTTTTGAGTATGAATGTAGAGGGTTACAAGAGTAGAGGGAGACCTAGGAAACGATGGATGGATTGTGTGAAAGTTGATATGGCTAAGAAGGAGGTGACTTCTGAGATGACGGGATATAGAGATGTATGGAAGAAGAAGACATGCTGCGCCGACCCCAAATGAAATTGGGATAAGGGCAAGAGGATGATGACACAGGTGTTACAATGGTCAACCTTTTTGGTAAAGGCGGACAATTTTTTGATGGACTTGATAGAAAAGGAGAAAACAAATGTTTGCAGTCTGTGGTGTACTATATCATTACACACAGCACATAAATATTTGAATCAATTCAGAGCAGAGCTCATCTTCAATCAAATTCTCCAAGAACCTCATCCATCATGTGCCTAGCCTTTTCTCGACTGTGTTAGGGTTGGCTTCCAGTCAGGAAGCAGCTAATTCGAAAACGACCTCAATAACCCAGTTAATGGGTAACACGATACCCTTGGTTGGACTGGTTGTCAGACTTGCGAGCTTCTGACTGCTCGTAACGAAGACTTACCTACCTACTTAATAAAACGAGAATATTTTGACAAAAAATACTGACAACGGTTTAACTATTTAACAGTAAATACAACACTGTTCTCAAATCGATTTGTCTATTCTAACTAAACACTGATCAAACAGATAGTTGATATGAGTTGAGGTATCAGATAGTTATTCCGGGTCTGGCTGTTCGTGTATGTGACTTTAAATGTTTGTAAATGCGCCCACGACACAGGAGAAATTCCTAGTGTGGGGCAATGTTTAAAAAAAAAAATATTTGTGGGTCAGGTCACCTCGTGTTATTAAAAGTTTTGTTTAACAAATCTTACAAGGACATAGGGCGTGGCAAGCTTATTATAACCATAACCGACAATTTTATCGCTGTTTTGAGAATCAAATTTAATTTATTGACACGTTAACTGTACAGTTTAAATAAATTCACCATAAATAAACTCTGGTATAGCGTTGTTTACAGTTCCATTCTTAAGGGCGTGACAATAGAAGAATTCGCATTAATGTCGCCATTATGGGGCTCAGACGATGGAAAACAAAGTTTAGTGGGACAATGCCCAAATATATCTTCAAAATAATCGTTCCAAGTCCTTATTAAGAGGTCCGGTTATAATAGCTTGACGCCTCATCTATACTCAAAATACTTATCTGTACCTAACCCTTTGATACGATATTAAATGTAAAAAAGTTCGTATGTAATGTACAGTCGAAGAATGATAAGGTGTGTTACCTTAAGTTTTATATAATTATGCTTGCAGTTATTACAAACTACGCTATGCAAAACAAAATTGCAAATGAAAAATATATTTTGAACTTTTTATTTAATTACCTTAACTGCCAGAAAACGAGACAACAGAAAATGTATTGTTTGTGTATCGGCGTTTTGGCGTTTGACGTGTTATAATGGAGGTAACTTATGAACCTACAATACAGTCTACTTATTAAACGAAAATAAAACATGAAGCAATGCTTAGGAACAAAGTTTTATGGAAAATTAAACTTGCAAAAATTGCATCAAATGACATAAAAATAAAGTATCTTGCACAGGCATTTCTTGTCTAATATTTTTAAAAGGTAATATTCTGCTGCGATTAAGTAAATTAAAGCGTTTAAAATTGCTTTTCCTATTATTGCCATCACTGTACGGTTTCGGTTGAAATGATAATCATGATGCCTAACCCTAATGATGCTACGATGAACTGACAAGTCTTAGATTTTTAGACGTATGTCATCATCTGCCTGCCTTTTCCCAGCTATGTTGGGGTCGGCTTCTAGTCGCACCGGATGCAGCTGAATACCAGTATTTTACATGGAGCGACTGCCTATCTGACCTCCACAACCCAGTTTACTGGGCAACACTTATACCACAATACCACTTGGTAAGACTGGTTGTCAGACTTGCAAGCTTCTGACTACCCATAACGACTGTCAAAGATCTAAAAATGACAGCCGGGACCAACGGCTTAACGTGCTATCCGAGGCACGGAGGAGTCTCGATATGTTACAAACGGTCACCCACCACAGCCTGACCTCAGCTAGCGCCACGAGCTCTTCATTTTTTTTTAAGACGTATGTGCCCAGAATAAATGCAATATAATAGATATATATTGCAATGGGAATATCTTATTTAAATATACATATGTATAAAATACTCACAAATAGTATGATAAAACTGAAGTTTGTTTTATTGAAATCTAATTTGCTAATCTATGGAACTAACCGGTTTTATTTTTTTAATTTGACTGCCCAATTCCTGACGAAGGCCACTTAATAACAAGCTACAAATCTTAAGATTTGGTGAAACCGCAAGGCACAGCTAGTACAATATATAGCTCAAATGTAAGCTCACATTGACTCTCTAAAGAGAGTATGAAGACCTAGAAAGTATAAATAACGCGACAGAATAGCCGCCCACTTGCCATCACTCAGTTTATGGGGTCATCCCACATAGAGCGATGACACTTTTACGATAATAGCCGAGCGTTTCCGGCTGATCGATGGCGCAGACGAGCAGGCAGCCAAGCAAGAACACCTGCAAAATTTTGGTACCCACAGATCTGAGATTTTTTACGCCAAACTAGAGCATTCTTTCTTTCTTTCACACTAGGTGCGTTTACAAACATTCAAATTCACATACACAAACAGCCAGACCCGGAACAACTACCTGTAGGCCTTACAAGTATTTGTTCCGTGCGGGAATCGAACCCACGAAGTGCAGCAGTCAATCGCTCAGCCACTGCGCCAACCTTGCCGCCATTATGGTTCATTTGTAAGGTCCTTAAAGTTGGATCTGTATGCTATAGAAAAAAATTCGTATCGTATCATCATGGTATCGAAGAAAAGAGCCTCTACATGACTTCAATCAGCCATTTTATTGAGTATCACAGAGCCAGCGTTTACTTAGCTGTACTGGCTTTGAAAATTTTTCATTAAGTCCTTCTTATTGTGCATAAAGTTTTAATAAACAAATAAAAAGAAGAAGAAAAAACAATCACCGTTCATCTGCAGAACAGCTGGTAGCATTGTGGTCTTTTGGTATTCATACCAAAACACCACAATGCTACCAGCTGTTAATGATATCTATTGATATCAATGACATCTATTAATGATCATTAAAGCCTTCAGGCTTTAATGATCATTAATAGATGTTTTCTGTTAACTGATTAAAGAGAAAAAATTAAAGATAAAATTGATCATAGAGTCCTGTAAAATAAGTTAGAGTTGAGTGTGGAATGTCAAGAAATCTAATTTTGTACACATATTTAAACACTTATACACTTAGTCAGATAAATCTTAAAGATAAGACCAGAAATAAAAGGCCTAACCATTGTCGCCTCTGATCACTACCTTCTAAGTTCGTGTGTCGTAAGTGGTGATACTGTTGTGACATTCTATTGGAATTCCATAACTACAACTAGTGAAGTATGGAGATCCAAGAGAATCCGAGGCCAGCTTAGACTGGTTTTATTGTGGCTTCCAGATTCCCAGTAGAATTAAGTTGTTTAATTAATCATGATTAAAGCAGTACATATAAGAGAACTTTAACGGGTGCAATAACACTGCTTACGCCAGTTTCTACAGAAACACCGTTTACCCGGAGACCACACGCCAGCACAATCAACAATTACAACAGAACAACGTTGGAACGAGGCACTAATACCGCCCGTCTGTGTCGCCGTTGCTATTAAACTACTTTCCCAAGTGGCGCCATCTACATTTACAGGAATTGAAACAACACTATTTAGGTACCAAATAAAACCCAGCCTAGTGTTGTTTTTAGTGCCTGTACCGTTGTCGTAATGTTAAATAGTCATTTATATACGTTTTATTATGTGTTACGGAGCAATAAAATTGAAATAACAAGTGTTTACTCAGAGTTTGTACAGATTGTAGTACTGTTGTGTCTATATTTTTTTTCAAAGTAAATTTTTTAGAGGGTGTGCCTATAAAGCCAGTAATACACATATCAGTAGCTTGCACAAGAGCCTGATTCTGATTGATGATTGTCACAATGACATGCAAGCTACTTACATAAAGTTCAGCAAGTAACTGGCAACTGTACTCCTGGCTTTAAAACAGGAAAGTATCTCACCGGTCGTACCCAAAGACTTGGGCCCGGGGGAGGGATATAGCATGGAAATTGTACAAAAAAAAATCTATTGTGATTGGTAAAAGTAGTGGTAATATTTTAGACGTCAACCTAGTTTTTTCTCGAATATTTCAAGCAGATGGTTAATAATTTAATAGAAAATAGTAAACAAGCTTCTTTGTTTAGGAGGTTTTTCAATTTGACGTTACGATTTTGTGAGGGTCATGCGTGGTTTCTTCTTCGGAGTAAGAACATAGTAGAGACCAATTATCCCATGTGCAGTTGCACCGTACGTCATCATCCTTGAGGTTATATGCTATTTAACATCCCATCGCGACTCTGAGGAGCAGGCAAAACCGCGGGGCACAGCTAGTCTTCTAGGTAAACAATTTAGGTTCCTCAGCAAGACCACTACTTCTGTTCATTTCAAACCGACTTTACAGATCTCAAATCAGGTGTGGGCGTGTTGCGAGCGAAAGGATTGTTACAAATGAATGGGTATCAGAACCTACGATTTATCTTTATCCAGCATCTTGTCTAACTGTGATCAAACTGAAAGAGTGGCCACGGAGATTCTTGCCCGTTCTTCTCCATAGGTACATACGCTTTGGAATGGGTGACTAGCTTCATTTTTCCGATTCTTTGACAATTAAAAGTACCCTTAATTGGATTATTTGAAATAAATACGTTGACTTTGATCTTTGTGGAGGTGGTCCATATTATGTAGTAGACGTGTATTTTTTAGACAAATAAAAGCTCTCCTGTATACTCCGAAGGGTTATGCAGAGATGAACCTATACCAACATTGCGCCAGTTATGTCTTAGTCCCATTTAATAACCGACTCGAGAATCGATCTCAGGTACTCCCACTCAGCGGTAGAGCTTGCGACTAGACCAACGAGACGGTATTTATTGCTTGCGAGAAAAGGTCGTTAGGTAATTTGTAACATTCTAAACCTAGCATGCCTTCTGACATGCTATCTGACAACCAGTCTGTGTGTTGCCAAGTAAATGGGTTATGGAGGTCAGAATGGCAGTCGCTGCATGTGAAATACTGGTATTCAACTGCATCCAGTTAGACTGGAAGCTGACTCCAAGCTGGTTGAGAAAAGCAGAGGATGATAATGATACTCAACTGGTCTTGTTCTCTGAAAACCAGCGCTGCAGCTCTGGGTGACAGGAGTTGCAGCATTATGCTGAGCGATGGCCGTTTTGCGCTGACAAATATACGTCATGTTGTGCGCAAATATACTTATTTTCTTTCTATGATACGAGAAGAAGATGTGACATTTGTAATTTGCTTATCATAAATCGAGATTAAGACTATATGATGAATATGAGATCTGACGAAATGTGTGCGTACTATAAGTATACTTCTGCCTAACCGTTCAGAGAATAGAGACGAGATGGTATGTTTTTTTTTTTTTTTCTATTTAAAAAAAAAATCGTTGCCCCACTCTAGAAATTTCTCCTGTATCGTGGGTGCGTTTACAAACATTTAAACTCACATACACAAACAGCCAGACCCGGAACATTTACCTGTAGGTCATACAAATATTTGTTCCGTGTGGGGATCGAACCCACAACACGCGGCGCAGCAGCCGATGGCTCAGCCACTGCGCCAACCGTGTTTTCGTATGTTGAGCTAAATGATTGCTAATTCTTCTCTCTCTAAATAATCTGATTGGTCCGAAAGTTGGATCACTCAAAAATACTGGTTTTTAATTTTGGTAATTTTACTGACGGACTAATATATTTTTACCTAGGACACATCCCTATTGTACGACTACAATAAAATCTTATCTAGACCCTTTGCAGCGTTACAACTAGGCAAAAGAGTGTTTTAGATGAGATGATAGATACCTTATACAGTTTAAATATCCATTAAGGAGGGATTTCGGGTACTTTCATCCCTTCAAGTTCAATAGAGAATGAAAGTTTGAATGAAAACCCACCAGTTTCGAAGTTAGGATTTTTAAATCTTGTGTTTATGCTAATGATCCTTCATTTTCAAAGTACAAATCACAAAGTTCATGATAAACTAGATTTAATTTATATGTAAATCATAAAGATTGTAATTATTTGATTTTTCAAAACTTTTCTTAGAAGAAGGTGGAGGGGATGTTAAAGTTCAAAGGGAAAACGTACATCCACGCGGAAAAAGTCACGGGTGAAGTGATAGTGCAAAAATAAAGGTAATTTTCGTATGTATTTGTGTAAACAATCTCTTAAAAAGAAACATGTTATTTATTTATTTAAGGAAAAACAAACAGCAGCACAATAAGATATAGAAATATTATCTTAAATATACATTTTAACCAATTCTGCTACCCACTACGTTCTCCACAGATTACAATTAAAAAGAATTTAAAACTAGCTAGTAACAGAAGTACAAAATCTATAGAACTAAATGTTATAAATAAATAATAAATAAATAATGCTGGACAATCCACACAGCATCATCTAGCCCTAAGCCAAACAGAGCTTGTGTTATGGGTACTAGATGACTGATATACTTAATACAATACATTACATAGATAGATATGTTTTATTATACATAGCAAATACCCAGAAAACCCGGAACAAATATTTGTAGATCGTACAAACATTTGTCCCAAGGCGGGAATCAAACCCGCAACCTCCTGCGTCGCAGGCGGACCTTCGCCCGCCGCGCCACATCGGTCGTCAAAACGATGTTACAATGTTACGGCATATTCGTTTTTATGTTTATCTTGTTGCATCACCATTAAGGGCTGTTTTCATTTAACTATCTTTACGGTCCATGTCACATAGTAACAGAAACTTCTCGAAGATTGCGCTGCCTTTGTGAAACTTTTGTGAACCTTCATAATATATATAAAAAATAAAGCAAGCGTATGTCGGTGTGTCTTCGCGTCGTCCAGTTTACGGCCGCTAGGAATATTACGACTATGTAAAATAACGTTTTACTGTGCACCGTACGGAGGTTATGCGTGTGCGCAAGCCATAGATTAAGTGAGGTTTACAGAGGTGGTGTGTGAATTGTTGGGAAGAAAATAAAGTTAAATTTAAGTTGCTCAGGTCGATATTATCTTTTGGATCACCTTAAAGCAGGCTGACCCTGGAAATGGATGACCAAATTTTCTCATTAACGGTAGGATTTATTTTACAATTTTCTAACATTTAGAATGCACAACCTAAACGTGTAATTAATTTCAAGAAATAAATTATTTGACTGTGACTTTGAAACAACTACGTGATCATCTGCCAAGCCTATACGCAATAAGGATGATGATTATAAAATCATTGTTTGTCCATTAGGTAGATTATACCTTTAATACAAACTATTGGAAGCGTATCTTTATTTTTTTACGTAATCAAAAAATTGATATATTAAATTAAAATGTGTTAGTATCATCAGTGTCAGTATGAAAAATAAACAGGCGTGACGTCACGCCCGTGTAAGTTATACGTAGGTATCCCCCACTTGAATGCGTTGTACGCGGTATTTTTGTTAATAGGTATGAAAAAGCTAAACATACGTGTCTAATATTTTTTCATGATCTGACTGACGGACTTAATTAATTCCTTTTTTAAACAGTCGTCTTCCCTATATTGTTGGGGGTTATCTTCCAGTGTAACCGTTTGCAGTTGAATTCCACAGTTTTATATGAAAGGACTGCCCAACTGATTTTTATAAGCCAGTAACTGGGAAACACCAATGGTTAGACTGGAACTTAAAACAACTAAGTATAAACCTGAAATCGCTTCAAAAAAATTAAAGGAAACAATTTTCGACTGAAAATATAAAATAATCGACATGTCACATCTGAATAATTTAAAACACTATTCTAAATATCACATATCTCGGACGAGTCCAGTGCAAGTCCGGTCAAAGCTGTATAAAGTGCAGAATGTTGGCAAAAACTGTGCTTTGCTTAGGAGGTGTCCTTAGTGCGGAGTCGGACGAACAATGGATGTTGTAAAGTCCAGGAAATATTAGATCTTGTATTTTGTCATGTGTATTGAATGATTGCATTCCGGGTTTGATGGGCAGAAGCTGGAGAATAAGCGTTAAGGAAAAGTGTAAGTTACCTTTGCTACTTAGTTTTAAGGACATTTGAAGACGTAACGGTAGACATTATGAGCCTGAAATAATAACAATAACACCAGCCTTTTACTGCCCAATGACAATGCTAAGGCCTCTTCACATACAGATAGGCCTCGCCTTGATCACCACGCTTCCTCAATATGCTTTGGCGATTGATGGTCGAGTTTTAAGCTCTCGCATCTCATACGCGAGATTGTGGGTTCAAATCCGGGCAGTTACCTATGTGACCTTTTCAATTCATACGTATTTTTTAAGTTTATCTTAAACGTCACTGACGTCGGTGAAGATGACATCATCGAGGACATGTGGCTTCTGCCAACCCGTACTGGACCTGTGAGGTAGTCTACGGTCCCGCTCCCAGAGAGAGGCCTGTGCCCGAGTAGAGGGAACGATATTGGCTGAACATGCCAATATTACTTTTCACACCACGTCCCGCAATGTCAAATCATATCATTATTGATGCTGTGTGGATTGTACAGTATTATTTATTTACATGGCTTGCAAGTTAACCCAGACTCAGTCCCTACAGACCTATGGTCTATCCAGGCAATAAAATAACATTATATGTACGTAGCTCGCTAGTCGACAATGTATTTCGAATTAGGAAGCTCAACTAAAAGTTTGTATAAAATCTTTAAGGTATCGAAAAGAACTCAAATGAAAATCGAATTGTTTATTTATCTCCCAAAACGCGTGAAAATAAGAGTATTCTCCTAGGGATAGAAGCGGTTTTGTCTTAGGGTAGCATGCATCCCTCGCTGCATTCAGGATTTTAGTCTATTTCAATATGGCACCCGTGACATAAGACACTGTTTTATCCCCTTGGTGCATATATATATGCCTATATATAGATATATATAAAAATGAATCCCGATTTCCCTTGGTCACGGCATCACGCGTGAACAGCTGGACCAATTTCGCTGATGCTTTTTTGTTGTGTTTGTTATTATAAGGAGAAGGTTCTTACGGAAAGAAAAAATAAGACAATTGCGCAGAAAATTGGAAAATTTCAGAAAACTTAACGACTATTTTACCATCGTGCGTTTGACAGTTAGCGCGTTTGAAGAATATGAATTTTAACTGTGGGTAACACCGCGGGGCGTAGCTAGTCTACTATAATTATCGTTAAAATTAGCTCCGTTTTCAATTAAAATTCATTTATTAAAATTAAGCTGTGCAACATCACTTTTTCAACGTCAAAATGTTTACATAAGACAGTCCAGTAAAACGCCCACCCTTCACCACTTCGTAGTGTCATTGCTGGGAAGAGGAAGTGGCGGAACAAACTCCCCATCAACACGCCGGATAATTTCGTATACTACAGTCACATATAACACTGTTTTTTTTCAAAACACACGAGCTACACCGCTTTTCTACAAGCCCAACACCTTTTCATAACGAATTGTTCGAGTTTGAATGCCTCTTGAGACCAGCTTGTGTTCATGTACTAATGAATTTAATTATAGTTCAGGAAATACATGCAAATCTCCTTCACAGCGGGTATTTACTACAATATTCCACTTCAGTTGTTTATGATTTTAATACCTTTGCAAGACTTAAAGGTAATTCGAGTTAGTGTTACTCACAAAGTTGTGTTTACTTAGAAAAAGAATATTCCTGACTTCGAAATTAGTTTGTGGATGCTACGGAGCAAGAGGCTGTGTTATATTACAGTTTACTTTTTATCTTTCTTTATCCTTCGTTGGTTTTAATATTGGTTCGTTTGACAGCAACGATTTTGTGTACTAGTAATTTGCTAATGAAGTCCGACCGAATTTCGTTTTCGTCTTTCGGATATTTTAGGCGGCAGTGTTATTCTGTTCTTTTTAAAAAAACGTTGCCCCACTCTAAGAATTAATTCTGTATCATGGACGCGTTTAAAACATTTAAACGCTAAACAGCCATTCAAAACATTCATTTTCAGCCAAAAACATTGCGTACTTACCGAAATAAATTAAGTTCCGGTAAATCATAACTTAATAAGTAAAAGCACGATAAGTGAGAAAGTGTATACTTGCTTTAACTGCACGTAACATTAGATTTACATTTATAATTATGCCACCTTGCAGACAATTTTAAGTAAATTTTCGTGAGGATTTAAGGTATAAAAACTGAATTCAATGAAAAGATCAACAATGTCTATATTTTATCAAAACTAAACTTTTCTTTTCGGTATTCGGTCTTATAAAAATCATTTTCAGTCAGACTCTGGCTGATAATGATCAAAATCTATTGACACCTCTTAATTTCATTATTAATTCTCGTCTAAAGACTATAAACACTATAAGTGTTTCACTATAATAATGCTTTAGAGGTTTTCTAACACGTTCTTAGAACCACTTCATATGGTTTCTTTAATTGCCTGGCAAAGTGGCAATCAGCCAACACCAGTGACAAACAGGAAAATCAATTAATTTTACTTTTTGAAGCAGAAACAGCCATAACGGTTCAATTCTAAATCGCAGTCTGACACTTTCCAGACTACACCATCGGCATCTATCATAGTAAGATCACAAAACAAAAGCAGACCGAGGTCATCGAACCACAAGTGTCATTAATGATGAGTTCTCGCCGCCAACTAAAGCGGGGCGTTGGGCGAACCGACACGCCTTTTAGTTGAGCCAAACACGCTCCACAAACATATTGGACAAATGTTTGTCCAACGGCCGGTACAAATTTGTGTGTCGGAACTATCGCCCTGTTGACGTTGTGGGAAAATCTTTGATGGATCGTACGTGCGGTGTTATCAGGTCAGCCTTGTGGTGGTGGGATCAAAGTGGTGGTGTGGACATAACACTAGAGGGTTATGGTGACAGAACAGAGATATGTGAGTACAACGGAGAACGAGGATGTACAGCCGGTTGAACATGACACGAATTGTAGGTCAAACGATGTATTCTCTGATGGCACTCTGAATATCGATACATAATATCATAGGGGGATCAGAAAAAAATTGCAATGAAGAGAGACTAGAGGAGCATGTGAATTGAATTGCTAGTCTTTTTTTTTCTCTTCATAATCTGTTCTCATATTTTTTCTAAAAAAAAAATTGTAACTGAACTTATGTCAAATTAAGGCAATTGACAATGGAGCTTGACAAGTTTTGGTTTTATTCGTTCATTTTGATAAATTTATATGCAAGAATATAGGTAGGCTAACATACGAGTAAGTTCTTTGACGACCGATGTGGCGCGGCGGGCGAAGGTCCGCCTGCGACGCAAGAGGTTGCGGGTTCGATTCCCGCCTTGGGGTATAAATGTTTGTACGATCTACAAATATTTGTTCCGGGTGTTCTGGGTATTTTCTATGTATAATAAAAATATCTATCTATGTAATGTATTGTATTAAGTATATCAGTCGTCGAGTACCCATAACACAAGCTCTGCTTAGCTTGGGGCTAGATGATGCTGTGTGGATTGTCCAGCATTATTTATTATTATTATTTTATTTATTATTCTAAAGATATGGGTTTCGCTATATTCGGCATTTCAGCCGTAAAAATGATTACTTTTTACATATTGGTTATGGCATGCATACAATTATTCATTAAATAAATACTATTAATAAATTCAATTTGCTTTTTATGTTACAAATGATACATTTCCTAGTTGCAATACCTCTCACTAATTTTACTATTATTATTTGCCAAGCCTTTTCCCATCTGTACTCAGGTCGGTTTCTAGTCTAACCACTACTCAACCTAAGGTAACAAAATCAAACACCACACTATTCTGTACCTACAGAATCACGGTAAATGCCTCAGAAATCACGGCGAAACATGAAAAAAAAATACTCAGAGAATGCAAAACCTTCTTTCACGAAGTCGGATAAAAAAACTCACAGAACTGAGAATCAGCCAATGCGATTACACTGTTCTAATAATTACCTTCATATTAGGAAGAGCAAACACTCATCAAAGGTCATTCACATGACAAGCTCGTGAACAGTCAAGCTCGTTTGAATAATCTCACCAATAGACAGACAGCCATGGAGACAGGCGCCACACAACAAACCATTTCATTACAATCTTAATGGCATAATGGGAACTCAATACATTGCAATTAATTTTCACTAACACGAACCCTTTTAATGTCTCCCCATTGAAAAACCAACCATAACATTTGGAAGACAGAGTTGAGTTTTGTTTGAGAGATGTCGTTTTAAAGATGGGTTTTTGAGCAGCCAGGGTAAACACACTACCGTGATACTTAATGCTGAGTAAATAGTGTATGTTTATACTGGGCTACTGCTCCTAATGTGGTCGCTACCTTAACAAGACAGATTTGTTTTTCGATGCTATTGGCTTTGTAGACCGTGGAGTTTGGTTAGCAGATCTTTATGTGCTCTTAAATGATGGCTGCTTTTGTTTTTTTATGCTTTTTAATATTTTGATGACGGAGATTTGTGGGTTAAATTGAAATTTCCACATTATTTTAAAAGTATGGCAAAGTATTTTTTGGTTCTTAGTATATGAATTTTGCAATAGCCTAGCAACCCCTTTATGGCAGTCACGTTATTAAAACTTGATGCTCCTGTAAAAAAACTGTATAAAGGCGGACTTACTCGTAATGTCTTAGGCAGTTTCTACCAGTCTACCTCCGTCCTGGTAGAAAAAAATATGTCAAAACTGCTTGTGAGTAAAATACAAGTATAAATACATGTCGGAAACACATGGAACACCTCATCGTCCGGATGATCAGACATGGTGGAAAACCGAAATGATAGACACAACGCTTATTATCATCCACTAAGGTTACAATTATGATATTATTGATATTGATATTTACAATAATGTAGCAATATCACTTGATTAGGTAGGTGGAATCGGATTACAATACGGAAACGAGGTGAGCTCGATACAGGATGGCAGAATAAACTCTCGCAACCGTTTCTCGATCCAAAAGTCCAATCCAACGTTCCAACATTTTCGTTCCACCACTTAAAAAGTGAAACAGCCATGTCTCCCATGGCAACCGCCAATTCAGTGTTGCCAACAACTCAGTGCTGCCGACTTCACCCAAGTAGGTTCACTACTTGACTTTACCGATAAGTAGAAAGCAGACAATGTTCAACAATCATAGATTCCACCGACATACATATATTTAAAAACAAAAAGTCCTCCCCTCATCACAATAACATAGAGACTTTAGACATAATTTGTAAAATGTGGGTGTAATATACACCTCTGCCTAACTCTTCTGGAAATACACACGTGATGTTAGGCTGTACTCTTCGAAGAGGACAAAAGTTTATCCGTGTATTTAATTCTAGATATGGTTCTTCCTACGCTTCACTTAGACAAAACTAATTGCAATTTACTTCGTTTAAATTCATACATCTACTCATACACGTACGCCGGTTGCTAGTACTACGTACCTGGCCTTTTTGAATAACATCACCAATGAGGTTTGAATATGTCTTTCTAGGGTGTCCGCTCCCGGTGTTACCGCTTTATATTAGTCTAGTTATGACAAAGGGTTTATCTCATAACATGCCATTAACTTAGTTAATATCCATGGAGGTTCGAAGGCTTCACAGTACTAATACGAACACGTCCATCCAGGATTCCTATAGAAGACTCTATCAATAAATCATTACACTCAAATCGATACAAATGAAATTAATACACCGTTTAACCGATACCGAATGAAAATCGATAACTTTCGCCGAGGGCACGCTTTGATAGAAGCGAACAAATATCGGCCGTGCCCAAATATAATGCAATAAATATAATTTATAATGTTTATACGGAGTTATCTCGAGCTACGATCGCGGAGACGCCCGACTTCGACCGATCGTCCGACTCGGCACAGAGTAGTGCGTGGATGCAGAGACGACGGTTAATTCAATTGCTGTACGCAACTTGTGGTATATTAATAATTTTATATTTATTTATTTAACACGTTATACGCCAAGTGACCGACAAACAATACATGTTCTATTGTGTTTCGTTTTCGGGCAGTTAAGGTGTTAATATTTTTGTATAATCAGTAAGTCTTGACTCAATTAATGAAGGGAAAAATTGCTGTATCAGCTGATCTTCCACCATATAAGATGTAAGGGGTGATAAACTGTTCCTGCTCCACGATCTACTAATCTTCTTGAAATGAATAAAGTTAAATAACGTGGAAGGAGTCATAAGTATAATAATAATGTTAACTGGCACTCGTATGATTAGGTTAATTATTATAAAAACAGCGTCAAACAGTGTCTGTTTGACATTAGCGCTGAAATTAACCTTTTTGACAGCCTTACAATACATATATTAATAAATCGACTATATTTTTTTCATTTTTGCTTTGGTGTATCGTGACAAACAAATGTTGTTTCCTTTCTTTATTTCTAAATATTCAAGTCGTCAAAAATAGTTGCCCAAACTAATTAAGCGTTTTAACTGACCTGCAATTAATAGCTTCGCTTGCTATTCCTATGATGCCCAGACGCCAGCACATCAAGCTACCAGAATGTGTGAAGTTTCACCAATTAAACATAAATTTTACACTTTTGTATTAAAGTTGAAAATCTATCATAAAATTTGACAGTTAGCCAGACTGACAGTTATTTCAAAGTTTTCACTTCTGTCGGCAGTCCCAATGACAGCCGATTTTTTTTAAACCGCAACATTGTCTTATCACATAATTCCTCAAATTCAATAAATAAATCTCCATAATATCTACTAACATACCTCCCATTCATCATAGCACGTGACACTACTCTGTGCAAACTATAAAAGAAATAAAATCGTTACGTGTTACATATGACCTGGGCAGACCGAGTCAGGTTGTACAAATATATCTTCAATCGTACTTAAAGAAATTCATAATTAAATAAACTAATTTATGGACATGCCTGCCTCTTGGGCGACTGCCCAACTAATGCATATTATTTGATAATTATTGCATCGTATTAAATTACAAGACATCGATATATTAATATTGTTTGTAGTATTAATTTTGTCGGTTTGTGTGTTTTAGGTTTTAGGTTTTATTGGGTTTATTTTTAAGGAAGGAGTTTTTTTAGTTTGGAATTTTCATTTAACTGTCTAAGATCCGGAAGACATTCTTTATTTAAATAAGAACTTTTGTATACCGATAAAACAAGGTGAATGGAAACTTTGAAGGGGGTTTTCACGTTAGCCCCATATTATCTGTTATTACTTACTTTTTATTGGTGAAGTTCTTCAGATAGGTCAGGTGCGTAGTACTCGTAACTAGCGTGCGTGCGTTTATTTATTTATTTTAAGGATCAAATATTACAAAATTATAACCTATACAGTATACACTATCCTGTAATGCACACTCAATTACAGGTAACCACAGCTTACACATTGTCAAGTATACGGTTTATGACCAGATGTATGAATGTAAACGAAGCAAAAGGAGTATGTAAGGGTCGTAGCAGGTGGTGTTAAAATCAAATCAAATCAATCTTTATTGTGGACTATAGGTATGCATCATAAATGTTCTGTTGTTTCTGTCTGCACCCATGGAAAAGAGGCGTGAGTTTATGTACTTTTTAGTGTAAATTGAGTCCTATGTATTAAAAAATATTTTAATAGCATGAAAATCCTCTTCAAAGCTATTTTTTATTTCAGCCTGTTCTACAGTACTTAATGGATCCACCATATAACTATTACCTATGTATAAAGTGTTTTCAACACCTGACGCAAAAAGAGGGGTTTTTAAGTTTAACGCATGTATCTGTGTGCCTGTGGCATCATAGCTCCCAAACGAATGGACCGGTTTTGATGCGGTTGTTTTAATATCTAAGTTGTATGTTAAAAAAAGAGATATACTTGCAAGCAAACCCACAACTACCAGCTAGTCTCGGACTTATTCGCAATAATCTGCAAAGACAAGTCGCGGAAGCCCTAGCCCCGGTTATGAAATGGTATTATTTATTAATTTTTCATACTTATGGTCAGTATCTTGGCACGATGTAGCACGGGGCTCGAATGTCGCTCGTATTTATATGAAATATTGTATTGAGAACACGGTGCTATCTCGACCTTTTATCATTTATTTATTTCTTGTACCCTTTACTTAATTAATTTGCGTAGGTATTGGTTATAATGCTGGTGACAAAGTTGAAACGGATCTCTGTGTCTGCGAAGTTTTCATTTGTTTTTTGTAAGTTGGGTTTTTCATTGAGTTTTGCACGGGTGTTACGATTGCTTAATTAGACAGTATAGAACGATAATAAATATATTAATATCAGTATTTTTAAAGAACTGTCTTACACGTTATAAAAAAAAACAAACTAGATATGGTCAGTGTTTCCTATACGTACAACCACCCTATGAATAAAAACTGAAACAAACTCAGAGGTTACTGTTACTGTCAGGGTAAACCCCAGCAGTGTTGTATCTGAAATCGCCTTTTGTCGCAAGCACCTCGTAGACATGAGTGGACCTGTCCAGTTAGTGCACATAATAATGTGTCAGTAACCGTGTAGCTTAACTCAGAACTTAAGGAGCTCAACGATTGGATAAATAAATAAAAAAAAAGGTTATTTGGGAAGACCGCAGAACAACAGGACACTGTTTACGACCAGGTTTGGCTTTTAAACAATTCTTCTTCCAACCAACCTTGGCCTTGATAACGAGAACTAGATAAGAACAAAACACAAACGACAAATTAAGGTACACTTTATTATGAAAAATGTCTTAACCAATAAAATGGAATGCAAGATTACATTTTCTCAAGATATAAAGGTCAAGATAGTGATATGAAAATAAATTTAATTAACCCTAAAACGTCAAAAACGAAAGGTTCCGAGAAACGCGCGGACACCCGAATCGAGCAGCGCCATCGATTATAAAATCGGATAAATTGAAACAATCGTTTATCGCGACGAATATAATGTTACATCCGTTCGAATGGATTCTCTCGATTGTAATCGATTCCCGAGCGTTGTTGTGTTATTATTATTGATATTCGTGTTAACACGATCTAAAATAATCGATATCTCGGTGTCCCGATCTTTAGTGACGTGTGGTTTGGATCGAGAACGTTTTTTATGAATTGGTTTTTGGCTTTGTCTTTTATTGTTAGATGATTTGTGGTACTGTCGGAAATACTTTTTTGTTTTTTGATTCCATACTGATCTATTTAGTATCTGTTAACTATAAAGAGCCGTACATTTTCATCATTCTTTTAACACCGAGTTGGATATAACCTTTACCTACCTAACCTTTACCTTTTTGTCCCTAATACTTATCCGCTCTGATCGCTGAGGTTAGTGCAAAATGTATTTAAAGTTAAATGAGCCTGAGAACAAGTTATCTTTAAGGTTGTACACAATTAGACTAAGATCTTATTAAAAAAAATTTGAAATATATTTATAAGGTATTTTACTACCATACTACACACGCAGCATTATGCTGAGCAAAGGCAGTTTTCTCCATTTGTTTTATTATACCTATATTTCTTTCATGTTCCGTGCCTATGAAAGCACGCTAAGCCGTTGGTCCCGGCTGTTATTTGTAGATCTTTGACAGTCGTTACGGGTAGTCAGAAGCCCGAAAGCCTGACAACCAGTCTTACCAAGGGGTATCGTGTTGCCCAGTAACTGGGTTGTGGAGGTCAGATTTAAAATGCTGGTATTTAGGAGCATCCGGTTACACTAGAAGCCGACCCCAACATAGTTGGGAAAAGGCTAAGCAGATGATGATTTATTTCATGTTTTATGCGTCATTTTGAGCAGAAATACTTTTTCTTTTTATTCTTTCTAACTTTTATCTGTGTCCTGCAATCGATTTCATTTCGGTCGGTTCAACGTCCACATAACCGTAATCAAGCTAAGCTACTAATTAAACCAACAATACGTCCAATACAACCATTACTATACATGAGACTTTCCTCATAAATGTCAAAAAGATGGCTTCACTCATAGAGGCTTATGACAGTAATAAAAAATATAAAACGTCGTCTGTTGCCAAGTATGAAACAACTATTAAGTGACATTGTATCCATAAGATGTGTCCAGTATCTCACAATCCCATGTATTTCCAGCTACACTGTAAAGCGTTAAAGGTTTCGGAGTATCTCGATTCCCAGATATCGCTTCCATAGACACAAGAACACAGAACCAATCCCGTTCGATACGATCACATCACCTCTTTGGTTTCCTTTCATGGTACCTTTCTTAAGTCTTTCTAATCAAAAGTCCTTTAACAGTCAGGTAAAATGGACCCCACACTTTCAGATTCCACAAAACGGTCATTATTATTGTGTAAAAGGGGAACCCGTTAGTTTTAAGACCGTGCCATTACTAAAGCATCGTATTGTCTTCCCTAGGAAACAATAATTTTCGAAATATAGTAACGTATCAAATACCTTTTCGAGTAACATCATTTAAAATGGAATTGACTTTACGATCCATCTAGAACCTTTATGCCTCTGCCCACCCGGTGCGGTTTGTTTCCAGTTGGTCCAAAATAGGATTTATGTGGATATTTTTTTGACAATTTTATTTCTTAGACTTGTTGGTCCGAACACAGGTGTCGAATCAAATCAAATCAAATCAAATCAATCTTTATTGTGGACTATAGGTATGCATCATAAATACAGGTCTTAAATAATTAAAATAAGTTCAGCTATGTCCTGCCGTTGAGGCATACAATAATAAAATAAAAATCAGATGTTAGAACACAATTACTCATATTAGTCTCGATACATTATTAAAATATTCAAATTAAAAATAATACAAATTAAAAACAAATATATATCTTATTAATTCAAGAGATCAATTTATACACTTAAATGTCATGCTACATATTAAAATCTGTTTATATATATAATTATGAAATTTTATTATAATTTTTCTGTTAAGAATTCAGTTACACTGTAGTAGGTCGACCTACCAATCTTCCAGGTATCTTTTGTTTGAGCCACCATTACCTTTACAAGATATATTAGAAACAACTGAAGGGGCCGTAGTCCTTATCTTTTTGAACCAATTTCACTATGGGAGCAGCTTAAAAAGAAACTTGTAAAAATTTTGGGTGAAACGTGCAGTAGACTAAGCAGCCTCTACCTTACTAAGTTTGGTGACACTACCAGCTCACTTCATCGCTCACCCAAGTTTCCACGAGGAAATTCAAACAACACTGCTGTTCTCCAAATTTTGTCAATTCATTTGAACACAACTGTTGTGCTTTACATCTGATTTATTTTTCAAAAACTTTAAATCAAAGTGGAAACACATTTCAGATCAACTGGGAACCGCCCTCCCAAGACGTGTAAGTTGAACATAACATGGACGATAAAAACGATAATTATTAAATGTACGCCATATTTAGTTATTGCAAACATGATAGCCCCAATAAAATTATTAATCATTATTTAACTGTAAATTATCTGCAAGTGTTAATTGTTCGCCATTCGCATTTACAGGTTAAATGCCTTTTTGGAGGCTATTAAGGGTCAGCGCAGACGGAACAGCATACTTCACGAGCATTTTGACCGGCATTTTAAATGGGGCGACTTCGTAACTGACCTCCACAATCCAGTTACTGGGTCACTTGATATCCCTTGGTAAGACCGGTGCTCGACTTATCAGGATACTGACTATCCATTACGAGAGTAAAAGACATGGAATAGAGGGGACTAGGGGCACGTGGGCATCTCGCTGTGTTATAAACCGACGTCGGCAGGCGTAACTTGACGTTTTCTAGAATTTTCTAGAAATCTTTTGTTGAATTTTCTAACAATTCCAACAGTTTAGGGAGAAGATGTTAGTTTTCACAATTGGTAACTTTTAGATTAACGGTATGAGGAACTCTTAAAAAGCTACAAAAGCATGTGTGGAACCTATTAGAGGGAAAAATATATATTTCTGTCTTGCAGTACTGTTTTAGTACAATGCTCATTTTGAATAACTGTCATAATATTTCACAAGATTTATTGAGGAAGTAAGTCAGATAAAAACGCCGTGAAATAGCTCTTAGAGCTCTCTCAAGAACTCATATTTATTTTCTAGTACATTTGTTTTTACAAACACTTTTACACGTCAAACAAGTAAAATTATATATTTTTAAAGTAGTGGGTTTGATGTTTTCCTCTAAGACTACATTAGGCCTAGCACGATTTTCTTACGAGAAATTTACTGACAGCAAACGTCAACAAGATTGAAATAGCGACTCTTTGACATTACGTACCGGAAACTATAACAAATTTCGTTTGACGGTAGTTAATCAACCGCAAACGTCAAATTACCTAGTTAGGTAATTTGACGTTTTCAGTTGATAAACTTCTCGCAAGAAGTTCGTGATATGTGATGGAGAGTAACAAAGTTCATTTCACTCTCTTTACAGCATACTCGAGCATGCTCGAGCAGTGCGTCTCAGTGTGCGCTCATCCTTATGTAAACAGCTTTTAAGATTTAAGGGAATTTCCACACAATCTCTCGTATTTTCTTAAATAAATTGTAATTGGATGTTTGTGTACGGTCAAAGGTTAAAACTGTATAAAACGTAATGTTTACAGCTTTCGATTACTCTCAGAGAGTTATTGAGACATTTCAGTGTTTTCTCTGTCATTCCTGTCATAATTAAGAGGGTTATTTGAAGACAATATAAACCTTTCTAGTGGATGCTCATAATTTATTTGTACACTTTAATAAATTAAACGAAACATTACAATATACTTTTTATATCTAATCGAATTTTAATGAATAATAAACCTCAAACGGCGAAAATACAACCACCTAATCGTGAAGCTTTTGGTCTACTTTTCACGTGACTAGAGGGCTGGCCTTTTTTTGGCCAATTAATCAGCATTGCCATTCAAAGTGGCAATGCTGCCAGCCTTTTGGGCACTTCTTTCGTTGACAGTGATGCGGATGAATTTTTCGATGCCCTGTGATTATTTATTTAATTTTATTTCTTTATGTACTCGTATTAATAGTTGTATCTTTTTAAAGAAATAAAAAAAATGATTTAAATGAATTAAACAGGGTAACATTTAATTCGTCACCGGTGTTTCAAGAGGCAAAAGAACTATAACTATGAGACCAACCCTGGAACCTCTATATTTTGTTGAGTTATACGAATAAGTGTATAGAACTGTTGTTTTATAATTTCATGACTTTCATTACATGATTTTTGACGACCAATGTGGCGCGGCGGGCGATGGTCCGCCTGCGACGCAGGAGGTTCGATTCCCGCCCTGGGACTAATGTTTGTACGATCTACAAATATTTGTTTCACGTGTTCTGGGTATTTGCTATGTATAATAAAAAATATCTATCTATGTAATGTATTGCATTAAGTATATCAGTCATCTAGTACCCATAACTCAAGGTCTGCTTAGTTTGGGTCTGGATGATGCTGTGTGGATTGTCCAGCATTATTTATTTATTTATATTTCATAGTTGACCCCAGAGTAAAAGTAGTTAATATTCATGAGTGCTTTCACCTCCTGAAAGATGGCTACAGAATAAAACTCTACCTGTTTGTGGATTGAAAGTTCTAGGATTATCATCATTATCTGCATAGCCTTCTCCCAACTTTGCTGGGATCGGCTTCCAGTGTAACCGGATGGAGCTGAATACCAGTATTGTACATGGAGCAGTTACTGGGCAACACGATAACCCTTTGTTAGACTGGTAGTCAGACTTTCGGGGTTCTGACTACTCGTAACAACTGTCAAAGATCTACAAATGACAGCCGGCTTAACGTGCTTTCCGAGACACGTTAAGTTATATTATAAGTTCTAAGGTGATATTTCTAAACTTGAATATCCAACTATTGATTCCCTTTTTCAATGGTGTACTGCTTTACAAACATAAGTTTACCGAGCTCTATCTTAGTAAAAGAAATAATGCAGCATCAAGTACACGTATGCAAATTAACCATCTCAGTGTAACCGAGTGTTAAGACCTTAAGATAGATAACTTTCCCGTTTCATCCGTAAAGTATGTGGGTTCGATTCCCAGGCGCGGACAGTGGTGTCAAAGGTGGGTGTGCGTAAAAATGGTCGGTCGATAGCGGTGACACCTGCGCGGGCGCAGAGCGTGCGTGCGGTCGACAAGGATGGGATTATGTGCGGATGGGGCAAGAATCCTTTGTTTTAAGGTTTTTATTATGGAATTTGATGCTTTAGTACCTAAATAGAAGTAAACCAGTAATGTGTGATATTGGTGTTTTTTTATAGATTAGGATGAAGTAGAATAGGTGAAGGGGGACTTCGCCATGCAGTGGGACAACAGCTTAGATTAGGGCGCGTAGTATACATTTGTAACCTACCGTACACGGACCGATTTTACAAAAATTTGTAAAATTTTCACGTTTGCATTATTTTTCTATTGCATTTAATAATAGTTAAGCTCTCTGTTAAAATATGATCATGGAGACGAATGATCTTTACATCAATATGTCTATCTTAGACTACCTTATATCAGCTGCCGTTATAATATTAGTTGACAGCCATCCCAGAAAACATGATGGAGCATGATCGAAGTAGCACAATCTTACACTAGACTGCACGATGCAAAGAACACGTTGTGAGGAAAGTTTTGAGCATGAATGTGGAGACTTATAATAGTACAGGGAGACCAATGACGATGGAAACCTATCCATCATGAAATAAATATGGATAGAAAGGGCTGAATATTGAAGTAACGGCAAAGAAGAGATGTGTGGAAGAAAGAAAGAAATAAAAAAATGCGTATATTTATTCGCACTAGATCAAAATATATATACCTTTAAACAAAAATCAGATTGTAATGTCCAGAGGGCCTCAGCTCAGCATAGTGTCAGATAACAACACAGGGTGTATTATCTGACGCTGATTTTGTTGCAACCCACGAGTGTCAGGAAAGTGTGAAAAACACACAGGAAAGTGTGTGTCTGTTATAATAAATTTATTGACGACACGGTTGGCGCAGTGGCTGAGGGATTGGCTGCTGCGCTGCGTGTGGTGGATTCGATTCTCGTACGGAACAAATATTTGTATGGCCTACAGGTAGTTGGTCTGGGTCTGGGTGTTTGTGTATGTGTGTTTAAATGTTTGTATACGCACCCACGATACAGGAGAAATTCTTAGTGTGAGGCAACGCTTTTAAAAGATTCAATCATATGTGATAATTTAGGAAAGCTCATGACATGCTAAATTGGGGTAAGGGCAGGAGGATGATGATTACTGCACGATGCAAAGCTCCTTCCTGCTCCACTCCCGTTGACCACCCTCCCAAAGTGTAAAGGTGAGTCGCGTTTCGTCCACGATAAATGCCGTCGGTCAGCAGCGGCGCGCGCGCAATGCATCACTGCGCATAACAAATGTCGCCCTTACGCTGAACATTTGCGAGACGACACGTTAGCGGGTGACTGATGATCGCAAGTAATTGTCGTGTGGAGTAACCCTAATGTTGGGCTGAACATTCTTATAGAGATGGTGGTTTTTATGGTCATTTGTTAAAGAGTTTCATTTAGTAATTCAGTACTAAGACTTGTTGTTTCATGTGTAATCTATTTTTGTTAAATGTAATAGGTAACTATTTTTATCGTTTTCGGAAAGCAGATACCGAGATGTGGGGTGCTACGACAGAAAACCTCCTCGAGTGCCCGCAGGCTGTAGTTCCCTTGCGGACAAGTCCGGAGTGAAGGCCAGTCTGTGGGACGGTGCACCCTGGGAGGCGGCTAACGACTCCCCTTGGGCACTCTTGCCTAAGGGGTTTCGATGTCCGCCTGCGAATATTCTGTCCGAAGGTACACTTCAACGCGTGTCCCTCTGCAATTGCAGAGGGCACAGCGGCGAAGTAAGAGCGGGCTCGGCGTGCACTTACCCTGCCACCGGGCAGGCAAAAGGAAGACTTGCTCCTCCTTCTGCCACCGTTAGTCTCGTAGCCCCAGAGATTGTCCAAGGTCATGTTTCTGACTTTCGATGGGGGTCGAGGGTCTTGGCTTAACCGCCCGGGCCGCGAGGAAGACAACCTCTATAAAAAATCACCCCAAACCTCCAAGCGGCGGCGCACCGTGAGGGAGGTTGCTAGCTTGACTAATGGGTAGCTAAATTAGTCTCTAGTGCGGACCACTATTTTGAGCAGGTACACAAAGTTTTTACTCGTGGGAACAAAAATGGAAAAAATAATAAAAAACAATAATAAAAACTACGAACGGAGGAAGAAAGATAGGCGGTCGGAGTCCGACGCCGCATCGATGGAGAGCCTAGAGAGCTCTGACTGCGAGGGAGAGGTGGTTGTCGGTGAAAGCTCACGTTTTTACCGGAAACGTGGCAAATCGGGGGATGGATCGTCCTCCGAAGGAGATTTTGTGTCGGCCCGCAAGATCCCCACCAGCAGTCGGGGTGCGAGCCGAGCGGGAGGAAGAGGGAGGGGGCTTACCTCCCAGAAGGCTGTTGAGCGAGCCGGCAGGCTCGCCGCGGAGGGCCGCCACCCCGCAGCGGCCAGCATCAGGGCTGACTCGGGGCCGTCAAGCAGTGTGCCAGACGCCAGGGAAGACTCCGCCGAGGAGTCGCGTAGAGCGCTCGGAGAGCTGGTCGTAGAAGCCTTAACGGCCATATCAAGGAAGCGAGTAAAGGGCTCAAAGAAGCGGGGCATCGCACAGTTCGCTGCCTCAATCTTGGAGGCTGTAGACGCCTCCTTCGAGAAGCGGCTCGAAAGGAGGATCACGATGCTCCGGGCCGAGCTCATCGGAGCCCAGATAGTCGGCCCCCAGGAAGAGGCACCAAAAGGGGGACGCATGCAGGGGCAGGAGCAAAAACAGCCCCAGCCCCAGCTGGAGTCGGAAAGCCAGCTGCTGATGCTGGTGCGCCAGGAGCTGGCTGCCTTTAGGCAGCAGCAGCAGCAGCAGCGTGAGCAGTTCCAGCTACGGATGCAGCAGCAGCTATCCGTGCTGGAAGGGATTGTGCTGCGTCCCCCGCTCGCTGCCACCGGTCAGCGAAAGACGTATGCCACAGCCGCCGCGGCCTCGGCTGCTGCGCCCAAAGCGGGCCCATCCGGACAAGTCAGGCGCGACGCCGTGACGTCGGAGCCTGCGAAGCCAGCCCCGGCGGCCAAGCAGCAGCAGCGGCTGGGGAAGCCTGCTCCTTCCACGAGGGTCAAGGCAACATCTGCCGCTAAAGCGACGAAGGCTCCTGCCGTGGCATCGGCTAGGCCCCTCCTGCCACCTCCCCCGTCTGTAGAGCCTTCAGCTGAGGCCGGATGGACGGTCGTCGGCGACAAGAAGATGGCAGGCAGGACGTCAAGGGCGGCCAAAAAGCGCGAGAGACAACTGCAGCGCAAAAAGCGGGCCATGGCGGCTAGACTTCGTGCCCCGAATTCCGAGGCTGTAGTTATCACACTACAGCCAGATGCGGTAAAAAAGGGCGTGACGTATGACGCCGTCATGGAAAAGGCAAAGCAGGCGGTGTTGCCCCACCTTGGCGAGCTCGGAGCCTCTAAGGGCTTCCGCATGAGGCGCACCGTAACTGGGGCCCGAATACTGGAGGTCCCTGGTGCGGCCAGTGGCCCTGCCGCGGATGCCCTGGCGGCAGGGATCAAGGCGTCCTTGGACGCGGAAGAGGCCCGAGTGTCCAGGCCCACCAAGTGCATTGATATGCGCATCATGGGCTTGGACGACTCCGTCAAGGTGCATGAGGTGGTGGCTGCCATCGTCGGAGCGGGATGTTGCACTGCCGAGCAGGTTCGGGCGGGCACCATCCGCGCTGACAGCACGGGCATGCGAGCCGTGACGGTTAGCTGCCCAGTGTCTGCGGCCAAGACCATCACCGGGGAAGGCCGACGGCTTCTGGTAGGCTGGGTCTCCGCGCAGGTGAAACTGCTGGAGCCCAGACCTCTGCGGTGCTACCGTTGCCACGTGGGGCACCACGTAGGGGCCTGTTGCGCCGCGGAGGTGGACCGCAGCGACCGCTGCTTCCAGTGCGGTCAGCCCGGTCACAAGGCGGTTGAATGCCGTGCATCGCCGTACTGCTACGCATGTGCAGCTTCAGGCAAGCCGGCCCACCACCGGGCTGGGAGCAGGTCCTGTGACCCTCCCGCCAAAGCCAAGGGCAAAGTCCAGAGGCCCATTCACCCCAATGCCCTCACCGCCGCAGCCTCGTCTTTGGCGGCCGCCGCTGTCGCCGCTGCGACCCCCGCAGGGGGTCTGCGGGCTCGGGAGGAGACTGTAATGGACTGTCAATAACGGCTCCATTGCGACTCCTCCAGGCGAACATCAACCACTGCGCCTCCGCTCAGGATTTGTTGCTCCAGAGCATGGCGCAGTGTTCGATCAACATCGCCGTGGTCTCCGAGCCGTACTATGTCCTGCCCAGGGGAGACTGGGTCCAGGACCTGAACGGCTCGGTGACCTTAATCTCGTCGGTCGCCGCTGGTACCCCGTCCCTCGAGGCTCTCACGAGAGGACGGGGTTGCGTGGCAGCACGGTTCGGGGATATTGCTGTGGTAGGCGTCTACCTGTCCCCGAACAGAACTCTCGCCGATCTCCACATCTCCCTTATGGAGCTGAATGCCGTCGTCGCTGGGTTTGGTTCCCTCCCCGTGGTCGTTTGCGGGGACTTCAATGCCAAGAACTTGGCTTGGGGTTCCCGGTACACAGACCAGCGGGGTCGGATGGTGGAGGACTGGGCTCTGGAGTCAGGCCTGGTCGTCCTAAACCGGGGTTCTGTCCCCACGTGTGTTCGGATGCAGGGCGAGTCAGTGGTGGACATATCGTTCGCCAGCCCTGCTCTGTCACGGCGTGTCGTCGACTGGCGCGTCATGGAGGGGGTGGAGACGTACTCAGACCACCAGTACATTCGGTTTGATATCTCCCCCCAGACCTCGATAGCGCCGGTCCAACAGACCCCGTGTGGTCCGCGTTGGGCGCTGAAGCAGCTGGACCGGGAGCTCCTCCTGGAAGCCGCGATGGTACAGGCCTGGGTGCAAGCACCGGACAGGCCTGTCGACATAGACGTCGAGGCAGAGTGGTTCCGGGAGGCCATGTCGCAAATCTGCGACGCGGCAATGCCCCGAGTCCGGCCAGGACGTGCCCGGCGCCAGGTGTACTGGTGGTCGCCGGAGATCGCGGCACTGCGCAATGCGTGCAATGCCGCGCGGCGCCGGTACGCCAGACACTGCAGTCGCCGCATCCGCCCGCCAGATGCGGAAGCCAGGGAGGCGGAGCTGTACGAGGGATACAGAGTGGCGAAGCGCACCCTCCGAGCGGAAATAAAGCGGGCCAAGTTGGAGGCCCGCAACGTGTGGCTGGGGACTCTGAACGGAGACCCGTGGGGACGCCCCTACAAGGTGGTGCGGGACAAACTCCGACCCTGGGCTCCCCCACTCACGCAGAGTCTCCGGCCCCAGATTGTGGAGGGTGTGGTGAGCACTTTGTTCCCTGCACGATGGGAACACTCTCCCCCGCTCATGGCTCCGCCACCAGCGGTGTCTAACACGGATCACGATGACGACGACGATGACAATGCTCCAGAGGTGACAGAGGTGGAGATGAGTGTTGCGGTACGAAGGCTAAGTGCCAAGAATGCCGCCCCAGGACCCGATGGCTTGCCTGGTAAAGCCTGGGTCCTGGCCATGGGGGCTCTCGGGTCTCGATTGAGAGAGCTCTTCAGCGCATGCATGGAGAGGGGCCAGTTCCCACTTCGCTGGAAGACAGGGAAACTGGTCCTTATCGCGAAGCCGGGGCGCCCAGCTGACTCTCCATCCGCGTACCGGCCCATTGTGCTGCTCGACGAGGTGGGCAAGCTCTTTGAAAGAGTAATTGCAGACCGCCTTGTCGCGCACCTAACACGGTTGGGGCCGGACCTGGCGGACGGCCAGTTCGGCTTTCGCAGGAGGCGCTCCACAGTGGACGCCATCATGCGCGTGCGAGCTCTCACGACGGGGGATGCGGTGTCCCAGGGCAGGTGCGTCGTGGCGGTGTCGTTGGACATCGCCAACGCCTTTAACTCCCTGCCCTGGAGTAGCATTAGGAGGGCACTCCGGTATCACCGGGTGCCTGACTACCTCTGTCGCGTGATCGAGGCCTACCTGTCGGACAGGTACATCATCTACCCTGGTCACCAGGGAGAGTGGAAACGGCGAGAGATGTCGTGCGGTGTTCCGCAGGGATCGGTACTAGGGCCGCCCTTGTGGAACATCGGCTACGACTACGTGCTGCGCGGCGACCTCCCTGACGGAGTTAGCGTGGTCTGCTACGCAGACGACACGCTGGTCCTAGCACAGGGGGAGTCGTACCAGGTGGCGGTCGAATTAGCGACACGTGGGGTTGCGATAGTCGTTGATAGGGTACAGCAGTTGGGACTCGAGGTGGCGCTGCACAAGTCTGAGGCCATGTGTTTTCACGGCCCTCAGAGCGCAGCGCCTCGGCGTTCCCAATTAACGGTAGGAGGAGTTCACATCGGTGTCGGGTTGACGATGAAGTACCTGGGACTCGTCCTCGATAGCCGGTGGAATTTCGAGGAGCACTTCCGACGCCTGGCTCCCAAACTAAATCGAACTGGGGCTGCCCTCAAGCGGCTCTTGCCCAACCTCGGGGGTCCAGGCGCCTCCTGCCGGAGGCTCTACGCAGGCATCGTCCGGTCCATGGCCCTTTATGGGGCGCCGGTGTGGGCGCCGTCACTGCGAAAGCGACCGGCGGCCCAGCTGAACGCGTGCCAGAGGGTCATGGCCATACGGATGGTGCGGGGATACCGCACGGTTTCCCGCGAAGCGGCGAGCCTCCTTGCTGGCCAGCCACCATGGGATCTGGAAGCAACTTGCCTTGCACACATGCACGATCTGCGCGTGGAGATGCAACGGCGGGGCGAAACTCCGCTGCCGCGACAAGTCGCGGCATGGCGGGCAGAGTTCCAGCGGGGTCTCATGGTGGAATGGCGACAGCGACTGTCGCAACCCAGTGCTGGGCACGCCATAATTATGGCGGTAAGTCCCCTCTTTGAGGAGTGGCTGGAAAGGCAACACGGCGTCCTTACCTTCCGCATGACGCAGGTCCTCACCGGACATGGTAAGTTCGGGAGGTTCCTGCACCGGATTCGTGCGGAAGAAACGCCCGGGTGTCACCATTGCGTAGACCGCCCGGAGGACACGGTGGAGCATACAGTAGAAGTGTGCCCCGCTTGGGAAGAGCATCGCCGTGTCCTCGTGGGGGCAATCGGCGGCGGCAATCTCTCGCGCCGGGCCTTGGTACAGGCCATGGTCCGGAGCGAGGAGGAGTGGCAGGCGGTCGCCTCCTTCTGCGAAGCAGTAATGCTAGCAAAGGAGGCGGCCGATCGCGTGAGGCAACGGTCCTCACGCCCCAACCGCCGCCGAAATCCCGATCCCGATTACCGGCCACCGTAGGCGCGGGCTTGCGGACGGCGAGCAATGGGTGGCTCGTCGTCTGCCCGTCCGGTAACCATCCGGACCGAGCCCAAGTCGTCGACGGCGCGTATTGTTCCACGCGCGCCTCAAGGAGATGTCAGCAACTGTAGGGACCCAGCAGGGTCGAAGCCTACCGGGGCCAAGGGTCTGATTCTGAAAGGAAGACTCGGCCCTGGTACGAAAGGCAACGAAGGAACAGGAGTGGGTTTTTAGTCAGTAAAAGTCTGACACTATCTCCCGCCCCGCCCAAGAGCGGGGGATGTCATAAGATGATTTTCCCACCACAAAAAAAAAAAAAAAAAAAAAAAAGATACCGAGATGTAACTCTGCGTTCTTAATACCGAAACTTGTTACACACTGGAAGATATAAGACTGCTTTGTTGAGGAAAATTGTTTTTGGAATGGCACCCTCTATCTTTAACCACATTCCTGACTCTATATAAGAGGAACCTTTAAAAAGTTTTAAATATAAATTAACTGCACTTTTATTAAATAAATGTTATTACTCCGTATCTGAGTTTCTAGCTGATAAGCTTTAGCTGGACCAGTATGTGTGATTATAAATACCTTATTGTAAAAACCTACATTCTGAGCAAATAAATGAATATTATTATTATAACAAATAAAATTGAAGTGTCTTTTTGTAATGTCAAACTAATAGCTTATTAATAAATACGCATAAAAGTATGATAAAGAAGTTACAAGGTAACTATAGATAATTTTAGGTACTGAGCAAAAATTTTAAACTCATAAAACTCTACACAGACAGCCGCGGGCAACGGTTAGTTTTATAAGAAAAGTCAAGTGTCCTTTCTCTTGTATCCAAGTACGACTTTATTTAAGGACTGTAGATAGACGGGGGATTCGTAGCTTAGTAATTACTGACGGTCCGTAGATGGGTGACCATCAATTATCGAGACTCCTTCGTTCCTCGAAAAGCACGTAGGGCCGATGGTCGCAGCTTTCATTTGTAGATTGAAATTGACAGTCGTTACGGGAAGACAACCAAAGGGTATAGTGTAAGAGTATATATATATATCCTTTAGGTTCGAATCCCGCCCTGGGACAAATGTAAATGGGAATTAAAAAAATGGGAGTTCTGGGTATTTGTTATGTATGATAAGAATATCTATCTATGTAATATATTGTATTATATCAGTCATCTAGTACCCATAGCACAAGCTCTGCTTAGCTTGGGGCTAGATGATGCTGTGTGGATTGTGCAGCATTATTTATTTAATTATTTATCCTATCACCCCGCAACTGGGTTGTGGAGCAGATAGACAGTCGCACCATGGAAAACAGTGGTATTCAGCTGCATCGGGTTAGACTGGAAGCCGATCACAGACATAATGTTGTGCTGTTATTTTGTGCAACGCTGCTGCATAGTGTAGTGTATAGTTGGGAAAAGGCAGGCAGATGATGTAAGGTCAGAAGAAGTTATGAAATGGTGAAAAACGTCTAGCAGTAGACTTAAATTGACTCGACTATCCTACTATTATTACTGCCAAACGGTCGTAAGTGCTACTGCTAAGCATGATATCTTGGGTCCGATCCCGGGTAGAGCAAAGTGTTATTGGATTTTTCCAAAAATTCTGAAAATTCTCAGTAACAGCTCGGAGTCTGATATTGTGCCCAGTAAGTGTCAACAGACCCGCCCCCTAATACATGGGAATCAAAAATAGCTAGCGAAATGCAGATGTACTGTATAAACAGGTACACCTCTGTCTACCCTAATAATCATACCATAGTTTAGAACTGTTTTACGTCCGTGACGTCTCACAATCTCAGGTCCAGTTGAAAACCAGCGTCAGGCACTAGTTGTCTGGCATTTTTTGATGAACTGGACCCTTTTAGCGCAGGTGAAGGCACATACTTAATAATATATACTTATATATGTTTTTGATGTATTTCTTGTAACTCGTTTTTTCACGTTTTTCTATGTTAAGTATTGTCGTTGTGTGCCTGAACCTGTACTGAATAAATGTTTTTTCTTTCTTTTTCTTTCTTTCTTTCTTTCTTACCCTGTTGGAGAATTCAAGCGTGATGACATGTCAAAAAGATTGTGTGTAAGTTGAATTCAAGCATAACAAACACACAGTCATGCCCGAAGACAAAGTCAAAAACAATATCTCCAATGTTTATAACCAATATGTTCATGAGTAATGGTGCATTTACATAAGAAGGCGAAGGGCGTGTGTTAGTACTGTGACTTGATGCGATTGTTTGTCAATTATGAATCATAACCGCGATCGGGGCTCTTGTGAAAGGTAAGATCTTTGTGTAAGTGAAACAAACATTACCCTTGATCCCGATAAACTCAATACTGAATGGGTAGCTGGCTAGTCTTCGGAAGCGAGTTTGGATCCCGGTCCTCCCGGATTCCTCGGTCTGCGGTTAAATTTAATTGTGTGGTGGTGTAATCGACGTGATTTTGACGACACGGTTGGCGCGGTGGTTGAGCAATCGGCTGCCGCGCCGCGTGTTGTGGGTTCGATCCCCACACGGAACAAATATTTGTATGACCTACAGGTAGTTGTTCCGGGTCTGGCTGTTTGTGTATGTGAGTTTAAATGTTTGTAAACGCACCCACGATACAGGAGAAATTCCTAGTGTGGGGCAACGTTTTTTAAAAGAAAGAAAGAAAAGAAAGAAAAATCAATCTGGGGCAAGCCCGCCACACTGTCCACTGCAATTCCTGAAAACCAGACTCAACAGTGGCGACCACCAGAAAAGCGTAGAGACAATGAGTCCTAGAGAAACGATTCAACTGTCTTGGATCCCGCAACGAAATTAATCACAAAAGAAGAAATACATTTTTTTTTCACAAGTTATGTAGTACGTACGTATGTTGAGGTTGAAATGACATATTAGACAAAAATTGCCCGTGATAGGTCACTTCGCTCTCCCGAAGATCAAATTTACGTGGTGTACCAACAAACTTGAATCATGTAGTATTATTGTAACATGTCAAAGTAATTAAAAAAAGAAGTGCCAAATTTTGTATTTACATAATTAAGAATAAAAAAGTACAAAACAAAATATGTAATTTAGTAGGTAATAATAATATGATATTAAACATTTACTTAACAATAGTAGTAGTATGCGTGTTTTGTGGTAAATTACACTTTCAGTCAGTTTTATCGGCCGATCTAACCTAAGTACTCATGCCTACACGCTTACTTAAGTCAAGTTAGGCGCTAGTGCTGGTGGGCTGTCGATATGGAAGCGTTACTCACTGCGGTTAGAACAAAGGCGTCTGCGGAGTCGACAGGACAATCACTTTCATTTGTTTATGGCACTGTTGTAGGGATTCCCTACGGTTATTGTTGTTAATCGGGCGTGATGGATGGATGTTACAGTCTGTGTGCGTTAGACATGTTGTGTGAGTTTAGTATTCTTGGCAGAGAGTGCATCAATCTTTGTGATGTGATTATTATCTATAATTAAACATTTGCTGGGTGACACACAAAAGATAAAAGCTTAATCGAATTATTGAATTTGAAACTGTACACGTATGCATGTTTTAACTGGGATTGGTAGTTATCTCCATGTGTAAACTAGTTTTGTCAGGAAAAACAAATTGAATGGATTTATTTTGAATTTCTCAGTAGCAGCCCGGAGTCTGGATGTGAGCTCAGTTGCTGCTAATAGGCTCACCCCCTTTTACATGGAACTTATTTGTGAAATGTGAATGTACTGTAAGTAGACCTCTGCCCATCTATTCGGGGTATACAAACTATATCTCTTGACCTAGATTCTTGAAATACAATTCATGGAATCGACTCCATAGTTTTTCTTTACCCAAATCAACTCCGGAATTTCACGCAATCGTATCACACGTTCCGAGTAAATTAGTTTACGAAAAAAATATAATTGAGCGTGTTTTTGTTTGATTTGTCCAAATTAAAATGTCGCGCCTATTTCGAGGTTTTCGGGTGAAAAATTTGTAACTGCCATATTTAGTGATGGGAATGTTCGAAATTAAGAACACTGTTAATTATAGAAAATATGTAGTACAGCTGTACTACATATTTTTTTAACTAAAAGGTATGGGAAGGTAATTTTGGCACGGCTTATAATGATAAATTATTGTTATACTTATAAATCTGCCACTCTCTTGTCTCGTTCTTACACACTCTGAAACACATACCTACCCACACCACACATTCACACTTACTCACACATACAAGGAAAACACTAGTTTTTCTATAATATACGAGTAGACACTCCCATACCCATACACACAGTCAAGCGTATACTGTTTTATTATTATTATTATATTTTTTTAATACTTTATACTTTACATTTTTTCATTTTATCTTTTGTTATTTTATGTGATGTAAAATTGTATAATGGCAAACCCTCCATATTGGTACCCAAGATACAGGCTTGCCTAGTTTGGGACCAATGATCAAAACTGTGTGAAACTTTTATTGCAATAAATTTTATTATTTTATTATTTTTTATTTACTTGAAAAGTATTCTTTCAAACGTGTGTGTTTTAATCAGATTTTAAGAGAGAGAGAGATTTTTATTTGTTTAAAAAATGTATACAAAATGTTACATTGTTTGAGTCCAAATACGTAAGTATGACGTGTCTGTGTGTGTCTGTCTGTCTGTGGCAGCGTAGCTCACGAACGGTTGAACCGATTTTGATTTTGTTTCTTTTTGTTTGAAAGGTGAATTAGTCGGGAGTTTTCTTAGCTATGTTTGATGAAAACCGGTTTAGCCGTTCAAAATTACTCTTTAAATCTGGGTTTTAGCCGTAAGTATCGGCGTACAAATATTTCCATAACATTGGAAAGAGTTAATGATAAGAAATAATCGAAAAAATACCTAGAATAGGCACTTATAAAGTATATAGGTTAGAGACTTTATAATTTAAAAACATATTTAAGTCTGAGTGTAGGTCATTTTAATGGAAAATACAATGATGATTCAATCTATATACGTATATAAAATAGAATCCCTGTTTCTTTTGGTCACGCCATAACCTGAGAACAATTTTACCGAAAATAACAAATTACCAGAAAATTGTATAATTCTAGAAAACTTAACGACTATTTCAGCTTTGCGCGTTTGACAGTTCGCGCCATTGATAGGACAACGTCTGTCATGTCAGCTAGTAGTATGATAAATATAATCTGTTCTAAAATTGAATATCAGACAAAACTTCTATATTCAAAAAGAAAAAAAAACATTTATTTGCTACGGGAAATACAAATTACAAAAACTAACACGGAGGTATTTTTTTTTATATTAGCCTGTACCGTCCCACTGCTGAGCAAAGGCCTGCCCCAAGTCCTTCCAAGTACACTTTTCCCGCGCCACCTTAAGCCCTCATGTGTCCAGGATTTTTCGCCACCTCTTTCTGGGTCGGTCTCAATTTTTGTAAACAAGGAGGTCTACAAATTTAAAATTAAAATGCTCCGAAGTACAGAAGCCAGCATATCAAGCTACCCCAAAGTGTCAAATTCTACCAATTTAACCTTATACGTTTGTGATAAGGTTGATTAAATCTATCAAAGAAATTTGACACATTGGGGTAGCTTGATGTGCTGGCCTCTGTACAACATCTAGTACAAGTATTATTTACAAGTATGTGCACATTTTTCTGCATGTCACAACAAATCAATTTAATCTATTGTAGTTCCAACGTTCAGGGAAGGTTTAGTAACGCGCGTAGGCGCAGACTGATGAGTTTCTACGTGTTTGGTGGCTCACTTGCGAAACAGATCTGAGTTAAGAAAGAGATTGATTGTTCCGTAGAGCGTGGAAGAAATTCGTTATTTATATTAAGTAATGAATATTTTTTAATTATAGTACTCTGTAGTTCTATATCTGCAGAGTACATTGAGCATAAAATATTTCTGGTTTGTTATTTTCAGTGACTTCCTTTTAAAGTCCTTGATTTTCTCTCTGCTTATTATTTTTTCCAATTGCTAATCAGTTTGACTATAGTTCAGTTTCATTATATAAATGGAAAATGTACCAGGTACAATATAATTGTTAACTGTTATGTTAATACACGTACATTCTTAGTATACTACTGTTTGTTTTCCCTATCAAATAAACTAGTAAATAAAGACGTGTGCGCAAGTTAACCGTTAAAATCGTTATTTTGACATAAAAAAAGAACTGTCAGACGCAGTAAATTTTTTGAGAAATAGTTGAAACGCGTGTGGCCTCCATTTGTAAATCTGATTCAAATTCAACAGAATACAATTTCCAAAATCAATCTCGTAAACTGGTATAGATCAATTAAATAATTAAGAATACCAACATGGTCTTGAAATTAGCATATTTTTTTATCGATGACTCTTTCTAATAGGCCGCACTTCCCATGATCGATGGGAAAAAAACATTGCGAAACGATATCAATTATAAAAGCAAATACGGACAGAATCATTCCACATTCCTCAGGACCGCTTCACGGATTTTACGGCCTCTAAACAATCTACAACAATTTAAACGTTTACCATAGTTTATAATAAAATATTATCATTTAGTTTAGTGCCAGCACATTAGGATTTTCCAATTCCTCGCTTCACCCATCTGTATGTAGATTTATCGGTGATCTGAGCGCGCGTGCTTATTTGTGATTGACAGCACAATGTGTCACATGCAAATCCACCAGAGGGCGCGACCGGGCTGCACACTTTTGCCTGCACGTATGTGTACACTAGGATGGGTTTTGCGAAACTTAAGTTTAAAGTAAATGTGAGTTATTTAGATTTATAGTTTTTGTGGCTTCATGTGTAAAGTTGAATGTGTTTGTAAGTGATTGTTATTGTACGTGTTATCGCAGGTAGGTAGTTATTTTTATTTTAAACTAGATTTTGCCGGTTATCGCGGACGGAGATGAAGTCACGGATTAAAATGGTCGTCGTGAAAAGGTAACAAACAGAGAATAACAACATTTATAACATTAGTATGGATTCAGACGTGATGATATTGTACATACCTATATATTTTTTAGAAACGTATTGCCTTCTTTTAAATGGGATATAATTTCGGTGTACTATAGGTACGCTACTACCTAACCCATCGGGGATTACAGGCGTGATGCTATGTAATAAGGTCACGTTTTCAGGAAGTATACATTTGGTGTAAAAACCAATATTTTTTTAACTTACAGTTGGGTGTTTTTCCTGCCATAAAAACTCAACAAACAGCATTTTCTCAGAGGTATGTCGAAATTAAGAGAGTGTTATATGTAAAGTGTGTTAAAAACACACGCATTCTTAACACACCGAAAAATGGGCTCAACAAAGAAGCCATAAAAATATATCTTACCTTTTATTTTCATTGGAAAACCACCATTTAAAGTGATGTTTGTTCTCGTAAACGCAAAGTGCATTGGCTCCCGGTAAACGCAAATATTGGACCGATCGCAAATTAGAATAATACGTCTGCATATCTGTCATTGTTCGGTATTTAGTTTTGTTAGCATTTCCATACGTGGTACTAAAGTTGACCACATTTTGTGATAAATTGATGATAAATTTATTTATTTAGTTATTTATCCATTTATTTCAGGTATCGAGGCCCATATAAACATATACAATACTATATCAAAATAAAACTTAAAAATACTATAAATATATATTACATAATAAGTAAAACTAGTGCACACGAAGTGTTGGCGTCGTGTTTCGCTGACTAGTGTCATGGAGGCGGCCACGAAACCGGCGATACACAACACCTTTCGGCCAGAACTCTTCCTTGAGGAACTTCTCGAGATGGTGTGTCGGAACTCGCACCACGAACGACTTGAAGTTCGTGTTATGACTCGGCTCCAACCTCTCGACCCTCAAAGTCCATTAAATACGAGTATAATCTACTTACGTGGTCATATAAACACAGCCTCACAGGTTGATCGAAGGTTAAGCCACGCTTGCCGAGGACAGTCCGTGGTTGGGTGACCGTTCGTAACATATCGAGACTCCAGAAAGCACGGTAATCCGTTGGTTGCGGCTGTCTTTGTAAATCTTTGACAGTAGTTACGGATAGTCAGAAGCCCTAAAGTCTAACAACCTGAACTGATACCATTAGTTACTATTTTTATCCAGCACTAACGTTTACAGTTTCAACAAAAAAATAATAGAAAGTAATCTAAAATTTTGAAAAGCAGAAAAAACATTTCACCGCTCGAGACGGAGAAGAATCACGTACTGAACTCATGGTATCAAGTTGTGTCAAGATATTCCTTTGACCCTGAATACGTACAAAAAACACGTATAAATAGTCTTGTATAGTCTCCCATCCACAGACCGACCTCAGCAAGCGTTGCCCATCCTTGAACATAGACCCGTGCGACGGTAAAATCCACGAGCCCCCTCTCTGTTGATCAATATCCATTTCAGTTGAATTCCCAGCCTGTCGATATCTTGGCAGATACCATTATCACTGGCATTTCGAAAAGACTTTCACACCTCATCCATCAACTCCATGACACTCAGACGGAGTTGGCCGATATAACGATGCACCTATTACCAGCCACCTGTCACGTTACGCACACTGCCGATCTTTTAACCCGGCACGGTAATAGGTGGGGTTCCGTAGCACTTATATTATTATTATTATTTACCGTTTGGAGTTTCGACTGTTGGTTGTGTAAAGGTGATGGGAAAGTGGGGTTTTTGTATCTACTTTTATGGCTTACACTGTTTGAGTACTCGGTTTTACTATTGAAACAAAATATGCAAAATTGTGTAAGGAAAAAAATATGTTAAGACCGAAAGGCAGATAGTAAAATAATATATATAAAAAATACAAAAATAATAATTAGATATAACGCATTGAAGTTGGGGAGTGGAGGCTCGATACGTCACTATTCAGAATAAAATCTACATAGGCGTGACGTCATACATTTTAACTCAATGTATCGACGTTATCTTTTGTTGACATAAAAAAAGCAAAAATAAGTGTCCGATATTTTCTACTCGTAATTCCTGAAAAAATATGTTTTAGCTCTCAAACCACGAAGATGGCGGGATTTCTTCCTTGAGAATTAGAAAGAGATAACTCAGCATCGCGACCTATGGTAAGAATGGAGGGCGGTGTTTGTCCAGCAATGGTGCAATTCAGCAATAATAATAAGAGTAACAGAGTTTCATCTGCTTGGTAAAAAGAGGAATCTCACAACGTTGTGAAAAAGCACACAGCTACATTAAAAAAAATATTGCGGTTAGATCAGCAAGTACTGTTTAACAAAGAAGTAATACTTTCGATTTCTTAATATTAGTACTTTTGTACCACTGGAGGGCAAAACTCTCCCTATTTTCTTTACACTTCTATCTTTCGGAGGAGCTCCTGGCTAAATAAAAACAGCCGCACGGGTCGATCGAAGGTTAAGCTACGCTAGCCAAGGTCTGTTTGTGGATGGGTGGCCGTTCGTAACATATCGAGACTCCTCTGTGCCTCGGAAAGCACTTTAAGCCTTCGGTCCCGTCTGTCATTTGTAGATCTTTGACAGTCGTTACGGGTAGTCAGAAACCTGAAAGTCTGACAACCAGTCTTACCGAGGGGTATCGTGTTGCACAGTCAAATGACAATCATGGTTCTTCGTATGACAATTATATTCTTCGAAGACACGGTTGGCGCAGTGGTTGAGCCATCGACTGCCGCGCCGCGTGTCGTGGGTTCGATTCCCACACGGAACAAATATTTGTATGACCTACAGGTAGTTGTTCCGGGTCTGGATGTTTGGGTATGCGACTTTAAATGTTTGTAAACGCACCCACGATACAAGAGAAACTCCTAGTGTGGGGCAACGTTTTTTTTTAAAGAAAGAAAAGATAAAAAAGAAAAGAACTCAACACAAAGAAAAAAATAAAAATTGATCACAAAATAATCCTTGTTCAAGCAAACCCAGGATCGGCCGCTATGCCTGAAAGACAAAACATATCTAATATCGCATGTTTGTACGTCGCACGTACAAATAGACCGACAGACAGTAGTCAAGTGTCCTTATCTGCGCGCGCACTTTACTCGCTGCGATTTAGCTCTCGTGAACTTTACACGCAGCGACTGCGCCGGGTTGGGTTGCGTGCTAAGAGGGGATGTGATTGGTTTTGATACTTGCTCAACATGATTTATCTTACCCTAACTTTTATAGCTTACTAGCTGACCCAGAAAACGTTGTTTTGCCATATAGAAGTTGGTGATAGACGGAAGTTGTATGTCAATGCTAAATTGTAAAAAATTGTCTAAAAAACAAAAAAATAAAATTTACGGGTCGACCATCCTTAACATATAAGGGGATGAAAAATAGATGTTGTTCGATTCACAGACCTAACACAACATTTCACTAAAATCGGTCCAGCCATTTCGGAGGAGTTTAATTATAAACACCGTGACACGAGAATTTTAAATATTAGAAGAAGATGACGTTTTCGTTCATGTATAAGTACAATCAATGTCACCTTATAATAGAAAATTTTAGATTTGAGAGGCGTATACTTGCAGTGAAATCACCTAATTTATAAGCCTTTGCTAGCCAACTATCTTAATTTCCTGACCTTATGTAATTAAATTGGCTATGACTCGTTTTGTAGGTAGTGTGTTACTTTGAACTTAGATTAATAACACTAAAAATTATATCCCAATTTCTGGCCGATTTTGGCAGCTGTAAGCAGATCAATGACTTTAAATTATCAGACGAAAACATCACTAAACGATCAACACAGAATGTCCGTTGTACACCTATCAGTGAGTAGACTCGCTGGATGTTTGCGGTGTGAATGGAGCGCGACTCCTGCGCAGGTTGGGTTCAACAGCACATGCGCAAACAGCACTATGTCAGCGCAAGTGAAAGTGCACAGATTTATGACATTTATTGTATGACTACCTGATAAATATTTTAAAGATAGTGTAAATTAGTATGATTAGTATATATTTTGTAAATGGAGTTTTGCGAGTGATTTAAAGACCGAGAACAGACAAAAGAAGTTTGACTGCACTGTTGGCTCAGTGGCTTAGTGATTGACTGCTGCGCTGCGTGTCGTGGGTTCGATTCCTGCACGGAAATATATTTGTATGAGCTACAGGTAGTTGTTCCGGGACTGGCTGTTTTTGTATGTGAGTTTGAATGTTTGCAAATGCACCCACGATACAGGAGCAATTAAGGCAAGGTTTTAAAAAAAAGAAAAGAAAGTACATTCAAACACATACATAAACTCACGCTTTTTTAGATATTTCAGATATTACAGAACGCCACCAGCATGACAATCTTAACATACTGCTTTTCCTTCATTAACGTTCATACACCTGGCCATACATGCACGGTTGCGAGTAAGTACTACGCATCTGACTTTTCTGAACAACATCACTAATAAGTTCAGTGTATGTCCTTCTAGGACATCCCCTCCCGGCGTTTCACTTACATCTGCATTTTATATATATGACCTTATGTCAGTCGCCTTTCATTCATCTTCTCAATAAAATCTAAACGAAAAAAAATAGTACCAGCGTTTCAAGTAAGATACAGACCATACATAAGACCATACATCAAGAGGAGCTCGTGGCTAAATAAAAACAGGTGCAAGGGTTGATCGAAAGTTAAGCTACGCTTGCCGAGGTCAGTCTGTGGATGGGTGACCGTTCGTAACATTCCGAGACTCCTCCGTGCCTCGGAAAGTACGTTAAGCCATTGGTCCCGTCAGTCATTCGTAGATCTTTGACAGTCGGTAAGAGTAGTCGGAAGAATCTGACAACTAGACTGGAAGCCGACCCCAACATAGTTAGGAAAAGGCTAGACAGATGATGACATATGTCATTTAATTTAACAAACAGGTTTTTGTGATAGGAGATACCTACAGACAGCCCACTATACAGAGCCTGTATGGAAGACAACGAGACTGCAGCCCATATTATGTTTCTTAACTGCCAAGAGGTCTCTCCATACAGAGCAAAATACTTCGGTAGCCCAAGTACTCTCCGAGAGATAGCCAGCAACATCAACTCTCTGCTTGCCTTTCTTGAGGAGCTGGGGTGAATCGAACAAGGTATTGTCCCACCCGTCCGCAAAATACGTGCAGAGTCATGGAGTTGCGGATATCGATCCGTCATACAATACAACCAAATCCCTTTTATTATATGACGGTATTAAATCGGATAAAATTTTGACATATTTTGTCAAAATTTTATCCGATTTAATACCGCTAATTTTATCCGATTATTTTGCTAGGGTTAAACTGAACTAAAGTGAATGACGACTCAATACTGAAGGCTAAACGAAGATTGCTAAACTGTCATGTATCAAAATGATGCACTCATGTATTTAAGTGCCAAGGAATGGGCACAAATATGTCCTTAAATTATAAAATTGTGACATAACGACCTCCTGCGGTCATCTGCTCGACAGGTCTTCAAAACAAATCAATATCGTTACATCTTAACCTTTTCAAACCAAGTACAAACGTGTGTACGTTCACTAATTCACTGAGGAGCCTTGAACGTATGTGAGACAATGGCAGTTCACTCCTCCGGAATCGAACCCACGACCTGTGAGACCGCGGTGTGTGTGGACTTGGGACTTGGTACCTAGATTTTTTTTATAATTTTAGTAACTTTACAAAGATAAGTCCTCGTACACGAACAGGAAACCAGAAATTTCTTTCAGAAATGCAGGCGTAAAGTTTTTCAAATTTTGACCATTGCTTGAGGTGTAATATTGATTGGAAAGATCTTCTGGAAGAAATAGTTATATGATTTAATTTCCTCATACAAATACTCTGAATTATGTAGCGTACCAACGACACTATAGCCCAAATCCTAATCTACATATGTGTCGACTACAACATTTAACGAACGTCATCGGATGATCTCTGTTGAAGAATATACGCAGTCACTCTTATTACCATAAGTTACTTCCGAAAGATTTTCTACGCTTGCCAAGGTCAGTACGTGGATTGTTGATCATCTATTACACGTAGAGACCCCTTGAAAGCACGATAACCGGTAGATCCCGGCTGTCATTTGTACATATTTCACAGTCGTTACGAATAGGCAGATACCCGAAAGGCTGACAACCAGTCTGTCTAAGAAGTATCATATTACTCAGTAACTGGGTTACGGAGGTCAGATAGGCAGTCGCTCCGTGTAAAATATTAGTATTCAGCTGCATTCACTTAGATCCAGCATAGTTGGGCAGATAATTGTGGTTTGATCGGTAGAGTTTGATTTTTAGATATTACATGGTACTTAAACATAGCTGGTGAAATGTGTGTGTACTGTATGGGCACAACTCTGCCCATCCCTTTAGGGAACACAGGCAATATGTTATGTTACATATTAAGCTTAACAAAGCCCTAAAAGACAGTTCTAGGTTGAATTAAGATGAATACAAAGTTGCAGTAGTCTGTCTTACTGTACACAAAGTTATGTGTCGAATGTCAATACATAATATTGCACCTGCTTAGAACTCTGTTTTCCACGTACCTAGTAATGTAAAAGGCTCGAGGCTATGTCCAATTTGCAGCTTCTGACATTACAATTGCACAAATAATTATCATTACAGTGTATTTACCACCGTATTGATTAGTTTTAAAATAAATGTTTCTGGGGACATATTGGCCATTCATATTAATAAGTTTGTCAGGAAAATTAAACTTGTATTTGTTCAGGTAAGTTTAAAATCTAAGGATATTGAGGTGGTGTTAATTAATAGCAGCTTGCGTTTAAAGACCTCAAACCAATTGCAATTTAACACCTTGTATTTACTGCAGGTACTTGGTTTTCCTGATTGGGTGAAAGGTGTTGAAAATAAGCAGTCATCTTCTTACTAGGCACTTGGCTGCCATGGAGGTGAGTATTGATTGATATGAAAGCAAACAGAGATGTATGGAAGGAGAAGATATGCTGCATCGGCACCTAAAATTGGGTCTAGGACAGGAGTATTATGAGGATGAAAAAAAACTTAAACTATTCTTTTAAACTTAGTAGCTTACCTAAAGCGTAGTTGTGTAGTCGAGCGTATATGAAAATGGCTACGCTGTTTTATTTCTGCACTGAAATGCCACCTAGCGACACTTTTTATCAAGTTATAAAGCTACAAAGATTAAATTTTTTTAGTAACTTAATAAAGTATCATAACCCATTACAATCATATTAAAAAAAATCTTCTTTAATCCACACTTCTTTTAATCTATCTTATTAATGAATCCAGGCCTACCTTTCTCGCGATCAAATCAATCGCAACTGAGTCACCGTGTCATCGTTACACAACACTCCCACAGATGCGCACGAGTTTAGTAACCTCGGTTAATCAGTGAGTGTGACTCATTGGTGGAGGCTGTGAGGTGTGAGAGAAACTCTTCAGCTTGGTTTTCAGGGGCTTTTGATAGCTGTATAGGAATAAGGAAAGAAAGGAACAATGTTTATTTACCACAGAGGACTTACATGCGTGCATATTGTAAGAAGAATAGAAAAACTGAATGCAAGAAAGTTCTAATGATATTGCTAGTAAAAAAATCTAAGCCCTGTTAAAAAAAAATTGAAACAAATGTCGGCAGTTGTTCGCTGTGACAGTCGCGAAAAGTAGAGATGAATGAACTGAACATGATTCTGTGCCATGGGGAAGAATCCATGTTTGCACCGCTGACTAGTTAGTCAGTAGACTAACTATTCAGCGGTGCAAACATGGATTCTTGACCAGTCTAAAAATGCAAAAACAATTGAAAATCATCGACGGTCGGTCAAAGATTATAACGTTTTATTTGCCCTTGTTGTCTTTATGTCGTTCTAAAACTGTCAAAACTGAGAAGAGTGAGCTCACACATCCCTTGTATGGCATTTCCATGGCAGCATGCAACATTTCAACCTTACCTTGCTAGCAATATTACGAGTACTTTATATTGCCAACATTATCTATGAACGGAAATAAAACCACTTTCTAGGTTACTAGAAAAAGTTTTTATTTTAATAAAATAAAATAATATCACCTTGTTACTGCCCTAGTGCTCGTCAAGCTCCTCTCTCATACAGATAAGGTATGAGTATTGATCATTATGCTTGCTCAAGGCGGGTTGGCGAATTCAAAATAAATAGGATGCCTCACTTGTTCTTGCTCAACTAAAAATGTGCAGAATTAAGAGTATGGGACTCTTAATTCTGCACATTTTTAGTATAATAATAATAATTATGATTAACGCTCGTGCCTTCTCCGTATGAGAAGAGGCCTTTGGCCCTGCAGTGGTACTGGCTGGTTTTTTTTATATTTTAATTGTACGCCAAGTGGTACCCATGTTACATGAGTCAGTGTCTTCACCCGTTTTTGGAACATTAAGAATGTATGCTATAATATTATATAAAAGTAACGTAAAACTAATGTAATTTAGTGCGTAAATTCTCTTGAGTGGTTTGTGTTCGTGTGTGTGCTTGTTTGCCGTGTTTGTGTGTGTGTTTGCTGGTATATAACCATTTTGGTCGTTTTAATTCAAAACCTGTGCGTTCTACTACCAAATCAATCGAATATATGTAGTTCCGTTACAGCAATATTTGCGTTTCCCATACCAGAGATGAATCGATCTATTTCAAACAAATAATGAGTAGGTACGAGGTGCACGTATGATCTTCATGGCGAAAACATGTTATGATATGTGAGTTAATCGGGTTGTTCTAACCAAAAACCGTTATGGTTTTTGTGGTTAACGAAGTTGGACGTGAGAGATCGAGTATTTTCCGAAGGTGTAGAGAGATGAGAAGATGGTGCGTTTGGGACAACCCTTCCAAAAGGGTTGTCCCAAACCAGTTACTGGTCACATCTGTTTAACTTCTACTGTTCACTTCAAAAATGACAAGTGAAAGTGCGGAGTCTCCTAATACAAACAATTCCTTGCTTCAAAGGAGATCTCCAATACCGTGTATCAAAATACCTATAGCAGTTGAAATAAACTTCTTTTTCTTTTCTTCTTAGCTGCCACTGCTTATGTACTGTTGCATTTGTTTTTATATCGTTATAATAGGTCTTTACCTATGAAATTGCCGTTTTGTATGAAAAAATTTAAATGAATTTTTTTCATGTATTTTTTATTTGTATTAATCGAAGTAATCACCCATGCAATCAATGCATCTTTGCCAACGCAGTGGCAGTTTATTGATGCCCTTCTTAAAGAAATCAGCTGGACGGGAGGCAACAAATTCTTCAAAGGCATTTTGTACTGCCTCTCGGGTATTTAATTTTTTTCCCGCCAAGAAGTTATCCAAATTCTGGAAAAAGTAGTAGTCTGTAGGCGCAAGATCTGGTGAGTAGGGCGGATGACGGAGAGCTTCCAACCCCAGTTCTTGCAACTTGGAGACCGTCTGCTGTGCAGTATGAGGTCGCGCGTTGTCGTGCAGGAGCAGCGGAGACGAGCGATTGACCAATGCTGGTTGGAGATGTGCCAGCTTCTCCATCATTGTGTTCAATTCTTCACAGTACACATCTGCAGTAATGCTCACCCCGTTTGGTAAGAAGCTGTGTTGAATCACACTGGCGCTAGACCACCAAACAGTGACCATCACTTTTCTTGGGGTAAGTTTTCGTTTAGGGCATTGTTTAGGTGCTGAACCAGGATGCAACCATCTTGCTGAGCGCTTGCGGTTATCAAACAGAATCCATTTTTCATCGCAGGTAACAATGCGGTTCAAAATTCCTTCATTTGTGTGTCTGTTGAGCAGTGCAAGGCACGTCTCGACGCGTACTTCGCGCTGGCGATCATTGAGTTCGTGGGGCACCCATTTGTCAAGCTTTTTTACCTTGCCAATTTGACGCAAATGGACCAATATTGTTTTGACGCTAACGTCGAAAGCTGCTGCTAATTCAGCCGTAGATTGTGTATCATCAGCTTCCACAATCGCCTTTAATTCGTCATTGTCGACCAAAGTCTTCGGACGACCGCGAGGTTCATTTTTCAGGTCGAAATTTCCAGAACGGAAGCGAGCAAACCAATAACAGGTAGTGCGTTGGTTTGTAGTGTTAGCTCCGTAAACGTCGTTGATGTTGCGTGCCGCTTGTGCCGCGTTGCTGCCACGACGGTACTCATATTCCATAATTACTCGAATTTTTAACGTATCCATGATGACGAAAAAGATTTAAATGCGATGAAAATGTAACACTAATCAATAAACAAATGACTACTTTTGGAAAAAAAAATCCATGTTTTTAAAATAAAATTAATTTGAAATTAGAATTCTTAGCCAAACAAAAAATATTTTGATTTGAAATGGCCAGTACTGCAGAACGGCAATTTCATAGGTAAAGACCTAATATTTCAAAGCTTTTAACATACACGTCTATCTTTAGTTTCAAAATGAATTGATGGAACCAATATTTCGTGAGACCATTTTATATACATATATTAAAAAGAGCATCCATGGAGTTTCTTGCCTTGCATCTTCGTAGAAACCTACTACGATCTTCATTATTCTGACTGACTGACTAATAGACAGTTCTAAAGTGCCTGTAAATGGGTTTATCTATAAAGCTATATTATAATGTGAAAAACTATTGCAGGGAGGAGTATGAAATTTGGCTTAGTTTAAATGTACATACTCGTACATATATGAAGAAATAGTGCAGAAAGTATTTCGACCACTGTACAACCACTATTAGAAACAAATGCTTCTAGTTTTTAGTTTCTATTCATCTATATTCTCAATTTTACATTACTTTACTGTAAGATCTCAAAACGGATATAACTGTATTGGCTAAAAGGCCAATCAAATTGACCAAAACTGTTTTTCTTTTGTTCATTCGCGATATGATTTCTAAATCGATATCACAAGTCCAAATCCAGAGCAGCGGGTGTCAAAACTGCCATAACTCTTAAATGGCAGTCGTTGTTAACATATCACCTACGACTGTGTGTTGTGCCAGTTTGACTTGTTGACTCTTTATATTTGTGCTGCAGACAACAGCTGATGGATGTTTTGTTTCACTTTCTCTAAGTGCTGACTACCAAACATGTAAACCATTATATATACATTTTTGTTGATGTTTAATCGTATTATTAATTGAATCAAAAAAAGAAGGAGGTTCTATGTTCCTGTATTGACAAATATGCGCACTGTCGCATTATATTTAGGGCCTTAGTCTTCAAACTAATTTTAATTCCGTTCTAAACCCAATACGATTCCAATTTTAATTTTGCAATCACGTGATTATATTATTTGGCGAAATACATAGCTGTCAAAATAAACTCCAACTCAAGAGTACGAAACGTCTAAATTTCAAAAAATGTCTTTGATCGGAAAAAAAACGAGTGTTTTGACGTAAATCTAAAATATTAACATTGTTGCATTTACTTAACGCTGGCTTAATTTAAATTACGTCATATCTATTAATATAATTTCCAGCCGTTACTATTGCTTCTGTTAGTATCCTGTTAACAAAGCGGCAGGGGGGCGCGGGGGGAGCGGGGGCGCGTCGCTACGTGATCTCAAATAAAGTAAGTTGACACATTTGGAATGTGCTATAATTTTGTAGTGACACCAACCGTCTGACAGGATATGTGGAGAGCTTTATGGTTTAAAACATCACGCCTTTGTTTCTCAGAGGGTATCCATATTTCGACCAGTTATGTTAAAGTCCCATGTTATAGGGGGTTTGACGACACGGTTGGCGCAGTGGTTGAGCCATCGGCTGCTGCGCCGCGTGTTGTGGGTCGATCCCCGCACGGAACAAATATTTGTATGACCTACAGGTAGTTGTTCCGGATCTAGTTGTTTGTGTATGTGAGTTGATATGTTTGTAAACGCACCCAAGATACAGGAGAAATTCCTAGTTTAGGGAAACGTTTAAAAAAAAAGTAAAGAAAGGAAAATTATGTCAAACTAAAACCTTGAACATATGATGATAATTTGAAGTTAATACTGGTTGTCTCATTACTCCATGTATGTACATAAATAAGAGGGAAAGAGTCAGAAAAGGATCTTATTGTCGAGACATTATTTTGTAAGAAAACCGTACTCGTTCGATCGCAGAGGATTATCCAACCTCAAAATACCGATGTTCCGTCGTCGCAGACTGTCCGTTCAGTTATACAATACTTGGTTAAAACTTTCACATAATATTATTGCACTTAATTAAATTAATTGATGATAAATCATTAAGTTAACACTAATAAGTTACTAATGTGTTAACTGCCTCCAGCGCAGTAGATGTACGACGTCGAATGTTTCGCTCCGAGGTGGATATTAATATTATTTATTGAGCTTTAATAATTACAATTCAGCAATAGTTGGGTTATGCTGTAAAGATTTGTAGTTCTCAAAATTGAAGTTTTAAGTGCTTGTAGCTTTCTGTTCAAGATGTTATTGCGTCCTTTTAATGTATATTTTTTACTTTCAATATTTTTTTAACCAACCGTTATTAGTAGGTTGCAAAATAAAAGTTTTATTAGGTACTTAATCTCAGAATTAGGCGAATGAAAGTCGCAAAGGGTGTGGTCTAGAACTTGGCAGTGTATTACACACTATAAAATCTCCACACGTACCAGATAATACAGGAAAATTAAATTCACATGGTCTATTCACGTACAAGTTCCTTTAAAATAATAATAATAACGTACCTTACAACTATTATATTGCAGCCACCCAAATCCATAGCCTAGTATTGCATGTTCTCATGTTCTGCCTCTTAAATGATGCCACTTGCATTGTGCATAGAGGGATGATCGCTAGTTCGTGCCTTATTCCGTTTAAAGTTGTCTAATAGGCTTCTGCGTGTAGGCCTAGACCTCTCGTACGAGGACGAACTTCCAAAGAACCGGGACTGTTAAGCCCTTGTATAAAAAAGGGGGTAGAAAAGCTCGTTGGGCATAAAGAAAATTCATCCAAATCGCTCTCAATGGGAAAAATGCCATAAAGGCTGTCAACATTGCCTCGTTGAGTGAAAATGATGATGCTCCGGACGACACATAAGCCTCGTAGTCACGTGACAAGTCGACTAACTGCTTAGCAATGTCCTGGAATACTCAATGGGTCCATGATCTAAGTGTGCCCGTGGCGCATTAAATTAAACAAACTGAACAACTTAAATCGCCTCACCTACAAAGTCCTGCCAATTTTCTCGCCATTTTTCACGAGAACTTACAGCCAAACAAACAGACACTACTTTACGAGGAGAATAAATCTTGGACAAATCGGTGTTTAGCTCGGTATCTGTTCGACCGCAACATGTGGTCACCTCAGTGGATGCGCGTGCGTCGACTGTCAAACCGCAGCGCCAAGCGCGCACGCGCTCTAGCGATATCGATATGAATTTAAATCGGATTAAGTATAGCGTTGTTTTGTTTAAGCTTTTGTGGTTGTGGTTAAGTTTTTTAAAGTTTTGAATTCATTTTTGTTTCCAGACGATTATGCTTTGACAATTAAGTTCCTGTTTTCACTGTGTTTTTTTGTCCCGTTCAGGACAAGACAGTATCACCAACTTTTCTTCATTTTTCAATATTGGCAGATACTAAGCAAATCAAACGTTGGTTCAAAGCTAGTACAGACTTCCTCACAATCTGTCGCTCCATGTAAAATATTGGTATTCGGCTGCATTCGTTCAGACTGGAAGATGACCCCTACATAGTTGGGAAAAAGGCTGCGGATGATGAACTATTCTCAATATGTTTTCCTATACCGCCGTCGTCTAAGACAAACTTAGAAATGACATATCAATTGAAGACATCACATCGGTATTTGCCTGTTTTTTAATTCCAACTTGCGGATTAATTTTTCGATGCCCTGTGACTATTCCGGGCGAAGGTCCGCCTGCGACGCAAGAGGTTGAGGGTTCGATTCCCGCCTTGGGACAAATGTTTGTACGATCTACAAATATTTGTTCCGGGTGTTTTGGGTATTTCCTATGTATAATAAAAATATCTATCTATGTAATGTATTGTATTAAGTATATCAGTCATCTAGTACACATAACACAAGCTCTGCTTAGCTTGGGGCTAGATGGTGCTGTGTGGATTGTCCAGCATTATTCATTTATTATTTATTTATTCATTTTATTTCTTCATGTAATAATAGTTTTATCGTTTTAAAAAAATAAGTTCATTCCAACTTAGGAAAAAGCCACAATCATTTGGATCCTCGTTACCTAGCTCAATGGAGTACAAGATGTTGTCTATGGTCTCCTTGCCAGCCACGTATTGCAGTGACGTGCTCAGATTAAATATAGGTGTTATATCCAACAGCAGCAGGTGGGCTGCAGGAGCAGTGAGGAATGCTAATAGTTTGCAGTTAACCTTCATCTTACACTACTGTCTTTTGAATGCAGTTCGCTTAGATTTGTTACCTTAAGCTCTAAACGATTAAATAATAATAACGGTTCTAGGGAACGCCCTAGAAGTTCTTTTAGGGGAACTTTTCTAATCAATATCATATATAAGGTCAGTGTCTGTCCATACACTGAGCTTATTGGTGATGTTCTTCAGTAATGGTGCGTGGTACAGGAAGCCGTCGTTCGGGTATGACTAGATAACGAATAAATTAATAATAAACGAATCAAAAAGAGTATGTAAAGATCGTAGCAGGTGGCGTTCTGTAGTTCCTGCCTACCCCCATTGCAAATAGTAGTATGTATGTATTAATAGGGATGTGTCCTATGTAAAAATATATTAAGTCTATTTTGTCCGTCAGTTAGATTACCAAATAATATTGGACATGTATTTTTTGCTTACTCAAATCAATAAAAAGTGTCAATTTTATAGCACATCAAAGTTCAGGAGATGAGGCTCGTGACATCACTATTACGTTATACATAAGTGTAGCACGGCGTGACGTTACGCGTCGTCGTCATTTTTAGTTTACGTGTCAAAAGAAAAAATACGTGTCCAGTATTTTTGTGTAATCCAACTTTCGGACCAAACAGAATTTTTAAGGACTACCCTATTATGATGGTCGCTACTGTTTATTCTGATTTTCAGGACTTCCCTGGTTGGGAATAAGAGTGGCAGTTTTGTCCCCAAATTCAAAAAGTATTTCCCACCATTTTTTTAGGTACTCTGTCGTTTGCCGTAACGACTGTGTAGAAAAAATGACCTGATGAATCGATGAAGCGACCACTGCACCAACGATAGTCCCTTTGATAATATAATGTTTAACAAATAATCCCTATACCCCCGATTTACCAATAAGTTCTATGCAATCAAACAATACATCTTGCCCTATTTTAACCTACGACCTCTACTCTTCTTTCACATACAGAAACTAGTGCAAGGCGTTAATGAAACAGAGATGATTTATGGTAACCATAGCGTGGGTGCGCGCGCACAGATTATCAAGTTACGGATAATTTGGTGAAATAATAAGTACGCCCCCGTACAGTGGAGTAAGGGCGCGTGGGACTGAGTACACTCGCGGACGAAAGTAGTGACTGGATTTGACCTAAGATGGCGAAAACAAATTTGGTATTTACTTAGGATTTTTTTATAGAGGTAAGAAAGTTTGGACACGTGTGCTTTTAACTTTCTGAGATTACCACTTATTATTTAAAAAAGACTTAGTTATGGCAAAACCAATACTCAAAAATACGATGGTAAATCTCTTGGTCTGAATCGCGTTGATCTGAATACTTGATGTTAGCCTAATAATGTCAAAAGTGAAGTATCGTATATGAAGTAGCTGTTGTATGGTTGTTGTAATAATTTTTAACTACAATTAGTTATAAACAATTGGAAGAATGTTTGATAAGCATTATTTCAATTTTGTGAAAACCTTGATCGGTCTAGTTTTTTTTTTCTATATGCTCCAATTATTTAGGCTGAGCTTTTGCTGAGTTAAGATACCTATAGTTTTAACTATAGGTATCTTAACTCAGATATAGATCCGTATTAGTAAATCATTATAGCGCCTCAGGCTTCTTTAAGCAGAAATTAAATTTACACTGGCTGTCAAAAAAACAGAACGTATTTTTAAATTATGTTACGAGACCTCAAATTAAAAAACAAAAACATTTATCACCGCTTTTGGTCGTAAGTGTACCATCCTACAAACACTAATCGTAAGAAATAAAGATAATGCATTACGAAACTGTACTTTATTAGTTTTGATGAGCAACGTTAAATATTTTGATAGCGCCGTATTTATTACTCTGATGCTCCGGCCGCTGATACTCATCTGCTTAATAATTAAGTGATATTTGATATTAATGGCGAGAGGATTATGTTACACCTGCTGAGATTAAATACGTGTTTTTAATCGAGATTTTTTTTTGAAATTTGGAATTCATTTTGTATTCTAAAAAGAAATAAATGATTTTAGTTACAACTGCTTGTTCTAACTGTACCTGTAATTGAAATTATCAAGTTATTTTTAGGAAATATCAGTCGTCAATATTTTAATAAAAAAAGTTAAAAAGAAAAATAATGACATCATGATAATTATATAATACCAGCCTATTACTGTCCCACTGCAGGGCAAAGGCCTCTTCTCATACAAAGAAGGTACGAGCATTAATCTAACTTAAGACGGGTTGGCGATTTCAGACATATATTAATGAAAAGTCCAGGCTGTGTCACGATGTTTTCCTTCACCGATGTCAGTGATGTCCTAGACAAACTTAAAAAATGCATATGAATTGAAAAAGTCACATTGGTTTTTACCCAGGTTTGTACCCATAACGAGGCGAGGCCTAAACCAATGGGCCATAAGCAGAAGGAGCATGTAGGGATCGTAGCAAGTGGCGTTCTGTAGTTTCTGCTATCGGAAAAAGGCGTCAGTTTATGTATGTGTGGACTTAACAAATGATTAAGAAAGAAAGAAAGAAAAAACATTTATTCAGCACAGGCTCAGGCACACAAGGACACAATACTAAACATAGAAAACAAAAAAAAATAAAAAAAAAAATAAAAAATTATTAACAAGAAATACATTAAAAATATATATACGAGTAAGTATACATATATTATCAACAGACTAACAGACTATTTAATTGGCATCTTGATGCATATACAAGAATAATCAAAATAATGACATAGAAATACACAAAAGCACAAACTACACCATAATCCATAAATATACCTTACCACTCAAAGGTTTATGACTTATCACTACAAACAACACAACCAAAAATTATACTTTCATACAAGCTACTACCAAAAAAAACTAGTGCTACTTAAAAAACCATCCAACATTATATGACAGACAGACTTACAAATCCGTGCACCGTAATAGGGCAACCAAAAAAATAACAATCCTATTGAGACCAAGCTTCACTCGTCAGGCTTGCATACAATGCATAAAGAAACATTAGTTTGTCAACTTACCAACTTAAATTTACCTGTCATCCATATTAAATTGAACCTTACGACCTTAACATACAGTTTGTATAAATCTTCACTTAGTTTTGTATTCAAAACATTACTCTAAACATGACAAAGATCATGTTGCAACTGTAAAATTTTGGTGCAGGAATAAAGTGGTTGGGGGGACAGTTTTCGTGGCCGCAAGTGTAAATTGGTAGAGGAGTGTGTTTGTGACGTTGCCAAGTGGAGACAATGAGTCGGTACACATATAGTTTAGACGTGAATGTAGGAAACTTGATCAACACTGGTAGCCAAACCTTTTCGTTCAAGAAGTGAGGATCAAAAGAACAAATAGATGAGAATAGAAAAAGTGAAATGAAACATCGATAAGTAATTGATATAAAAGAAAACGTGGATAAATTATGTTAGGAAATAAGACTAGGTCAGTTTTAAGTCTAACCGGACGCTAGTATTTTACAGGGAGCAACTCCCTATCTGACCTCCACAACCCAGTTACTAGCATCATGTTACCCCTTGGAAAGACTGGTTGGCAGATTTTTGAGCTTCTGACTACTCGTAAGTACTCGAGTCTCAAAATTCTACAAATGACCGCTGGGACCAACGGCTTAACGTGCTTTCAGAGGCACTGAGGATTCTCGATAGGTAATGAAAGCTCACCCATCCACAGACTGACAACGTTAAGCGTAGCTTAACAATCCATATACATGTGACGTCTTTATTTAGCCACGAGCTCCTCACCCTTTAAATAAAAAAAAAAGTTTTATAAGTAAATTACCGCGTCACCACCATCGTACATCGCCTGGCCCACATACACTCGCATCATAATTAGCTGCGTACGCGCAGGCCGGTAGCCGGACTAACTGCATTATAAGTTAACTATACATATTACACTGATGGAGTAATGTTTAGTGCCTCGTTGGTCGCAATATTATGGTCAGGGCTTGATTCCCGGGCCGTGCAATAAGTTTACCGCTCCTAATATTCATAGTAGCTAGGAAGTGGTGATAAAATTGCCTCCAATTATTCAGAACTATATTAAAAGTGGCAAAATGTCACATAGTATGATATCACCTGTCACCTGTATCTGTACTCGATGGATTAGGGAAAGGTATACCTATAGCACACCCACCTTTCGGTTTTGTTAAGTTCCATCTACCATCTAGTAAGTATTTAGAGACCCGGGAGCTACTCGGAATGCCAGATGGAAAAACCCATCATTATCAGTTCAGTAGTAGCGCTACCGACCACAAAACCAAAAAGGAAGTCACTGGCAAAATGTGAGTGTGTTCTTTTCTTTTTTTTTTTCTTTTTTTGTTAAAAAAAACGTTGCCCCACACTAGGAATTTCTCCTGTATCGTGGGTGCGTTTATGAACATTTAAACTCACATACACAAATAGCCAGACCCGGAACAACTACCTACAGGTAGTTGTTTATATTCAGTCGGTCATACAAATATTTGTTCCGTGCGGGGATCGAACCCACAACACGCGTATGCACGTGTTGTACACTGATGCCTACCCTTTCGATTATGATATATGTATTCGATTTATATTTCGACTAATACGAATCACGGTCATGACGAGTTTAGTCCCTTATGCTTTATCCCTTTAGCTCATCCTTATGCTAAGCTTCTTACACCACGAGGTCTCTGACATCAGGTCCAATATGAATGTTAAAAAAAAAGTGTTTTACTTGATGACGTGTAAAAGTGTTTGTAGAAATTTACAGAAATAAATATAATTTATCATCCTGGAATTTTCTTAGTAAGATCATAGGTTATGTGGACTGACTAAGTGCTTCTAAGATTTATTCAGTTCCACCCTCATTTTGCTCTGGTATTTCCTCGTGTTATGTCTGAGCTATGGAAGCAAGTCGGTAGCTAGCCTCATTACAGGTTGATTATAGACTGGCGGGGTTCTTACGTGATTATCTTTTGTTTATCCTTCGCGTGAGTTAGGAGTTTGTTTCGTAATTATCTGTGGGTACTGTAACGACTGTAATTAACAAATGCTTTTTACAGACGGAGTTAGGCAGAGTTTATAGTTACCTGTAAAATATTGATTTATTTAACACAATTCATAAGTCTTGTCTTGTTTTTTTTTTGTTTGCATGTGCTCATCTCTTGAATTGCGTGTCAAATTTGAAAAATATTGTTTGCCTTTGATAGCAATTCTTCAATTCATCCATGAATCCAATTCTTGAGGAAGGTAATAGGATTTATTAAACCACGCTACGACCTTTAAATGCAAGTGAAACGGCGTGGCACAGCTATTGTATTATAAATACTACTACCATTTTACCTTTCTTAGTAAACAAAGTCAACTAGTTTTACCAAAGGGTATTGTGTTACACAGTAACTGGGTTTCGGAGCAGTGTAGATAAGTATTTGTTCCATATAAAGTAATAAGGTACTGGTTTTCAGCAGCATCCGGATAGACTGGAAGCTGATCCCAATATAGTTGGAAACGATGAGATTATGATGAATAACCAAGGAGTCACAAGGAGATAAGTAACATTTTAATTGAAGACAAAGAATACAGCTTCGAAACAGTACGAAAGTGTTTCTACCAACAAATCATATCATCCGTCATCTTTTGGGCATAACAATAATATTATGCTGAAATATCAGTGTCCTCATGCCACCGAATAAATACTAGTGTCGAACGGCGAAAAACGAAAATGGTACAACACTTTGTGTATATCTTTTTGTATTTTTGGATTATGTAATATTTAATCAATCAATACAACAACCGACTTTACGAAGTGAATCAGAAACGGCGCGAATATTCACGACCTTCTGACTTGCGGCTTGGTCGAAGTTTTTGTTTGTTTACGGCAGTAAACGAATATATCATTTCTTGGCCGAAAACAAAAATGATACTACAGTCGGCCACTAATTAATACCCATTGAATAATAAACATCCATCCCTTTCCACATTAAAACCGTAACCTTCACGGCCCATTTGTCTTCAACAAGAGTGGGTGTCAGTATAAAGATCTTCCATAAATACCAATTAATATGTGGTCTCACTAAGTGACGCTGTCGTCTTATCTTAAATAGGAACATTTAGATTCAGCTAATGGTAATGAGAGTTGAATTAAATTTTCGGAACGATACCTTAAAATCGTGATGCAATGTTCACACATTATACGTTGAGAAAAATATGTAAATTGAAAGATTGAATTTATAAATTTCGTAATTCAGACCGATAGTAACTAATACAGATGTGTGGGAAGCTCACGGCTAAGTTATAATTGTGAAGATGCAGCTAGATGACGCTTCATCCTCATTTTCTGCCTAGTCTTTTCCCAACTATGTTCGAGTTGTCTTCCAGTCTAACCGTATGCAGCTATGTACCAGTATTTTACAAGGAGCATCTGTCTATCTGACCTCCACAACCCATTACTATAATGGGTTGTGGACAGATGACAGTAATGACAGTAACCGTGTCGTAGTAGTCTACGACACGGTTACTATAGGTACTACGGGTACTACGACGGCACGGTTGGCGCAGTGGCTGAGCGATTGACTGCTGCACCGCGTGTCGTGTGTTTGATTCCCGCACGGAAAAAAAATTGTATGGTCTACAGGTAGTTGTTCCGGGTGTAGCTGTTTGTGTGTGTGAGTTTGAATGTTTGTAAACGCACCTACGACACCGAGGAAATACCCAGGGTGAAAAAAAATACTGGGTAGAAGTAAGTACTCACTCACCGTCACAAACTTGACAGTTGTTTTAATAACTACATTTCCTTTGTATTTATATAAGTTTTCAATCTGCGTAAAAATGAACATGTCTCTGCACTTCGGACGTTTCTAAAGTGGTTGGTCATGGCGCTAACCACCTTGTATTCGTTTCTTGACTGTTTTCTTAGTTACCAATTCTCTTAGTTATCTTGCCCTTCACTTTCACTTCATTTTTGCGCCAACCACAATAAAATATTGCTGGACAATCCACACAGCATAAGAAGACTCTCAGTCTTCTGACTACCCGTATGTATTGTGTGTATGGTTAGAAGGGCCGATATCCGCAACTCCACAAATCTGCGCCTATTTTGCGTAAAGGGGGGGACAATATCTAATTCGATCCACCCCAGTTCCTCGAGAAAGGCCAGCAGCGACCTGACGTTGCTGGCGATCTCTCGGAGAGTAACCGGGTTACCGAAGTATTTAGCCCTGTATGCAGTAACCTCTGGGCAGAAGAGAAGCACCTGGGCTGCCGTCTCGTCCACCTCCATGCAGGCTCTGCACAGCGGGCTATCTGTAACTAGTAAAGAGGTGCTTGTTAAATGACCCATGACCTGTGACGCAGTGACTGTGCGCAGCTGCTGCTTAGTCAGTAGGAAGGCCTGCTTTGTGAAGTGGTCGTCAATTGCGGGAAGTGCCTCCCTGGACTACCTGTTGACTACCCGTAACAATGGCTTAACGTGCTATACGAAGCAAGGTCGTCACGATGGTCATTGGATGCATCACCCTTTTCGCACAGCATTAAAAGGAAACACATAATCTAAAAAATAATCCTCTTTTCAATATTTTGTTGGTGGGATAGGATCAATTTTGTAAGCTGCATCTAATTGAACTGGAACCCGTTTCCAAAGTTCGTGGGAACAGACTTGGTTATTATGATTACCATCCTGATGATGTCTTGCACACTCTTAAGACAAATAGCTTGAACCTTCAACTTTTCATCTTCCTATTCATATCGATAATTAACATCTTGTTAATTAATGATGGAAGTGTAATTGCAATCAGGAGCAGTGTTGAGAACAGCATACGTAAAGTTCATTACTGTGCAATATGTACCGTAATATTAGAGTTTTTCAGCATCTCTGAACATTTACTTATTGCAGAAAATCCTGAGTTTATAATTATGTATTTTTGCCAAAACGCCCAGCCACTGCACCAACCGTGCCGTCAAATACTGGTTGGACAAAATTTGAGAGTTATCGACAGTAAAAGAAGTAAAGGAGAAGTAGAATAATTACCACTATGCTGCGCTAAATGAGCGATTTTCTATAGATGCGTACGCGATGAGATCTATAGAAAATACATCATTTGGTGTGTATCAAAATGTAACATATAGATACATTTGATACACACCAAATGATTTAACAACTTGGTATAGGTCAGAGCAAAGGAATCTCTTAGGAATATGTTTGGAATTACTGCTGCCACAATTTGTAAAGCAAAAAGATCCGTTAAGACAGTGAAGGGATTTAAATACGAGATTTAACCTACATCCGGGCACTACCCCCTAAGATACAGGCCTAGCTTATTTTAAGGGCTAAGGTTGAACCTATTGTATTTTTCTATATGTTACTAAAATAAGAAGTCCAATCTGTATACAGTGCAATGTACTTGACCTATGTGGTAATAAACAACTACATTATTATTATTATTTTATAAATAAAATCATTTCTAGCCAACCAATAAATCTGCACCATACATTGAACACATTATGTGAATGACACAAGGCTCATAGGAGTCAGCAAACTTGGAATACCATAGTCCTAAACAATGCAACCGTTAACCCCACACTATAGTATACAGGATAATATATGTTAACCACACAAGTGCTATAATGGTCATACACACGTGTCCAAAGACCAATAATAATATTATTTTCAACAACAAAGATCATCGCCACTTTGCGAATCGTGACACGCAGTCGAAATGACAATCTGGGGTGCTAGAGGAGCAGGGACAGAAGTTTCATACCCTCAAAAAGACACATATTTCAGAAGGCAATATTGACAGAATCTATATATTAATACGTGAGATTCGGCATAGATAAAGTTTTTATGGAAAAGAAGTGCAGGAAGTTAAAATGGCACAATTTCGGCCACTGTGCCACCACTATGAATAATAAATGACCTGGTAATCATTTGAAAAAGTTCTACGAATTCTTAAAAATCGACTAGGGAGGGACGAAGCCTCGTCTCTCCCTGGTCCTCCGTTGAGATTGGCCACTGTGACCCACATTCGGTTGCGGGGGTATTATTATTTTATTATTAGTATTAGCTTGGATCTTGTTCCCGATGCCGGTGGGCTACTATTTTTTATATTTATAAATGTTTTTGATTTGTTTTTTTTTTTTTTTTAAATTACTAAGTAAGTTTAGTGAACAAAGGAGGATATTATCATCATTATGGTTTACAATATTTCTTCTTCCTCAATATTCTATTCAGTGTTTTGCCAAGTTAACCTTCTGCCCAATTCTTTATTTCCTGCCGCATATTAATAACTAAGCTTTAGGCCCGACGTCGCCCGGATTTTTCCATTCTTTTTACTTTATTATAATGGCTTCATTTGAGCCGTGATCTGAAATGTTTATGCGAATTTAGTAATGTCTAGTTTTCTAGGTAATCGTAGGAGTGCTAAGGTATTCAAATTATCGTTTCTTGATCTAGTGTCTGTAGTTAGCAACTGGTTGACAATAGAGCCTTTTCCTTGAAAAAGTCGATCAACAAATTTATTGACTTGAAGAATGATTTCCTACAATTCTTTTTTTTTTTTTTAAACGTATCTTTCTCATTAGTTAGTCTAACTTTACAATCAAGTCGTTTATTGGTGATGTTTTCTTTCCTGATGGTTTGGATATTGTTCAAAGTTATATAACAGAAAAAATTATAATGGATGCTATTGCAAATGTATGATCAAAAAATCAATCCGCATGGACAGTTAAGTGGTCAGTTTGAACCAATAGGCTATTAACGTGAGTTTATATTTATCACTCATAAATCAAATATTTTTATGTATGCCACATTTGTATTGTTTAAAAGCGGTACTTTGCCATGCCTCCTATTGTTCAGCCATCATATCGTTTCAATAATATATCTAGGAAAGTTGTTGGTTTTCGTTTCATGTCACTAAACTTTGATTGATTGGGAGGGAGATAGAGAAAGAGAGAGAGAGAAGAAGTCCAAAGAAAAGGTGGATGAATAATTGTGAGAGGAATCAAAAACCCAATCACACTTTTGCCCGATCCGGGAATCGAACCCAGGACCTCATGTGCAGCAGTACAACTTGCAGCCACTAGGCCAATGAGGTAGTCAGTGTGTATTGTTATGTAATTTAATTTGTATAACAGTGGCCTTACAGGATGCGTGTTTGAAATTAATCTAAGATTTAGGGCATATGCCCTGAAGAGTTGGGTAGAGGTGCACCTACAGCAGATGACTACATTACACCAGTTATTGGTCGGTTTCCATTATAACTAGATACCAGTATATTATCTTTTAAACCACATACTGATTCAACATAATAATTCTTCCCTGTGGTAAGACTGATTGTTAGACTCCCAGGCTTCTGCCTACCTATAACAACTGTTAAAATTCTTCGTATTACTACCGAAAGCAACGGCTTAACGTGCTTTCTGAAGCACGGTGGGGTCTTAATGCGTAATGGATGGTGATCCATCCTCGGACCGACCTTGTCTGTTACTTAATTACGACCTTCTGCATCCCTTCGTCATGTTAGCCAACTATTGTCAAAGAACCAAGCGGAAAGAACGAATTTTTCTAACTCCTCCGCTGTTCTTTGGACAGTTGAGTCGTTTCTCCGGAACTTCATTGACTCGATGCTTTTCTGGTGGTTGCAACTGTTGATTCTGATTTTCAAGAATAGCAGTGGATAAGGAATAGAGTGGCGAATTTGTCCCGAAAAAGAAAAAGTTAAATCAAATCAAATCAAATATAAATTCATTTATTCAAATTAGGCTGAGAATCAGCAAAAGTTTACAAAAGACAGTCCCCCAAAACGCCCACCTTTCACCACTTCCTAGTGTTTTTGCTGGGAAGAAGAAGTGACGGATCAAACTCCCCAGCAACACGTCTGTCTGATAGTTTTGAAGAAATTGAAGAGAACTTGATATCCAATATGCTGATAGCAGCCTGCGCTACACATATTTAGTTCAAAACTAAAACCACTTAAACGAAGTCATTTGTATGTTTCCAGATGTAACACGAATTACAAGTACAACTGCCATATAATCGTTTCCTGTGTAGTACATCAGTATTCAAAACCGAATCGATCCCAAAATTTCTGGAAACACACAGACGAATGGTTTTTTTTTTGTTCTAAAAAGCGAATTAGAATATCTAAGGCTGTTAGCGCATGAGTCATCAGGATTTATACGTTAGTTTGTGACACAGGATACATAGAAGTTTAACTTTTTGTATGATAGAAAGCTTATCTGCGCTGAATGAAACATAACCTTGCTGGAAAGCGCTTGTAGCAAAGACAGTGATCGTTATAGCAATAAAGATTTATCTGTGATTTTATTCTATTTATGCGCCAGTTACTCGGGCATACTTACACTCAATGAAGGTGCCGAAAGCTTGGTAATTTTTACGTATTTCTTGAATGCGTTTGCGAGAATAACTGGAAACCTCGTATTATATTTTGTAACGTTTATATATGGTGATATCGCCTTGAGATATACTGTTATGATAGTTTGTGTTGTAAAATAAAAACATCTTACGTCGTAATCGTGGTACTATTACCTATTCTGTGTCAACAAACCATAGCAAATCCGATCTAATATTGGGATAGTTAAGCTCGTAAAATTCAGCTCGTAAATTTGACTCTAGTATGTATCATACTAGAGTCAAATATACGAGCTGAATTTCCTCAAATTTCATAAACAATACAAATGTGTTGTAATTCTAAATGGTCACTACGTTGGTTTTAATCCAGCCTTATCACATGACAGTATGCAGTACTGTCTTTGTCTGGTAGGAAAGTGGGTCTACTGTTCCTAGCTATTTAGTGTAACCTAGTTTGTGTAGGCACCTAGCGTCTGCCTAGCACTAAATCTTTATACGACGCACAATGATGTCACACTGAGCTGCTACTCTTTGAATTCAGATGTCGTATTGGATGTTGAGTGGTATAAAGAAAGGCGGTGAGCGTTTTAGTCTGCTGCTTTTTCATGTTTTAAGGCGGCCCATCCTAACACCCTATGTTGCTCTTAAATTCATTATTTGTAAGTTTTTACGGTGTAGGTACAATAAAGAGTATTCATTTGTATTTTTGAAACCCTGATTGTGTGAGATACCAAATGCAGATTACAGAACACAATTCTGGCTTATGTGTATTTAAGTTAACTAGTGTAGAAATAAGTTAGCCCCCTAACTTAGCCCCAAGTAACTTAGACAGCTACTCAAATCCGGTCATTAAACGCTACTCTCATGCGCTTAAACCGCCCTAAACAAAGACACACATTGACAACAAATCAATCGCGCACGCGCCACGTTTGACATGTATATGCGCGGACGCACGGAATGTCGATCGATAAGCGCAGCGCTACTAAAAATACTCGATTCAGTGTTGTTTGAGCAAATTGTACATTTTATGTTGTTCTTGGAAAGAGGTTGCCCAGAATCGCGAACAATGGAAGGAATGGAGGGAAGCGTTTGTCCAGTAGTGGGACGATTTGGGATAGTAATAATAATAATGTCGGTCTCTCTTGTCAGCACGAACTGTGCAAGATCAATACATACTATGTACATATGTGGAGTATGCTAGATTCGCAGCAAGTGCGTTCTGTAGTTTCTGCCAACCCTATAGAAAAAGACGTGAGTTTATGTATATATTACGTATGGATGTGATACACCGCTACATATAGTTAAATGTGCAAGTATATTTTTGTATATCCCTAACTAGACCAATCTAGAAAACGTGCTGAGCTGGCGCCAACGCTGCGGCTGCTGAGAACCCCAAGCGGCGGAGGAAATATAATAACCTTGTTGGTAATTATATTTACTAGAAGTTTGGGGTTGAAACTCGCGGGCCCTGGAAATCGAGAGCTCATATTCTTTTTAATGAAATTTCAAAACGTTTAGTTGATGCTTTCCGAGACCCGCTTAGTCCCTGACAAAAGTAGAAGCCAGCCCGGCTTCTACTTTTGTCAGGGACTAAGCGATGCCATTCAAAGTGGCAATTGCGTCAGTCTTTTGGGTACTTCCAGTCGACAGCGATGAGGATGAACTTTTCGACGTCTTATTATAATTTACTGTTAGGTTTATTTAGTTAGGATATTTCAATGTATTTTAAGCATGATCATCCTCCTGCCCTTATCCCAATTTATTTGGGGTCGGAACAGCATGTCTTCTTCTTCCATTCTATTTGCCGTCATCCCAAAAGTCACCTTCTTTCTTCCTAGCCATATCATCTTTCACGCAATCCATCCATCGTTTCTTTGGTCTACCTCTACTCTTGTAACCCTCCACAATCATACTCAAAACGTTCTTCCCTATATCATTCTCATATGTTTATGAGTTCATTATAATATAGAAATCAGCATTCTACTAAATAAATGCATCTCAAACATGCAACAAATGAACAGACCTTACAATGTCCGTAACACTAAACACATCCATAGCAAAAAAAACCAAGTACACTAAAATCTTGCAAATCATTTACCTATCACAGATGTTGTTATCTAATCATCGGTTGGTGAGCAATTTCGATCGCAGGCGACCGCGACCGCGGCCGTGGGAATGTGAGGTGCGCGCGCGCATTATCTCGCGCGATCTCATCTGATAGCGGAGTTATCTGGCACGATCAGCGCACGAGTCGATGCTGTGTCAGGTGGGCATGAGAGCGGGTGAAATGGGGATAGGTCCTGAATAGTTGGGCTGTTGTTTTTACCAAGAATAAAGTACTGTAGGCATTAAAAGAAACATTAGTGTTGTAATTTTGCAACAGCACAGCAGCCATCGACTGTGTAGGATTATAATAAGAAGTGTTAGAACTGAGGTAATCATATTCCTTTGCTTGAGCTTGTTGTGAAATAGCAAGTTCAGGAAAAACGAATACGATCATTCGTAAAATTATGCAGAGATGTCATAAGGCAAGTCAAGAAAGGAGAAATACACCTTTTAGTGATAATCCGGTAGTATTAACACTAAAGGGTGTATTTATATTAACTAGTGACTCCCAATGGTCGAAGTCTGACTACTTTAGCTTTGTAAACTTCTGCTTTATATAAAGTATAACTATGCTAAATCTCACACTCTCCCGTAGCGCAATTTTCTTAAAAAGGGATCCAAAGTTTAATAGATTAGAACGGATTTTTTCCTAATGAAGGTACTTTTAAAATACATATGAAGCGTCTGACAGCCAGCGTCTGTCCGATCCATGCTAATATTATAAATACGAAAGTAATTCTATTTGTGTGTATGTTACCTTTCTACGATTGAACGGCTGATCAGATCGTAATTAAATTTTGGCCAAGGAGATAGATTACATCCTGGAGAAAAACGTAGGAAAGTTTTCAATCCGCTACTTTATCTGCGTCCAAGATATTAACCAACATTCACGTGTCGCGGGCAACAGCTAGTATATTATAAACTTATAAATATACCAGAAGGTAGTAGTACACTGTTATAATAGTAAATAAGTTACCCTGTACATATGTTTACATTTAATTGTACTGAATAGCGTTGTTAAGAAAACTGATTTTTTTTAATTTTTTTTTAGGTAGGGCCACTCGCAGTTCAGCACTATAAGGCTGTTTACTGCTTAACCGGTCGATCCTGTGGTGACCTTACAAGAAGGCCCCCAGCCAGGGCATACTGATTATTTTGAAAAATAAAGTAGGTTTATGATGTTATGATATTTTATTTTCCTATTCCATAATACTGTCTACATCATGGCCACTGGAGTCGGGGGCGAGTGTTGGCGACGCAAGCGCCCTTACCGCTGTTAATCGTGATTTTAGATTTTAAATGGACACGTAGAGATTCATTGGTTCGCCGAATGGGAGATTTTCGGTTCTAACTGATTTGTTACATGGCTAGAGGTATGGTTATTTGTTAAATGTTAGATTTGGTGTTTTATCCATATACATAATCAAGTAGAACGCGACGTTAAATGATAAGTTAATCTGGGTAAGTACCCAGATCTCTTCAAGATTTCCACATAACATATATGTACGTACATGAACTCACGCCTTATTCCCATGGGGGTAGGCAGAAATAACAGAACGCCACCTGCTTACGATCCTTACATACTTCTTTTGCTAACGTAAATACGTTGATCGGAAATCGGTGTATGAGCATGTGATGCGGAGGAATGAGGATCATGTTGTGAGGAAAGTTTTGAGTATGCGGGGGGTTGCAAGAGTAGAGGGAGAGCAAAGAAACGATGGGTGGACTATGTAAAAGATAATACAGCAGCATATAGAGATGTAGATATGAGAAGAAGACAAACTGCGCCGACACCAAATAAATTGGGTTAAGGGCAGGGCGATGAAGACGATCGGTAATTAAGCTACTGAAGATAAGTTAATGAAGAAGGAGACAAGAATCAATAATTGTGTATGGCCAACTGAAGTAGTGAAAAATTTTCAATGTTTAAAAAAAAATTGCAAATTCCTACATAGTAATCAGTCAATGAAAACAATTACGCTTTAATTTTCAGTAAAAGTTTGTTTGTATGGCATTTTGGTATTATGAGTTCCGTTAAATACACTACTTTACACCTGAAATAACAAGCGTTAAAGTGTGATTCACTAAATGATAAAATGGAATTAATTGGACGAGTAAATTCGGAGCAAATTGAATGTGACATACGGACAGACAGTAAAAGAATTCCGTTTTTTTCATTTAGACGTACGGGACCCTAAAAACGACCAATTTGTTGCAATTTCAAAAGATGAAACATTTTACAAGGGGTTTTATTACGTTATTAATGATACACAAGCATTTATCGCTTAGAAAAAAGACCGATAGCTCTAAAAACAATACAAATCCATATTTTTTTCTGAAAGATACATCATCATAAACATAATTTTGCCAAATTAATTTAGCTCGATTTTATTTGACAGCACTAATAACTTTTATAAATGAATCAAGATTTAAAATAAAAGGATTCTATATAAAGCCATTCAATCAAATGTATAGGTAAACCGTCGTTCGACCTCAACCTTTGTTAAAAAAAAAAACAAAAAAAAACTTTAGACACGAAAACAAATCGATATCAAAACAAAACGATCGACTAATTATTCGACTAAGCGTTGAAGGGAGAGCAGATCGAATCGATATAAGACAAAATCAATAAAATCATTGCCAGATTAAAAAAAAGGATGGTTGTTCATCATTGCCACATTAAAAAAAGATGGGTCGGCTTGTTTGATGCCGGAGTGTCGGCACTCTTTTGATGTTGTAATAATGCGACCAAATTGAGTCAAAGGCACTAAATGTGTGACGAATCAACTTATCTAAGTGTTTCATCGACATGTTATATATACAGGATGTTCGATAATCGTTTTTATGAAGTAATAACGTTATTATTGAGGTTTGATTAGTGTTATTTTTTTCGATTATGACTTAATTCTTATTTAGGTTTTGCTTTGAAGATTGTTAATACTTTATTGATTTCTAATTGGGCTCGATTTTTTATTTGGTCATCTAATCACGTAAAATAATTTGATCTTTAGCCTGGCAAACTTCTCAGTCTATTACAAAAGCATATAAATTACCATTGCGTTTGTTTCTTTGTCATTTATGTATTTTTTTATAGAATTATAACCAAACATTGCTAAAGAGGTTTAATACAATAACAGACCTTATTGCATACAGGCTGGTAGAATTTTGGTTCTCTATGGTTTTAATCACTCAAGAAAAATGAGAGTACTTTAGAAGAAGAATGTGGCGCCCATCTAAGATTCTTGATTTGTAATAAAGTGAAGTAATTAATAAATGACATAAAATCAGCGAAGCCCCATTATTTACAATAGTTAAATAACCCGGTCTACGGTACCAATAGCAAGAATAAAACAATTCAATTCAGAGTCCCACTTTTAAACACTATAAAACAGAAATCAAGTAATTACAGAGAAACTAACCATATGTCTGGCTTTTCAAAGTGACACATAAACACCAAACACGTCAAACTATCTTTCTAAAATAATAAAATAAGAATAAAATGTATTTGTTTCTCTTACAATGATTTGTACTAAATTTTACAGTTTTAAGGCTAAATATATAAGTACTCATTGTCTCGTTTAAGCACAAGTTATCTTATTAAAAAAATAAAAATCGTTTATTTGCAGGCGTCGAAGCCATAGCATATTAGTATTAAACTTAAAAAACTATGTTAGTATCAATGACTAAAAAACACAACAAAAAGACACAGCATCCAATAAGAGGAAGATTTATCAAGTCACATGTACCTTGATAAACTTATCCACTCTATATATCTATTTATTACTTTTCAAGCAAAATTAGTTTCACTTATATAATGTAGAGGCGCTGTTTCGATCTTAAGATAAACTTCTCGCAAGAGCTCTGCCTACTGGTGTCTGAAGTTGGTTTAATTAAAACCTATAATTTTGGTCTTATGTAAGATCTTAGGTAGCATTAATTTGTACAGACGCCAGCACATCAAGCTATCCCAAACTGTCATTATTTTCCAATCGAACATGAACCTTATTCTTTTGCAATAACGTTGAAAAACCATCAATTAAACTGACAGATTGGTGTAGCTTGATGTACTGGCCTCTGTACATGGTCAATGAAAGGAATAATAAAGCCAAATAAAAAAAGATTATTAAAACAATCAAACAAAAATGTTTGTTATGTGATGATCTGTGTTTCTATTCACCACCCTGTATACAAAATCTATGACACGTTGATAATGTCGAGGTCAAAACGCATTATTTGCTGTTTTCTAATATCATTTATATTTTCGATGAGTTCACACTGAAAGATATATCACAATAATATTTTAAATGCAAAAGTTGGTCGGTATGTGTGTAGGTTTGTAGCTGTTTACGCTAAAACATCTGAATGGATTTGGATGAAATTTGCAATGAAGGTAGATCAGACTCTGTGTTACCACATATGCTATTTATCTCGATAAACGAGTGTTCCTGTGGAATGACATCGGTGTCACATGTTAACATTTTAACCGCGGGCAACACCACGGTGCACAGCTAGTATTTATATATTTAAATAAACCTATCTGTGACCAATCATATTGACAGGATTCTCGCAAATTGACATCATTATTTTAGTAATGTTTTGATTTTAATCTGACCTTTCTGTCAGGTTGCAAGGACGGAGCTAAATTGAAATGATTTGAAAAATGAGAAATACTTTTTGATGAAATCGAAGTGACCGACGCCCGGTATGAATTTTATTATACATATATTATTTATTTTTAATGTAAAAAAATGCACCACTCTAGGAATAACTCCTGAATGCACGGAGGAGTCTTATTATTATTATATATTATTATTTATATATAATGACGGCTCGATTGGGGCAGTGGCTGGACGATTGACTGCTGCGCTGCGTGTTGTGAGTTCGATTCCCGCAAGGAACAAATATTTGTACGGCTTGCAGGTAGTTCTTCCGTGTCTGGCTGTTTGTGTATGTGAGTTTGAATGTTTGTAATGCACCCATTCATAGACTGACCTCGGCAAACGTAACTTAACCTTCTATCGACCAGTGCGGCTTTTTTAATGTAGCCACGAGCCACTTCAAGCAAGCAAAAACAGTTATTTGCCAATTTAACTAAACCACTGACTTCAACTATCAACTGTCCCTATAAATTACGACTATCAATATTACAGTTAAGGCGGTTTCACACGGGACGTTGTCGCGGCGACAAGTGCGCGCACGCAACGCCCAGACGGCTTCCGTAAGCAAATAGTCGCAGCTCATTAGCTATAGTACGGTTGGTACATACTTCATTGGTTTTGTTAGGATAATTGTTGATTCTGTTTTTGAATGAGGAATCATTTGAATTTAGAGATTGTTTTTCTTTTTTTGTTACTGTGTTGTGTTTTGTTTTGACTTAAATGGGATTTATGAATGACTTAAATGGGATATTCTCGATGGTAATTATTATAAATAAATAATAAATAATACTGGACAATCCACACATCATCACCTAGCCCCAAGCTAAGCAGAGCTTGTGTTATGGGTAATAGATGACTGATATACTCAATACAATACATTACATAGGTAGATATTTTTTTATACATAGCAAATACCCAGAACACCCGGAACAAATCTTTGTAGATCGTAGAAACGTTTGTCCTAAGGTTGGAATCGAACCCACAACCTCCTGCGTCGCAGGCAGACCTTAGCTCGGTGCGCCACAAAGGTCGTCAAAATATAATAGGTCTTTACCTATGAAATTGCCGTTTTGTATGAAAAAATTTAAATGAATTTTTTTCATGTATTTTTTATTTGTATTAATCGAAGTAATCACCCATGCAATCAATGCATCTTTGCCAACGCAGTGGCAGTTTATTCTTCTTAAAGAAATCAGCTGGACGGGAGGCAACAAATTCTTCAAAGGCATTTTGTACTGCCTCTCGGGTATTGAATTTTTTTCCCGCCAAGAAGTTATCCAAATTCTGGAAAAAGTAGTAGTCTGTAGGCGCAAGGTCTGGTGAGTAGGGCGGATGACGGAGAGCTTCCAACCCCAGTTCTTGCAACTTGGAGACCGTCTGCTGTGCAGTATGAGGTCGCGCGTTGTCGTGCAGGAGCAGCGGAGACGAGCGATTGACCAATGCTGGTTGGAGATGTGCCAGCTTCTCCATCATTGTGTTCAATTCTTCACAGTACACATCTGCAGTAATGCTCACCCCGTTTGGTAAGAAGCTGTGTTGAATCACACCGGCGCTAGACCACCAAACAGTGACCATCACTTTTCTTGGGGTAAGTTTTCGTTTAGGGCATTGTTTAGGTGCTGAACCAGGATCCAACCAACTTGCTGAGCGCTTGCGGTTATCAAACAGAATCCATTTTTCATCGCAGGTAACAATGCGGTTCAAAATTCCTTCATTTGTGTGTCTGTTGAGCAGTGCAAGGCACGTCTCGACGCGTACTTCGCGCTGGCGATCATTGAGTTCGTGGGGCACCCATTTGTCAAGCTTTTTTACCTTGCCAATTTGACGCAAATGGACCAATATTGTTTTGACGCTAACGTCGAAAGCTGCTGCTAATTCAGCCGTAGATTGTGTATCATCAGCTTCCACAATCGCCTTTAATTCGTCATTGTCGACCAAAGTCTTCGGACGACCGCGAGGTTCATTCGATCCCTCAGTTAACTATTAGTGAAGATCGTTTATCTGACAGAGCAAAATATAGACAGTTAACAATACTTACGTATTTAGTTCCTAAAATAGCTTCCATTAATATCCATTGGTTTCTGACTGTCTGAAACCAAGAAGTTTCCTACTAAGGAAACTTTTCAAAACTTTGGCTTATAATAAACGAAGTTGGTCTCTTCTCCCTAGCGATTTCAAATCATCTAACCAGTGCCAATACGAATGTAAAATAAATGTCAAAATCATCCTTAGGTCTTGGCTGCTGTACTCAAAAATACATACGAACACACAAAGCTTTTCCGTACAAAAATCTCTAACAAATTGATTTCGTCAAACAGAATCTCTGAATCTCTGCCCAACCCACCACAAGTAAAGGTGTGAAGATAATTATCTCCCACTTACTGTCCGCTCATTGCGGTATCGTTGAACTTTGCCACAGATGGTTGTCGCACCCGTACTTAGGCAATTATTTATAGCCCCAGCCTCTCTGATGACAGGCCTGTGATGCCTGGACATATGGGGTTAGATTATGGTAGGCATATACTGTGGATGTATACTGCATGTAACATGATTAATTGTAGAGAAGTTTAAAGTATAAATTAAAAAAAAAAAAACTATCATCGGTCGTCTTCCAGTATAACCGGATGCAGCTGAATACCACTGTTTAACATTGAGCAAGTGCCTATCTAACCTCCACAACCCAGTAACTGGGAAACACTATATCCCTTGGTAATACTGGTTGTCAGACTTTGGGGCTTTTGAATACCCATAACGACTGTCAAAGATCAATTGACAGCTGGGACCAACGGCTTAGCGTGCTTTCCGAGACACGGAGGAGTCCTGATATGGCCATAGTCAGTCTATGGACATATTTTGATGTTTTTATTTCGCCACAAGCTCCTTCTAAATGATTAAAAGCATAATAAAATAATAATAATAGGCCATACAAATATTTGTTCCGTGCGGGGATCGAACCCGCGACACACAGCGCAACAGCCAATCGCTTAACTACTGCGCCAACCGTGTCGTCAAAATTTGATTGAGATTGTAATATGTATATCTAAGACATACTCGTTATAGGCTAAAATATGAACTGCTCATCATCTTTTACAAGAGGTGATTTACAGGTGAAAAATTAGCACCCTGTCTTCTACATTTAGGGGTGGATATTTTTTTCAAATTTAAATCGGACCAACTTTAGGGTATTTTTTATCCAACGAAAAATAATAATCGGACTTTACTGTAAAATTAAGCTTGTCAAATATAAAAAAGATTAGTGTCGAATCAATCCTCCTTTTTTAACCGACTTTAAAAAAGAAGGAGGTTCTCAATTCGATTTTTTTATGTTTGTTACCTCAGAACTATCGACCGGGTGAACCGATTTAGATGATTCGTGTTTTATTTGAAAGCTGGTGCTTCCCCTGTGGTCCCATTTGGTCCAGTTTTGAAAAAGCATCCATGAGACACCATGTCTTAAATTTGCATGATATTATATCTTAGATAAATATTACAAAGCGACCCACTAAAAAGTTAGAAATACAAAACGTTTTACAAAATAATTCAACCGATTCCACAAAAAGGTTTTAAATAACATTTAAACCTTCTAGTGTTTTATGTGTGATGGGTTGTTTAGTCGGTTGATTTTTTTTGTAAAAGTAATTTTTTTAAAGTAAAAAGGTACCTAAAAGTAGATTTTGTATATTTCACTCATGGTAATGATGTTGATGTAATATCATAAACGTAGAAGTTTGGCGGTTTTATGTATGTGTGTGTGTGTATGTATGTGTATGTTTGTTACTTCTTCACGCTGGCTGTTTTTTTTTTTTTTTTTTAAAAAACGTTGCCCCACACTAGGAATTTATCCTGTATCGTGGGTGCGTTTACAAACATTTAAACTCACATACACAAACAGCCAGACCCGGAACAATTACCCGTAGGTCATAAAAATATTTGTTCCGTGCGGGGATCGAACCCACAACACGCGGCGCAACAGCCGATGGCTCAACCACTGCGCCAACCGTCTAAATCGAAATGGCTGAACAACATATGTATCTTTTAAGCAATATTTTGTCAGTATGTTTCTGATTTGATTGCCACATTGGCTCATGTACGCAAGCGCTACTGCTGAGTATGGAGTCTTGGGTTCAAGACCCGGGTCGGACAAAGTATTATTGGGTTTACCTAGAAATTGGCTCTAGCTCGCCCCTACATGGGACTTCAACATAACCGTTGAAATGTTTGTGTACCAAAACTAGATACACCTCTATTCACCGAGAATACATGCATGATGCTATGTTACATTTGTAAATAAAGTATCAAATCCCATAACACACTGACGCAGGCACCCACCACCAGTAATCGCGTCATCCAAATAGTCGGCGCGCGCGCATCTCACTCTAATAATGATCAATGATGCTGCGCCGGCGGAAAAATGCCAAATATTCCATACATCACTCGTACTTTGAATATTGACAGGCGGATGTTTTGTTCACCATAGCGTTATGGTGTGATAGAATGGTACTTGATACAAAACTTGTATTCTGAATTCGTTTCGGTGTTTCTACTCAGCGTAGTCAGATAGGAAATACCGCCCTAATCTAGTTACATATTATGTTTTCTATAAATAAATAAATAATGCTGGACAATCCACACAGCATCATCTAGCCCCAAGTTAAGCAGAGCTTGTGTTATGGGTGCTAGATGACTGATATACTTAATATCAATACATTACATAGATAGATATTTTTTTATTATACATAGAAAATACCCAGAACACCCGGAACAAATCTTTGTAGATCGTACAAACATTTGTCCCAAGGCGGGAATCGAACCCGCAACCTCCTGCGTCGCAAGCGGACCTTCGCCCGCCGCGCCACTATCTATGACGTTTAAAAATTTTTTTTAAAACCATTTAACAGAAATAAATATAATTTATATTTTATCAAGATATTTTGTGTTTTAATTAGCACTTGCCCGCGACGTCGTTCGGATTTCGTACTTTTCCCTTTGAACTTAAACATCATCAACATCCCCTCCATCCTTTTATATAAAATATGGCCTATGTTGCATGTAGAAATGTGTGTTAAGATGTGATGTGTGATGTGTGTGTGATGTGTGATGATGATGTAATGATTCAAATATAGATTGCATGCATGATGTTTCTTATATATTTAGTTACAGAAATTAAGATACGATGTCAAAACTGTTATTGAATAAATGAATTGAAATATAAAGTTTTTGGGTTAACAGGCTATTTTTAAAACTACGCTTTTATTGGTAATTTAACTTTAGCATTTGGCGGGAAGTTAAACTTCAAAAATACGAAATCCTCGACAAAGTCACAGGCGAAGTGCTCGTTACAAAATAATCCAACCGCGTTTATAAGCGCAAGTAATTTTTTATCAGGTTGCCAGCTCCAAATTCCACTACATAACATGCAGAAGGTAATGAGGCTACAATTATACTTTATCAATGATCAAACATTAGCAATATTTGTAGGTCAAAATTAAACATTTCTAACTCTACAGAACACACATAAGGTCAAAAACGAAAACTTAAAAATATCGTTTGGCGATGTAACTCAGAGCATTTGATTACTATTTGTAACGTTTATATTAATCCAATTGAATGGTACTGATGCCTTGATCTTATGATTGACGGCCCATGTAACGAGTCTATTTTGTTCGGGACCAATGCGCGCCGCAATGGGCTGCTCAGCTTTTTTATGTAGATTTGGTAATTAACGGAGATAGGACGGTTGTTTTTGTTTATTTTGTTGGTACATGTTTGTTTGTTACGTTGTAAGTGTACGGGGAAGGACAATTTAAAGGGTAAACTGATAGAGTTCAATTGTTTACAAATTTTATGGTACAGACAAAATTATGATTAATAATCGTCTCGCAGCGAAAGACTCCTTTTGACGTAAGCCTCGACTACATAGCATAACTACACGCCTGTACTCTCCAAAGGGTTGGGCAGTGGTGTACTCACAGAACACCCCCATTTGACCGGTTGTGTTTTTTTAAGTGCCATGTTATAAAGGATGAGGCTATTGCCATCAACAGGGCATGCATCCAGGCTCCGGGTTGCTACTGAGTAATTTTGTAGTGAAAAATCCCAATAACACATTGTTCAACTTGAATCGAACCCAGGACCTCATGCTTAGCAGTCGTGTTTCGGGACTACTAGACCAACGAGGCAGTCAATCTCAACGAATCCTCATCAAAATTCATTTATTCAAATTAGGCTGAGAATTAGCACATTTCACATCTTATGTACGTTAATTTTCCTAGATTTCAACATTATTAAGATCTTGAACAGTTAAATACATATAGGTACATGATTGAACCCTCCATATATATATATACCCAAGATACAGGCTTACCTAGTTTAGGACCAATGTCAAAAACTGTGCGTAACTTAGGCTTAATAAAAACATGAGTTCTATCAAGAAATTAAACAATTACTTTTTAATTATTTTACTTTTTTTTGCACTTAACTCATGATATCAGGTTGTGGGTTGATGCATCTTCCACCCTGTTTTAATTATAATCCATTTTAACAAATAAGTATGTACATAGAGGTACAGCACTATTTGGGTACATAGTAATTGAAACATTGATTTTATTTGATAGTCAACATAGTGTACAGACGCCAGCACATCAAGCCACCCCAAACTGTCAGTTTTTCCCAAATTAACATAAACCTTATTCTTTCGTAATAAAGTTGAAAACCTATAACAAAAATTGACACATTGGGGTAGCTTGATGTGCTGGCGTCTGTACACTATGTTGACTATCAAATAAAATCAATGTTTCAATTGGGCCTTTATACAAGAACCATTTTTGATTATGACATCATCAAGCATTCTAATCAAATTGGTATACATGTCTACTACCTTGAGAACTGGATAATTGGGCTAGATGTGATTGATTAATTAATGTAATCAATCAATAGAACATATTGTATATTAAAATATTTTGACAGAGACTTATTAAATTTGAATGTCTGATTCGAATTTATTTCACTGATTTTTGAGTAGATAATATTTTTTTCCCTGTTTATTAATTTTTAATCGCCTGATATTGTATCAGGTGCCGTGTTCCCTGTACAGACGCCAGCACATCAAGCTACCCCAATCTGTAAAATTTCTTTGATTGTTTTTCAACTTTATAACTAACGAATAAAGATCATGTTCAGTTGGGAATATTTGACAGATTAAGGTAGCTTGATGGCTTCTATATATCTTGCCTGAGATAAGCTTATTTTAAATAAATCATCAAAAAAATTAAATTGTACAAACAAAGGTTTTTTCGTATAAATCCGACTTTGGCGGTTGATGGGTTAATGCAGTACTTACTTAATTCAAAATAACGACATATATTCCAATATGATAAGGTTCTTACCTAATAACATTGTTTTCAGTTTAGAGAGATAAAATAGGCATAAAAACTTGCCAATCAAAGAACCGTCCAGTCTCTTTAATTACCGACAACCTAATCTATGAACAATTGACAGTCGCCGCTTGACTTCCGACCTTTGGTCTTGTGTTGAGGAGTACTTCATTATGTCTGATAAAAGGTGGCGTTCGGCTAAAAGGTGCTATGTTCATAGCATGTTCAGAGGTGCGTTCCCACGTTTGGTTATCGATATCTCTTGTTTGTGATGCGCGAACTTAATTTGCTGTGGAAGGTAAAGAGGTTGTTTATAATAAATAATATTACCAGCCTGTTACTGTCCCACTGCAGGTCCAATACCTCTTCTCTTACAGGAACGAGCAATAATCACCACGCTTGCTCACGTTTCATTCGAACGATTTCAAAATTTAGAAAAAAAAATCCTTTAGCATTTAACTTAATATTTATGAGGCAATCACAAATGAGTATCACACATTATATTTAAGAATAAACTCTTACAGATAAATTCATATTTGGAACGAGTCATTTAAAATTAAAAAAAAACATTAGAATTGACGTTACGTATACGTTAAGCATTCATGCTAAGTACACAGGACTCCTTCACCGATGTCAGTGATGTCTAAGATAGTACATATTATGAATTGAAAAAATCACAATGGTACTTCGGGGAATTTGAGCCCCCAATGTCGTACCAGGCCTTAACCCAGAAGATAAGTCCTCGCTTAGGGAGAAACGGGGACTTATCTACAAAATCTCTTACAGTATCTAGAGTTCTAGATCTCTATTGGGTTTTTCCGACGTTGATTTTTACTTTTTTTTTTTTTGGAAATGGCATCTCACAGTTTATCCTTCAGGGATATCTACTGCTTAACCAAACTTTCCTGTGGGGACTTAATTAGAAATTAAGGCATCCAGCCAGGGCGTTTTTACTTTTAGTTTGCCTAATGCAGGTATCTTAACAGTAACCATTCAAACAGTCCAAATCACTGAGACAACTATTTCTCTAGAGAGAAAAGAGTGACCTGCAAGGTAGGATCTATCACGTTCTATTTGTTTTATTATCAGAATGGAGACTATTTCAAAACTTTTCTGTTGTTCGCTAACGTCATCATCCCCCAATATATTTGGGATCGGCGTAGCATGTCTACTTCTTCCATACATCTCTATAGTATATCTCCCCCTGCATCTCAATAGTCACCTCCATTCTAGTCATTTAATCTTTCACACAATCCATCCATCGTTCCTATGGTCTTCCTAATTAAACTTATTCTTCCTTAACTTAACTCTAAAATGAACTTAAGCTATACCCTTTTTCTAAAAAATCAGCATGAAATCAAAACTCAAAACACGCGACACTAACACGCAGAATGACACACAAAAATTGCCAAATCACGTCTCACGAGCCATTCAGTTCACTAAACCGTCTTCACAAAAACGCGGTGTCACTCAAAATTTAAGAAAAACAAACAAAAACACGCCCCAGTGATGCACAGATTCGGTAAACAGTAATTATCACTATGACAAAAGATGAAGGTTTGTTATAAAAAAGTGTTGGAAAAACTTGCGGTTACGAAAACAATGGTTCTCGGAACTTCTGGGGCGTATTGTCTTGAGGGATTGTTAATTTTTGTGATTTATGTATACGGGGTGTTTTGTGTTTGGGGAAGAACCATATGTTGGTGGTATTTTAGCGTTTTAATTGACGTTCCTGTACCTGTTGCTCAGAGGTTATCCAAGTTTTCCTGAAATAGTGAACGTGAAAGAAGAAGAATCTTAAAAGTCGGAAAAAAATAAACTTAAACCAATATATTTCTAGATGGGTATTACACAATTTTAGCTACTCTCTAAGCCTTTAGCTACTCTCTAGATGTAGTTCAAACATGTTAAACTACAGTAAAGTTAAGTCACAATTTGATGGGTCAATTTCTTTTTTTGTAAAACAAAATTCAGATTAATTGCAATTCAAACATGCTGTATATTATTTCCTGTCAGATTCAAATGCTAAACGTCTTGCGCCTGCGCCCCTTCTTGGTTAAAAAAACCCCATAATGTGTCATAAATATTCCGTAATCTGTCAAGAATGAGGTTTTAGACTATCGTGAAGGCGTCTCATGAGAATACAATCCTTTTTTTGTAAAAAAAACTGCATCTCATTTTAAACCCTATCTCCATGTGATAAAGATCATTAGCATAGTTGCGGGTTGCAGAATTTGAATAGCTGGTTTTGAACCTTATAATTGAGACGTAAGGTTGCAAATGTCTTGTCAGGTTTTGTTGAACGGATTAGCTTCTGTGAATGAAGTCATTGTGGCCACTTGATTTTTGTGTGAAAGCCGTCTATTTTGATATTTCAATCTGTGTGTAGATTTTGGAGGACCGTTATTCGACTATTTCCGTAATAGTTCCATCTGAATGACAGAAGTAAACTATGTTAAAGGATTATCTACACGCGCAAGTAACTTAATTGTAAGCCAACGGCCAGGGCTAAGTTCTTAGACGATACTAAGCTACGTGATAGGAAATTATCCCACGGCCAGACCAAAACAGAGAAACGTAGCTAGGACCAAACCTAACAGTAGGCACACGTTATCAGAAAGAAAAAAGTCTTAAAGGTATTTTGTCGTAGTACTTAAAGATATTTATTTATTTATTTATTTAATACTTTAAGCGCACAAATGTACAGAGGCGGACTTAATGCCATAGGCATTTTCTACCAGTCAACCTTTGGGTGATGCAGAGATAAACAGTGGCAGGTGCAATTTCTTAAAAGAAAAGTGAAAAGAAATATATTTTTATAAATATATTATTATAAACTATAAATATAATACCTACATAGAATATATACATAAATAAACATATGCACAAACACATACATAAACAATAAGAACAGTTAATGAGAGAACATTAGATAACGTAAGAGATCCCAAAATAATTGACGGTGTCCGTCTATCTGCAAAAACCAGTCATATAATAAGTGGGTTTGTTAAGATATGAGACGTTTTGCACAGTTTACTTTAAAAAAGCATTCTGATGGTGTTCGATAACTTCAGTTGACAAAGCCATTGGCTAAAACTGATCAATATATTTACCTCAATAGGCATATCAAATCAGCTAGAATTTAATGCTAAAACGACTACAACACTTAGTGTCAGGTGCATAGTGCGCGTACGTGAATGACCAGAAGGTCGATTTCCATAATTAAAAACGTTCAAACGACAATCAATGACAAAAACTTGTCAAAAATGTAGGTAATTTATACATATTTTTGACCGAGTAAGACTGAGAATAGAATACGAATGTTCTTAAAAATACGGGAATCACCCACTGAGATCTATAAACATACGTAAACGAAGGTGAAGGAGTATGTAAGGATCGTAGCATTTGACGTTCTATTGTTATTATACCTAGGTACTCATATCAGAAAAACAAGTGAATTTACGTACATATGTACTTACACTGTACATTTTCATAGTAGGCGCCTCTCATCCAGGACAAGCGGCTGCGATCTGATTCAATAATATAGACTGGTCCAACAATGTCAGTGGGCGGGCTGGAGACTTGTCGCTACTTACAGCAATAACAAGCCTTAATCCGTTCGAATTATTGCCCCACGATGCCCTAAATTATCGCTTTATCAATACTATTCCGAGTATCGCCGTGTCGGACATATCTGCTTGAGATAAATCTTGATTATGATTATGATGCCTTATGGGCTACTGTCAAAGTTCTACTTATTACCTCGTTAGGAGTAGATGTGACTGGTCTTAATATTGCGTTATGTTTTGTATTTAAACATACGAGTTAACTTATTTTTCTTGCTGACTTCAAGCCTTTTCCAACTATGTTGAGTCAGATGCCAGTTTTGAGTACGAATGTGAAGGGTTACAAGATTAAAGACCAAAGAAACGATGGATAAGTTGTGTGAAAGACGATATGGCTAGGAAGGAGGTTACTTTTGAGATGACGGCAAATATAGATGTTTGGGAGAAGAATGCGCCGACCCCAAATAAATTGGGATAAGGGCAGGAGAATGCCGAGGATGATGATTGTTGCTGTTTCTATCCAATGTAGCCCTAACTACCCCAATCTCCCACAAATAAATAATTATTAATATTTTTAAGTGTTGAGTGTTAAGTTTTTCTTTGTATTTATTTGTGGAAGTGAAATAAATGTATTTTTATATATTTATTTGTATAACTGGTGCCAAAAGATAAAACTCAACATTTTAGTCATGTTAGTTCATTTTAATCTAAACCTAAGTTAAAACACATTTCAAACAAGTACAAAACTTACCGCTAAGTGAAATGAGCGTCAGTTACAGAAAGCCAAGGTGGTGCGAAAAATAATTTATATTTTAATAAGATGAAACTCAGTATCGCCGAGTTTATTTGTGTAACTAGTCTGCGGTGTGACAACTTTACGGTAGAAACAAATTGTTTAACCTATGTACGGTGATCAATAGTCTTGATACTTTACTAACCCTTGTACGAATCCTTGAACTTGACTGCCCCGTTGTTTTGGTGATCTGTGGTAGAACTGCTGTTGAGTTCTAGGTTGGGTAAAGTGATATTGGTTTTTTTTCCATTTAGAATATCCTACTCATACCGTGAGGTCTGTTTTTGTACCCGGTTACTGCCATATACCTGCCTGCCCGTTACAATTAACTTAAACATAAGTGGCGAAATGTGAAAGTTTGTACAATTTATCACACCTCTGCTTAACCCTTCGAGGAATATAGGCGTTATTATGATACAAATCGTTGAAATTTTAAATTTTACTTGATTACGAGGATTATATTCAATAGCCTAGAAAAACTGCAAAGGTTACTGTTATAATACAAGTCAAAGTCGTGTTAATTGTCAAGTAATAACATCAGCATTGTTTACCTGCTTTATAAATAACAGTTTTCAGTATTAGTAACAGTCTTCTAGGTACTTAATAAGCTGTTGAGCTTTTGAACCCCATCACTGACACATGAGGAATTTTATACATTATAACAAGTTTATATTATACATTTTCTGACATTTTTTTATAAAAATGCCACATTGTTTATTGTATTAAACGGAGCCTTAGTGATTTCATTAAAAACATTTGATGAGTGGGTACTAGACTTTAATTTTATTGAACTCAATCTATAGAAGTTAAGTATACGATATTTAAGAATCAGTCATTGTGGTTTAAGAAAATATTAACTGTGTTGGTAATTGGACTTAATTTTTAAATAAAGTAAAGTCCCTTGCCATCATTTGTTTCCAAGTATCAAAACTATAAATCCGTCAACAAAGCGAATATCACTGCGGTTACATGAACATTAGCAGTTACCGCGGAAGTGTAAAAATGTAATCTATTTTAAACATTTGTCGTGCTCACCCCCCTGCGCCGGCGGCGTAATGATACGCTGAACTAGGCTGTGGTTTATTACGGTTTCGCGGTTTGTCTCGTATCGTCGCAGGAGTTCAGTTGTTAGGGATTAATGCTTTCTAGTTATATAGTTTTGAGTGGTTACAATTTTGTTTGCCGTTACATAGCATAACATCATGCCTGTATTCCCCGAAGGATTATAATTTCCTGTTACTGTCTCACTGCAGGGCAAAGGCCACTTCTCATACTAAGAAGGCACAAGCATTAATCTCCATGCTTGCTCAAGACGAGTTGGCGATTTCGGACTTATATTAGTTATTAGTCCAGGTTTCCTCTCGACCAGCAAAAACACTAGGAAGTGGTGAAGGGTGGGCGTTTTGGGGGACTGTCTTTTGTAAACGTTTTGACGTTCAAAAAGTGCTGATTCTCAGCCTAATTTGAATAAATGAATTTTGATTTGATTTTGATTTTTGATTTTGACGTTTTCCTTTACCGATGTCAGTGATGAGCAAGATAAACTTAGTAAGTACTTCTATGATATAGCTACAGTATACCCAAATTTCACCAGTTATGTTTTCAGTCCCAACCGGGCACAGATCCAAATTCTGTTGTTTGCCGTTATGGTTGGTGATGTCAGCACTACCATAGAACAGTCACATAGTATTTTAAATGACTAAAAATAAATATGAATATATTAATATACATAGTATAAGAATAAATTATTATACATAGCAAAAACCCAGAACACCCGGAACAAATCTTTGTAGATCGTACAAACATTTGTCCCAAGGCGAGAATTGAACCCGCAACCTCCTGCGTCGCAGGCGGATCTTCGCCAGCCGTGCCACATATGTCGCCATTGAGTTGGTTCAAACCACACCGGTGTTCCCATCCTACACTTACACCGGAGATTGGGAACTAGTGCGCCTTCCACGATCCCTTTACCTCAGGTTTAAGGAGTGAGTGAGGTTTGAGACTCCCCCCTCTAGTTATCTCATAAACACACATAAAGTTAGTTCCAAAGTTCAGGGTTATTGTTGCCGTTGCATCCCTCCTCATATCTCAATCAAGATCAGACATAGTACTATTTCATTATTACAATTAACTTATCATAAACCAAGCGTTCTTCACACGCAGTGGCATATGCTAAAGATTTTATAACTTCCTATTTTTCATTCCACACCACTACCATTTTAAGTCGACATCTCGCGCTTGAACCATCGCTCCTGTTTTAACTAAGTTTGGTCTGTTTTAGAGGGGAAGGGAAGGTCTGGTTGGGTTGGTTTTCGAAATTGGTGCTAACAAAAGTAATATTGAGTTCTATCAGTCATTAATATTGTTAACACCATGATTTTCCCGTGTGAAGACGTCACGCGAAGGGGTTAATGTATTTTAAGGAATGTCATTGAATGGGGTTTTAACTAAGACCAATAGGATTCTGATATTTTGAGCTCCATCATTTCTTATCATGATTTTTACATCATTTTATGCTATGGTATTTTTTAGTAACTTTATAATGAACCGAGGAGCTAGTAACTAAATAAAAAATGCAGGGGTTGATCGAAGGTTAAGCTAAATTTACCGTGGACTCTCTGTGGATTGGTGAAAGTTCATTATAGATAAGACTCCTTCGCGACGTTACGAAGAGAACCAGTCTTACCAAGGGGTATCTTGTTGCCCAGTAACTGGGTTGTGGAAATCAGAAAGACAGTCGCTCCGGTGTTAAATACTGTACATATTGTAATACATAGTTGGTAACAGGCTAGCTACAAGACCACGATGAAGCTTTAATTGGAAACATTTACCAAAATAATGATGCACTATCTAATGCGGCCCATTACAAAGGTACTGTCATCGTTGCACGCCCAAGCGGAAACGGCGGGATGAGTAGAACTCCTTGGAACCTCTCCCTCTTCCAGAAACCTGCTCCCAAACTGAACTAAGCAGAGAGAAAAAAACCAAAAGAAAGCAAGCGAAACATCAAGAAGCCCTTGGCCCTGCAGAGGGAAAATCCAAGCAAATAATTAAATTATGATAGGTGATTAACCATAGCTCCAGACATGTATGCAAAATGCATGAATTTATTTGCACAGTATTTCCATCTAATTCCAATAAAAGCGTGACCCCCAAGCCATTTAGATGAACAAAAACTATGCATTACCGACCGACCTGTCTGTCAGAACGCATACACAAATTAAGAAGTTTTTCTGCGCTATGCAACTGCACACATTTTTTCTCAATTCAAAGGTCATTTTTTCCAAATACTCTTTACACTGACATCATCCAATTAGGAATAAATTTACCAAGAAAACATCATCGTGCCGCCATTTTGGATCACGAATAAAGATTTGGCCTAATTACAAAAAAGGTTTCGCATAAAATATTGTAATTAGTTTTTTGCGATTGAGGGGTTGAGCGAAAAAATCAATTTGGTTCGCACTCGTGCCAAATCGTAAAGGTTCTGTTTTGCGGGTCAAAAGATTTTTAAGGAATATTAGTGGGTATTTTTTTGGGTCGTTTTTTTTGGGGGACTGTTTTTTAACATCCGGATCTGTTTCTGGTGGTGACACATTTCTTATGGAAACAGGATTTCTCTTTGCCATAAGGCTAGAGCAACGAGGCTGAGTCTAGACTAGAGATTTCCATTCAGGTTCGATTTCCAGGTTGGGCAAAGTTTTGTTGGGTGTATCGATCTTAAACTCCTTAGTAGCAGCTCGGATTCTGGTTTTGTGCCCGCTTTATTATAATATAGAATTAAAACAAAACTTGCGAACTATGGGTGTGTTATAGGTACACCTCTGCATTACCCGTAGGTGAATACAAGTGTGATGTTAACAACCTTTAAGTAAATAAATAAATAATGCTGGACAATCCACACAGCATCATCTAGCCCCAAGCTAAGCAGAGCTTGTGTTATGGGTACTAGATGACTGATATACTTAATACTATATATTACATAGATAGATATTTTTATTATACATAGTAAATACCCAGAACACCCAGAAAAAATATTTGTAGATTGTACAAACATTTGTCCCAAGGCGGAAATCGAACCCGCAACCTCCTGCGTCGAAGACGGACCTTCGCCCACCGCGCCACATCGGTCGTCAAGTCGTAGTTTAAAGGATAGATTGTGATTAAAGTCAATCGATTACCTATAAAATGATAAAGTTTTTGTTGAAAACCTCTAGGCGAGATAATAGGTGTGATGATCTGAGGCACACGGTTGAGTTAAAATAAGAAAATCTAGTCATCCTTATTAACATTATAATGTTTATGTAAAGTAACGTACAATAATAATTAATTGTACTGTCTGTCTATCTATTTCAGACAGATTTTACTGAAATTACTAATAAAATCTGATTGGTCACAGATTGTAGAAAGTCAATAAAAAGTACCAGCCTATTACTGTCCCACTGCAGGGCAAAGGCCTCAATACAGAGAAGGCACGAGCATTAATCACCACGCTTGCTCAAGACGGGTTGGCGATTTCAGACTTATGTTAATTATATAAGTCCAGGTTTCATCACGATGTTTTCCTTCACCGAAGTCAGTGATGTCCAAGATAAACTTAGAAAGTACATATTAATTGAAAAACTCACATTGGTACTTGCCCAGGTTTGAACCCACAACCTCGTGCACAAGAGGCGAGGCCTAAACCACTGGGCCATCATGACTTGAGAAAGTCAGTGCTTAACCTTAAACATCGGAAGATAATTATGGCTTTCATTTTAATGATTATTAAGTTCATTGAGGTCTATTTGGAATCATAGATCAAGAATCAAAAATAATGTTGGATAGGTCAGGATCCATCGCTCACTCTTTTTACCAGGTTTTTTTTTCTGTTACATTAATATCTATGAATATTTTAATTATAAATAGCTGTGGTCCATGATGACTGATGCGTGCCGTCTGTCCGGACAGGTCAACTCATTGCTGCAATGGATCTGTCTTCAATATAAATAAATAAAATAAATATTGCTGGACAATCCACACAGCATCATCTAGCCCCAAGCTAAGCAGAGCTTGTGTTATGGGTACTAGATGACTGATAGACTTAATACAATATATTACATACATAGATATTTTTTATTATACATTGTAAATACCCAGAACACCGGAACAAATCTTTGTAGATCGTACAAACATTTGTCCCAGGCGGGAATCGAACCCGCAACCTCCTACGCCACAGGCGGACCTTCACCCGCCGCGCCATTTCGGTCGTCAAAATATTAGAAAAATAAAATATCAGTTTCTAGAACTTGTAGAACTTATATCTTTTTATGTTTGGAATTTTAAAGTTGTCATGTTATGGGCATGTGATGCGAAGGAATGAGGATCAGGTTGTGAGAAATGTTTTGAGTATGAATATGGTGGGTAATCCTTGTTCCTTGAACAGGAAGACCAAAGAAACGATTTATGGATTGGGCCAGGATGTAGGTGACTTTTGAGATCACGGCAATTAGAGATGTATGGAAGAGTAAGACATGCTCCGCCGACCCCAAATAGCTTGGGATGAGGAAAGGAGGATGATGATGAGTGTTTGGAATTTAAAAGAGACCATGACCACTTAGTTTGTTTTGGTATTGTTTTCAGGAATCCGTCAGTAGGCAAACAGCGGCGCCATCTTAGTTTAAAATATTGAATAGTCCAAGTGTTCGTAAGAATTTAATGACGGACATACATCAATTAACTTAGTAATTAAAGTAGTAAAATTGTTATTACTCATTCAATAACTCACAGCCTTACTTAAAAAAATGATTATCATAAAAAAATATTGCATATCGAACAAACCAAGGCGCCAAAACCTAGTCGAAAACCCGTTGAATCCCAAAAAAATACAACTCGATCAAGTAATTGCAATGTTACCAAAAAGTTGTTTGTAATTTTGTGATCATTAGGGTATTCACAAAATCGGCTACCGGACGCTTTATTATTAATTTTTTTTTAGTTAAAAATTATGATCAACCGCCGTTTTACCAACTTTGAGTGAATTAACTTTTTTTTTTTTGACGGTGTGTACTTCCTCGGTTTTTTGTTATTTTGTGTTAGCGCTAGATTACCGTAGTGCTCAAAAAGGTAGGTAGGTACATTATTTTTAAATATTTGCTAAGGTTTGTGAGGTATAGGAAAGTCTGGCGCAGACAGCTGTTTAGGGATGGGGATCCTGATTCATTGCTGGTTTTTGTCGGCTACAAAAAAAAATGTACATTGAACATCATAGGTTACTGTGTAACCTAGCTAAGACGCCAGAGCCACTATTGCATTTGTTACTCTATTATGTGCAATATACCAATTAGGGCCCAGAGTCTCCTTAAGAGATCTATTTAAAGAGATTGGTATTCTCACAGTGGCTTCTCAATTTATTTTTGCCAACATAATATACATTAGGCAAAATATACATATGTACCCTAAAAACAGTGACATCCACAATTTTAATACCAGAAATAAGCACAAACTGTACGCTCCTTTCCACCGGCTTCATAAGGTCCAGAGCTCATTTGTGGGGCTCGGTATCCGCTTTTATAACATGCTACCTCATTCTTTGCTGGATTTACTTTTTAACGCGTTTAAAGCTAAAGTTAAATCAAACCTTTGTTCTAAAGCATATTATTCGATCAACGACTATTTAGAAGACAAGAATAGTTGGTCGCTTTGTTGAACGCAGGACAATGTTACTATGTTCTTTTACTGTTTAATAGTTCTTTATTTTTGTGTATGTTTCTTCTACTATCCTTATTTTTATGTTATTGACATGATCCTCTCATTACATTGTATGAATGAGTTGTATTGATATAATTCAGCATTGCACATGTCAGCGGGCACGCCCTTGGACTGCCTTGGAGGCTTTTTATGTATTCAGTTTAGCAGGCTTTGCTTGAGTTAATTGTCGATTTTGGTATATATAACTTTTTATTTATTTATTTTGGCATATTGGTGTGTGCTAGCTAACATGTAGCAAATTATTTAATTGAATGACGTATAAAGATGATTGACATAATTATTATTGTTGACATAATGTGTTGTATAGCTTCAGGTTCTTCAAACCTATCAGACAGACGTGTTGCTGGGGAGTTTGTTGCTCCACTTCTTCTTCCCAGCAAAAACACTAGGAAGTGGTGAAGGGTGGGCGTTTTGGGGGACTGTCTTATGTAAACGTCTTTGACGTTCAAAAAGTGCTGATTCTCAGCCTAATTTGAATTTTGATTTTTTGATTTTGATTAGTTTTACGATTGAACCCTAATTTATACCCGACTGCCAGAGAAGTACGATAATGGTTTTCAAGCGTATGTATGTATGTCTATTTCCTTGGAAACCTATATAGTCTAAACTACAACAGAATGCTTGTAATGTGATCTTATTGTTGAATAATTGAATGTCTCTGTGGTGTTTTTTTTTTTTAATAATATTCTTGTAATAGTTCCACACTTTTTGAAACCAATATTTGTATTATATTAAAATTGAATTTTCAGGCAAAGTGATATTGGGTTGTTCCATCTGGGATGTCTTAGTAGGAGCCCAGGAGTCTGGATTTGTACCCGTTTGATAGCAATAGACTCGCCCTCAATTACATGGGACTGAAACATAACTGGCGAAATGTGGGAACTGCAGATTCACCACTGCCTAGGCCCTTCGGGAAAAACATGCATATTGTAATGTTATATTATTATTATCAATATCGCCCTGCATAACATCCTGTATATTAATTATTTTAATGTATACTTAAGTAGTTTTTGTCTCATTTTTTCCTCATGCCGTGCCGGTTGCTAATCACACTTAGGTGAGACAATAAGCAATCTACATTCACGGCTTGCGTAGGACGAAGCTCATTAGTTTGTCAGTCTACTGCTGAGCGGGACCCGCGCCGATAAATTGGTACAATCAAATTACTGAGCTCGGCAGATTGGGGTCGGATTTATAACTGATGCTATGTTTTCTGCAATATCAATACGTAAACAGAGTTTTTGTATTGCTTTCATTAAGCATGAAGGAGTCTGAGTTACAGCATAGTTAAAGTTTATAAGGCGTGCAGGAAGCCCTTGAGCTACTGGATAAGTAAAAATAGCCACATGGGTTGATTGAAGGTTAAGTTACGCTTGCTGCGGTCAGTCTGTGGATGGGTGACCGTTCGTAACATATCGAGATGACAAATTTCAATGTAGGAGAACATCGTGAAACCTGGACTTCTGATCACGCCAACGCGCATTAAGAGCGTGATTCTAATAGCTCGTGCCTTCTCTGTACAAAGAGAGGCCTTTGCCCTACTGGAAGACAGTAACAGGCTGGTGTTCCTATTTAAAAAAATATAAACAAACGCTTTGTTTCATATTTGGAACTCAAATAGAGGTGTGATTGATTCCTTCGGATATGATAAACTGATGAGTGAAAATACTTACTAAAGTATAACTTAAAACTATAAAAAAAAACTCTTAGATAATTTTAGCCAACATTCAACAACATATAAGACCTATCACCACCCTCACCTCAGCTAATGACTCGAACTAATTGTGCTCAATAAATCTAAGCTGTAAGCGTGTTGGTTTCAACTTCAATATGGTAACATTTCGCGAGGCACAACGTGCGAACGACCATAGCTCATCCGATGCTATCATTTATCATAACTTCACTGCACGTAGGGTGACCATGCGCCAGAGAGGTAAATATCAAATAATAATTTGTATCCTTCTCCGTCATGCAAATTTGCCCACAACCAAATTAGGTACACCAAAAGATTTGCCCAGGCAAAAACTTCTTTTTCTGTATCTAAAAAGTAAGAAAACCGTGTGCATTAGTGATACACAACACCTTAAATTCAATAATCTTGGTCTCAATTTAACAAAAATATGTCAAAACCTGTATTTAGCCTCAGTCTGTCAAAACCACGTCAAATTTACCTATATTTTTGACAACTTTTTGTCATTGATTGTCGCTTAGATAAGATTGGGACTAGAGATGTTTACAAGTACCTTATTGGGGGCAATTACCATATTTTTAAGAACGTTCGCATTTTAATCTGTCCCAATCAGTCAAAAATATGTCAAAAATACCTACATTTGTTATAAGTTTTTGACATTGGTTGTGGCTGAGATGAGGTTGGGACTAGATTTGGAACGTTTTTAATTACGGTAATTGGCAATTAATTTAATTACGGTAAAATATGATTGTGTCACAAAACAATTGACAGGCGTGTGCAAAAATTATACCACAAGTGTGGAGGCACATAAGGCAGAATTGTTTAATATTAATTATGTCAGTCTTAATTTCTTGATTATTCTTACCTCATCTTTCCTAACTCCTGTCTCATTTGTTCAATTATAAACAATACTGATCTTATCCTAGAACATACTCCAATATGGCTAACCTGTCTAAATTATGATACGCGAACCGATTTACATACGTTATTGAGTGTGAGTCGCTGACACGCTGCCTGCCCTCCGTCGGCACATATTATTGAACATATTATTGAACATATTATTGATGTACCAGACCATAACTACAGGATGTGGTTTTAGCCATGCTAGGACTAATTTGTTGTACTACATACATATTACGTAAGACAGATTCTGATTAAGGGAAGTCTTTACTCAACAAAATTGTACTTTAATGTTTTTGAAATTGAGGATCAAGCAGTGAGTAACGTTTTGAGTGTGAATGTGGAGGGTTACAAGAGTATAGGAATGTCAAAGAAGCGATGGATGGATTGTGTGAATGACGACCCCAAATAAATTGGGTCAGGGGCAGGAGGATGACGTAGTTTGATTACTTTGAAATTTCCGTAATAACTCCGTCGATTTACGTGTTTAGTTTTTAATTTTGTAGAGAAATCCTGCCATGTGGTTCCATTAAAAAGTGAGGTTTTGTTCAAATATGTAATTGTTGAGTTATCTTTAATAATGGGTTTTTTATTTACTTACTTATTTTTTTATGTTGGTGATGTGGTATTCACATAGTAAGTGAATACACACATAAACTGACACCTTTATCCCATGGGGGTAGGCAGACACTACAGAACGCCACCAGCTACGATCCTTACATACTCCTTTTGCTTCGTTTAAGGTCATACCTACGTCTGGTCATCCACGCACATACATAAGTAGTGGATGTAGTGGTATATTAATCTGTGTGTGTTTTTTTTTGTAATAAAAAGGTTTTTATTCGATTTGAGCTGAGGCAGTGTCTGACCTGGCTAAAAATATTGAAGTAGTTTTCAACCGTGACTTATTGAAAAACCTCCACAAACATCAGCTGAATGTCAGTCAATGTTTTAAGAGGTTTTTAAATTGGCACTCGAACAGCAAGATTTACTATATATTTACACATCTTACCTTGACCTCTTGATTTGATTACATTAGGTTTTATAACTGCATAATACTATTAATATAAAATTAAACCTTCTCAAGTCTGTTCACTGAAGTGTCCTTTCAAGATCGCCCGATTTGTTTCGGAATAGCGATCTTACTCATACCAACACTGATTTGACAGCAAAATATCGAAAACCACTTGATTCTGAAATATAAAAATGAACTAAGGACAAGTCTGTTGCTAGAGCTGGGAGTCGACTCCAGGACCCCGCAATCAGCAGTCGCTCTTGCAACCTCGAAACCAGGGTGTTATTAGAAAACCTAAAATACTCGTAAACAATGTGGTGAAATTATATTGTTTACTAGCTGACCCAGCAAACGTTGTTTTGCCATATAAAATATTTGAGGTGGACCCTTATCATTTAGGGGTATGAAAAATAGATGTTGGCCGATTCTCAGATCTGCCCGATATGCACACAAAATTTCATAAGAATCGGTCAAGCCGTTTCGGAGGAGTATGGGAACGAACATTGTGACACGAGAATTTTATATATAAGATTTATTCACACAATGGTAAAGTAACTTTTAAACTAAGCCCCACAAACCGTAGTAATGGTTTGACAGTAGAAAAAATATTAATCAAAACTGTAACAAATCTGTTTACCTAAGAAACTAACTTTAAATCCTCATCTTTCTTTTCTAATTATTTCGTTGCGGGATCCAAGACAGTTGAATCGTTTGAGTTGTTGAGCTTTGTTTGACTCGACGCTTTTCTGGTGGTCGCCAGTGTTCAGGAGTTGCTGTGGTTGGGAAAAGAGTGGTAAGCTTGTCCCAAATAAAAAAACCTAGCAAAATGATGTTTTGAACCAACATGATAAATAACACCCTGTAAGTTCTAAGTAACGTGCTCTGCATAAGTACCGTTTGTAATTACGTTGTAGGGAACCATGTTAATACTTACCTTTGCTTAGCAGTCTGCTTCATTTATTACGAGAAACGTCGTGAACCTAAGCTTGTTACGGACGTCTGTGTTTCCAGGATACTTGCGAACGCGTATAGAATTGCAAAGTATCAGGATCTCGGACGTTTTAATCGGTCAAGCAAAATCAAGATCTTTTGTCCAATATTTTCATTTTATTTCATAAAAGAAAAAATAACCTTCTTCGGAATTAAAACTTCTGGAAGTTTAAACTTGAATAATTATTATAATACCACCTTAGAGTTGTCCCACTGCAGAGCAAAGGCCTCTTCTCATACAGGGAAGGCACGAGCAACGATCACCATGCTTGCTCAGTACTGTACCTATTCGTTGGTGATTTCAGATTTGCACTTAATTTAACACATAACCCAGTATGGTAACACCGAATAAACATAACCAAAGGGTAAGACAGAGGTGCAGGTGAGGAGGCAGTGCATTTAAATTCTTGCAAATAATTTTATTGCGAAGAAACTCATCTAGCCACTAACTCATCCATATGGCGAGCTAATTATATTGAACCTGTTAATCACATGTATATAACATGTGCTCCATTAACTTGACACGTAATGCGTTCACGATTGTGTATAATGAGTGTTAATTAGAGCGCGTCGTGGGGTTCAAATGAGCCACCCTGTGTTTTGTTGTGACCACTTGTCGCCGCCGTGAGAGCATACAGTTATTCAGGTACTAAATATACTGACGGTATCTGAAACATATGTTTATAAACTAGTAGTGACATAGTGATCGATATTTGGCCCTTCTTAATATAGACTTTAGCTGTCCCCAATATTCTTAAAAAGGGTTACGGATTTTTTATGTCTGGTCTTCAGAACATAGAAGATGGAAATTTGGATGAACACCTCTTGGTGTACAATCTTGGTGTTCTTTTCCAAATAGTTTCCGTTGTGTTTGTTACGTAAGATTAGCAAGTGCAGAAAGGAGACTGTTTTGAAAGTTTTTGTAAAGTGTAGATTAGGTATATGTAAATTCAAACAGCAGCTGATTGATAGTTTTTAATGTGTTATTTCTTCTGCATGCGCAAGAACCGATAACTACGCGGGCAAAAGCTAGTGTGAATTTAAGTGAACATACTCCCTTTGTTTAAAGTATTCCATTAAAACAAATATTAAAATTCAAAATAAAACAACAATTCAAAGGCCCAACCATTTACCCTAATAAAAATATGAAATTTAAATACCATAAACCCATAACAAAGGCCCAATAAAACCTCACTAGAGACATCTATTAACGAAAAAAAACGGTCTAGACGCCATGTCACCCATTCAAACTTGTTCGAATCCAAATTCGAAATTCGAAATCGTATCGCGTCCTGACGTTTCCGCTACGTGCAGTTTCCGGCGCGCACGCGCACAACGAATCAGTAATCGCGCTTTTACATTTAGAAATGTTTTTTTTCTTTATTTTTTTCACTCCAACTATATGTATCCTGTGTTTTGATTGATGGCGCGGAGATAGGCAAAGACCATTACCAGTCGAGCCTCATAGGGTCCCGTTGATAAATTGGTTGCTTGTATTCTCTGCGTGTGCGCACAGGGCATGTTCGCAATTGGTTCCCCGATGTGGAGCTTTGTTGTTGAAATTTTAATGCGTGATTTTTTGGTTGCGTCGGAAGGTGTTAAAGATTATTGACTATAAATGTGTATTAAGTTTTTAATAATACTGTTTAGGTCGGAAAACAACAATAAAAATATTTTATGGCTATTTCATTCTTGTTTACAAAATTACACGAAAGCACGTGCTTTCAAATCTCACATCACGTAATTCTTTTTGCATTTTCATCAGGAAAACTCAGCAATATATTAGCGAGGTGGAACTAACAAATCGTGATCTTAATACGCCTTCAAATATACATTGCAAAACCGTACGTAAATCAGTTATTAATATTAAATTATTCAAATAGAACGCGATAGCCCGACGCTGACTTATGTCTCCGCTAGTTAATATGTATCACGTCCGTGATTGGTCGTTGACAGGTGACGTCATCGGCGTACGCGACGGTGCGGTTGCAAACTTGAATTTAGTTGCTTATTTAATTTTAATCGGGTATTTTCTTTATGGTTTGAATGGATTTTCCGGTGATAGTAGTATGTGGTTCATGATACATTTTTAGTGAAGATAGAAATTAAATTGCATTTTTTGTTTCTTGTTTATTGGTTTGTTGGTATTGATATATCTACAAGAGAAGCTGAATTCAGGAATTTGACGGCACGGTTGGCGCAGTGGCTGAGCGATCGACTGCTGCGCCGCGTGTCGTGGGTTCGATTCCCGCACGGAACAAATATTTGTATGGCCTACAGGTAGTTGTTCCGGGTCTGGCTGTTTGTGTATGTGAGTTTGAATGTTTGTAAACGCACCCACGACACAGGAGAAATTCCTAGTGTGGGGCAACGTTTTTTTTAAAAAAAAAAAAAAAAAAAAAAAAAAAAAAATCAGGAATTAGTGAAGATTGACTTACAAGTTTATCAAGCACATGCAAATGCAATTTAAGTTTTGTTCTTGCAATGAGATGTTGCAACTTGATTGGTTGTTACAAACATACATAAACTCTCGCTTTTTTCCTGCCATAGGGGTAGGCAGAAACTACGGAACACCACCTGCTGCTATCCTAACATACTCCTTCCCGTTCACACATTTCGTCATACACGAGCCCCAGTTGCGAGTACAACTCATTCAGATCTATATTATTCAGTCATTTAAATCATCCTGCAATCCCTTCAAAAGATCCTGAAAATACTAAACTATTTTAGTGTATAACCACGACAAAACAAAACTCACCAACGACTAAGCCTTTAAAAATAGACCAGACACTATAATACCACCCATAATCCAATAACAATCACACACAATAATCCACACACACACACACCCTACTCAAATATGGCGCTACCTTTACCAACGTAATAAGGAGTCTAATTCTAATTCAAGTAATACTCGCGTTTAGTATGCCAGTCTCGTGGCGACCGCTGACGATACAGGTCGTATGTTAAATACAGAACAATATGATGATCTATATACGAGGTGTACACGAGCGCAGGGATGTATATTGAATAGTTAAGTAATGTCGTGCGGGGGGCATAGAGTAGGTTGACTTTGGGTGGTGTGTTTTGTGCCTACATGCATTTGAATTTAGAACTGAGTTTGTTAATGAATCTGTCATAGGTTTTTAAATACTTAGATGGAATTTCAGAAATGATACTGATTGACTTAATATTATATATTATTTCATTGTCAGGTAATAAGATTACTCTTCTAATAGGGTAGTCGGATAAAAAATACAATATGGCTTTGATTTTGTGAGCAAAAGACATAAACGCGCGCGAAGTATTTATTTTGAGTATTAGATTGACAATTTAATTTTCACTATTAATATTTCATATCAATAAGTAGAACAGAAAAACTAGAGATAACCTTATTTTCTGCCATTCAGGTGTAAGACACTAATAAGACTTAGTAATTTACTAGAACACATACTGTTTGTCCATTCTCTTTAAACTTAATCTCTGCCAATAAATTCTAAAACTTATTTAAATGTTGTATCACAAGTTAGAGATACCATCTTTATATACGGGATTTCCGGCGTCTGTCGACTGTCGGGCTTGTCGCTAATTTCTACGGAACCCTGATTCACGCTCCATGTAGGTCTTTGGCCTGAGGATCCCTAAAGTAATGTTTTGTATGCTTAGGTGTCAAAGTGGAATTATCCAACGGAAACTTGAGTCTTGATTTACTTTTGCCTGAAAATAGCAAAATAGCAGTTTTGTGCTAAGCTACGCTGCCGAGGTCGGTCCGTTGATGGGTCCATGACATATCGAGACCTCTTTGTGCCTCAAAATGCACGTAAATACCGGCTGTTATTTGTAGATCAATGACAATTATCACGGGTAGTCAGAAGACCAGTATATGCCCAGGGTATCGTATTACACAAGAACTACGTTTTGGAGGTCAGATAGGTAGGTTGTATCTTGTTGGGTTTCTTCATGTGGAACTTCTCAGAATACAAATTAGCCACCCCCAATTAAACGGGATTAAAAAATAGCTGGTAAAATATGGGTGTGCCTCTGCCCAATACTTCGAGGAATATAGATGTAATGATATTATGTCAAAGACAAAAATCTAACTACTTTGAAGTCATCTGACTCGTTTATTGTGATTTAAATACACTATATATTGGTATCAAATCAATAAACATTATAGATGGGTATCATAAACTCACCACTCATATACCTATATAAAATGAAACATGTATTCGTATTCATTAATCTTCAAAATTGTACGAGTACTTACCACCTTTTGTCTCTGCATCGCCCAAAGGTTCTCTGGTATTAAATTCTATGACATTAAGTAATCTGTAGGTTATTTATGAGATTTATTCTTTGTAACTGTCTTTATTATTTATTTTAAGACTATAAGATTAAAGCCTTAAGGTTGATTGTCATGATTAAGGGTTCAAATCTCGGCAAGTATCATATGTACTTTATAAGTTTATCTTGGACATCACTGACATCGGTGAAGGAAAACATCGTGCATCGTGAGGAAACCTGGAGTTATAATTAATATTAGTCTGAAATCGCCAACCCGTCTTGAGCAGGCGTGGTGATTAATGCTCGTGCCTTTGCCCAGTAGTGGAACAGTTACAGGCTGGTATTACAAGGTTAAGGCATGTAAAGAGAATTATAAGGATGTAAAAAAACTAAGTCCGTCTTTGTACCTTATCTGTGTATAAAGTGTAAAATAAATTAATAGTTTCCTAGACAGTCCAACTATTGGTGTCAACCTCCCCACTCTTTTTAATAGTGATCTCATTACCTTAGTTGACAGGCAGCAGTGTATCGGTGATCCACATGAATATGCATCCGCCGTCACAACGTCAACTCACGACCACCTGACGCTTTCACCATTTACACCGATTTTTCTCCTTTCTCTAAATAGGGTAATACGATTGGCCGTTGGAAAGCTGATTGACAATGTGTAATTGTGTAGTGGTAGGAAAAAAAGTCTGTCGGTGTTTAGCTGAATTGAAAATGGCGTCAATTTTATGTCAGTGTTGTTTGGTGAAGCATCACGGCAGTATTTGGCAGGGATTTGCCGAAGGGTTTGGCAGAGATGTACCTATATAATACCCACATTTTGCCTATTACCTTCAACCGGGCACAAATCCAGGTTGTTACGAATGGGAAAACCCAATTCTTCAACACCACTTTGACTGACCCGGGAATTGAACCGAAGACCGTAGTAGCATTTGTGACCACGACGACCACCAACGAGTCATTGTAGTTTGATTGGATATAATTAAGAAATTGTACTCTATCTAGACTCAAGCATTAATTTGACAATATTGTGTGCCAATTAGAATTTTGGATGTCTAAAAATCACGGTATTAAAAGTGCTAAACCAGTTGGTGCTTTTCATCATTATTATCTCCAACAAGTTAACATTCACTGTAGGACGCTATTTATGAGTTTTACACCCAAGTCTTGTTATTTTAAGTCAGTTCAATCAATAACGAAGTTCGCATCGCTAACATATCATATATATATGTGCATCAATAATGATTTTAAATATTTTAATAAGTATAAGTAAAATAGTGATGCCGATTCCCATGTTAAAAACTAAACTAAAATGGGAGAATTGTCATCACTCAGTGACATATTATATGCATTATATACAGCTATAGAAAAGCACCGAGACCGAGACAAAAAACTAAGTTAGAGTTGATAAATGGTTTTGAGTTTTCGATCCTGGAATTTTTGTTTTTGGAAGAGAATAGAATGCAATACTCTTTACGTTCTAAGTCTTTTCGTTCTGAGTTTGAAAGAAATAGAAAAACATGGAAATAGCCTAAATTGAGTTTGTTTTTGAACAAGGAACACGTCTCCGATATCAGAAGGTTGCATAGACTTAACAACATTTCAGAATTGAAATACTCTTTTAGCGCTACAATAACTCTTACAAAGACGTACGTAAGTAATTCTTTAAAGCACCTTGATAAATCCCACCGTCACACATAAGTAGTATTAAAATAATGTGTTGAAGGTTTGCCAATGTTATTGTGAACGTAAATAGCCGTGTGTGGTCCTGGCTGCTTAGTATGGTCGCCATCACTCCTGCTGTCCAAAAACGCGACTAAGGGATATAGCTTGTAATGTCACTAAAAATAACTAGCGTAATCATTGTATTCGTATAGTATTGTGTGTAGTACTCGTGTTGTAAGATGTCGGTGGTGGATATTGTTGTGTCGTAGTTGATTGGATGTGAATGCATGGTACATAAAACAAACGTAGCTAAGCTCAAATACTCATCTATAGATAGGTGGAACATCGTACTGTAAAATATTTTCGGTATTTTGGGAGACTGCCTCATGTCATTTTTAACGTCAAAAAGTACATATACCCAGCTTAATATAGAGCAATGTTTTTTTTGTATAATTTTGATTTGTAAAAATATTTTTTTGCTCTCAAATAGATGAAAAACTAAAAAGGAACAGAAACACAAAACACAAAGGTGATGCTTATTTTGATAGGATTAAAATGGCTTGAAATCATGAACCCTGATGATAATGATATTGGTATAAACCCTTTAATATATATTTAATCAAAGCGAACAGACCAGGTAACAAAAGAGTGAGCATCATAATGACTGCGATGGGCATATCAGTAAAGAACTATTCAGGTTTCCAATTAATATAGTTAACTCTGTGTCCTTTTATAAAACTTGTGTTACCAGCTTTTATTTCAGTCTTGGCCTTTCAGCTTTCCTTCACTTACACTGATTTGATTTACAGGAGAAGTACTAAAGCTAAATGCTGCTTTTCATTATTAAATTTACGCAACAACTTTATATCCATCTATATTTATATATCCTGTTTAAAGGTAATGCGTACACGGAGGATAGTGAGATTTGGCATAGTCAAAGTTTATATGGAGAAAGAGTACAGGAAGCTAATACCGTTGAACTTCGAACACTAGTAATGCTGAAAATGGACAAGACAGCCGAAGACAGACAAACATATAGTCAAAGGTTTATTTACAGAAGAAAACTCAACATCCACTTGCAATTCACCGCACAAAGATCGTGAAGGTAGGTAAATAAGGCTGACTCATACCGATCACCATTACCACCTTAAATATGTTAACACGATCTTAATCCAGACGATTTACCAGTCAATTATACAGCATCAAACGACTTTGTGATCCAAATCGGCTGCTTAGTATTACGGTTAGGCTCTGTCGTGTGTCCAATCTGCAAGTTTAGTTTGTTGGTTGGACGTTTGATTTGGATCGGCGCGGTCCGTTCGCAGAAACGTGTCATGGAGTCATAGTTTAAACAATGAGTGGGGCATAGAGTAAGGATAGTTGTTGGCGGCAGAGGGCGGTGTAGGCATAAACGTTAAAATTCTAATAGCACAATAGCAATAATAAGAATTATACAACTTTAGCGACATCTATCTCAGCACCTATTAAAGTTATCCACGCGATTGAACATTAAAACCTACAAGAACCCGACAGTACGTCGGGCTGTAGCCCACCAGACACAATACCCGTCTGGTCGGAAGATTCTTCCTTTTCAATAGTGGAACTTTACACATGCTCCCAAACAACTACATATTTATATTTATAAATCATCATCTGCCTAGCCTTTTTCCATACTATGTTGGGGTCGGCTTCCAGTCTAAACAACAAAACAAACACAAAAAAGAAATGAGAGGGTCAATTTTCGTTTTTTAAGAACTTTCTCATTCTAATCTCAGTCTAAATATGTCAAAAATACGTCTAAATTACCTGGATCATTGACAACCTACTGAGATGAGATTGCGACTAGATTTTGAACGTTTCGTAATCATGGGAGCGTATATGATTGTTAGAGAGTATTTCACACTGACCTCTGTACTAATAAATAGTGTATCACAGTAAGTCTTCTTACTTGTTCTTTGATAATCACACACTTAAGCTTCTGTAATAGTGAAATATAATTGACCTTACACCTAATCTGTTATAAACAGGGTACATGATAGTGGACAACTCAACTTTAAAAAAAATGACGTTAACACAAAATGCCACAAATTTTTATTAACTAATAACTCAAATAATTGGCAAAGAAATGCGATTACTTACACATCATCTTATCAGACAAGACAGTGGTCATTCCGGAGTAAAAGAAAACAGAAATAAAGGTCTTTAAATTGCCTCACAGAGGCAACCTTTACAAACCTACAAAACTAAAGCGTCACTAATACCACCAACTAAATGATCTATAATTGTATTATGGATCATCTGTACGATGCGCGTGGGCGCCATTGCGACGTGAGCGCGCATTCGTATCGATTGTAATCGATTCCTATCGTGAAATTAGTATAGTGTCGCTGATGACGCAATGTAATGGGTGTCTTCTTCTAGATGTGGCTTAAATGTGCTTGTAATTAACTGTTCTTGAATAATTACGTAACATTACGCCTATATTTCCCGAAGGCTACACCCTCATTTCTTTTCTTTTAAAACGTTGCCTCACTCTTGGAATTTCTCCTGTATCATGGGATTTTACTAACATTTAAACTCATATACACAAACTGACAGACCCAAAACAACTACCGGTAGGCTATACAAATATTTGTTCCGTGTGGGAATGGAACCCACTGCCGTCATTTTTTTTTTTTTTTTTTATAAATAAATATTGCTGGACAATCCACAACAGCATCATCTAGCCCCAAGCTAAGCAGAGCTTGTGTTATGGGTACTAGATGACTGATATACTTAATACAATACATTACATAGATAGATATTTTTATTATATATAGCAAATACCCAGAACACCCGGAACAAATATTTGTAGATCGTACAAACATTTGTCCCAAGGCGGGAATCGAACCCGCAACCTCTTGCGTCGCAGGCGGACCTTCGCCCGCCGCGCCACATCGTCGGTCGTCATTGCATCTATGTTTAAGTCCCATGTAATAAGGAGTGAACCTTGACGTGTGAGTTTGTATGTTTGTAAACGCACCCACGACACAGGAGAAATTCCCAGTGTGGGGCAACGATTTTTTTAAAAAAGAGAAAAGAGAAAACCTAGATTATTGCCGTCTACCGGTCACACATCCAGGATCCAGGCTGATATTGATAAAATTCCTAGTAGAAAAATACAATATTATTTTGCCTGACCACCACCACAGGAATCAAACCCAAGACCTCATGCTCAGCTGTAGCACTTGCAATCACTCCGGCTTATGTAGTTTAAACACAAATAATAAATGGCGTTCATTTTACGTTTACAACGCTTTGTTTTTTCTTTAACAACGAATTAGAATTGTCTATGGTCTAGTATTCCTCATGTTCAAAGTTATTAATGGGTTTTATGGTTAGAAAAGCACAACTGAAAGCCAGTTCTCGACATTAAAAACTTTCAAAATCAATGACAAAAATTTGACATATTTTTGATAGTTCAGCACTGCTACTGTGTGCCATAGCATGAATTTCTTGGGAGAAGTATACCAACTGAAAAAGTCAAATTACGTGTTCAACTTCAACTCTTCATTGGCTTTTGTGGAATAGACCACAATTTGGCAACATCACGTAGGTACTATGATATACCATCAAACGCTGGAGATACTATCAGAGAATATTTGTATAAGAAAATATAGAGTGAAAATTAATGTAATTAATGACTAAAACTTAAGAAAAACAATAACATAGTTATTAGTCAAACGAGATTAGTTTCACGTATAAACGTAATGTAGATTTCATCACAATACAAATTGTTAACGTCTTCAATTCAAAATATTCGTGCTAGGGCTAAGATAAGAATGCGAAAGTTTATATACATACGGGATTTTCTCCTCTGATACATTCTCCTCCCGACCCTTTTCTCGAGCCAGCCCACGTAGCTGAGCCAGTAGTTGTTTCAATTAGTCCCTAAATAATGACGTATCTTCTAGATCCATCCCGTCTCTTGCTGTCCTCTCCCAGTGACGTCCTAAGCCGAGGCTCTTACCCCGCAGCGAGTGCCCTTAGTGATTGGTCACTTAGCTTTTAAGTATTATACGCACGGGCTGGAGGCCTTAATTTCTAATTAAGTCCCCACAGGACAGTTCGGTTAAGCGGTAGATATCCCTGAAGGATACACTGCGAGATGCCCATTTATTTCACTGTCAGTACCGACATCCATGCAAAAGACAGCCAATCATTCGCCGATAACTGGGCATGCAATAAACGTATTTTATATCCCTTGTCAAAAACATCGTGATCCTTGCTGTTGTCTTAACAATTGCAACGACCCCATATCCGGAATCCAATAATCACTAATCTTAAACATAAACAAAACACATCTTAAATTCTATTTACACATCACAATCAAAATTGACCACTCGAAAGAGGTCACAGCATTCAATCGTGATCATAAACGCGAAATTCGTGACGGCCTATGTGCTAGAGGTCGCATTGAATGTTATCACTCGGATAAATTAAGAATCGATTCCATGACGGTATCGATTTATTTATTGAATGAACATCGTTACGATGATCTAATTTTACGGCGGGCGTGACGAATGCTGGCTGTAGAGTTGAGGGGTTTTAGATATGGGTTTTGCGCATCATAGAATAGAATAGAATACTCTTTATGGTACACCATGAAAACTTACAAATAATGAGTTTAAGAGGGTTTTACAATGGTGCAATCGTGCAAAGGAACGGATTGTTATAAAAACACTTTCAACACTAATTTCAATAACAATTTTGTTCATGTTTTTTCTTTACAATAATGCATTATGCCTGTATTACCCGACGGTTGACTTATAAGTAGACCCGCATTTCACCATTTGTTTTTAAATCCTATGTAATAGTGGGCACAAATCCAGACTCCGGGCTGCTACTGAGAAATTCCAGATAGAAAAACCAAAATAACACTTCTCCCAACCTGGGAATCGAACCTTAGACCCCATGTTTAGCAGGAGCGTTGCAATCGCAGTCCCAGTCCCTCTCCAAGTGTATAACAATCGTACTGACGTAGCCGATATGAGTCATTATGACAATAAAAATATAGAATTTTCTCATTACATGAAAGATTTGTATCAGTTAAGATGCAAGGAAGCCAGGCACACAGGCTCACATGCATTTTTACTGAAGGGTATCGTGGGTTGTAGATGTCAGATAAACAGTCTTGCCATTAAGAACACTAGCAGACTTAAAGCCGACCACAATTTATTTTTAAAACCCTTTTCCACGATTAGCAAGACAGGATCTGCTGTGACGTAAAATAATTTTTGATATAAAACATTTATCTACTAATTAACATGATTATTGAAAATTTTATTCAAACGACTATTTTATTTTTTTCAAACAACATTCAATGTCACATACACGTACAGCCAGGCCCATAACAACTACCTGTAGGCCATACAAATATTTGTTTCGTGCGGGAATTGAACACACGACACGCGGCGCAGCAGTCGATGGCTCAACCACTGCGCCAACCATGCCATCAAACGACACAAAAGGATTACGTAAGGATCGTAAGTTTTTAACCCCATCGGAAAAAGGTATGACGTATCTTCGTGTCCTATTTAAATCACCATCCGGGTAGGTCCCCATCTACCACCTTCCCAACTCTATATTCCCACAAAAGGAAGCTCAAGATATAGGTCATAAGAACAGCACGACCGCCACTTAAATCATTAGATATTATAATTATTATGAACGTCAGATTATTTCCTTGACTGTTCGAACTCATCGTTTCGCAGACATCGATGTGCAATTAATGCCAGAGCAAGGTGATTCCGAATTAATGTTTTGTGTTCGGAAATGTTTGATATACCGGTATTATTAAATGGTTAAGATAATAAACTAAACATTATTATAAATAAATAATAAATAATGCTGGACAATCCACACAGCATCATCTAGCCCCCAAGCTAAGTAGAGCTTGTGTTATGGGTACTAGATGACTGATATACTTAATACAACACATAACATAGATAGATAGACTTTTATTATACATATCAACTACCCGGAACACCCGAAACAAATATTTGTAGATCATACAAACATTTGTCCCAAGGCGGGAATCGAACCCGCAACCTCCTGCGTCGCAGGCGGACCTTCACCCGCTGCGCCACATAGGTCGTCAATTATGTTCGTACGTTACATCCCGCTTGTGTTCTCCGAAGGATTAAGCAGAGATGCACCTATATTCAACATTCAATTAAGTCAAGTCATCATCAAGTACATTAAAATTCGACCAGTAATGTGATTAAGTCCGATATAAAAGGGGGCGAACCTTTTGTTTTTAACCGGGCACAAATACATCCCCCGGGCTGCTACTGGGAAATTTCAAAGAAAAAACACAATATCATTTTGTATGACCCTGGAATCGAACCCAGGACCTCATGTTCAGCAATAGAACTTTCGACCACAAGACCAACGAAGCCTGATGTTTGTATTTTATTAAAATTACTCACTCTAATGGATTTGTACATGATCTAATACATAAAACAACTGCGTATCTGACTTCCACAACACAGTGCCCTGGCAAAATGATGTTTCTTGGTAAAACTATTTGTCAAGCTTTTAAACTTCTCACTAAACGTAACTACTGTCAAAGATCTACAAATATCAATTAATAATTTTAGCTCTGACCTCTACACTCTAAATATATAAATAATGCTGGACAATCCACACAGCATCATCTAGCCCCAAGCTAAGTAGAGCTTGTGTTATGGGTACTTGATGACTGATATACTTAATACAATACATTACATAGATAGTTTTTTTTTTATCATATATAGCAAATACCCAGAACACCCGGAACAAATCTTTGTAGATCGTATAAACATTTGTCCCACTCTCTCACTCACTCTCACTTTCCTTTCTCTCTCTTATGATAAAGAAACAAAATACCGTTCAGAAATCATTGTCTCACAAGTAAATCATCAGATACTACGCGAAAACGTTTCACGAATAGAAATTAAACTTCCATTGTTATCCGTCGCTGTGAAGGTGGTTATCTAGACGATAACATTATTAATTTAACTGATGTTATGGGTTCTGTTGCAGGATAAATAATAAACTTCGTGTCTGTTCACAAGAATTTATTGAATTATAACTTTGCGAGATTTAATTTTGTTTGTAGGTGGATTGAGGTGGCTTGATTCTTCGATTAATTTTTATTTAATTTTTAAACATTCAGATGGAATATTTTTCGGTTAGACAGTCAATAAAAAAACATTATAAAAATTGTAGATTATTTTGTTTTCAATATTATGGGAGTATTTTGTAACCAAATGTACCAGTACTCATTAACATTTAAAGCACTAGTTTTTAGCCGAATTTAGTTAGACTGGAAGCTGATCCAATCATAATTAGGAAAAGCATAGGCTAGGAAAAGTAGATGCTGGTTATGTAACCTAATGCTTAAGAAATAATGAATCGAACAAGTCAAGAACAAGTTTTAATATAATTTCTGAATAACCAAGCAGGCAGGGTGCAAACCTTACTTATTTAAACTCACAAATAACATTAACGACCAAATATCGATAGGTTTTGTGCGTTATTGTTAGAATTGACTGAAAATAGTAAAAAGGTACATTGCTTTATTGTAATTGTGAACTAACGGATAGGTTGATACGGACATGACAATGGCGTTATAACGATGTTTATCTAGTATTAAAAAGAATTGAGTATTTGAACCTAAAATACTCAAGTCTAATTATACATATCTATGTGTTACGGGAAAACTATTAATCTAAGCAACTCTCCAACTACTAATAAATATTTAACAAAAAGATTCGCAATTTTGAAAGTATCTAATCTAGCTCGTCGTTGTATAGGGCAGTATAGCGGAAGAGTCGGCTATTCGATGCTTTGGTGGTAAAAAATTGAAATATAATAAATCAATTTGGAGGTTACATCCGACGAGCGGCGCGCGCCGGTTCACGACTGGCGAGCTAGGTGTCGATCAGATTGATAAAGTGTAAAAAAGGAAATAATAATTATAACATTGCACTGACGGTGCCAAAGGATACAAATCATGATGAGAAGGTACAAAAATTTGTTTTAATTCTTTTTAATATTGTTGAGATGTAATAACATAATCAAAGATGGAGAGAGAACGAACAGCAAAGACGGAGAAGTTCATGAAATTAAATAAATAATGAAATACATTTAATTCAGATAAAGAATGTCCATATATGGAGGCTCCAATCACCAACTTATGTAAAACTTTTAAAGAAATAAAGATTTTGTATTTTTTTGTATATATAGTTAGTAATAAATATCTTAAAACTATGTGAGTATTGCATCATTCATAATAATTTCAAAATAAACATAAATATACATTAATGTTAGCTTCATCATATCAAGTCGTCACATGAAACAGTATCAGTCTCCCTAGCACTGCGGACTCCGGCCTCTCAGAAATAATCTTTAAGATTCCGTTGGGAGAGCACCCGAATCCGGTGCATTAGAGAAGCTGATTTTTTTCGCATTACGGTATAAAAATCATCCACCCTTGCATCGGCAAACATGCCCCACGCAGAATCGAGGGAGCCTCAAGAGAATCCCAAAGGCTGGTGTAAAAAACTTTGGTAGTAGGCCTTGAACAGTTTTGCTTTTACATCAGTTTGACTGTATACCTAGCGAAATTATGAAATGATATGACTTTAATCCTTGAGAACAAATCATGCTGTACTAAACACAAGAGATGATCGGCTCAGTCTCTCTGTTCACAGCCTCCTCACAGCCTTGTCGTAGCTTTCCGTCGTGTGTCGATCTAAATGCCGCGGCTTTTGCTTATTATTTATTTACAAAGATCATTACATATTATTTATTGTTGGGCTAGAGGTCGCTGAGGGCACGACGCCCTCCGTCGAGATGTTAAGTGAAAGTTTTTGGTTTAAAAAGTTGTGCTTAGGTTAATGGTAGGTATTGTTGACAGGGTTATTTTGCTGTTGTTAAATGATAGGGCTTTGCTGATTTAATTGTATTTATGTATTAACTTTATCTAATCAATTTACAATCAAGAATCTTTACCTAGACCGGCGACATATGTTTTCTACTAATCTAATCTACTCTTTCTTGAGTGGTTGAAACCATAGAGAACCAATGTTCTACCAGCCTGTAAACAATAAGGTCTTTTATTATATACCTCTACAGTACTTTTTGATTTTGAACTTTATTCTCCGCTTTTAACCGTTTACATAGATTAAATAAATATCCTAAATCCTACTTCCTTGATTATTATACTACGGCGACTACTAAACATAAGGGCCTGGGTTCGATTCCCGGGTCGAGCTATTGGGATGTTTCATTAGGATTTTCTCAGAAGCAGCTTGGAGTTTGGATGTATACCCGGTTGATGGCAATAGGCTGACCCCCTATTACATGGGACTCAATAACATAACTGGAGAAATGTGGGTGTATCCACCAGTTTTGTGTGTGTAGAGGTGTAGGTACTCCTCTGTCCATCCCTTCAGGGAATACAGGCGTGATGTTATGTTATGTGTTGATTGTTAAAATGATAATGTACAATTACGATCATAAATACCTTACTTTTTACGCAAGACACAAAAGCGATTTTATCCTAAAACATTGATAAAATATCTTATACACAATCCATTCATCGTTTATTTGGTGTTATTATAATATTTATATACAACTTAAACATACCTACGAGTACAATACATTAATAAAAAATAACTATACTTTTATATATCCCTCTCAAAGTATGTAAGTATGTCATCATCTGCCTAGCCTTTTCCCAACTATGTTGGGGTCGGCTTCCAGTCTAACCGGATACAGCTGTTTTACATGGAGCGACTGCCTATCTGACCTCCACAACCCAGTTACAAGGCAACACGATACCCCTTGGTAAGACTGGTTGTCAGACTTTCGGGTTTCTGACTACCCGTAACGACTGTCAAAGATCTACAAATGACAACCGGGACCAACGGCTTACCGTGCTTTCCGAGGCACGGCAAAGTACCTAGTATGTGAGTATGTACTAAGTGAAATAAACTGGCAAGCCAACATTGGAGCTTAACGTGTTTTTAAACGACAATTTAAAGATGAACTCCAATATTTTGTTTGGTTAAAGAACCTGGGTACTTAACACACCACCATTTCCAAACATTTCACTCAAGACTAAGCTCTACTCATCTTACTACCACAACAACCAACACAAAGAGATCGTAGTTTATCTAATCAGAACAATAAAAGCCTTTCCACACAACCCGAACGCCGTCCATTCCCGGAAAGCAAGTGACATCACTCCCTAATCTCCGGAAATAACAAGGCGTCATAATTGCTCCCACACTTGAGGAAGATAAACAAGAGATAACTCTTTGAGCCCACAATCGTATCGAGTGGTCTTAAGACGTCTTAAGGCCGTCTTAAGATGATCTTAAGACTATTTTTCGGAAATGAAGCGTGCAGTCCAGTTGGTTTGAGGGCCCTTGATGATGCGTTGGTCAAATAGAATGTGGTATGGTCGTGGGTCAATATGGTTTTGAATTCGGTTGTGGATTGTTTAGTGATTGGATGCGGCTGTTTTGTCTAGATATTTTATTCACGATAAGTAATACACTTTCTATTGTGCCTTGTTTGGCAGTTAAGGTGTTCAAAAAAAGACTAATGTGTATTCAAATCCGCGCAAGTTACTACTGATGTGACTTCTTATGTACTTTAACTTGTATATGTGTTTTGTTAAAACATTACTGACATCGTCGAATATAAAGACTTCGTGAGAAATCCTGGGTTTAAGACTTTTTTTTTTTTATATCGTTGCCCCATACTAGGAATTTCTTCTGTGTCGTGGGTGCGTTCACAAACATTTAAACTCACATACACAAACAGCCAGACCCGGAACAACTACCTGTAGGCCATACAAATATTTGTTCCGTGTGGGAATCGAACCCACGACACACAGCGCAGCAGTCAATCGCTCAGCCACTGCGCCAACCGTGCCGTCAAATATAATATAAGTCTGAAGTCGCCAACCCGCCTTGAACGAGCCTGGTGATTATTGGTCGTACCTTTACGATTTGAGCGGCTTCTTCACCCTTGCCTGGCAGTAGTAGTAACAGGCTGCTTTTTTAATTATTTTGAATGGTCTTTAATTTTATAGGGAAGTCAGTAGCTAAAAAGTCTGACAATCAGTCTTACCAAGGCGTATCGTGTTACACAGTAATTAGGTTGCCTAGGTGAGATATCAGGCCGTTCCATGTAAAATGCTGGTATTCAGCAGCATCTGACTAGACTGGGACTGACTAGACTGACCCGAACATAGTTTGGAAAAGGCTAGGCAGATGATGATATAGTCACTAATTTTATACAAAACCCCGTTAAACCCGAAAATATAAAAACCACATCCATTTTTTCCTACATCATATAAAACACCCAAATAAATTCGTCACATGCGCGTGGGCACGTTGTTATCATAGAAAGCAGATTCAAGTGTACCGTGTAATACCGGAATTCTAATAATAAACATGGAATTACGTTCACCAGTCTGTCTGTATGTCAACGAAGTTTATTTTGTCCAAGACATTATTTGACAGGTGCATATTTGGTTTGATTTCTAATAGGTTGGGAATTTGATTCGAAATTAATTGATGGGTGAAGTGAACCGACCCAACGTAGCTGGGAAAAGGCTTGGCAGATGATGAAGGCTTAGCACATATAATGCTAATAAATACCTGAAGGCTCGACTCATGTGACGACCGATGCGGCGCGGCAGGCGAAGGTCCGCCTGTGACGCAGGAGGTTGCGGGTTCGGATGTTTATACGATCTACAAATATTTGTTTCGGGTGTTCTGGGTATTTGCTATGTATAATAAAAAATATCTATCTATGTAATGTATTGTATTAAGTATATCAGTCATCTAGTACCCATAACACAAGCTCTGCTTAGCTTGGGGCTAGATGACGCTGTGTGGATTGTACAGCATTATTTATTATTTATTATGTATGGCAATGTTTTAATGTATGGGTCCTTCTCTTCTCTTACGACATACATAGCTCTAATTTTATAAGAAATATATAATTAGAGCTATGTATGTCCAGTAGATCCAAGTAAAGTCCAAGTACTTTTGACACACCTATTTTTTTTTAAACTCACGTTGCCACTCACTAGGAATTTCTCCTGTTTTGTGGTTGAGTTAACTAAAAATTAAATTTACATACACAAACACCTACACCCGGAACAACTACGTGTAGGCTATACACACATTTGTTAAGTGCGGGAAACGAACGCGCGACACGCAGTGCGGCAGTCAATCGCTCAGTCACTATTCCAACCGTCTCGTGTCGCGCTGTATTAATTGTACCATCGCTGTAAAGTATGTAAAAAGTATCCCGTTATTTGAAATTACTTTATCTTTACTATCTTAGCTCTGTTATGATTAATAGCAATTTTCAATTAATTGTTATTGATTGATTAAGGACTAACTACACTTATTCATCTCAAATCACTTTGTTAAGGGTTGCCTAGTAAGAAACAGTCAGTACAGAAATCTAAGAATCTGGTACCTATTCTTGTATCAAAAATACTCGAGAGGAACGGTGTTGATAGCCGATATACAGGCTACGCCTAGTTCGGCTACAGACACTAATCTCTTTGCCTTAATTGAAAGTGTTGCCACATTTTCATTGTTACTAAGTTTTTGAAAATAAACATATATTATTATTTAATATTTACAGACACTGAATTTGACAGAAAGAAAAATAGATTTTAAGCTTACTGAGAAATGAATAGTGAAATAGGAGTGTTTCTTGCTGGGGAGTTTGTTCCGTCACATCTTCTTCCCAGCAAAAACACTAGGTTGTGGTGAAGGGTGAGCGTTTTGGGGGACTGTCTTTTGTAAACGTTTTGACGTTCAAAAAGTGCTGATTGTCAGCCTAATTTGAATAAATGAATTATGATTTTGATTTTGTTATTTTGGAAAATGCTTACGTTTGGCATCGCGTTACCAAGCGTTACTTTGTTTGACGTTAGTGAAAACGGGTATTAGTAAGATTACGTATGTAATACCTTGTTGACTGGTTACAACTATTACACAGGAGCGGCCGGCGGATTCTGAGTAAAAATCTTCCGTTGATGACGTAGGTGGAATGAGCTGTAAAGTGACCTGTGAGTGGCATCCAGCTTAAATTCTAATGTTGAAAATGACCAATTGCAGGGTAAGAATTACGATTAAGATTGTAATAATGTAATTCTATGTCAATTCCTTGCATCAGATGAGTGACAATGTCACTGCACTTATTCGCTCACATCGACCAAGTTTTTACAGTATCGACCGGCTGATATCTTTGTGTAGACCATACCAACCCAAGACCGCCGCCCCAGAATGTTCCCACCCCACTTCTTCGACAAACGACATCTATGAAAACATAATTTTCTCCACACACCTACTTCCTAACCACTTAACAATCTCACACAAATACGCTTATAATATTCGCATACATCAATATTCCACAATAATAAGTTTGCACCATAAATCGCACCAGAGGTCGAGGTCACAAGGCACAATTAATAAATTAAGGTGCGCGGTTTAGTCCGCTAACAGAGGAATATTCATAGCCGGCATAATGTATGATAAATGTAGCGAGAAATATGCATAGTCACAGACTTGAATAGTGGCCACAATGGCAGAGTGGTGCCTTAAGCGCGGGTAGGCTTCCATCCATCAGCATGGAATACTTGCGACGATATTTAACTGATTTTTTATTAAGAGATTTTAAGTACCGTAAAACGGGGTGAATATAAACCCGGGGGTGAGGAGAAACCAAACTTTGAAGGGCATTTTCGTGTTAGTTTAACCTTGTTTGTTCCTACAATGACTCTAATTTTTTTTAAGGATTGATATCAATGATTTCAACACTTTGTCAGGAATTAATAATGTTGAATAAACTTTTAAATATCATTTAAAGTTTTGTTTCGATTCTCCCCGGCGTTTCGATTCACCCCGTTTTACTTTTGATAAGTTTGTAAGAATAAGTATTTTTATAAAGCATTAGAATTCCGTTCGGCGTGCGTACCTGATTGACCAGATGTGTGAACGCAAATGTAAAAGAGTATGTAAGGATCGTAACAGGTGGTGTTCTGTAGTTTCTGCCTACCCCAGGGGAAAAGGCGTTAACATACGATATTAATATTAGTATAACTTTGTTTTTATGTAGGTTAATTTCACTTTAACACAACCTTACCTTAAGACCCAAACTTAACACGTTTTGTCAAGTTTACTATTATACCTGCGAAATATTTTTCATGCAATACTATAATTTTGCATAATAATCATAACATAATTATTATATTATTTATTATTATTATGAAGACCTATGTGGCGCAGCGGGCGAAGGTCCGCCTGCGACGCAGGAGGTTGGGGGTTCGATTCTCGCCTTGGGACAAATGTTTTGTATGATCTATAAAGGTTTGTTCCGGGTGTTCTGGGTATTTATAATACTATGCTATGGCTATGTATAATAAAAAATATCTATCTATGTAATGTATTGCATTAAGTATATCAGTCATCTAGTACCCATAACACAAGCTCTGCTTAGCTTGGGGCTAGATAACGATGTGTGGATTGTCCAGTATTATTTATTATTTTGTGACAATTTTTTTTGCCAATTACTAAAAGTTTGTTGGTACCCATCGCATCAAATTCTCAGCTGTGAACTATGCTTTCCAAAGCATCACTTCAAACATATAACTTAACATCACGCCTGCTTTCCTAAAGAGTTATAGTAGTAGTAGTAGTGGCTGTAATTTACCCACATTTCGGCAGTTATGTTTCAAGTACGATGTACAAGGAAGCGAGCCTATTGCACTCAGTTCAAACACACCACTCAACTATCTCTCAGCTGCAGAGCTACACCCAAGCTCGCGAAGCGCCCAACGGCGGTCACTACACACTCATCGGGGCCCATTGTCTCTCATTTTTATAAGCGAACCGAACAATGAGAGATCATTCGACGAAAGATACGCAGATACCTGGCCACAGCATCCCGTGGCCAGTTCGATGTCCGTGTACAGTATTAAGGTTTCTAGCTTCCGGAATGGGATTAGTGGGGTTCGAATGCTTATTGGGAAATTAATGCGAGAGGGTGTGTGATTGGTGGCATCCGTCTTTTGTTTTTAGGTAACTGTGTTTGCGGGTGACGAAGGTGGCATGCCTGTCGGAGATGTTTTGCTAAGGTTTTTTGAGCAGTTTCATTTGGGGCTTTATTCTTCAAAGTAATTTTATATCCGATCTAAACCCAATACAATTCCAATGTTAATTTTGCAGTTACGTGATTTGTTTGGCGAAATATACCTGTATATATTTTGACAGCGGTCAAAATATACTCAAAAGAAGCGTTTGGCACGCGCCACGCCGGATCCCAGAGAATTTAGAGCTGGCGTCGAGCTCAAGAGTACGAAACGTATAAAATCCCAATGTCAATCGATGGGCATTGAAATCAAGAGTGAGCGCGCTGATTATGTGATACAGAAGCTATTACCTATGAAGAACAAGGTTTAGATACAACATAATTTTTGAAATCTGGATGTGTAGTACACCACTGCCTCTGGGGTCGCGGGTGCCAAGAGTGGTGACTCTGTTCGCCCACCGAATGACCTCAGGGAAGACGTCCGTCTCCTCGGGGATGTGCCCTAACAGGCGTTGCACAGATGGGGAGTGAACACTTAAGAGGTAACGGGGCCCCATCCATGTGCCGATGGTGATCACCGGGGTGGTTTTAGTGAGATAAGAATCCCACACTCCCTGGTCTTTTCCGAAAAAGTCCAGTCCAGTCCACCCTTCGGAGAGAAGTTCCTTTAAATTGTTTTAGTAAGTATGCTCCTTTACATTAACGTCTTATTTTACTGCTTACGTAGCGCTAAGTATTACTTGTACGCACCAATGTATAATTAATATTCATTATACATACTATTCTTATGGGAACCAGTAGCCTTCTTATTTAATACCCGAACCTTTTTACATACATCTCAGGAGAAAACAGGCGATATGTTTATGTTAACTCCTCACCATCTGCCTGGCCTCTTCGTAGTCCTATATTATCAACTTCCAGTCTTATCGGATGCAGCTGAGTACTAGTATTTTACATGGAGCGATAGCCTATTTAACCTCCACAACCCAATTTTTTAATTATTGTGATTCAAATACGCTTTGACAAGACTGGTTGTCAGACTTTAGGATTCTGGATTCTGAATACCCGTAATAACTGTCAAAAATCTATGCATGGCAGCCAGGACCAACATCTTAACATGCTTATCGAGGCACGGATGCTACTTACAGACTCGTTGGTGTAGTGGCCGCAAGCGTTACTAATGAACATGACGTTCTAGGTTCGATTCCCGGGTCGTACAAAGATTTATTGGATTTTCCATAGAGAATTTCTCAGTAGCAGCTTTGAGTTCAGGTTCGTGCCTGGCAATAACAATAGGCTTGGTCCCTATTACATGAGAATTAAACAAAAATTTCGAAATATGGGTGTTCTGGTACACCTCTGCCCAACCTTTTGGGGAATGCAAGCTTGATGTTGTGTCTTCTGTGGTCAGCATTGTAATAAATACAAGCAAACGATAGGTGTTTTTTCTGTGCCTACTAACACTAGCCTGTTACTATTCCACTGCAGGGCAAAGGCTGCTTCTCATACAGATAATAGACGAGCCTTAATCACCACGGTTGAAGATATCTAAAGTATATGTATATGTAAAGAAATTAGGTGGCAGTTCACATTCCTCGCAGAACTGATGGCCGTTGGGGCGGAAAGGTTCCAGTGTGACGATCACGTATTGAAAGGGTAGGACCCCCACTAAGTAAATCAGACGATCAGGATGCCGATGTTCATACATCGGCCAGCGCAGGAGCGATCGCTGTGAAAATCTTTGGGCTTAAGTCACTCCACGCTTGCTTAAGGCGGGGTGATAATTTCAGACTTACACTGATTACAAGTCTAGGTTTTCTCCCGATGTTTTCATTCATCGATGTCGTGGTCGTCTCAGATAAACTTCATATTGGCACCTGCCAAGATTTGAACACAAGCGGCGGTATAAAACCTCTTTAACATCACGTCATTCTGATGTATGATTGTTTATTTCTTGGTCATTGCATGTAGATGTCTCCTATACTCCATTTATAATAAGATTAGACAAATATTGGCCAAATATCGATTTTAGTATTAAAATGGATATGAAAATGGAAAACAGAACACATTTTATTGTATTAAACGCTGATAAGGTAATAACGACGACGTTATCGAAATTTGTCTTTTTTTTGGCACCGTCCCGCTAAACTATTCTACATTAGTGTTGAGCTTGTAGCAGGGATTCTCATATATATAAGACAGTGTTAGTTAAAGTTTAGTAACATAGTTGCTAAAAAATATTGTTACTAATATATTGAGTCCTGTTACTTAGTTAAATATAAATACATATATAAATATTCTAAAACCACTGCAACTTCTGTAAACCAGAATCAACAGTGGCAACCACCAGAAAAATTAAAAGAAAATAAGTTGAAATGATGTATTTTTGTAACTCTTCCGATGTTCTTTTCTGATTAATTGCGTTTCTTTCAAGGTTGCAATTGTTTTTCCGGGACTCGTCAGGCTTCAGTGTTTCGATGAAATTTATCTTATGAATGGAGTATAGGCTAGTTTTTTTTTTTTTTGAAAGACGTTGCCCTAGTAATTTCTCCTGTGTCGTGGGTGTGTTTACAAACATTCAAAGTTACACACACTAATAGCCAGACCCGGAACAATTACCTGTAGGCCATAAAAATATTTTTTCCGTGCGGGAATCGAACCCACGACACGCAGCGTAACAGTCAATCTCTTAGCCGCTGCGCCAACCGTGCCGTCAAAAAGTTAAAACGGTCTTTTCAGCATTAAATTGCACACGGAAACAGATCCTTTCCCATCGCATACTCCTCAGGCACGTATAACGTAAACTGTGGTATTCCAAGCTCAGCAGAACATATTCAATGCTAACCATATTGTCGGTCGTTGCGTGCTACATAAAACTGTTATGGGCGTTCGTTTAACTTTTACAGGCTCTGTTTTACTGTTGGCAGTGTTAGGGTAGACGAGACGACTGCGGGACGATTTCTGCTATTTGCTTGGGGTGTATTTTTTTCAGGGATTTAGAGGGGCAACAGGGTAACTTTCAGATTTTTCTTTATATTGAGAAATCACGTATGAACAGAGGCTAGCACATCAAACTACCCCAATGACCAGGATGTTGTTAGATCCATCATAGAAGGACCATGTAGATTAGTGTCTTCTGAGGAGACCTCCTCAGACACTAACCTGAAAAAGTTAAACGAACCTGAAAAAACATGATAAACACTCAGATGCAGAAGGCAGTTTTCTTGGACACAGCACGCATTGTGTGGAGGTTCCTCACTCTATTCACGGTTAGTTTAATGTATAGTAGTAGGCACCATTCTTATACATTTTTTTCAAATACTTTTATTGTATTTTTTTTTTCTAACCATGGAAATAAAAAGAAAACGGAGAAAAAATATCTAAGCGTCACATTTACAACAATCAAATAGTCAACCATTTTATAAGTACAATAATTGCGGTAATTTTTGAACACTATGCCATGATTTTAGGAAAGTATTCTTAATTTTGTTTTCTAATAAAAGTTCTACAATACAGCTTATTGCTTGATGCCTATATTTAATATAAAAATGAAACATGAGAGCTTTCGAAAAAAAATCTTCATTACTATTGAATAGGCTTGAATTGACTTATTAGCATTTTCGCTTATCTTATCCATGTATAGACGTCTTCGCGCCTCTAGACCATAGACAAATTTTAAATTTGTTACTTTCACAATGTGAAAGAGATAAGTTTTTTTGTACAACTAGAATTAAACTGTTTATTATTGCATTGACAGTTACTGAACAGTTCAATCGGACCCAATCTAAGTGGTCATTGAGGTGCGAACAATGATAATAAAATGGTTTTTTCAAGTGCCAAACATTCAATGTATGATTGACATTTGGTTAAGCATGTTCTGTGTTTAAGTGCCCACAGATGTAACTAATTCTGAAAGCCTTAAAATAACATTTAACAACGGCAAAGACTTATTTATCTAGGTCGATATGACGTCTGCATTTGAAGACTTGATTAAAGAAGTTGTCATGGTCCAGTGGTTCAAATTCGTCCAATGTGACTTTTTAAATTTATAAATTCTTTTTTTGATTTTATCTTGGACATCACTGCTATCGGTAAAGAAAAACGTCGTTAGGTAACCTAGACTTAAAATTAACAATCTTTTGGCTTGTGAATGACAGTTGTCGTGGATGCAGACAAAGTCGCATGTTAAAAACTATCTTATGCATTTCCCCAAGATATAATCTATCTCTTTGCCAAATTTTGTTACGATCCGGTCAACCTTACTACTAAAAGGTAACTTACTCGTGAAAAGGTAACGAACAAACTGAATTTCTTTCGCATTTAGAATATCAAGTATCATATGGATCGTATAAACATAACACCACGCCTATATTCCCCGAACAGTTAGGCAGAGGTGTACCTATGATACTCCCAGATCAATATAAGTCTGAAATCGCCAACCCGCCTTACATAAGCGTGGTGATTAATGCTCGTTCCTTTTCTGTATGATAAGAGGCCTGCAGTGACCAAACTATCTTGCCGCTCTGTCTCTGCTGACTATAAATCATGAAGACTTGAGACATGAATATTTGGTATGGTATAGACCAAATTATGTACGTACGGACTAGATAAAGTCACGCCTTTTCCAACAGGGTGGGTTTTGCGCAACCCCGGTTCCAACACATTCCTCCATTCTACCTTGTGTTTCGTTTACGTTCATACATCTGGTCATACAGGCACGTCAGCAGCGAGTACCACTCACCTGGATTTTCTGATGTATATCGCCAAAAAGTTCAGTGTATGTCCTTCTTAGGCGGATCATCCCCGCGTTCCTACTAAGTTCATTTCAGAAACTTGTACAAATTTTACAGTAAAACTTACATAGGGATCTCCTTTTAAGTAAAAGATATACCTGTGCTAGGAGGACCCGCTCTTCAATTACAAATGATATAAAAGGTAAAATTGGTGTACAAAAATATAATGGAATTTAAAACAAGAAAATATAAGTAACATCCAAAAATTAAACAAAATTACTCACAACACTAAAAATGTTTTTTTTTTTTGGAATGGTCTACTCGCAGTTTATCCTACAGGGATATCTACTCCTTAACCGAACTTTCCTGTGGGGGTAATTAGAAATTAAGGCCTCCAGCCAGGGCGTAAAAAACTTAAAAGCTAAGCGACCAATCGCTAAAAGCACCCCCTGCGGGGTACAAGCCTCGGCTTAGGACGTCGCTAATAGGACAGCAAGGGACGGGCTGGATCTTATACATATATTATTGAGGAACTTATTTAATACTACTGGCTAAGCTACGCGGGCTTACTCGAACGCGTCGCGACGTGTCTCGGAATGGACTAAAAATGTCTTACGACAGAATACTTGTTAGTAATATTTCCATCCCTACCATCTGCAAGTATCGTGAAGTGTAAAAGTCTTTCAGCCTTCGGTCCGGTTTACATAATATAGGATTATAAAATAGACAGAGGAGCCATTCCGCTAAGTTAATGCTATGAACGACTGCTTTTTAAGCTTTTAATATTTAAGTCGTAATTAGCAGGGTTATGACCACACTCGGTATCGGGGAGATAGCTTCTCCTTATAACCTGAGTATGGAGAGTATATTTTCATAATAAGTGCTTATGTGCTTATAGTTATGGTTGCGTATGAGTGGACTAGTGGTAATGTAAGCGCTTAGTACCGGAAGTCAGATAGCAATTACGTGTTTTAAAGGAGTTAACGTTTAGGGCAGTTCTGGGTAAAAAAGGGAATACTGAAAAAAGCCCCCACCTGGAGTAGGGGGCGGGTGTGGGGGGGGGGGTAACGGTCAGTTATATGTAGCTCTGTCTCTTTCACGCTCTTGAATTATAATAGCATTTAAACGCCTTAATACGGCAGGGCTCTGTCTTACTATGTATATTGTGTAGCTGATCCGACTTCATTCTTAAACATTGACACATTTATCACATTTTTGCAGCAGGTGCTAATGGATGCATGAAACTTACAAAATTGTGAGATGTAGCCTGTCACCTATTACCTGTCAGTTTTTTTAATAGGATCCAGTTCGCTGTGGATTGAAGATGCCCATATTCAGTAGTGTATTGCTGTAGGTTGAAGACTATGAGGGTATTTGGTGGTGACGTTTCTGCTGGAGTCCAATTTAGAAAACTTTTGTAAAACAACATCACAAAAAAATATCATTGCTGCGTATATTACAATTATTTTCAATATAACAATTAAATTACGGATTACTGATAACTAACTAATTAAATTATTTATTAGCAATGTTTGTGTTACATTTTAATCTAAGGTGGCGAGCCTAATGCCTAGCCTGCCTAGACCAACGAGGCAGTCTAGGGTAGAAACTTTTGTATCGCATCATATTGTTTGGTCACAAGTAATCGTATATTTCTTAAAACTTAAACTACATAGGTACACCTATGGATTGCAAAATATTCAGTTGTATGAAGCTGGTTGACTTTTAGATCCATTTTATGAACGCAATGAAGTATGAAAATATGACTTCAAATAGAGATGTATGGAAGAAGAAGACATGCTGCGCTGACCCCAAATAAATTGGGACAGGATGAATAAAGTATGAAATTGAATGAATGGATTTTAACGTATACAATACAAGGTTTGGTGACAGTTAGTGTTCAATAATTGGTTCACAGTTAAAAATAATGCACTATATAGAATTGCATAACTGTTACTGAATATATAAAAATATTTAGTTACACTCGGATCACGTTACTTTTAAAACAAATCCACAATCACAATGAAATATGAACACATTTAAAATTATACAATAACGCAACCTCACTATTATCCTAGCCAAGGTACAGTTATAGTGAGTGTCCACTCATTGGTTCGCCGTTCGCGCAATATATCGCGCATCGTGGGTCACATGCGCGACCTGCGCGCGCGCATCCCAACTCATTAGTATTGCTGGTGTCAGTTCGGAGCGGTAAAATGGTGTGTAGTGATAGTGACGATGGGTAGATTTTATTACAATATTTCACTATTATCCGAAGATATTTTTTCGAACAAAAACTATGTACTTTTCAATGGTTTTTTCAATTTGCCGTTCCGCTGAAGATTTTATTATTTCTAATGGTAGCAGCATTAATAGGTTGGGACTAAATAATTTTCCTTTAATATTAATTCAATAATAAGCGTCATGATGATAAATCATATTTATTTTTGTAATTTGGTTAAACAAACACTTTCACATGTCAATGAAGCAATACAGTTTTAAAACTAGATGGGATCTGTGTAACCTGTCTGACTACTCTAAGAAGAAACACCGAAACAAACTCAGAGGTCAGTCTCTTTTAAAGTCCACACATTATCTTGGTCAGATCATGTGAGAACCATGCAGTGTATGAGGTGGCCGTTTGAGGAAAAAAGCATACAGATTTGAGTAGACAGGTCAGTGCACGTGGTTCTAAGTAATTAAATATATAAAATCAGAGCTTAAGGAAGTTTACGACTTGATCCATAACTTTTTGATTTTGTGCGTAGGTATTGCATCTGAAAAAAAAACAGAATCCGAATCAGAATCAGAATATTTATTTGTAAAACATAGGTATTTACATAAAGGACTTATTATGCGTGCGCTATATTTTGCCGTGAAGGTGTACAAATACTGTAAAACGATAAGCCGTTGGCCCCGGCTGTCATTTGTACATCTATGACAGTTGTTACGGGTAGTCAGAGGGACGAAAGTCTGACAACAGTCTTACTAAGGGATATCGTGTTGCCCAGTAACTTGTGGAGGTGAGATAGGCAGTCGCTCCATGTAAAATACTGGTATTCAGTTGCATCCGGTTAAACTGGAAACCGACCCCAAACTTAGTTGGGCAAAGGCTAGGCAGATGATGATTACCAGACTTAGAGCTTATTAATATTTCACTCATTCAGCATCCAGCGCCATTTTAACAACAGTAATTGCTACGTTAGCTTTTACTTTAAAACCAGCAGTAAATAAGCTCGCCCATTGTATTTATGTGTTATGTAATTTGAACCCGACGAGAGGATGTGTAATACATGAAGCGGGCAAAGTGCGCTATGTGGTTTAAACATTGCCCGGCCAATGTTTGAAATGATCTCTTGCCTTTAGGAGGTCCGAGTTATGCTGTTTTGTTTTATTAATGTTAATTATATATAAATTTGTATTGTATAAGCTTGTATTTTTATGGTGGATGTTTTGAGCGGGTTTATAGGCAGCTGTTGGTCCCGGCTGTCATTTGACAGTCGTTATGGGTAGCCAAGAGCCCGAAAGTCTGACAGACAGTCCAACATAGAGACTGCATTAGACTGCAAATAGATTAAGCAGAAGGCGAAAGTCAATAAAATGTTTAACAGCAAAAAAAACCTAGACTCAGACAGCATCGGTGCATACGACATTTTAAAGATTAAATTTTACTTCAATTTTTTTTTTGGGAATTTCTAATTAAATCGATTGCCCCGTTGGTCTAGTCTTCCAACCACTAGACCAACGGCGTTACTGTTGATGATGGGTTTCGATTCCCAGGACAAGCAAAGTTTTATTAGGTTTATTCATCAGGATTTTTAATAGCCTGGATTTATACCTGGTTGATGACACTGGGCTCGCTCTCTATTTATAACTGGCAAAATACACAGACAGGTAACCTCTGCCGAATCCTTCGGGGATGGCAAGCTTGATGTATGCTGAATAATAACAAACGCTCCTAAGTCTTCTTTTAGTATTATTATGTTAACTTATACAACTTTTGATCTCACTCTTGTGAATCTCAACCAAGACGTTGCAATGTAATATTATAAACACGGTTTTAGTAAAATATCCATACATTGATGTCATAGGGTTATAAATAGTGTTCAAAACTAGTATCTGTAGTGTTTGTCAACCATATTTTTCCCTATTAGGACGTGTAGATGGTGAAGCAACCTGATTGTTGATTCTGATATCAATATTGGTATGTTCACACCTTTTCACGACTAAATCCGTTTGCAGCTTTGGCTAGGTAAGTAAGTCTTATGGCTGGTGTTGGTAAATGTGTTTAAAAGATTTAATTTCTTACATGGAAATATTTATTTTTGGGTAAACATAACATTACGTCATACACATATAGTAACACCATCATTACACTAGTCATACTTAAGTCCCATGAAATAGGACGCGAACCGTCAACTAGGCACAAATCCAGACTTTGTGTTGTTCCTTACATATTCCAGATGAAAAAACCCAATAACACATGCAAATTTGGATTCAAGAATCGAACTCAGGACTATATCAGCAGTAGTGTTAAATCAAAGGCAGTCATATATGTATGTATGTATGTTCAGATGTAACACCTTATTACAGTTACTATTCGCGTATCGTAACATTAAGCCCATAATTCGTAGCGAACATGACAGGGGGCCAGCTCCACACAGTGCACAGTTAGCCGCCATTTTAATGCATAACTCAATTACTGACAAATTGTAACCATTGTTAGTGATATTTATTAATATGCACTTTAACTCTTGATATTCTAACGTTAATGGTGTGTTTAATGTTTCAACGAACGCTGTTATTTTGATCTGTGTGCCTAATAATAATGCTTGACGTAAAGGTAACGTCAATTTTTAGATTGAAATTAGTCGTTTTAAATAAATTTTTGAACAAAGCAAAATCACGGCTATAATCTCTGAAGGGGTAAGCAGAGGCGTACCTATTTTACGCCAGCATTTCGCTAGTTATGTTCAAGTCCCATGTAATAGGGAGCGAGCCTATTGGCATCAACCTGGCTCAAATCCAGACTGCGGGCTGCTATTGAAAAATTCCAGATGAAAAACTGGTTATTGTGGATCAAACCCAGGACCTTATGCTCAGTAGTAGCACTTGCAACCAAAAGACCAACGAAGCTGACTTTGATTACTTGACGACGCGGCGGGCGAAGGTCCGCCTGCGACGCAAGAGGTTGCGGGTTCGATTCCCGCCTTTCCCAAGGCGGAATGGTTGTACGATCTACAAAAATTTGTTCCGGGTGTATTTGCTATGTATAATAAAACATATCTATGTAATGTATTGTATTAATTATATCAGTCATCTAGTTCCCATAACACAAGCTCTGCCTAGCTTGGGGCTAGATGATGCTGTGTGGCTTGCACAGCATTTTATTTTTATTTATTTTATTAATTTATTAACGTCAGTCATAAAAGTATATTTCCTAAACAATCACGTAATCAACACACCCTATACACACTATTACAACATTAGTGATGTCACAACTCAATCGAAAACTATCGATACGCAGGTTTCACTAATTTACATTACAATACGATCGATAGCCGTATGTCGAGAGCTGAACAAATGTTGTGTGTCCAGCATTGTCTCATGTTTGCTTTGATTAGCGTAATACGAGGTCCGATATTTGATGTTAAGGTTAAGTAAGTAAGTTAAGCTTGTTTGGTTATAGATTATGTGCTTAAGAGCTTAAAGTTTGATTACTTACTTTAATAAAAGTTGATAAAAATGCCGGTTTTTTATCCACGTTAAGCCGTTGGTCCCGGCTGTCATATGTAAATCTTTGGCAGTCGTTACGGGTAGTCAGAAACCTGAAAGTCTGACTGCCAGTCTTACCAAGGGGTCTCGGGTGGCCCAGTAACTGGGTTGTGGAGGTCAGATAGGCATTCGCTCCATGTAAAATACTGGTATTAATACTGCATCCGTTTAGACTGGAAGCCGACCCCAACATAGTTGGGAAAAAGGCTAGGCAGATAATGATGATGATGATGGGGGAATCGGGATGATATATCTTATTGATTCAGTTTAAATTAACAGAGACAAGTACAAAAAACTGGCCAAGTGCGAATCCGACTCCCACTCTGAGTACGTTTGGTAAGATTAATATTGTTCCATTTTCAAAGTGACTTTTTAATTACTTGCGACCGCACAAGTAAGTTACTAGTGATTTCTGACGAACTGTGTAGTGAAATACGAAGTATTAGTTTGTCTCTAATTTAATACATAAACCTGCATCAACTAAATTTATTTTATTTTTTCGCTTTGTTAAGTTTAGAGATAAAAAAGGGCACATGAATGATATTTTTTCGATCACTTTTCACCATACCTATGTCATGAAGAAAGTATATAAGTCACAAATGCATACGAAAATAATCTAAAATGTGGTTATAAAGTCCTTTTATAGGGTGTCAGGGACATTAACGCACAACGTGATATAATATATAATATGTACATACGTTCAGTACATAATTCTGGATCCCCTTCCACTTTTTAACATTTTTCGTAGGCTTATCCTAATTAGCCTCAGTTTAAAATTCAAAACTCACTTAGGCTCTAGCCTATTAGAATTAAAATAAGAATATTAGCTGCTGTGATGCCCAGCCAAAACGGGTTTCTTTTTTACTATTTTACTCGTAGTACAAAACCTTTCTTACTAAAGTATACCATAGGCACAAACTAATTAAACTTATGTAAACACGCAGAGAAATGCAAAGAAAGAGAATTAATTACAATAATAGCGACGACAAGTAGCCGAAACAATAAATAATTTCTTCACTCAAGCGTAACAATTTTGTTTTTTGTCAAAAACATTCAATGTAACAATTAAACATGACAATAAGTGATAAAGAAATTAACTTAAACGCACAAAGCACGCACTTTAATTATTTTAATTATGCGTAGAACAATTGATAGTCACTAGAGAGATATGAACAGAAGTACAAGAGACAAGATTGGTAAAAAACCGTGCGGTTAGCGACTGTTAAAACTTTTCACAGAACACATTACTCACATGAACAACTTACACAACGCTCCTGAATGATATTACATAAAAAAAAACTGTTTCATACAAAACAAATGTATGAAACACATTTTTTTTAATATTTAATTATTGTTCCGGGAGTAAAAGTGTTACAATCCATGAGTTCTGAGTTCTGTTACCTGGACACCCTGTAGAACAGTGTTTTGCATTATGTAACAATCTCAGCTGAGCCCTACGACTACTGACAAATGCGTATACTGAATGGACAAGTCCACTCATCTGTGTGGTTCTTCCCTTTAAACACCACCTCAGACACTAATCTGCATGGTCCTCACATGTTCTGACTAAGATAATGTCTGGACTTTAAAAGAGACTGGGACCTTCAGCCGACTTAATATTATTCTTATTTATTTACTTTTATTTTAAGACGTCAAAACTGTTTTTCAATTAAAACTTATTTACAGAAATAAATATACTTTCACTATTTCATTTCATTTTAATCCTATCTTTTAAACTAAATCTGCTCAGTAAGAAAATTTGTACTGTACTTATTGTATTCGTTTGTGCGATGATGCCCAACCGTCTGTAAATCACCCTATCTATTTCAATACATATTTTCAGTTTGTTTAGATTTTTATCTTGCTATGTATGCCGTCATTGTATCGATATCTGAGTGTACCTTTTGTATCTATTTATTTAGTGTGATAAGGTAACTCAGTTCATACTTATTAAGATGTGTATAAAAGATTTTTATTACCAATTTTTATTGTCGGCGACTTTTGTCAGAGAAAGTATCATGGATCGAAACAATACAACTTGTTAATTTCTTTTAGAGTTAGGGCTGTCACTTATGCATAATCTTCTAAAGCTTAAATTGTAAAATGAAATTACTAACAAACAAAACAGACATTATAAATGCAAATAGTTTTATTTTACTAATGTATGAAGTGTCCTTAGTGTTAGTCAAAATATGCCTTGAGTGGGACAACTCAGTAATGTTTATATTTTTATCATAATTGTATTGACATTTATTTTTATTTTAATTCTGGGATACATTAAATCTTGTGTACATACTAAGGTATTTATTAATTCTGATTATATTTACATTTTGTTCCACCATGTACTATGGCAGTATTTGTAAAGAAATGTTGAGTTTAATGTATTATGGGTCTTGCCAGTTTTATTCAAGAAATGTACACTTCAACCAGTGATTCTATTTATAGATAAATTTAATTTATGCACGATACTATTTCGTAACTAATCCAAATAACACGCAATGTGCCTAGAATGAATAAGTTCATATTTTATATAATTTTGTTCTAAATGAGAGGAATCGTCAACACATCACAAATCCTTGAATCTATCCATAAACATGTTATTAAGGACATTTCAATACTATTTATATCCACGAGAAAATCCTCATTTAAATATTTCGCAATCCTATAGAGGCGTGACAACCCTAGCAACAGGTGTAGCTATCGACATCGACACGACACATCGCCGGTGATTTATCGACAATCGCTGACGTCATCACAGATTAACTGCATTTGTGACTTCGCATGTTTCAATAATACCGCTTACGGTATTTTTATACAAGAAAGGTTCAAATTAAACGTAGCCATTGTTAGAAATTAACCATAAAAGACATCGACATTTAACTTGTCAATAGGATTGGCCTACAAATCGAAAATAATACGTTTAATTTTGTTGTGAAATTATTATATGCTTACAAAGATAAACAGATATAATGTACCTTCTAGCTGTAGCTTATGTAGCCTTTACCGGTGGCTTCACCCGCGTGGAGATAATAGTCTCACAGGAACGTCTCACCAAGAGTTCCCCCCGACCCTTTGCTCGAGCCAGCCAGCGTAGCTGAGCCAGTAGTTGTTTAAATTAGATATAATAGGTCTTTACCTATGAAATTGCCGTTTTGTATGAAAAAAATTAAATGAATTTTTTTCATGTATTTTTTATTTGTATTAATCGAAGTAATCACCCATGCAATCAATGCATCTTTGCCAACGCAGTGGCAGTTTATTGATGCCCTTCTTAAAGAAATCAGCTGGACGGGAGGCAACAAATTCTTCAAAGGCATTTTGTACTGCCTCTCGGGTATTGAATTTTTTTCCCGCCAAGAAGTTATCCAAATTCTGGAAAAAGTAGTAGTCTGTAGGCGCAAGGTCTGGTGAGTAGGGCGGATGACGGAGAGCTTCCAACCCCAGTTCTTGCAACTTGGAGACCGTCTGCTGTGCAGTATGAGGTCGCGCGTTGTCGTGCAGGAGCAGCGGAGACGAGCGATTGACCAATGCTGGTTGGAGATGTGCCAGCTTCTCCATCATTGTGTTCAATTCTTCACAGTACACATCTGCAGTAATGCTCACCCCGTTTGGTAAGAAGCTGTGTTGAATAAAACCGGCGCTAGACCACCAAACAGTGACCATCACTTTTCTTGGGGTAAGTTTTCGTTTAGGGCATTGTTTAGGTGCTGAACCAGGATCCAACCAACTTGCTGAGCGCTTGCGGTTATCAAACAGAATCCATTTTTCATCGCAGGTAACAATGCGGTTCAAAATTCCTTCATTTGTGTGTCTGTTGAGCAGTGCAAGGCACGTCTCGACGCGTACTTCGCGCTGGCGATCATTGAGTTCGTGGGGCACCCATTTGTCAAGCTTTTTTACCTTGCCAATTTGACGCAAATGGACCAATATTGTTTTGACGCTAACGTCGAAAGCTGCTGCTAATTCAGCCGTAGATTGTGTATCATCAGCTTCCACAATCGCCTTTAATTCGTCATTGTCGACCAAAGTCTTCGGACGACCGCGAGGTTCATTTTTCAGGTCGAAATTTCCAGAACGGAAGCGAGCAAACCAATAACAGGTAGTGCGTTGGTTTGTAGTGTTAGCTCCGTAAACGTCGTTGATGTTGCGTGCCGCTTGTGCCGCGTTGCTGCCACGACGGTACTCATATTCCATAATTACTCGAATTTTTAACGTATCCATGATGACGAAAAAGATTTAAATGCGATGAAAATGTAACACTAATCAATAAACAAATGACTACTTTTGGAAAAAAAAATCCATGTTTTTAAAATAAAATTAATTTGAAATTAGAATTCTTAGCCAAACAAAAAATATTTTGATTTGAAATGGCCAGTACTGCAGAACGGCAATTTCATAGGTAAAGACCTAATATTAATTCCTTAAATAATATATCTATAAGATCCAGCCCGTCCCTTGCTGTCCTCTCCCAGTGACGTCCTAAGCTGAGGCTTGTACCCTGCAGGGGGTGCCCTTAGCGATAGATCGCTTAGCTTTTAAGTTTTTTACGCCCTGGCTGGAGGCCTTAATTTCTAATTAAGTCCCCACAGTAAAGTTCGGTTAAGCAGTAGATATCCCTGAAGGATAAACTGCGAGATGCCCATTCCAAAAAAAAAGTCGCACCCAGATAAAATAAAAAGCATATATCCTATGTCCTAAACAAGATCTTAGTCTATCCGTATGCCAAATTTCGACCAAATGCATTCTGGTGTCAAATAGTGAGAGAAAGCAACACATTATCTGATTAATGTATACAACATATTGTAAAAAAAAACAATTATAGAAGAATGCGTGGCACTCCGCGCACTCTTCTAAAATGGTTTTTTTTTCAAGACACTTTTTGCCCACTTTCCTCCATACAAACTACCTTTTGGAAGGGGCTAGACTAGAAATATTTTTGTAAATTACATGAAGAAATTAAATAATATAAATAATCACATGGCATCGAAAAATTCATCCGCATCGATGTCAACGGGAAAAGTGACCAGAAGGCTGGCAGCATTGCCATTTTGAATGCGAATACTGATTCTTTGGCCAAAAAAAAGACTTGAAGCAAACAAACTTACAATCACACATAAAACATTACTTAAGTTGTATTTAATTGACAGATAAATGAGTTGATCGACAGGTTTTATTTGAAAATGTTTTTATGAAGAGTTTTGTTCGATTTGAGAAACTTACTGTGTCAATGTAATGTTGCCATACGGTTTGTAATACAGAATTATGTTACCTAATTTATAAATTGAAGGTCTAGTGGTATTTTGTCTAGTTTTTGTATATTTGGATTTTATTTAAATCATTTTATTTAACATAAAATACATATCATGAGAAATATGTCATTATGCAAGGTGGCATATTTTTTGTCTGATTAAATCAATATATCATACTTTTTTAAGCGTTTTCTAAACATAATGTTTTCCCCCATTTTTGGCTGATGATGTCAATTGTTACTGAATTCTAAGGGGGAGAGGACAGCAAGGGACGGGCTGGATCTAATAGATATATTATTTAGAGACTAATTTAATCATTTACTGGCTCAGCTACGTGGGCTGGCTCGAGCAGAGGGTCCGGTAAAATCAAATGTAAAACAGTAGCACAATATACGTATATAGTAACAAAAACCGTAGTGATGTCACTGCTATTTTTTACTGTAATCGATTTAATCTCCTGTCAGGTATGTCCTTATTTAAATGAAGGTTCGAAAAAAAAGAATGTTCTTAGTAATAAATAGATAATGTATGTCATGTACATTCTTTGAAAATATCTTCCAGTTAGAGTTAAATGTGGATATGAATAATTAACAAAATAATAAAATGGGGTAAATGGTCAGCTGCTAACTTAAACATAAAAATGTTTAATAGACATAAAACTAGACACCTGTTGAAATACCATTAGTAACAGTTAAAAACCACCTACTGTCAATGTTTTATATTTTTAGCAATAACATGGGAGGTAACATTCAATTTTATAATGCAACTGCATTTCTGTATGTACCAGTGCCACTAAAACATACAAACATACATAAAATCAAGCCTTCTTCCCATGGAGAGCAGAAACTATAGAACGACCACCTGCTATGATCCTTACATACTTCTTTTGCTTCGTTTACGTTCATACATCTGGTCGTACGCACGTCGGTTGCGAGTATTACGTACATGACCTTTTTGAAGAATATTACCAATAAGGTCAGTGTATGTCAGGCGTTCAACATTTGAAGTAATAAATAAATGGTATGAAACATACTCTTAATATACGCTAGTTGTAAGCACTAGAGACTGCTGAGTATGACGTTCTGCGTTCGATTACCGGGTCGGGAAAAGTGTTAGTGGGTATTTCTACCTGTAGCAGCCTGTAGTCTGGATATGTGGCTCGCTCTGCTTTTGTTATACGGGACTTAAACATAACTGACGAATTATGGGTATACTATAAGTACTCCTCTGACTTGCCCTTCGGGAAATACTAACGTGATGTTCATCATCATCATCAGGCTATACTAAATAAATAAATAAATAATGCTGGACAATCCACACAGCATCATCTAGCCCCAAGCTAAGCAGAGCTTGTGTTATGGGTACTAAATGACTGATATACTTAATACTATACTTTACATAGATAGATATTTTTATTATACATAGGAAATACCCAGAACACTCGGAACAAATATTTGCAGATCGTACAAACATTTGTCCCAAGGCGGGAATCGAACCCGCAACCTCTTGCGTCGCAGGCGGACCTTCGCCCGCCGCGCCACATCGGTCGTCAAATACTAGTCCACTGCTGGACATAGCCCTCTCCTAATGAGCGCCATAGCGCCCTGTCTTCAGCTTGCCGCATCCAGCATCTGCCTGCAGTCTTTCGCAGATCGTCATCCCACCTGGTTGATTGGATTGTAGGCGTGATGTTATTTGATGTTAATAGTACCTGAGTGAGTTTTTGTCAGCTGTCATATTCAAATGTGGCGAACGCTTAGCGGTAATTTTGTTAAAACGAATATTACTAATTTCAATAACAATAAATATCGTATTTTGGTTTTTAGTTTGACACGATTCGTATTTGTTATTAGATCCAATCAATAGTGGATTAAAAATAAACTCAATTATTAAACACTACAATAATAAAAATCAAACAATAAAAGCTCTATCCAATCGATATTCAAATCCGATTAGATGCATCGATAACAGAAATCGTATAAGCAAAAAAACATTATCTCCAAAAATTAAAGAACCATAATCCTTTATTATATCACCCAAAAGTCTTAATATTTCGACCATAACATATTCAAAATCGCCAAAAAGCATCATAATTAATATGATTATAGTATGCAGCCCAATTTATCAACACAGTTATTTGAATATTTTATAACTTAGTATTATGACATTAATAAATACTAAGAGCTATCAAAAATAGAGATGAGTCAGTGTAACTGACATCATAAAAATATCGATAAGTATCGGAACCTGACCTTTATAGTATGATAAATGCGGTCGAGTACAGAGGTCGGGGCGGGCCATTAGGTTTTAGATTCGATATTTAAATGTCCTTTTGTAGAATTTTTAAGTGCTTCCGTGTTAAAAGAAGTTTGAGAGGCTTGTTTATATGCATTTTATGTAAAGTATTAGTTCACACTTAATATGCCAATGCCGTAAAAATAGTATTTTGTTATCATTAGCATTTATTGAACTTTAATTCGCTCATAGATCACGTCATATTACTACGCAATTTTTGCATGCAATTATACGTTGATAACAATGATTAAACTAAGCATGCAATTAAACGATTTCACTTACTTACACATTTGAATTAAACAGTGGATCAAATAACATATCTTGGGAACTACAAAATTAACAAAATTTTCCGATTTTTACGCAACACTACCCTAATTTTATTTATAACTGGATCAACATTCAAAATCCCCGCTACTTTCAAAGCCATACATTTAATCTTGAATCTATAAAACAATATCGATATCAGAGGGCGGTGCGCTCCGCCCTACACGAATAAATATTTAATTAAACTTATGAGAGCGCACGGTTTTGTTTGCCTGGTCGCTTGTAACATTTTTTTTTGTTATAGATTTTTTTTTGTGTGTTGGTACGAAGCGGATGTTATGAATGAAAGGTTCAGTTGTTGAGTCACGGAAATTGTGAGGCGTCATAAGGTGTAGTGAGTACTCGTAGTAGGTTCCAGTCCATGTACCTCCCATAGTCACGATGTGCAACTTTTTATATTATGCCGTCTTCATAATGTAGTCTTCATATGTACTTTCTAAGTTTATCTTGGACATCACTGACAACGGTGAAGGAATACATCGTGAGGAAACCTGGACTTTTCATTTATTAATTAATATAAGTCTGAAATTGCCAACCCGTCTTCAGCAAGATTGGTGATTAATGCTCATGCCTTCTCTGTATGAGAAGAGGCCTTTGCTCTGCAGTGGGACAGTAATAGGCTGGTACTTTACTTCAGTAACATAGTTTAGGAAAAATATTTCGGGTTAAAGACGTTTTATTCACATAAAGAAATTTAAATTTCACTAACATGAGAATACATTTAATTGTACAGCTTAATATTACTGTCTTTCGACACTCGGACTCACATATAAATTCAGCTTAATAACTAAATAAGTTGCATAAAATATACTAAGTTTTAACTACCGTTATTGATTTCTGATTGTTGATTGATATTTACCAACTAAATCATTATGCCCTCACTGGTAGTGGAACCGCAGGATAGTCCAGTTAAACAGCCGACAATCTTCTTGGCCGAAATGCAAGATACACTATACCCTTCTAAGAAACATACCAGTGTCATGGCGACGACATCACCGTTGGCGTAGTTGTTGAGCGATTGTCGCGGTTTCGATTCCTGCACGGAACAAATATGTGCATGGCTTACTGGTAGTTGTTCTGAGTCTGGCGGTTAGTGTATGTGAGTTGTAAATGTTTGTGAACGCACCCATTATACAGTGCACAAATTCCTCGTGTATTCCTAGTTATTATTTGACAAAACTGTGTCAAGAATTTCTGATATTATCTGCTGATTGATTGAAGGTTTTTTTGTTACAACACTATCAGAGATAGGTTTAATAAATCGAAAAAAAATATTGACTTGTATCATAAATATAAAAGTACCTCACTAGCTATGTCCCTGAAGTCTGAGCTGTTCTGAGCTCTTCACGCTTATTACTAAAAGCAGTATGATTGTCAGTTTGTTTGCATAAAAACACTCATGCTGATGCTTATTTGCAAAAAAAGGTTTGTTGCGTTAAAACGTCTAGTAAATTAAAATCGATGACGATTTGACAGCTTCTTCAGTGGTGTCTTCAGCCGAAAGATGCTCTTATAAAAATGGATTATCTTTTTCTGCGTAGTTAGAAAAAAAAACACTGATTTCACCTACTTCTAAATATGTTTTGCTTGTTTGACGTGCAAAGGTGTTCGTGAAAACCAATTTACACAAATAAATTTTACTTATCATTTACCACTTTTGACTTGTATAACCTTCTATCCAGTACTGCTTACCCTAAACAGAATAAACCATAATTATCACCTTAATATAACTTAATTACAGCCACAGTATTTTGCGGATAATTCTCTATACGATCCGGTCCAGACTTCGATTCCCATGGACCAACGGGGAGTAACCTCCATAATTAATATCCGCCCACTATGGACCATAGATATGTACCGAGTTGTAAGCTCTTTTTGTATGAAAGGTTGATTTATTTTATGTTATTATGCAGTGTGGGTTAGACTTAATGAATGAGTGTTTTTAAATGTAGAGCATATTGATTTCTTTGATAAACGACAGCGGGCAAAAGTATTCCAAATGTGCTTCCATACTGTTTTGCCCAATGTCTTTTAAACTTAAAGTCATAGCTCATTCCTTGGCCAAAGAATTGTTACATTGACAATCGTCGGAAAACGGGAAATCTTGGCCACATCGTTATCTCCTGAATCGTTAGCTATAAATAAAAGAATATCCATCATGACAGTCTTTGGTATAATATTGGATATCAGAAAAAAATATTAGGAACTGGTGAAAGGCGGGCATTTTGAAGGACTGTCTTGTTTAAATTTTTGGATGTTCAAAAAGTGCTGTGTTCAGCCCTATTTTTCAGTAAATGAGTTTTAATTTGACTTGTGTTAATATAATTTTTATTTCAGCTTTGGAACATGGGTTTTTCCATTGACCATTAGAATGGTTAAAGGAAATAGTGTGGAGAATTTTAACCTTCTTGAATATTTAATAAGTTTATTGCATGTTATGAGATAGCAGAGATTAGCAGCCCGGAATTTAGATTTGTGCCCACGTGATGGCAATAGGCTTGCCCCCTATTATATGGGTCTTAAACATACATGGCGAAAATGTGGTTGTTACTATAGGTTTACCTCTGCTCAGCCCCTTGGGGAATACAGGCATGGTGTAATATTTTTTTTTGTAATAAGAAATCTTTAGACAGAGAAGGGAGGGTGGCAGGCATTTTGCTGTAAGATATAAATAATTAATCAAATCACGCCTGTATTCCTCGAAGGGATAGGCAGAGGAGTACCTGTAATACATTCACATTTTCAAAGTTGTGTTTATGTCCCATGTATACGTATGTATTAAGAACCCTGAGTTGCTAATGAGAAATTCTAATAACAAAAACCCAATAACACTTTGTCCAACTACGACGAATCTAAACCAGAACCTCATTTTCAGCTGTGGTTCAGTATTAATAATATAATAACATATGTTATAATAATGCTGGAAAGTGCCCCAAATTAGTGTGTTATGGGTACTAAATGACTGATATACTTAATACATATTACATAGTTAGATTTTTTGTTTTATTAAACATAGCAAATACCCAGAACACCCGGAACAAATCTTTGTAGATCATACAAACATTTACTTACTGGCACATTACATTGTTCTATACCTATTTATGTTTTCTCTACAAATGAATTTGTAATTCTTTCGAGAAATAAATATCTTTAACCGTAAACATTTGTACCAAGGCGGGAATCGAAATCGCAACCTCCTGCGTCGCAAGCGGACCTCTGCCCGGCGCGCCACATCGGTCGTCAATTAAGTATCCGTTTAAACCTAGTAACTCAGGTGTTGTTAGGATCCTAATGGTGCTCAACTGTTAGTACCCACATCCAATTTTCTTCAACACCAACGCAATTGTAAAACTCCCGTTAAATTCAATTAATTATTAATTCCTATGTCAACAATAAATCATAACTTTATTCGTTTCGCGTAGTTACTACACCTTACTGCTAATATCATTTTCACGAAACCTAAATTGTTATTTGCTGGAGATGTAATTGCTATATTACACGGAAATTGATTAACGAATGTAAAGGTTTTCAATTATCAGCCAAGTGGTAGGTACTGGCCCTCCCGTACTGCCCACGTTTGTATGCGCAGTACTGGAAGTAATAACAGGACCTTTTCTTCTGTAAACTTTCTTATTAATTTTGATTTCTTTAAAACGATACAACTATTAATACATGAAGAAATAAAATAAAATTAATAATCATAGGGCATCAAAAAATTCATCCGCATCAACGGGAAAAGTGCCGATAAGGCTTTCAGCATTGCCACGTTGAATGGCCATTCTGATTCTTTGGCCAAAAAAAGGCCAGCCTTCTGGTCACGTGAAGAGTCGACCAAACGCTTCGCGAATTCTCGAAAAACTAAATGGGCACACGGACCCCATGGCCTTAGTGTTTCATCCCCAAACGGCTCAAACATATAACTTCGTGATGGCACCTTTGGACCTTTGGTTGAAATTTATTGAGGATATAACTTCTTCCACTTGGTCAGACCGTCCGTGTTGGTGACCGGCCTCCTGTTCTCTTGCCTCCAGTACCCAACAATGACCAGCTTTTCGAGGCTGGTATTTCTCCTTTGGCTCTCTGACTGAACTGAGAACTCATGAATATAAATAACTAGAGACGTTGACCGCGAGGATTTTGTACTTTTCCCTTCGAAAGATAGTAACATCAATAGCTTTCCGCAGTGTAACAAAAACACGAATATTTTTCATAAAAACCTTTTATAGCAAGATTTGCATCGGTTCATGGTGTCCATTACTGCATCGCAAACATTCTTCATTCTTGCTTCACCTGCTTTGTGTTAATTATAATCTACAATATACATTTTTATAACTTGTAACTTACTGATAGTTTTTATTGCTAACCATTTTAACGGCCAAGATTTTATTGAACATGTGAAACTTATTTCAGTAATAGTTTTATTTTTATAGCATTCTTAGAATGATCATTGACAAGAATGAGGAAAGGAGCCACTTAAGTTGAGATGCTGCCAGATCACCATAGAAACGTGTTTTGTCGACGGAAGAATATACAGCATGACAGATTGTGAATGATTTGAACCGTCCTAAGCATGGCAATGTCAAAACCGAAGAAAGTGAAGATTTCTATTATCTACAGTCTACGGGCGCCCCGTGCTCGGGTAGAAGAGATGTTAAGTTGGAAGGAAGAACGTTGTCTACTCTTTGTAGAATAGCTAAAGAATTGGTCATGCTACGCGTGCTGGCCAGCTCATGGTTTACCTAATTTATCGCCCAGCAATCTATCCTCAATGGCTCAGGACATTTATAGAAAATTATAGAGTTATAGTTGGACACTACATCTCATCGCTAGCCTAGCCTCCTCCCAAAGTTTGTTAGGGTCGGCTTCCAATCTAAGCGGATGCAGCTGATTGCCAATATTAACATAGAACGAATGTCTGTCTATCTAACCTTCGCAACCCAGTTGCTAGGTAGCACGATGTCATTTATTACCACGCTTGGCTCGTTTGAAATCATACTAATGCTAGTGAAGACTGAAGACCACATCACATCACATCATCAGGCTATATTAGTCCACTGCTGGACATAGCCCTGTCCTAATAAGCGCCATAGCGCCCTGTCTTCAGCTTGCCGCATGCAGCATCTGCCCGCAGTCTTTCGCAGATCGTCATCCCACCTGTTCAGAAGGCGGCAGACTGAAGACCAGCTAAGATTTTTTTGTAGTTTTGCACTTACAGTCTCAACTACAAAATAAAATATAAGTGACTATGGCGTCTGAACTTTATTTACAATTAAATAACGAGGAAAAACCTCAAGTTGGACCTACACCGAAAAAGATAATAACAGTCATTTTGGACTACCGAAGCAATTACATGTTTTTCAGCCCTTTTTTCTTACCCATATGTGATCCACATACTTCCTAATTGCGAACGAAAAAAGCGAATCTAAGTTCGGAGCTATACTTAAATAAAAACCTGTTGTATACAAAGGTCGGGGCATGTTCGCTACTGTGCGCCGGCGCACACAATCTAACCTCGACCGCAACACTGATTTGCGAAAATAAAACGAGCGAGGATTACAGACGGCGCCGGGTAATGGAGAAGTGATGGGCTGTGAGGATAATAAATGTCGATAAATTGAGTCGATAAATATTTTTTATCGCTTGTGTTTTTTTTTAACACTCATTAAATAATATACATACTTAACATAAAATCACGCCTGTTACTCCTCAAGGGTTAGGTAGAGGTATACTTATAGCTCACTCAGATTTTGTGTATTAAGTGATATTTAATAGTGGGCGATCCTATTGCCATCAGCGAGCCACAAATCTAGACTCCAAACTCCGGCCATTCCAGATGTTAAACTTATTAATACTATGCCCAACCTGAGAATCGAACCTCATGCTCAGCCACTCAGTCAGCTCACTGTCAATCTTGATGTTTAATAGAATAGTAACACGATAGTGTACCCAGTCATACATAAAGTTCTCAGTAACACAAAGTTTTAGGTAAAAATAATACAACAATTTTTTCTTCAGCTCACTATCAATTTTGATTCTTGATGGAATAGTAACACGATAGTGTACCCTGTCATACATAAAGTTCTCAGTAACACACAGTTTTAGGTAAAAAAAATAATCAAGTTTGTCAACCCACACAACTTCTACAATTCGATTATGTTTTGACAACCTCCTAAATATTAGCCCCATGGCCATATCATTAGAATGTTTAACGTAATATTTCAAGTCCTTATATGCATGCCAAACGAAGCTCCATACCTTTAGGCGCTAGTTATTAATCTGCTTAATCCGCCAAAGTTCATAAGTGTGATATTATTTATTCATAAAAGTAGAACTAAACTTAAAAAAAAAAATAGTCAAGAGTGAATACGACTTGCGCCAACAGGGTTCCGTCTCAAAACTTTTTCCTGCTACTTGTGGTTGCACTATAGTGTCAAGGTTCATGAAAGTTTAAATCCGGATTGAAGGATAAATTTAACTTTGCAGTTCAAAAATCGTTTTCGCTTACATTGATATACAAACATCACAGTCAATTCTCCAATTACGATTGCAGACCGCAGAACCTACATATTTATTATTAATGTCAACTTTATAGCTCCACGCGTTCCTGAGAAAAAAGGGTCTTTACAGGCAGGCAGACAGAGAGACACAACGGTGGTTCTATTAAGTTTCCGTTTTTTTCGTTTTGGGGTACGGAACTCTAAAAACAAGTTTGTAAAATCGCCTTTAGTGACGTAAACGAATTACATACACAATATTCTCATTGGACAAACATGTTATATTTTACATGACCATAAAAATGTCATAATAAATAATATGCGTTTGCTCTTAACGTAAGTAGCAGTTAAACTTTGAACTATACGTAGTCGGTAATGGCTGATCCATATTAGAGAATCGTGTTTAATATTAGGTTGTGAAAAGCATCTGCATGGTGATTTGTAGGGAACTGCTTCCTACAGGTTACAATATTTATATCAGATCATAACTTGTGAGACATTAAAATAAAAAGTACCACCACGCCTAGAATCTGAAAAGAGTTGGGCAGAAGTGTGTTATGTTTAAGTCCCATGTAATACACCGCCTTTTGCCAACAACTGGGCATAAATACAGAATCTGGACTGCCACCAAGAAATTTCAAACAAAAATCACCCAACGCCGAAGACTATGTTTGTTTGGACACGTCACACCAGTCAGATTAAAAAAAATAGATTTTCAAAATCATAATTTATTTATTTAAAATAGGCTGAAAATTATCACTTTTTGAACTTCAATTATATTAGATAAGACAGTCCCTCAAAACGCCTACTCTACACCGCTTCTTAGTGTTTTTGCTGGGAAGAAGAAGTGGCGCAACAGAATCCCCAGCATTTTGCATTTGATAGCTCAATTTCAGAGAAGGATTATAGGTTATTTAACATTGCTATAGCAGGCGAACCAGCGAGGCATAGCACATTCTAAATAATATTACTTTAACTTATTTTTAACTTTTTTTGACGACACGCTTGGCGCGGTGGTTGAGCCATCGGCTGCTGCGCCGCGTGTTGTGGGTTCGATCCCCACACGGAACAAATATTTGTATGGCCTACAGGTAGTTGTTCCGGGTCTGGCTGTTTGTGTATGTGAGTTTAAATGTTTGTAAACGCACCCACGATACAGGAGAAATTCCTAGTGTGGGGCAACGTTTTTTATTAAAAAAAAAAAAAAAAAAAAAAAAAAAAAAAAAAAAAAAAAACTTACCTACTTCAAAAAACATTAAAGTATAAGTGTCTTATAACTGAAATTTTATACTTCCTGTCACATTATAGAGACTTATCGTTATCAAGTCCATGTTCACAGATTCTAATCAGAAGCAATAATATTTTAAGACTATCTAACTTTTTCGTAATATATTGGAAAGTAGTAAAAATCTGTTTATTTAGATTTTATGTTGGTAACACCGTTTAGGGGAGTAAACTGCTGATTACTATGACTTCTGGTGTTAATATAATTTGTATTAGTATCTTGTTTGAGATTATAGATTAGGCGGTTATGATCGCTTTACAAAATAGGGATATAAAGTATAGTTTATGGTAGAAATTTTATCTGTTTTCATGTGAGTTTAAAAGTTAGAAAGCACAGATATTAAAACGAGAATTCATGCTTTTTATCTGTGACTTAAAAATATCATCACGCCTGAATTATCCGGAGGTGTAGCTATAGAACACCTACATTTCACCAGCTATGTTGAGTTATAGAGTGCGAAAGAGCAATTAAAAAGATTAATTTTGACAAAGTATTTAAATATCAATAATTAGGGTTTCGTACCGCAAAAGGAAAAAACGGAACCCTTAATGGATGATTTCATTGTCTGTATATCTTTCTGTCAAAACCCTATTTCTAAGGAACGCATGGAATAGGTATTCAAGTTGAAATTAATATCAAATAAGCACGTCTGGGAACAAAAATAATACAGCCATTTCCCGTTTACCCCCACAATCATGAAATTTAGCAAGAAACAAGGTTTTACTTCACAAGTAACAGAAAAAGATCGAAAATTGGATTTATCAAGAATTTTTTCTTTTTGTAATATTAATTACGGTTGTGAACTTGTGTGGAATCCACGGGGCGCGAGTCAGAGTTCTTTTTTTTATTTAACATCGATAGTAAAATCCGTGATCGAACCTCACACACCCCCATCACTACAGTTCGGTATATTCCGCACAAAGTAATCATTTGTCTACTTGACTAAACTGAATTATATTATTATTCTTTTATTATTTAATAATGATGGCGGGTATAATTGAAGGTTGGCGGTATGAGGCGGCTTCTGTTCTAGCCCCACTCATTGCACTGGGCTTATTCGAATCATCTTTATTAAAGGGAAGTGTATGTGTTTTATTTGTTTGGTTGATATTATTTTATTGACAAATTTAAGTATTTACATATATACAATTATACCATAAAACTAACTATATACATATTTAAAGAAACAAAATAAAATAAAAAAGCCGACCAGGACACTCAGGCGTCAAAGTATTCCTCCGCATCGCTGTCATCTGGAAACGTGCCCAAAAAACTGGCAGCATTGCCACTTTGGATGGCAATACTAATTCAATTATATCAAAGCAAAGCCAAAAGTCCTGTAATTCGAAGATTAGAAAATTCGCCTTTGAACGATAACATCAACATAACATCACGCCTGTATTCCTTGTAGGATTGGGCAGAGGTGTACTTATAGTAACACTCGCATTTTGAACGCCAATTAAATTAAAATTAAATCTATGCCCTTTAATTCTTTTTTTTTGTCTTTCCATGTACATAATAGTTTTATTGCTTTGTTGAAGAAACATTTCTAATAGAAAATAAAATACAAAAAATAGTTGCCTAAAGATAGTTTCGTGTTAGATTTTTGACACAAATCCAAGATACAATATTATTAGAACTAGGCAAGTACGGTAAAAAAAAAGTTTTTTAGATTTTTTTTCATTATTATTATTTATTTATCGAACAACTTGACCCATTATTTGTTAGTTGCAACACCTTATAAGTTCACTTGTTAGTAAGATTGACACATGACAATACAAATAAACAATCAATTTTTGCCTGAAATCAAGCACGAATCAGTACATTTTTTCTTCATTCTTATTTTAAACTATAATCACTGTGATTACCCACACATCCTATGCCTTCTCTTACTCCTAAGAACAAAGCTACCACTATTTAAAATGGTGGAGATTTTCGTTCTGCGCGTGTACAGCTGAGCTTTAAACTATACGAGTACTCACCATGATCTACCTACACATCCTAAGACTCCTGAAATTAAGAAAAAAACCTCCACTATTTACGACATGATGGAGTTTTAGTTCTGTGTGTGTACAGCAAGCTGCGCCTTAACTAATCGTTATTAGATTACAGCCAGGATCGCGCAGTGTTCGAGATGATCCGGCCGGTTCGCACGATACTTATTAACACTGCCCATCATTGCTATGATTCAATTCAGCTCTGATTCAATTAGTTCGTAATTGAGAACATATTGGATCGGGTGGTTTATTTTTAAAAGAAGAAGAAGAAGAAGCAACATTAAAAGTTACTGGCTGAAAACAAAATGATAAATTTTATTCGGTCACACGGTTTAAAAAAAAATACGCATCATAAAATTACATAAATAAATAAGAAATAGATTAGGTCGATGCTTGATGTCGACGAACTCTTCGGTACGGATTCCCTTAATCAAAAACGAAACTTTTTGGTTACGCTATTTTTATCATATTCTCTTTTTCCGTCTTTCAAAAAAGCAACGTACATGAAATGCACATACACATAGATATAAATAAGAGCTGACAATTTTAGTTGAACTAAAGCTTCCATCACAACGTGGAGAAATTAAAGGCAGAAACTAATTTGCCCCCTTAATTCTTATCTCTCACTGTTAGTCTGCGGCCTTTTGTAGAGCTGTATGTCACTAAGACATGTAAATTCTGAAGTTTTTAGTTTTTCATACTTAGCACACTAAGAAAGTCTTTAAAGTCAAATTATTTGACCACACGGTTGGCACAGTGACTGAGCGATTGACTGCTGCGCTGCTTGGTGTGGTCTACACATAGTTGTTCCGGGTCTGGCTGTTTGTAAATGTGAGTTTGAATATTTGTAAACGCACCCACGATACAGGAGAAATTCCTAGTGTGGGGCAACGTTTTTTTCTAAAAAGATAAGAAAAAAAAATAGACCATTACAGAAAAAGACACTTTTGAGCGTCAAATTTACAAATATAATAAAAAAAGACATCTAGAGGACCCTTACAAATGACAGTTTCCTATGGAGAAAAATGGGCAAGTAACTCCATAGTTCATCTTTTTATAATAGTTTATTACAATATTTTTTTTACAGTTTTCCCTATCCAAGAATACCTGTAACACACCATCATCAAAACTATCACCCTAATCTTATAATCCACACATCACAAACTAACCTTTAACACAACATAAGTCTGCATATAAAATCCACTGCCATCACATACTATTACGGACACTTAGTGGGGCTCGGGCCCAAATGCCCATTAAAAACAATAAGGGCCTCAGCCTAGCGTTACATAATAACTGTTTTTAAATTGATTTAAGATTTCACAGGCTATTACTTTAGGCTGTGTGTAGGTTGGAGCGGGGCGTGCACTCTGGGCTGCACTTAGTTTAAGCATAACCTTATACTGTATACATACTAACCAGCTTTTGCCTGCGACTTCGTCCGCGTAAATGTCGGATGTCGCAGATGCAGACAGAGTCGCGGGATTAAAACCATCCTATGTAACCATAGGATTGTTTTATCATCCGCGAGACATATTATCCCCTTGCCAAATTTCATTACGTTCTGATTCAAATCAAATCAAATCAAATTTATTTATTTGGAACAAGAAACACGTACAGATATAAACAGATTGAAACGATGATAACCGCAGTAGTATAAAACTGTGTCGCGGTTATCAGCGCCCCTCTCCAGGTAAGGAAGTTAAACTGTTCCAGTTACAGTTATAAAGATTAGCCGTTTAGTCGTGAATTGGTGACAAACTAACAGTTACTTCCGCATTTATAATATTAAGTATGGATTTTGACTAATACTATAAATGTTTCCCATACAAATATTGGTTCCGTGTGGGAAACGAACCCGCGATACGCAGTGCAGCAGCCATTCGCTCAGACACTGCGACAACCGTGCCTTCGTTAGTGTCTGATGTGCGCAATATTATAATTGTGTGAGTAGGAAGGTCCAACTTTCAGGTCACCAGACCATTGTGAACCACCCCCAACCGTAGGTCCGTCTGACCTCCAGCCAACTGACCTCCGTCGCTTCCGATGCGCGTATAAATATTACTATTATTATATAAAATTAGCACTATTTGTTACTACGACGTAACCAACCATTACGGCCGTCGAACATAATGCGTGTCATTTTTCTGCGCAGGAGTTCGTAGATGTATAAACATGAGCTGTAATGAGAACCGACTTTGATAGATATTTGAGGATAATATATTTTCGTTTTAAGAAGTGTAGTGGAGAATTAAAAAATAAACTCTAAAAGGTGTAAAATAACTATTTCGGAACAGTTTCGGAATTTGGTTTATTTGGTTGTTTCGTCTGAATCATTATAAATTAATTTAATTCAAACCATATAGTGAATTTTTGGAATTTGGTAGTTTTTTTTTGTAAAACGTTTTTTATTTCTGTCTTTTTAATGGGTTTGTTTATAATTTATCTAAGATACAATAACCTTATGTCAACTGTTCATAAATTTACAAAAAATCACATACATACACATACATACATACAGTCGAACATAGAACCGCCTCCTTCTTTGAAGTCGGATAAACTGTTCACATACAACTTAGGTGCACTGTTCTATTATGTTCGAATGCTACGAAGAGGAGCTGGCAAGAAACTTGAAGAAGAATTTGGTTTATTTGGTTGTTTCGTCATCATCATCCTCTTGCCCTTATCCCAATTTTTCATTTGGGGTCGGCGCAGCATGTCTTCTTCTTCCATATATCTCTATTTCCCGTCATCTCAGAAGTCACCTCCTTCTTAGCCATATCAACTTTCACACAATCCATCCATCGTTTCCTGGGTCTCCCTCTACTCTTGTAACCCTCTACATTCATACTCAAAACTTTCCTCACAACATGATCCTCATTGGTTGTTTCGTCTGATTCATTTTATATTATGCGACAAACTTCCGAAACAGCTAATTTACAGTTTTTTTGGAAATCGGTTGATTATTTTTGTATAAAACGTTTTTTATTTCTCACATTTTAATGCGTCTGTTTATAATTTATCTAAGATGCAATAACCTTATGTCAACTGCTCATAAAGCCAGCCCGCGAAGCTGAGCCGGTAAATGATTAAAATGTCCCTAAATCATACGAGTATATCTATTTGATCCAGCCTGTCCCTTGCTGTCCTCTTCAGCGACGTCCTAAGCTAAGCTAAGGGGGTGCCCTTAGCGATCGGTCGCTTGGTTTTTAAGTTTTTACGCCTGGCTGGAGGCCTTAATTTTAATTAAGCCCCCCACAGGAAAGTTCGGTTAAGCAGTAGATATCCCTAAAGGACAAACTGCGAGATGCACATTCCAAAAAAAAAAAAACGTACGTAGTGTCGAACATAGAACCGCCTCCTTTTTTAAAGTCTGATAAAGTGTTCCTATAAAACGTCAAAACTTAGGTGCACTGTTCTAATATGGTTGAATCCTACGAAGAGGAGCTGGCAAGAAACTCCAAGTTAATGTTTTTTTTTACGGATCATGTTACGAGGTATGTCATGTGTATACTTAATGTTATAAATGGTATGTCATGACACAGTGTTTGTTACTGGATAAGTATAGATATGTTAAATCAGTGTAATAAGCAGTAGCTAAGCTCTCTTATCAAGAAAAAAAACTTCACAGATCTATGAACCGATGCAAGAATAAATTTTCCAAGCATCGAGTAATCTGAGTAGTTTGGTTTGAAGTCTTTTTACTACACAATTCATATTGTGGACAGAAGTACCTCTAAGGATCCTGCAAATGTTTCCGTCTCTTCAAAATTTACCGTATCGGATATACGGTCCGCCCGGTTTTGCTCAAGTTGACAGGATGAATGAAAGACGACTAATGAAAGTGATCTATAAGGCAGATGTAAACGGAAATACCGGGAGACACACTGAGCTTATTGGTGATGTTCTTCAGAAAGGTCAGGTGCGTAGTACTCGCAAGTGGCGTCCATGTATGACCAGACCAGGTCGGTACATAACTGATGGAAAATGCGTTGAGCGTATCATCGAAATTATTACTTACGCATCATCGGTTGAGTGTGAAAGGTTGAATGTTTTACTATATATTTGTCTGTTCTGGCGTTACGCGACCGATAATACGCGACGCATTTTCCGCCAGATATTTACCGACCCGTATGAACGTAAACGAAGCAAAAGGAGTGTGTAAGGGTCGTAGCAGGTGGTGTTCTGTTTATGTATGTATGTGTATGTACGTAGTACTAAAATTTTGCCTCTTTTTGGACAATTATAATAAACTTTAACAGAACATATATACGCCACAATTTATCACAAACCGCGTGATCTATCGGCAAATAAATAAACTAATATCGAACTCGACTAATATCGTACGAGGCGTACCCGACGGTTGGTCTTATTAATATTGAGAAAAATATATCGTCTACTTGCAGGGTAAGAGCACCTGTTTTCGGCCGTTGGAAATGATCAGCGAACTGTTAAATTACTTGTTAAGAGCAGTGCCTAAGGACTTGGTTCTTTTTTGAAGGGCGTGGGTAAAATCTTTAAAATAATCTTTCCGAATTTTTTTAGTGTGCCTTTTACTGTGTGTATTTTTCCCGATCAAATTATTTTAACAATCAATATCTCATTGTTTTAATGCCATTGTCAACTTGGAGATTTGTAAATATCTTCAAACTTACATACATCCATTAAAACGTATATAAATGCGAAAGTAACCCTGTTTTTTTGTTTGCTATGGAGATAGTTTGAGACCCACAGAAAGACATGAGATAGTTTTTAATTCGCGGCTTTGTCTACCTCCACGATAACCGGCATTCACGCGGATGAAAAGCTAGTCTGCTCATAAATTATGAAAACATTATAGTCCTATAAAATTTTTCAGCAAGTTAATTTCAGGGACTACTTCTGCTACTGAAACAAAGTTGAGAAAAGTTTATTGATACCTTAACGGATCTTGAAAAATAACCATACAAACAAGAAAAATATCAAATATTCGTAAGCCAGCAACTATCACCGCCACCTTATCGGTATTGCATCAATCCTAACAATTAAAACGCGAATAAGCTCGGACAATAAATAATTGCTCGCGATAAATCAAGCAGAGTAATTGGTTGTTTATATTGACCGGTCACCGATACTCTGGTTCGAGCAATACGGCAATCCGAGCAATTTGTCAAATGTTTAGACATTAGAAATTGTCGGTTGAGATCGTGTGTGCTCTAGATAAATAAATGTTGAATGTTAATTGATGTTGTTTTGTTTTTTGTTGTGGTAAAAAACTGGTGAGCAGAGATAGTCCATAAAGATGTTTGTGAATAAAAAAATACTTTTTCGCAAAATAATTCAACTGACTTAAAAAAAAAACTCTAAATAGTATAAAATAACCTCAAAAGGCGGTGACATTGGTTCTTCCATTTGATTCATTTTTGAACCAGACTTCTAAAAACATAGTTACTTCACACATTTTGGTGATTTTTTTACTCAGTTTAATTTTTTAGGCCAAAGTGTTAAGAAATGAATTATGAATGATAGATTGAGGAATGGTGTGATAACATAACGTTGTGGTTGAAAAGAAGATGCAGTGACAACATTTTAAAACTCTATGCTTACATGATTTAGTAACGTTGACAGGGTGAATGAAAGACTAACAAAAGATATTAAAAATCAGACACGCCGGGAGAGGATGCCTTAGAAGGACATAAATAAATAATAAATATTGCTGGACAATCCACACAGCATCATCTAGCCCCAAGCTAAGCAGAGCTTGTGTTATGGGTACTAGATGACTGATATACTTAATACAATACATTACATAGATAGATATTTTTATTATACATAGTAAATACCCAGAACATCCGGAACAAATATTTGTAGATCGTACAAACATTTGTCCCAAGGCGGGAATCGAACCCGCAACCTCTTGCGTCGCAGGCGGACCTTCGCCCGCTGCGCCACATCGGTCGTCAACACATACACTGACCTTATCTATGATGTTCTTCAAAAAGGTCAGGTGCGTAGTACTCGCAGCCGGCGTGCATGTATGACCAGATGCATGAACGAGTGAAATATGAAAAAGAAGTATGTAAGGGTCGTAGTAGGTGGTGCTAGGTAGTTCCTACTTATAGGAAAAAGGCGTGAGTTTATGTATATACTCAAGTAAATTCCACCCTGCATACTTTCAACCAACTAATAGAGAAAAATACGTTTACTGTAGATTCCACAAGTTTCTATTAATTGTTACTTTCTGAATCCAAATTTTCATTCACTCCATTACAATCTCTTTGTTTGGTAAACCTCTGTCTCAGTCAAATTCTACGTATTCCTTCAGGCTTTTTTTTTTTTTTTTTTTCTTTTTTTTTTTTTTTTTTTTTTTTAAAAAAACGTTGCCCCACACTAGGAATTTCTCCTGTATCGTGGGTGCGTTTACAAACATTTAAACTCACATACACAAACAGCCAGACTCGGAACAACTACCTGTAGGTCATACAAATATTTGTTCCGTGCGGGGATCGAACCCACAACACGCGGCGCAGCAGCCGATGGCTCAACCACTGCGCCAATCGTGTCGTCATTACATTCTAGAAAAACATAAACCCATACATCTCAAAGAAACAGACAAAAAGCCACAACTCTAGTAACACAAATTCCTTACTTTTTCCAAACAAACACAAGTTTTTGCTCAATAAACTGACAATAAGTGTACATGGAATCGAACGTTGTACCGCGCAAAAACTAACTGAGCGTTTCGACCATTTCGCTTTGCCGCAGTTTATGCGTGAAGATACCAATACTCTCTGGACTTACAAAAACGTGTACAATGAGCAATGAAACAAGATCTTGGCTGCATGGTTTTTATAGAATCAGGTACAGACAGTGTTAGTATGTAAGACTTTGTGTGGAGGCCGAGAGAGTGCTCTTTTTCTAGATAGTTTTTAGTTACTACGAAGAATTTGGCTATGGCGCAGATTGTAGGACCAAATTACAATGGACCAGATGGCTATTTAATCAAATTTACATGTGACAGGTCCCACAATTTGAGTATCTGTCAAGTTTATTTTACGCTTTTTCTGCTTTATTGAACATGTCATTTTTTTTTTTTTAGTTTTTGACAAATTTGTAATATAGTACCTAAACAGAGACAAGATGTCAAATTTAAAAGGTGTCTTAAATAAACGTAAGCCTCCATGAACCTTAACAATTTTGACACAAGGCTACCCCAAGAAAACCCTCGTGAGGAACTGAAATTCTATGTGCTAAACAACTAACTTCTAGGGACGATGCTTGGTCCTTTTCTGTCTGCATTGTGTAAGATGTATTTTACTCACAGCTATCAATACTTTGGTCTTCTTAAAAGAAGGTATGATACTACCATCTACTAACCAAGTTTCACAGAATAACTGTTGTGTTTACATCGTGGTGATTAATGCTCATGCCTTCTTTGTATGCGGAGAGGCAGCCCTGCCCCTGCAGTGGGACAGTAATAGGCTGGTACTTTACTTTACTTTACTACGTTGTCTACAATTTTGTTTCCTTTTATTTGTGTTACTGTTTCTTTTTCATTTCAAGATATTATGTAAATCCTACAGTAAGTGCTTGCACCTAAATTATTACACTTTGGGGTATGCTCTGAAATTGTGATACTAACCCTAAGGTTAGTATCACAATTTCAGAGCATACCTGATTAAATTCAAAAGTAATGTTGTTAATTTAGATTAACAACATTACTTTTGAATTTAATCAGTAGAAACATATATGTATAATAAAAAATATCTATGTATGTAATGTATTGTATTGAGTATATCAGTCATCTAGTACCCATAACACAAGCTCTGCTTAGTTTGGGGCTAGATGATGCTGTGTGGATAGTCCAGCATTATTTATTTATTTAATATATATTGGCTAACAAATAAATACTCAAGAACACCTTCCAACCTTCGCAGCTCCTGACGAAGCCGACCTGAGCGACCGCAGAGCTCAAATAGCTCACATTACTAATGACAGTGAAGCGCCGATCTGACGACCGCACCGTAATGTGTGGTGATCGCCACTTATTGTGTAAATGCGTACTCCTAACATTGTTTTATATACTCAGCGGTGGGCAGGACTTCAAGAATATCAACAAAGAATTGACAATGAACGGGAAATTGCAGGCTTTACGGTAGGTCTATGGAATACTAGCTGTGGGAGATCGCGAATGTATCAGAATCTCCCGGGCGCCCGACTCATGGTGTTGAGGGTGACAGACTGAGAGCCTGGGTTTAATCTCCTGGGAAAGAGTTATTGGGTTTTTCCATGTCAAATTTGTCAGCAGCCCTGAGTCTAGATTTGTGCTTGGTAAATGGTAATGGGTTCCCCCCTTTTACATGTGACTTAAACATAACTGACATAATGTGAATATTCTATGGAGTAGGTACACCCTTTGGAACTTTGAGGAGTACAAGAGTGATGTCTTGTGATGATCTTATGTTCTTATTTCTCCTGCCAATATTACTGTTACATTAAAAAGAATCTACTGTGGTCTAGGTAAACAAAATTGAATGTTTTCAATCGTGTATTGCGTATTAATTAGCTGAATATATCGAATATTGACTGACCAGGTGGGATGACGATCTGCGAAATACTGCAGGCAGATGCTGGATGCGGCAAGCTGAAGACAGGGCGCTATGGCGCTCATTAGGAGAGGGTCCAACAGTGGACTAATATACCCTGATCATGTGTGTGATATATCGAATATAAGAATGAAGTCATCACTGATCATAATAGTCTTCGTAACACCAATCACCACGCATTATCATCATCGTCATACTCTTGCCCTTATCCCAATTTATTTGGGTGCGGCGCAGCATGTCTTCTTCTTCCATACATCTCTATTGGCCGTTATCTCAATAGTCACTTTCTTCCCAGCCTTCTCATCGTTAACACAATCCATCCATCGTTTGTGTTGTTTTTATTGGTCGTTCTCTACTCTTGTATAGTGTTCTAAAATATCTACACAATAGTGTGACCATACTATATATATTTCGTGCTGATTAATGAAAAGTTGTAAGTAATATAAACAATCAACCTCATCTCACACGGTGCCACGAGAAGTGTGGTCCACAGACCAACCTTGTGTGGTTTCCATGCACGATTTAACGCCCATTCCTTGTAGCAGACAAAAAAATAATAATAAGATCATAAGATCATCATTCAAATATTTTATTATTAAATTCGTGGACCGGAAACTATAATTATCTGCTTCGATTGATACTCTGACCAATGAGGTCTTATTATTTAAATAGGTAGAACCATAGAGCAAAGGTCATGACTTTGTAGGCTTTCACTTAGTTGATTTAGGATGGTAACATTATTTTTGGTTTTTAAACTTGTGATCTACATCACGTAATCGTAGAAAAAAAAAACATTTAAAATGTTGCCATCGCAGAAGTATTTTTCCATATAAAATCACGGCTGTATTCACCGAAGTCTTAGACAGAGGTGTACCAGTAATGTTTCAGTCCCATATTGTAGAGGGCGAGCCTATTGCCGTCAACCGGCCACAAATCTACACTCAGGGCTGCTAATGACAAATGTTACATGGAAAACACCAATAACTCCGATAGAATAACGAACTATAATTTTGCTTGACACGGGAATCGAATTCAAGAGCTTACTTTCAGCAGTAGCACTTGCGACTTCTCGACCCATGAAGTAATCAGAAGTATTTTGTCCTCGTTAGGAAATATAAATTCCATGTAAAAAATGCAAGTGAATTTATAGAGTAGTCGCAACTATATCCTGAGAGCTGTGGCGGAGAGCTATACTCCAAATATCAGGCATTTTGTGCGGAGGTTGATTAGGTAGGACTTTCTGCCTGGTCGTCCTTTGTTTTAATAATATTATTTTTGTATCAATGTTACTAACACTAGAACATATTATAAGCTGTGTGCAATACTAACAAAATATGGATCTTTGTTGTGTGAATTAAATGAATTTTATTTATTATTTATTATATTATTATTATTAAAACTAGACTGGATTTCCCACTTTCAGTGGGAAATCCAGTCTCAGCCTCCCCATTTTCTTTTCATTTCTCTCTATCAAGCGCTAATTGGTTTGGAACCAGCCATCATCGAAAGAGTCCAGCTTATCCAACCATATGCGCCTGGGCCTACCGTATAATATAATCCCAGGATTTATTTAAAAAAGATTTTTACACTTAAAATAAAACACACATTGTTAATGCTTCCTACTTTTATAACTACAAGAGTATCGGAGTGTAAACCAGCTTGATAATTGAAAAATCGTTTCCCTTAAGACACGGAAGACTTTGACTTAACAAGAACTCATCATAAGTACTCCGAACTCGAAGGGATCGAACTTCAAAACTGTTCACATGTCAAAAATGTAAGAAATAACAGTCGTTTTCAAACAATTAAGCAATCAACGAAATTTCGTCAAAAATCCAATTGATGTTACAGTTATACGCTTGCAAAAAGTGGCGCCTGTAATAACAAACTTAATTTACCAAGAACATTATGTAAATTTAATCTTATTGTGGTCGTTATAAGGTCTAACCTAAATGCTTAGCACCATTGGTAATGAATAAAAGTTAAAATAAACTTTACGGTCATAAAATTAAGGTTTAACATTGTTTACTAATTGGAATGTTGTTCTGCATTCGCGCAAAGATAATGATTCGTATTTCGAACACGCTCAAATATTTAAATAATATAAACTTTCCTTGCGGGTGCGTTCAGATGACTGTGTTATTAATTGTAATTTCTTTTTAACAAACATGGTATTGTGTTTTTAAGGTCAAGCTAAAAATTATGAATGCATTTTTTTCAGAATGGTTTTCTTTTGGGTATTTATCTACGTGTCTATGGTTACCTACTCGAAAAGTAATCATTTTTCTTTTAGAAAACTTCTCACAATATTTAGATCACAAACTTTAAAGAGTTGCTTAAAGCCGTAACCCATAATACAACAATGGGAGGAGAAACTTAACTGACTGTCTCCTATAGAAATGTACACCGTTAATAAAAAAACTGTAGAAGAAGAAGACAGAACATATTTAAAAACTATAATTTTGTCCATTTTCGATAATCATGAGCGTGGGTGGTACCAACATTGGGTCCAACATCTGGCACATACACAACAATTTAAATTTAAATAATTTAATTTGTAACCAATTGACAAGTCACGAACATGAAAAAATAACCACACCATGTGTATGTATGTTAACGTTTTTAGGAAACATTCGAAATTTAAAATTTAAACCAATTTGTTCGTTCGGCAATTCTTTTCGGATTTATTTATACAGTGCTGCCATATTAATTATAGTGTTAACAGTTCGGAATATTCATAAATAAAGATTTAGGTTTTTTTGCTGTTTTAATTAATTTTAAATAGTGGTTATCGTGTTAACACGTGGGCGTAGCGGTGATTCCAAGAGAAGGATGATGTAAATGATTTAACAGGTGTTTAGTTGTTTATTTACAAAAAAAAAATGGAAAATCGTCTTGATATAAAAGTCTGATAGTAATGAATGATACGTATAATCTTAATGATATAATCGTAAAAGTAGAAATAGCAGAGCAGCAGCATCTACTGCCAATAAAAGTGCAAAAAATTATAGCTATTATAGGTAATAGAGTATCACATTAATATAAACCAAAAGATAAGGTAAAATAGATTTCCCTACATTGTATCTTAGCACAACCTTCAAACTAAGACCAAACCTACTCCTTCGACATAGGCTTCATTATCTATTACACAATCCTATTTTCTAACTACATTGAGTAGCAAATCGGACTTTATAGCTTTAGGTATAGGATTGAAATTCGTGAGGAGGTTAACAGCAAAACCGGAGCTGCGAGTACTATACCGGTGCTTATATTTTTTTAATTGCCGACATCGCTGCAGTTGTGTTTGCATTCTCAATAGTGCATATTGCCCGGTGCGTATTGTCTACCTAAGCGTGGTGTTTAAACTACCCACACAGGAGGGTATAGAGCTGCTATAGAGTTGACTTTATGAGGGAATTCATTTGAGATGTTGGTCTTGGGAGGTAGGGATTATATCATCATCTCATCATCGTCGGCTTCCAGTCTAACCAGATTCAGCTGGATACCAGTATTTTACATAGAGCGACTGCCTATTTAACCTCCACAACCCAATTACTCGGCCGTACCCCTTGGTAAGAGTGGTTGTACGTAACGACTGTCAAAGATCTGTAAATGATACGAGGCACGGAGGAGTCTCGATATGTTACAAACTGTCACCTATCCACAGGCTGACCTCAGCAAGCGGAGCTTACCTTTCGATTAAATAATTCGAATAAATATTTTAAAAATAGTTTAATTTAAGTAACAAGACTCAAATACAAGCGGTAACAGGCAGGATAACAAGCACAGACAAAAACGAACATTCACAAATTATCAATATGTCTATTGCAGCATTGCCGGATATAAGGGCAATCCAGCCTATTGGGGGTCATCGCCAGGATGGATACATTCAAAAATAACTTATATTTTAGATTTTCGTCAGACCTTGTTACTCAATACTCAATCATTTATTGCATTTCACAATGTATACACCTGTGTTCATCATCATCTGCCTAGCCTTTACCCAACTATGTTGGGACTGGCTTCCGGTCTAGCTGCACGCAGCTGAATACCAGCATTTAACATGGAGCCAGTTATTGGGCAACAATACCAACCTAAAGTATGTGCACTATTCTCAAACCACTGCAACTCCTAAAAACCATTCAACTGGATCCGGCAACGAAATTAAGCAGAAAAGAACAGCGCAGGAGTTAGAAAAATACGTAATTTCCACTTCCCTCCATATCAAGCAGGAAACAGTACAGAGCTAGGCCAATAGGCACAAAGGGACGTTTAAAACTGGGTTAGACCCAGTTGCCTAGCACCACGGTTTAAAATTAACACTGTTATTAATGAACTGTTAGAGGTTTCCTCCCTTGATAGAATTTACCCACCTACTTTGAAATTCAGTTAGAAGTTTCTTGCAGACATCAGACTGCGGTTTAAATAATCTAGAGATTCATCACGGTCACCAACCTAAAGTATAGAATATCTAAGTTAACGACTACACAACAGTTTATACAGCTTAAAATATAAATAATTAACAATAAAAGTGACACATCTACGTCGACGTGGGCAACGAAATCGCCTGATTAAATAATAATATCTACGGTTCTGCAAAATTAATATTAAATAACTATCCAATATAATTTCTATAAATCATAAAATTTGATTGATAAAAAAAAAAAAAAACAGATCTACGAGTAGTTTACGAGGCTGTAAAAATGGTCACAATTTTTCGATTGATTTTATAATAAGCGTTTTATTTGTCTGATGTCATTTCTAAATATCTATGGTTCTACATCATTATGGCACTATGAATTTGTTATTCCAGTAGCTACTAAACCAAAAAAAAAGTAATTTGATTTATAACTGCGTTACGCATGCGTATTTTGATTAATTAATATTGTAAAAATTTACATAAAATTTATATTAATTTTCGGTCCGACAGCAATCGCGAAACTATCAATCATAGTTTAACATTAAATTTGCTATTTCTTGACACATATGAATGATAATTGTCACAGTTCTAAACCATTCTATGTCTCTCTTGGTCTTCTTTGAGTATCTTCAGACTCCTGGATGTGAACTTAAAATTTACCTTACACAGTTTTCATAAGGTTCAGTTTCGATTGCTTCATGTGTTGTGAGTTTTAAAAACTTGAACATCAAAGTTAGCCTGAGAAGTTTCGCGGGCGGCCATTGGACAAATCGCTAATTTACATATAACAAATACTGTAGTCACGTTTTCAGTAAAAATGTTCGTGTTTGGGGTACGGCAGAAGTGTAGGCCCAAGTGCCTCTTCGTAGAAAATGGGAGATTTTGATCTTTAAGGTTTTATGGTCAGATAGATTTGTGTTGCGGATGTCCAGATTCGCGACACAATACTATACTTAGATCCCAGTAAGGAATGAAAGAGACACTCGAGGTATATTTCACAGTGTACCCATCCTCGACATGGGATAGACAGGTCATGGATAATGTGTACTATAGAACCTAAGTCACGAAGCTGTCCGCAAAAAAAAAAGTAGTGTCAGCCGACAAAAGTTACAACTTTGAAATAACTGTCAGTTTGGCTCAACACGTCTCATTAGCAATAAGTAAAAAAGTAAAGAAGCTTTAATTTAAAAAGTACTTGGTATTTTCTTCTTAGTACAGACGCCATCACATCAATCTACCTCAAAATGCAAAATTTCCTAATTGAACATGAACCTTATTTCTTTTGCGATAAAATTGAAAAACTGTTAAAATTTTTGACATATTGGGATAGCTTGATGTTTTGGCCTCTGTATCTAGTCATATGATCTTATTATTTGAAATCAAAACCTATAAAAAGCAGACCGATATAGTTCTCTGCCTACCAATAGCAAAACTACAATCAATCAATAAGGAAACTGCTTGCCATATCTCGCACTACCGTACACTGTAGCTGTCAGACAGATTTACAGACTCACATAACGTATGACAACTAAAGATGAGAACAAACTTTATACCTGAAGTAACATTTCAACGTAAAGAACGACGTACCTGTATAAATACCCAACTTCTAAACAATACATACTTTAAGCATATTACAAACTACAGTTACTAGGAATAATATCTTAGAACAAAAGTATTTAACAGAATGCACGGGCTACGTACATGTTATGCTGGTATAAATCTAGCTATGTTATTACTGAAGATGGTCAGTACGTATGTATTACAAAATATCGCGAACTATACTGCACAATGGTCGGGCTTGGCTATTAGAGCGGTCAGGGTAAAGGTGTGGGTAGATGATGCGCGGTTTAAAGACGCGCGGAGGTGCGGTTAAAGTTTACTTAACAAATAACATACATGCATATACTCATGCCTTTTTCCCATAGGGGTAGGCTGAAAGAACGGAACGCCACCTGCTACGATACTACCAAACTCCTTTTGCTTCCTTTACGTTCAAAAATCTGGTCATACACGTCCAGCTGTTATGTGTACTACGCACTTAACCTTTTTGAAAACTATCATCAATAAGGTCAGTGTATGTCCTTCTAGGGCGTACCCTCTGCTTTTTTTTATATATTTTTTTTTTGTAACAAAACCGTTGCCCCTCACTCGGAATTTCTCCTGTGTCGTGGGTGCGTTTACATACATTTAAACTCCCATACACAAACAGCCAGACCCAGAACAACTACCCGTAGGCCATATAGATATTTGTTCCGTGCGGGAATCGAACCCACGACACGCGGCGCAGCATTCGATCGCTCAGTCGTGTCGTCAAACGTTTGAAATTATTGTGAATGGTCTTTCATTCATCCACTCAGCGTGACCAAACCATTTGAGCATACTCTTTTAATTTTCTGTCCTTAAATCTTCTTTAAAACAACAATGTTTTTAAAAATAATGAAAAATGCGGGGCAAATTCCAATGAGTCGTATATTTCATGTTAGCGTGCCAGGAGATGTATCGTAGATAGGCCACAAGGTGGACCTAAGCTCTGGTGAATATCGCAGGAAGCCGACTGATGAGGGCAGCGCTGGTCTGATCGTTGTGGCAAGCTTCGGGGAAGGCCTTTGTCCAGCACCGGCGACTTCTGGCTAAAATGATGATGATGATGACCGTTGGACGAACAGTGTTAAGATAGTTCTACCTCCAGATGTTAATAAGTTATAAAATATTACTTTCAAATAGTCGTAATACAAATGATGAAGGTATCGATGGTGTAAAGGTTGTTATAAGTTATAAAATTGGATGTTATCTGTTATCAATATTTTCTGACAAGCTTGTTTTTTAAACCAATAAATAGATATATACTAGACAGCTATGGCAACATTTTTGGCGATTACTCATAGTAACCTATGCTCTTCAAAGTTATATTGAAAGTAGTAAAATGCATAATGAAAATTAACTATTACTATTGGTTATTTTATTGGGTACACTATAAGCTATAAGTACCTACACCACTACCAAAACATTTGGAGAATATAGGTGTGATATTATATGTTAAAAAAACACGTTTTCAAAAAAGGTTTTTATGCAGGTATCAAATAAAACGTTGACGCGTGGCTAAATATCTCAGTCACGTGCTATACCCCTGTCTCGTGTACACCCACCTTTATGGCGACCCTAGTAATAACAGGTCCCGTCTGCGCAGCCGCAGCAATTAACGCGCGAACCTATCGCGATGAGCTATGGCATTATTTAGATGCCAGGATATTTACATGTATATTAAAAGGTAACATTATTTTAAATGCTGGCCTTAAATTCCCTCTTGATTATTTTCGATATTTATTTCGTGGTGTGATGTCAATGTGCAAATTAAATATAGTCATTTAGTTTCTGGTTTTATGGTAATATGAATACCAGCCTGTTACTATCCCACTGCAGGGCAAAGGCCTGTTCTCATACAGAAAAAGCACGAGCATTCATCACCACGCTTGCTGAAGATGAACTGGCTGACAGATTTTCGGACTACTTGTAACGACTATTAAAAATCTAAGAATGACAGTCGGTACTAACTGCTTAAAGTGCTTTTCGAGGCAGGGAGGGGTCATGGTATGTTATCGATGGTAGCCCATCCGCGGACGACATCAGCAAGAGTAGCTTAATATTCGATTGACTTGTGAGGCTGTATACTTAGAAACGAGGAGTTACAATAGGTAGTGACTAAGTTACGAAATTGAATGGTAATAAGTTGCAATCAGCTTTAGCCGACATTATATATATACAGAGCATTCTCATGTCAATTTTATTACTGTAATAAAATTAATTGTAATTAGTAAATTGTATTAGTTATTAATTTTAATGAAATTGGCACTCATCGGGACTGCTGAAAAGTTTGGAATAACTGTCGATCTGGTACAATAAGTCACATAAGTTGAGCGATTCTTGCGACGGGCAACCTATAAAAAATCGCTCAAAAAGTCTAACGTAGTTTGCACTTCAAAAAACTATTTTCATGTAGTTTAGTTTCCAAACACACTCCGTATATCTAAATATAATCAAATTGTAACTATCTAATTCAATATCAAATTTTAATAATCTATTTACTAACAAGATGGATTGGATTATGCCTACATCAAATTTATTTATTTAAAAAAAATTCTCGAATAACTCGCGTTATAGTCCGTTCCGAAACAATAAAGAACAGTTAAACTTAACATTTCCATTAAACCTGTCAATCTTACAAGTTTTCCATAAACACCGGAACACACGAGTCTAGCTTCACCGGTCAGACGGCTAGCCTAGTCACAGCCTAAGCTCAGTATAATAAACATCACATTACGCCCATCACGAGATTCGAATCTGTGACCCCGCGACCCGCAGTCGACCCACTAAACCCTTATGTGATGTTTCGTTGTTTTAATAACTGTTCTTGCAATATTTTATGGGCTTTTGTGCAGGTACTTCTTGATAGGAATTTCTTATTGCATTTCGTCAATTCTAATATCTAATCTAATCTTTTTGAATGTATGTAGATTTATTATTGATTCTGTAGGTACAGGATGGAGGGGATATCTTGGAGAAAATTAGATTTTTACTCAATACTCAATTCTTTATTGTATTCCACAATGTAGCCTTAGGTGGTAAACATTTTTTTGTAAACAATCGTGGACCCTGTTGGGCACAGCAAAAGTAAGATATTTGGAGAGGACTTATCATTTCATGCATGCATGCATTGTATGTGATCAGTTACAAAATGTTATATTGTTATTGTACACTATCGCATTATGTAACCCTGTAAAGATAGTCGTAGGTTGGATAAAAATAAATAATAATAAATAAATTTCAGTATCTTATAATCTAACTTATTGTAAAAACATATATATTAACATTACTAAAAAACATAAACATTATTTATCAAGTTTTAAGTTTTTCTCTTTCTAACCCCCCGCTTACTAACGCGAGCGAATCCGCGGGCAAAAGCTAATAAAGAAATATTATAAAATAATACTGGAAGCCAATGAAAATGACAAGACTTCCAGTGGTAGTGTAGATTTTTTAAATACTTTAAGCTACAGCGATTTATACTTCAAGATATTCATACTCCTTAGGTATTTTTTTTAATCTATGCAATTACTTTACTTCCAGATTTTTTTGTCTTCAATCTTCAACTTGCCTAACACTACCCACTCTTCCGCTATTAAAACTCCAATTCAGCATTTGTACCAATTAAAAGATTACTAAAGAGACGACCTTCGTTCGCTTAACTCGAGATTAATTATTTCTATTGTACCTAGTACACTTTACAACCACCTCTGAGAAACACTTTTTAAAATGCAATGTAGTCCTTATGGTGTGGTGATAAGGATGATTTTAATGAGTAAAGGTGTAAAAGTAACGTGGTAATAGTTTAATCCAATAACAAAATGCTCGTCGGACGCGCTTGTCAGTGCGCAAGAGCATGATTTTTGTGATGTTGGCGGGTTCGTTGTCGATAGACGCTTCGTTAGCGAACATTGGTTTTGAATGCGGAAAAGGTTTACCCTTCACAGATTTTCTATTGTTTTTTTCGCGGTTTATAAAAAGCTTACGCAATTTTTCGTAGATATTAGTCAGATTTGTTTTCTGTTTTCACATAAACGTAACATATGTTTGTGAAAATCCAGAGACAACCTATTTTTTTTTATTAAATTCTCTTTTTTTCCAGTTTTCAAACTCCGCAACTACCGACACCAAATATGTAACAAAATTCGACACTCATTTCGACAATCGTTTCTCGACAATCGCTTCTGAGTACCTTTCAACCCCACATTATAAAGAGCACTCAAAAGGTACTTAAACATCTTCAAGTTAAGCTTTTGATTTCACGTGGGTGTTAGACTCGTCTTGCAGGCAGTAATTACTTTCCAATCTGCCTTACAAAAGGTACGGATATGGAAAATACAAGGCTGTACTATTTAGTACTAATGAGTGATAGTGGGCGGGACTTTTGATTTGTGCATTGTTTTTAGCGAAGACGGCCTTGCGTTGATTTCTTTTTTATTGTTTTGTAGGTGTATTGTATGTAATTAAGTTTGTTGTGTAATTTTCTTTTAGGCAGGTGTTTAAGTACAGACGCCAGCGCATCAAGCAATCTCGAACTGTGTGTCCCAATTGAACATGAACCTTATTCTTTTGTAATTAGTTGAATTTATATCGTTGAGCGTATTCCAGCTACGCCAAGATTTAGATCGCTATTATTTTATACTAGCTTCCGCCCACGGCTTCGTCCGCGTGGTTTGTTGATAAAAAAAGTAGCCTATCACCTTTCACAGGGTGCAATGTATCTCTTTGCAAAATTTTATCGAAATCCGTTCAGTGGTTTAGGCGTGAAAGACAGACAAACAGACACACACTTTCCCATATATAATATATATTTAGTATGGATGTCGACATGTGTCTTATCTTGTTCTATTCTTGTTGATTTGTTAATTACCACCAATTAAAATGATCATGCTCCCATTACTTCAAGTTCATATCATCCCAGATATAATCGTGACATTACAATGAAATGATCTCGCTAACCTTATAGAAGGACTAACCATCACAAAATCAATCATATTTGATAAGCAACATTACTATTATTATGTCATGTCGACGTGAACACCGTGAGATCGAATGCGCGCGCGCATGACTCATAGTAACGCATAGATCACGAATTAATTCTACGACTTTAATGTGCTTCTTACTGGGTGTAAAAATCTGGATTTATTGGCAGATCGGAGGTAGATAATTATGGGCTGTGTTCTAAGTGCATTTATGAGTAATGGTGCAAGTAAGTACTGTAGAAGCTGGACTTCTACAGCACTGGACCAAGGGCGTAGCAGGCTTTCAGAGGGTTTTTTTTCTCTAAATTATAAAAATGGGATTTTACAAACACTTTTACACATATCAAGAAAAATATTCTTTTTAGGCTAGGTCGTTGGTTCCCTATCTGACTACTTTAAGAATGAGCAACGAAAAAACTTCTTTTAAAGCCCAGGCATTATCTAGGTTAGATCATGTGAGCACCATGCAGTTTACAGTTTCTTCTTTATCTTTCACATGATCCATTTGCTCACGAATGAGGCTTTGGTCATTCGAGAACCTAGTAAGTTACATATTTTTGTATCCTTTTAAATTTCAAAATCATCTGCCTAGCCTTTTCCCAACTATGCTGGAGTCGGCTTCCAGTCTAACCAGATGCAGTTGAATACCAGAATTGTACATGGAGTAAACGTACAGTAACTGGGTTGTGGAGGTCAGATAGGTAGTCATACCTATCTGACCTCCACAACCCATTTACTGGTCAACAAAATACCCCTTGGCAAGACTGGTTGTCAGATTTTCGGGCTTCTGACTACCCGTAACGACTGTCAAAGTTCTACAAACGACAGCCGGGACCAACGGCTTAGCGTTTTTTCCGAGGCACGGAGGAGTCTATACGTTACGAAAGGTCACCCACCCATAGACTGACGTCGGCAAATGTAGCTTAACCCTCGATCCCGTGCGCCTGATTTTGTTAAGCCACAAGCTTCTAAGTGAACAGTAAGTTTCAGAATCCGATCGGAAATCCACAATGGCGCACAAATGAGTCAGACAGTTTTAACCCTGAACCACATAACATTCGGTTGGCACCCACGTACGGACATGAAACGATATTATATTATTAGCTACTATTTGTTTCTGCAAATTGAGGTGTGGGAATATATTTGTTACTACGATTCGGCTGCGCTTATAATTAGGCACTCAGATATTTATCTGTCTACTATTAATTTGCTATAATGGTACCTTTATGGGGAATTATATAGGAAATAAAAAGCCGTGATGGCAATTTTTTTTTTTTTTTGGAATGGGCCTCTCGCAGTTTATCCTTCAGGGATATTTACTGCTCAACTGAACTTTCCTGTGTGGGGGGCTTAATTAAAATTAAGGCCTCCAGCCAGGCATAAAAACTTATAAGCTAAGCGACTATCGCTAAGGGCACCCCCTGCGGGGTACGAACCTCGGCTTAGGACGTCGCTAAAGAGGACAGCAAGGGACAGGCTGGATCTGATTGTCCGTGATGGCAAAGATTTTCTGACGGTAAAGTAAAGTTAAGTTTATTTGCTTAGATTGCAGGTACAGAAAATAAAATCGGTGAGCCTTGTACAATCTACCTTACAATAGGCAAGCAAACATAAATGAAATGATTAATGTTATTTTTTTTTTTTTTTGTTAAAAAAATGTGGCCCCACACTAGGAATTTCTCCTGTATCGCGGGTGCGTTTACAAAAATTTAAACTCAATACACAAACGGCCAGACCCGGAACAATTACCTGTGGGTCACACAAATATTTGTTCCGTGTGGGGATTGAACCCACAACACGCGGCGCAGCAGCCGATGGCTCAACCACTGCGCCAACCGTGTCGTCGTGAATTGAAAATGATATTCAATAATAGTTTATAGTTAAAAACAATAGTTGGCATAGTACATCAAATCAAATCAGATAGTACTTGGAATATTTTTTTCTTTCTTTGTGATATGAAGTACTGCGTAGGATTCACTGGGCTTTTAATTTTTATTAAACTTTTGGTTTTCTTTACTATTTTTCTTGTCGGATTGGTTCGGTCTTTTTGGAGTCCTTTTGGGGGGCTGTCTTATTTGTATAATTTTATGGTGTAAAATAAAAAGAATTTTATTCTATTCTATTCTGAGTCTCAGCCTGTTTTTTTTTATTATTTATTACAAGAAAGTATTTTTTCGTAGCATCGTCTAGTGACTTGACGCATAACTTCATCGCATAATATTTAACCTTAGCTTATCGCTCTTTGAAACACAAACGCGATGACACACTTAGCAATTCCCAAAGTGTAACCGAATATAAGATAACAATGAATCTTATGGTGTGGGCGTGAGCCTGACGCGAACTGTGCGCCATGCCTTATCTAGACTAGGTGTTATTCTGACACTTACTAATTATTTGAATCAATACCCTTTCTAAAGAGATCGAAAAAGGTTTGCCGTGATTCATTTTCCACTGAGAAGAGCAAAAAATATGGTCGTTTTAACCGCAACGCATTGTATTTACATTGCGGTACAAAAGACCAAATAAAGATTTTGGTCCTGTGTATCATCAGCGAAGGTAATGTTTAATAATTAGCGACGCTTGCCGAGGCCAGTCCGCGGATGGTTAACTATCCGTTTAAGCCATTTTGTATCGAAACATAACACGGTCTTAGTTAGTATTATCATTTGTAGATCTTTCATAGTTGTTACGGATAGGCCGGAAAGTCCCAAAGCCTGACTAGTCGAACCAAGGGATATCGTGTTACCCAGTAGCTGGGTTAAGGACGTTACATACGTAGCTGCTCTGGGAAAGTGCTAAAAAAATGGTAATGCATAACATCAGCGAAGACTTCTTAACCACGCACTCTTGTCCGTATCCTAAGAGTTATTGGAATTAAGAACAGAAACATAGTATCACAAGTAGAAGTCTAGTCTACTAGAAGTACATACCAAAACTACGACACAAGGACACAAGGAAACTGCAGTAAGCCACGTGCTCAGTGAAACTCTTATTCCAAGGTAATAGAGTATGATTACGGAGTATTTATTTGATGCCATCACTAAAATAGTAAATCAAATCAATCCGATCACCTCAAATCAACCAGAATACGTCTTCTAACAGCAACAGTTTGATTACGTTAAACTTGGCCGCAATCAGATCGTGTGCAGTATTATGAGGTATTCCACCAATGCGCATCCACTGTGGGAGACATTTGTGTGATAAATATCATGAGGTTACGTCATTCATAAGGATGTTGGCTGTATCTAGAATTGTTTTGATGAGCAAGTAAGCATATCAAGATTGTAGAGTAGCTTCGTCTGTTTAATATGTTTTCTAACTACCAACTGTAAAGCCTTATCACAACTATGTTAGGGCTTCCAGTCGGCTTCCACTCTATCCAATTTCACCTACATACACAAAAAAAGCAAAGAAAAACAGAAAGCCAGTATTTTACATGGAACGATTATCCGCCTATCTGATCCGAATATCGCCTATCTGATCACCATAACCCAGTTACTGCGCAATACCATACCACTGGGTAAGACTTGTTGACATACTGTCAGGTTTCTGACTGACCGATTAGTCTGCCAAGATATGTATAGCTATTGGCATAGTTATTGTTTAGTTACGGACATAGTATAATAGAAATACACGCAAAAACGAAAAAAATCACTAGTCTTTAAACTTTGCTTGGCTTTATTAAGATTTTCGACATCCGCGGATATTGGTAAAGAAAATTTGCCAGTTACCCTAAGCGTAAAATTAACATAAATCTGAAATCGCCAACTCGCTTTTAACAAGCGCGATGATTACCTACTGCTTGCCTTTGCCCTATCTGTATGCAAACACAGTGAGACAGTTACAAGCTTAAGTAGGGATTATTTAAATCTACAATATGTGTAGGTAATTGTATATGAGGCACCTAGTACTATTTCTCAAGCTTATCTGTCACAAAAAAATAAATAAACTAAAAGCACAAAGTTCACACGAACTGATAGACCACAATCCATTAAACTCTATCTCTTATCACACTTAATAGCAAGCAATTTGAAACTATGATTTGGGATATCAAAAATGTACAAAGACCATAATATCTCGACCTTCCATAGTCTATCAAAAGTTGGCCCTTCGGTACATTTTGGTTGGACGACAGAGGTCTTTTTATATAAGGTGTAGGCCTATCTTTGATTTAGAAAAATAAGTTGAGTGTCAAGAATAATAGATGTGTCAATGTGTTGAGAGATTCTAATAAAGTAAACCTTTGTTTTTTTTGGGTTTTGATTGTGGTTACATATGGTATATTTTATGGAGATATAGAATAATAGTGAGGTTTGTTAGTTATGTTGGTTTTGTTTTGATTCTGGTAATATTAGATGACAACTAAGCACAATATCACCGTCTAAATACTTATCTTCTCCCATCTTCAAAATATAGCCTGTGAATGATGCCTTAAAAAAAACAAAATTTGCTATTTTATTGCGAATAATAACCTTATAATTAGGGCCTCACCTCCCATGACCGGGGTTGTGGGTTCAAATACGGACAACTACTAAAGTGACTTTTATAATTCACATGTACTTTCTAAGCTTATCTTAGATATCAGTTACATTCGTGAAGAACTGGAATGAATAGTTAATAACAAACCATTAAACCTACATTCCCGAAGGGGTAGGCTGAAGTTCACCTTAATACGTCCTCGTTTCGCCGGTTACGTTTAAGTCATAGGGGCAAGCCTATTCATATCGAATTAGAACAAACTCAGAATTCGGACTGCTACTAAGTAAATCCCGATGGAAAAACCCAATAACACTTTTCCCGATCTAGAAAATCGGTAATCGCCAACCACCTTAAGCAAGTGTGGTAATTAATGCTCGAGCCTTCTCCACATTGTTGCCCGCGTTTCGCCACACTAGGAATTTCTCCTGTATCGTGGACGCGTTTACAAACATTCAAACTCACATACCCGGAACAACCTATAGACCAAACAAATATTAATTCCCCCGTACGAAACTAATATGTTTCGTACGGAAATTGAACCTACGACACTCAGCTCAGCAGTCAATCACTCAAGCACAGTGGCAACCGTGCTTTCAAACTCATCTTCCCTCGTCATTTACGACGATCATATTTAATAACCATCGTGATTTCTGCATTTATGTACTTAATCTTAAACAATCTAACACTAGGCCGGGCAATATATATGTAGGCACGTTATTCCTATTATATACACGAGTATATTAACCTTGCAAAACAAATGGTCCATTCATGATTGTGCGCCGACATATTTATAAATACACTAGCGTACATAAATAGTTAAGTATTCTCACGTAATAGCTAATGTGTATTGTAATAAAATGTTCGCGGGACGAGCTTGAGCAAACGGGCTCAGATAGATCTCTATCCGAACTCACGGAATACGCGACTCGTTGACTTAGTGTGGATATTTCTTTGAAATAATTATAATAATTTCATTTATACACACATCATTCAAACACGTTTTACAGCACGCTGAAATGATCAAATAAGCTTAATTTTATAAATTGACCGGCTATCAGTCTTTTTGTTTTGACGATGGGATCTCATCCCATAGCTTCTCCCGTTCTGGGTGGAACGGGAAGGCGAGTCAGACTTTTACTGACTCAAACCCATCCGTGTTTCGTCTTTGCCCTTTACGTTCCAAGATCAGGGCCCCGTTAATTCTACTGACAAGTCTCCACGACGCGGCGTTGAATTGGGCCTGGTCTCTGATTCTTTGGTCCTTGGCTCCTTGCCTCTCTCAGGACATCAGTCTGTGTCTGAAGTAGATAAATCAGACAGCTGCGTTCATCTTCAACACTTAGTAATCATATAATTATATAACAAGACAGGTAAAGTTTTTAAGTTTGTTAGTAAGAGGTAATCAACGAAACAAGTCGATGTCAAAAATTCTTTCACAAACGAAAGCTTCATAATTAACGACAAGGGCTTTAGGACGCATTGATGTATGATATAGTAACTCTCTGTAATTGTAACACAGCTGATTAGGTGATGGCAACACAAAGCCTATAAAAAAAATATGTTTTCCTGAAGACCTGATATATCGTTATTCATCCCAACTTAAATTCATCTGTAAACCAATACTAAGTATTAAAAAACTGTTCTCGATATTCCCAAATTATCAGATCAATTTTTTAGTTTGGTAAGGTCCTCACAAATCCAACGCCTCACATTGCGTGGGCTGTGATACGCCACGTCAGCACATCTGGCACGACTCGCAGCTCCCAATGCACTTCTGATACTATTGTCATGGGAACTCTGCGCCATATCCGGTGATTCGCTCTACGATTTATTCTTCATTCATGGGGACTTGTCTGGTTGAGTTTTAGTTCTGAATCGTTCAAACACTGAGTGGAAATGTCTTGGCATTGTGGTTCTTCTCTCATTCTGATACGGACTAGGTCAGAATGTAGCTCACCAGCATTAGTCACAGCCCGACCTTACCGAATGGTCAACAGGTCATGTCATGAACAAAATGATATTGTCCAGCTAGTCAGGCTGGATGTGGATCAAAGTACCTACGCAAAGGCTTTTTTAATGTACTCTTTTTTTATAAACACTAGCTGTGCACCATGTTTTCACCTGTTTTTAAGTGGTGTAGTGTGGTGACAAATATCCTATAATCTTCCTCAAGAATTGGGCTATCATTTGAAAACAAAAGAACAATTCCGATTGGTAGTTGCAGAGTCAAGACTGTTCAAACAAAATACAAAAAAACTCTTCAGTTTTATTATAAAGTATCTGGTGGCCCTGGCACCAACCAAAAACGTCAGCAATTGTATTAAGGTTGACACAGCGCCTCTACATTAAATACGTGAAACATATAGTTTGAGTAATAACTATGTAATTTGACGTTTTCAGTTGGTAAACTTCTCGCAACAAATTCATGCTAGAACTACGTACGGTTGAACATTTTGAAGCTATGCATACTGTTTTATTAACCCAAATTTTACTTTTGTTACAGATTGAAGAAGAAGCTCGTAAACATCAAGGATGGGCATTAATCATTATCATCATCTGCCTAATCTATTTCCCAACTATGTTGAGTTCGGCTTCCAGTCTAACCGGATGCAGATGAATACCAGTGTTTTACCTATCTGACCTCCACAACCCAGTTACTGGGCAACAAGTTACCCCTTGGTAAGAGAGTTTGACAGACTCGGGCTTCTGACTAACGGTAACAATTGTCAAAGAACCTACAAATGACAGCCGAGACCAACCGACGGCTAAGCGTGCTTAACTGCAAGTATTGCTAGTAGCTCCCTGAACACTTCAAATCAAAACACGGTTATCTAGAATAATTATTGTCTAGTTGGTACTTCCCTGAAAACAGTTTTTTAACAGAAATTCGACTATTTCTTGTGTTATAATGTCATCAATTCTGTCATCATCATGCCACATTTACGGACTAATCGTAGTGTATTTTCCAGACCACAATATTATAACGTTTCAATTGTTTATAGTAACCGAATCATGGTAGTTTCCGTGTGATCTTTCCCGTGACGGTACTAACGACTTTGACAACTTTTTTATATGATTTAGTCAAGGGTGAGCGTGATCATAATTTATAATATTATGGGTATTATTCTTGCTTGTCTGAATTTTGCTTTTAAATTGTTGTATTAGAATTTAATCACCATTTCATGGAAAAATGAAGCCGATATTAAAAGCACTATACTTATCTCTCGCATAGTCTCTACCCAAATAGTTTACAGTAGAATTCATTAGTTTAAATATCCATTTCTAATCTTTCTATTTTGTGTGGTTATGATTTAGTGTGGTGATCTTAATATAATCTTATCTGTTTCGGTGTTTCTCAACTTAGTCAACTAGGAAACATCGACCCCATCTATCTCGTTTATAATTTTTAAAATAGATGCATTTTCCTTTAGAAATTTAGGCTAAAGAAGAGTCTTTGATTCAATAGTGACTTCAAATTTCTATCCATGGACCCCTAATCGACCAGGTGTCATTTTAGGAAGTGTTGCCCGTTAGTGACCTCTTTCCGGCACTTTTTGCTTTTCACACCATCAACTAATACATGATGGGTTTTTAATAAATGTCATCGGAACTGTTCAGTTGGCTACATGTAATTATTTGCTTATTACAGATATATAGAGTGGTGATGAGCTGGGAAAGATCTTAGTTTTGGTCTTTTTATCCGAATCGCGGGACTAAAGTATCATTATTTTGTTTTATGAACTGTAAAGAGAACAAGGGACTTTTTAGGATGTCTTATAATTCCAATGGGGTTATTTGACCCTTTTATGATAATAATTTAAAGGACAACGGCATGGTGACCATACCCTTTCAAAATAGAAGGTTCTTTTCTGAATTAAGTAAAATATTTGTACCCCAACTAACTTGGGGTCACCTTCCATTCTAACCAGATGCATCTGAATGCCATTATTTTATATGGAGCGTTAGCGAATCTGACCTCCACAGCACAGGTTTTGGCAAAGTACTCTTTGGCGAGACTGGTTGTCAGACTTTCGGGCTACCTGCAACGACTGTCAAAGATCTACGAATAACTACTAGAACCACGTGCATACATGTTCACCCATCCGTCGATCGAAATCGGCAAGCGTAGCTTTACCTCAAAGATCAACCCGTGCGTCTCTTATTACTTAGCCACTTAAAGACATTAACTATTTAGTCTAAATAAATATATTTAAATTCAAACTGTAATGGCGGCTGGTACGTATCTTGAAAAATATATCCTAAATAAAAATAAAAAAATAACGAAGAAATTAATATTATCGTGTACGAAAATTGTCTCGCTAATTAACTATAATGATAGCTATTTAAATACTAATATGCGATAGCAAACGCCATTGCGTAATTACTATGTATGAAAAATACGAGTGTCGTAATAAACACAAGGATTTATATTACATCTCTGTAACTAAAAAATATTCAAAAATGGTCCTTAAATCTTTAGGTTTAAGGTTCTAAGAGATTATGACTAGGTTGCTGATGTTTATAGAAAGTGGTACCAGTGTTAACTCAGTAGATAATCAACCACCTGTATATGTGACACAGTGTCGTAAAAGTTGGCGAACACAGTCCATTGTCCTCATACAACTTTTCTGATTTAGACTTGACGTGGTCACCTTGAAAAGGATTCCTTATTTTTATCTTCCCAAGATATCCATGTTTATAACACGTAACTTAAATTCATAAATAACTCTTTGTAACTATTAGTTGTTTCTAAGGAGCAATTTGTTGTCAAAAGAATTGCTAAAGCATTTCACAAGCTAAGTCAAAGTCAAATATTTGTACATGAAATTTCGATTAGAGCAATAAAAAGCACTTTTGGACTTCGAATTTACAAGAAAATCATTTACAACACTTTTATTTTAAAACATTTACAAGAGTTTACACTTATACCACCACCGTTCGCAATCATATGCCTTATTTCCTGTACTTACAATGGAATGATCCTTAATAAATAAATAAAACCTAGATTTCAGAAAATGTAGTTGCTTGTGGAAGACATTGTTTTTATTAAGTATAGAAAGGAATAGGAAATAAACCCCACACTTAGTCATAAAACCAACTTGCAATCAATAAGTTAGCAATCCTATCAACCCATACACCCCAAGACTCCAAGCAAAAAATAATAAGTTAAAGTGCAAAACTAATGCGTCAGAAGATATTCCTATCTACTCGATTTGTGCGCCACTACTCGCATAAAATCGTTTTTATTAACACACGCTTATCGATATAACGAGAGCATCTCGGCCGAGTTGACATTTCGATTCGTTATGGAGCTACTAGTTTTTAATTTTCCCACTTAATATATGGTAATGGGCGGTTTATCTGTTTGATGTGAACCTAGGGTGTGTTCAATGTATGTGGATGATGGTATGTTGTATGTACGGATGTATGGATGTTATGTATCACTTACTTCCTTTGACGCGCTAAGTGACTTCAATTAATAAACACTAGTATTGGAGTAATTAAAATTGTAATTGGAATTTATAGTCGCTGAAAGACGTGTGTATAAATCTTTGAGCGTAGACCATCTGAATAATAAGTCCGGTTGTACCATATTTGGGATGCAGATATCGTTATGTAGGTACAAAAAGCCTTAATTAAAGCAAATTCAGTGGTACAACTAGTACTAAAAATTTTTGTTTAAATAATCTAATTGTGCTTTCAAACCTGTCTTTTTTTTTCTTTTTCCGAAATGTTTGAAAACACACTTTGCAGTAAAAGGTTTTGTGTACCAACGTGACAGCAGAACACTGACTCCTAAGTCACAGGATCCCCTAGTTTGGGAGTCAGGGATACTCTATCTATATGTACCTTTTTTCACTGAAATTTATGTAACCTAGTGTTTAAGCTTTGTAAAGGTTCTTGTATGAATAAAGATTTTTATTTATTATTATTATAGTACCACTGAATTTGAGCTAGCCTAGCGTAGTAAGGTGTTTCAATAGAATAGGAAGCCATATTATGCTGGTAAGGTTAGCTAATCTTTTTATCTGCAATCTGGAATATTCTTTACCTACCAATATAAGTGTGTATGGGCACAGGCCTCTTGTTTCAGAAGAAACCTGCGTTTCAACAGTAGGAATATTACAAGCCGTTTATGCCGTACAGTCATAAGTTAAAACAAAAAGGGCTAAACCAGAAACACATTAATTACTAAAGATACAGGAGAGATAGTCACTATCTCCCGTGACAAAAAACTATACACCAAAAGAGGTGATAATGTCAGATGTCTTTATTAGTGACAGCACATCGTCTATAACCGTCATAGTCACTGTTAGAATTAAAGTACGAACCACGAAACAGCAGACCATAAAGCCATTCACACCAAGCACCTTGGAGGACCATAAATAATTCAAAGAACATGAGAATCGTGAAATGGAACCAATCAAGCGGAACAGTCATACTGAAGCCGTTGACGATACTACTAATGTTATGAAGTTTTTCAATATAATAACAATATACCCTTAATAAGACGTCGTGAACCTTAACAACGTCCCATCACGACAATGTTAAGGTGAGTGCAGAGAACTACGGTATTTAAATATTATGGTAAATTTTATGGGGTTCAGCGTGGGCTGTAACTTAAACGGGAAGGTGGAACAGAAGAATCCTTGATGTGTGAATCTTTGTAAACTAAGTAAGCTTTTGTATTAAGTGCCAGAAATATATTTCTTTCTTTTTTTTTCTTTTTTAAGAAAACGCTGCCCCACACTAGGAATCTCTCCTGTATCGTGGGTACGTTTACAAACATTCAAGTTCACATACACAAACAGCCAGACCCGGAACAACTACCTGTAGGCCATACAAATATTTGTTCCGTGCGGGAATCGAACCCACGACACGCGGCGCAGCAGTCAATCGCTCAGCCACTGCGCCAACCGTGCTGTCAATTTGAAAGTGACTCTGAGTTTTGTCTAAAAGCAATGGCTCGCCACAAGGGCGATGTGCTCCAGATTCATGAAACCTTTCAACCACCGTATTGCCTCAAATGTTATTGTCATCAAATATCTTCAAAATTAAATTCAACTATAAGCAAATACAAATAGTGTGGACAACAGTTCGGATCACGTGATACACATGTGTACCCTCAGTGCTTGATGGAAAGGCGTAATATCATAGAAAAAATAACTGCTCCACTGTAAATAAATGATCTTTCCAAAAACTTTTTGGACTACAAAGTTCTTTAATACAAAGGATGTCTATATGTTAACACTTGAAGCGAAAACTTCTGATCTCCTTTTTAAGAATATTGTGTATAAGCACTGAGGAGTGTGACTTTTAGCGAAGTTAAAGTTTATAGAGAATCAATGCAGAAAGCTGAAACAGTCCAAAACGATTTCGATCGCTACGCGACCACTAGTCTATATGACAGCAGCATTAATAATTTCCACTAATTTGATTAATCAATCATTGTGAACCTTGCCTTGCTGTTTACGAACGCCCCCTGCGCTCCCATCGTAATTCCAATTCAATATTTGAACGACGCTCTGTCAACGTTACCTTTAGGATTGTCGCAAGCGAAGTGTCTGTACGCGTTGTTACAACGATTATGGAAAAACGTGTGTGCGTGACCGATATTAATATAATGATGTCCTGATATTGTGTGGGAAGAGGATGGTTATTACCATGATCATTTTGAATATACAACTTACATATTTTGATGTTTTACTTGATCCTCCATGTAGTGCGAATATGCTTCCAAGCCCTAGAAATGTTACCTTAATGTTACGATGGTTGCAAGACAAAAAATAGCTAATAATAGGGCTTGTAATATTCCTACTGTTGAAACACAGGTTTCTTCTGAAACAGGAGGCCTGTGTCCATACATACTCAATTGGTAGATAAAGAATATTCCAGACTGCAGATAAAAGAATCAGCTAACGTAACCAGTATAAGATGGTTTCTTATTCCTCTGAAACTCCTTACTACGCTAGGCCAGCTCAAATTCAATATTACCAACTAACTTGTGTCTTATTGTACCTACTTAACGATATCTGCATCCCAAATCTGGTCCAATTTGGGGGAAAGTATTAGTGCGGGCTATCATGAACATGTGGCTCTATTCTTCTGCAACTATCTTAACATACTATATGTAAGAACAGCTCTGAAGAATGAACTAGAACAAAATGATTCTCTTTGTTGTTGGAGACGTCTGCATCCAGTGGACAACTTGGATACGGTACTTTCACTTACTCAGTTGCTAAGTGGTTTTCTTCACCAATCGATTTAGTATGATTATCATATCTGTTCTTCCCTACATCATTATTATTTTCGTTTCCATCATCTCCAATCAGTGGTCTCAAAAATTTTAGGTTTTGCCATAGGGCTTTGCATTTGATGTGCCAGTGCTTGTCTTTTTTGTCACATCATCAGCGTTTCAACCGCGCGTCTAGCCCGCCATCCTCCAACACCCTTATTGCGGTTGTCGTGCGCCGGCGCAACGATAACACGCTCCTCGCCAACAATCGTGCGACATTCCACTACTAAAGCGTTATAACTCATGAATGTTTTAATACTCCAAGTCCGCATCCGATCCCGATAATTTATTATGCTCCTCAGCTATTTTAAATAAACGGGAAGCTTTGTTTCGCTTTTAAATTTCAAGTTTTGCCGTCTCTCACGCTCTGTTTTGGTGAGGTCGGTAAATCGTACGGCCATTTGTTGCTGGAGTTTGTAGTTCTTCAAAGCCTTACTTATAAGGACTTTATAGGGTAACCAGACTAGATGGACCAGGTTGGATCAGCGGGACCAGATGTATGAACGTGAGCGAAGCGGGTGGCTAGTGCTGTTCTGTAGTCTCTACCTACCCTCAAAGGAAAAAGGCGTGAGGTTGTGTATGTATGTGTGTGGTATGGGGTATAGTGTAGTTACAAAAGATTTTCATTTTAACATGCATTGTGGGCAGCACACAATGCAAATTGATAATGTGCATTTTGTGCAGTATACAATGCAGCATGCACACATGCAGGTTCTATTAGATGTCAAGCTAGTAGATTTTATAAAGAGGAGCCAAAGTTTATATAATACAGCACGCGTAGTATGTCTTCTGTAAAACATAGAAGAAAGGAAAGAAAACAAGATCATTGCAGAAAAAATTAGTCATTCAAGTCAAAATAAATAATGATTATGATCTGTCATTTTATGATCTGTTATTTTTTAGAGATGGAAAAGATCTGTCATTTTCGTAGAGTGGAGAGGCACATGCTGGATTATTTTTATTATTTTATGTTAATCACTTATGTCATTTACAAAATGCTAAAAGCTATGATCCATTAGGAATCCTTCTAGGCAACAGCAGTTTATTGCAGAATATTCAAAATTAATAAATCAACAAGACAATATTTCGCAAGAAACATTTCTTCATCAGAAATAGCAATCACCATCTGCCTTGTCTTTTCCCAACTATGCGAGAGTCAGCTTTAAGTCTAACTGGATACTGCTGAATACCAGTACTTTACATGGAGCGAATGCCTATCCGACCTCCACAACCCATTTACTGGCAACACGATACCTCTTGGTAAGACTGGTTGTCAGACTTTCGGGCTTCTGACTACCCGTAACGACTGCCAAAGATCTACACATGACAGCGGGGACTAAAAGCTTAACGTGCTTTCCGAGGCATGAAGTAGTCTCGATGTGTTAAGAACGGTCACCGATCCACAGACTGACCTCGGCAAGCGTAGCTTAACCTTCGATTAGCTTAGCTTAACCTCATCATCAGAAATAGCAATATAAATAGAAATAAGCTCACTATAGCGGATTTTTATTTATATTATGGGTATGTGGATTAAAATAAGCAACAATTACTCAGAAACTCAAAAGCTTCACTTAAGTACTAAGCCATCCAAAACAAACATTTCAAAATAGTGAAGTCGAGTGATGGAAACTGTGTGATCCATATACGGTATTTATTCACGGAACCACCTGGTTCTGTGAGTTAGGGCCGTTTAAGGGAAAATTGGCGTTTTTATTTGGAATGCGAACTGCATGCGGGCGCCAAGGCGTTAAAGGCGCCACAACCAGGTACCACTTTATTGCACGAAAACTAGTTTATGTCATTCAATAGTCGTATTAAATCAGTAGCGGCCACTGTTAGGCAATGTTTGCTATTGGACGCTTGTAAAATATACAGGGAAGCTTATAGTATTAGGTACGTACTTATTATCTGGTAGTTTATTTCAATATCAGAGTAACAATTGTGTTTACTGTCGCCAAAATTGTTGATTGGTCTCTTTTCTTTGGAGCCTTTTCTCAAAATTTTGGGGTCGACTCGCAGTCTAACTATTTCGTTTAATTTATTCATTAAATGCATTGTGTCTGAATGTTTTTCAGTAAAGAAATTACACATAAGCTGTGTAATTGTGTTAAAGTTGTGTAAAACACATGTGGTGTAGGACCTAAGTTGTAGATTGCTTTGGTTGTGGATATTTAATTCTTTTTTTGACATAATTGACCTTGAATGACCTTATAATATAAAAATATAATAATAGTAATAATCTAGACATTTCAGTTCCAGTAACCAGTAAAATAGCTTTTGATGATGACGTTTGTTCACCACCTATTAAATGATGATGATCTGTTCTTGTTACTGTCCCAAAAATGTCTAATTGTAAAGGGTTTCTCGCCTTTTTGCTATGCTCTCTTAAAATTATTAGTACTACGGTCATTTTTATTCAAAGAGTTTCATAAGGGTTCGAATTTGACGACACGGTTGGCGCAGTGGTTGAGCCATCGGCTGCTGCGCCGCGTGTTGTGGGTTAGATCCCCGCACGGAACAAATATTTGTATGACCTACAGGTAGTTGTTCCGGGTCTGGCTGTTTGTGTATGTGAGTTTAAATGTTTGTAAACGCACCCACGATACAGGAGAAATTCCTAGTGTGGGGCAACGTTTTAAAAAAAAAAAAAATCCTTTTTTACAAAATAAACTAAGGTGAGAGAATTGACATCTCTTTCTCATAGGCCGAAAGAGTAAAAGACGTGTATAAATCTAAGGTAGAGACGTCAAACTAGTTTATGCCTTGAACTACGCCGTGTTTTTGATCTATGCATTCCAAATCTCAAAGAATACATTATAAAGAAGTTTCAGTTCATCAAACATTTTAAGCTCGTAAATAGATAGACCGACTGTCCCTTTCTAGTTACAAAAGTGAACAAAATATAGTTAATATAGCCACTGGACTAGTACTCGCTACTGCTGAGCATGACGGTCCTGGATTCCATTCCTAGGTCACACAAAATAAATGGGACTCCTCCATCTGGAATTTCTCAGTAAGTGGGTGTACTGTATCGGTACACCTCTGCCTAACACTTTGGGGAATAAAGGCGTGTTGTTATGTTGAATGTCTCAGTAGAAACCCGGAGTTAAGAATTGCGGCCGGTCAATGGTAATCCAGGCGAGATATTATGTGTAAAATATAGAAACAGCCTAAATTTAGTTTTGCTTGTGAACAAAACAATCGTCACCATTATCTGTGTCACTATTCTTCGACTAACTTTTTATTCATTTCTTATCTGACGTAAAACATATCCTACAATATTCTTATCAAATGTAATTTATACAAAACACATCTGCAGTCTACTCTGTTTTTTTTCCAACATCAGACTTATTGGTAGTATTTAATCTCAGAGGCTGGCTATCTAGCTGGGTGTTATCTTTTCATCCACAACGTATCGACGCCATTACAGCTAGTCTTGTGATGCTATTAAGCCTATTTATAAGTAAAGTAAGTCTGTTTTTAGTATCTAAGGACTAAGGTCCGATCTTTACATGGCGCCTGAGAGTGTAGGTAGCTTTGAGGGGAGGTAACGTTACGATATATTATGACTATCCTGAGAATAATTTTTCCGCGATTTATCTTGACCCCAGAGGTCAACATCACAGTAACCGGTAACTCATGAGACTTGGCGATAGTGTACTCGTAGCTTACTATCAGTAAAGTATTTTTTTTAAACTAAATCAGGTCATCCACAAACAAACAATTTTACCTTTTTATCATAAGATTTCTTCACCCTCTATTACATGGGACTTAACATTACTGGCCACTTATGGATGTACTTGAGGTACACCTCTGCCTAACCCTTCGGGGAATACAGGTGTGATGTTGCTATGATTATATTATATTACCCTACACGTTGGGTGGTATTGGACTTTTCCCTAACGGCTGACCATGTGTTTCCATACTGAAATAACGATCAACGATCACTCACAGAAAATGTCCTTCAAAAATAATCCACGCTTTAAAATAAATCTTTAAAGAAAACTAAGAAATTGTGAACAATTCTCGCACATAGCACGGAGCGTGTCTCGCTCCCTGTATGGATGGTATCAGGGTTCGATTCCCGGTGAATGGGCAATGTTCCATTCAGTGCACACCCGTCTCTCACTACACGCTCTGTCGTTTTGTTTGTCCGTTTGTCTGCTGGTACAAGTCAAAGGAGGATGATTGAAATTTTGTGTAAAACTTTCTGGCTAATAGAATTTATATACACAATAAACTCGCGATTTTTCCCATGGGGATAGGCAGAAACTACAGAACTCCACCTGTTTCGTTTACGTTTACACAAACGTTTACCTTCATACATTTGCTCATACACGCACGCCGTTTGCGAGTACTAAATACGTGACTTTTCTGAAAAATGTTCCGTTTAGGTTCCATGTAATATAGGGATATTACATGGAACCTAAACGTAACTGGCGACATGTGTAAAGCTTTGCATTCTTCAGCCATGTTGTTATGAGTACCGTGATGATACATTAGAAGTAATAGATTTCTAAAATGTTCTACGTGCTATTTGAAACCTGGACTTATATAATTAATATAAGTCTGAAATCGCCAACCCGTCTTGAGCAAGCGTGGTGATTAATACTCATGCCTTCTCTGTATCAGAAGAGGCCTTTGCCCTGCAGTGGGACAGTAATAGGCTGTTACTACGTGCTATTGGTTCTCATTCAATAAATATATCAGTAACCACCAATCAACTGAAGATAAGGGCTCATTTCCCAAAGCAAGCTATTCCCTTTCTGTTCTCATTACTGTACCTCGTAAATAACAATTTAGTTCTAGCTCTAACCTCCCCCATTTATGCGGCATAAAACCAGGGCTAAGTCTGAGCATGGAGAATTTAACGAGCCTCCATTTCGTTATAATATTTAGCTTTTGTGGAATAGCTGTGCGATTGGGCGATGTGTGGGGTATCTCGGGTAGAACGGTATTATGAGTTTAGTGTATGTATGTATGATAAATGGAAAAATATTTTTGAACTTAGAACTTATGGGTTCGCTTCGCCGACATGCTAACGTGACCGCGTCACCGACATGCTTATATAACGTGCACGCCAAACTGGAAACAAAACCAACAAAATCCAATTTTAAGTTTTGTTTTTATTTACCTACCTCATTCAATTTGTTGTAATTATTCGACGTGATAAATAAATATCACAGAATTCACTTATGTACATTATTCTCTTTGATGTAAGCCTGATAAAAATAGACAACTTTGATTTGTATTCTATAGCAGAACCATTTGACAGGCCAATCTTAACACAATATGAAGTAACGTATAACGCTCAACAACTTGGCGAAGGTTATCATACAATTTAGCCCGTGTAGTCGCTATCTGGGCTGCTTTGAATTTGTTACAAGTTCACGTATATCTGGAGGTAAAGAGCTAGGAGATTGGGGGGATGTGCTATATGAGAGAGTTCAGTCCCGTTGGTGTATTCTGTAAAAATGTTCCAGCGAAAAGTTGGTGATGTAAGCATGAAGTAAGCTGTTAATCCTTAGTTAGTAGTATGGGATGATAGCTCACTCCGCCTTCACATCACTTACGTTTACAGAATAGCACTGCTGGTTTTAATATATTATTATTGTCTTTTTAATATTTTTTCAAGTGGTAAGTAGGTCCTCATTTCTTCGCATTACAGCGAATTAATGAAGACCACGTGAGGAAACTTTTGAGTATGAATATGCAGGGTTACATGAGTAGATTAAAGAAAAGATGGATGGATTGCGTGAAAGATGATATGGCTAGAAAAGAGGTGACTACCGACCCCAAATAAATTGGGGTAAGGGCAGGAGGATGAAAGTAAAAAAAAAAATTAAGTCACTTTGAATTTGTTTTTGCCCCACACTAGGAATTTCTCCTGTACCGTGGGTGCGTCTACGTACATTCAAACACGTACACAAACAACCAAACCCGGAACAACAACCACTACCACAACAGAAATTTAATTAATGAATTTTAACAATTGGGCATAAAATATTAAGTAGATAATAATTAGAAAAAATTAATAAATGATTTTTAACAATTGGGCATAAAATATTAAATAGATAAGAATTACACAAAGCTAATAAAATAATATTACAATTCAACATAAAACTTTAAATAGATAATTACACTAAATTAATTAATTAATTTTAACAATTAAGCAACATTTTAAGGAGATAATAATGAAATTTATGGGTACCTATATTAAGTTTTTTTTTAAATATTTGACAAATAATATGTTATTCCTTTTTTAAATCACATGCGCTTATTTATGTATTTGATTGCTTCAGTAGCAGTGTCTTTAATAACTTCTGAGTCGTGTCTCACATGACTTTTAACTGACAATGCGATATCACACAAATCAGTCAATAAAGGCAAGAGTAAGGTGAGATCAGATAGATTATGATTCGTCTGAAATACCCAAAAGCCTGATTCCGCCTCAATATATAGATTTTTGGATTTTTGCTTTCAAAAGAAAGTATTTCTTATAAATAAAAGAACATCCTCACATTCGCAACTCCTGCGCACGTATTAGCGATGCGCCTCGTCCGGCCCACGCTCGGAAAAGGGCACAGATGATCGTCGAACTCACGCCCCTCCGAACTGTGCCGATAATAACTTCGCGATGCTTCTAATGTTATGCCCCAGTTTCGTTGGATGTACCGGGATTGCGTGAGAAGGAAATGAGAGCAACAGATTGTTGGATGCAGGTATAAAGGGTAATATGTGAAACTATTCGGTGCAGGTATTTTATAAGGCGGTAAGCGGAAACGCTGGGTGGGGACGCCCTAGAAGAGCATACAATGACCTTATTGGTGAAGTTCTTCAGAAAGATCAAGTGCGTACGAACTCAAACGAAGTAATAATAATACTCCTTGTATGTAAAGATCGTAGCAGGGGATCAATAGTTTCTGCCTTTCCCCCATAAAGGCGTGAATTTATGTATGTACTAACTGACCCAGCAAACGTTGTTTTGCGATATAAAATGTTAGGGGTGGACAACCCTTATCACTTAGGGGTATGAAAAATAGATGTTGGCTCATTCTTAGACCTACCCAATATGCACACAAAATTTCATACAAATCAGTCCAGCCGTTTCGGAGGAGTTTGATAACAAACATTGTGACACGAGAATTTTATATTTAAGATATAATCGGTAACGAGGTCGGAGGTAGGTACAGGTAGAGGAGGAGGTAGGTCAGAGGAGCTCGTGGCTTAATAACACCGCCGCACGGGTTGATCATGTAATAACATATCCAATCAACATATCGAGACTCCTCCGTGCCTCGGAAAGTACGCTTAGCCGTTGGTCTTGGCTGTCCTTTGTAGATCTTTGATAGTCGTTACGGGTAGTCAGAATACTGAAAGTCTGACAACCAGTTACCAAGGGATATCGGGTTGCCTAGTAACTGGGTTGTGGAGGTCAGATGTAATATACTGGTATTTAGGAGCTGATGCTGATGATGTATGTAGTCGGTCACTGTACCTAGTCACTCATCGAATGCATAAACTTCTTATTTTTTCAAGTCAGTTAAAAATCTGCATCGTTGGTCTCAAGTGCTACTGCTGAGGATGAGGTCCTGGGGAAATTCCCGGGTTCGAAAAATTGTTGTTAGATTTTCCATCTGGAATGGCTTAGTAGCAGCCCGGTGATTGGATTTGTGCCTGTTTAGTGGTAATAATAACTGGCGAAAAGTGCGGAAAGTGGTGGGTGGTGATGGTACTATACCTAACCACCTACACCTCTACATAATATTGATGAGTATTGTTTATGTTCCAAATTCAAGTCATCATCAGCAGTTAGGCAGCTGTGACGAACTGACAAATGAACTCGTGAAGTTCCTTCTTTAACATTTTTGTGTGAAATCCTTAAAATGTACTGAGGATTGCTGCTGACAATATGGTGTTGATAATTCTCAACTTAATCATTCCATTCTCAATGTTTCTCTCTAGAGCACAGCTAAAGTACTTACCCGATATGTACTAAGAACTCTAGACCATTCTACCCACAAAAACCAACCACACATCAAAAGTAATTACCATTTAATTACGTCGAAACAATTCTCTGAGCTCAACTTACATTGGAGATGGTCCGAAGGCCGTACATTGTTGGTTATACACCACTCGCCTCTCACGGTCCCCTGACCTCTAAGTTCACGTGGGCAAATGAAATCAGATGCATCAATCATTTTACAATCACGTGCATATATTGTGTGGTGCATTATGTTGGTGGGGCTCGGTGATTTCATTTAGGTACGTATCGTGTCATGATGAAGGGAGACCCGTGGAGTAGTTGGGTGAAGGAGGTATTTTAGAGCTGAATGTTAAACTAACTGCTGTTATCCATCATGATTTCTGGGAAGCGTAGTGTGACCTGAAATACAGCTGCTATTGCTGGGGAGTTTGTTCCGCCACTTCTTCTTCCCAGCAAAAACACTAGGAAGTGGTGAAGGGTGGGCGTTTTAGGGGACTGTCTTTTGTAAACGTTTTTGACGTTCAAAAAGTGCTGATTCTCAGTCTAATTTGAATAAATTAATTTTGATTTTTGATTTGGATTTTTGACAGGTTCGGACAAGATGAATACTGTCACAATTTTAGGGACAAATAAAAACAGGTAGGAAGAGCCATCAACGCACAGACTAGTAATATAAGTTCATTAAATGATACTGGACCTCCTGGTTTTTTTGCTGGTGTGATTTTACTTAAAAAAGTAAAAAAATCATGCGAAAATCATTGGGTTAGGTAGAAATTATATTTTTTTACAGATTATTAAAAAAAAAACATCAGGGTTCAACGCTGGAGGGGGCAGAACCATGTACTGAACTCATGGTATCAGATAGCGCGCCGATAGTTTAATTATACAGGGTGGAAGGGATTCACCCTGTATAATTTTTGACTGTATAAGATTTGACGACCGATGTGGCGCGGCGGGCGTTGGTCCGCCTGCGACGCAGGAGGTTGCGGGTTCGATTCCCGCCCTGGGACAAATGTTTGTACGATCTACAAATATTTGTTTCGGGTGTTCTGGGTATTTGCTATGTATAATAAAAAATATCTATCTATGTAATGTATTGTATTAAGTATATCAGTCATCTAGTACCCATAACACAAGCTCTGCTTAGCTTGGGGCTAGATGATGCTGTGTGGATTGTCCAGCATAATTATTTATTATTATTAATTATTTATTAATTAATATCATTTCAAATATCATCAGAGAAGGGCTCGAGTTTAGGTTTATACATATTTTGTGGTACTGTTTGTGCTAACTAGCTTTGGATTTTATAACTAGATAGGAATTTGAATTAAAATTCATTTAGGGTTATTAATGTCATGATGGCCCAAACCGGAACTCAGGATGAAGTCTTAAAAACTGTTCGGATCGACTAAATCTTATTTATTTTATTTTATGACATGTGAAAGTATTTTCTTAATACCTATTCACAGAAATACCCATCATGTTTCAAAGATTTCATCAAAAACAACTTTTTTTAACTTCACAACATCTAAACAAAAATCTAACGTAATACACAAAACTATCTTAAATTAACCCAAGAAAATCATAAAACACTTAGCGAATGTAAATTGTCCAAATTACATATCAATTGCAGACGACAAACGACAATCGCACATTAGTTCGCGTGCGACAAAATTAACGCATTAGCGACACGAATCCGATCGCAAGGTCGGACGAACCTTGTGGCTTCGCAAACGGATATTGCGACGAGACAAAAACTTGTGACTTGCATTATATACGAAATTGGGGTCAGTAGGGTCATGTAATTTGTTGTGTTTCGCTTGCCACTGGGAGGTTAGACGCAGGTTGGTCATTTACTTAATGTGTCGGTTGGTATTTTTACTCGACAGCCAAGAAGGGTTAACATTTTCGCGTGTTTCTATGTATGTTTGTATACATAAAAAAAATCGCGCCTTTTTCGCATTGGAGGAGGCAGAAATTAAAGAACGCCACTTGCTACGATTCTAACATTTTGACGGCATGGCTGGCGCAGTGGCTGAGCGATTGGCTGCTGCGCCACGTGTCTTGCCACGCCGCACAGAACAAATATTTTTATAGCCTACAGGTAGCTGTTCCAGGTCTGGCCGTTTTTGTATGTGAGTTTGAATATTTGTGAACGCACCCACGATACAGGAGAAATTCCTAGTGTGGGGCAACGTTTTAAGAACGAACTCCTTTTGCTCCGTTTGCGTCCTTACTTCTGGGGTTTGTAATTTTCTACATTACCATGTATCACCGAAGCTGGACGGATTTCTACAATTACGGTACCGTTGGTTATGTCTTACCAATGAAAGTGTCCTAGAATACGTGACGTCTAAACTTTTAAGGTTTCAGGTTTAAGACATTTATTTCTCAAAAACAGAATACAATAATTCACTTCGAATGAGAAACACTACTTGCATACGTATAAATGTTCCTCGGAATGGGTATCTAACTTATCATCATGTTAGTAAAACTAACTATTCTAAAAGAAATTGAGATTCGAAAGTATGTTTTAGTTTTTAATTACTATGTGTAGGTAATCTGCAAAAATATTGAGACAATGAGTCCATATTACGTATCGAAACACAGTTTCTATCGTAGTTGCTATTGAAAGCATAATTTGTTTTATATTAGCTTCACTTGTATGTTTGTATATTTGTAACCGACTCCTTTGGACGCTATTTTGACCCACTTTAAACGGTCAGATTTCATTCAAATTTTGCACACCTGTCAAATACCGATGACAATGCAATAATTCGAAAAATAAATATGCACCCCACGCTTTTTTCCATTAAAATACATTTGTTTCTAATTTACACTTTTCTTAATCCAAATTTATTAAATTTTTATTTTCTATTTTTGGTTGGATTTTCTATAAAAGCGTGTTTTTTTAGTTTTTTAAACTATAATTTTTAATGTTTATTTTTGTTAAAGTCAGGTAACTTTTCAAACATTCTATTTCAGTTAGTGGCATCAAAAATAAAATAACTGCCGCCAGCTGCGACTAATTCCTTGAGTCATCTTGTTTTTATTTTTTTTTGCTGTCTGGTTTGCCGAAAACCTTTAGTATCATTTTTGGCACTGGGTCAAATATCCTAATCTTTCTTAGTCTACATGCAGGTAGGAAAGGACTGCATAACCTTTGTCGAGTATCGTGAAAAGTTTCTTTGAAAATAGTACCAACGTCATACAAGTATGGTAATTAAGAATTGCAATGACTACTGTTAAAATCTCCGCTTTGTGTGTGTGTGTGTGAGCGTATTAATGTTCGTGACGTATTAGTCGAAGGGTTTGGTGAGAACAATTTAAAAATACCATCAATGACTGAATAATATCATACCTGCACATTATTAACGTTTCATGATCAAAAAGTTTTGCTGCATATTAATATTTGCACAAAAATAAAAGAACAAAATGTATTGAACCAAAAAAGTACGAAAAAAACACGTAATTTTAAAGTGACCTTAATAATTAAAATCTTCAACGTAGTCTGTCCTGAAAGGTCACTTGGTACACAACCTCAGTACCGCACAATTATCTAAACCTCAAATTCATTAAAGAAATAACACAATCTTCATTATCCTGTGTTTTAAATCGCTACATTATTGTTAATAAACATACAAGGCTGGCTTTAAGTATACCATTAAGTCACTGGATAGGAAAACTCAGAAGGTTAAATTAACGACCTACGCACAACCCAAGGGCCCTAAGACGGTAATGTATTTCGAGTCTACGTATGTATGTATGTATGTATGTGTAGTTCTCTGGCACGCCGTAAAGCCTAAACTGCTTGATGGATTTAAACAAATAAGGTACCATTAGATTTGCCTTGACACTCTGAGTGCCACAGTTTGTTTAAAAAACACAGATTACTACAACAGAACTGTCATCAGGTAAGTGTAGTCCAATTTTTACCCGACTGCGCGATGCAAAGAGAGTATTGTGTGTGACTTGGTACTGTGGGGTATCAAAATAAAGGCTTCTTTTTTTCCTCGGGTGGTTTTGGATTTTGTAGTTTACAAAGAACAGCTATGTTACAAATATTGGAAATTTGCACCTGGTTATGACTAGCCTTGGCTAATCTGGCAGTCTCTTCACTTCAATCAGGGAAAAACTGATCAGGGGGAAATTAACAGACGATTCTAGATTGGTGTGTTAGTTACCATAAACGATGGTACACCTGATATCGGGCCCTGAGTGCCGATACCTGTACGCTGCAGGATTTAACGATTTAACTACTGATAGCGCCAAACTCGTAGCTAATTTCTTGCTATAGAGCAAGAAATTAGCCATAGCCATATATAGATATAGCTATGGAAACGCTAAGAAGAAGCCATGTTACAATGAACCTTCTCTACCTGTCTCTCATATGATTACCAGCCATCATTACAACAGATCATGGCCAAATAACGTCGCAAGATCGTAAAATAATAACGCAATGGTGTTAAAATTGTTGATCTACCTGCAAAAGTGATTGACGTTTGAGATCATGACAGGTAGCCAGTGTCTATCAAATGCTTGTAGCGACCACACGCCTGGCGCCAAGTGGATGGTTCCCTTTTTAACAATTTAAATAAAAACAAAAATGTCAGTCCAGTAATTTTGTAATTAATTAATTAGTTTAGTTTTTTTGGTTGGTAATCTTCATTGCTGTAGGTAATTGATGGTTAATGTCAGAGTGGTTGAGTTTTTTTTATAATCATAATAGTATTCTAGTAGTCTACAAACAAACAAAAACGTTGGCAATGTCTCTTGCATTGACAATGTTTCTTTTGTTTTAAATATTTCTAGACAAACATTAATTATTTATTGTTAGTTTTTATTTTCATGCTAGCAGCGGCAGTTGACTTTTCCAGTGTTAGCAAAATCAATATATTTTCAAGTTTTAATGGATTATAAAATGAAATAAAAAAAAATGCAGTAAAAAATTACACATAGTTTTGAATATTGGTCCCAAACTGGGCAAGCCTGTGTCTTAGGTATCAATATGGAGGGTTTGATCATCCAATTATATTTATTTCTGTTATTAGGTTTTTACAAAGACCTTTACACCTTAAGAAGTTGATGACCAGGTCGGTGTTTCTTATATCTGACTACTTTGGGAAGAATCACCGAAAGAAACTCGGAGGAAGAAAGTCTAGACATTATTTGTCGTTTTTGCAGATCATGGAGATGGAAGGTAAAAATGTAGCCCAGTCTTGCCACTGTCACAAACGATGGTCACCACAGTGTACGACACCGCTAATGTCGTAGCATTAAGATTAAGAACGTACCTAGTTGCTTTACCGGAGATCGTGCTTTTTTATACCACTATAATAATTTCAATGGCCGCCATCGCAGGTGGTATACAACGTAGATACGGCATTACAATATAGATTTTATAAACTATTTTCAGTCCAGGTTCATCCTTACGTCTTTTATTATTGAAAGCCGGTGTTGTCCAATAATAACTAAGCAAGATATTCATATATTAGATACTCGCTTTGCTGCACTACTACTTCAAATACTTAATAATACTACAACATAAGTTAAGCCACGCTTTCTGAGGTCAGTCTCTGGATGGGTGACCAATAATCCACGTGATCGAGACTGCTCCGTGCCACCGAAAGCACGGTAAACCGTTGGTCCCGCCTGTCATGTAGATCTTTGATAATCGTTATGGGTAGTCAGGAGTCCAAAAGTCTGACAACCAGTCTTACTGTCCTATCGTCTTGCCTAGTAACTTGTGGTTGTGGAGGTCCGATAGGCAGCCGCTCCATGTAAACTACTGGTACTCCGCTGCATCTGGTAAGACTGGAAGCTGACCTTAACATAGTTGATAAAAAGCTAGTTGGATGATGACTACTAGGCAAAGTCTTCTTCTTAATCGGAGAAGCTTCAATGCTAGCTTCAATCACAAATGTCTGCATACAAAGGTACACTTCTGCGTAATCCTTCTGGGATAACTGGGGATGCTTTGCTATATATCTGTATATTACTGCATTAAGCCAAAACTTCTGATCCTTTTTAAGAATGTTGCGCGTACGCAGGAGTGCAAGATGTGTATACATATATTTTATATGGAGAAGTAGTGCAGAAAGTTGATACGGTCGATTTTTGACTAGTGAGCAACCACTAGTAAAAATAAATTACAAAAAAAAGAAAAAAAAAACATTTATTTAGAACAGACTCAGGCACACAATGACAATACCTATCAAACATCAAAAACAAAAAAAAAGAAATAATGGCAGAAGTTTGGAGCTCGTGGCTAAATAAAAACAGCTGCCTGGGTTGATGGAAGGTTAAGCTACCCTTGCCGAGGTCAGTCTGTGGACGGGTGACCGTTCGTAACATATCGAGACTCCTCCGTGCCTCGGAAAACACACTAAGCCATTGGACTAAGACTAAGCAACTGGACCTGATATGTATATATTTCTAGGTATAAAGTACCATATCACACCACCAACCACTTAGCAGATCTCAGTGAACGGTATCATTACATCGCGAACTCTGCGATCGGTCACCTTGACTTTTCCCGATCGGTATAAAATAATTTGACATAATACAACGTCAGTCATTAGGCCGCCATTACTGATGCGCTGTGCTACTAATGCTAACTTTAATTTACGTACTTACATTTATGTTTTTAAATTTTATTATTTTTTGAGGTTATAGGACATTGCTCTCAGAACCGATGGCCGTTGGGGCGAAAGGGTTCTTGTGTGGCCGCCTGATACTAGGTAGGCCCCTAGAAAAGGTGGACTGACGATCTGGTGAAGATCACAGTAAGCCGAAAGTCGAGGGCAGCTCTGGAACAATCGTTGTGGAAATCTTTGTGGGAAGCCTTTGTTCAGCTGTTGTCGTCTTCAACTTCCATCATTACGAGAGCTATTTACATTTTGCCTCATAATATGCATGTCCTCTGGGACAAACAAACATTTTTTCTTACTTTCTTTCTATCCTGATATTATGTTGACGACCGATGTGGCGCGCCGGGCGACGGTGAACCTGCGACGCAGGTTGCGAGTTCGATTCCCACCCTGGGACAAATGTTTTTACGATCTACAAAGATTCGTTCCGGGTGTTCTGGGTATTTGCTATGTATAATAAAAAATATCTATCTATGTATTATATTGTATAAAGTATATGAGTCATCTAGTACTCATAACACAAGCTCTGCTTAGCTTGGGGCTAGATGATGCTGTGTGGATTGTCCATCATTATTTATCTATGACTCCGGTCCTTAAAAACGACGTCATCGAAAAACGTGAAAAGATTTATAAAGGATCATCTGACGAAATATCAAAAACACAGACATCAACATAAGTTTAAAAAGCAATAAAACTCCGCAGAGTTTATTGCCCCGAGCATAAGGTAGCACAAATCGTACCATGAACTACCGTTTAGCGGAGTGACACGCATTCAGCGTGGTAACTGGCTATTAACAATTATTATATGCCCACACGGCGAAATTGCCGTGAAGAGATTAACTTGCTTCTACACACATTATCCTTTACACCAAGCAGCGTGACAGACGGCTGTGTACCTACCACGAAGTAAATGTACCAGCCGGTCGATTCTGTAATAATTTCCCCGTGAAAACTTGGGTGAAATGAGCAGTGAAGTGAGCTGTCAGTACTCAGCTTAAGTAATTTAAGACACCTATGGCAACTTGGAGCTTTTATTTCAAACTTGACTTAGGTTTAGACTTAATTTAACTACTGCATGTTATAAAATTAAGTCTAGATAAATAATATAATACTGGGCAATCCACACAGCATCATCTAGCCCCAAGTTAAGCAGAGCTTGTGTTATGGGTGCTATATGACTGATATACTTAATATAATGCATTACATAGATATTTTTATTATACATAGGAAATACCCAGAACACCCGGAACAAATATTTGTAGATCGTACAAACATTTGTCCCAAGGCGGGAATCGAACCCGCAACCTCTTGCGTCGCAGGCGGACATTCGCCCGCCGCGCCACATCGGTCGTCGAAATAAATGTTTTAATATTTTTTTTCGCTATACGTAGAACTTAGTTGCCATCACTTTTTATTTGAAAACAGAACGAACGAACGAATTTGGAAAAATAATCGAGACTTAATTAAACCGAGATTTGTTTAATTTCTCTGCAAGTCGCCCCGAAATAATAACTTTAAAATAATTTTAAAATCTATAGCTTTAGCAAAGAAAAGTTGTATTACGAGTGTAGTGAATCTTGGATCCCGATTATGTGATACTTGGATTATGATTGTGATAATGTCATTCCTTGTCTATCCTTAGCATTTGGTGGGTGACAATGACAATGACAATGAGTTTCGAGCGAGTGGGTAGGAAACCCACTCGCTCGAAACAGGCTCCTATTGCCCTTTTTCCAGCTTTATAATGTATATTTCACACTTAATTAAAATTAAAAACAGAAATCTGCTATTGAACTCAATAAACCCAATTACACACCGCTATATTTTACAAAATAGAGATTGCCATTAGTGTATCGTACATTTTGGCGTTTTATGACGTCATAAATTGTTCTATCAATTCTTGCCTGCCAGTCTGTCTCTGATTACGTGTGATTAACACATAAAAAGGCTGGTGTAAGTTTTTGGAAACTATTCACAAAAGGATCGACTCTTCGTTCCTTAGAGAAATTTTTGTTTGACGAAGTTGTGCGTCCATACAATAATCTATTCTTACAAGTACTGCATACAGTATAAAGACATGTAACAATGAAGAAAAACGTTATGCCCAAACTAGAAGCTTCTATAGCAGTAAAATGGCTACAGTTTATGAGTAGTGTCGATTTGTTAAGACTTCTAGATTTCATTTTAGAGACTAAGGCATACCTGGGCGCACCCTTTTTCATAAGCAAGATAATATTTTATTACCGTTGCTTCTAACAATGACTTTATTAAGATATTAACACCTATGCAAGCGTGAAATCGCGAATATCTTTCTAAAACGACGATAAAGTTTTACTATTGCATTGAAAAGTTAATGACACCTGTCATTTTGGACATACAAGTGTCACACTGTAGTATGGCGTGATGTTAGCTATAAAAGGGTAAAATAATAATTGCTCACACTTTTACAATGATGGTCCATGTCAGATTTGAATCAATTTGTCACCGTAGGGCGATAGTTTCAAATTTGTGAAAGTTTCTTTTTTTTTGTGAATTATTCATTATTAAACACTTTTTTGACTAACTGTACTTCACTGTCAATTGTATTCTTTTGATTGGTGATAATTTTCGGGCGAGACGAATTTTTGAATCAGTCCTTAAAAATCATCATTCGGACTCTATGGTTCACACGATGTGAATGACCTCTGAACGCCAGAGAGAGCAAAAATCTAAATGTTGTCAGATCTAACCAGCGTCTACATTTCTCATATCATATCGATTCTAAAAATGGATAGCTAATTAAATGCATGATTCTTGAATATACTTTCATTAAGTGCTAGATGATAGCGCTTTACAAATAATACGTCGGGATCAGGTCGAACTAGGGCTGCCCTGTTTGTGTCTACACACATTTATTATAATAATGTTAACTAATGAGAAATTTTGTGTGTTCGTATGAATGGATTTTTATGGATTTTGATGTTCGTCGACCAACAGTAAAATCATAATTTCATTTTTTTTTTATTGTAAAGTTAATATAAATAAATTTACGTCTCTGATCTCTCTCTCTCTCATTAAAATTAGACTAGGTATAAATCATGACTCTTCACAATTTCAATAAAAAAAACATTAAAAAAAACGTGGAAATTAGGAAAAACCTCTCTACATAATAATCATGTACCTGCTCATTCATTCCTTCCACACTATTGAAAATAATTTTAACATAGCATGATGTTATGTGCGCGAAATATGGACTGTACTATTAGAGGTACAAGCTCTATTTCGCACGACTCGGGAATGAAAACCAGGACCTCATGCTCAGCAGTAGCGCTCGCGACCACAATACCAACGATGCAGTTATATTTTTATAACTGCATGTTAATAAAATAATAATAAAATTGTAGTGAAAATGATAATTGCCCATTAAATAGCTATTTGTGAATATTACTCTCTTAATGTCATTAGTTTTTTAGTCTGTAAGCCTCCTGTAAAATAAAATAAATAAATAATAAACAAAATGAATTTAAGTAAGCTCAACGCACGAGTGCCAACCCTACATCAAAAGAAAAGTAAAAAATAGCCCATAAAGCACACGTTAACACCGATCATTCGAATGATTAATATATTTAGAGTTCACAGTGAAAAGTGCTCATTACCGCTCGAGCTCAGTGCTAAAGTTCAAATACTCACGCCTTTTACTTTCGTCAGGTAAGCAGGTTGCTGGTGGTTTGCATGATGATATCTTTATTTGATGGAATGACTATTGATGATTTGCCTAAATTGTGTTAGGATTGAGAGGTATGAGTCATCTTCTGTAATACCTGTCAGTTAATGTCCTACCTCACAGCAAAAGGCTCTTCTCATACGGAGAAGGCAAGAGCATTAATCACTACGCTTTTTTAAGGTTTTTAGGCGATGTCAGACTTATATTAATTAATAAATATATTAATTGTCTGCTTCGTATGTCCAGTGGTTGTAAACGCAACTGCTAAGCATGAGGTTCTAGGTTAGATTCCCGGGTTGAGCAATGGATTTTTCATTACGAATTTCTCAGTAGCAGCCTGGAGTCAGGATGTGGGCCTGGTTGATGGCAATAAGCTCAACCCCTATTACGTGGGACTAAAAAAAGTTATTGGTGAAATTTGGGTGTACTGTAGTTACAGCACAACCCTACCTCTCGGGGAATTGAGGCGTGATGTTATTTATTAGGTGTACATATAGAGACACATCTTCTGTAATACCAGCCTGTTACTGCCACACCTCAAAGCAAATGCCTCTTCTCATACGGAGAAGGCGTGAGCATTAATTACTATTCTTTTTAAAGGCGGGTTGGCTATTTAAGACTTATATTAATTTATAAGTCCAGGTTTCCTCACAATGTTTTCCTTCACCGATATCAGGAATCTCTAAGATAACTTAAAAAGAACATACAAAATGAAACAGTCATATTGGTATCTATTTGCCCGGATTTGAACCCACAAGCCGTGCAATAGAAGCCGGCCTGGCTTCTATTGGGCCACCACGACATTAATTAGGTTTAAGTTATTAGGAATAGTCCGATCTGAATACGTCCCTTTTAAGAGTATACAACTATAAGACTTAACACATACATACATAACTGGCAAAATTTGGGTGTGCTATAAGTGCACCTCTACCTATCGCTTTGGAAAATACTGGCGTGATGTTATGTTAAGTCATAACATTACGCCTGCATTCCATTGAAGGTTTAGGCAGAGTTGTACCTAAAGCACACCCACATTTTTTTTTTGTTTTTTATTAATTAACTATTCTATTATATATGTAACGATTTTAATTACTAGTGATCTTTCTAACAAATAATAACTGGGAAATTATATAGTATTTTATGTAGGTAATTTAAATAATTATCGTATGACTTCAAAATGATGTTATTTTTAGGGATCCTGCCGTTTTGCCGAAAAGATTTTGCCAAATTTTCATTACCCAAACAAATTTTCGCATAATTTCATTTGCCAAATTATTACTTACCAAAAAATCTCTTTACAAATAATTGTAACGAAAACCTATGTTTGGCAAGTGAACGTTTGAACAATAACTTGGTCACAAACTAATACTTTTTTTTGTTAAATTTGATGTCATTTGCGTATTTCTTTGTAAGCTTATGTGCTTGAATTTGTCTGAAACAAGTCAAATTTATGGTTACTAGACATTAGGTTATTTATGGAACTAGTTACAGTAGGTTATAAATCTTTTTGTGTGATAATTTGGCAATTTCTTTTCGGTAAAACAAGGGAGACCCTATTTTTTATTAATGTTGAGCCTGACACACGTTACATTTTTTATACAAAACATAAACATCTTAACCCGTTAACGGATTATAATAATCATATTTCATGATTAAAACAGCAATTAAAATTATAAATAATTATGAAATAATCAGTAATATTCAACACTAAAACTTTATTATGTATAACTCTAGCTCACACATTTACCTATTATATTAAATTCTCTAATTACGTATTAAATTGATAATGGGAGCAATTTCTATGCAAATGATCTCAGAAACCAGATCAGTAATGGTCACTATAACTTGTATTATTTTGAACGGTGACATTTATTCCGAGGGTCATGCGCACATAAAATGTTCTAAATAGTGCAGTTTAGATAAAGTCTGCATTAGTATATGGCTAGTCTATGGTCGCCCACGTGGTGGTAGGGTTGTAGTGAGAGCAGGGAGCGATTTACGAATCGACAATGAACCATATAGGTGCCTATGCAATAAGTTTTTAAATAAAGCATCGTGTGGCAATTATTTTTTAACCGACGAAAAAAGACGAGGAGGTCCTTAATTCGACACGTATATTTTTTCAACTTTTTTTTGTAAAGTATTACAACGAAGTTTTTACTGTGTAGCCTGATATTTCGAGAGATCGTTTTTGCTGGTTAGGATTTACCTCAAAGTTGGTCCCATTGAAATTTTGAACAAGAAATCCACTACAATTTAATTTTAGTTTAAGTTTAATTATTAATATATGAAGAAATAAAATAAATAATCATAGGGCATCAAAAAATTCATCCGCATCGTTGTCAACGGGAAAAGTGCCCAGAAGGCTGGCAGCATTGCCACGTTGAATGGCAATGCTGATTCTTTGGCCAAAAAAAAGGCCTGCCCTCTGGTCACGTGAAGAGTCGACCAAACGTTTCGCGATTTCTCGAAAAACTAAATGGGCACACGGACCCCAAGGCCCTAGTGTTTCAACCCCAAACGGCTCAAACATATAACTTCCAGTTAGGTTGTTGTATTTTCGCCGTTCGAGGTTTTCTGCACCTGCAGCAGCCGCACCTGCACAATCCACCGTACTAGGAAGATGGGATGGCGCAAGGGTGTCGACACATGTTGCATCCCACACCAAAGGCCTACCTATCTTCCAAGGTATTATGGTCATTCCATCTGGTCTCTTACCATCGTCGCGTCGCGTGACAAGCCACTGGGTTCTAAAATAGCTGGTACCCCGGCGGTGGCAAGAGCACGACGGATGATGTCATTAATAATAAGTTTAATAGAATAAAACTTTAACTGGTTAACCTTACTGGTTCTAGTGATACCAGGTTAGCACTAAAAGTGTTTTGATATAAATTATAAGATTTTGTTCCTTTTAAAATTATCATATCCTAATTTTCGAATGCTCACAGGAGCTACAACTATTTGTGGACTTTTGGTATTATTAGGTAAACGGATCTACTTCTGGTATACGGAATTACTTATAAGGATCGACTAAAAACTAGTTCTTATTTCCATTTATCATTTAACAGCGACATTCTCACTAAATATGTCGCTATCAGTGGCAACACAACTAAAAATTAATAAATCTTCATTAAGATCAAGAAAATCAATATAAACTGTATTGATCTAGGAAACTGGCTCAATGAACTTTAAAAGCCCATTTAAGAGCTGTTAGCTAAAGATTAAAAAATGTGTCATCCAACCATTTGAGAATCAACATATTCAATGATCCATTTAAAGTCACGATTATATAAAAAAGTAACAATAATGGATTTAAAAACTGGTCGACTATTGCCTCTGGTAAGTTAAATGTAAGGTTTACCAACAAAAACATGAAGTAAGAGCAAGATAATTAAATAAGTGTTCCACCCATTTTTATTGGAATATGCATCACGCAGTTTGTTGTCCAAGGCTATCTACTGCTTAAAAAACTTTCCTGTGGGGACCTAATTAGAAATTAAGGCCTCCAGCCAGGGCGTAAACACCTTAAAGGCTAAGCGAACACTCGCTAATGGCACCCCTTTTCGGGGTACGAGACTCGGCTTAGGACGTCGCTGGGAGAGACAGCAAGGGACTGGCTCAATCTAATAGATATAGGTATTATTTAGGGACTAATTTAAACAACTACTGGCTCAACTACGCGGGCTGGCTCGATCAAAAGCCGACCCTTGAGGAAGACATACCTCCTCAGCGGCGAGGACGGAATGAGCGAGAAACACGCATTTTTTGAAATCTCAATTATGTGAGGGGGTTGCCTCAAATCTCACAACATCTCACCAGAGGAGGAGAGGGTGTCGGAAAATCGCCAAAAATGCCACAAGTATCTAATTAATAGACGCCCCTTACTATCATCCTCTTGCTCTTACCATAACTTATTTGGAACCTGTGTAAGACGTCTGTTTCTTTGATATGTACAGCTATAGCAGCCGTATTCTCAGAGCTCACTTCCGTCCTAGACACGTAATAATCATTAATAATAAGTATATCAGTCATCTAGTACCCATAACACAAGCTCTGCTTAGCTTGGGGCTAGATGATGCTGTGTGGATTGTCCAGCAATATTTATTTATTTATCTTAATAGTTATCCTGGCCTTCTTTGCCTCGTCGAACTCGTGGTTGCAAGCGTTTCTGCTGCGCATGCAGTCCTGGCTTTGATTTCCTGGTCGGGCAAATGGGTTGTTATATTATTGTGTTTTTCTTATATGCAACTAATACAATCCCGACAGAAGAGGCAAGATTTTTAGTCTGCTACTCAGAGTCTGAGTTTATGCCTGGTTAGTGACAAAAGGCTCGCCCCTTATCACGTAAGACTTAAACGTAACTTGGGAATGTCTAAAAAATATAGGACACCTTCAAGTTCTATAGATACACCTTTGCATACCCTCAAACAATAAACGCATGATGATATTTTATGTTGCTTATTGCGGAACCTTTTCCACAATTCCTTAATTAACATATCAGACCTTTAGTCTGAAATAATAACTTCCAAAAGCAGATCTTAAATAAGCCGTAAATAACTACTTATTATTATTCTCTGATGAACTCGACCGATTTTTTCCCCCCATAATTCACCAGTTTTTTGCCTAACCTCAGTACCTACTTAGTGCTATAAAAACCTAATCAACTTCACAATTGATGTATAAGATGTGTACATAATGATTTTGTAAACTTTATTATTAGTTAAATGATTTTGATCATGAGGAAAATCACTGGGTGATCCGTAATATTAGTGTTTTTTTGTCGTGTACAGTCACGAGAATAAATACTTCACACTCTCGCATAATTTATGAGCTAATTTCTCGTAAAATGACAGTGAAAACTTCAGGTTCACAACTAGTTCTTAATAATCATCATCCTCCTGTCCTTATCCCAATTTATATGGGGTCGGCGCAGCATGTGTTTTCTTTCGAGACATCTCTATTTTCCGTCTTCGCCTCCTTGCTAGCCATACTCGTATCATCCTTCACACAATCTATCATCGTTTCTTTGGTCTTCCTTTGTTATTGTAATCCTCCACATTCAAGCTCAATAAACTTTTCTCGCAACATGCTCTTCATTTGTCCGCATCACATGTCATGCCATTTCCACATAACTTCTTGGACACCGGTGTGGGCCGGCGCCACTTTCAGACTTCCTACTCTACTTACATACTCATTTCTTATTCTATCCATTCGCGTAACACCACACCTCCTTCTTACCACTCCTACATGTTCATTATTTCATATAGGTATATCGGTTTCAAAAATGATCGTGGCTAAATAGAAACAGCCGCACGGGTTGATCGAAGGTTAAGCTGCACTTGCCGAGGTCAGTCTGTGGGTGGGTGACCGTTCATAACATATCGAGACTCCTTCGAGCCTTGGAAAGTACGTAAACCCGTTGGTCCCAGCTGTCATTCAGTGATCTTTGACAGTCGTTACGGGTAGTTAGAAACCCGAAAGTCTGACAACCAGTTTTACCTAGGGGTCTCGTGTTGCCCAGTAACTGGGTTGTGGAGATCAGATAGGCAGTCGCTCTATGTAAAATATTGGTATTCAGCTGCATCCGGTTAGACAGGAAGCCGACTCCAACACAGTTGGGAAAAGGATAGATGATGATGATGGTTTCAAAAATATTTTGTTCGTGAGACTAAAATTTCGATGAATCCTTTAGGATTTATAAAACTTTTGAATCTTACGTATTTATGCTCTCATCTGTACCTATTAAGGTGATCTTCATATTTTAGACGGGATTTTGTGCTATACCTGTACCGACAGTTATACAAAAACTACATAATAAGAACATTGCATACAATACAATATACCTACAGGGTGTGAAAAGACTCATCAAAAAACCTGTCATCTACGCTTTCTGTACATTAAATGAAGTAACATTGTACGAACATAATTACTTTCATACGAGCTTACATTTTTAAGCTGCGGTAAATCGATGTTTACAACAGCGCACAGTTCAATGCTTTTAAAATAATAATAAAAATAAATAATACTCGCCAATACACTCAGTATCATCTAGCCCCAATCTAAGCAGAGCTTTTGTTATGGGTACTAGATGACTGATATACTTAATACAATATAGTACATAGATAGTTATTTTTTACTATATATGTATAATAAAAAATAACTATCTATGTAGTATGCAAATACCCTGAACACCTGGAACAAATTTTAGTAGATAGTACAAACATTTGTCCCAAGGCGGAAATCGAAGCCGCAACCTCCTGCGTCGCAGGCGGATCTTCGCCCACTGCGCCACATCGGTGGTCAAAACTTTGTCTGGCAAATATCCTTCAATGTCTCCGTGATCAGGTGACGCCCAATAAAAATAAATCCCAATGAAGAGAATATCAAGTAACGTTTGGCTTCGATAAGCATGTTTTTACACCCGAACTAACAAACCTAATATCTTTTAAAAATCCATCATGCCATTGAGTCCCAAAAACAAATCTCCGAGATACAAACAGACATAAACTTACGCCATTTTTCCATGGGGGTAGGCAGAAGCTACAGACGGTCATCTGCTTTGATCCTCAAATACTGCTCTTTTGTTTTGTTTTTTGTACCTAGTCATACACGCATGCTGGTTGCGAGTACTACGCGACTGACTTTTCTAAAGAACATAACTAAAGCCAGTGAGTGTCCTTCTAGCGTGTTTTTTCCCAGCTTGATACATATTAGAAATAAAAGCTTCTTTTTACAAATCAAAACCGTAGACAGAACTCTCTCAGTACAACCAAGTTACAGGTGCAGCTTACAACCAATCACTTACAAGTGGTACCTGCGAAACGTCAAATGGGCACACTCTACATTTGACGTCAGCAATGTACACGGGATTTTTGTTACAACTTAGTAAACCTGCACGCATTACGCTAAGCAACTACTTCGTGATAGAAACTGTCAATGTCTGTCTCTGAATATACATGACCTTCAGGGTAATTTAATTTACTATTCCGGAATTTCACTTCTTGAGAAAAAATACTTGCAAAATTATGCGGACGATGGCCTAGCGTTAATTGGGTAGTCACCTGATTTGTGCATTTGTCGTCACTGGCAAATAAATTATTCAATATTATTTACTTACCCTCAAAATACACATAACTAAGGGTTTTTTAGTTTTACCGTGCACCAATAAAGTTAAATAATTCAATAACGGAGCAATTACTTTTAAAACATATATAGAGACTTTCTGAGTTAAGAGCTTCTTTTCGATGCAATCAATTTCACTGAAGTCCAATTTACCGTATCTTTATCGTTTCTTACCAAATTAACTTCAAATTTTGACTGTTACAGTAAAGTCAGATCTTAGGCGTCTGGGATACCGGTTAAGGGAAACAGCGTGAGGAAACCTGGACTTATAATTAATATACGAGTTTTAAATGCTGCCAGTCTTTTGGGCACGTTTCCAGATGACAGCGTTGAGGAGGAGTAGTTTGTCGCCTAAATGGTTGGCTTTTTATTTTGTTTTGTTATTGTATTAATATGTATATAGTTAGTTGTATACGAGTTACTCTGAAGTCGCCAATCTACCTTAAGCTAGCGTGTTATTTAATACTTTTCTCATCTCTGCATGAGAATATGCCATGCATTGGCATTCAGTAACATGCTGGTATTATATCATTGCGAATTTAGCGCCAAATTTCAAAATTGTCTGTCCTGAACTGGATTGCTCTAGAGTTGATTTTGTAACACACAGTACAATAATCCGGCCCAATACCATAATAGTCATCAATACAATACCAAAAAGAATACCCTGCCACACCAACCTCCTCATCCTAATCTACTCTATTTAAAGTTTGTCATTCACTATGACCGATGGTACACATGTAAGAGCTATTGTTTCATCCATTCGTCGTCAACCCGATCTACTTACCCGACACACGTTGGGTCCGATGATAAAACCGTAATACGGACCACCCAAAGGCAATGCGTATATCGGTTGTTAGGACTTCACTGAGAGGTTAATATGGATAAACGCTACTGGTTATAATATTAAGCTAGCAAAAAAATTGAGACTATGCCTTTAAACAAATTGTTTAGCACCAAATGACGGTCAGTTTTATAATGGAGGAGCCTTCATTATTATTCTTACGAAGTAAAATATCAAGCTGGTATACCCAGATGGGTACGGTGGAGGTGTCCCTATAGTACTCGCAGATATACCCACATGTCGCAAGTTATTTTAAAGTCCCATGTAAAAGGGGCGAGCTTATTGTCCAGGTACAAATCTAGACTCCAGCTTGGGCAGCTACTGAGAAATTCCAGGTGGAAGAACCCAATAACAATAGCAATAGCGCTTGCAACTGTAACTCTCAGTTGTACGAGGAGTCATTTCGAAGCTATTTTTTTGAAGCTATGCTCGATTAGATTTTCTGAGAGTCAAATACGCATAAGTATACGGACTATTAAAAGATTATCAGTTCATTTCTATCAATTTACATGTCCAGCCATTTTAATTATTTATTAATAAACCCTATATGTCTATTGCATGAGGTTGTGGATTAAAAACTGGGTAAGTACCAATGTGACTTTTTCAATTCAAATGTATTTTCTTAGTTTATATTGGACATCACTGACATCGGTGAAGGAAAACTTCGTGAGGAAACCTGGACTAATTAATATAAGTCTGAAATTGGCAACCCGTCTTGAGCTCATGCCTTCTCTGTGCGAGAAGAGGCCTTTGCCCTGCAGTGGGATAGTAATAGGCTGGTATTGTTATTATTTTATTATGTATTATTATTATGTCCTATCCACATTACTCTCACAAGTTCCCATGTAATCATTGTAATTGGATTAAACGATTATTTTTCTGTCATTGTTTCCTGTCGGCCATTGTTCTCGTTCTTACATCTGTCTGCCCATAGCTACGGAACTCGTGTGCTAATAAGCTAATGTAGATCAATTATTCAAGTAGATAGTGAGCCTGTAAATAAATGTAAGCCGTAATGGACAGATTATGCTTGAACTGTATTTGGCTGAGAGGAAAAAACTGTGGTCGTGTCGTGATATATGGGAAGGTAATGCTGTCAAGAGTTTGTCAGATGTGGATTAATTCTTGGATGAAATGCCGATGAGGATAATGCTACCTTTTCTGTTGGTTTTAGGCTTGGCTTTTGTATAACTTTCGAGTGATTTTTTATATCCTACATATTATTTATACACACCTTAGGGTTACAAGAGTAGAGGAAGACCAAAGAAACGATAGATGGATTGTGTGAAAGATGATATGGTTAGAAAAGAGGTGACTATATACATAACAGGAAATGGAGATGTATGGAAGAAGATGGCATGTTGCGACGACCCCAAATAAATTTACTTATATATCGCCTGTATAAGCTATACTTATTATAGGTACGCCCAAATTTCGCCAGTTATGTCTCATTTTCAGTCTCAGTGTACATATATGACGAACTGGGCACGAATCCAGACTAACCAGAATGATAAGAAATTCCTTATGGAAAAGCCCAATAAAATTTTGCTCGAGCCTGGAGTCAAACTCAGGATATCATACTCAGCAGTAGCGTTTCTTACCACGAGACCAAAGAGGCAGTTCTACATATGTAAGGCATTTTAGGTTTTATTGCTTGACTATGAGTGTCTCGTAATAATTGGTGTCTGACTTTGCAGTTTCTAGTTGCTGGTTCTTCCAGGATTTTTATGTATGATACAGAAATTTGGCGGTAACATTTAGCCCCATAAATTTAGAATAGAATAGAATACTCTTTATTGTCATCATCTGCCTAGCCTTTTTCCCAACTACGTTGGGGTCAGCTTCCAGTCTAGCCGGATACAGCTGAAAACCAATGTTTTACATGGAGCGACTGCCTATCTGACCTCCACAACCCAGTTACTGGGCTACACGATAGCCCTTGGTAAGACTGATAGAAAAGAAACTCGAAAGTCTGACAGACTTTCGAGTTTCTGACCAACCGGGACCAACGGCTTAACGTGCTTTCCGAGTTTTTATTTAGCCACGACCTCCTAATAAACACTGAATACTCTTTATTGTACACAATTACAGCTTTTATTTTCCTTTATAAGCTACATATGATATTACAACACCCATACCATACCACACACCCACCTATAGGGTGTAAGGTTGCTCAGCATGACCTACAGCATATCTTAAACTTATATCTCACTTCATCGTTATTAAAATCATGTTCCTCACGAACATCCATTACACTGATAACTGAACCTCATAAATTCATCTACTTACAACCTAATCATGACCAACGTTGGCCAATCAGAACTAACTTGCACCTACCGTCCAATTTTTACCCAATATACAATTTGTGCGCATTATAAAAACAGGGTTGGCCCACTGGGTATAAATTTTGCCAAATTGGAGCCGGGATCACGTCATAAATTTGGAAATTAAAGTTTTCGGGCGTCCACGGTGATTGTATGAATTAAGAGCTTTCTTCATGGTTAAGTTGGCACTTTGTACTCTTATTATTATGGAGATCTGTAATTTTGGTGCCGCTAAGTTTGGTTACCTTGCTTGACCTGGTTGAGTTAAGGACTCTCTTTTTAGGGTTACTTCGTGTCATGTCAAAAACGATCGTTATTTCTGGTCTGTCCAATCGGATGTCACACGGGTATTTTACTTGGAGATTATTGCCACTGTATAAATTAAAGTTGGAAAAAAGTACACTGCTAAACAATAAATAATGCTGGACAATCCACACAGCCCATCATCTAGCCCCAAGCTAAGCAGAGCTTGTGTTATGGGTACTAGATGACTGATATACTTAATACAATACATTACATAGATAAATATTTTTATTATACATAGCAAACACCCAGAACACCTGGAACAATGTAGTAACACTAATGTACACACTGGTACCCTGTGTTCACGAAATAAATAAATTTGAATTTGAACAAATCTTTGTAGGTCGTACAAACATTTGTCCCAAGGCGGGAATCGAACCCGCAATCTCCTGCGTCGCAAGCGGACCTTCGCCCGCTGCGCCACATCGGTCGTCAAACAATGATGCCGTAAAGATATGATCAAAATTGGAATTAAATGAAATTAATCGAAATTATACTCAAATGAAATGAAATGATGAAATCATATTTATTTCATAAATTAATTAAATAATTGACGGCATGGTCGGCCTAGTGGGTGAGCCATCGGCTGCTTCGCCGCGTGTTGTGGGTTCGATCCCCGCACGGAACAAATATTTGTATGACCGACAGGTAGTTGTTCCGGGTCTGGCTGTTTGTGTATGTGAGTTTAAATGTTTGTGAACGCACCCACGATACAGGAGAAATTCCTAGTGTGGGGCAACGTTTTATTAAAAAAAAAAAAAAAATTACACGTCATAAAATTGAGTGAATAATTTAGAACTATGTTGGGTGGGTGCTTCCCAAACTGACTACTCTGAGAAGAAAGACCGAAACAAACTCACCATGACCTGTGAGTTAGTTTCGGTGTTCGTGTCTTTTAAAAACCTTTCATTATCTGGGTTCGATCATAATACGCAGGAGGTTGCGGGCTCGATTCCCGCCTTGGGACAAATGTTTGTACGATCTACAAATGTTTGTTCCGGTTGTTCTGGGTATTTGCTTATGTATAATAAAAAATATATATCCATGTAGCGTATTGTATTAAGTATATCAGTCAGATGACTGATATACTTAATACAATACGCAGACCTTTTGTTATGGGTACTAGATAGTACCCATAACAAAAGGTCTGCTTAGCTTGGGGCTAGATGATGCTGTGTGGATTGTCCAGTAATATTTATTTATTATGTGAGGACCATGCAGAATAGTGTCTGAGATTTCCCTATTATTCATACCCTCAGCGCCACCGGACCACCTAAGCATGCATTTTTGATGTCTAAAATATTCGGACAAGCAACCAGGTGTAGAAAGTTAGTTAATATTGATTGTGACTGCGTAAATATTTTGATCATTAATAATATCTCTGCGTATATTTTTCTGTTCACAGCCACGACAGCTTCGATTACAACATAAAATAAAAATGACGATTGACCTTTATCATGTCATCTTATGCAAACACCACACACTATAAATATCACTTATCTTCAAGCAATACTCATTATCCAAAAGTGTACATAATAATTTATTAAACAATATCATCGGTAAAGTATTCTTATGGTAATTATTCGAGTCAAAAAGTCGTACTCTCTCTCGATATTATGATAATCGAATACCATCTTCATCATCGATTACGTAACCATCGGTATCATTAATATTTCATTGCGCGTGCAGATATCTCGATTCTTATCATTACGATTCGAATATTTGTAATCGATACTTTTTGTTTTACAAATATTGAATTGTATGAATTTCTCACAGTAACTGAGAGGCTTATTGACTACTTTTAATTAATATTTATTGTTGTAATTTTTGTTTTTTACATGAAACATAAATTATAATGAGTATGGCACGAAATGAATATTTTAAAACTCAATATCTGACGTCTGCTGTCACATTGATAAACTTAGCTTAACTCATTGATAATTTTATGTGATTTAAATGATATTTGGTCCTGCGAGACAAACTTCATGTCTTAAATGATAAGTCTAGAAGAGCTTTCAGAAACTACGTTTATAAATGATCCATCACTAGTTTATGAATTTCGAAGACGTAAAGTAAACTATGACTTGTGCGAAAACAAGGAAGAACATAAAACTGCATGGTTTTTGGAGTTATTTTGTATTTAAAAATCATAGCGTAGAACGTAATAATTCATCTCAAATCAAATACTAAGCTAATTTAAAACCCAATCAAAAATCAATTCAAATAATCAACAATAATTGACGCCGTTTCAATTTTACGAATCGATTTCTAAATCGATTTTAAGTAACACTTATAAAATCTGAATTTAAAACCCATATTTCGCTTCAGACTATCATTTATTACGATTAAAGAGAAACCCCGAAATAAGGCTACTAATAGAAATTAATATATCCATCAATATTTTAATAAAACAGTGAAATGTTTCGATAAAAAATCGGAATAAAAAATCCACTCTCTCTCTTTAGACAGACGAACGATTCGTATCCATCACTCGGTCAACTTTAGAATAAATAAATCACCGATGTTAAGCACAATAAATCAATCGATTCATAGCATCGATCCAATTCGATTCATCTCTCGATTGGAGCGAATCGGCGCGAAACAATCAGAACTCGTAAGTATAGATCGCTTATGAATAATTCGCGTATGAATATAATTGAATGATTTATGTCGGAACGTTTGTGCCTAGCTCTGTTTAAGTACCTACTTAGTAAATTGAGTATATGAATCTATGGACATTTAAATGGAGATAACGTTATATTCCATTTTCAAAAGAAGATTAGTAGGGCATTGAAAAAAAATACCAGCCTGTTACTGTCGTCTCTGTATTTGCAATATAAAGGTCTCTCCTCAAAGAGAAGGTCCCAGCATTAATCACCATGTTTTCTCAAGGTGGGTTGACGGTTTCAAACTTAGGTTTATTCATAATAGATACAGGTTTTTTCACAATGTCCGTCTTCACTGATGTCGAAAAATACATATTAAATTTGCTGATACATTTTCAATGCCCCCACAGAGTTCATGAACATAGTACCATAAAATAATAACGCATGCCTACTACTTGATTAAGATTGAGATTTTATATAACAATACTGTACAATGTACATAACAGCAAATAGATATAAGTATTGAAACAGAAAACTAATCGTTTATTCCCAACGCTTAGTGATCTCTCTTTACGTGAATATGAAAGGTTTATAAGACTGTCTTGAAACTAGATTCCTTTATCAGAAATGTCAAGTATAATCTAAATAACATTTAAACTTGGAAACTCTTAATATAACACTTACGATTATACATACAGTTTCCTGCAACACTTAGTCGTACTTCGACCGTGACCCACAGAGTAGCCAGTAGAGTCAGAAGCTTAATCACGACACAGCAAAGAGTGTTAATCGATTAACGAAAGTAGCTCCTAATAACAGCAATTGATGCCAGTTCCACATATTTACATGGATAAAGTGAAATCTGTCAACTCTATTCCATATTCAAAACCACATTTCCAATTCATGTTCTTTCAAATTGAACTCATATCAACTTTAAATTAAAAAAAAAGCATAAATACAACACACCTGTATTCCCGAAGCATTGGGCATAGGTGTACCTAAGTAAAACCAAATTTCACCAGTTATGTTTTAAAGTCCCATATGGTAGGGGGTGAGCTGAGTCATCAACCGGGCACATATCTAAACTCCGAACTGCTACTGAGAAATTCCTAACGATTAATCCCATTATTATTATTAATCCCACATTGCTTGACCCGAGAATCGAACCCAGGGCCTCATGCATGCTACCACTAGACCAACGAGTGCGGCAACTTTAAAGTTGTGTAAATTAAATTAATTTTGCAATGATAGTAATATTTAAGTGCGAACTAAACTTTATGTGTGGGTGTTGAAGTTATTTTTCAAAAAAAAACATTTCTTTGTTTACTACCTCGGAAGACAAATTGCAAACGAAGGATAGATGATCCATATACCTCACCTAACCCACCTCTTCACTCAAATACACAACTCAACACTCACTATTACTACACAGATTTAATAAAAAAGAATCAGTATTGTTAGTGCGTGCGTCCATTGTCTACTTGCGCCCACGCAGCTCCAGATAAATTATTAATAGTGAATTTGTAATGAATTGTAGATCAAGAGGAAAGAGACAGGACGGTTGGTGTTTTGAATTTGCGTGGAACAGTGAGTGATGGTAGAGTTACTTTGACTATAACACATTTTGCATTTTCTAAAGTTACATTTTCTGTGGGTACTTACGATTTTACACACGGATGCTCCAAGGATGAACCAGTGTGGAAAGTAGATAAAATATAAAAGTTAAGAAAATAGAATAATAAAATTTTCAAAGAATTAGTATTGACAACCTACGTGACAATGTTGCCAGTCTTTTGGGGACGTTTCCAGATGACAGCGATGCGGAGGAGTACTTTGACGCCTGAGTGTCTTGGTCGGCTTTTTATTTTATTTTGTTTTTGTAAAAAGTTGATTAAATCTATGTTAGAAAATCTTCTAGTCAATTTCACCAGTATTCCCGGAAAGGTTAGGCAGAAGAGTACCTATAGAACAGACGCCAGCACATCAAGCTACCTCAATCAGACAAATTCATTCGGTAGTTTTTCAAATTTATTACAAAACAATAAGGTTCAAGTTCAATTGAGCAAATTTGACGGTTTATAATAGCTTGATGTGCGGGAATCTGTACCATAACACTGCCAGTTATGTTTAAGTCCTTTGTAATAGGGGGCAAGTCTATTGCCATCTACTGGTTACAAATCCAGATTCAGGGTTGCTACTGAGGAATCTCTGATGGAATTGCCCAACACCTGGAATTCATGCTCAGCAGTCTTGTCCAGTAATGTCGTGGTGGCTCAGCAGTTAGGGCGTCGCTTCTCATGCACAAGATTGCGGACTAAACTCCATAAAAGTACCAATGTCATCATCATCAGCCTAGCCTTTTTGCCAACTATGTTGGGGTCGGCTTCCAGTCTAACTGGATACAGCTAACATTTCTCATGGAGTGACTTCCTATCTGACCTCCACAACCCAGTAACTGGGCAACACGGTACCGCTTGGTAAGACTGGTTGAACGACTTTCGGGCTTCTAACTAAAATTACAGACGGGACCAACGGTTTTACGTGCTTTCCGAAGCACGGAGGAGTCACGATATGTCCACAGACTGACGTCGGCAATCGTAGCTTAACCTTCGATCAAACCATGCGGCTCTTAAAGTGGCAAAGTGACTTTTTCAATTCATATGTACGGCCTAAGTTTATTTTAGGCATTCATGACATCGGTGAGAGAATAGATTGTGAGGAAATCAATGTAATTATAAAATCCCAAACTCATATTGAACAAGCGTGGGGATTAATATTCGTGCCGTCTCTGTGTGAGAAGAGGCCTTTGCCCTGCAGTGGGAATATAACAGGCTGGTATTATAAGTGTTTATTCAATATTTTCACCACAACTTTAGATCTCACTAATTTACAGTCATCATCATCTGCCTAGCCTCTTCCCAACCATGTTGGGGTTGGCTTCCAGTCTAACCAGATTCAGCTGACTACCAGTATTTAACATAGAGTAACTGCCTATCTGACCTCCAGAACCCAGTTAAGCCAAGATACTCGTACTCCTTGGATAAGACTAGTTGCCAGATTGTAGAGCTTCAGACTACCGATGTCAAAGGTCTACAAGACCGCAGCTAACAAACACACACCAACTAACTAACTCACAGTATTAATCACAATGACAGCGCTGTCTGCAGTAATTAGTCTTTGCGTTTGTCTAGCAAGCCCGGTTAGTCACCGCGCGACAATGACGGTGTTGGTTACAATATACCGACTGAGATATCGGCTCTATAAGGTATTTAGTTCGACACTGGTTAAATATAACCCTTTAGTATACAAACTAGTATGCTTATTTGTTTATCGTCAGTTACATAAACAATGGTTAGTTTCTGACTTTGTCCGAAATTTGTAATATTTTATATAACTTTTGGCATTTAAATGATTAATTTTGCAAAGTTAGTTGGTGTAGTTGTTTAATTTCATTCTCTTATCCGACTTGTTATAATCTACTGAAGTATTTATCTTCATCTAAACATAACATCACACCTGTATTCACTGAAGCATAAGGCAGCGGTTCAACTAAAATACACCCACATTTTCCCAGTTATGTTCAAGTCCCATGTCATAGGGACGAGTCGTATCTAGATTTCAGACTTGTACTGAAAAATCCAGATGGAAAAACACATTAACACTATGCTCGACCTGAGGATCGAACCCAGGACCTCATTCTCAGCAGTAGTACATAGCAAGGCAGTTCCTTCATGTCCTCATCTTTTATTATAATTGTTCAGTCTTACCAGATAACTTCATATTTTAAAAAAATATAATAATACTTGCTGTTTTGTTGGTCTAGTGGCCAGAAACGCTTCAGCTGAGCATAAGATCATAGATTCAATCCCCGGGTAAGGCAAATCTTTATCCGTCTGGATTTTTCTAGTAGCAGCTTGGAGTCTGGACATGTACCCATATGATAACATTGTGAAATCATATAATATAGTGAATAATGGAGTTAGTTTAATATTCTGAGCTCGTTCACATAAACACGCCACATCTTAAATTCAGCAACCAGCTTATACCACACCCAACATTGTTGACACCGTCATCTATAACAAACGACTGAGATTACTATCAATATCCCATAACTGAGCAATAAATAAAGATTTTTTCTATAAACCTTGCTTAGAAATACCATGTATTTATGGGTCTGATGCTAACAAATCATGGTATTGTTAGTTGTGTATGGGTATTGAAAGTCGACGATGTGTTTAGATTTATTTCTATCTTCATAACATAGGAGTGTGTATGGTTTAAACATTAGGGTTCTATAGTTCGATGGGGAATCGAAGCCATAAAATGGAGAGCGAGGTTTAAAACGTCGTTGGCTTTGTTTCTGCCAATATCGACATTTATCGGTTTCTCAATATAATTTTCGTTGCAAAAAGACTCAGGGAAGTATTCAGGTTCAGATAATCGAATGTCTATGAATAGAGGAAACTATCATCTCATTCCAAACCTTAATTGGGTGGAAGAACGAGACGGCGTGTGACCACCTGGTTTTTAGGTAGGTCCAATCGCAGATCAGCACTAGACGGCTGTTTACTGCTTAACCTAACGATCCTGTGATGACCTTACAATGAAGGCCCCCAGTCAGGGCTAAAACTTTATTGACAAGGATTGATAATAATAAATAGAAATAAGATAAAATAAAAAAATAAAAAATTGTTAGTAAAATTGTAATTGATTGTATAAAAGAGCTGCGCCTCCTGGCACTGGCATCTATATGCTTAAAAGGAAACGCCACCAACTGTATAATGTACAACGTTAAATAAGGAAATAAAGTATTTTTGATTTAGATTTGATTGATTTTTGAAGGAATAAGTACCTCTGTTTTTAACACCCCTTATATATAACTAGAGTCACATCACAACTAAACGGCTGTCTTCAGTATCAACAATGAGATAACAGCATTTCCAATACTGTCTAACTCTCTTTGTCGGCGAACTTCATAAATGTCAAAATATTTCGACCCTCGCCATTACGGGTTAACTAGGGTAGCAACCGTTTGTAGGGCATTGCGCCTAATTTTATTTATGTACCGTGATCTCTCGATTCTAAACCAAAAAAAATATTTATCGACTCTTCAAGCAAATTTCTTTTACCACTCCAAGAGTAGAAACCATTCCATTAACGACCATAGCTCTTTGTGATACGGTTGACACTTTGATTTCACAGAAGTACATGTAAGTTGGTTCAAGTTTGAGTGCGTCCATAAATTTCGCTTTGAGAACAGAATTGTAACAATCGCTCGATTTAAAAACTACTTATTGTGAGTTAGAGGGCGCGTCAAATGTATTGACAATTTGTTCAGCCCTTAAATAAAATTTAATATACTTTTACTAGAGCAAAAGCTACTAAGAAAAAACCGGGTGAACTCTCTTTAAAAGCCATAATTTTTTTTGACGATATTTATTACATTTAAAATGGTAACGCTGATTTAGATATAAAGCAGCTGGTTGAGGGTAGAAATCTGATGATTGACACCGATATAAGTCGTTATAAAGAAAACATTAATTAGATCGAGTAGGTTAGTTGGAAGACAAAGAAAATAAGGCAAAAAAAACACGTATTAATAAAAAAAACAATTGTATTGTATTGTTAGACGGGCCGATTTCCGCAACTCCACGACGTAGCGCGTATTTTGCGAGAAAATAAATAAATAAATGGGGATAATATGCGTCACACCCGCAAAAACAGTCACTGCTCAGCATAATGCAGTAGCTCATGTGCGAGATAGATCCACAGCGTTGGTTTTTGGTAGGATCGTCCCAGACCAGATTCGAATATCTGCTAATACTATTCAAAATATCATGACACAACAGGAGTTACTCAATGTTTTACCTACTAACTAGCATTGACTAAAGCTTATCATTACAATGGCATCTTCGCTACGGGCTCCAGCAGGACAGGAGGATTTCCAGGGTATATGTTTTCTTCTTGCCGTTCATACAGGAATAAGATTAAAGGTAATCTTAAAGACCAGAGAAGCAGGACGAGCGAAACATGATCAATAGTTTTCGCATCCCACCTTGGATTTAGGTTCAGAGAAGTATTTTTGCATTCTCTTATCTTCTGAGGAGTTCGACGCTAGATAAAAGCAGCCGCACGGGTCGATTGAAGATTAAGCTATGTTTGCCACGGTTAGTATGTGGATAGGTGACGATTCATTATATATTGAGAATCCTCCGTGGCTCAAAACGCAGGTTAAGCCGTTGGTTAGTAGTACCAGCCCATTATTGTCCCACTGCAGGGTAAAGGCCTCTTCTTATACAGAGAAGGCACGAGCATTAATCACCACGCTTGCTCAAGACGGGTTGGCGATTTCGGACTTATATTAATTATATAAGTCCAGGTTTCCTCACGATGTTTTTCCTTCACCGATGTCAGTGATATCCAAGATAAACTTGGAAAGTACATATGAATTGAAAAAGTCACATTGGTACTTGCCCAGGTTTGAACCCACAACCCGCAGCCGTTGGTTGCGGCAGACATTTGTAGATCTGTGGCAATCGTTACGGTAGTGGCCCGAAAATCAGACAACCAGTCTTTCCAAAGGGTATCGTGTTGCCCAGTTACTGGGTTGTGGAGACTACTAGGCGGTACTTAGCTGCATCCGGTTAGACTGGAAGCCGGCCCAAACATAGTTAGGAAAAGGCTAGGCTGATGATGATTCTCTTCTCTTTTATTATATTAGACTTTTGAATTCTTTTGAATGAATTCCCATATTTTGCATCAGTTTTTGCACTTGAGGGATGGCACTCACGATCTTCACCAATATTCACTAGTCACAAAGAAACAACAGAAGTCTGGTATTCCGTCCAAACTAATGAATATAATAGGAACTAATTCTTTACACCTCGATTTATATCTTAACTCAACACCACCACCGAATGACTTATATCAAACTCAACCGAAACGGTAATTTACACCACAATTCAGTTCGAATCTTAATAGCTGACGTGATTGGCACATATAAAACTAACAGTCAAACTGACAAGCGAGTGTTTAGCGCATTAGTCACCGGAACAGCGCAGATAATATTATGCTAATGAGGGTAGACCTGAGTAAATCATTCTGCGGCCAAGGTTGGCGCGAAGAGATGGGGTAATGTAGGGTTTCATTGTTTTTGTTTCGATTTTGAAAGTAGAATAGGGTTTAGGGTGATTAGAAGTGCAATTTTGCTTTTCGTTCTTGCTTCTCAAGCGTTGTTTTTGATAATGCAATATGGTGAAGAATACTGTCTTTGAGAATACAGTCACTGCTGAGTTTTTTAAATCAAAATTAAGCTTTTTTTGGTACTTACAAAAGCATTTGCAAGTGACCTCGATAGTTAAGCTATTAAATTAACACGTTATTTAATACTTCGAATTACATGTCTTCTATCATGGATATCTATTGGAAAACTTGTAAAAAATCGTTGTTGACAACGCCATCTATCGTAAAACTAGCGTACTTTTTAAGAATATTTCTAATTCTACTTTTACAGTTTGAAATGTATATATTCAAACTAAGTCCAACTTAAAATTATTATCCCCCAAGTTGCGTACATCACTATCGACTCCGGCGCAACGCCCACGCGTCATTTCGCGCCCGATATGCGCGCTCACTTACGCAACTGTTGACACCTAGATCAGTGCGCGAGCGCCGGGAAGCATACTATTGTCTTACAGCTGTTTGAATGACAACGTGTGAAACGGCGGGTTATAGAAGGCTTTTGATAACTAGTAGTATAATTACGCTCTTTAGTTAGGTAGGCAGACCGCTGTAGACTGATACTGAGCTTATTATTCTTTTGGGATGTATAGGTATACATCCCAAAAGAATACGCCACGTTGTATGGCAAAGCTCAGACTTTGCGTATTTAAAGTCACTAGGTATATCAATTATAGTATAATGTCAACGTGATACCCAATAATACATTGGTCGGGAATAATATGATTTACAAAACCTAAACGAATATATTTTTAGATTTACAAACATAAATATCATTTAATTTAATTTCAGACAAATCCATTAAACCTCATTTCATGAAACAAAAAGTGATAATGAAGTCGAATTGCGTCCATTTATTTCCTTTCACAAAATAAATAGGAACAGCAGTAACCAATAAGCATACGACGCCATTGATGACTGCATCAGCTAAAGATAATGTAGCGTTAGTAAAAACCAAGATGTTTCAGCTAACGAACTGTATTGTGCGATATGGATCCGCGGTAAAATCGAACGATGGAACAAGGTGTGGTACAAGCTTAAAGCGGATGGCGGGCTGCAGATAATTTTTATAATTTTGCTAAGTTCATGATGGTTTTAAATGTAGAAGCGATCATTGATACAGGTATTACTGGGATGGCTAAAGATAATGCATCAGGCAGATATTATGTAACATGTTTAATCATTACACTAAACATTTAATAATATTATTTACCTACCGTACTGTAGGTACGTGTGAGAAAGAAAGAAAATATTTTTATCGAGTGATATAGAAATTAAGGATGTGAGAAATAATTTAGAGAAGTACAAAAATTGTTTTATGTATCTTACCAGGGGGCTTCGACAAAATCCTTTTTCTGTAAGCGTTAACGCCAGTGGATAGATCATTCGTATAGAGTTGACATGAGCTTCAGAGATGTCACGCAACTTTCCACATTTGTAATGTCATTGCCGTACATTTTGACGTTAGCATCTGGCATTTTACGCTACAGATTTTTTTCTGCTGGACTAACTCACAACTGCTTATCAACAACTTGAAATCGCTCTGCTCATCAAGTCGCAAACTCTTTTAACAAGGACCGTCTCTGAACAAATCCGAGCAAAATCGAAGTGCAACGCAACAATAGGGCGTCCTCAATACAAAATTGACAATGGCTGGAGTGAGCAGCAACAAATTTATCACCTTCTGTTTCTTGCAAAACGCTGTCAAATACACTGTGACTAAATTGTTGAAAAACGATGTTGTGCTCAGATATTCAGTGTTGTTCGGTTTCATTGAAGAAGATAGGATTTTGTGGATAGTATAATAATATATCTTTGTGTTTAGTTTATATTCTTGTCTGAAGCAGAATGCATGGTAGGATAAAATGCTTTAAGAACATGGCTGTCTCTTTCTTTACTTAAATCTAGATTAGCTGTGTAAATAAATCATGTCAATACATATTTATAATTTTGGTTTTAATTCTCCTTTTTGAAAATCACCATAATCTTTATCCATACTCATATGTGAATACTACTTTGTCTGTCTAGCTGTGACGCTTTCATGACTAAAGTAACAAACCGAATGTGATGACATTCACGCGTACGAAGTCGCGGGCTAAAGTTAGTCGTAAAAAACTCATTCTAAGAATCAATTCAATCCACAATTATTGGCAACCACATTTAAAATCACGACGCCATTCCCTCTAAAAAAATGTTAGTCAAAACATTCTGTTAACACGTTTACGACCACAAAAACTATTGCGAATACAATCACCCTATATTACAAATAAAAATAGAAATCACGCGTAAATCAATGAAATGATAAAGATCAACCGTGCGGCTGCGGCGGCCGGTCGTTAGTACCCACACGTTGGTAAACAGATGCTCCGGTCACAATAGACGAATATTCGGTAGGCGGTGACGGGTGAACTGCGGCACAAATGTGGTAGCTGGAGCTGGGTTAGAAATGTGTGGATGAGACAATAAGATTATTAAAAATATTACACGTCTTTCGCAACCGGTGTGAGTGAACGTAAATCACCAGACACCAGAAACCACCAGAAGTATGAACGTAAATGAAGCAATAAGAGTGTGTAAGGATTGTAGCAGGTCGCGTTCTGTAGTTCTATAGGTCTGTAGTTTAGGCTAAAGTAGCCAGGAACTACAGTAAAGTAAGTAAGTAAGTAAAAGTCCCATATTATTATGAACTAACGAGTTTATATGTGACTTTTATAGAAAGCAGCAAAAAAGATTGTATTTTAGAATACTGAATCTTAAAAATAAGGTTTTAAAATCAACTAGCCAAGTTATTCACATTTTGTTTTTAGATACAACAGCTTGAAAGTGCCAAACTATTTTGGTTGATAGGCTTTTAAAATCAGCGGGTAACTTTATAAATATTTATCTTAAATAGACAATTCACAGGCTTCAAAAGCGTTTAATTTATTTTACGTATTTAATTAACAGAGATCTAATCAAAATGTAACTAGAAACTGCCCCGATGCTCTAATGGTGGCAAGCGCTACTGCTGAGCATGACGTCTTGGGTTCTATTCCCGGGTGAAAGTGATCACGGGTATTTCTCATGTTCATTCCATCTGGAATTTCTCAGTAGCAGCCAGAAGTCTGGCAATAGACTCGTCTTCTATAGCATAGAACTAAAGACACACCTCTGTTTAACCTTTTGTGGAAAACAGGCTTGAAACTGTGATTTTAGTGGATTGTTATCTGAAATTTGCAAGTAATTTAAACAACATTTTGCTTAACTTCAAACTTTGACTGCACACCACATCCACACTAACCCAACGTACTTAACTAATCGTAACAAATTATACTATATTATATGTGAACGGCAATAGTAATTTATCTTCACCGACCACAATGGTAACGACAATATTGTTCAAAATATTGACACGTTTTTGTTCAAAAATATTGTCAAGGGTCGAATCGACCCCCACTTAACATTGTATTGTCTGTTCAGATGCTTGTGGTGTAGTGTTAATGGGTATGAGGATGTTTTCTTGTTGCTAAGTCAGGAGTGTGTTATAAAGTTAGTTTAGAGCTCGTAGAACTTACTCGTAAATTGGATTAGATAAGAAGTATTTTATAGTCAACACATAGAGAAAATTTATCATATCTTTCCCCCTTAATATTGTCAAGGATTATCTTAGCAATATATATAGCCTTCGAAATAACTGTTTATGAATGGTTGTTCATTGCGCAGTATCTGAGCAATTGACGAAGTGTCGTCGGTTTGATTCCAGCACGAAACAAATATTTGTATGGCCTATAGATAGTTATTATTGTATATTGTTTGGCTGTTTGTGTATGTGACTTTGATTTTTTAACTCACGTTTTTCTTAAACAAAAAGAAATATTGTTCAGAGAATACAAAGCAGAAATTCTAGAAAAAAGTTAGCTTTCGAGCTGTTTTTTCTTACAATATAAAATTATGTAAGAAACACTCATAAGAGTCACCGAAGTCAGAAAACTATATCCCGCAATATTATTTTTGATAAGTGAAAAGATCCAATTTTTATTCAATAATCTAAACTTCAACATGATGTCAATTGACTCTCGATAGTTAATATTGTATTGTACATAGCACTCAGTATGATTTAGTACCCGCTACCTCTTATGACTCAAATCGCTTCACATTGCACATTTATAGTTCCACAATATTATGAAAGATCATGTCAAATGATTGTATATGTCCCTATTGGTTTAACACTATATCCTATAAACATTTCGAAACCCCCTCACAGGAATACAACCCCTGCTTACCTATAGATAAGGGATAAAACAGCTTGTCGATCAGCCCGGTATTGTCGGTTACTTGCATAGACATTGAACGTAAATTGTATTCGAATTTGGAATCATTCGTCAAGGTACTTGATTTCTTTGTTATTATTTTTTTCTTTAAAGCCAGTTGTATTGATTTGGTAGAAGTGTATTAATATCCTGCTGTTTTGAAAAATACTACTATTTGGTGTTTCTTCACGCTTATGTTTTCTGGGGCTAGTTAATGGAATGTCATGGTGGTGAATGGTGTACCACGTGGTGTGGTGGCAGCTGTCTCGTGGGACAGGTGGCGCTACCTATTTTGGTTTTGAAATAATAAATGACTAGGACAACTGATAGGTAGCTGTATTTTGACAACTTAAGAGTTGTTTAGTCAAGGCTATGAAATCAAGGTAGAAAAAAAATCTTGCTTTCATTTTTGCAGCTGACTTTACTATAACGCAAGCCGTATATGTACGTATTACGTAACACCTGCAATATCTTAAGGGTTAGACAGCGGTATAGATCCACATTTCGCCAGTTATGTTTAAGTCCCATGTAATAGAAGGTGAGCCCCTGATCTTCCGGGTCCAAATCCAGAAAACGGGAAAATTACAGATGGAAATCCCTTATATCACTATGTTTAACCCGGAAATTGAACGTAGGACCTGATGCTGATCACGAGTTCAAAGACGCAGTGCAAGCAATCAAAATCATCATCTACATGAGTTGACAATTATTACGAGGAATATGATGATGATGTCACATCATCAAAATCATCATCCTCCTATCCTTAGGTATGGCAATTGATTTGGGGTCGACGCAGCATGTCTTCTTCTTCCCTACATTTAAATTCCCCCTTCATCTCAATAGTCACCTCCTTTCTAGCCATATTTCATCTTTGACACGATCCTTCAATAGTTTTTTTTTTCTCTTCTTCTCAGAAGACTGCTATAAAATCGCCATCTACTAAAAATATGAATTCATTATTTCATTATTGCACAGAAGATTTCATTTTATTCGTTTCTAAAGCCTTACAGTTAAATCTGACATCGAATCAGAGCCACACCAATATCACAGCCCGCTACCCCGCAAAGCAATCGCCGCTTCAACAAAATATCACTAATACAAAAATGAATGACAGAATATCTCAGAAGTGACACAAAAAAATCGCACCACATTGAAAAAGGATGGGCCAAAAACGATAAAAATTTAACCGATGCGCAGTCTCGCATTAATCAAAATGTGGATCGCAAAAAAATGTTGTGTCGTGTGGGCGAACGTCGATGTAGCCGAAAACGGTTAATTGTGAATTTGTAATCTGTAGCGGGTTCCGCAGGGTTTTATTTACTTACATATTTTTTCATTATTAATATTGTTAATATAGATAAAGGCAACAGATCTAAGGTTTGATGAACATACCGCTATGTCCTGGCATAAGGTAGCCCTTATGCCAGGACATAGCGGTATGTTCATCGTAACCGTTTGCAAATCATATTTGTCCGCCAGGACAAATATGATTTGCAAGTCAGCTGAGCATTATATATATTATTATAATTATTATTATTTAAAACATAACGCCATTACAGTTTTCCGTTTCGCTAGTGTAGTTAATTAACAGTTCATGATATAATTTACAACATATTAATATTCATGCCATACAAGATTTATAATTGCAAACTCGTGCAAATTTAAGTAAACATGAGGAAAGGTCTATTTTGTCTGCAACCAAATTTAGTGTGCGCATGATTAGAGTTTGTGTAAGTGTTGCTAGGCATATTTTTTTGAAGAGATATAGTGACCTAATCCTGCCATTAGCCTAGCCTTTTCCCAACTTTATTAGGGTAGGCTTCCAGCCTAACCAGATACGGCTGAATATCAGTGCTTTACATAATACAACTGCCTATCCGACCTCCGCACCCAGTTACTGGGTAACACGATACTTGTACCGTACATTAGCACAGTTATTTTTGCTTAATACTGTTTTTCAGCGAAAGTAAAAAAATAGTGAAGCTGACATCAAAAAAATCTGTGATTTATAATCATATCACAAGCAAATGAAATAAAATTAATTATATCTATGATAGTTTTAGGATCATGAAACGCTCTATCATGCATGATAAATAGAGAGCTTTAAAAACACTATACCTGATATAAATTTTAACCCTCTCGTGCAGTGTTTTAACTCGTATTAAACTAAAACGATAAAAGTTACTGTAAGTTGGTGGATCCTGTTCTGTTTATTTGTGTTAGTCTACAATTAGTCGATTTTCAAGGTGTTTCGCGTACAAAAGTATCTATAGTTGTGGTAATTCTTTAAAATTTGACCGCTGTAAGAGCTAACGTTGAGAATCTTTTTTTTTGACAACAAATAATATGATTCCCTCATACGGAACCCTCAAAGAATTTTTTATTTTAGTTTTTTCATTTGCTACGTCCGTTGCCCGCATTTTTTTATCATAATACTTTGAATTGGGACAACAATAAAATATGGAGCAAAATATTAGTTTCGTAAATAATGACATGTCTTGCGCAGCCATATTGTCTATGGTTGTTTTGGAGAATTCTTGGTAGTGAAATAAAAATCCCAAAAATTAAAAGCAGGTAAGGTCCAGAGTTAGCTTATTGTTGCAACAATATAAGTAAAAACTATTAATACATATACGTATACCGTAGAAGTAAACGATGCTATGTTCTTAAATATTACCTGCTAGAATTAATTACACGAGTTATAGTACTCTGCGTTTATTTTAGGTGGACATACCTAAAGTTAACACTACCGTATACTTAGGATCAGAATTATACTTAAAGAGGAGCTCGTGGCTAAATAAAAACAGCAGCACGGGATGATCGAAGGTACGCTTGCCGAGGTCTGTGGATGGAGTTCGTAACATTACCTCCGTTCCTAGGAAAGCACGTTAAGCCGTTGATCCCGGCTGTCATTTGTAGATCTTTGACAGTCGTTACAGGTAGTCAGTAGCTCTAACGTCTTTTTTATGGACAAGCCCGCCACACTATTCCCAAACCACTGCAACTCCTGAAAACTAGAATTTACAGTGGCGACTATCATTAAAGCGTCGAGACAATGAAGCCCGACGAGTCCCGGAGAAACGATTCAACTGTCTTGGATCCCGCAACGAAATGAATCAGAAAAGAACAGCGGAGGAGTTAGAAAAATACCATATCAAGCAGGAGACAGAACAGAGCTAGGCCAATAGGCACTAGCCCTAAAGTCTGATTACCAAGGGGTATCGCGCTGCCCAGTAACTGGGTTGTGGAGGTCAGATAGGCATTCGTTCCATGTAAAATACCCCAACATAGTTGGGAAAAGGTAAACCGACCACCGACTTCTGAAATTATAGCTATTCTGCCCATTGCAGTGCTTTTTTGAAAACATTTTTTTGTTTATGTTTTTTTAATTATTCCAGTACATACAAATACCCATTAAAACATGACTACTTTGTACAATAGTACGCGACATGATAGCAGTAACTTCACTTCTTTATAGCCCTTATCCAGATCGCAAGCTCACGTATGTAAACAAAGAAAGTTTACGATGCTGTAAAAGCACAATAAACATGTAATCATACTAATATAACCATGATGAGCATTTACCCTGTTTACACGAAACATTAAAACTATGACAAACTTTGTCGCTGTTAAGTGCTGGTACGAGGTACAAGTGATGAGCGATTGTGTAGCATGTAATACACACAAGCTGCGCCCCGCGGTGTTAACCGCAATTGAAAAGTCAACATGAGACGTCGTTGTCGTTCCACGTTCCATTTACTTTTAGGGGATGATAAGTAGCATGTGTGTAGGTGTGTTTGTGTATTCCTATATGCATATTAAAATATCCAAATCCGCACAGCCGTGCCAGCGTGATGGAGTAACATTCACGGAAATATTCAAATTTTAAATTTTAGTAGGATCATAGTATAGTCAGCAAAATGTAATCATCTTTCTTCTGCCCTTATCCCAATTTATTCGAGGTCAGTGCAATTCTTTTCTTCGTCCAAACATCTTTATTTACCGACATCTCAATAGTCACCTCCGTTTTAGCCATGTCATCTTTCACACAATCAATCGTCTTGTAACCCTCCACAATCATACTCAAAACTTTCCTCACAACATCATCTTTTCTGAAGTTTTGCTTAAATGTTAGAAAATGAAAGGTAAATAATGTTTAATCAGTCATTAACAAGTTTATAACTTAAGAGACTCTAATATTATTTTAGTTATTGCTGATTTCCTCAATAATCTTCTTATATATAAAATTCTCGTGTCACAATGTTAGTTACCATACTCCTCCGAAACGGCTTGACTGAAATTTTTATTAAATTTTGTGTGCATATCGGGTAGGTATGAGAATCGGCCAACATCTATTTTTCATACCCCTAAGTGATGAGGGTGGTCCACCCCAACATCTTATATGGAAAAACAACGTTTGCTGGGTCAGCTAGTATAATATAAAGTATAAAATAATAAAGAAGCCACAAAATGTTATTGGGTAATGATTTGGCATTTCTCAATAGCAGGTTGGAGTCTGGAATTGTGCCTGGTTAGTAATAATAGGTAGCCCCCTAATACATGGGAGTTAAACATAATTGGTAAAATGAGGGTCTTCTTTAAGTACACTGCAGTTGGTGATGGAGCCCGCTTGGCAAGCTGATACGAGTACCTATCAGGGGTGCGCGCGAACGAACGAGTATCTCCTGGACTCTACCACACTATTCCTTAACCACTGCAACTCCTGGATGTCAGAATCAACAGTGGCGACCACCAGAAAAGCGTCGAGACCACCCGACATAACCCTCTTTTCTCCCCAGATAGAGGGTTGGTACCCTTGAGGATTTCCCCACGAAAGAACACAATAGAAAGGAGTGGTGGTTGTTTGGGAAAAACACCGAGTGATTTTCCAAACCCACTCCAATCAGCTCTTGACTTGTACCACATCATGCATATTCGTCCTTACAAATGTAATGTTTGTTTATAGCAGTAAGTAGCAGTTTTATTTGCGCGTGGGCAGAAATAGTGCTGTAAAAATTATCTGTATATAAACTGCGAAGATGTTTTTGTCGCAATTACTTTTACGATTCGCTTCCTTGAACTTCTTTTATGAGATGAGCTACTAAAGGAGAGTTGGTTAGCTCCAGTAGACTTTATGCTCGATATAATTACTATTTAAGTCATAGTCTCGAGAACCTTTAAACATATAATTAGTTTTGACTTGGCCGCCGTAATCTGTAAAAATACAAATCAATCTAATCTCTACCTTGGAAAGATTTCGCTGAATATAAACATATTACATTTTTAGAAGTAAAGCCTACGAAACGCACAATATTACTTTCTACTTTAAGTTCCTACTTAAATGAATAATGAAAATTTTGACACTATAGCAGAATTAACATCAGGTATCTATTATATCCCATTCTTAATTTAGGTATTTTATTTAGGTAATTATATCCAAAATAGTACACTTCTACCCAAAAGTATGATGGCTAAGACAAAACGCTACCACTAACGCCATCTGTCGCCAAATGGTTGAACTGCGTGGACAGCACGTTGACTTGAGTGACAAGTTGACGCGCGCGCGCATCCTAACAGCAAACCTGTGAGTTATGCGTAGAAACTATAATTATTTAAAGTTTCAAGTCTTTGCTTGTTTCAAAAGGTTTATGTTTGCAAGGATTTAGAAGTAACATTTATTTCGTTGATTGACTGGTTTTATTGTGTCTGAATTGAGTTCTGAATACCTGTGATTATAAGTTTTGGGTTTGTCCCTATTATTTGAATGCACCAGTCATCCATTTACTGTACTTTCATAAAACCTTTTATTTGCAATCTCCTTTGAGGAATTAGGTGTTAACCTTATTTAAATATAAATGATTGTTTAGTGAGACAAAAATAAGGACCTCTAGACCCATGAGCCAGTTGGTTGAATGCTGACTATGAGGTCCTGGGTTCGATTCCTGGGTCGAGCAAAGGTATAGTGCGTTTTTATATCTGGAATTTCTCAGTCGCAGCTTGGAGACTAGATCTGTGCCTGGTTTAATGCAGTAGGCTCGCCCCTATAACATAAGACTTAAAATTTACTGGTGTATTGTAACATGGGTACAGTTCTGCATAACCTTCTTAGAATACAGTCATGATGATATAATATAGTGTGGGACACTTAAAAAACAGATACAATTTTTATGCTTTAAATTCATTCCCGTAAGAATTATTTTCGGTTACTTTTCACACACTGTTTCGTACGATTTAAATTTAGTATCCTCCTTTAATTGGTCTCTGTACTTTATTTTGGACCAATTTGGAGTCGGCATTGGACAAAAAGAGATGCAGCTTGCTACAACGCACTTAAATTATGGAGGATGGGATTAAGAATTTTATTCGAGTTGGAATATATGGTACTCACTAATCGATATTTGGGTAAAAGATGCAGATACAACACTTAGTGAATTCAACATTGTAATATATTTTGATTTTTATACTTTTGACTGCCTCGTTGGTCTAGTGGTCCCAAGCGCGACTAGTGACTGCCAGGACCTGGGTTCGATTCGCAGATGATATTGAGTCTTCCAATAAGATTTTTCTCAAAACCAGTCTGAAGGCTGGATTCGTGCACGGTTGATGACAACTGCAGGCTCGCCCTCTATTCAACGCGGCTACAACATAACTGGCACCTCTGTCCAACCCTTCGTGGAATACAGGCATGATGATTTATGTTATGTTATACTTTTTAATAGTGTGAAGACTCTTAGACCTATAAATAACAGACGTGTGATTATACAGAATCGTATTTTATAAACAGAGATAAGCGTGTAGGTTTTGAATTGGAAATTTCAATTATTGTAATTGGAAATTTAAGTTAAAAGTAACCGTTATCTGACGTAGTATTTATTAGAATATTTTTACTAACATTTGAATTAAAAAAGCATGTGAACCAAACAAATGTAGACTGAAGCGGTGTTTTTATTCGATTGGAATAACATGAATTTATTGAATGGACCTTTATATTGAAAAGCAAATACACTTTCGTTCCAATAGGTATTTCCGTATTCATATAGATTGCATTCATAAAGACTTAGTTACGATTTCTAATAGCAACTATAGAATGATAATATTATTTTATTGGCGATTAAAATCTTGTGGCCACATTTCATCTATATAAAGACGATCTGATGGAAAGCGTTCATTTGTCTTTAGCCTGGCGTTGGTCAGGACGCATTTGTTTTTTATCGAAGAGGTAACTTTTGTAAGTAAATGAGGAATGATCTTTGGAGAGGAAAAATAGGGACGAAAATAATCCAATAAAATCTCTTTGTTGCATTCATGTGTACATTTAGTTGTTTTAAGTAGGTAATTTCCAACATATTAATAACATGGTTAATACACAGATTTAGATTTTTCTTTACCAGCGTATTGAAGTAAATAAGTATAGTTAGTCTTATAGAAGAATTATGAACAAAAAAAAACGATTAAAACCTCAACAATTAACAAAACCTCCTTTAAAAATCCCGCTATTTGAAAAGCTCACTTTTAAAACTTCCTGCAGCTCACCGCGGCCCAAACTCGGCGGATGACAAAAAAAAAACGTTGACTGGTCCGCAATTTGTTGCAGCGGCTGGCCCAACGATAAAGCCTTAAATGTTCCTCGCGACAGATTGCGTACCATGTTTGAAATCCGATTATAAAGTAGCCCTCTTTGTGTACGGGCTTTTCTCTTTGGAGAGTGCCGAGATTGGATAGATGTTGAGTTTAATTTTTAATGATACTTAGTTCCTTAGGTTGGGATAGAAAAGTTAGCTAGTTCTGTTTTGTTCGGCATCATCATCTGTCTAGACTTTTCTCGCCACTATTACAGATGTAATAATGAGACTATCTAAACTAATATTATAAAGAGGACAGATTTGTTTGTGTGTCATGAATAAAACATAAAACTTACTCAACCGATTCAAGAAATCTTTTACCTAATAGAAAGCTACTTTATCAGCAAGTAAGATAAGCTATATTTTATTTTCAAAAACTACGCTTTAAAGGGGTTGGAAGGGATGTTGAAGTTCGATGGGCAAAGTAGGAAATAAAGAATAAGAATAGAATAATAATCATTTATTTATTAAACATAAGTATACACACATGGCATGCAAGATGTTAAATAAAATTATTATACTTAGCACAGTTATGTTTTGCCTTAACGGCGTACAAATATTTTTTATTAATGGCTATGTCCAATATGTAACGTCAGGTGTCACATTAGAATTAACTTAATCAAATTATAAAAATATGCGATAAAACTGACGTCAAAACCTCGTCGTCGAAATGTCAAATACATTAAAATTGAATAATTAATAGAAATACAGGTATTGGGACTATTACATTATAACATTAATAATGATCAGAGAAATGAAATTGCAAAAATGTCAACAAAAAACAAACTGTACCAATACCAATACTATATCAATACCTTGTCTGAAAGAAACTCGGAAATATTATAATATGCTTTTTGAATTAGAAAGTTCTTAATTTTTTTCTTAAATAAGTTAATATTTAGTTTTCTAAACGTGGACAAGTCGCAGAGCTAGTTTTCAATGATAGCAACTACACGGCTTATGAAACAAAAAGGAGCAAAAAGATTAACACCTCAAACTAGTCACAGTCTTGTCAGTGCTACCATGTCATCATTATCATCTTTCCAAAGTATGTTGCCAGACATTAGCATCTTGTCTATTGGGATGCAGCTGGATACCAGGATTTTACTGCCTATATCACCTCCGCAACCCGATTACTGAGTAACACGATACTACTTGGTGAGACGGGATGTCAGACTTTCAGGCTACTGATTACCTCTAACGACTGTCAGAGATCTTCAAATAACCACTTTATTTATTATTCTTAAAGATTAGATTGTTTTAATTATCCAAGGTTAGTGGTTAGAAGTTTTTTTTTTACTGAAATGTCTTTGGCTTCTATTTTTAAGATTAACGTCTTCAGATTGTCCATTATAAAGTGTTTTTTTTTTTCATTCTATGATGCAAAGTCCCTTTTTGTTTTTTTGCATTACGTCATCAAAGAACTCACCTTTCCGTTCCAATAAGAATATCTTCAATTTACAATGATTTCAAATTGAAATCAGCAGCATTATCAAATTCAAATTCGATTACAGCGGTATCTTCATAAAATTATATTTGAAACCGATGTACATTGGAAACTTCGTCTGTATATGTGATATGTCCGTTAAGTAGTTTACTGTTTTATACACCTGCTTATGAAAGGTATAATTTTGTGTCAACTAGAATTATTAGGGGTGGGTGAGATATCGATGCGCTATATCGATATTAATTGTTTGATTTGTCATTTTCTATTTATAGTTCTACTTTTTGAATTATAGTGCCTTTAGTGCTTTGGAGAGTACATTAAGCTGTCGGTCTTAGATGTAATTTGTAGATAGGTATTTGCCAATCCTTAAGAGTAATTTGGAACCCAAATGTCTGCCCACCAGATTTCCAAGTGTGCTTCGCATTACCCAGTAACTGGATTGTGAAGATCGGATAGCCAGTAACTCTACGTAAAATACTGGTACTCAGCTGCATCTGGTTATACTGGAAGCAGACCCCAACAAACTTGGGAAAAGGTTAGGCAGCTGATGATGACGTTGATGATGGAAATTCTGAGAAGTCCGTAACAAGTTTGTGGTGTAAATCTTTATCGTATGAAAATCTGCGTAGCATTGGAATTATTGCAAATAGTATCATTATTATTTTATGCTGTTACGATTGCAAATTAGAGACGTATCACAGCTATTAAACAAAATTTCTGCATTCAATCTCACATTATATCGGTGTCCCATAAAATATAAAGCAATTGTTTTTCTCCAATCTGTCGAAGCACGTACGATAACACCTCTAAATATCAAGTTACATCAACACATTACCTAACGTAATGTTATGCGAAATGGTCATTGGACATAAAACCTAGACTCGCCGACCTTTGACACACATTGATGCAACGGGGCACTAAAACCCAACGCGAATGGCATTAGGCCTGTTTTAAAACACGTTCTAGAATGTTACTTAGTTTGTGACCTTTTCGTATGTAATGATGCGGGAATCGCTGTGTTGAAATTGAGTGAAATTTTAAAGGGACATCGGGGTCTGTATATGGATGGGCTTGTAGATCAAATGTTAGAAGGTGCCTCGGTGGATAGTTACCATCTATTCCTTACCAAGATCTCTCCGTATCTTGGAAAGAACGTTAGTCTTCGCTGTCATTAGTAAATTTATAACAGTCGCTATGGGAAATCAGAAGCCTGAAAGTCTGATAACAAGTCTTATTAAAGGTATCGTGTTAACCAGTGGAATCTAGATGGCGAAGGTCAGATTAGCAATTGCTCCTCTGTGTAGACCTAAGGTTAGAGTTGTTGAAAAAACCCAGATGGAAGAAGATTGGTGAATGGGGTTTGGATACCATTAACGCCTTTTTTCCCGATGATTTGAATGATGATGCTATAGTTATGAGATCATTGGAGTGCTTATTTATTAAAGACCCTTGTCCAGTAAGAGACATTAATAGTTCGATTAGTACTACAATCAAATAACCTGAACAGAACCAAGATAATGACCCGTTAACACTTTAACTGCCAAACAACGAGACACAATAGATAATTTATTGTTTGTCGGTCACCTGGAGTTAAAGGTGTTAAGTATTTTTTATATTTACTAACATAGTTTTAGTTAAACACAACTACCCCTTTTATGAGTGCAAACTGGAATAAATCGATCGAATCGATAAAGTGATCCAAGTACGATTTGAAATGTGACCAGGAAGCAATATTGCTTGATTTTACTGGTCTTTTTTCTTCTTTTCGGGTGTTTTTTTCTGCAATGAGGATGCTTGCGGGATACCTGTGAAGACAAGCATCAAGGATTTTTTAGTGCTGAAGTAACCTAATCTAAATACCTACTTAAATATTTATTTCCTTCTTGAAACATTATAATCTTCAATACAATTCCATCAAGTACCTTTATCTTCTTGTCTCTGACTTATATCAAGTATCAAGAGACGCAACAGAACCTCCAGTATTTCAGAATACTTTTTAAGGAAAGGTTATTCGCATGCTTTGTATACTTTAATTTGTCTTGTCTGTGTCTTATGTTTAGAGGTTTCTGTTGGTTTCAAAATCTGATTTCATTGTCCTGATACCATTCTATGCATTACTTACAAATTGTCAGTTTCAAACGAGAAATTTGATCTGCTTGTAAAGCTAAGTTTTCATGAATGCTTTCGGATTTAAAAAAAATCATTAACGTTCGTTTGATGCTTCCCAAGGGCTGGGCTACTTTGGCCAGAGGCTTAACATTCCCATACAAGGTAGTATTGTCGCCAATGTTGAAGGATCTTAACCAGTCGATACGGACGATTTTATTGACGCCATGCTACAATTTACTGTAAGGGTTAAGTTAGTTAGGATATTTCTTTGTGTTTTTTTTGTTAAATACGTGGGACCTACTAAATTTGTACTATAAAGCGTTTAAAAATAATTGCAATTTTTTATTTTATTTGGATACTTTTATAATTTTATTCGTAGATTGTGTATTTTGGTTTTATAGGCAGTTTCACTAACTTTGCGTAAGCTGTTCATCTTAGGAGGAAATTTTAATGAAAATAAAACTATATTCAGTGGAGTTTAAATCTACGAGTATGCTCTTCATAAATTTTATTTTGGAGTAATTATTTGACCATGCATGTGTTATGAGATTATTCAACTATTACTGTGAACCAGAAAGAACGGTAATTTCAATAAATATTTGCCTTACAATGATGGCATGTCGTCTGTAGACAAAGTAAATAACCAAATTGTATTTACCATCAACGGTACTCATAACACGTTTTCCTCGTGTTACATTTGCTAAAATTGCCTTAAGTTTTCTTCAATTATAACAAAAGTAGGTCACGACAGATCAACGTTATATGTAAATATATTAACGACACATTATGAAAGGGCCGTGAGTAGTTTTAATTAACCGGTACATGCCATATGTCACAAGTCTCCACCAATTACGCGATGATCCACATATCCCCACTTTTAGGGGGGCAGTCAGTGCCCCCCTATAACGGTACAGGCGGGGCCTGCGCGGGACACGCCAATCGGCGCAAATGCGGCGCGCGCGCACGCCGATGATCTAAGCGAATGATCTAGCGTGCTTGTCATTTCGCGAGCACCGGATTGGTCCGTGATAAAATATTTCGTTACGCGATCACGATTCGGCGCGATCTAGTTTCGTTCGCGCGTTATCTTATTTTTTATTGATCGTAAATGTCTTGTGGCAATTGACATTTTTACGACATAAATAAACTTTGACCTAGTTAATTTCATTCAACAAAATATAATTCAAAAATAAAACAAGAGAGACCGTGCCTTAATGTGTGATATAAATCATGATTACAAAAGAACGGCGCATCAATAAATTGAGGGTGCAGCACCTGCGCATGCGCACCAAACAAATAAATTACCCGAGCAGCGACGAGACGACAAAATAGCTGCTCACACTGCCATACGGTACGTGTTTTATGGTCCTACAACATAGAGAAAGTAACGGTACAGGGAGCACGGCCTTCCCACCCGATGTCCGACCGCTAACTGACTGATGGGCGAAGCTTAACCTCTGATAATAAGAAAGCGGGACGGCAATGCTCGCGGCTAGCGCGCGAGAGTGGGACGCAAGATGTATCTTCTTCGGTGATCGTGAAGTGCAAGATGAGTACACAGTCACACAGTCACATACGGACCACATCCGAGTGAGGCCCGGCTTCGGTTTTTAAAAAACGAAACGCGCGATCCGCGGTGCGCGTACGCACGGACGCGCGGACGAATTTCGAATTCGCGAATTTATGAAAAACTTTTTTTTTATTATGACGTTTTGAACTGTAACAAGTGAATTTTATTGTGATTATTTTTGTGTCGTTTTTGAAGTGTAAATATGAGGAACGAGAAATAGAAGTTGATTGGAGAACTATTTAATTTTTCGCAAAAATTAAGGAAGTCAAGTTATCAGCTATTACAAGAAACAGGTGCCAAGGTATGTTTGAATTTGTTTTATGGTAGTTTTTTATTTGAATGCTCATTATATTTTACGATTTTACCAGAATATTAAATGTATATTAATGTATATAAAACATTTTAGTATACATTTACGCGTTTCGAATAATAATTTTGATTTGACAGCTTTTAAAAAGACAGGCATATTTTTCTATTCATATTTTTTATGATAGTGTTTTAATGTTTTTTAATGGTTTATTTTACGGTTATTAGCTACCAGAGAACATTTGTATTTATATTGCTTTCGTGGATTCATAAAAACATGAATGATATCTGTTAATGTATTCGCAATAAAATTCATGTTTGCGAAAATCAATTAATCCAACAAAAGCGTTTTAATAAAAAAAGTACTAAAGATTTCACAAAAATTTGAAATTCGCTACTGTTAAATCTTATTGGATGTTAAATTATTAAGTCGAACTAATATTTTTCTAGACATTTATATGTGTGACACATTTTTTGCGATCATTTTTTTTTACTAAATATCAATTCTTAAAATTATATTTTTCATAATTAATATTTTACAAGGCTTCTTAAACCTTATACTTAACACATATTTTTCGACCCTCATTTCCAGTTTCCTAAGTAAAAATATATTTTATATTGTATCAATTAGAACAACCAAATACTTATTAAAGGAAAAATCACAACTAATCCAGTTGTGATTTTTTCCGCAAATACCGGAAGTGTTAAAATATTGTAATCCTTTACCATTTAATGATCCTGCGCATGATACTCCTCCCTTTTAAAGTGAGCTACTGGTAATAACATATTTTGAACTGATATTGATTTTGTAGTTATTATGAGATACGGAGAAACTGAGTCCATTCTCAAGTAACTCTGTATTTCTGTCTGTTTGATACATTTTCACGTATTAATTGCTGAACGAATTCAGCAACTTTTATCCCGGAAGTACATCCTTTTGCGATGGTCCCCGAAATCCACGCGGACAGAAGCTGGTTTGATTTTTTTTTAATTGTCCCGCTAAACATACTTCAGCGTAAGAAATGTGTTTATTTGAGACTGAAATCTGTCTAAAATTAATTGAGAGTAAGTCTTGTAATTAAAATCAAATAATTGACAACACATTCGTTTTTTTTTTCACAGTGCAATTATTTTACAGATTTTACTAGACAATTATTTATGACACTTCAATAAATCCACGGTGACATGAAGGCCTAAAATGCCACAACGAAAAATCCCAACAAAACAATATACCACCTAGACACAATCTCAAATAAAACCTCCATACACGGGAACTATCGTTTGGCGCCAAATATTTCCGTATGGCAATCATTAATCTTACTCAGCCAGACATGCATTCCGATCGAGATAAGATACAAGATCAAAGTTCACACCTAGCCGATACTTACTTAGATATTGTTTTTACTAGGAAGTACTTATGTAGTAGTTATGAAGAAGTAGGAAATTTTTAATGACGATTCTGGTGGGACCTTTTTTTTAAGTTTTATAATATTTGATACGATCATCAAACTATTGCAAAGATTTAACAGTATGTAGCATCAATATGGCGGTACAAGCATGGTTATTTCGATATTTTATCAATTCAAACGTCAAGTTTGGGTGTAATCTTTAAAGAATTATAGTAAGGGTGTCGTATTGACTATCAAGTATCAAGTGCCGGTAACTTTTCGATGTAAAATCGACAAACAAATGTGAAAAAAACAAGAATAGTAATTGTCAGTCATACTAAAGTTTGAGTTGATAAACTGTCTATGGTTAAAAAAAGAACTATGCTTGCACAGTGATTATACATAGGTAAAACTAGACAGGTACGCTTAAATAAACGTCTTTCCGTACCCGGAAGTATGAATGACATTTTATTTATGCCCACCATTTTCTTTCAGTTTTAACAAATATTATAAGCTTCCGCTATGTGTCCGCATAGTATTACCAATATTGTTAATTTTGAAGAAATAGTATTTCATAGATAAAGTAATTATGAGACATTTCCTTCTAAAAATAATAAAGAAATCGATTTTATTAAAAACATATATATTTTGTTTACATCCAGATTTTTCACTATTAATGTTTGACCAATTTTTATTATTTTATTCGTGGTGCCTTAAAACTCTTCCTGTGATAGTTTTATAAAGGCAGCTTAAGGTACCTATGGATCCGGGGTTACGGGATGCTCGAAAGAGTTACCGTTACCCCGGAACGTAAAGGGCAAGGCCGGAACACGGATGGGTTTTAGTCAGTAAAAGTCTGACACGCCCTCCCGTTCCACGTAGAACAGGAAAAGTCATTGGATGATTTCCTATACTTAAAAAGGTACCTATTTGGCTAGTGTAAAGTCATAGTAAACGAGCAGACGTAGAAACAGGTACTTTTACTTAAGTTCTAAAAAAGAAAGTTACTTCTAAAAGTCTCGCCTTTGTCCAGAAACACTAATTTCCTTACACACCTACAATGTTAACTTCAATTATCGTGTAGAATTACAATCTCATTAATTGTCAGTAATTAACACTTTAAGATTTACAGTTTACATTCGTAATTTTACGTCTTATCTTGATTAAAACCGTAATGTAGTTTTATTACAATTTTGTTGGTAATTATTCTGTACAGTATATTATTTATCTTTAGGCATGGCTCACTTAAGTACGAAATAACTTTCTTGTTTATTGCATATGGTGATATAGAGGAAAATTAAAGGGTTATATTAATGGGGAAATCGGCAATAACTGAATTAATAATGACATTAGAGTCCCTTAACTTACAGACATCTATTAACATGTTTATGACTGATTAAACATTATAACCTTTCATTACCTAATAATTCATAAAAGAAAATGTTGTTAGGTAAGTTTTGAGTATGACTGTGGAAGGTCATAAGAGTAGAGGGAGACCACAGAAAGATTGTTTGAAAGATGATATTACTTATAAGTCGGTGATTGTTGAGGTGAGGATAAATATGGAAGAAGAGGACATGCTGCACCAACTCAAATAATGACAGAAGGAGGATGATGATGATGAGGGTTTCAGAAGAAATAAAGTTATATTAATGAATAGGGAAGTTTGGGACAGAAACGTTATATGAAAATGAAAATCTTTAGACTGTCTGATTCTTAGTTCCTACGGATATCCTACTAATATTATTAAAATGTATTTTTTAGAGGATGTATGAATGTGTTAGTCTTACACGTAGGAAGTACTGAACAAATTTTGATGTCACTTTACAGAAAGTTTTAGTATTATAGTTTATACTCCAGAATTTCAATAATACATTTGTTACATTTCTCTCGGTATAAGGTATATCGAACACTACACACATTGCCTACGTCTAAAATCTTTGTGAGAGCTGGAATCTGAAATAGGTTCGGGACCTCCATTGTCATAGAGGTCCCGAACCTATTTCATTTCCAGGCTCACGCCCTTTTGGACATGTTCACAGTTTACACACAATTATACCCTAAGCTTTAATTTCTTATCGTACGCATACTAAGTCTGCTCAGGTAGCTGTTAGTATGAAATAGGAATTAATTAACCCTCATATTATATTTTTTTTGTGGATGACTTCTGTGTATGAAGTGTCACCGTGTGGGCATCCGGCACACTTATTACGATTTTTATGTTGTTTCCGTTTACTTTATTTTTATTCTGTATTTACAAATAAAAATAATTAAATAAATAAATAAATAATGCTGGACATTCCACACAGCATCATCTAGCCCCAAGCTAAGCAGAGCTTGTGTTATGGGTACTAGATGGCTGATATACTTAATACAATACATTACATAGATAGATATTTTTATTATACATAGCAAATGCCCAGAACACCCGGAACAAATATTTATAGATCGTACAAACAGTTGTCCCAAGGCGGGAATCGAACCCGCAACGTCCTGCGTCGCAGGCGGACCTTCGCCCGCCGCGCCACATAGGTCGTCAGTATATCAATATAGTCAATTATAAAGGAACAGGGTCGAAGGGACATCGGCCCTCAACCTGATACCAGATGATGATGATTTATGATAACAGTACATGATTCTGAACGCAACGTAGTAATTTTGCTTCGACTTTTTTCTAATTTCGTTAATTCTTAAAAACATACGTTTATTCTGTTTACTTTTGCTACTGAACTGACTTTGTATATTTGTGACTGGTAATTTCGAGTTATTCCATACTCACACTCAAACACGTTTCAACTCGGTTGTACAGTTGGCAGTTTACTGAGGAGCACTGCCTCCCAACACTGGGATGACAGTTTACTACTGTTTATGATACGTCTTTACATCAACGCGTCCAAAACAAATCTGCTACGCTCTAAACAAATGGCACGTTCTAAATTTAAACGATTATACAATCCATTTAGACAGAACTAATTTTCTTCCAGCCTGTATGCCATAAGGTTTTATTTGGCATACAAACTTCACACTACAAAAGTTCTGCAAATGTTGCAATATTAAAATTAAATACCATAATATTTAAAACTATAAATCCAAAGTGAGAATTACGTCAACCGCTACGTAATTGTAACTACATTTACCTAACACATCAATGATCATCATGATTTTACTCAAGTATGTACATTAATAAAACATCTCAAGGTTCAAAACATCTTGATTATTAAAATGATCGTGTACAGTCACGAGCATTAATATATGTACAGTTAGCAAAATGTGTGTCGCGTGGAATAACATTTTTTTAATAAATTATGAAGAGGCTCGTAAATAAAAATAAACCACGGCTCGAGTTGATCGAGGGTTTTGCTACGCTTAGCGATTTCGGTCTGTGAATGGGATCATGAGATCCCTTCGTGCCTCAGAAAGCACCTGGTTGTCAATTGCAGATCTTTGACTGTCGAGAAGTCAGAAGTGATAGTCTTACCAAAAGGTGTCGTTGCTACCCAGTAACTGGTTGACACAGCCAGATACGCAGTCGCGCCATGTGAAAAACTGGTATTCAGCTGCATCCGGTTGGACTGGAAGCAAACCCCAACATAGTTATGAAAAGACTACAGGATAAAGATCATATATATATATCTTCTAAGTTGCAAAAGTATGCAAGTACGCTTGCAAGTATGCAAATATGCTTAACATATCAATAATAAAGTTTTTTTTATTTTCCTTTTTTTACTTACAGGTGTATGTTTATGTTCGTGACTGTACAAGTGTAACGTATAATTGGGCAATGTGTGTGTGTCAATAAATATGTGTGTGTGTATTAGGTAATCAATCATGTACTGTGATATATCTGACACGTGTTAGAGATCACATTCATGTGTTCATGTCACGGATGTTTGTAGGTTTTTGTTTCATGTTTTTAGATTATAGGCTACAGTAAGGTTGTCCTTTGTTTGATTTTAGTTTTAACTTGTGACGTTTTGCTTTTGTGATGCGAGAAAAAACAAGATTTCAGAAAATTTGGGTGTGTAAATGTTTTAATTATACTACGAGTATGTTTTTCTATATACTGGGTAGTTATGTTAAGGGTGCCAAAAAAATGTGTAAAACTACGTGATCAATAAAATAGGTCACCAAGGGCGTGTCAAGGGGAGTTAACATAGAAATTGACTTAAGTCCAAATTTCTTTTTAGGCATTTTTTTTAATCGAAAAAATATTAGATATTTGAAACATATTCAACCTTAGCCAAAAAGGAAATAGTTCCTGCAAAACAGTACATTCATTTATACAAGATAATTTATAATAAAGTATTTAATAAAAAGCATGTAATCGCGTAAATTAAGTTAAAGGGTTAAATTGAATGTTTCACATTTTATATGACATTTTTTTACTTATCGGTTTTTGGCCTAAAAAATATCCTCTTCGCCATCTTAGTATCAAGAGTGGAAGTAGGTTAGGCACTTACAGAGTAGGTACACCATCAGTAGCTCAAAAGCTTACAGTTTATTTATGTCTCGTGCTTAAGCACCGTGTCTACTAACTTAAGCTACACAACTGATATAGATTTCCGCTAAGTTAAGTTTTCACTCTTTCCCTGAAGTTACAGTTCAATAATACCTTGATTCTTGGAAAGTTTCTAGCTTATCATCATGCGCTGCTCGTAAAGTCGTGGCTAAGATACTTTCGCTACAGTTCTAGTACTAAATGTTATCCTTTCTCTGCTTTAGTGGAACGTAGTAGCTTAAACGTTCAAAAGTATATATTCAAAAAAAAAATATTTTCAAGATACTGCCTCGTTGGTCAAGTGGTCGTAAGTGCTACTGCGGAACATGAGCTCATGTGTTCGATCTTTGGGTCGAGCAAAGTGATTTTGTGTTTTGCCATTTGTAATTTCTCAGTAATTACTCAGAGTTTGGATCTGAGCCCTGTTGCTGGCAATAGAAGACTATTATCATGTACCGGGTCCCATAGTACAATGACATGGGACTTAATAAACATCACCTCTGCCTAACCCTTCGGGAAATACAAGTGACATGTTATTTAACGCTAATTATGTTTTTTTTCAAGTCGGTTGTTTAATTAAGTACTTGCTGCATGAAAGACAAGGCTTCAAAAAGTAAAGATTTGCAAAAATTAAAAAAGACTGAAAAGAAATGCGACTGACGAAGACAAGCAATGTGATGACACGGTTGGCGTAGTGGTTGTGCCATCGGCTGCTGCACCGCATGTTGTGAGTTCGATCTCCGCGCGGAACAAATATTTGTATGACCTACGGGTAGTTGTTCCGGGTCTGGCTGTTTGAGTATGTGTTTAAATGTTCGTAAACGCACCCACGATACGGGAGATTTTTTTTTAAAACTTTGCACGTTTAAAAAAAAAGAAAGAAAGTAAGAAGAATCTGACTTTATTAAACTCACATCTCTACCTACCACACAGTAACACTGATATACCTAACCCTTTGAACAACAAAACTATAATTAGATGTCAACAGTGCACGCTGGTCTTTCAGACCGCACAGAATTTTATGTCATTGTGGTGGAGTGCAAGTTACACGAGTACAGCGATTTAGTATTTTTTTTTGTTTTATCGGTACCGTGCCAAGATAGTAAAAAGAGAATCTTTGTTATGCAAGTTCGTCTATGTGTCTTTCACGAACTGCTAATGCTTGCGACTTGATATTTAGTAGTCATAAACATTACGTGCCCATATACCAAGTGAAAAAAATATATTTTGTAAGATTTAAAATGTTGTGTAAAATAGCAGTGATTTATTTAGCATCCAAAGCTGATTTAAAGACTGTCATGGAATGGTAATAATAAACTTAACTGTAAACTAAAAGTAAAAACAATGATAAAAAAGAACTAACTTTGTTGAAAAGTGCAATTGAGTATCGGTCTTTTTTTTTTTTTTTTTTTTTTTAAAACCTTGCCCCACACTAGGAATTTCTCCTGTATCGTGGGTGCGTTTACAAACATTTAAACTCACATACACAAACAGCCAGACCCGAAACAACTACCTGTAGGCCATACAAATATTTGTTCCGTGTGGGGATCGAACCCACAACACGCGGCGCAGCAGCCGATGGCTCAACCACCGCGCCAACCGTGTCGTCGAAACCAAACTAGAAAAAAAAAACAAAAGAACGCTTGCAGAAAAAAAACTGCCCAACAGAGCGACGAAAGTAAAACAAGTTATCAAAGAAGGCGAAGAATCGCCACTCCACGGTAAAAGTAAACCATTAATACCCCATTAACAGGCAGCTTAGTTTATAACAACAAACAAAAACATTGCATGTCACCATGACATACGAGAACCATGACAGTTCGCCAATGAGACGAAAAACGAGCGTTGTCATGGTACTAAAAAATGGCGATTAAAATCAGTGAGTCTGTGTTCGTAATTCCATTGGACAATAACGAATCTTCTTATTACTAAAGTCATCCAATTTGCGCTGAATATGCTCTTGGTAAAACTGGGTTATTGTTTTTTTTCTTTTATAATTTTAAATGCTTTGTTTACTCATTGGTTTGATTGATTGGCTTTCATATTGCTTAATCAACTAGGTATTCACTAACATAAACTCATAAGAGTATTAAACTGGTTTGGCCTGGTTGGTGTAGTAGTTGCAAGCGCTACTGCTGAACACGGGGCCCTGGATTCGATTTCTAGGTCGGGCAAAGTGTTACTTATTGTCTTCGCTATCAGGAATATCTCAATAGTAGCCCGGAGTTTGCCTTTACTAGCAAAATGTGGGTTTACTATAGGTTACCTAGGCCTAACCCTTGGAAGATTACAGGCGTGTTTTTTGTAGTTTTAAAATTCATTATAATAATTTAATGTTTAACCTTGATGAGGAAATGAAAAGTATCTCAAATGGTTCTGTGGTTTTAAAGTCTCTTGAAGATTCAAGTTCTCTGCTACATCGTACCACGTAATCCGCCACAAAGATTTAAAGATTTTTTTTGTCTTTTTATTGGGTCAATTTACTATTTATTTCAATGAAATAATGACAACTGCTCGGCATAAATCATCATTTATTTTCTACATACAGGGGTGGATTTCTTTTTTTAAATTTCAATGGACATCTTTGAGACATACTTTTTAAGAGTTAAGTTAAGAGTTACAGTTAAAGAAAGAATTATCAAAAAGGGACACTGTGAAACGTTATGAGTACAAAAAAAAAACTCCTCCTTTTTTTCGTTGTTTAAAAATTACGCAATCCGCTTCTCGCTTGTAACTTAAAACTCATCTTCAGATAAAGTAGAAAGTTAGGAAACGAGTATGGTTTTTACAACAGGGTGTGTCTGCGGTCAACTAGACTTTGCTAGACAACTGATGGTATTTTCACCTCTTCTAATTTAATGGCGACCTGTCTGTCTATGTGTTGTAATTGTCTGCTTGTATGCCTCTCTGTGAGTTTGCACTTGTGATCTGCACGGTTGAGTTTTACTTGTGTTTTCACAATGCGTCTGTAATGGTACTATACTATACTATAGCGTGTGTGTTCATGTGTGTTTGATGCCCGATGAATGGCATGTATTTTTCTAACTCCTCCGCTGTTCTTTTCTGATTAATTTCGTTGCGGGATCCAAGACAGTTGAATCGTTTCTCCGGGACTCGTTGGGCTTCATTGTCTCGACGCTTTTCTGGTATTCACCACTGTTAATTCTAGTTTTCAAGAGTTTCAGTGGTTTGGGAATAGTGAGGCTGGCTTTCACCACCCTTATTATTTTTTATTTTTTTATTTTTTATGTTGTTTTAATTACTGTTATATGATTAAAAACATTTAAGAATTGTGCTTTACCTACGCACCAATTGTTAATTGCTAATATTATGCATTTAATTTCTTGGAAACTGTAAGGTATAAATTTGTGTTGTTGTATGTTTTATTACTTTTAAGTCTAAACATTTCCATAAAATATTTACTGTATTTTTATGCATTATTTTATCTTATGACTCCTGGTTCTACTTTTTATTAACGTACAATTTGTGGTCCTTTCACCCGCCATATAATTTAAACATTACAGATTCAAGTGGATATCCGACTTCTGTCATCTCAGTAACGGTACTGTGGCGTACTGTAGATAAATTTATTTCGTAACACGATGTATTGAGATTCACCGTACACTTAAGATTTCAACGTGTAGTCCGATGTCAACACGTTGCGTGATTAATAGATTTTGAGGTTAGAATTAAAATGAGATGGGACCGTATCGACTTGTTAGGCACCTTGCATACTGGTGATACGAATGTTTTCGGATATTTTGTTTTTTAATTTATATTTGTATAATGACGTTTGATAATTCTGTTTTAAGAGGTATTTCTTTCCGACTTGCTTGACTATCATTGTGATAGTACGGCTAATATGCATCAAATAAATATAACTTATAGCCTATAGCAGTCAAGAATAATGCAGCTTTCCAACAGTGAAAAAAAAATTTAGAATCAGATCTTTAGTTCCAGAGATTACCCCCTACATACAAACTTACATACAAATGTTGCCTCTTTATAATGTTAGAATGACGTTTGAGATTATTAGTAAGAACGTATATTAACTTATATTCTGTCTCGCTGGTGTAGTGGTCGCATGCACTATGGCTGGACATGGGGGTTTGACTTCGATTTCCGGGTCAGACAAAGTGTTGTTGGGTTTTTCGTCTTTCGTCGTAATCTGTATGCTTGCCCTGTAATATATGGAACATAAATATACTTTTAGGTAACCATAAACAAGCTTAAACCTTCTTGGAATACAGGCGGGAATTTATACAAAATATTCAGAATATTTTTATGGATATTAAATAACTTGGTTGCAAGTGATTATTTCCTATATTACGGTTATACGATGCCTGCGGATATAGTTCATATGTCATAATTAATATCGAACCGTTTTCGGATTTCGAATAAACCATCTTGAATGGCTTCTAGTAATTAACGTGAAACGAATCCTTATATATTTTTGCTATTAAAAGTAATAAATGGTCGTCACACTTCATCCCAAATAGGAACAAGTGTCGGAGCTAATTGGCTACCAAATCAAAAGTTAGAAAAAAAAAAGCTTGATGAATTTATTCAGATTCCCCAATTGACATTTGAAGGTGAGACATACGAGTATGAAACAAAACGCAACAAGTAGAACAAGATAATAAAATACGAATTAGCAAAAATCGATTTTATTTCTGCTCATAATTAACTATAAAGACTATGTTATTCAATCAATGTCATTTATGTGTCAGGTATTCGAGATACGACTTTTAATCATAAAACCGTTTGGTTTGAGTTCTTTTTTGGCTTTTCTTGTTTTGAAATATTTGACTTCCATTTATGAAATTCATTTTATTTCTTTTTATAACGTTGCCACACTAGGAATTTCTCCTGTGTCGTGAGTACGTTTACAAATATTTAAAGTCACATACACAAACAGTCAGACCCGGTACAGCTACTCGACAGACCTCGAACCCACGACATGCGACGCAGCAAGCGATTACTCAGCCACTGCCCCAACCGTGCCTTTCATTCTAAAATGTGTTATAAGATTTTTTTTACTTATTGTCTATATTTCAGAGTTATATTTATCCAAAAGAGTATCAAAAATTATAAGTGAGAGTAAAAATACTATTAAAATCTGTATTAAAAAAAAAAAAAAAAAAAAAAATATTGCTGGACAATCCACACAGCATCATCTAGCCCCAAGTTAAGCAGAGCTTGTGTTATGGGTACTAGATGACTGATATACTTAATACAATACATTACATAGATAGATATTTTTATTATATATAGCAAATACCCAGAACACCCGGAACAAATATTTGTAGATCGTACAAACGTTTGTCCCAAGGCGGGAATCGAACCCGCAACCTCTTGCGTCACAGGCGGACCTTCGCCCGCCGCGCCACATCGGTCGTCACAACGTGTATTAAGGAAACACAAAATGTAAAGAATCAAACCATCTAATGTGCATTCCCTCTAACCGACCGGTAAAGTACAAGGAATGCGCCATCTGCTTCAACCAGTTAATGAGTGACCAGTTAAGATTTATTTAACCTTATTCTTTTACTTTTTACTGCTTATCTTAAGTGAAAGCCTTATTTTAATGCACCTACGTGTTATAGTTCATTTATTACTATGTTGTATTAACGTTTCTGTAGATCAGGAATTGATTTTCAGTTTAGTGGAAATTTAAGCCACATTATTTACTAACCCTATCAATATATTATTTGTATTAAATGTTTGTGTTCTTCTTAAAATACATATTCACATTTTGTTATAAGTCCTCTGTGGAAAGTAAACATATTTTTTATTTCTTTTAAATATAAAAAAAGTAATGTTTTTTGTAGACAGATTTGTGAGGGCAAATAATGCTCACGGGAATTACAGAAATTACTTTAAAAATGTCGACTCTTAATAATAATTTATTATTGTAACGACAAAAACGCACCAGATTATTAAGTACCTCATTATACACACATAATCGATTTAACTGAACAGTCGATATGACACTAAAAATCGTGGGAACGCAATCGACACAGGACAGTTCGATCGATACTTTATGAGACATTTTACTGTCAAACGTTCATTTTTATCGATAATCTCTACGATTAAAGCTAGTATTTATATTAAATAAATACTAAATCTAGATTATATCTAGCATTAAACACCCGTCATTAGAGATTTTATGATAACATATACGAAATAATAAAACTTTTATTTCCGTATAAATATAAAGTAATGGTATAGTTTAATTAAAGTTATATGCAATAAAATGGCTACAGCAATTATTCAGTGACTGAGGTCTTGGGGTTTACTGCTCAGCTTAAATATTATATTATTTATTATGATGATGTGCACGTGTTCTTACCGTAACACTAAAAAAAAGTCAATTTGAAAAGGCTCTTGTCACTCTGTGTTTAGAACGATAAGGTTGATTTTGTGTTGACGGGGATTTTGAATTAAACAGACGTGTGTCTTTAGCAAAGATTTAATTTCTACTAACATCATTAAAGTAATGTGGACTATAAGTGTGGACTGTATACATGCATAGGTACATATTAATAACTGTGTATAAACAACTAAACATCGTATGATGTGAATTTGGACATTCCGCCCACCAAAGGATCTATCCTTTAAAAAAAAACACAATAAACAATAACCAAGCAATGCAAATAAACTTTAAATACAATGTTGATTATGGTGCTTAACGCACTTAACGACAAAGAACAAAGTAACTCCTTTTTTTTAAATAGGTACACAAATACAAAGACTATAAAAAGGTAAGTAACTAAACGCGAGTAGGTATTATTATAGACAACCATATCTTAGGACTAAGTATACATAATCTACATCATTGGTAAGTAAGCAGTGAATGCTGCGCAACTAGAAATGGTAGGTAGGTTAGGTAAGTAGTAGATACAATATAATTATTTAGAAGTTTGTATGCACTTAACATAAATAAGTAGATTTTTTGTGCTAATAAGTAGGTACATAGTTGCATTCATAACGTCTAACCGCCCACCGTAATATTTAAGTTTAATAATGCTTAGTAAGTATGATAAATACTAACACATAGATATGTATATGTATGTGGTATGTTGATAAGTAACATAATAATAAAGGTAAGTAGCTCGACTAAATAGGTAAGTAACATTAAATACAACTTTTACGGTAAGTACACGATTTACATTGTTTTGTTTTTAGTTAATACACAAATTTTATTTACAGGGCGTTTAAAAACATTGTTTTTACTTTTGACTGACACTACTCTGGTAAGTTGGTCGGGACCCACATGTTTTTGAATAATTTTTCCCAATATCCACTTGCTAGGTGGGATATTGTCATCCTTTAAAATAACTATGTCATCGATTTCTGGCTCAAGCTTTTTCGTGTTCCATTTATACGTTTTATTTAGATTTACTAGATATTCTTTATACCACCGGTTCCAAAAATCGTTGACCATTTTTTGCACTAACCTCCATCGTTCAAGATTAGTGGTATGTTTACACAGTGTATAATTTTCATCTGTTAGATTAAGTAAAGGTTCTCCAACCAGAAAGTGGCCTGGTGTCAGGGGCAGTGGATCATTGGGGTCATCACTTAGAACTGAAATAGGGCGTGAATTTAAACAAGCTTCCACTTGTGTTAACACCGTAGCAAGCTCCTCATAAGTAAGGGTACTATCCTTAATCACTTTTTTAAGATGCGATTTTGCACTGCGTACTCCAGCCTCCCACAAGCCCCCAAAATTAGGCGCGTGTGGGGGTATGAAGTGCCATGTAGTACGCTCTAAAGTTAACAACTCTGCTATCTCACTTGATAAAGAAGACCTGGCCTTATCAAACATGTCTCTGAGTTGCTTGTCTGCTCCCACAAAATTGGTGCCGTTGTCACTAAAAAGATCTTGACAATGTCCTCGTCTCGCTGTAAAGCGTCTGAAGGCTGCAATAAATCCTTTGGAAGTCAGATCTGTGACTACTTCTAAATGAATGGCACGTGTTACCATACAAATGAAGAGACAAATATAGCCTTTGTAAGATTTGCTTCCTCTGCCTGGAGAGCATCTAACGTTAATGGGCCCTGCGTAGTCTACACCAGCTGATCTAAAAGGTCTGCTTGGTTTTACTCGTACCTCTGGTAACTGGCCCATCAGCTGTACTGAATTGTTCCTTGAATATCGGATACAAGTTACACACTCTCGATAATATTTTTTTGCTTGATCCTTGGCTCCCAGTATCCAGTACTTTGACCTCAAGTAATTAATCATTACTTGTGGTCCACCGTGCATAGTCTTCTGGTGAGCATCTATAATTATTAGTCTACTAAGATGACTCTTAGCAGGTAAAATTATGGGATGCTGTGTATCGTACTTAACTTGCGACTGTTGAATACGTCCGCCGACTCTTAGAATACCATTATCATCGATAATGGGACAAAGGTTGCGTAGTTTGCTCTTTTTGAGAACACATCCATGAGCTTTTAACTGCTTTATTTCTTGATTAAATTCTAAACCTTGAGTTTGTTTTATGCAATTATTCAAAGTCTCATTAATTTCTCGTGTAGTTATAAATTTAGCGTTACATTCGCCAATCTCTTTATTTAGTTTTAATTTTAGCCATCTTCTACAGTATGATATAACTCTTAACATTTTTGATAAATTAGAGAATTTAGTCCAAATGAATTCTTCTTCAGTTTGTAATAGAGTAGTTAGAACTCTCGCCTTCTCTTCTTCCTGAGTATCTTCGACCTCGACTGAATGCATCTTTATGTCTAGCGCCGACAACCAAGTTGGGCCATTCCACCACAACAGGTTGTTCACCAACTCCGGGGCCTGTAAGCCTCTTGAAGCGCAGTCAGCTGGATTTGTATCCGTTGTTACATGACCCCATTGCTCATAATCTAAAATGTTCAATATTTCAGACACACGGTTGCTTACGAAAGTGTTCCATCGACTAGACCCACCTTTTAGCCAGGCTAGGACGATGGTTGAATCTGTCCATGCGTGCAAATTTTCTTTAGCTATGCTCATGACTTGAGATATTTCAAAAACTAGTTTGGCTGCTAGTGCCGCGCCACACAGTTCCAATCTTGGAATTGATAGTTGTTTCTCGATAGGAGCGACCTTTGTTTTGGCTGATATTAAATTTACATAAACTCTCTCTTCCTCAACTACTCTGATATAGACTGCCGCTCCATATGCTGCCTGCGAAGCGTCTGCGAAGACGTGCAACTCTCTTGAAGATGCGTGACAACAGTTTAACCACCTTGGTATACTAACATTCCTTATGTAACTCAGGTTTTCTCTGAAGTGTAACCACTCTGTTAGTAGCTCTTCACTTATAGTTTCGTCCCATTCTAGTCCTGTCTTCCATAACTTTTGTATCAACAGTTTTGCTATGACAACAACAGGAGCTATCCACCCAAGAGGGTCGTATAGTTTGGCCACATCAGAAAGAACCTGTCTTTTAGTTATAGGTTTCTTTGATTCTGGTAATGTTAGAAAATATACAAAGCTATCTGAGTCTCGATTCCAATTGACTCCTAGTACTTTCACTAAACTATGAACTTTAAGAGGCACTTCGTGTTCGTCTCGTTTATTTTCACCCATGTATTTTAATACAGCCTCATTATTGCTGCTCCATTTTTGTAGCTCAAAGCCACCTAAATTCATTAGTTTGTTCATTTCATTGTATAAAGTAACAGCTTCATCTTCTGTGTCGCACCCTGACAATAGATCATCCATGTAATAATCACTCTTTGTTATTTTAGCAGCAACTGGAAATATCGATTTCTCATCATCCGCTAATCTCTGTAATGATTTCACCGCAAGGTAAGGTGCACAAGCTGTACCAAAGGTCAGTCTAACGAGTTTGAAATGTTTAATTTCTTCAGTAGGTGATGATCTCCATAATAACCTTTGATAGTTAGTATCTTCTTCTGCCACGCACACCATCCTATACATTTTTATAATATCTGCTGTAATGCAAATTTTATGACTCCTCCATCTCATAAGGATGTGACGTAAGTCTTGTTGGAGCTTAGGACCCACAAGCAAATTATCATTCAACGAAATGTGATTAACGCCTTTACACGATGCGTCAAATACTACTCGGAGTTTCGTTGTATCCTTGTCTTCTCTTTCTACACCGTGATGAGGAAGATATACTGCTTTAGGATTGTTAATATCTGCAAACTGTACTGGAACCATATGTTTCAGATTAATATATTCGTTCATAACCTTAATGTATTCTTCGCGAAACTTTCTATTTTTAGCAAATTTCTTCTCTAAGAACTCAAATCTCTTTGCAGCTATTTCTCGTAATCCAACGGCTTGAGCTTCGGGTTTATCATTTTTGAATGGCAACTTTACCACATATCTTCCTTCCTTGTCTCGAGTCGTTGTAGCATCGTAATACTCTTCACATGTTTCTTCTTCCTTTGATAATCTCTTTTGTATTGTATTAGGTTCATTCTCTAATTCCCAAAATAACTTAAGCATATCGTCTTCTTTAAGTTGGACATGCAAGCTTGTAAAATTCTTCTCTGCTGAAATAGATTCTCGAGACATCCTTCCTGATAGGACCCATCCTAGGATAGTGTTTTGTGCTAATAAGTTACTCTCAGGATTCTTGATAACGCCGTCTAACAAGACTTCGCTGTACACCTCCGCTCCAAGGAGAATATCTATTTTCCCTGGTGTTGCGAATCCTGGATCAGCTAACTCCAAAACTCTTTGGTCTGACCAATCAGGAATATCTAGATTCGTTGTGGGTAGCAGAGTTGTTAATGAACGCAGTACATATGCCTCGACTTGAACTGACGCATTGGGATTGTAACATGATTTAACGTTGAGTGTAACCCTGTATTTTATTTTAGTTTGCCTCTCTCCTACACCTGACACCCAACCACTTACTGATTTACGTGGTAGATTTAACAATTGTACTGTTGCCTCTGTAACAAAAGAGGCTTGCGAGCCCTGGTCTAGCAATGCTCTCAAAACGTATTTACAACCATTTCTACTATCTACTAATACCTTAGCTGTAGCTAATAGGACACTGTTTGATTGAATGTTATGTTTACTAGAAAAGTTGGTTACAATTTGCTCATTATTTGGTACAGAACTAGACATACCTGTAGATAGCTCGCTTGCTATACCTGTGGGCGAAGTTTCACCTACGTTTGTCGTCTCGATCTTCTGTTCCCTCTCGAAGTGCAGAAGTGAATGATGCCGCCGACCGCATCTCTTACAACACGTAGACTGTCGACACTTACTGACGGGGTGTGTTGGTGCTAGGCAATTGAAGCACAATTTATTCGTTTGCACAAATTCTTGCCTTTCCTTGGCCGACTTATCTCCAAACTTCTTACAGGAAAATATGTAGTGGTCACCACTACATAAGGTACATTTCTTTTCGAACCTTTTCTCATTGTTGCTGGTAACATTGGAATGGAATACTTTAGGTTTAGCCACAGGTTTTGGTTGCACTGTTTTTATTTTAGTACTTTCAATCATTTCCAAAGTTCTAAATCTTGCTTCTAAAAAGTCTCTTAATTCTGACCATTTGGGTAGGTCATCGTTGCACGTACTTATATGTTGCTCCCATAACTTTATAGACTCAGGCTCTAATTTTGAAACAACCAAATAGTTAATTATAATGTCCCAAGTATCAGTATCCACACCAATGTTTTTCAACGCTTTCAAGCATGTCGAAGTTGTATCTACAAGTTGTTTGATCAAACTTGCCGTTTCACCCTGCACAGGTTTCTGCGTAAATAATATCTTCAAAATTGCGTTGCAGTTATATCTTTTGTTATTGTATCGTTTTATTAATTGATTCCAGGCGTCATCATAGTTAGCATCGGTCATAGAAAAGTTACGTAATAATATCTCCGGTTCTCCAGATAAATTACTTTTTAGGTAATGCAGCTTTTGTACAGGTGATAGGTACTCATTGTCGTGAATAAGAGTACAAAACAAGTCGTAAAACGGTTGCCACTCCTCGTATTTTCCTGTAAATGTGGGTACCTTGATTATAGGTAACTTAATTCCTCGATTCTTCAAATCTTGTACATCGGCAACTGGTGATGACGATTGCGATTCTACCAAGAGGGGCTGAAGAGCTTCCTTTAATGTTGATTTATAGCTGATGTATAGTTCTTCAAAGATTTCGCAAATATCTTCTACAAAATATGATTTTTTCCTATCGATCTCAGTAGCTTTCAGAATAATAGATTTATGACCTTCTTTAAATTCTTTCCATAGTTCTTCTGCCTGTTGTAACCTTGTTTCCAAATATGGCCGTTTTATTCTATCTTTCGGTGATTTCTTATAATTCCTTTCTGCCTTCATTAGGTTTTCCAACAACTCATTTTGATAAACAAGAAGATCTTCCATCGTAAATCGTTATATTTTCTCCGTATTTCGAGTAAATTATGCTGTTTTACACTACGCGGGTAACTTGACAAAGTTCCGAAAGAATGTTCTAGTCGTTGTAGTTTGTATGTTTTATCGTATTATAACCGATCACTCACTCAATATATTACTACAACAACACGAAATTTATAAAAGTCTCACGAGTAGAAGTATTGATTCGTTTTATAAGTTCACAACACGTAATAACGTCTATTTATTTCAAATCACTAATATATAAAATAACTTCACAGAAAATCCTTATCGCTCAGGAATGTCATTATTCTCGCGGCGCTCGCACTGGGCCAGTCGTTGACCCAAATCCGGCTCGAATTAGGACCATATGTTTAGAACGATAAGGTTGATTTTGTGTTGACGGGGATTTTGAATTAAACAGACGTGTGTCTTTAGCAAAGATTTAATTTCTACTAACATCATTAAAGTAATGTGGACTATAAGTGTGGACTGTATACATGCATAGGTACATATTAATAACTGTGTATAAACAACTAAACATCGTATGATGTGAATTTGGACACTCTGGTTTTTATAATTGTTTATCATAAACGGCTTACAAAATGGACACAAATGTAATATAAATAGTAAAAGAAGCTAGATAGGCTATTTTTACTGTTTAATAATGTCAATATTATTTATCCTTTTTACAATTACGACATTAAAAACAATAAAAGTATCCGCACGAACGTGTATCTGAAACAGATGTTCTCCATCCCTATGAAAGCTGCGAAATTATCTTTTAGCCACCATTTCTGTAAAAATGCGCTATGATAAAATTAGCTAGTTTACGTTACATAATATATAATAGATAAATCAATAATTCAATAAATAAATAAATCGAGATGGGTTTATACGGCTTTTTTAGTAAACTGTCTTCGCGTTAAAGTCAAGTATTAACTATTTTATCCAGCAGTAACTAAATATTCAAACTATAAGATAGTTATAACCAACATAATGAAAAAAAAAAATTGAAGACGTTTCGTAATATTCGCAGCTAAGCGAACAACACACATACTGCAACTGTCCTCATCAAAGCCAAAGTTACATTCAAATTAATATAATTTATTTTAATGAAACCATTATAAAAGCACTTGCGAACGTTAAAATGATTCTACAAGCCCCTACTAAAAGTAGTTTCGTTTGGAGAAGAATGGGCAAGAAACTCTTAAACATCCGTCTCATACTGAACGCAGTACAAGATGCTTCATCACCCACAAATATGTTATATCAACTAATAACAGTGTTACGTAAGAGCCACGTTATAAGCGCAGTCTACATTTCGCACGTTGTTCGAGCGTGCACTATAAAGGCACTGGTTCGCATAGCCCGCGTTCTAGACGCATTCTGTGCCGGTGACGTGTTTAATCTATGGAGACAGTACTTGCTCCAGTACTGGCATATGAGTGTTAGTGCACATGTATTTTTTTTGGAAATGCCCTTTAGAATTGTTTGTACATATCTCTTTTGTTTTATTTGATAAATTGTAATGTGCGTTGTGCTGCAAAAAGTAAACTGCCCTTTGGCACTAAACTGTCTAAGCAGAGAGACGAGAGAAAGACAACGAAATATTATCAAAAGCTTTATATTTTTTTTTAAGTCCTTTCTATCAAGATATAAAAATTAGAACGCTATATACTTGATAATTAAAATTGATTTAATCTCCCGCAGTAAAAACATCGTATGCAATAATAAAAACCAAAACACCTACACGCAGAAGCTTAGCTACCATATTAAATAAATAATTAACATAAGCTATTAAAATTAATGAGTTTGCTCTATAAATTCTTCCTTTATAATTACCAAAAGTAGGCATTGTCCTTTGTAAATCATAACATTTAATTTTTGACTATTTTATTACCTTTATTTAAATAGAACCACTGAATAACCCCACACACTGGGCAATAATCATAAAAATATAATTAAGACGACATTTTTTATACTAAACAGTTTTTTAATTACCATATTTTCCGTGAAGGTTTTGAAGTATTAGTAATAAAATATTAAAATATAAACCCTGAGAAGCGTTGGGTTTGTCACATAATAAAATCATAAACCATCGCTAGGCCGAAATAAGAAAGAAAAAATACATTCTTACTAGAAAAAAAATACGATAAAAAACAGGTGTAAGATCATCATACTCATTAAATTAAAATCACAGCCACGAGTGTGAGATCATACAACCATAGATCAGCAAGCTCAGATGTTTGATTGGGTTTATTACCCCAAAGGTCATTCATGAAGCGGTATAACGGGGAAGCCCGTGTGTACCAATGAACGGCCTTGACTACGTACGTATAAGATTTGTTTTTATACCTTACTGTAAGGTATATTTATTTCAACTCACATAAAACCGTAACTACTGGTCTTAGGAAATAATTATCGACTGCCTGCTTTATCAGTCGCAAACATCACTGCCAAAGGTGGAGTGCTAGCGTTGATTCCTCGTGTTATTTGGGTTATTATATCACAAAATTTATAGGATAGTAGCAACTAGTCCTATTTTATGGGACTTCCTTGTGACATAAATGTACTAGTTGTAGGTGCTATATAACTAATATAAAAAATCTGCCCATTCCTTTAATCAATACAGCCAAGATGTAAAAAGTAATATTTGTTTTAAGCTCACTCAAACCCACAACAACTATCATAAGCTAATAATGGTCGAGTAATAACAGCAAGTCAGTTCAAACGCAGCACGATGGGCCCAGTTTTGTAATTACGTCCACTGAATAGTGTTAACTAACCTAATGCGTAACTGTGTGCTTCCAAGAACACATACTGTGTGCAGAGCAAAAGTTACTTGTCTTGATTATCACCAGTTCTCCTTTAAAGAAAGATCGACTCATTTGCCTAGTAATTACCGATTCAGACGTTCCGATTGCGTACGTTCGATATGGACTGAGTACTGGTAAACAGGCGGGTACCGGTAATGTTTCTATGTTACCGCAATTTACTTCAAGAGTGGTTGTGGGATCTTTACAAACAACATCTGCATCTGAGATCTCAAAATAATGTCATTGAATAAATGTAATGTATTCTTCATTCCTGTTTTAATGTATTGAGCCTTATGCTTAGCTTCCTTATTTTGTAAATAAACGCCATCGTTAGAGCCTCTTTATGTACAGAGGCTATCACATCAAGACACCACAATCCGTCAAATTTCTTTGATAGTTTTTCAAATTTATTACGAAAGAATAAGGTTCATGTTCAAGTGGGGAAATTTGAGAGTTTGCATAACTTGATGTGCTGGCGTCTGTACTATTGTAATGTAATATAATTTTGCGACTTTGCAACAGGCCATCGTGACAATTGAGCTTGTTTCGGCGCTACTTTTTAGGGATCAGGCAAATAGGAAATGACGGCGCAATCCAGTTTTTTAAATATTGACATGTTATAATCCAAACACGTAAATGTGTCGATGTCAATGGCACCTGCAGAAGATCTACTTATAGATATAAAGATAACTTCATAATTTAAACAGTCCTTTGCAATCTGACTGTGATATTAAGCTTACCTGGGTAACCACTTTAATAAAAGATTTTTATAAAACCACGAGAAGGATTTTGTTAGATTTTCTCAATAGAAGGTTGGAGTCTTGGTTTGTGTCTGGTTGTTGTTACTAGGCTCAGTCCTTATTACATGAGACTCAAATATAACTAACAAAATCTGGGTGTGCTGAGAGTACACCTGTACCTTACTCCTAGGGAAATACAGGCGAGGTATTATATAGTTTTAAATAGTACAATTGCAAATTAAAAATGTAGATTTTAACAATGTCTAAAACGCACCACACAACTCCAGGACACAATGATGGAGTGAGGAAGAAAGGGAGCAGTGATGAGAATGATGATAAAAAATGTCTACCAAGAAAATTTTGGAAAATGCACAGTCAACTGACGTCATAACTGGCGATACGTGGGTGTACTATGTGTACACCTCTGCCTAACACTTTGTAGAATACAGGCGTAATGTTATGTCTATGCAAATCTCAAGTTTTAATTACCTGACCAAAACAAATATTAAAATTAACTAAATTTTAATATCTCGCTTTGGAATGTTTCTAAACGGCTAATTTAATCAATTAAAACAACGTACGCTCCAGAATTTAAATATCTCGGTCGAATAAAAAAGTGAAGTATGATATTGATTAGAGATAATGAGGAATACAAAAGGAACATAAACAGGTGAACACCGATACATTAGCATTGATAATATTTTATAGACTTCTTTCGGACTGATCAAATATTTGTGTGATATTTAAAATATAACTTCATTTTTAACGAGACTTGTGTCTGCCGAAAGTTATTGGTATTCTGGGGATTAATTTGTTGTCTTCGTAGCTTTCATTCACTTTTAGCGTTACAATTCTTGCTTTCCTTAGATTTTTTTTGTAAAACACAAATTATAGACATAAAGAGTACGAGAAAATTATATACTTCTGGCGAAGCAAGATTACAAAACATAACGCCACGCCACTTTACAAGTAAGAGTTTGGCAGCAGGTAAACAGGCGCACGTATAGGGGGTATACTATAGGTGCGCCTCATTTGGACATTATGTTTAAGTCACATGAAATTGTATACAAATCCAGGAATAACTGAGTACTGGGATACTACTCAGAAAATCCCGATGAAAAAAGCTGATAACATTTTACCCGACCCGGCTATCAAACCTAGGACTTTATACGCAGCAGTAGCTTAAATAATAAATAGACAAAAGTTAGTAATCATTGGAAAACACAATCATTATGCCAAGATCAGCATGTGGTATATGGAATCTATACTTATAGTGTCGACAATCGTATCAGTTGATGGTGTGCTAGCGAAGAGTTTTGATGAACACCTAGAGAATCTATCACTAAGCAGCTGGGTCAAGAGTCAGATGCAGAAGGCGGCCGTCATCGACACGGCACGCATTGTGAAGAGGTACATCACTCTAGATCCCTAATCGCCGCTAGCTTGGGTCTTGCCACCTCGCTGCAGGCGGAGCAGTATTTGTTCTCAGCGGTAGACCGCTGAGATAAATATAAACAAATACGGGGGTAGAATTATCAGTAAAAGCTAGAGCTTTTCCCGATAAATCTACCCCCGAAGGGGTGAAAAAGGGGGACGAAGTTGCGTATGGACAGTCCTTCATTTTCAAAGTAAAAATGAATAAGTTTATTATTTAAGCTCATGGTTTTAAAACTATATCGTTGTTGCTGGAATCAACCCATAGGGAAGTAGAAAGGGCGATGAATTTTTGTATTTAAGTTGCTTATTCACTAAAGTTGGTGTTCCAGTAAAAAAAAAGTACCCAAGTATCATGTTATTACTGACTTTCTACAAAAATAGATAGTAGAACATATAATCAACATAGTACATTATTGCTCAGTGGCTCCGAAACTTCTGGATTGATTTCGATGAATCACAGCCAGGTAATCAACACACGTTTCCATCTTCAACTGAAACCAGTTTCCGATGAGACAGATCTATTTAAAGATAGCCACATAAACGTTAGACGAAGTATTAAAAAAAAATGATACAATATGATACAAGAACATTCGAAGCGTTTGATCTAACATCGATACAATATTAATTACACGATTATTTAAAAATTATACTATCATTTTCTGGTGATCATAAAAATTATAGGATCATTAACATTTTTAATTATTTACACCAAAGCTGACCCAGAATAACCTAATAAAATCGATACCACTAATATGGTTTTAGATTATTTTTTACGATTTGAACGTGACTTTGGTGAACCGGTAGCGTGCTTAATGTTTGTACTTTTGGCTAACACTCGGCAGAGTATACGATCAGAATGAGGTTTGATGGTGCATACAGATAATGTTATAAACTTGGTTAGTAAAGGCTATAAAGTTTACATGATAATCTCAGATTTAAATCGGAATATATTTTATCAATGATCATGTATCAAGTCGCCAAGAACAACCGTATAAATAGGCATATGAATCTTTTTTAATGACACCATCTGAGGCCTATTTAATAAAACCATCAGGTGACAAGTGACAATTTGAGCAGTTTTAATCATACAAGCGACAATCTGACGACCGACAAACTGATTTTCCTATTTTACAACTTCATGATTGAGAGACGGGTGCCTTCTGCTGATGCTGCTGGGCCAACAAGACATTTTGAAAATGTCTCTAATGGTACATTAACTAAAACAATAGCAAAAAATATCAAAATCATTACTCAAGACTGGATGGACTGATTTACCAGTTAGTCAAACAATCGGTCACTCTCGCACGCTCGACGTGCCGATGACGTGCTCGTCAAACATCGGGATGTTTCGTGACGCATCGTACTGGCAGTGCACGAGTTAGGTTAGGGTAAGGCTATAGTAATGAGCACAGCGAGTGGTTAGGATGGGATAAGAGGTAAGCGGGAAGCGGTTAGGTGAATACATGTTGTAGAAGAGAATGATATGAAAAGTGGCTTTTGTATTGTAAAATATTATCAAACAGTAATCTTAATTAAATTACTAATTATTACCAGCCTATTATTGTCTCTGTACGGGATAAAGGACTCGTTGTTGTGATGTTTGTGCCTTCTTGACTTCTCATTCAAAGAAGGCACGAACACCAATGAGGTAGTTTCTATCTAGCGTTTATCTTGGAATTAATTGACATCGATGAAGAAAAACAGAGAGTGTAAACCTGGACGTATAATTAATATAAGTCTTAAATTGCCAATCACAAAATTAAATCCAATTATTGTTTTGTTGAAAAGATTAGCATTCAAAACCGTTGTTGAACTGATAAAAAAGTGTTCTCTGTGTTAGAAAAGTTCTTATAAAATTATAATAATCTCGCCAGTTAATCTAAAAGTATTCGCATCAAAAGTTGCATCATTTTGCTGTCCTTTCTAAAATGAAGACGCAATAAATAACAAAAATTATACTAATTCTGGACCTAATTACTGCATGCTATGATAATTGCACTACCATCACTCAATGTCACTCTTATTTCTACAATTTCAAAATACTAAAATATCATTTTAAAATCAGAATCTCGCCTTCACTTTACATGACCGCAACCTTTAAACTTTTGTTTTAAAGTTTTTTTTGTAAGCTTAAATGGATATTTATAGCAATTATTTAAGAACTTAACTGCCAGAAAACGAGACACAATAGAAAATGTATTTTTTGTCGGTTACCTGGCATTTAAGTTGTTAATAACAACATCACCATAAGCTGTCTAGCCTCCGGTACCACCTAAATATCTCCCACATATTGTAACACCCCCTTTGAAGCTCCTAAACTTATGATTCGTAAGTTTTCATGGTGGACAATAAAGAGTATTCTATTCTATCCTTTTTTAATAGGAGGTTGAAATTCCACATGGAGGTCCTCCGCTTGGGGGTCGAAGGGGTCCTTCCGCAACCTCCGGCTAATTCTATTCTATTAATTCTATCCTACCATAACCCAGTTAACTGGGTAACACAATATCCCTTGGTTAGACTAGCTGTCAAGCTTTGGGGCTTCTAACGACAGTCAAAGACAAATAAATGACACTCAGGACCAACGGTTTTCCATGGCACAAGGTATCAATATATAATGGTTTGTCACCCATCCATGGACCAACCTCAGCAAACGTAGCTGACATGTGCGGCTGTAATTTTTGAGCCACAAACTCCTCTAATTATTTAATGATAACATTGCTAAATTATTTGCTTATCGTATGTGACTCATTAAATTAATCGATCATTTGTAAACCGGAACTGTTTTATTGATCTACAATCGTTAAGAATAAAATCGATACTCGCTTCTCGATGCAATCAAATTAAATCGATTGTGAAACTGTAAATGTTTTGTATTATTGTTAGGTGTTTAATTTGATTTGATTTGCATTGTGCAGTGTAGCTTTGATATCTTGCGATTTTATTAACTGCTGTTTTTTTGATAAAATGCGTATAGAGAGCGTGGGAAGACATAGATAGAATTTATACTAAACGACAAGACATCACACCTGTATTCCCCAAAGGGTTAGGCAGATGTGTAACTATAGTACAACCTTGCCTGTTACGTTCAAACTCCATCTAATAGGAGGAGATCAACCCATTGCCATCAAATGGGCACGGAGCCAGACCCCGGGCTGCAAGTCTTAATGCTTTCTAATTTATAATGTTTTTTTACAAAGCTAAGTCGTTTACATAACCGTAGGCATATCCAATATTGTTCACACAGTAACGGAAGAAATACGTAGTATTTTTGTAAAGAATAATATATTATTGGCTAGCTGTATAATAAACTGTCTTGAAACATCAGCATCTCTATCTATGCTCATAATATTATACGTGAGGATTTCGTTCTAATCTCAAATGTATTAAAATCATATTAAAATTCAAAATAAAAAGACGGCGCTTCAAATTACCATAAGAATCGTGATCCAATTTAAATTGTATTTCATTGTGACGTACGAATCTTAACGAGCGATTATTTCGGCCGTCATCGGCGCACGCGCAAGTTGACACCGCACGTCAAAATCAACGAAGTAGTGACAGACGAGTTAATTTGAACCCAACACTTTAACAAGTGATGGGTTAAGTCAGGGTTCAGTTTGTAAATGCGATTAAATGGACCCCAAAAACACATACATAAAGAAATTGATGAATCAACCCCAAAAACACAGACATAATATAGAAATTGTAAGGAATCAGAACCTGCTAAATCGAATTTACGTATTAAAAACTTGGAATAAGAAAAAGATATTGTGAGTATCATTGGGGGAGGTTTATGTCCAGCAGTGAAAGTCTTTTGGCTCAATGATGATGATGATAGCACTTAAAATAATTGCAAATGGTCACATAAGTAATTAGTGGCTGTCATAACATCAAATTTAAAAAAAAATCTTTTGGGCATCAAAATTTTTAGAAGGTTCTAACCTAACCTGTGGTCTGCCATGTGGAGCATCACTGGTGCGCAAGAACTTGAATATTATAATTATTTAAGCTTAAATCACCTTTCAAAATAAAAAAGATTTTTCAAAATCAAATTAAAAAAAAAATATATATAGTACTTTTTGAAGTCAGATAATAATCACATTGTATACATATTTATCTTGAAGCTTCTAGTCACTGCACTTTTATCTAATTAATAAATATAATCATCAGTCATCTAGTATCCATAACACAAGCTCTGCTTAGCTTGGGGCTAGATGATGCTGTGTGGATTGTCCAGCATTATTTTTATTACTATTTATTTAATCTGCGGAACCAAATCCACGTAAGTTGGCTAACCACCAAGTTAAACGAAACGAGGCTGTCCAGATTAAAACTTTTTTGTACCTTTTTGGGCATTGTCAGCCTTCATAATGAGCTCGGAGCCATGTTTACAAAATAAATTTGGAAGTCGACTTCGAACGTACGCTCGGAACAGCTCACAGCTTTTTGACCGACCATTGTATATTTGTTGGCTCTCACCTACATTGAAGGTGTAGGAATGCTCTAAGAAAACATATGAAATAACATAGGAATCAATAATACAAATACGCGATACCGTTCACTCATGACAGCCTAGTACGGTAGGCCGCACAAGAGTGGGAACGAAGCCAGTATAAGCTGGCCCCGCACTCTATATCGTGACCTACCATCATGATCCTTCTAACGAATGGTGTTTGAAGAATCATGATGGTTGGTGATGTCAGTATGATATCATCTGTGGCTGTAGATTCTGATTCACACGGATTAAAAAAATAGCATATTGCCATTGCATTAAAAAAAAATAGTTTTACTCAATGAGACAAGAAAGAAGTTGATAATGTTTGGGACAGTACAAAACCAACCCTAGTCAAATCTAATGTCACAGAGAGTAAAGATTTGTTTGTAAGTTTGTATGTTTGTTTGTAAAGAATAAACTCAAAAACAACTTAAACGATAAAAAAAATCTCCAATCTTTTTGAAGCTACATTATCAGCTATTAACATACGACTATATTTTATTTTCAAAACTACGCTTAAAAGGGAAGGAGGGAATGCTGGGTCGAAGAGAAAAGTACGAAATACAAGCGGACGGAGTCGCGTGCGAAGAGCTAGTAATATTATAAAATATGTGAAAGCTTGAGAGGATGTTTGTTAAACTTTCAAACAACTGAGAGGGTTTTGCTGAAACTATACTAAACATGGATATATATATGATTTACGCAGATAAAGTCGGGTACATAAATGAACATAAAAGAACTGACCATCAGAAGGAAAGGACCAAATTGAGTTAAATTGCAAATTCCACTTCTTCTATTTCCAGAGATATTCTTTTACAAACATATAAACAAACCCTCAAATAAACAATCTTTCCTCTTCAAGTTAATATTAATTAACTCGTTAAGTGCCAGACTACCAAATCATCTTGTGTACACAACAGTTCATCTATTCTGATTATTGCGTGGCAGTCAATGTGTGAAGTATATTTTAATCCATATGCATGGACTCCAATCATGATGTAAAAGTTACCCACAAACATAATTAGAGTAAAATAGTTTCCATTTTGTATGATATTGTCTCTAACATATGTAGTTCCATTCATAATTATATTGTACACAACGCAGTTATCAAGTACTCGGCCAATCTATCAATGGATGTACAATTACTATCTCCCACATCTTTTATGAAACGTCATAAAACTTTAGAGAAATGGATTTCTATGGTATTTATGGGCGTCAGACCATTTGTGAGTAATTGTGAAGTCACACTTGGATGCGACATTTGCTTCAAGCTATTGCAAGTATTCTGGCGAGATGGATGGGTCTAAGATGGCATGCCAACTGCCAATGGACCTTAGTAGTTGGTCTATGTTGTACTCGATGTGGAAAACTGTTATTAAAAAGGTATTTTATATGTCAATAACAGAGTTATTGCCTTTCCGCCAGACTCTATTTATTCGAAGTCGTTTGTGAAATTCTTCTTGTAATCGTACACTGAGGTTGTATGAGTATCTCTACGTTTAGCATTATCTAAACCTTCATCATCATCAACATCCTGTCCTTAGCCTTATTTATTTGGGGTCGGCATAGCATCTCTTTTTCTTTCACACATCGCCATTTTCCGGGATCTTAATAGCCAATATTCCTAACCGAATAATCTTTCACAAAATCCATCCATCGTTGCTTTAGTCTATCATCTTTAGTCATCCACTACTCTTGTAACACATCACATTCTTACTCAAAATTTTCTTTGCAAGATTATTTGAAACAATTTGCTATTATTTTGCCATGATTGGCAAATGGCCAATCGCAATAAATAAAAATAAAATAAATAAATAAATATTGCTGGACAATCCACACAGCATCATCTAGCCCCAAGCTAAGCAGAGCTTGTGTTATGGGTACTAGATGACTGATATACTTAATACAGTACATTATATAGATAGATATTTTTATTATATATATTATATAGAAAATACCCAGAACACCCGGAACAAATATTTGTAGATCGTACAAACATTTGTCCCAAGGCGGGAATCGAACCCGCAACCTCTTGCGTCGCAGGCGGACCTTCGCCCGCCGCGCCACATCGGTCGTCAATGAATGTTGTATTCTTTTATTATCAAAATTGCACCTTCTACTACTGAAAGAAAATACCTATAGCATTAAGTATGCCGCCGAATATTAGTTTGTCAAATCTGTCTTCTACTCTTACCGTCATTATTTTCATGAGTTTCCACCACATACGGGTCCATGATCTTAAGGCCTTCGATTTTTTTAATGACACCATAATAATGCACTACAAGACCCCATAAAATAATCCCTTTATCTTCAAACTGTGCTGATAACTTTAAATAAGTGACAGAGTACACTGTTTTCACCACCACCGTTGTCAACCTCGGTGACCCACATGTGGGTCAAAGTGATTTCCGTGGAAGGGCCACCCACGAAGTGACCCCTAAACTTCAAGCCAGTGCTGATGGGAGCCAGCGAAAAAAGTGGTTACTGCGTGTGGCATTTTAATGTCCGCGGTTCGGTTCTCGGCTGTTGCTTTTTTTCGAGTTAATCTGGTTTTTATTAAATTGATTTTTCGCGGATTCCGGTGTGCGATGGAAATTGTTGGGGCGTCTACTTTTTTAGGTGAATTCAGGGAATTGATGTTAATTTATACAGAGTTGCTATTGGTTGTAATTTAATCAATTTAGAAATGTACAAGCTACGGTCCACGCGCAACGATGGCGACGTAACGTAAATTAGACACATATTTTAATTGGGAATAGGTGAAGTCTAAAACCAAATAACTTACTAATAAGCTCATAAAAAGGCAAATGGATTCTAGCTATCCCTTCCAGAGGGTCGTTTCGTATGGAGAAGAATTGGTTAGAAACTCCATACATTACTCTTTAAAAAAAAAGTGAAACAAAAATCCTGAAGAGTCTTGGTTTATTCATGAGCACATTTAGTATCACCGATATACATATATGATAAACACCTAATTACTAATTTGTAAACCCTACTTTTCTTAACCCTTTACTCCGCTCGTGTATGTTAGGCCCACCTACTGACTGAATTATCTGGTTGTAATTGTCATTCGACAGCATACTATTTAAATCGAAGCACGATGACGTCACCAACGGACGGCACGGTTGGTGCACATTGGCTGCTGCGCCGCGTGTCGTGGGTTCGATTCCCGCACGGAACAAATAGTTGTATGGCCTACAGATAATTGTTCCGGGTCTGGCTGTTTGAGTATGTGAGTTTGAATGTTTTTAAACACCCACTATACAGGAGAAATTACCTATATGAGTGTGGGACCAAATTGAAAAAAGAAAACAAAACCAGCAAAAATAACAGTTCTGTGGTTACTTCGTTCGTAGCAGATGCGACAAAACCCTTTCAATTTCTCCCAAGGAACCCTAAAAATCTGTCACCATTAAAGGTGAATGACCTGATGTGCACTTCATGGAGAAACTCTTAGCCATCGCCCGAGGTCATTGACACCGGACCAAATAAATCCACATTTTTGTGCGAAACTGTATTTATCGATTGAATCATGACTAAAGGTCACGGGTTCGAGTCTGTTGTCGTGAATTCTAGTTTTTTTTACAGTTGTAAAATTATGTCACACATTTACATTAGTACGTCGAGAAGTATATATTATACAAATAAAACTATATATAATACTAGTGTATTTGAAATATTAGCTCGTAGTGGTCCCGTTGGTCTTGTGGTTGCAAGCACTACAGCCGAGCATGAGGTAGAGGGTTTGATTCGATGGTCGAGGAAGTGCTATTGGGTTTTTCCATCTGGCATTTCTCAGTAGCAGATTTAAGTCTTAATTCGTACCCGGTTGATGGCAATAGGCTCGTCTCCTATTACATGAAACTTAACACTTTCAGTGCCCAGCACCCGGCTCGCGGGTCGAAAAAGAGTTTATTCATGTCCCAGAACTCGCTTCCCGAATCATACATGTAAAAAGCTATAGATGAGATGTGAACATGCCCATCACCCCCTACCTACATGTACCTACGCATTATGTAAATTACCAAACATTATGACTTACAAGTTAAATCGTATTTTTGAACTGGGCAGTGAAAGGGTTAAACATATCCGGTGATATGTAAACGTACTATAGCGGTACACCTCTGCCTGATCTTCAAGGAATAGAGTCGTGATATTATGTTTATGTTTCAAAATAATACCTCTTTCACATCTTAATTTACACAAGATTTTCATTGCTTCCCTGTCACTGTCATTTCTTATCAATAAAACAAGATATCCATCTTAGTTATATGACCCTTGAAAATAACTACAGACGATAGTTTTTAATATTTCGATGTGGTAACACCTTTCTTACGTAGGAATATTATAAAAATAGTGTTATATCAGCTGCCTATGATACTCATCTAAGTGTCAATTTAGGTATGGCTAAACTGTTAGAGTCAGTGCAGGTGGATCAGTGTTTTATCTTTTGCATTTTTTTAAGCGTTGGTCTTATTGAAAGCGGATAGCGACTAATACTGGGTTTCTGAATTAAAAATATGACGTTTGTCCAAATTCTACTATAGCATTACATAACATAACACACCATCACGATTGTATTCTTCCAATGGTTAGGCAGAGGTGGTGCGTCCACATTTTGCCAGTTGCATTTTTAAGTCCCATGATTGCATGGGGCTTAAAAATGCAACTGGCAAAAAGTATACAGCCTTCTATTAAGAAAGTTGTATACAATGTAACAGTATATCACTACTGCGACGATAAATTAGGCATAAACATTACTTAAAACGATTTGAATTCGAACCGCAATGAACTGTCGTAGGTATATTTTTTCTATAAATATTTGTATGTCAAAATTGACAAAACATAGCGCACTATCTAGTTCTTAAGATCACTCTAAAATGTTAATACCTATGTTTCACAAATAAATTGATTTGAATTTGATTTTTATCTACATATCCTGAGCACATGGACTTCATTAGATTTTTTTGTGTGACATTTCTACGAGTCCATATTACTTTTCCTGGCTTGTGGATTTGTAGATAACGCTGACACCCCTAGACAAACAGTACCAAGACAAGAGTAATTCCGCTCCCTCTTCCGCTTACAGTAGAACCTGTCTCATCCTGATGCTTTAAAGTGACAGTATTTATGCACTTTTACGATATTTAAGTTCGACATTTTATTACTATCATTCGTGTTAGAATTGCTTGGAGTTTTCACATCGTAAAACTGACCGTAATTAGAGAGCCATAGAATATAGTATTTATTAATTTTTATGAACACTTGTACCTTGCACTTGCTCCTTCTGAATAAGTGTGCCTGGAAAATATTAATACTATAATCACAATACGCCTATACTCCATAAATTTATTCAGGAATAAAATTGAAATTCTTGGCCATCTCTATCTCATTTAATCTCAAATATTTATTCGGATGCATGGCAGCAGGCTTGATATTCTTTTTAAATAGGTTTTTAGGAAGCCAAGTTGTCAAAAATCAACGTAAGAGGGTAGTGTCCTTAAAAATTCTGATTGGTCCGAAAGTTAGGTTATTTAAAAATACTGGTCACGTATTTTTTCTTTTGTCACGTTAACCAAAAATGACGACGGTATAGCGTTGAAATTTCGCGTGACGTCACGCTGTGCTACACTTTTAAAGTAAAAGTGACGGCACGAGCCCTGAACTGTGATTTGCTATATCATTGTCACTTTTTATTGATTTGAGTAAGCAAAAAATACGTGTCCAATATTTTTTGGTAATCTAACTGACGGACCAAATAGACTTAATATATTTTTACCTAGGACACATCAATATTTCGTCTAAAATCAAGCAAGTAATATCTAACTTAAGTCCAAGATAGATATACTCCTTATTGTACAACATAACGATTTAAAATACCATTACAGACACTAATGCGAGGTACTCGTAGAATAGACGCCAAAATAATGTTTACTTACTTGAGTTACTTATTATAAGTCAAACGTTCCTCATGATTTCTTCCTTCACCGATGTCAATGTAGTCTAAGATAAATTGAATTGAAAAAGTCACACAGTAACTTGCTTGGATTTGAACCCACAACCTCGTGCATGAGAAGCGAGGCTTTAACAACTAGGCTATCACGACGTTCACATATTTTAGTTTTGCATATCATAGTTCCAGTTTTATTTTATCCCCTGCTTACGCCATAAAGAAACAAAGCGCGGTGACATCTCCATAGAAACGAAACATTACCAGTCGACAGTGATTTCCCTGCATTTTATGGCAAAGGAAAGTTGGCGGTTTGCAGTGCAGATATAACATAATGAAACACAATTGTTGCTAGGTTTCCCTCAGACTGTCTTACCTTACATTGTAAGTTTGTGTGTTACGACTGTGCAGCTAAATCATGTTAGAGTGAGGAAAGTTTTGCTTGTCATAACAAAAATAAAGGCTTGGATGACAGATGTTGTTTTTACCGTTAAAAAACAAAGGAGGTTCTCTGTTTAAAATGTTTTTTTTTTAATGTTGACCACGCATTACTTCTTTCAATGTGTATATATTTTTCTTAATATTCAAAATTTGATCCCACTTAAATTTGAAAATAAAAATTACCCTCAAGTATAGAAAATAGGGGATATTTGAATTTTCACCTACTGATTTTTTATAGCTTCGAGCTCCTCTAAATATTTAAGATATCGAATGTATTATCGATGGTGACCACAAAACAATTACTTACGCTTTTTAAGCCCCATTAATTACATGCAAGATTCTTGACAGCCACATATGTATGTACAATCAGATTAAATCAACACATTGCTTTAATTCAGGGTATGTCACAGGCAATCTTTAACGCTGTTAGATCTATGGCTCTAATATCACAAAACTTAATTAATTCATTAAGTTAATTAATTCACCGAAGTGTTAGCCAGTATTGTGCACTCACATTGCATCTGTTATATTTAATTTAGTCCCGTGTAATAGCTCAGCATCGGAATCGGACCTGCATCTGAATAATAATATTTTTTAAAATAATTTATCTTTATTTCAGACGTTGAATGAGATTTTCTACAGTCAAATAAAGTCAGTTTGTTCAAATTCCACCAATACGACTAAGAGCTGTCTGTGCAGTGTCACCAATGTTGTGAAATATTGAGACACACCTCCCTGCCTCGTAAAGCACGTTATGCCTTTGGTGCCGGCTGTCATTTGTTGTTTGACAATCGTTACGGGTAGTCAGACCCCCCGAAAGTCTGACAACCAGTCGTACCAAAAGGTCAGATTGCAAGTCAGTCCATGCGCAGTTCAGATGTGAGGAAGCATTCAATTTCATAGGTGGACTTCAGCCTTAGACGTTTTTAATTATTACCAATGTAAAATTAATTACGTGCCTTTTCTCTCACGGTAGAACCTATAAATTACGTAACCATACATTGGCTAGAAAATGTGGGATAACTAGTCTACGATTTGTGTGACCATAGACACCCAATCTATGACTTGCTCTAACTTAGAACGGAAATTGAACCTCTTAATTGTCACATAATAAATATAACGGAAAATAAGGTAGCGCAACCAATTATCGGGCATGCTGTAATTATTGACACTTCAGACGTTTCATTAGAATAAAGATTGTGGAGACATGTAATAGTAATATTATGAGTTATTTAATACTAGTCGTTAGGCTTTCATATTTTATTTGGTTGTATTTAAAATCATGAGGTGTTTTTTTATTGATTTATTATTAATTTACTTTTTTTTCTTTCTTTTCAGGTAAGATTGTTTTTATATCTTTCTTCTAGACACTAACATGAAAATTCGTTCAGAATTAATTGGTAAGTTAAACTGAAGTACTTAATTATCTACTATTTATTTTTGCTACTCTACAAAACTGTGTATTTTAGTTTTGAAGTAACAATGGCATTTTACTGAGAATATATCAGTTTAAATCTATATCAGGGTTTCTTCCTAATATATCTGTACAACTGAAGTCTTTATATGATTCACTTATAAAGTGCCAATGAAATAGTTCTATTCCAAGCCTCGATATGTTTTTGTTTCCTGAAAAGTTTGACTAACTTTTTAAGTCAAACTTTTCTTGGCAACCTTTCTTAATCGGCGTAACGTAGCTACAGATTAAATATGCGGCCATATAATTAAGAACCTGCATCTGTAATTAATAATTACTATAAAACTATAATGGTTCCATACTGTCCAGTAATAAAATCAAAACCGGCCTTTGATTGGATGCAACTTTGTGTAATTAATAGCTTTAATTATGGATTTAATGGTGAACCACATAAAGCACGATTGATTGACGACGTAAACTAACGAATTTGAAAAATAGGGAAATGACTTTCCTACCGTTAATCGGGTTACCTTTAACCATCATCCTATAGTTTTAAAAAACCCGTGTAAAATAAACAGCAGATTTTTTTTTTCGATCATAGCATCACGAACTTGGCAATATTCATTCACAAGCTGTGCTCCACTGTTTGACCTGCCTATTTATTTATTTATTTTTTCCGGCGGGAAAATCATCTTATGACATCCCCCGCTCTTGGGCGGGTCGTGAGATAGTGTCAGACTTTTACTGACTAAAAACCCACTCCTGTTCCTTCGTTGCCTTTCGTACCAGAGCCGAGTCTTCCTTTCAGAATCAGACCCTTGGCCCCAGTACCTGGCTATAAGGGTCATAGCATGTTACAATTAAGCTTCAAGCTATTATTTGGAAAGATAATTTTGGGTAAATGCAAAAAGATTATTTCAAATCCGAGAGGCAGTTCTAGAGATTAACGAGTTTAAAAAATAAAAAAGAATCTTTTAGCTATACCTACGTATATGTTAGTACCAATAGATTCCAGGTATTACAAACTCATCCAATATTTGCGTCACCAGCTACAACACTAACAAGAAATAATTTCAATTTCACTGAACACCGGCCTCGCCTTCGCATGTGTCGTCAATTCAAACAAAATGTCATAAAATACCAACTTTACATATTCAGACTAAAACAATAATAGAAACATCAAACGGTGCACAAAGCGATTTAATAATGCACAAACACACTTTCACGTCCATATTGTGAATAGTAATAACATTTAGAAATTATCGACGGTTTGGGATCATAACTGTTTGTTTTACCCTATGTTTACATAGTATTAAGGCGAGGACACACGTTATTTTGCTAAAGGTTGCTTGTGAATGTTCGAAAAACCGCAGTTTGTTAATACATTTTGTGTGATTACAGTGTCATAACGTGATCCCTTCTATGTGGAGATACATCCATATATATATATGTTCATTATGCAAGTTTGGCGACATGGTTGGCGCAGTATCTGAGCGATTGGCTACTGCGCTGCATGTCACGGGTTCGATTCCCGTACAGAACTCATATGTATTTGTATGACCTACAGCATTACGGGTCTGACTGTTTGTGACGTGAGTTAAAATGTTTGTGTACAACAATGCAATAAAAAAAAAAACTGCTGGACAATCCACACAGCATCTTCTAGCCCCAAGTTAAGCAGAGCTTGTGTTATGGGTAATAGAATATGACTGATATACTTAATACTATACATTACATAGATAGATATTTTTTATCAAACATAGCAAATACCCCGAACACCCGGAACAAATCTTTGTAGATCGTACAATCATTTCTAACAGGGCGTAGTATACATTCCTAGTGTACTACATTTTTATGATAAATAATAAACAAAAAAATGTTTGTAAATGAAAGTGATCATCGCCAGGATATTACAAAATTTTATATTTAACACATATTCCAATTGTTTTCTTATCCAATATGGACACACCTCTATTATACTACGAAGGTGCGGGTGCCGTGTGAAATGAAACTGGTCTGGCTTAGATAATTGTATTGCTAGTGATTATATTAATTCAAGAAGTAAACATAATTATGTATGTATTAAGTGTTTCGCTTTGATAGTGTTAATTGAAAGTGAGCGAGGTTGGGCGAAAGAGTTCCTGAGAGTGTGGTGGTAAAGACTGAGATCTGCATTAGGTGCAGTCATGAATTTGAAATTCGAACGCGTGAAATTGCGGTTATTATCTGCTTAGCTTTTTTCTAACATGTTGGGGTATGCTTTTAATCTAACGAGATGCAGCTTAATACCATGTACTAGTATTTTACATGGAACGACTGCCTATCAGGCGTCTACAACCCAGTTACTGGGTACTAACAATACCATCTGTAAGACTGGTTGTCAAACTTTCGGGCTTCTGGTTGTCAGACTACCCGATATAACTGTAAAAGATCTACAAATTACAGTCGCGAACAATGGCGTAATTTAGTTTCTCTGTGACTTGGTATGTAAAAAGGATAAAAAATAGCCCTTATTCAGTTTCTTTTCTTGAAAGTATTGTTGTTCCTCGCGTGGCAACTTTGGCGCCATCAGTAATGTCCATCAGATCTTGCAGCGTACAAGTATCAGGGCACGCAAAACACGATATCAGGTGTCCCATTGTTTTAAAGCAGCACCAAACTACTGTAATGTAGCTTTGTGACTAAGATCTTCTAAGACCAGATGAATTACAAAAAGGTATATATACCCACTACATAAAACAGCATTCATCAACTCGACTTTTGACCTCACCTCCTCTGGGCGTGTCTCCTTATCTCCCAAGATCAGCGTACAAATAACACCAGGTATTGAAAGTTGAAGGGTCCACAAGAATAATGGCTAATTACGGCACGCGTAGCACTGGACCTTAATGAAGATCCATGTGACCTTATGTATGTGATCACTTTCTAAGTTAAAGCTAAGTTACAGCCGAGCTATGTTGAATAACTTAGCAGATTGGCAAGTCTCGTCAGGTTTGCAAATAGGTAATGTATAAGGGCTGAGTTACGAAATGTGCTTTAGAATTTCTATTTTTAACTTAAGTTTTTTTTTTGTGAGGAGCTCGATGCTAAAAAACACACCGCAGTGGCTGAACCTGTCCCGAGTTCGATTACCGCCCGGAACAAATATTTGTATGGCCTATAGGTTCCGGGTCGGTGTGTGTTTGTGAGTTTAAATATTTGTGAACGTTCCGACATTACAGGAGAATTTGCTAGTGCGGGGTAATGTTTAAAAAAATAAAAAAAGTTTATAAAAAAAGGAAAGGCGAAGCGAACTTTTCGCGGGAAGATTTCAACAGAATAGTCCAGCTGGTTAAATATTTACACCTCGTTTTAGTAACAAGGGGGTAAGTGTTTATTCGAGGTCATTGTCATGGCTTGAAAAAACGTAAACACGACTTGTTCATTAAAATATTTTAGTACCCATTCATTGAAGTAACATTTCGTAATACTTAGGAAGTCAAATAAAAATTGATTATCATAGAAATCGTGCATTTGGATCGTAATATTTGTAATCTTTTGAGATATGCGACCGCCGTCGTAAACGGCATATTCAAATTAAGAATGCCTATCACTTTACGTGTCACATTCTTAGGGTTCCGTGAGAATTTGGTCGTGTCTAGCTGTCACAGGAATCTGATCCTTTATTTCTGCGATATACTTTTTTTATTTCTTAAATACTTGGCAAAAAGTATAATAAAAGCACGCCATTTTACGCACTAAACGGATACACACAATAATATAATAAAATGAATATAAAAAAGAAAAAGAAAGAAAAAAGAATTTCGCAAGAACAAATCGGGTTACGTTTGCAAGGAACATTGAGTTTTTCTTTATTATCTTCTTCGTTTAAGGGACTTTATTTTTGTTCACACATGAGACGATGTCAATCCCATCGAACTTATACAGTTATGAACTCAATTATATACTAATTTCAATAATCTTGAAATATGTGTGTAGGAAATTGAGATTTCCATGTCTATTGGAAACAAATATTTATTGACTACGGAACTCTTAAAACCCCTACTCGCACTTCGCAGGTTTTAGTGCATATTGTAATAAAATCGGTTTGATTGTAATAAATAGGTTTATTACAATAGACCGGTTTTAAGTAGCCATTACTAAATTTATAAACAATTGAATGTTGTATTATGGTTTTTTTTATTCTCCTGTCATAAAGTTCGGAAGCGGTACGTTTCATCATTTATTGGCATTTTTGAGAGTTGTTTGTTGTTTGTAGGCCTTTATTACTTATTTTTATTCGTATGTGGAGCAGTGCGTGGGTGTTTTAAAGACGGTGGATGAACGGCCAGCAACACACACACGCTATAAAAAGATTAAAAAAATATTTTTTTTGTTTTAGTACCTAGTATAAAACAAAGTCCCCACCGCCTCTGTATGCAATAAACTCAAAAACGACTGAACGGATTTTCATGTGGCTTTCAGTAATGGAACGAGAAAGATTTTTGCATATTATTTGTCACGGGCGAAGCCGGGGCGGATCGCTAGTAATTTATAAATGCAGTTGTTGGTATATGTGTACGTCTGTTACTCCTTCGCGCTGAAACGGATTTACATGAAAATTTTCAAAGAGGTAGCACAAACCCTGGATTAATACATAAGCTGCTTTTTACCCCGAAAAAGCTTTTCACTGCGGGCTGCTGCTAGTTAGTAAGTATAATAAGAACTATAAACTAACATTAATGTGTAATTAGTAGTAAAAGTAAAGAAGACGCAAGATGGTCCAGTGGCTAGAGCCTCGCTTTTCATGCACATGGTATGTGGGTTCTAATTCGGGCAAGTACCACTGTGACTTTGTCAATCACTGACGACTCTTAGATATCACTGACGTCCGTGAAGGAAAATATCGATAGGAAACCCGGACTTAATATAAGTATGAAATCGCCAACAGGCTGTAAGCGAGCGTGGTGATGAATGCTCATTCCTTTTAAGAAAAATTGGTGTCTAAACTATAATTCTGGTTCTATAGAGTAGCTATGCACAAAAAAATCGAGTTTAAATAAAAAGTTCGAATCTTTTGCCCAGCAATGGGATTAATTGAAGGCTGGTTAAAAAGGTTTCCAATTATTTTAATATACCTACTTCACAGGTCGTGTTTTAATTAGGCGTCATATCAAGAGTGCGCGTGCGCTGGTAACACGTCTAAGCGACGTATTTAGAGCAGTTTGATGGTCATATATCATGACCGTGCCGTCACGATTTTGGATAGTTGTAATAGTTTCTTTTAAACATTGTAACAACTGTATTATTAAGTATTATTAAAGGCTTTTCTCGGTTCAAGAGCCAAAAGGGTCAATATCAAAAAGTTATGCCTAGAATTCTAGTTTAAAAAAGTATATTTTGGTATAAGTGTGATAATACATTATCACGCAACTTCCAATTAACTTCCAAAGGAAAATAAAAAAACATAAACATAATATTTTATATTCACTAAGTTTTGAAATCTATGGCGGATTTCCCCGCACAAGCGAGGGGTGCTTTATAAAAAGCACACGTTTTTATTACACTGCGTTATAAATCTTAAGACCATGTCGTAAGAGTCACTTTTTGAGCAAGTATGTTGAGAATAAGGATGAAAAAAAATCGGATGTGCTATTAATTGAAGTCCTCAAATTCTTTTGAACACAAAAATAGTTTCGCTACTTTGTAAGTATTTGATACTTAATACTAATGTTCAATGTTTAATACACTAGTGATGTGACAATACCAAACAACATTTTATGGTCCCGTCATAAAATGAAGTAAGTAAAACAAATATCTATTTACAATTTAGTGATGCCACATAAAAAAATACTGGTACTATTCACAGCCGTAACGTCTTACTATAGTATTTATCTCACATAGAGATCTAGAAGAGGCTACTATTATAATACCAATGAAGTAATAATAGCCGACAATAATACGTATTCATTAATAGTGTTGGCCTATTTCAATAAAAACTGAACCCCTCGTTGTAAAGATTACAAGATAATGTCCATAAATTTTATAGATTTGTTTTTTCGTTGACTGCTTCAAATGACGATTATTTCAATAGCTGATGGTTTTATTGTATTTTTAATTGAAGCATGCACATCAACTTGTGGGCTTGAAGTAGTCAGGGTTCTTTATTAAAATCCATACTTAATATTATCAATGGGAAAGTGTGTGTGTCTGTTTGTCCGTCTTTCACGACAAAACCACTGAACGGATTTCGATAAAATTTGGCAAAGAGATAGATAGCATCCCGAGGACGGACATAGGTTACTTTTTATCAGGAAACCACGCGAGTAAAGCTGCGGGCGGAAGCTAGTACTAGTAGTGCTAGTAGTACGATAAAAGGATTTTCTTTTAGTTAAGGAGTGGTGTTCCCTGCTGGAATCTGTGTTTCCCGACAGCTAGTGAGATGCTACTGGTGAAACGCGAGCCTAATTAAAACAAAAACTCATACAAAGGTATCAACTTATTACAAATAGTTCATACATAACAAAATACAGAATGAAATGAAATGATATTTAATTGTGTAGGTACCCTTTTACACGCCAGTATAAAGGGTATAGGGTATAGCGCCATAAAGTCCAGACATTATGTTGGTCAGATCATATGAGGAATATGCAGATTAGTATCTGAGATGGTATTTTGAAGAAAGAACCACACATATGAGTTGACCTGCCCAGTCAATGCAAGCATTTGTCAATCTTAGAGCTCACAGTAGATCTTGTAGTATTAGTATTTAAGAACTTAGGATTTCTTCATAAAAAGCATCTATCCAATTGCTTGAGAATTTAGTTGGATTAGTCCTTTCAGTAGGTATCAAGCATATTAAGTAATTAACATTTTTTTACTACACGAAACCAAACTTTCTGAATTTCGTTTCGATGTTTTTGTATAGTGTTTTAATAATAAGCACAAGATTATTTCACTTCCGCAAACTAAAAAAATACAACCTTCATAATTTACTTAGAAACCAAAGAAAAATTAACAAAACGCCAAGAGGGGCTAATCAAAACATATTTAGTATGGAAATTATTGACAGCCATACACATTTACGATCCTGGCCGTCATAAAAGTACCAACATTCCGTTTTACAACAGAAAACTAAAGCTAATATTCATACTGACAGAAAAGACGTTTCATAAAAGGCTAAGTCGTAAATAGATATAAAATTAACATGGAATTACAATTTGTAAGTGAGCGCGGGCGACTAACGAACGATCGCATCGGCCCGCGACAAAAATGTCGGGAATGTGTGCTATGGTACTCATTTAGTTCAGTGAAATAATGTAATGTTCTGTTCTTGAATAGAAATGGCTGGTTTATGTTGTACCGTTTATCTGTTAATTAGTTTAGTTCCTTATTATAGTTATATCAAAGTCTTTGAAGTTAGAAAAACCCGATGGGTGAAAGGTTTGTTGGGTTATTTTAATTCGGACGATTTTTAAATTGATAATGCGACTATCCTGTGGTTTACGTTCGAAATAATAAGGCAAAAACATAGATATAATATGATTAAAGTTTTAAAAGTGAAATAATATTATTTTAAATTTTAAAATCGTTCGAATTCGAGCTAGAAACACAATGCTCCGCAAGATCGAAAAAGTTTGGTTGCTAAATGCGCCTTATTCAAAAATTAACATGCCAGTAATGAACTTGAAAGTTTTCATAATCACTTTTAACTACTAGTTAAAATTTTCCTCTATATGTTTACTAAAAACTGTAGGTAACTAAAAAGGATCGCCTTCGGTTTTGCGACAATCCGCCATTCTGTCGAACGCAAACGCACGGATGACTCACCGCCACAAATCTGTATTCTATTATTCAAATTTAGAATTTTCATTCCGATCTACTATAATCGGATTTGTAAAAGTCGTGACAATTTAAATCCAATCTTAATAATTTCGTCAATCGATTCTCTACCTTATTGCTATGGCTGTAAAGAATGTTAATTATGTGAATGGCCTGTGATTTAGTTACGTCCAATAATCACGTTCTAAGTTGGCTATTTAGCGGTCATTATGGATTCGTGTTGTTTGAATCATGTTTGGACGACTTATTTGGTGCAGGTTTGTATTTTACTCTTTAGATTATTCTGTGATGAACTGTACTATGTGAAATTGATTATTGATTGGTTTTTGCTGAGTTTAATTGATACAAGATGTTTACTGCTATTTTAACTTTCGATTTTTGTTTTTTCATCTCATTTTTTCTCGTTTTTTCTCATTCACATCTTTTTCATCTCACATTTGTCATAATCTGTGTTTGACATTGCAAATAACGCTTATGTCATGAATATAACAAAAAAGAGACTAATTTAGCATTGAATTTTTTTCAATAGTTTTAACAGTTTAAGCCAATTTTATATCACATTTCTATCCTTAAATAAAATATCAAGTATCTAAACAACCTGTATTGAATCTATCATATAAAGTGGTTCGCATATACATAGTTCTACAATCTCAGTAAAGATAATACCAGCCTGTAACTGTCCCACTACAGGGCAAAAGGCCTCTTCTCATACCGAGAAGTTACGAGCATTAATCACCAAGATTGCTCAAGACGGGTTTCCGATTTCAGACCTATATTAACTATAAGTCCTGGTTTCCTCCCGATGATTTCCTTCACCGATGTCAGTGATATCCAAGATAAACTTAGAAACTAAGAACTTATTTCAGTAATGTTTGCAAAATATCTAAAACATTTTTTGTGGAGGTCAGATAGGCAGTCGCTCCATGTAATACACTGGTATTCTGCTGCTCCGGTTAGACTGGAAGCCGACCCCCACATAGTTGGGCAAAGGATAGGCAGATGATGATGGTACTAGAGTGGGCAATTGGAAATTTTAGTTTAAAAGTGCCTTTTGATATAAAGGTCATATTCAGGTTAGGTCATATTGATATAAATTATTTGACTTTGAATTTTGTTCTGTAAGAAATGTAAAGTAAGCTGACACGATGATAATTATCGTAGATTCTCAGGCCATTCCTACTTATATTATCATATTTTTATTTATTTATTTATTTATTTATTAATAAAGGTATACCAACAGCTTCTGTATATAAAATATCGAATTAAATAGTAATGAGTAATAGTATTTTTACATCAAAGCAACACAAAGATCTAAATAAATTGATATGAGACACAGAATCTACTTTAAATTCACATCCAAACAACATATTTTACGTATATTTGACAGAAAATTAAGCATAACGACAAAATATTAATTAGACCATTTCCTTTGGCACTTCGTCGGACTTTTATCATAAGTTATTATCCAGGTTATCTAGTACTGATCTGCTTCTAAAAATATGTGTATCTTTGTATCAGCAGTTGTATTAAAATAGGTTTTAACGTGGGAAACATTGTTACATACAGTTTTTTTAGGTCGCCTTGTGGGAGCCTTGCTACTCGTAGGTATATTCAATCAATTTAATTATTTTTTAAAGAATATGTATATTTATAAAGAATAGGCTTTTGAATACTGATTGATGACAGAATTGATTCAGATAGTTTGCCTCGTTGGTCGGGAGTGCTACTGATGGGCATGAGCTCTAGGGTCCAATTTCCAGGTCTGGCAAACTGTAATCGGGCTTTTCCATTAGGAACTTCTCAGTAGCAGCCTGGAGTCCGGATTAGTGCCCATTTGATGACAATATGAACGCACCTTATAAAATGCATCTTATTATAAAACATGACTGGCCAAAAGTGGATGGTCTATATAGATACACCTTTTCCTAACCCGCCGGGAAACACCGGTGATGTCCGACTATTTTCAAAATTTAGTTTAATAACCATGATTTATAAAAAACATGTTAGTTTTCACTGCTTTCAGTATCGAAGAAACGATGTCTCAACTTTTCTCAGAACAGATTTAGACTATTTCTGCCATCCAAAACTAGGATATTAGCTCCAAAACCTATTCTATATTTATTATTTCAAAATTATTTTAAAATTCGCATCATGTCAATAATCTATAATTAAAGTTACCATTCTAAATGTCAATTGATCTAGTTATCAAGAAGAAGAATTTCTATATTCGGATATTAGATCGGTAGCCATTAAGATATTAGGTTACTCACCTATGGAGCTAATATGGTGTTTAATTCTGACATTAATGTGATCGGTGTCTTCTGATACCGTAATATTTGGAGATTTTAATTTCCCGCTATGGAAATATATTTGGTGCAAATAATTGGAAAATATCACGATTTATTAATATGGCACCAAGTAGATTAGGATGTAGGTTGCAAACATAATAAGACCGAAATAAAATATTGGTCATTGCTGCTTCCCAACTGGCCCACCTGCTTCCCAACATGGTTGGAAAAAAATTACATAAGACAGTCCAGACTATGAAACATATTCAGAGTCTGGACTGTCTTATGTAATTTTTGACGTTCAAAAAGTGCTGAACCTCGCCTGCCTAGCCTTTTTCCAACCATGTTGGGAAGCAGGTGGGCCAGTTGGGAAGCAGGTTGGCAGGTTGGTTCAAGCAGGTTGGCTTCCAATCTAACCGGATGCAGCTGAATACCAGTGTTTTACTTGGAGCGACTACCTACCTGACCTCCACAGCCCAGTTATTGGACAACACGATACCCCTTGTCCGTCAAAAGCCAGAAAGCCTACTTTCTGGCTTTTGACGGATTATATTACGAACGGTTACCCATCCACAGACTGATCTCGGCAAGCGTAGCTTAACCTTCGATCAACCCGTGCGGCTGTTATTATTTAGCCACGAGCTCAGCCTAATTTGAATACAAAAATTTTGATTTAATGTTATTTAAGAGTAAAAATATCTTCATCAAAATCTATTTCATCCTCATTGCTTGACTCCAAAGATAACGTTTTAGTGTCTTAAAATCTCATCTTGAACTACACTCTTCATATCATCTACAGCATACTTTTCAACCGTAACAAAATCATAATTCTCAAAACCGCTCTGATTTTTATCCCCCTCATGTACACACAATTTTAATACAGCCATCACCCTAAAATGTCTCTGCATATCTTTTGATCTTAATTCATACAATTATCCCTACTTATTCAACAATACCGGATAACGTGACCCATTGCGAAACTTAACCGGTTTCCATACAAACACTACCATTGAAGGGTTAAGTACTGTTTTTTGTAAAGGATTAAGTCTATTATTATAATATTACGCCACTTATACAACAATGAGAAACATACCAGAAGTCAATATCATGAAACTGGTTCAAAAGAGTTATAATAAATTATTTTTGAGACAATAGTTGTGATTTATGACGTCAGTCTTAATGTCATAGATATGGGAAATGTTTTTTTGATCTTGTTCGTCCATGTTTTGGTCTGAACTGTATTCAAAAGCTGTTTTAATATACAAGGGGTATGACCTCTTGAGTGGATGAACTAGTTTTTTGGTAACACTATTTTATATTCATCAATTTTTTATACTTTTTGCAAATTATTGTCAAAGGTTACGCTGAAATATGTATCTAAAATTGATATCGGCTCGACCTTAGTTATTCTTTATGCTCCAATCTAGTATCCAAAACGTTTATACTAATTAACATAGATTCAAAAACATCAAGCGCAGACGATATAATATTCGACATTATTAATCTATGAATAATATTTATATAAAATATAATTTATATAAAAAACACAATGTATATATTACTATATTATGCGTTTGTAACTAATTAAAATACTTAAAATAGTGGTTAAGTGCCAATTTGCATGCTTATTGAATGGTAGAACACCCAGATTTCTTTGTCAGATGGAATATCTTGGACAATATAACGAAATCTACAAACGTCGAACGTATATTTTGTATAATCGATTTCTAACCGCTATTAGAGGAAAGCTTACAAATTACAAAATCGATAATGTTTTGACTCTCCTGATTGCCTCTTAGGTATCGATTTAGTGGTATCGTGTTTCGTTGCAAGCGATTTAGAAGTTGATGTTCGGTCTTAATCGGTTTGATAGCTTTATCATGGCGGAAAAATAATCAATAGTAATGTGTCAAGAACTCAGCAAGATCAGTACGAAGAGGTAGAAGGGCGAGTCTTTTAGGGGACTGTCTTATGCCCGTTGATTCTCAGCTTAACTTGAATAAATAAATATTGTTTTGATTTTGGATCTTCATATTTTTTTCGTTTAAAATCTCACAATTTTTTGGAATATTGATGGTATCGACACATTTTATTTAAATCATTGATTCCCAGCTATTAGTCTACGAACCACCAGTGTTCGTGTAAGACTAATATGATCCACGAAAAGTTTAAAATTTCTAGCATTTAATTTCAATAATCAAGTTGATGGAAACCTAATCATATTTTGTTTTGAGATTCTTTTTTGTTTCCTATTACAATTACGAGTATATAGTATAGCTACTAGTTTTTGCATGCTACTTTTAACGAATATGCTAACCCAGGTCACAAAAATCAATGGTGGGAATCACTGATTCAGACCTTTTTACCCTACTGCATGACAGGGCGGGTAATGTGCTTATCGGCCCGTCTAATATATGTTTGTTCGTATGTGGTGCTATAGAGACGCAACACGTGGGCCAATTTTGCCAAAATAAACGTTATTTTTAGATCTTTTTTCGATTCATGATGATACTCTAAAGTACAACTTTTAATAAGCTGCAGTAACTTGACAGGATCTGATGTCACCTAAGAAACTAATTAAAAAAAACCTGATGTACAGTAAATAAAATAACCTACAAAGTAGTCTGTACGAGTACCTGGCTGTTAATTTTATTTAATCACCACAATAGTGCATTTTTCAGTGTTTTATGTGACATTTGTTCTGTCAACTTTCTGCATCGAATTAAAGGTCGTACTAACTTTTTTACCTGTATGAACAGTCCTCAAAAAAAACTTTCTATGAACAAACTACGACAACCCATCCAAAAAATTGCATACACGACGACAAATAAAACATTTAACCGTATGACATTTAGAAATCACAAAGCTACGATTCTTTGAGTTTCAAAAGTGCGTGTCCAAACATAAGTGATCCTTGACACGTTGTGACTGATCCATTGTTGATATTTTTCATCCAATATGTTGTTGCGTGAACTCGAAGTCATAAGTTTTGATCGGCGTATGACGGCCATTTGTAACGGTTTGTTTGGTTGATTATTGTAATTGACGGATAGGTATCGTTCTTTTTTTATTCTAAAGTTGTTGGAGTTATATCACGCTTTGAGACATGAAAAAGGCACGTTATGCCGTAGACTTTTGCAATTGTTAAATAAGTTCGATAGTAAGAAAAAGCCTCGTTGGTCTAGTGCTAAAGATGAAGTTCTGGGATCACAGTGTTGTTGGGTTTTCTGATATTTCTTAGTATCAGTTCAGTGACTGGACTTGTGTAGTATTTTTTTTTGTTTTGGAATGGGCATCTCGCAGTTTATCCTTCAGGGATATCTACTGCTTAACCGAACTTTCCTGTGGGGGGCTTAATTAGAAATTAAGGCCTCCAGCCAGGGCGTAAAAACTTATAAACTAAGCGAACGCGCCGCCCTTATGTGCTCAGCGAAGGAGAGGTTGTGATCTAGAATCACACCTAAGTACTTGGCTCGCTTATCCCAAGGGATCGGCTTACCGTACATAGTGAGCGGACTAAGGGTGGGGACAAAACGGCGACGAAGTCTCCTAAAGAGAACCGCTTGACTCTTGTTGGGATTGACCTCGACTCTCCATTTCCGGAACCAAGCGCCTAGGACGTTTGCGGAGGTTAGGTAAGTGCAAGAGATACTAGGTAAGTTGTTGGCTTGTGTAGTGCCTGGTTGCTGAAATTAGATTCGCCTCCATAGGACATGGACACGGGAATCAAACATAACCGGCTAAATCTAGATGTTCTAGGTCACCTCTGCCTAAGCTTTCGGATATTATAGGCCTGATGTTATTTTTATTAAGAAACAAGGTAAAGTTAAGTAGTTGGCAAGTGTACGTACTCTTTGGTTTTATTTATATTGTAAGGGAAAAGAAACAATGTATAACCTGCAGTTATGGAAGTTATGGGCCAAGATACGATCAAATTTTAACATAAATATGTTTAATGTTAGTTGGCGAGATATGATGGGTATCGATATCAAAACATGATTAAACATAATTAAAAATATATTTTTCAAACGTTACTAATTCCTAAGCCAAACTATAAGAATTAGTAAGTTAAGTATTAGTAAAAAGCTGTTTTTTTTACTTTCAAATTTTAAGTTTCTTAATATACTTTTATTTTATTATGATTGGTTACCGACTCCCATCACGCTTGTGTAGTTCTGCATGCTAATTTAATGTGACCCTGTATGTAATTTAATATTTATATTACTAGAATTTTGGTTACGTTCTAATAATAATGCCTACTTTAATAAATAATAATAATAATACCAGCCCGTTATTGTCCCATTGCAAGGCCAAGGCCTCTTCTTATACAGAGAAGGCACGAGCATTAATCACCACGATTGCTCAAGACGGGTTGGCGATTTTAGTCTTATATTAATTTATAAGTTCAGGTTTCCTCACGATGTTTCTCACCTGTTCACGGTGTTTGACTTCTTTAATGAAATGCATATTCATTTAAAATACTAGGGCCATATAGTCTGTGGGCCTATCTAGTGATATCACCAAGAGGTTGCTCGAGCAGCATTGCCATTTAACGTCCAGTTGTCAGATTTTTTTGATGTTCTATTATTCTTTAGGGCATTAAAAAGGCATTCCTTAGAAGGCGTCTTCAAATTATCAAGTATTTTTATAGAACGCTGTTATGCATAAACCCGTTATGCATAATTTCTTAATGAAAATCAATAAAGATACTAAAATAAATTATTTTGTTATATGTTATGTTCCTAATCAAGATAAGATCTGTCGTCAGCGTAACGTTTTGTGTTATTTTAAAATAATTTAATATTTAAATTAAATAATTAAACCACCCAACGTGAATATTATTATTGCGTATTAAAGTATTTTGAAAGAAATCAATCTAGAAAATAAACTAAACATAATTTAGGAGAGTTTTGAAGCCTTTATTTGTCTTGCAGTGGAAAAATACAGCATCACCACGTATGTATGGTGCATAATATTTCCTATTGATTCTATTATATAAGTAATTATATTCTATAACACCATTTATCAATAAAAGAAAAAAATGATCGCTAGTAGCAGTAATGTGTAGTGGTAAAAGTTACAAATGATATATATATATATATATATATATATATTATGGCAAAAATCCTCTTCAACCACATAAAGTTTGCATTAGACGATGATGAGACTCCATTCACTGAACCCCTTCTCGAAAGCATAAACGGTTCCTGCTCTTGCAACCTTATTACAACTTTTGACCCACAGATAGATTGTCAAATCTCTACAATTTCAACCGTCTATTACAAGAACATCTCAATCTATTCTAAAAATAAAAACTGCACTTAGAAAATACGTGTCAGAAACGAAAAATTCAAGCACGTATTTGGAGAATTCGGCTCCCTTCACAAGTTTGTAAGTGAAATCTTGACCCGTTGTCGTAATGACATTATAATAGACCAGAGTGGTGATGAGGTCTAATGAGGCTCAGTTTTGAACCGATTGCTGTAATGATATGCTTTGGGCGTGATCTGTTATGCTGGTCAATTTTATTACCGTATTTTTTGCTGGTGGGATTGTACGGTGCTGTGCTTAATCTTTTTGAAACTGATTTAGTTTAGTAGAAGTGATACAACTTTGGTGCATCATCATCTCTGTAGCTGTATCCTATCTATTTAGGGGTCGGCTTCCAGTGTTATCAGATGCAGCTGAATAATATTTTTTATGATTTAAATCAAATAGTATAAAGATTTATAATAAAGATTTATTTCTCTCAAAAAGGTACAGACATTGGTTCGTGACATAATATTATTTCAATCAAATTTGTAACCTTTGTGAGAGCTGGAGTCTGTAGTGGGTACGGGACCTGTATGACAGAAATTATCAAATACTTTAAAAATAACCAGCCAATAAGCTGAATAAACGATAAGTCATTTATTTAAAAAACAAAAGACGAAGCTTGGACAATCAGAAGTAATTTAAGATTTTCATTACTCAGAAGTGGTACAGAAGCTGACAAAGAATAAGAATATCAGAGACACACCATTGTGACATAAAATCACACTTCATAAATAAGTACAAACCACAAATCTACAATTTATCCAAAAATCACCCTTACCACATGCTCCATATCGCTCGAATCTCGTCCCGACGATAAAAAAGATGTAACCATCAATCCTTTGGCCGAATTTATTTGAGAAACCCAAAATAATGGGGTTGCATGTACGTAACGATTTATTATTTTGCCCAACAATGGTTCACAAAGGCATTGTTAGAAGTTTACCAACATGTCGCGTGATTAATTCTAGTGATACGGGTAACTGCTCCCCTTAAACGTTAGTCTTGATATCATGGGGTTTGCACGTTGCACGATTGTACGTTTGAAGTGTTTATATATAATTCAAAGGGCTTAGAATTTTTGGGTTCAAAACAAATAAAGATCACTTGTAACACACACATACAACAAACTCATTCATTTAAAGCAGAAAGCTGATGATGATAATTTTGGCAAGAGGTAGTGTCTACAATACGTCATTGATTTTGATAAAAAATAAAAATAAAATAAAAGTCAAAATAATTAATCTGTACAAATAAATAAGTTGTTTATTTGTAATATAAAATAACAGACTTTTACTAAATGTGTATGATGTGTAGCTATACCTGTGCGTTCGTAAACGAAACGGCTAGACCGACTTTGATGGGATTTTCACTGTCAGATAGCTGATATGTATTGGAGTAACTTAGGCTTACTTTATTTTTGATAACGTATTAGGGCTCCGTGCTAAAACCGAAACCCGGAACCCGTCCGAAAAACGGACAAAGTCGCGCGGGCACAGCTACATAGATTATAAAAGAATCACTTTAACATTGTATTTTTTTTGTTCATTTTCTGTTTTTCGAAGTACTTTATCAATAATATAATTTGCCTGTGTAATAAAATAAAACAGTTACGATTCAATCCACAAGTAGTAAAGCTTCTTAATAAGCTAACCACAATGACCAACGAAAAGCAAGAGTCAACAAAAGAGAAACACAACTTAACAATGTAATAATAAGTATGTGGAGCAATTTAAAAGAATTAAACGCAGAATTGAGTCATTACATCTCCTTATCTTGTAACCGAAACACCTTAAACAACAAATAGACTCACGCACACACATTTCACCTTCCATTGCAACATAATAGTATCAACCATTTTTAGATGCTCCACAAAGAAATGATCATAAATAAACATAACGAACGGTACACTCTAGATTGAGTCATATCTCATTGTAAGTATTGAATTGATCGTGACTGATTCAAATCTGATACAATTCATTGATTTTATAAAGAGAGTCGACGAAGAACATGTGATTAATACTGTTCAATATGGAGGACCGTTCAAGTCTAATGAAATGGTTTTTTGTAATGCACTTCTTGAATTAGTTTAGCGGTTTGATTGATTTTATGTTAAAGAGCGTTTATAAAACTACTGGAAACAGTAGTTTTATAAACGTTCTTTAGAAAAGGAGACACTTATGATTTCATTCAATGCGATCCGAAAAGCTTTGATCTAGAATAAATACCACCAAGCATTATTTGAAACTACATAGGTACTGACTGATCTTAATTAATGTTTTGAAGGTTTATTCAGAGAGCATTGATCTAGAAGATATACCAATAAATATAATCTGGAACTCCATACTGACGTAATTTTACCGCTTAATCTAAATGAATGTTTCGAAATTTACATCTCCCAAAAAAGTACTTTAATCACATTAAATTCAATTTCATCAGGCTCAAGTTACGGATTTTTCAAAGACCATTAAATCGAAACCGAGCCAAAGTTTGCTTAAGCCCCCGTCAAAAATCTGCCTCATTAGTCACGCAAAGAATTTAAACGTCAATTGAACAAAAACAGATGAAGCAAACAAATTGAATATTCCCACATACGAAGGTGAAAATGCAAGGGCAAATATGGGATCGAACATTATAATAAATGATCTTGTTTCACTTCAAGGGACTATAGCCCTTAAAAAAGAACATGTAGAAGTTGAATTCGATTGAATTGAAGCAACTATCGTTAGTGAAGACGGCGTTAAAGTTTACAATCAGAACAAAGTTTTGTGTGATACAGTAAAAAGGCTATATCCACATGTGTTCTTAGTGATTAATGATGTAACTACTGAACTATTATCACCAACGGAAGAAGCGGGACAATTGTCAATGTAAGATCATGACAAAAAAGACTGCCATCAGCAGAATACTGCTGGAACTTTAATATTAGAAACGGGATCAGCTTTATCACTTTGCATTAAAGGTGGTTTTACGACAGCATTTCTTGTATCCAGTGTAGATTTCGGCAAGAATCGGGTTCTTATAAAAAGTTGACTAATGATTCTGGTTTGGGATCAAATATTCATGCATTTTTTTCAGCGATCTGACTTGTTTTGTTCCACTTAACGCTTTTTATGGTGAGCATCTGTTGATGACATTAATTTTTTTATCATGTTTGTTTGTGTTTACCTTTGATTTCTTTTGTGGCGTGTCTATAGAAATGTTTTTCGCGAGTCTTTTAAGGATACATTGCTTATGTACTTGTCTGTTTGTTCTTTATGTAGCTAACTACTCTATCTTTTATGTCATATTCCACAATGATTTCAAATTTTTCAACACTGTTGTAAGCAATGGTTCCTTCGCTAGATTTCTAAAGAACTCCTTTACGACTGATAGTTCTAATATCTCCACAAAAATACTCCATAAAAGAAGAATAACCGTACATCAAATAAGTATATATCACAGCATTACTATGTATTAGCAGCCCAGTTACCACGATCCCAGATTTAGTACCACCAGTTATAGGTTCACATTTGTGCGATATTTATAGGTGCACTTTTGCACCTAAGGCAGCGGGTGCACTAACGAACCAGTTGATATCTTACGTAAATAACGCTAGTTTGTATGTCTTTTCTTGTGGATAATCAGATGGGATGGATGGAACTTGCTTGCCTTGATAACTTATGTAGCACGCAAAGGTCGTTTGAGCTCTTGATTCGTTACTTTACTTTAGAAGTTCTTGCGGGCTGGGATGTGATTAAGGAAATGTTGATTGAATTTTTGTTGACGATTTATTAAAATGATTGAACGTGTAATGTACTATCTTTTACTCACGACTTGTGTCGAATGTCGGTTATCGCAGATGCAGACCAAATCGCAGATTTAAAACTATTATATGTCCTTTTCCAGGATATACATACCTGCTTGCTGAATTTCATTCCGAAACAATCAGCCGTTTAGTCGTTAAAAGGTAAAAAACAAAGAAACAACAAACAAATAGAGATCATTTCGCATTTATAATATTAGGATGGATTTAGTGCTAGATAAAATGGATCCAGATGAAGAATTTAAGTAAAAATCGGGTGCCTTAATGTATGTATGTAATAATGTACATTAACATTGTAAAGATTGTAAGTTTGAATAGGTATAAGATATTCGATATCGACGACCTATGTGGCGCAGTGGGTGAAGGTCCGCCTGCGACGCAGGAGGTTGCGGGTTCGATTCCCGCCTTGGGACAAATGTTTGTACGATCTACAAATATTTGTTTCGGGTGTTCTGGGTATTTTCTATGTATAATAAAAAGTATCTATCTATGTAATGTATTGTATTAAGTATATCAGTCATCTAGTACCCATAACACAAGCTCTGCTTAGCTTGGGGCTAGATGATGCTGTGTGGATTGTCCAGCAATATTTATTTATTTATTTATTTATTCGTATAATCTCCAAAACTCCTATTCCGATTTCAAAATACTTTTACTAATGGCAAACTACACAACTGCCGAGTTTAATAGGATATGTTTTATGGGACGGACGAACTCGCGGGCAGAAGCTAGTACTACATAAATTACCGTACAAATAGTGATCACAGTACAAATAAGGAAGCTCACAAATATTACATGCTTACCTTCTACAAGCAAGAATCAATGACATCAAATCAAATTACATTATTAGCTTCTCACAGAAATCTGACTTAAAGTACCAGGCGATCATAACCATCATGGAGGTGTAAGCGAAAGTGTGAATAAGTGAGTTTATTATAAAAGCGTACGATATTCTATCGTGCTCTGAATTTGAATTAGGAATTTTATTACCATTGCGACATCCATACTAATCTAATCTTGCTTCCCACACGGCTGTTTGTAGGCAGGGAGCTAGGGATTACGATTTTTTTACCAATTTAGATAAAGAAGTATTCGGTATGAAAACTATGAATTAAAACCGACTGATTAAAAGCTTTCGTCAGCATGAAGAAGATGTCTCTTATGTTTAATATTTAGCACTATTATGAATTCAACCTTGCGTATGCTACGAAAAGAACAATTGTATTATCGGCTCAGATTGTTTTTATTATTTTATTTTTATATTTTTTGTGTTTCTGTGGCTTACAGCTAACGTAACGCCTTAACTACCAAACAACGAGACACAATAGAAAATGTATTGTTTGTCGGTCATTTGGCGTTCAACGTGTTAAATATCTTTAATCATCTGCTTTGCCTTTTCCTGACTACTCACGATACCCCTTGGTTAGGCTAGTTGTCAGACATTCGGTCTTTTAAGTACTCATAACGACTGTCAAAGATCTAAAAATGACAGCCGGGACCAACGACTAGCTGTATTTTCCGAGACACTAAGTCTCGCTATGTAATGCAAAGTCAGTTGGTCACCCATCCTCGGATCGACCTCTGAAAGCATAGCTTAACTTTCGATCGACCCGTGCGGTTGTTAGTGTATAGTCACAAGCCTCTCAACTTTAAAGCGAAATCATAACTAAGTATTTCCTGCACTCCACCTATTCCAGAATTATCATGCGTCACTTGTATTTACTATTTTACAAACATTATAATACAACACTGCAATAAATCCATACAATATAACGCAGATTTGACCTGACTCCTATTACCAGAAACACCAAAATCTAAGAGCAAACACTACCGTTTTAAATCACGACTACAAAGATTTACGAGCAGCCGCTGCATGTAATTGCCCCCTTCTCATTATAGTTACATCTGAATTGATTCATGGCGTCTAAAACAGTAATAATAAAAAGTAACAGAAGGCCTATTCTGATATCGTGCGATAAAGAACTCCCACGTAAATAGTTGTATTGGGTAAAAGATTATGCTACCGTGTTTTGGGAATTTTGTCGGCAGCTCTGTACCAAATTGGATACAGAAGGCAGAGTGTTGTGCGACTTTACTTGTTGTCAAACCTCGAGTTATTTTAGTATAGTATCGGTCCAAACCTAGGCAAGTACCAATGTGACTTTTTTCAATTCATATATTATGTAATTATAGGTGAAGTAAAACATCGTGAGGAAACCTGGACTTATAATTAATATAAGTTTGAAATCACCGACCCGTCTTGAGCAAGCGTGGTGATTAATGCCTTCTCTGTATGAGAAGAGCCCTTTGCCCTGCAGTGGGACAGTAACACGCTGGTATTATTTTATTTTATTATTATTAGTACTAAACATAACTAGAGGTTTGACACTATCTGTTTGAAGTGCACCTTCTGTGTTATCGTTTTATAAACCAAACACTGTCGAAACCCAATGTTACTAAAACGCCATTTGAATATCTTAACTATTTAACGGATAGTTCAAACGTACATTTTAATAAATTCAAAGAAAGTTTTTGGAGATAACGTTGTCTGTCCGTGAGTGTTACGTTTTACTTCTTGTTGATACAATATTGGTAGAACTTTGACCTAGAATCGGGAGAAATATAAATCTATACTGTATGGTAATGTGGCAGCGGTCAAATGCAACAGCTGCTTTATGTGAATACTAGCAGCGACCCGCGACTTTGTCTGCGTCTTATATAGCCTATAGCACTCGTTGATAATATATCTTTCTAGTAGTCGTTCAATCATTAAAATTGTTTGGTTAGTTTTGGAGATTATTTCTAACATCTAAACTTACAAACTTAACCTTTTTGTTATATAAATGTCAAATAAGAAAACCATACACATAGCTAGATTATGATTCAGTAATCTACTGTAGTAATTGAACATAAAAATGCTCCCAAAAAATTGGATTCTACACATCATCCAAAAATTTGTAACATCGTCATTTTTCGTATCAGTCCGTGTTGTTCTTGTAGAACGTTGCAATATTGCATCTAATAAAGAAATCTCGATGGTTTACCAAGTCGTAAAAACTGTAGTACACAAAGCTTTAGGTGTGTACCGTTAGTATACCAACATTTAACATGTTATGTGATATGGGAACCAGCGGGGATCGAATCCACAACACGCGGCACAACAGTCGATCGCTCAGCCATTGTGTCAACCGTGCCATCGCCAACAATTGAACCCAGGACTTTATTCTTAACAGTAGCGCTTGCACTCGCTACACCAAGTAGGTAATTTTATTATCTGTTTCCAATAAAAATAAATTAAAAAAGCGGCACACACAAAGACTACAACACTACACGCAAACACAGTAAACGTTCATAAATCAGATGAAAAAAAAATCCACTAATTAATTCTAAACAAAAGATAAAACGACACCCACTTAAACAAAAGACGTTATTACATTAAATAATAAATATAAATACTTGAAATAACTATGAATATGGATTTTATAGCAGTTTTTACGACTCCATGCACAATAATGTTGGTTAACGTAGCGCTCTCCTGAATGGCGTCGACCGATTTTATTGCTTTTGAAACAGTTTCAGCTCATACACTGGAGTACTAGTCTGGACAATTTCATGGTGGTCGTACACTTGCATAATTCAAAGCTGTTAACGGAATTCCTAGCTGTATACTTTGCTTGTTTAACGCTTAGGAACACAAGAAATTGTTTAGAAAAATATTTATTTATTACATTTTTAGGAAAACTTACAGCTAAACGGACAGTGAGTAAAAGTATCATCATCATCATCTGCCTAGCCTTTTCCCTACTATGTTGGAGTCGGCTTCCAGTCTAACCGGAATCAACTGAATACCAGTGTTTAACATGAAGCGACTGCCTATCTGACTTCCACAACCCAGTAACTGGGAAACACGATACCCCTTGGTAAGACTGGTTGTCAGACTTTGTGTTGCCCAGTAACAGGGTTGTGGAGATCAAATAGGCAGTCGCTCCATGTAAAATACTGGTAATCATCTGCATCCAGTTAGACTGGTAGCCGACCCCAACATAGTTGGGAAAAGGCTAGGCAGATGATGATGTACCCACTTTCTGTTTCTATAAAAACAATCAAAGGAGAATAGTCACTCTCGCCTTAAGTAATTAGGGACGGGAAGTCAATGCAAGTTCTTAGTTTGACAGCTTTACTGTGCAATTCATTGAAGAATCCTTAAATGACGTGGTACTTAGTTAAGCCAGTGACATTTCGCATACTTCACTCATTGGTATGTACAGTGACGAGCATATATACCTCACATTTATGCAAGATTTAGAACCGATAGAAATCGTGTCATTACGAACAAGTATAATAGTCGTTGAGTTATTTTTTCAAAGTTTCATTGATTAATTTCACCCGAAAATTATTCTTTACACCAATTGCTCTTTTATCTCTTTGCTTTTTTTTAGCAGAGTGAGATATTTATGCTCCAGACTGTACCAGTTGCATTAAACAACGAAATAAAACCACAACAATTTTATCCGTTTGCATTCACTGTCAATAAAAGGTATATTCATAGAGTAAAATATCTGAAGCGTATCAGATATTATGATTCAGATAAGGATCTAAAGTCAAATTGTGTTTATATTGTCGTAAAATTTGCGATATACGTTGTTGTTGTAGTTTTTAATGTTGGTCCTTTGAAGGCTGGTACTGGCAAGTAAACGCCTTATTTAGCAAGTACCGAAGAACGTTTAATAGTTTTTAGGTTATAAAACCTACTTGCGTATGATTTGTTTGTTGTTTTGTTGCGTGATACAATCGCACATAAAATTGTGGACTGTGGTGGAACTATAAAGTTTGGCATATTTGAAATATTGAAAATGAAGTCAGTCGAATCTATTGGTCTTAAGAGTTGAGCATTTCATTTCTATATATTCATACATCCTTACGCATACGCTCGGAGCTAGTGGCTAAGTAAGTTAAGTTTCGTTTGTCAGTCTGTGGATGGGTGACCGCTCGTTACATATCGAGACTCCTCCATGCCTCGGAAAACACGTTAAGCCGTTGGTCCCGGCTGACATTTGTAGATCTTTGACAGTCGTTACGAGTAGTCAGAAGTCCAAAAGTCGGACAATCAGTCTTACCAAAGGATATCGTGTTGCCAAATAACTCGGTTGAGGAGGTCAGATAAGCGGTCGCTCGTAGACTGGACGCCGACCCCATCATAATTGGGAAAAGGCTACGTAGATGATGACTTACGCATACGCCTTTGCTCATGAAGGTAGGCAAAATTTACAGGACGTCACCTGCAAGCACGATCCTTACATACTCCGATTCCTTCGTTTAAGAACTAGTAACTTGGAACTTATGCAATCATTAATCAGTGTAATTGGAACTGCTTTGATGGTTGCTGCTTTTAAGCACCACCTATCTTCGTCCTAGCACTTTATGAATAAAAAAATAACTCAAGCCGAAGCGGAAACATATATTTTTAATCAGCAGAATTCCCAAGCTGGCTGTACTGTGTCAAATCACATCATTTATCAAACCTTAGCTCCCGGCCTAACATTCAACTGCCACACACGCAGAACAAAACTCAGAACCTCTTCATTTTGAACTTTAACATCTGCAACGTAGAGTCGAAAATCCTTTTGTGTGTATACTAACTTTTTTTTAAACCGTCAGGGTTTGCACAAGTATTGTTTATTGTAAAATTGTCACATACGGACAGATGCATCGTAAATACTTATTAATGATTTGGTTGAAGCTTAAGTGGATGTGAGAAATCGTTTTACGGAGCGAGAAGTGCTGTGTCATTGTGGGGTTTTTGTATTTCTTAGGGCTAATTGTTACTAAGGAGAGTTTAGCGATGGAATTTGTGGAGACGACATGATTTTGAGACACACAGAGATATATTGGGTCGGCTTCTAGTCTAACCGGATGCAACTGAATACCAGTGTTTTACATGGAGCGACTGCCTATCTGACCTACACAACCCAGTTACTGGGGATTTTGAGATACTGAACATAATAAATAATACTAGCATATCGTTGTACCTATGAGCAAAGGTCATAAGCATCGATTATCACGCTTGTTCACGGCGTATTGGCGATGTTTTCCGTCATCGATCAGTGATGTCTAAGATAAACTTGGAAAGTACATAATTATGTATTGAAAAAAAAATTGTAGTCACTTGTTCAGATTTGAACCCAAAACCTAGTGCATAATTCGACCCTCATGATGTATGCCTTATGATAAGATAAGAATATTTATTTTTGTAAAGATGACTCTTATTAGAAACAATGTGTTTATTTTTATAAATTTAACAGAATCTGCATGTTTTGTCTATGGCTTACAACCAATATTTTGGTTGAGTTGACACATGGCTTATAATGTCACATATTTTATTTTAATGTAATAATAAATAACAATTTAATTTATAAAAATTAAACTTACTTACTCGTATAAGACATTAACTACTGGGCTATTGGGAAATTTAACATTATTAGAGGGTTATTCAAAAATTGACAGTTACTTTATGTTAACTAAACAATATTTTTATATTAATTAAATAAATAAAAAAACAATAAACTACCCTTAGCAAATAAACCTAACAGTGCCTACATTATAATAAATTATTTAGAAAGCTCAACTGTTAGTACCACAATTTAAGAGAGAAAATATCATGTTTAACAAAAAGGCCAAAGAAGACCAAACAAACAATTTAATGTCGCGAATAGTTTACACTTTACAGTAATATCAATAAAATGCAACTCAGGATTATTAATATTTAATAAAAATACATCTAGACCACATAATGCGCCAAGCCGTTTTGCAAGATCGTAGAATTTATAGTATAATTTTAATAAACACTAAAATAACTTAGATAAATTAATAGCAGCTTTAGAATCAATATCACACTTTTGTACCTAAAAGCTTGTTTTACGGTTTTGCACTAGATTCTAGTGTTGATAGCCGGTCAGATAGAAATCATATTTAGTTATTCGGTTCCGTATTTAATATGAAAATAATTCAATTATTTATTCAAGTAACATAACTCGGTGTATCAGTATCAATTTGACTTAAAAACCTTTGTTGGTAAAGTAAATTTAATATAAATAAATAAATTTTAATCTAGTTGTAGCAGAAAAAAATATAGAAAAAAAATAACAAATAAATTAATATTTCTAAGAACATTTTCTGCCTTACACAAATTTATTTTTAGACAAAATTATAATATTCAAATTTCATCTGAAGGTAATTCGAAAAAATATAAGTACATTCAGTGTTGCTGCAATAGTATTTTTACTTGAAATTAAATGAAAACATTAGTCAGTGAAATAACGTTTGCAATTTTAAAACGAATACCTACCAATCTCATTTCCAACTACGGAATGTGTTAAACTATTTGCAATTCTTAGAAAACATATAATTTAATTATACAGAAACAGCAATACGGAACCCTGAATCCTAGCGACCACCTAAGCCGCTAGCCGATTGGCGCGCTCAGCACTTGACGACGGATTAGACGCTCGTAAAACGCTCAGAATACGCAGTAAGCTTATAATGCGGCCTTTTGTCACACCGTTCTGTATCAAAGTGTTATTTAAATTCATATTATAAACTTGTATAAAATGGGGTTTTGAATGCGATATTAATCGTAACTTGAGTTCTATGATCCATAAATTTAGTGGATTACTAATCTAAAACCTTGTAATATATGATTGCGATGCAGTGAGTTTGATCTTAGAGAATATTAACGGTCTGTCCCACTACCTCTTGATGAGTTTTAGTTACTAGGCATACTTTTCCTAGACCCATCATCAACTTTCTGCGCTTATCCCAATTTCTTCTTAGTCTTCTTCCATACATCTCTATTTGCCGTCAGCTTAATAGGCATCTCCATTCTATCCATTTGATCTTATGTAATGGCAGCTGTAACACAATCCATCCATCGTTTCTCTGTTTTCCTCTACTTTTATAGCCCTCTACATTCGTTTCTTATTTATCTGATAGATAGAGCTTTTTGGATGACTGTAAGGTAACAATAAGTTATCATTGATATAAAAAAGATCTTCTTAATTTGCTTACAAAAGAACTGTTTCTTAAATATAGTCGGTTTCGACTAAATTACGTTCCGAACTAGATGTTGCATGCCTAGAGCTTCTGCTCTAGGCATGAACACATAACAGGAAAGTTGTTGGTGTCACCATATTCTTATGGTGACACCAACAACTTTCCTGTTCTTCATAAGCCCACCTGTAAAACTATCCATATTTGCAATAAATGAATTTGAATTTGGTTTAATACATCAAATTACACTACAGTGTAAAATAAACCCGCAGTAGATCAACACAATTTTACCGCAATCTGGAATCTGAGTTACCGCAGACAGCTACATATTTATTGTAGGACAAATTGACACTATTACAACAGAGGTTAAATTGTAAAATAAATAATTGAACCCACTAAAATTGGAGTAGGGGCAATTAGTCGAATTTGTTTTAATTCAATTAGACGGATTCTTGGTTTGTAATTCATTAGCGGCTGTGGGAAGCGGATGTGGAGGTTTGGTTTTACATTTGTACAGTCACGAGCATAAAAACGTAAGCCAAACTTTCAAAAAAGTAAAAATAAAAGATGTTTTTTTTTAATGTAAATTTATGTTTTTAAGTATGCATGCACTCACACACACACACACACACACACCTCTAGAACTTCAAATGAGTATAATATTGTATAATGTAAAGTTAGTATTGGAATTGAGTTCTTATTAAAAATCTTGGTTAGTTACGTTGTTTGCGGAGGGATACTGATCTGTAACATAATGCAGCGGCACCTAGTTTGGAGGTCTAGGATTAAATGTGTTGCATCTAGGAAAAGATTTAGAGATCAGTATTGGTTTATTAACAATCAGTGGCAGTGCTTGCAGTCTGTAAACATGAGAGGGCGAATCAGAAGCAGCGGTTGAAGATTGCGGATTGAACTACGGATTGAGTTAGAAACGTTACTGAAATTGGCAGTTAGTCTATGTAGCAATAGGTAAAGTAAACAAATAAATAAATAATGTTGGACAATCCACACAGCATCATCTAACCCCAAGCGAAACGGAGCTTGTGTTATGGGTACTAGACGACTGATATACTTAATACATTACATAGATAGTTTTTTTTTCACTATACTTACATAGCAAATACCTAGAACACCCGGAACAAATCTTTGTAGATCGTAAACTACCCAAAAGACTGACGACATTGCCACGAGAGTATCCACCCCGAACGGCTTAAAATTATAATAATATAAGTACATTTCAGATGAAAAACTTACGATTTCAGAAGGAGATTTAATCTTTTTTTACGGCATCTCGATGTGTACAAAGTTTTAGATAATCTGAGCCAGAATTTTATTTTACTCATAATGTCTGACTAGGACCTTAGTTTGAACAACTCAGAACTACAAAACCATGAGTAAGATTGTAACCTCTAACACGTATACCAAATCGTGTGCCCGCTAACTAGATCACTATCAGTGGCTCTAAGTTAGCTCTAAGTGATAAGTGGTGGCAATTTGTAGAATAGTTACATGGAAGAATTCTGGTAATAGTTCGATACGTTTGCTGAGAGTTTGGATTTTTACAAAAAATTGAAGTTTTTTTACTGATTATAAAGCTGCAGTTGTGTAAGGTTTTGGATAGAAATCACATTTTTGTTGTAACTAGTTGTGCCCCGAGGTGTCACCCGCTTTTAAGGGTCATAGCGTGTTGTTAAATAGGTTTAAACTTTTATAAAGAATTGACCAGACTGGGATAACTTACAGATAATCATCTCAAAATGGCATGATATATATGATACATACTACAGGTTTCTCTTCCTCTAAAATAATAATGAATGCGGAATGAAAATTTAACGACTCCAAAAAAAAAAAAAAAAGATGTAAAATAACTTGAAGTTTCGGAAGTCGGTAGCATAAGTATTAAAAAAAACAACCGAAGTCACCGAATTCTGTAATTTCAAGTTATTTTACACCTTTTAGATTTTAATTTTTTATTTTTAAATAAAGAAGTAGAGCTTTCAAGTAATTGTAAAGCTAAGCATTTCAATAAGTTTATACTTTAGACCCGCAGTGCTGTGGGTGGTAACGGGCCTGTGGATGGAATAGTAATGGCTGGATGCATTTGTATGGGAATTAAGACGCGCCGCAGTGGTGACGTGTTAGTACTTAAGGAGTTAATAGTCATCTAATCTAGACGACTTTTACTATGGAACTTGTAAGACTTACAGTAGGTATCAGTTATAAAATAAATATAACATCACAACTGTATTCTGCGAAGGGTTCGACAGAAGTGTATCCGTAGTATAGGTACCCATGTTTCACCAGTTATGTTAAAGTCCCATGTGTTCCTATTGACATCAAGCGGGCAGATATCCAAACTTCGAGTTGCTACTAAAAAAATACATATTTAAAAACCTAATAATACTTTGCCCGATATGGGAATCGAATTAAGGACCAATACTCAGCACAGCAGTATAACTTAATGTTTAAATCTGTTTTCTTGTTTAATCTTGAAGACATAGACGTCGTTGTAAAGTGTAAGACGAAATGTCTTAAACTTGTCTTAACGTACATTCATTTTGAAAAATAAAAATGTTGCCGCATAATTTCTACTCATAAATAGAAAATCTTACGAGGAAAAACATACACAACACTTACGAAACAGCAACACTACACAACCCAAAACAAAGAACATCACTGTCACTAAAATCGATACGAAACAACCGAATTTCAAAAATCGATTCAACACTTTACACACTGCATGCATTATTCATAATCACCGATTCTCTTGAACGGTGATAAACGACCCGTAATTGTATCCGAGTATCGGTGTTTTAAGAAAAATCGCCGAGTCATATGACCGTGTGTTTCGCCTATCGGTACTGCGATCTGTAATACAAGTATTAATGTGTGTAAGAAAACGGTTTGTAATTAGATACGTTGTAATTGTGTGCGGTTTTGGTTTTGTTTTTGTTTTAGTTCATGTGTTGTGATTGTTTTGTTTTTGTGCTTAAAGGGTATAAAGAATTAGTCGACAAAATGTTGTAATATCTACTTAGAGTATGGCTTATGACTCGTGAGTAAAAGAGACCCTGGTATGAATAGTAAAATTTACCTCAGGTGGAGATTGACATATAAGAAACCACCTATTATAGAAAATCTAACAAGACTTACATTCAAATGTTCAACTTTTTCTAACTGGAATTTTTAATATTAGTTACTAGCTAATCCAACCCAGCCAATTTGGATTCATATAAGAAAACTAGTAGAAAAAAGTAAGTTCAGTATATGTTTCCCTATGTTTCCGAACACACCTTTTCCAATTTTATGTATTCGGGTTTTTACACCATCGGCCCAGTCGTTCTCAAGGGGTGCGCTTACCAAAGGACTGTCATTAATTTTTTATTTTTTATGAACTATTTTCTCTCTCATAGTCTAAAACTGTCCGGAACTACTTGGTTACGACGAGAAGCGAATGAAGTAATAACAACTGAACAATGTCAATATATCAAGCACACACGGAAGCTTCTTCTTACACCAATATCTTACACTTAACCAATACTTAACCTTTTCACCGCTGATTTAAAAAGTGCAACAGCATTTAGTTCCTGTTCGCAATGAAACCGTGATTCTTTTAAAACAGATCAACGTGTATTAATTACTGATATGGACAAAAGGCCCATAAGAATAACGGGCGCGCCAAACCCATTTACCAATGTCTACCGATATTAAAATCGATTTTCCTGAATCGATCCGACGAGTAATTGTCGGTAATAATCCGAAATACCGAGCGGAGGTGTCGATGTAACGAGATATAGGGCCCGTTACTTGCAATATGCAGGTGGTCGGTGCAGGATCGATATTTTTAAATCGATACGCAATGAATCGATGATTCTGCACAATTTGATCGATCGCGATCGCTTTTTCGTTTGTGTCACGCTGTGTTCTTTTTTTAAGTTTTGTTTTATTTCGTTCGTTTTTTTAATTGAGTGATGATGTTTAATGTATGGATTGATTTTTGAATGTTATCATCCAGTGTGCATGCTACAGTTATTTCTGAAAAAAGAATATGGTCGCAATATAAACATTGTCCCTTCCAATGAGAAAATAGGTTTCCCTAATAGAATATTTAGTTACCTTTTCCTATTTACTTAGTAAAAGAAAACACCTCATTTTAGCAACTCTATTAACAGACAACATAAAACTAGGGCTCCACTTAGACAAGCCTTCTAATCACTATTTACCTCAACCAGCATAACCAGACACCTCAAAGTACCACAGACCACTCAGACACATTAACACAAGTAGATTTCTCTGGTAACTAATACTAAAGCTTGTGTTTGTAGAGCAAATTGCGTATCGGCAAATTTACCGAGTCCAGCTTCGTTGTGAGGCTATGTGGTTCTATGGCCAAAAGGCCGTTATGTTCTGTTGGCTTTTCACACAAGCGGTTCGCGGGTCGAGCTTTGAACTGGGCAGACGGGCGGTTTAAAAGCAACGATTAATAAACATCTGTAATTTTTTTTAAACTTTGTGATTGTAGTAGACGTTGACAAGACTGGCAAGATTACAAAGACTAGAGGGTTAAGATAAACGTTACTTTTCAAAATTTTGACGTTTTTTCTAACAATATTGACGGTTTCCTATTACAAAATTTATTCAAAATCTATTTTTGTGTCTATCTATATACTTATGTAAAAGAATTAGGAAAAATATACGAATTAAAAAGGAATAAAAAATCAAGTACTACAATAAATATCATTTGGAGCATTTATCTCAATACAATCCAATAAGATAAGGCCAATTACAAACTTTAATAAATCTATAAACGTTCTAACAATATTCATAAACAATAACCGCCAGTTTGTTCCCAACAATTTGAATAAAGAACGCGCCTCAACAAACATTGCTTATTGCTGCCTTCGTGTTGACGAACTACAAGCTTCGCGACCGTTATACTTAGAACCGCGATGACCACTTCACACACCTATTTTACTATGAAAACTTTCCAGTGAAAGGGACAAGAGAGGTCTAAATAAAACGGCTGGCAACTTTACATGTGTTAGCTTTTTAGAAATGGGATCGTAAGATTGCGTTCATTGTTTGACATGCTATTACGGACGTTTGAAATTAGAATAATAAATGTTTCTCTGGACTTTCAATATTTTTATGGCGGGCATTCAGTTGGTTTGTTTTCGCGCGTAATTTGACTTGTCGTATGAATGAAGTTTTGAGTGTTGTCATTCAACTCAACACTCACGCAATTCCCATAAAAAATGGGATTGTCCTATGCTACGGTTATTTTTTACATACTACGTTGATAGTGTGACGTTTGAGACTTTAACATAGAAATATTAAATAAATCAAGCTCGTGTTCCCCAAAGGGGTGGGCACCCCGCCCCTTTGGGATTCAGATCATAAATAATTTAATCGATATAGTGAATAAAACTGAAAAACGAATGAACCTAATAGTACTTCTAGTACCATCTCTCTCTTATTCTTTTATTATTGGACAGCCTCATTGGTCTAAAGGATGCAAGTGCTACTGCTGAGTATGAGGTCTTAGAATCAAACCCGGGTCGGAAAAGTGTTATAGCGATTTTCCATTAGGAATTCCTTCATTTGTGCCCAGCCCCTACTACAGAGGACGGCAACGTATTTGGCGAAATGTGGGTGTACTGCAGGTGGTGTACTGCATCTGCATAACATACACCGGTACAGGCGTGATATTATGTTCAGTCATTGTTCTATATATCTGTACCCAACGGTGTAATAACGTAAATTTTTCAACAAATAAAAACTGGGATGTTTTCGTACAATTGGGAAATAACGATCACTTTAATTCCATAGTCCTTTGTCGCATACGTTTTCTATTTCCAAACGATGACGCAACTCGCCCTTAATAAACAACGCCACACAACACAACACGAAGCATAATAATAAGTATATTGTTAACAAGAGCCTCTAAAAGCATCGCATGAAACTTACATTTACATAATTCCACTAAAGGTTACTTAAAAATATGAACAAACATCTCTGCACTAAAGTTCGAGAGATCAAATGTCATTATTTAACATTATAATTTAATTAAGTTCGTAATTGACAGGTCTAATAATAATTAATCTATGACCTGCTAAATTGGTGAGGCGAGCTAAGCAAACTGTTGGTAATGTTTTAGCTTACGTAATTAAAGTCAAGTGTTGATTGTCTGAAAGAAGTTTATTGTATTTAAATTTTCCGTATGGTCATCGTCATCTTTGTAATCAGATATGAAAGTTTGGGATATTGTGAGCCAAATGCTGAAACAATCGCTTCGAAATCGTCACCGCCAAGTCGTGTTCCAACCATTTTCGGTTCGGCTTACAGTCTAATCGGATGTAGCTGTATACCAGTATTTTATATGGGGCGTGTTGCAATCTGAAAACAGACCAATTTATGATCAACCAGTTTACTACAGAAATTTTCTTTTTAATTAATCGAATTTGGATCATCTCTTGCACGATCTCCATTGGATTTAGTTCCTTAATACCTTAAACGCCAAGTGACCGACCAACAGTACATTTTTTATTGTGTCTCGTTTTCTGGCAGTTAAGGTGTTAAGAAGTAGATAATATACTGAACAGAGACTAGCCAAGTATGCAGGAGATTTTGTGGTGCACACAGTTGCACTCTCTCTTCCTTCACTCTCAGAGTACGATGGTCGGCAACGCGATATTACTGTGGAGAGATCAGGCGTAGGACCAATGGCTTCACACAACCAACTTTAAATCTCTGAGGTGCTACTGAGAAATTCGAAAAAAACCCAGTAAAACTTTGCTCATCTTTGAAATCGAACTCAGGACTCCATACTCAGCAGTCGCGTCCAACGAGGCAGTTAAGAAACACTCTAGATACCTCAAATTAAATACTTAGCTCCCAGTTGCAATCACTTAAAATCCAGGAAATTCCCAACTAAAATTCCCAACAACATCTGCCTTAACGAAATGTCGGACTATAATTTTGCAGTATTATATAATTGACAAGCCCAATAATTATTTCATGACTTGGCGAAAATGCTTGAACGAATGATTGCAAATATAATTGCTCTTTTATAATCACATTATCATTATTTGATATTGTATTATGTACTGGTTCATAATCGTTATGCGGATTCTTATTTCTTTCGCTGTACTTATTGGTGTCTATTGCTAAGGCAGTTATAACTGAATCTTTCGGATTTGTTTTTCAATTGAATCTTCTCTATTTATTGGCTTATGATTCACTACCGTTAGTGGCTTCTTTATTTAGCTAACGTCTTTTATTTAAAGAATAATTCTAAGTCTCTGTCTAGTATTCTATTTCTATTCGTATCTATTGACTATTTTTTTTCTATCGACCATGTTTCTATCTCTATAGATCTGTTTTTTGCTTTATTAAAATTCTGTAAGGAGTATGTGTTTATTCCTGATGGGCGGGAAACTACCATAATATATTTGATCCTCTTTGGTTTAGATATAATGTATTTTATTTATTTATTTTGTGCTTAAGCCCACAAAATACTTTACAGAGGTGGACTTAATACCATAGCTATTGTCTACTAATCAATTTTTAGGTGATGAAGAGATGAACAGTGGTGGTAATAACCACGCACTGAGATACTGTCAGTCATAGCCAAGCTTCACTAATTAACTACTACTTTAGAACAAACCACTATAACTAACCACTCCTTTTGTTTTAATAATGTCTTAAACACTTACATTCAGTTTTATTACGAAATATTCGAAGTAATAATGCATACTCACTTGAGTTTTAATATTCATTAAGTCTTAAGTTATTTACAATAAGTTATGGCTTTACGTACAGAGTACATCTTATGTACAACCTTGCGGACGCTTGCATGAAAACTAATAATTATATAGTTCCACATTGTTGCTTGCTTGTTAATATTTAATTTGAAAATGTATTGGATTCTCTGTATTTAGTTCCACACCTGTATATTACACTATCATTTTGATTTTTTGAGGCCAATTCCCGTTTTTAAAAACGACAACATCCATTCGCAATCTCATCTCAGCGAAAATCAATGTCAAGTACTTGTCAATAATCCGGATAAAGTAGATGTATTTTTGACAGTCTATATATTTTTTTTTACTAACCCCTATGGATGTACTTGTCCGAAAGAAAGTTTTTTTTTTGGAGGAATGCAAATGATCTTAAAAAACCTAGAATTGCCCCTCTGATTGGTTTTTAATCATGGGACAAAACCACATTAATTACGGAAACATTTTCAAATTTCAAATTCTGTCATGTTCTGTTTGTTACGGGGCAGTTCGAAAGTCTTACCAAAGGGGAGCCCAGTTACTGGGTTGTGGAGGTGAGATAGGCAGTCGATCCATGTAATATACTTTTATTCAGCTGCAATCGGTTGGACTGGAAGCCGACCCAGACATAGTTGAGAAAGGCTAGGCAGATGATGATTTTCTAATTTCTAAGTCACAGAAAACACGATTTATGAAAAAAATACAAAATGGAAGCTTTTGATCCTCGGCCTTTTCATCCGGGAGGCGCAAAACGGCCATTTGTACTATAAAAACTACATATATGACGTAAATTGTTTATGTCGCTGTCTCTTTCTACGAAGTGATTTTAAATTTAAATTTGGTACTTATTATTTTTTTCTTCCCATGCTTTAAGATATCTGAAAATTCGTTTTCTGTCTGCTTGTTTCTCACAAAGATTTTAAGGCTAAGCTGTACGGTCATGTTCTTCATCTCAGATACAACAGGTTTCCGATTTTACGCTTAATGACTCTACATCGCAACCGCATTTTAAACTATACCGCCCATTATGTTCCCCTCAGGGTAAACCTACGAATCGAATGATTTAATATCGATTAATCAAGAATCGAGTATTCGGTTAATTAATAATTATGTCGTTGATTTGATATAATACCCTTTGAATATCCATTAAGACTTCTGTAACAAGCTATAGCTTACGTCGATGTCTCCTTTCGCCTGAAGCATTGACTGTTGACAGCTAACGATCGACTAGCTAGATTGGAAAAACGATACTTAGCAGTAAAGGATTGTGAACTCAAGTGCAAAGTGATACAGTTAAAAATTGATTGGGGATTTTTGACAGCTCGATAACCGTGACGAATCTCACAATGTAGCTACGTACCTTTATTAATAATAATTAAAATTAATTTTCAATAACGTCTATAAATTAAAAAAGGGCGACTTTCGCTTATTAATCGTTTTCGTTCGTGACCAATCGGGCGGGTTCGTGAAATGTCGGGCGTTTCCGCCGCCCGTCGTCGTCCCTCGGGCGCTGCCATGGGTTTTGATTAATGGAGTTCCGTATACACAAATTTGGGCTGTTTTTTTTTAATCTTTACCCTGGAGGTGCTTGAACTCTTTTTAGGGTAGCCAGTGGTAATTAGTGGTTATTGAATATAAAGTTTTGACAGGTTTTTGAGGGGTTAATTGCTTTGTTTCTTTTGATCTGAAGTTAATCTATTTTCTTGTTTATATTCCGCTTCGAGTGTGAAAATTTATAATCAGGGTTCTCGATTCTCGATGTGCTGAGATGCTGGGTTTTTGTCAATCTTGAAATTTAATTATTCCCAAATGATGTTTTAATGCAACGAAGCACCAGTTACCATTACCACAACCTACGAGTAATAACATTAAATCAATTTCATTTCTTAGCCATACCATTTGTAATAAATTAGCTCAGCCAATCAACACATTGATTTGAAATCTTAATAATTATTCATTATAGATAAATATTTAAAAAATAAAAAATTGACATGATTATATTCTGCTTAGCAAGATATTTTTTTTTTTAATTCGATCGAAATAAAATGCTTGCTTGTCAAAATAATATTCCGTCAAAACATTTAAACCGCCAAAATTGGTATCATAAACGACTGGACCAAAATTCTAAATTGCCATTACAAAGACAGCACCAACCAATACAATATACACCTACCATATCCTTTATTACCTAGACAACAGAGTTCAAAACAGCCTTCTCCAACGACAAAACAATTTGTAAGGACCAGACAATATTCCACAAAACTGGTGCATAAAATTCGTCTTCGCTTATTGGGCGTTGACCTTATATTTTAACGGTTCCAACACTGTCTATGAATAGAATTCCTAATCAGTGTTTTTGTCAATTTCAGCGTAAATTTTTCATCTTTCAAAACAATACGTTACGCTGTGTGTAAAGCGGCTTCGCGTTAGAATTCGGAGCGTGTAAATTGTATAGTTGTCGGTATTTAACTTGAGCTTTCAGCAGAGTAGTAAGGGTTTGTATATGCGACGTATAGGCTCGGGAATAAGGTCCAAAATCGCTTAAAGTAATTAAGGATTAGAGCTCAAGATTAAATTGTACTTTTAATTCTTTTCGCTTCTGTTTCACCGTGGAAAAGTGTAACATGTGAATGTTTTTCTAATATTTTGACGTTTCATGTTTTTGACGTGTGAGGTTAGTGACTTTATCGTAGGGAATATATGCCATTCTTTCTTTAAAGGAAATCTAGAATGGGTATGCAGGTGGTCCAGTATGAGGCACGAGAAAGTAGGTCGATTGGGAATTATGGAGAACATAACATCACGCCTGCACACCCGGAACGGTTATGTAGAGACTATTTATTAAGTATAAAGCTAAGTCGCGATAACTTCAGTGTTGATTTAATAAATAAATAAAGGTGTGGGTAAAACAGATAAGTAAGACCATTGTCTTTCAAACTAGAAAAATCCTATGTCTCGAACATCCTATCAACGCAGGAAAGTCAGGTGTGAAGGACCATCACTCTGCAATTAAAAATATGACTACTTCTGTAAGTAAATCGTAAGTTACACCAACCAATGTCGGAACATTACAATCGCGGCCAAAAATATCAGCATACATTTTGCACATCAACGTATCCAATTAAAACTGTCTCGCGCCCTTCAGCCGTACACTGCGAGCTCAGCAAACTGACGCACAAAATTAAATTAAATAATAAACAAACACAGTTAGTTATTTTTCTGGTAACAAGGTTGGAATACACCTCATTGATTCTTTTAAGAAAAAACTCTTTTTATTCACTTGTAATAAGGTATGTAATTACATTTTGATAGGTCTCAGGTCTCGAGGCGTGGTAATATTTAGCTGTCAGCACTTTCCCCTGTGACTTCGGATATATTCGGGTTGCCTCGTGTGGTATTCGTTAATTTGTATAAACCTTTTTTTTATTTGCGATTGTTTTGCCTGTTGCCAAGCGGATCGGCATTTTCAGAACAATTATTTGTAATTACATTTTAAAGTGTTGTGTTGCAATTTGTTCTGTTTACAATATGGAGCTGTTTGTTGATTTATTTCATTGTTTATTTAAATTGGAATGTTGGAAAAGAAAGTTTTGTTTCTGAGGGACTGCGTTCTGTTTACTTAACCTAATTGTATTGCACTACTTATTCCTAATATACCAAATTATTATTTTGACTTTTAAACGATTTTTAATGACGCTTTTTCTAAATGGATGCACTTATTTTCATCAAAAACTAGCTTCTTGCAGGAATAGTAATTTTGTAAATGATTAAGTTCTATTATTTGCAATGACGTTCATATTGTTGCAATACCGTTTCTGTCATACAACATACTCCACTATAAATTATTTTTACAACTAGAACAAGTAAAATATGTACATATTTATGAAGAATTCTATGTAACCCAAAAGAAATGTATTAATTATTTTGTGACAGCTGACATTTTGTAAAAATCAAGCTTACCCACTTAATTTGTGAGCTTCTAAATTTAAAATATTGATGTGACCTGAATAAATAATTATTATTATTTATTGAAGAGATTAATTTATTGTCTCTGTCACATATTTTACTGCTAGAAATAATTGTGAGACATTTCTGATTTTTATTTATGGTTAGATCGGTTATATTATTTGTGTCTAAATGTCAAAACTCATTAATTATGCTTAATGGATGGAAGCATGTATTTGGATGATTTAGTGAACTTGTGAATATTTAAAGGTAACGTAATTTAGTTAAGTATCAATAATGAATTGTCTTTGACTTTTAGCATCAATAACAAAAATATGCCAATCAAAATTGGACTTATTTACAGTGACAAATATTCAATAAGTGCTACAAAACCAGGAGATATGTACGTATGCAAAGAATTAATAACTAGCAACATCAGTGCCTTATTTTCCAAAATATAAGCTATAATACTGTAAAGTTTCATCAAAATCCGTTTATTAGTTTTTTCGTAAAAGACTTACAAACATCTATACATCCTTACATACGTTAACATTTAAAATTTACATAAAATTAAGCAGTATTCATAAGTGACTGATGAACAGCACATCCAAAAACAATTATGTTTTTGTACTCACCCATTTAATCTGTCCCCCACTGTTAACGACCACTCAATTACTGATAACAATCGTTATTACACGATTTAATTTATTTCACTCGAAAATTGAGGTAACAAGTTTATAAAATCATCCTTTTATGACGAAAAGCAACAAGAAATTCATTAAAAAAACTTAATGAAAATTGGTTTAATTGGTACCGGGTTATTTATTTTACGTAAAACTACTTGATTGAGATGTCGCTGACAGTATGGCGTTTTTATTAAAGAATTATCAAGTCATCACATAAATTGCACTATTAATTGTTACGTAGATGAGGGCGGGGTGAAAAGATAATTTTGAATTATTAACTGGATATTACCATTAAAGGAAACAGATGGAAAATGCTGGTGCTTGAAAAGGTGAAAGATGTGGGTTATATTTTTTGCACGTACTTGTAACTGGCAGACCATAATTCAATGTAATTTTATGAACCATGTAATATATTTTTCCTTTTTATTTTTTTAAAAACCGTTGCCCCACACTAGGAATTTCTCCTGTATCGTGGGTTAAATGAAATATTTTGTCATTAAAAATGGCAGAATAATCCCAAAACCTGGTATCACTAACTATAGGACAATAGTGCTATTGCATTTAAATGGTTGTTTGATTATTAACACTTTTATTATGAGACCGACCGATATGTAAAAAAAAGCCTATTCATTCAATTTGAAATTGAATGATGGAAATATATATACTATATACACACGTATCTATCTATATTTACACACGGATATCATACAAGGAAATACTACAAACCAGCTGTAACAAGTAAATCTGTATCACCAACAACTAATCCACTAATGAAAGCAATTCGTTACAAAAACCTTCTTTCATCTTTCCCGCACTATCTCATAAAATTAACGTCCATACAAAAAAAATCTTCACTTAACTTTTCCTAGTACAACTCTAATTAGTATTTCCTAAGGCATTTTACCTTTTTAGGGTTTCTTAGGAGAGTAATTTATGCTTCACGTCAACATGTAGACATATTGTCGCAGGACGGCTGGATTGATTGATGGGTATTAGTGGTTCAGTAGGTTTTTTCTATGTCCATGTCGGAAAAACTTGATCAGTATTGATATTATTGTATGAGGTAAGGTTGCGCGCGCATTATATGGTTGGCGATACGGATTTTTTTTTTGTGTGTTGTTTTCTTTTTATTTGTTAAAGAAAGCAAGAGAGAAGATAAGTTCATAGCTGTTCAGCATAATGCTGCTCATGTGAGAGGGATAGCCACAGCGCTGATTTTAGTAACTAACTGATCTATAAAACTTTTAATTAACTGAAAAATAATAACAAAAGATACGTTTTGCAAAAGCTCACAAATGCTTAGGGTTGTCTTGAATATATTAGAAAAGGATTAATTGATACGTTATCTAACTAAAACAATTCCCCATTTTACAATAATTATACTAACTTAAAATCTTTGGCTACAATTGATGATAATTCTACTTAAACATATATCAACTTTATAACAGTATAAATTGAGTTGCTATGTACAACTAAGTACTCTTGAATAAGTCATAAATATTATTAAGGTATCGCAAAATGAACTTTATGTGTAAGAAATAAAGATACTTGTAAGTATTTAACGAATATTACAGCAATACATCTTTAAGCCAAACTGTGTTTCAAACTAAGATAATTGACAGCATTACAACATTTTCTGATGCAGCACCAGCAGAAGTAAGCAATTCTGTAATAGCATTACACATACCATTAACTTCTTTATCAACAGAAAACATTGCAGTTAACATAACATATGATTATTAATTCTCTCCATAATCTTTTACACCACCATAAAACATATCATCAATTATGAAATCAGTAGTGATCAAGTCGTAGAACGAACGCTAGTGGGCGCCTAACCTTACCAGCGTAATATAATCGCTTTTTAATCGTTGCATTAAAAAGGCTGTAAGGAACTGTTGGCTGCCTTTTTTGGTAGCATAAAGGCACAAAAAAGTAAGACACAGTAGGCCCACTTCTCCGTGGCTCGTGGCTAATGTGATAGCAGCAAATCGATCAATCTATACGATTGAAAAACGCTATCGCGGTCAAGTAAGAATGGATGGCAGTTCTTTACGGGGTTGAGACTCAATGCCGACTTTATGTTGGATGTCCAACCCATATGAGATAGTCTATGATTTTGATTTCTTTTGCTATCAACAATATGCATGAGTCTATATCATTAATTCGTATAGGAAATTTGTCCTCATGAACCAAGTTAAAAGTGAACGAACTCTGTCTATGTCTTACAAAAGTTTCCGATTCTTTAAGGCAATCTAGCAAATCATTTCAGCCTGGTATGATGATAGATATTTCTAACAAGGACGTTGGGACATCGACGCACACCCTGAAAATATTTCAGTTCATAACTTACAATATTTATGGCGATAAATATTGTAAGTTATGAACTGAAATATTTTATGATGTTTTTTAAAAAGCAGTTGTGCTTTTAATTTTTTGTGCTTTATTTATTTTTTTGTAAAAAGCAGTTGTGCTTTAAAAAGCACGCCTGCGTTTTACAAAAAAAAAAAAATAATATTTAGTCCAATGAGATTATTAATTACAAACTAGATTATTCACTTCTTTCATTAAAAATCTCATTGGATTGAATATAAATCATCACTTATACAGTTAAAAGTAGTTTCAACGGAGGTCCACAATCATCATGGTATCAGGCTGTACGTCGATATCCTTTCCAACCTGTAATGAATAATGAATAATGCTGGACAATCCACACAGCATCATCTAGCCCCAAGCTTAGCAGAGCTTGTGTTATGGGTACTAGATGACTGATATACTTAATACAATACATTACATAGATATATATTTTTATTATACATACCAAATACCCAGAACACCCGGAACAAATATTCGTAGATCGTACAAACATTTGTCCCAAAGCCGGAATCGAACCCGCAACCTCCTGCGTTGCAGGCGGACCTTCGCCCGCCGCGCCACATAGGTCGTCAAAACCTGTATCTTTTAAACCTTCTGATAATATTTTCTTAATGACATCTTGCGTCTCCTTTTCGAGAGCGACACAGATACAGATCGATATGTTTCATCTCATTTGTTAATGCACATAATAATACTGTCTATAATCTAGCGAGTCTGTAATGTATCATACTCCAGAAATGGGGTGAGCAGAACGTCAGGTAACCAACAATAGGTGATTTGACATTTTCAAGACTATGTTTGTATAGTGGTAATGTTATTAATGTACAGTTGTGTATCATTTTTGTGTTAATAAGTTTCTTATCGTTATTTATAATGTTACTACCGGGTACTCATGAAGTTGCATTTTTTTTTCCTATACTGGTATTATTTAAGGTATAGGAAAAACTGATTTAGTTTAGATGGAAATGGTGTGTATAGTAAGTGTTTGTCAATTTAATTACCTCGTTGGTGTAGTGATCGCAAGCGCTACTTCTGATGGTGAGCTCCTGGTTAAAGTGTTATTGGATTTTTCCTTCTGAAATTTGTCAGTAGCAGCCCAGTCTTAATTTGTGACCTTTGGATGGCCTCCTTCTGGCTCGCTTCTTATTACATAACTGGCGAAATATGGGGTTAAAATAAGTACATTTCTGAAGAACCCTTCAGGGAATACAAGCGCGATGTTTTATTTTTTTCGAACAAATGTGTTTTTTTTTCCACATTTCACATTTCATGGAACGCCCAAAAAAATGCATAAGTATCCGAATAGTTTCCCAGAATTTACACCTCTCACCATTGCCAAAAGCAACTGCAATAAATCAACAAAAATTCGTTTAACACTATCTAGAAATCGTGTTGGATTCTTGTGCGTGAAGTTCACCAAATACGCGCATACGCGCGAAGTAGCCGCATATCGGATCGACACGCCTTTGCGCCGGCGCATGATATATTGTGGCAATCGGACTCGAATTTAGGTCTGATATCGACAGGTGGTAAAGTATTTACCGCGGATTTGTATTAATAAGTGGTACTGAGTTGGACGAAACATTATTTGTATGGTATTTTAAACAAGAAGCATTCCTAAGTTTAATCGTATTACCTAATACGCTTAAAATTGCTTTGCTATACCCATCAAGTAGATAGGTGTCTACCTGATGGGTTTGTAAAGCAACTTTCGGTCTCATGCTTGATCAATTTCATCATAACTATGTAGAAAATAATACTAAGAAAGAAAAAAATGAAAACAATTATTTGGAATCAACACAGGAAAAGCTACATACGACAAAAAATAAAACTAACAAGTAAAAATAAAAAAGGACTTGTGCAAACATTCCCTTTTATCAGCATAATGCTTAGGTATAATTGCATAATCAATCGTAATAATTGAAGTGTAGCTTAGGTGTGACTTAATATTACTAACACTTCATTCATTGAAGCAAAACACTTAAGCGTACGATTTATTCAAAGAATCTTCAAAAGGAGTAAACCACAATTTCCAAATCCAGTCCTAAAACAAGTCACAACACCTCACGCAAACAACAAAAAAACTAGTCTTACACTTAAGCCAAGTCAAAGTACACTTAAGTCAAGTTAAGTCTAGCACACGCAACACCAATAAATCTCAATTCAGTACCTTAGTAAGTAAAGAAAAGTCGCACACCATCGCTGGAGAAAACACCCCATTGCATAGAAAGTTCGTCCGTATCACATGTTACGTGCGACAATTTCCTTTCCCGTTTTTGATGGTGACCAATTGTAAATCCAGATGGTGTATGCAAAATAGATGGGCTGAGCACCAAGTATAGGTGGACAGCCTTAAATGGGAGTGAACACCTTTCTTGCAATGATGTGCTTTGGTTTAAGAGGCCAATACGTAGCTGTTTTTGTCGTTCGTGTGAATCTGTGGTAGGTGTTGTGAGTCGAGAGAGTTGAGCTGTTTGCTGTTGGATTGTAAACGTGTAGAAGGTTTTCGTAGTATTTACTTTGTTATATTGATAATACATAAATCGCTCGATTCTTGTGTCAAATATTTGAATAAATATTATTTTGCCTTCATTTTCAATGAGCTAAGTTGATTACTATCTTTATCAGCTGCCAATACCCGAAGCAAAAATATATACTGTTGCTTTTCTTTACATTCTTATTTCTCTATTTAAGACTTTAATTTCATGCCAAGTTTAATACTATAATAATCTTAGACACATATACTCAGATTATAAAAAGTAGTACCCAAAAATATCACTGCAAGAAAAAGGCCTCTTTTCAAGAAGAGCATTAACCACGCTTGCCATTGCAGATTGGCAATTCCAACCTTACAATAATCTGAAGTCTAGGGTTCCCTATGATGGTTTCCTTCATCGACGCCAGTGGTGTCCAAGATAAACTTAAAAAGTATATATGAATATAGAAAAACTCACATGGATACGCTTGCCAGAATTTTCTTCTTTCTTTTTCTAATCTTCTTTCTCAAACGTGAAAAGCGAGGTCTGATCACTTAACCATAATCACTAAGCCATCACAACAATCAAGAAAGGGACGAAAGAGAAGAAATAAAACTAGTATCGCTACCATATTATGCCTTGCACCACACACCGACATGCTTTACTGCCGAACGTCGGCGCTACATCTTCGCCCGTTGTAAATTGTATACAGTTTTCGTCAATCAGTGTTCCGATTAGCCCCAAGCGACTGTTTAACGACTTCTGGTGTTCGGACCATCCGTAATAAGTGATCGTATTGTTTTGTAGAACATGGGCCTTGATTCAATGTAGGCAGTGTGTTTAGATTGTTTGTTTGGTCTGAGTTTGGCTTATTTAGTGTTGGGTATGCTTCCGGGATCAAATCTGAACATGAGAATATTGATGATCATGACAATGTTGTGATACGTTATATAATCACTGGAAGAGAAGCAGTTGATGATAATAAAATAAATATAAAATAAATAAATAATAACAGCCTGTAAGGCAAAGGCCTCTTCTCTTATAGAGAAGGCACGAGCATCAAAAACCACGCTTGTTCAAGACGGGTTGGCAATTTCAGACTTATATTAATTTATAAGTACAGGTTTCCTCGCGATGTTTCCTTCACCGATGTTAGTAATGTCCAATATAAATTTAGAACAACACTGGGCCATCATGATCTGAATGAATGAGAATAATAATGATAATTATGTCAAATATTTTTGAGTTCCAATTGGTAACTAAAGACTAGAAGCAAATGTTGGAATTAAACTTGTTGAGTAAAGAATCCGCCACTAACCGCCGAAACGATATTTTACAAAATAAAGATCGAAATCAAAAAGAGTCTCAATCATCATAATTGCATATTCACACATTTCATACTCGAGCATACAAGTTTAAAATCGACGAGTCAAGTTTTACATTCACCAGCAATCGGTTACATCCATATTAAAAAACATTTTGACATCGAAGATATTTCTCAAGACAAAGATTACGGTATTACACGTGAATGATAAATCACAACAATTTGTATTTATACTCGAAATGGGAGATAAGCAAGGTAAGGTAACGATAAAAATCAACAATGTGCAAAGTTTGCAAGAATTACTTAATTAAACCGTAATTTTAAAGGATCTGATAAAATTGTTGGGATTGCAACCCAAATATCGGACTTTGATATATCATTCATTTACCGATTCCCGTGATTTCGAAAGATAAACATCTGGACGATTTATAATATATTCTCAGACGTGGTAAATTGATCCGAGTACAAATTAAGCTACGAAATATGATATGAAATTAATATTGTTCTTTAATATAGTCAAAAGAGAAACGTGTTGATTATGAACAGAACTTTTGTTCGCGAATTCCAAGACAATATGTCGAATATTTCGTTTTTTATTTGGACCGATGAAACCTTTATTTTATAAGACGATTTTTTAAGAGTAAGAAACACTACTGAATTCTAGTTTCTATAAGTGTACTCATCATCTCTGCCGATTTTAGTGCCTCCTACGATGGGTTGGCTTCCAGTCTAACCTGTTGCAGCTGAAGACAAGTATTTAACATGGAACGACTGCCTATTTGACCTCCACAGTCAAGTCACTGGGTAACACGAAACCCCTTGGTAAGACATGTTGTCTGACTGTTTGGCTTAGACTACCCGTAGCGACTATCTAAAATCTGTGAGTGATAGCCGGGGATTAGTGTTCTTTCAGAGGTACGGAGGGTCTTGGTATTCAGAGGCCACAAGTACCTTCCTGTAAGTGAACTGAATTACTTTTTAATAACGATAAATGAGCCACTTGTACGGCGTTGTTCAAAATACGTTCGTTGATTACTTTGATTAAGCATGTACTTACTCTGAAAATATTACGTTCAACCTTTCATTTATCAGCCTTTATTACCAGCAATACTTATAAAAATATCGAAATCAGACCAAGCAATTCATTCGCGTCAGCCCCTGATGGAGTATCTTCACCCAAAAACATCAAAGATTATTCATAAGAGTTGAATCCATTACTTCGGACCCCTTGTCTTACAGACGTGCCCAATCCTTCATCGCTCGTTCGCGAAGCCCAAAAAAGGCGCAAAAAAAAATAACATTTCGGATGTTAACAGTGCCGAGTCACGCCATCTTGTTAGCACAGGCCGAAAACATGTTATTATTCAACATTTATTTAATTTTTTTAAACCTGCGTCCGTTTGTTACGAGAACGGGGGAATCGGTTTAACAAAATACACAATTGCGCACGCGATCCCACGAAAGTGATTTTTTCGGAAATTTTCGCTGTCCGTGTCGTGTTCCGTCGATGTTGGCCGAAAGTGGCGTGTCACTTTTGTGTGTTTATGTGGCAGTTCTGAGTGTGATTTTCAGAACTCAAGACATTTAAAATTGCAAGAATTTATAAAGAATTTCTAAATTAGGAGTGACTTTCAAGGAAGTCCTTTAAGATAGTATATAATACATTAATACAGGTATTATAGAAGGACACAGTATGTACACTGACTTATTGGTGATGTTTTCCAGAAAGATCGGATGCGTAAAATTCAACCAAATGTATGGACGTAAATGAAGCAAAAAGAGTGTGTGTGCAGGTGGCGTACTGTAGTTTCTGGCCACCCACATTGGTAACACGCAAAATGTTATGACGTATGTATGTATGAAGAATATATTACTTCTTTTTTTTTCTAGAGTAGGTACATGATATAGATGTTGTTTTGGTTGATGATTATCTTTATACAGTCTACCTTTAGCAAGGCATGCAAAACAGTTTTATGTTATCCAAAAACATGTCAAGAGAAAGTTTAATATTATTCCAATAAAAATAAAGCTTAGAAAATCAGTTATACACATACTAATAATTTTAATTAAGATAGTATGCTGACCAATTGGAGACTAATTCTAGTGCTATCATAACCAATCGTTCTACAAAAGAATAAATTCTAATAATTCGCTTGCTTAGTGACAGACACGCTACTAAAATTAATAAAATCACCATCTACATCTTCACAATTTACAACCATTGCCTCTGACTCAATAACATTATGCCCATACATATGACCACTCACACAAGATGGTCTGACCTCCTCAATGGCTCTTCACACGCTGACCACAATGTTTGTTCAGTAGGAGTTGGACACCCAATTTTTTGGCTCATCAAGCCACTTGACCGTCATAACACTCGACTGGCTTTCGATAAATTTTGACGTTTTTAAGGTTGCCACTTGAAGTTCTGGATTTAGTTCCTGATGTTGCAGTGAATGTGGTTTGAATGTTTGGTATAAATGTTGGTTTTTATAGTATTTTTTTTTGGATCAATTTGAAGAAAGCTGATGACGTATTAGCCGTTGTTTTTTCCAGCTGTATGTTGTCCCATAGTTAAACTAACGAGTGTGAAGTCGCGGGTGAACTACTCACTTGCGACTTCGTCCGCGTAGAATTCGTACCCTTTCCTTTGAACTTTAACATCGCCTCCAATCCTCCATCTTATATTGTCCCCCATAACACAGGATTTTCCTAGCATGAGGGACATTAATCTATATGCTAGACCTCTGTTTTATTTTAAGTGCCTTATCTGTGTCTAAATTATTAATGCACTACTATTATGACGAATAAAAATTTATTAATTTTATTATTATAATATATAAAACGTAGTTGCACTAGCTGATAATGTAGCTATTTATAAATGTAAGATTTTTTAAATCAGTGAAGAAGTTTTTGAGGTTATCTACATATAACAAGCAAACACACAAACATTATCTTTAGAAATCAATCCCCATGTAAAACTGACACTTTCGGACTGACGTATAACCAAACTTGTTAATCATCCAAAATACTCTTATTTTGATGATAGGTATTGTTAAGTGACTCGTTGTTCATTTTACTGGAAAACTTATCGAAGTTTATTGGAATATATCGCACAATTTTCCTCGAAGGCTCAATAAACCTAATAATCAGAATTGTAGTACTCGACTACAGAAGTAGGTAGGTACACAATGACATGTAAATTTTGCTCTGAACTTATTTGTACTGTCAACAAATCTATATTTTCTTAAGTCCTTTATAATAATGATAAAGTTGACTTACTAAATAAATCATTACATCATAATCAGTTGACAACCATTGTGGTACAAGTAGTGGTTAAAGCAGCAGGTTGAAATAACAATGAGTAACGGATATGCTTGAACATTTACATTAATATTACCCACGATATTTGGATAAGCGTTTTTGTTGTATAGCTAATAAGGTCACTCCCAAAGATAACTTGACATTCATGGTTTCTTCGAACGTAGTGAGCAAATTATTAAAAAAAAAAAACAGACGCACGGGTTGGGCGAAGGTTAAGCTACGCTTGCCGAGGTCAGTCTGTGGATGGGTGACCATTCGTAACATGTCAAGACTCCTCCGTGCCTCCGAAAGCACGTTAAGCGGTTGGTCCCGGCTGTCATTTGTAGATCTTTGATAGTCGTTACGGGTAGTCAGAAGCCCTAAAAGTCTGACAACCAATCTTACCAAAGGGTATCGTGTTGCCCAGTAACTGGGTTGTGGAGGTCAGATAGGCAGTTTATCCATGTAAAATACTGGTATTCGGCTGCATCTGGTTAGACTCTACTCTGCTTAGTCAATTTCGGGTTTCGAAATGTGTTGATTCTCAGCCTTATTTGAAGAAAAAAAAAAGATTTTTAATATTTATTGGATTTGTGAATTTAAAGGTATTGCTCAAAGTGTCCCTTTGGCAAAAAATCTGTCTTGTGGCCGAGCCCTTAGGTTCTTCGTGAGGACATAATAAGCAACATATTTTGTGATTCCACGAATATTTCCTTAACTCTTTTAATAATGCAGTTTATAACCAATAACATGTCCTAAAAGGGTTCAGTGTGCTGAATAAATTATCGCATTTCTTCCTTGTTTAAAAAAAACAATCAACTTTGCGAAGGTATGTAGTTAATTGAAGTAAACAGGAAATGTCTTCTTGTTTTTAACCCATTGCGAGTTTTGTGGGAAACAAGTTGAAACCTGTAGGATAAAACAAGCAATGTGTAATGTTGAAAGAATAATGAAATAGTGGAATTTTCGTTTCATTGCAAGATGCAGGTTTTAAATACTTTTAAGTAATTATTGAGTGATGTATACTTGAAGCGAAGATGTGTTAATTTCTCGGTAACTTAGTAAGGTTTGTTGTGTAAGGGACACAAGGTGTTAATTAATATAATTTGTGGGACTGAAGTAAATTTATTACGCCTTTGGTGAAGTGCTAATAGACTAGCAATTGCAGAAGGTTTTTTTTATTCATTAGGTACTTCCATTTAATGGAAATAAGCATTTATAAATTTATGTAAACGCTATGTAAATGTAGAAGCAGTTAATTGCACTAGAATATTTGTAATAAAATATTAAAAACAAGACAGTAATGGCAGTGAATGAAGTGTTTATGCCAAAGTCTTAACTTTTTTGAAAGCCGTACATATTTTCGAAATTTCTAGAAATTCTGAAGAGTCCCCGGACCTTTAAGATGCATACCAGCAGTCAAAGTTATCTTGCAGAGGCACATTTGACATTTTTAATGACATGAATTTCATAATGTTTTAATCCTAACATATTATTTTGTTCTCTAAGGCTCTAAGGTTCTCTAAAGTTCTCTAAGGTTATGATGAAATAATATGATGTTAATTAAGAATGTTTTTGTGTTGTTACAGATGAATCAACAATGTAAAGTGTGCGGAGAGCCCGCGGCTGGCTTCCATTTTGGCGCGTTTACCTGTGAAGGCTGCAAGGTAAATAAAAGTATATTAATAGTTATACCAACTATTTGTTAATATTAAAGTTCCTAGATACCATCATGCGGAGACAAGTAAGGGATGCCCATATACTCACACTTTATTTGCGAGAAAAGGACGGTGAATGCTGATAAGTAGAGTAGTCGATCGATTCTAGTTAATCACCTCGCACAAGCATTTGTTTCGATTACGATATGAACATTCATTCGTGAAACACAAAGTACATAAAACAACTTCTACAAACTGTGCTCGCAAACGAATGTTTGTAGCGTAACAAAAGCTCACGCGACGAATGTTCGCAAAACAAATGCGCAAACCAAACGCTTGCGGTGAGTAGCGATCATTAGGTAGCGTTTACATGAGCGAATTTACCGCTCAAATGTTTCTTCAAGATGCGAAGTCAAAACTAATCTCAATTGAACTCGTGGTTCACAAGACCTAAATACAAAACACGCGCATATAATGTGAACACACCCTTACCCAAGAGGACGGGAATCTAAAACTCGATGGTATACGACGTGCGCCATATAGAATGAAACAGATTGACGCGTGAATGGTCGTCAGCAGAGCCGGTGGTCCGTCCACGGAATAAATCACGGTACAAGTGAAATTCTCTGATTGTTCCAATGTATTGGTTTTATGGAGGGTCCTGGTATTTAGATGGATGGCGGAAGAGTTGCGTCTGATGTTGCTACGGTGTATGACCGTATTAGAATATTGGATTAGTTTTTGTTGGATGATTTGCTTTTCTATGAATTTTGAAGATAACCTTAGAAGTTTGTTAGGGACATTATCATAGGCTAATCTTATAAGAACAGAGTACCCTACTGCTCTAATGGGAGATCATTTATTTTTACAAAATCCAGTTAACACGCTATGTACCAGAATACCAGTTACGTCGTGTTAATAATGTTTTTTAATTGTGATTATCGCGTAGCAATTAATGTGTAACACACATACTAACACTACTGAAAAAAAAAAGGTTGAAATGCAACCCTCCACTAGTGTCAGGTACATATTATCCCTGAAGTGTAGTCAACGTTTGCATTCCAATCTTTCAATATATCCAAAATACGTCTATTCTACCTACATTTTTTTGTCGCTAGACATTGATTGTCGCTGAGATAATACTACATATAAATATTAATAATAATAATGCTGGAGAATCCACACAGCATCATCTAGCCCCAAGCTAAGCAAAGCTTGTGTTATTATTAGGTACTACGAGTAGATGACTGATATACTTAATGCAATACATAACATAGATAGATATTTTTATTATAAATTGCAAATTATTTATTATTATTATATTATTTTACCTAGAACACCCTTAGCAAATCTTTTTAGATTGTACAATCATTTGTCCCAAGGCGGGAATCGAACCCGCAACCTCGGACGAGCGGACCTTCACGTAGGTCGTCAGACTGACTGATAATTACGCGAATTGGCATTCACATTGAAACGGTAGGAAAATCACTGAGAATCACAAAGTTCTGATGCGCAAGCTTGACTAACGAAATAATGTTTAAGATCAAACTAAACAGCTACTTACCAGCTTGTTGTGTGGAATTCTGTCCACCCTACAAGCGCAAAACAGCGTAAAGATAGCCGACTTTAATATCATTGCTATCGGTCACATGTTATGTCAAATGATTAATGACAGGCGGCGCCGGTATTACGTGTCGGCCTCGAATGGCAATTGTGTCGCAGTTGCTATTGTTAATCGTTTCTCAAAAGGTCAGGGAAATGATTCCATTGATCTTTTCTTGGAATATTTTAAGCTGCATGACTTCCAAATTGTATTTTATTTTTTTAAGTAAAATATTGATCAATTTCGGGCTATTTTTTAGGCTTGAGTACTGTCACTAAAATTTATACAAAAATATTATCTCGAATTTATTGAGGTCGGCACTACGTCTTATTTTGTTGCAAACATCTCTATCAGTCGTCATCTGAGTTTCCTTGCCGATTCCGACCTAGAGTGTAAATGTGGTGCTGGTCTATAGACAATGGGACTCATCATATCGTGCCCTGCGTGCCTTGATGCTTACACGCTACAAGAATTGATGGATTTTTGTAGCTTAGTCCTGGGCCGACTCAGTAAAAAATGTTTTAGACCCGTTAAGAAGAACTTATACACAAGTACATCACACACATTGGTGGAATAAAACCTAAGAATAACGTGCCCATCTAAAATGTTTGCACTGACGGAAAAACTGTTTAGTTAGTCAATTCGGATCAAATCATCAAATTACCTTCCACGACTTTCCATTAATCATCATCCCTAAAATGCAGCTGAATACTAGTATATTTATAAATCAACTGCATATCTGACCTCAAAGAACAAGGATCCGGGTAACACGATACCATTTGATAAGACTGGTTGTCAGACTTTCGGGCTTCCGACTAACCTGACTGTAAAAGATTTATGAAGTACGGATTAACGTGCTTTCCAAGGCACGAAGGAGTCTCGATATTTATAAGATGGTCACCCATCCACAGAATGACCTCGGCACCCGTGTGTATAGTTTTTTCCCCACCAATATGACCTCTTAATCCATATCACTCCCTATTCCGCAACAATTTTCCCACAGCGACACGTAATATGCACGAATGCGACGGCCAATCACAAATTGTCGCGCCCGTCGTCCGTCGCAATTTGCTACTCCGAATCAATTTGCGACGTTTTTGTCGCTCGTAATGTTGCCCGATTCAATTTTCTGTTAACTGCGTCGATGTTTTGTTGCCGCGGCAACTGAATTATGTACGTAAAGAAACTTATTCTGATTTCGTAATTGCATTGCGTACGAGTATTATGAAGGCATTCGAGTTAACAGGTTTCGGGTTGAAGTAGAGTGAGCTAGTTTTAATTATTTTTCTTTGAATGAAAAAGCGGTGATTTCATAGTTTTCCGGGATTATTTCATCGTACCCATGGCCATCTGAAGACCACTTACCATGATTGAAAACATTAAAATCTAGTCGCAATCTTGTCTCAACTACAATCTATTTCAGAAGCTTTTAAATTTTTAGGCGTTTTTTGACAGATTAGAATGTGAACGTTCTTTAAAATACAGGATGTCCCCTCTGTGTTTTTGTGTGTCTGAATGTTTTACAGAATAACAGTATTTTTTATGCTCAGTACTACATATAGGTAAGTTGACGAGATATTCACGCAAATGACATGGTAACTTAAAAATAATCATAAGGTTTTTTAATACATGTAGCCGTAGATTCTTAAATGAATAACATATAATTAACTGTGGTAATAAGTACATAGTTTTAAAACTAATAATGATATTCACCTAAAAGTAAATTTACCAAAAATATTTGAAATGAAACGAGCAATACTAACAAAATCACACCTACTCACGTATATTTTTAAATAAGTTTTTAATATGCGTAATTTGGCCTTCAAACGTAGCCCCGTCTATGCTTGCTTGTAGACTTGTTGCAATCAATAAAAGACCACCCGCTATGTACGTCGTGGCCAGCATATGTATACATGTCACCAAGTTATGAAGTAAAGTCCCACTTGTAATCAAGCGATGATATATTGTTGGAAAAGACACTAACAGCTGCACGAGTTGACCAAAAGTCGCGCTTGCCGAGGTCACTCTGTGAATGGGGAGACCATCCATTATATAATGAGATCACTGTATGATGCCTCGGAAAACACGTTAAACTTATTACAGCTGCAATCAATATCCCGGCTGTAGAAGGCAAATGGTTGAAACCTAGAAAGTCTAACAACTAGTCTTGGGAAGGGTCGTCTAGGGTATCATGTTACCCAGTAACTGGGTTGTGGAAGTCAGACAGACAGACGCTCTATGTACTGGTATGTATTTAACTGCACCCGGTTAGAATAGAAATTGATCCCAACAAGCTAAGCAAAGGCTAAGCAGGTAATGATGACATCTTTGGTATAGAATTTAAGTTAAAATAACCTTTTGATTATCAAATAGAGCATAAGCTGCCATCTCAAATTCACCGCCAGTAAGAAGCGGATTTAGTAGGTACTTACTTAAATAACTTCAATGGGATGAATACACATGCAGGGATCAATGAAATGTTAACCATATTGGAATAGTTATCTTTCATCTTCCGTCTCAATCTATTCAACTCATTTTACCGTATTACAACCGGGTTAACGGAAGCTCAAAAACCTTAACTGCCAAACAACGAGACACAATAGAAAATGTATTGTTTGTCGGTCATTTGGCGTTCAACGTGTTAATGCACTACCGTTAATAAAATAGGCTTAGTAATCGCAGTACTTGCTAAACATCAGAAAAAACGGGTAGTTACGCATTCTATCTTAACCAAGCTTCACAAGTTACAATGAGCAAAAATCTAAAATAAATTGCTATAATCTAATCATATTATTTTAAAAACATAAAGACTCTTTTTACACAATCACGTCGGACGGCCTAACAAATTCAAACGCAAAAAAAAACCCGCAATTGATTAAAAAAATATCACACAATACGCGATGACTGACGATAAAACGTATCTTTCAGAGGAGGTCGAACCTTTACTTAATTACACATCTCCAGCTGACTTCACGCGACGTATATGGTAACAAATTGACCAATTTATCAGTGTTTAACAATTGCTTATTGATAAGGAGAAGCCGACGATAGTTCGGCGGTATAGTCAAGGAGATGACGAAGTTCTTTCTTACGACATGTACCTACGCTGCCAAGCCTGCGATTTAATTTATTGGTGCAATTATTGAGGAAAAAGTAATTTATTATTTTTATTTTTAATAAAAATGTGAAATCTTTTTGTTACCAAAACTTTGCGTTTTGAACCTTAACACGTAACTAAGACCATTACGTGTTAAGGTTCAAAACGCCGCGTTAATAGATTTGTCATTCTTATATAAAAAAATTGTTTAGACGAAAAGGCAATATTCTTTTAATAAAAATTGTTCAAAACCTAAACGCAATCTCATCTCAGCGACAATAAATGTAAAAAACCACTAAAAATGTAAGAAGAATTAGACATATTTTGACAGATTGAGATTGAGTTAAGAATGTGATTTTTCTTAAAAATACGGCCATCGCCCCGGTGGTGTAAAAATTGTAAAAAGTTACAGACAAAACAATATTTGTCTATATTAATATTGGTTTGTAACCAATTACAACAAGATGCTACTTAAGATAATATGTTAAGTGACTGCCAACGAGTTACAGTAAAACTGCGTTAGCACTACCAATAAAAAAAATCAAATGTCAATTTCAAACGGCTAAAGCATCATACAAATGAAAGTCCCACCAAAACATTACCAAATTCATTATTCATTTAGCTTATTCACGCGCTATTACTAGATTTGAGCATAACGATCATACAATAAGCAAATATCACAAAAAATACTTTCTCCGAGAATAATTACGACTGCACAAAATAAAAGTTGTCAAGCTCCCAGACCACACCAATACGACACAGCCCATTTCTATGAGAACGAAGAGAATTTGTGAAAGATAATTACAAATTCGATGTTATAAATCATTATATAAATTCATTAATTGTTAAGGAAATAACACAGTCGTAAGTTTCGATAAACGGTTACCGAATGTTGTTTTATAATTGGTCCCGAGGTCTATAATTATCTTTTGTGATAGTGTGAATTATATTCGTTAGAGATATCTTCTAGAGTCGTGATTTCCATTTCTTCTTAAAGTTTTTGGATGACGCTAATGGAATTAAAATGAAAGATATGGTGGTTGAGCTCTTTGTCGTGTAGTTTTGCCTTCATCATCATCATCCTCCTGCCCTAACCCCAATTATATTTCACACAACCCATCCGCCGCTACGTTGGTCTTAACCTACTATTGTAACTCTCAACTCATCTGCCTATCCTTTTCCCAACCATGTTTGGGGTCAGCTTCCAGTCTAATCCAGAGTAATTTACATGGAGCGACTGCCTATCTGACCTCCACAACTTAGTAACTGGGTAACACGATACCCCTTGGTAAGACTGGTTGTCAGACTTTCAGGCTTCTGATTACCCGTAAGTATTGTCAAAGATCTACAAATTACAGCCGGGACCAACGGCTTAACGTACTTTCTTATAACTCTCCACTGTTATTACTAATCTTCCCATTACCTGCTGCCATTTCGTTAAGCCTGTGTTAATTCTGTGTTCAAAGTCTTCGTACCCGTGTTCTAATCAATCCATGACTGGTCTTGTTAGCACCTGATGTGTACACAAAAAAAGTCTTATCCCTGGTTCGTACTGTGTTACTAAAAACGGGGTATCTCCAATAAAATAAGATATTTGATGTGGCGAACAAGATAATAACGTTGATGCCAAAGTATTCTCTTACAATAATATACCGTTAAGACCTCTAGGGTCGATAAAAAACAATATATACGAAGACAATCCCTATGTAAGGGACGTTGCATGAATAAACTTTCGGAACTTTCCGACCACGGAGATTACGAAACGGTTGTTTATTACGATAATTGGTGACTTCACGTATCAGTTATCGAAGTATTATAATCAGAAATATATAAACATGATAAATGTAAACCATCTTTGGCGTATAACAAATATACTTTTCACTATATCACCGATTATACTAAGCATAATTAACTGTTTATTTAAATAACAAAAAATAAATACAAGGTGTGGGCGAAGAGACGCAGATTCTTTATGCTAATTCCACCCTTTGGTCTCTAGTTTTAAGGGTCATTATTCATTGTTATAGTATGTTGATTTAGTTAATCTTGGATTTATAATTGATCGTAGGTGTTTGATAGTTTTTGTGATCGTTAGAATGCGATTTATTGTTTGTTATAAAATCTTTGGTTTGAGAAACCACTTTTTGATTGAAATGGACTTTCGCTGCCAGGAAAAATAAATTAGTCATGTCGTTGATGTGGCAACACTTAAGGGTCAAGTACCCTGTTGCAACGTTAGGTATAGAAGAACCAAACTGTGCATATCTAACAACTAGATTTTCTTTATTAAGGTCAGATTGTGAGGAAACTTTTGAGAATTAATGTGGAGGGTTACAATAATGGACGAAGACCAATGAAATGTTGGATGGACTGTGTGAATGATTATATGGCTTGGAAGGAAGTGACTTTTGTGATGACGATAAATGGAGGTGTATGGAAGAAGAAGACATGATGCACCTATCTCAAAAAAAGGGGATAAGAGCTAGAAGATTATGACGATGATGATTCTCAAATTATGCGTTCCCACAAAACTATTGAAAAATTGGATCAGGGTTCCGTAGTTAAACATAATGAATAGCCCGACATTATAAGTTTCGTGTTTCCCTATTAGTCTACGTAACTCTAAAATTAACATAACGAAGTAGTGTTAGACAAAGTCTATTGCCATGACTGCGAGCTGTTACTAAGAAATTTCAGATGGAAAACCCAATAACACTTTGCTCAACTCGGAAGTCGAACCCACGACCACAAGCTTCGCAGTCATGCTAACGACCTCTAGACCAACGAGGTAGTCAATTTGCTATAGTCAAAAATAAACAATAACTTATTAATTTACCATACAATTGTAATGACAAATGCACGTATTTCACAAACTGTCGTCATATACATAAAAGTATTTCTATGGCCTGACGACATATTCCATAAGGTAGCCGTTGCGTTTTATTTCGTCATAACTCCCGTTCAATCTAACTTCAAAGCTAAAAACCTATTTCATAATATACTAAAGGTTTAATACCTAAAGGCATTCGCGCTGACATTTAATATATTAATACGCTTTTTGTAAGAAATATTTACACAAGTCAAATTTAATTTAGCTAATGTCTCGCGCTGGCATTAAAAGCTCTAAGTATCTAGGCTTTTTATTAAAACCTTGAATCTAGCAAATGAGAGGGAATTAGGGTTAGAATATTATTGCAGAACATTTATGTGGTACGATGACACCAAAAGTTATTATAAGGATTTTACCCTTTTGAACTGCAGTACTGCAATATATGGTCGTAAAATCCATAATTACCTTTCTAGGAGATACCGCTTTACGGCACTGTGAGGTAGTTCGTTGTTGTAAGTAGCGATTAAAACTTTATTGATATCGCGGGTCGAAACAAGAACGAGATTAAATCACATTTATTGTGATGGGACAACGAGAAAACTATATTTTGATCTCTATCGTCCGTGCGTCGAGTCACGGATGGATTCCTCTGTACCTTGGTGTTGATTTCGGCTGTCATTTGTAAATCTTTGACAGTATTTACGGACAGTCACGGTCAGTGGTCAGTTTGACGGCACGGTTGGCGCAGTAGCTGAGCGATCGACTGCTGCGCCGCGTGTCGTGGGTTCGTTTCCCGCACGGAACAAACATTTGTATGACCTACAGTTAGTTGTTCCGGGTCTGGCTGTTTGTGTATGTGACTTTAAATGTTTGTAAACGCACTCACGACACAGGAAAAATTCCTAGTGCGAGGCAACGTTTAAAAAAAAAGAAAGAAAAAAGTCAGTAGTATGATGTTGCCTGTTACTGGGCAGATTGCTTGTCAGCTTAGCAGTTGCTCCATGTAAAATAATAGTAAGATAAGACTGGAAGCCAACCCCAACATAGTTGGGTTAAGGCTTGGCAAATGAGTATCTCTTTAGTATACAGTAACCATCTGAAAAGTCAGGTGAGTTTTGGGAAGTAGAAGTATTTTCTTTTAATAAAACTGAATCTCACCAAGATGAAAATAAAGCAACAATTACAACCATTTAACTCCTAAAAGTAATCAAATCAATATTATTAAATCATAAATATATCGAAGTACACTTGACGCACGAAATATGTGGGACATTATAAATTATACAGAGTTTTAAACATGGCGTCGGGGTCAGTAATTCGGGCGGCCATTACCGCCGAATAATATCGATGACCCTATAATTTGCACACTTTTCAATAATCGACATCGTACTCCATACCGATGGTACAGAGGGAAATTTAATTTCAAAACTGGTTGTTGCGAAATGGTGGACGGTGCGCTTGATTATTGTTTATGAGTTCGGCTAAGTTTTGAGACGGTTGACAGGACAGAAAAATGGCAACAGTTTTTTCTGTTAACGATATTTTATTTAAAAGTTTTACTTGCTACTTGCCTCTAGTGTAATATTAAATAACATAATAACGTTTCTCAGGAATGATAAATAATGGAATTTTTCTAATTCGACTACACTAGTTTATTTCATTATATTAAATTATACCAAACTTTTCAGCTTCATAAATTTACATAAAATTTTATAAAGAATAGATATTGCTTGTCCGAGTTCCATTTGCTGTTTTGTGGGAATTATTGTTTAGAATTAAATATTTATAAGTGATTTTAGGCATGTGAAGGATAGGATCACAAAACAATAAAAAGAAATCAATTAAAACTTATTTTTAAAACAAAATGTCTTATTTATCAAATCTACTAAGCATACAATCTTATTACGTCATTAAAACTATGAATATCAGCTGGAAAAAAATTAAAATTTAAAAATGTAAGTTGTTCCGCTGACCGTACTCTTAAGGTACCGTAACACGAACACTCCGTATCGTTGGTTACGTATATTTACGATCATTTATGTATAAATTGAATTATTACCAACAGAACATCTTCAATTATTACCCACGGACAATCTTCGATTCGTACCGACACTTTGTAAAAAATGGCGGACCAATTTAAATTGTACCATTTTTGGGTGTACTTTATCTTAGAGGTTGTATTTTACTTTCGAAGCTTATTGTTTTTTGTTTTGGAAATGTCTTCTTGCATTTCAACTTAGGAGGTTGTGGAGTGCTTAATCGGGTTGTCTTGTGGATGCCTTAAAATAAATTAAGGCCTCCATCCAGGGCATGAACCATAAGGTTATATATATATAGGTTTATAATAGCTAAGCAACTATGCTCTATGGTACGGACTTCTGCATTTTGCTGGGGGGTTTGTTCCGCCACTTCTTCTTCCCAGCAAAGAACACTAGGAAGTGGTGAAGGGTTGGGGTTTATGGGGACTGTCTTATGTTAAGTGCTGATTCTCAGCCTAATTTGAATTAATGAATTTTGATTTTGATAGGGTGTCACCGGACAGGGTAGCAAAGAGTGGGGCTGGATCAGATTGATATTATCTCGGGACGATTTTAATCCTAAAAGATTAGTAGTAAGGGGTGGTTTGAGCGAAGGTCGGGGAGGATCATAGTTTATGGATATGAGTATGAGTTCTCAAGTCTTTTTAGGTTCTTATAAAATAATTACCGGACTTAAATAGAAGCCTGTTTGCTGAGCATGAGTTCCTGGATTCAATTCCCGGGTCGTGAAAATGGCTACTAAATTTACCCATCTGGAATTACTCAATAGCAGCTTGGAGTCCGGATTCCAGTGGATGGCAATATGCTCGCCTCCTACTACATGGAACCTTACCTACCTTACAATTGACGAAATGTGGTTGTAGTTTAGTTGCACCTTTTCTTAACCCTTTGAGGAATACAAGATTGATGTTATGATAATGTTATTACCGACAGTGGACCGTTAGCTGAACACGTTTGTAAAAAAAAAAGAAAGTTTTGTAAAATTAAAATTTAAGCCACCCCATTAAATAATATGTAGGTAGACACACGGGTCATTTAAGGCCCCAATAACAGTTTTTGGAACTTTGTCACACACAACGTAATTTTCATGAAAAAATATAATTTATACTTAAAATAATTTTAGATCCATAATAAGGTACATTAACTCGATTTGCATTAATATTCAGAAAAGGCACTGTTTAAAATCAAAAGTAACAAGAAATTGAAATTTAAAGACAGCGGCATCGCTTGCGCAGATATCGTAATGACTTATAATGCGCGTACGCACCATGAATAATTCATCAAAATTTTGGTGCCTACACGTACCTACGAGTATGTATATTATATGCAAATATATCAGATAAATATACGAGACTTGTCGGAGAAATTTTAGAACAAATTGTTTGAACAGTAAATGTAGATTGTCAAATAAAGATCATTTAAAAATAAATACTTAAATATGAACTGGTATTTGGACTGAATTCGTTATGAGGTCCCTTTCTGTTGTCTCAGACATTATCTAAAGTTACACACCTAGGTATTTTGAAAGCTTTTGTTGAGTTTGTTAATTAACCGTAATGGCAAACATCCTCTTTGGTTTAAATATCTGAAGATTAGCAGTTAACTTTATACCCAATGAATTTACAGCGTAATAACGTCTGAGAACTGTGTATTGGGTTTTCCCATCTGGAATTATGCAGTAGTAGCCCGGAGTTCAGATTTGTGCCCGGCAATAGGCTTGCTCCTGATGACATGGGACTTAAACATAATAGGCGCAATCATCATCATCATCAGGCTATACTAGTCCACTGCTGGACATAGCCCTCTCCTAATGAGCGCCATAGCGCCCTGTCTTCAGCTTGCCGCATCCAGCATCTGCCTGCAGTCTTTCGCAGATCGTCATCCTATATATATAACTATAGGAGCACCTCTGTCTTACCCTTCGGGGTACACAGGCGTGATGTTACGTTATGTACACATTAATAACAATGTCTGTTTTCCTTAAAAATAAATAATAAAGAAATATTATAAGCCCACCAACCAAGTATCAGTGATTAAATGTGACATTAAGGTTGACCATTTCCTTAAGTAAAAGAGATTTTGCACAATATTTGAATTAATGCAAGTTTACAAGATAATACTGATTTAGTAAAAGTTAAGAAATCGATGTATATTTTTTAAAATTTAATTTCAATGTGTAATCAAGGGGATTTAAAATTACATGCGAAGTTGATTGCATTATCTCCGAGGAATTTATTGGCCAACCTCAAACAGATCAAATTACTAAACCAAAATACATTATTTTTTCCCTTTTTTAATGCATTTCTATACAATATTATGGTAAAATAAAGAAAGAAGATAGAAAAGAAGAAAAACATTAAATGGCAACAAGTTAAAACTGACACGTAATAAATAATACTATATAAAAAAATGCCAATTATACTAGACATACTACAACAGCCAAAAAAAAAACAAAAATACATTCATTCAAATGAGGCTGGCAATCGGCACTTTTGAATGCCTCCCCTTCACCACTTCTTAGTGTTTTTGCTGGGAAGAAGTGTCGCAACAAACACTGCAGTTAAATTCGATCAACATAACGAACCATATGAAATCTACGGATCCCTAAACTTGTGGTTCAATCTTTATCATAAAAGTTGATCATAATAAGCCAGTTGATTGCTCTAATTATGGTGGTGTACTTGATAAACCGTTCGTCGGTTCGCGCCTATAAATTATAGAACCATCCGTTTTCCGCTTACCAACCTTTGTCGGCTTTATTGACTATGAAGGTTATACGTCACATCACGACTGTTTCCATGAAGGGTTAGACAGAGGTGTACCTTTAGTACCCCTACATTTCACCAGATATGGTTAAATCCTATGTAGTAGACTTTTAAATAAATCAAATGAATAAATTAATATATATAGCAATATTTATTAATTTATTCACATTAGTTTATTTATCCAATCAGGATAATCCACACAGCATCATCTAGCCCCAAGCTAAGCAGGGCTTGTGTTATAGGTACTAGATGACTGATATACTTAATACAATACATTACATTGATAGATATAAAATATAATATATAAAATTAACTCAAATGGTGTATTCATTTTGCACTGACGACTTTTTACGCTTATACTAAGTACTTTGATAATAGATAAGACACTTCAAAACATACAAGAACAACTCGATCATGCTATCTAATGAGATCTCGAAGCCATATATTGTTACTAATGCTAAACATGAACAAACTAGATTAAAAAATAAACTGTTTAAATAAAAGTGGTGATAAACATTATTTGCATCATTGTCACTATAGTAAGACCAAATCGCATTGTTCCAATTTGACACTGACAGCTCGAACTGTCAAAACAGCGAAGAGAAAGCAGGAAGGTTGACATAAAAAAGAATTCGCCACAGACTAACAGTTATTATTGGTAACATCTAACGCATATACCAAATTTATACATCGTTAGCAGACTTAACACTTTCTTTTCCATTGTAGAACCATCTTAGCACCGGACAAGGCGTCACTATGTCGATCATTGTATCGATACTGAATCGAACGTGATTATAATCGATTCTATCGGTTACGAATATTGAATCGGTAACGGTAGTGCGTTTTGTGGTTTTTTGACTTGATTGGGTCTATTGTTGAAGTTTTCTGGTATCAAATAGGATGCTCATTAAAAGATCACGGGACATGTTGTGTATGAGCATATGAACGAAATATCAAAGCATAGTGAGCTGGCTTAGATGTTACAAGATGTGTTAATAAAGTCTAGAATGAATGTAGTAGCTGGTTCAAAAGAACATTGACATTTGACCGTACCAGTCAATTAATGTCTAAAAATTTGAGAGCTGTTATTTTTAGTTTGATTTCAGCCACTTATTACAGCTATAGATATTGTAGTGAATCTTATTTGTGATCGAAGATAAGATTTGTTTCAACATGTCTGCACATTGATAAGTTAAGTTAATGTTAAATATTTCTTTTTCAATTTGAGTTTTACTCAAAACTACAATTTACCGAATTTATTAATTCGCTCGTATTACAGTAAGTTGCTCAAATCATTTAGAATCACATATTTCTAAAGGGAAGGTATGACATCTATTCGATTCAATAAACAGAAAAGTTTTAAATCGATAAAGTTCTTGTCGACCAAATCTTTATTGATCTGATTGGCGCTAATTTATCGATTTGTACATCGTAAAAGTCAACAATAAAATGTCGAATATATTCAAATTGATTCTACTGAAGATTTTTGATCAATTAACTTATATTTAAAATGCAAAATGCGCATCATTTAATGTTTAGATTGACATTTTGTATTGGATTGCCCCAGTTTTGTACGGCATTTTGTAGAAAATGAATCATACCTATTTTGTGCGAAGTGATATGTCACAGCGGTTGTTGGACTTTTTAATTCAAATTCAAATATTTTTATTTGTAGAACAGGGTAAAGAAAAGGTACAGATATCAATATTAATAAAATGAGCGCTTCGTCTTACCGTCAACGGCGTACAAATATTCTAATTATAATTTCTGATAAATAATTATTAAAAACAGCCGTCATTTGTTCTTCATTAATTAATATAACAGTTACAAGAACTATAAAAACAAAGATTCATATACATACGTCTAGTCTTTACCCAATTATATTGAGATGGTTTCCAGTCTGACCAAATGCACCTGAAGATCATCACGCCTACATTCCTCGAAGAGGTACACGGAGGTGTACCTATAGCAGACTTAACATCAGTTTGCCCGACTCGGAAATCGTACCCAGGAACTAACGTGGCAGGCAGGTTTCTTTTTTACACAACTTAAATACCAAGAACGAAACTGTAGGCACATCTTTGCCCTTTAGCTTTTTCCGTAAAATTATCCCAACGCGGCCTTATTATAAGAAACGGCCATACAAGTACGAATTACGCACTTCAGTTTCAATCAGACCACACTTATGGCAATAATGAGCGCCAATAAAATTATTGGCAACACAGAGAAACGCTCTCGATGCCAATGCACCATAATAAAATCGATTTTCGTAGAAAACACTCGAAAATCCAAATGTAATTGCAATCAGGATCTAATTGTGTGCAATCATGTATGGTTTATGTGCCAAAATGTTTGGTTACTCGCACGGTGGTCCGAGTTATCACTCAATATTCGATTCTTGCAGTTCATCGGAATCGATTCTGGCACGCCCCCAACATGTAATGAAATCGATTGCTCTCATTCGTTGCACGTTTTTTAAACGTACTATTATAGTGTTGTGTACGTAGAAATATTTATGGTATATTAATATCCGTATGGGTATAATTAAGATCTATTAAAGGTCAGGTCGAAGCAACAGTTTAGAAGCACATCACTCAAAACTGTCGGAAGAGGTTTAATAAACTTTTCCTTGACACAACCTCTGCTTATTTTTTTTAACCATTTAGGTAATATTTTATAAAATCTCTACGAATAAATAAAATTGAAGAGTTTGTCTGTGATGTTAAAATACCAAACTTTTACTAAATGCATTCAAGAAGAAGAGTACATACGGTAGTAACACCAAAAAAAACAATTATTCAATTTTTGTTTTTATATCTCTCTGTTTGTTTGGGGTAATTTCCACCGGACTCATTATGACGGGATTATCACTGGCACATAACTGATGTATTAAGGAGTACTTTAAGTTACTTTTATTTTAGAAAAAGAATTAGCAATTCGCGCAAAAAATTTAAACTCATGAAATTTTGTCAATTTCCATGCGAAAGAAGTAGCTTGCACGGCTCGTTCATAAATATAATGTCAGTTATTCGATTTGCCTATAATACAGAATTGATAGTTTTTCTACACTTCAACTTTGTAGGTAATGTGTTGTTAAGTAGCACCCATCATTATTCGAACAAAGTGCCTGGTAAATTACACCATGCTGCAAAATCATCCTGACACTCAATTATTTCGCCAAACAGATGCTTAAGTACATAACTAATGATCCTATGACTCATAAAACCTACCTTGGCTACAAGTCCAGTGACAGGTCGCTCCAAAAGGTCACTAGCCCAAATTATTATCACCCGTCGAAAAATAGTGGGTCGATAATTTAGTTACACTTTTTATTTCAACAACCCTAATAAGTTAATGACAAAATAGCATTAACACGTAATAAATCTTATATTAATGTAAACTTTGGACATAAATCACCAAGTTAACATTATGATATAAATTAAATCAATACCAGCTTTTGTGGAAACACAGAATTCTTGTAGAAATATTAACATGTTTAGTAGTTCAAGAATGTGTTCACAGAACTTATGTTTGATGTATAATGACAACTGTATAATTCCCGATGGTGTTTTCTAATTAAAAACTGGTTTTATTAATGAGATCAGAAATTAATGGATCAGAAAAAATGTCGTGCGTGATCGAATTATCGGAGATACACTAACACTAAATCAGCTCTCTAAATCAATTCTTCGATTGAGTTACAATAAAAACACTTTAATTTATTGGGTTTTACTAATGGTTTTGCATTAGCACGTGTGGAATAATTACTATGACACAGCTTACCTTGATGTTCACTCATAAATACTGATAGAAATATACCAAAACAGCTCGAAGTTGAAGAGACGTAACTGTTTTACCACAGTTTCAAGGAAAGAAGAAACATTGATTGCAAGTTAAAATAAAAATTAAAAACAAAATGGCATGTCTCACGGCTGCCCCAGCTGCTCCATTACAATAGGTGCTGTCTGACGCTGGTTTTCAAAAGAACCTTTGGGGACAAGTGGCTGATGATAAACACGTAATATTCAAAAATAAGTGTGTAATAGCCTTTTCAGATTTACACCACTTTTGTTTTCTGTTTTGTGCCAATCTAGTCCATGTCTCTCCTATCACCACGTTGCTGGCCCATCTTGCCAACAAGCTTCAATGTGTTTAAGCACGATAATAAGTTTATTTTTGTCTTTTAGTCTCTTCACTTACTTATCTTTCTTCTTTCTCATTAAATGCGAAAAAAGGTTTAAAAGTTAGACAATTATTTCCTTGTCAAACGACATATTCAAATCTAGCATGGACACAGAATAAAAATTCTACAAACAAATAAATTGGCGGACGTAAAATATTAACCTAGATCATGCAAATAGATGACACAGCTGTACATGACCTTTAGAACGGCGCAGACGCATGCAAAAAACACTATTAAAATTCTTAACGCACACTGGAGTTCGTTACAAAACTGTGCTTTATGTGATTAGGATTTGTTGCACTGGGAGCGATGCAATGCTTTGCTAGAGCTATACTTATTTACTTTATTTTTAGTCTTTCAATTTTTGTTTGCTAACTTTTATGTTAAGTCGCCTCGTGCTCATCAAAACTAATACACATTAAATCAAAGTGACTATTCTCGGATCTGCAATCAAAATAATCAAAAAAGTTTTGTTGTCTAAAGCAATTCCATAAACAACTAATTATTATTTTGATGCTTGCATCCATCATTATAGATGACCAATTTTTATAACGACATCCGTTTTTTATTTTGTTTACTGTACAATAATCTAACCTTTTGTGATCTCTATTGAATATTCAAAAATAAAGGTAATTGGATTTCTGTGAAATTCAACATTTATTCCGTCGCCTTAACTAAAAATAAATTAGACTCTGTTGTATTATATTGAACATTATGCTTTTTGTAACGTGTAAAACGGATGTAATTAGTTTGTCATATTAGTTTGACGGAAATAGTTTTATCAAATATAGAACAAAGACAATCAAGCTTCTGTTGAACTTCAACATCCAGCAAATTTTTGTTGCTCGCCCAGAGCATCAAAAATTTGCTGGATGTTGCAATTTTCGTAGGTATAACTATTTTTTTGGCAATAAAATTTAGTCTACGTAACTTGCAATTAAACAAATTTGCAACCTATTAGTGAATTTTTAAAATAGATTTATTCGTTTTTTTCAAACAAGCAACAAACAATCAAATCTTTTTTCTTTTTATATAATATAAGGTTAGACAACTGTTATCACTATCAAGCATAGCTGGCCATGAAATATAATGTAGATCGTCTATCGCATCGCTACTTATGGATGTCTTTCTCAAACGTTTACCGTCGTAATATTCAAATATACAATTTAACCTCTGAACTGACAGAACGAGGCGACTTGGCGACGTTTTCCGGTTTAAATTGCAATACCTACGCGTTTCAATATTTTCATAATTATTCCACTATATCATAGGTTTTATGATCTCGTTTTAAATGGACCAAGATTAAGGAAAATATTGTTGTTTCTTAAAGGGACGGATAGTAAGTTCAAGAGTTAAATTTGACGATCTATGTGGCGTAGCGGGCGAAGGTCCGCCTGCGACGCAGGAGGTTGTGGGTTCGATTCCCGCCTTGAGACAAATGTTTGTACAATCTACAAAGATTTCTTCCGGGTGTTCTGGGTATTTGCTATACATAATAAAAAAAAATCTGTCCATGTAATGTATTGTATTAAGTATATCAGTCATCTAGTACCCATAACACAAGCTCTGCTTAGCTTGGAGCTAGATGATGCTGTGTGGATTGTCCAGCATTATTTATTTATTTATTATTTATTTAATTAAGTATGTTATGGTATTATGTGTCATATTGTTGTACATATAGAACAGGATTTCAATTTTTTTTTTTGGTTTTATACGTTTTACCTCACAGTGAACATTTCATTGCGATTTTCCCTGCGTACGGAACCCCTAACTCTTAGATTAGATGTACCTACTATAGTGTAACATCATCATTATTATGCCATCCATCAAGCATCAACTGCATGATCTTACAAATAACGACTGTCCAATCGATCAGTCTTTAACTGTTTTTGTCACGATGAGCTTAAAATCCAAAAAATGCACATGTACGATACCGAGCGCTCCGTTCCTGTTTTTTTTATATTCAAAGAACCGTTTTTACTTGTGAAAGAATTAAGAATGGATCGCTTAATTGAAATTCATAACGTACTTCCCCAAATGAACTGCTATGATAGATAAAAGATTTCTTTCTCGTTATAAGATTTCTGTTTTACCATTTCGGTACGGAACTCTAAAATATATTTTTATATATAGGCATCGCATTTTCTTCTAAAATTTAAATTGCAGTGAGTTGGTTCATCGTTCGAATGACTTCTTTTTCTATAGAGTTACGTCACAGCGGGTGCGTACACGCAGGCGTCCATCCGCTTTAGTGATACATTACTGCAAGCATTTTCTTCCTAATTGAAATGCTATTTTTTTTTCAAGTAAAGTTGGTGGCCTGGAAGTTGTAATGAAAATCGTTTCAAATGAGTCAACTTGGACAGCTACATGTTATTTTTTCGTTTCTTAAGTTTCCTATTAAATCTGCTAGACTATACCATCAGTCCAATTATAACTTTACTAGTAGTGAAACAATTACAACTCAAAACCCAACCTTCGCCAAAAACTTCGATGCTAAAAACATAGATTTAGAAAAAAGTTACCATAAGGAAAAGTTATCGGAAGAATCATGTAATATTTATGTTAACTCAGTAACAAGTTACGAAGCATAACGCATTTTTAATTACACCTACCATAAGAAACAAAAACAAACATACAACATTCACTTTCAAACAAATTAATCACATAATTACATAGATCCCTATCATAATCTGAGTTAATCTGAGCGTGTAAGCGCGGGCATCACGCATCAGCGCACACGACACGTGTTCGTGGCACTAGTGACGTGTCAAGCTAGTTTGTTGGGAGTTATTACGGTGGTTTAGCTACAGGTAGACGGGCTGTTTTAGGGGATTTGACTAGCATAGTTTCTGTTAATGATATTTATTTATTTTGTGTGTTACTCATCAGGCACTTATCCCAAAAGGTTTAGTTGAACATCAGCGTCAGACAGAAATAGACGTTAAGGTACAGCCCTGTATGGTACTGTGTGAGTAAAAACATTTATTGGAAACAAGTTGAGCTGTTGCCAATTAATATTTTTTCTTTCTTTCTTTAGATTTAAAATTGAAGAAAACAGTCAAACCTGTCGTCGTAAAGTAATGTTAAATAGCCTTCCTCAAGAATTGCCCAATTCTTAGGTAAGAGGAAAAAGTATTTATGCAAATTTAACTGGTAGTTCCAGGGATAACCGTGTTCATACCAAAAAGCAATCATACTCTTCAGCTGGAGTAGGTTTAGATTTTAATAGTAAAAAAACCTTTTTAACGATCTAATTGTGTACGAGCTTTACGGAAACTTGAGAATAACACAGGAATAATTTTCATTTAAGTGAGTTTAGCGATGTATTTTTACACAAATATCACTAGAAAATTATATTTTAATTGTTGATATTTTGTTAAGGAAAACACGGTCAGGAACCATTTTTTATTACTCAAACAATACCTAATACCACATATAAAAACACTACAGGATTTTTAATCTACCTGTCGATACTTAGACCTCTAAAAGATCAACAATGATTGACAATCGTAACTAATAATGATTGATAATCTTCACAAATAATTAAAAAGATTATTTTTCATATCCTGAATATTATTAGAAATAAAAAAAAAACCAAACAAGTGTAAGTCGGACTCGAACACAAATAGTTCCGTACCAAGTCAACAAAAAAAAAACCGAAATATTACGTTTCTTTTACGGAAGCTCTCTTTAATTACTAATTTATTGTTATTCTTCGTTGTCAAAGAAACAAAAAATGAAAATACACACTCTGTGAAAATGTTAACTGTCTATCTATAACGGTTCATGAGATAAAGCCCACTGTCAGACAGACGGATGATCAGACTGAGGAGGCTTAGTTATAGGGTCCCTTTGTATACGGAACCCTAAAAAATGGTGGTCATGAAACAACAAAATGATAAATAAGTTCGTGTCGAAACAATTATTTGTTAGTTACAATTTCACGCTTCAAGCCAAGGTGATAATGATTGATTTGAATCAATCAATTTGTCAATCGGAAAAAATAAATGCATGTAATCATAATAATTTGTACCTTCGCTTTTTTATGATTTGAGATCTCAAGGGTTTGTAGCAACCTTTAATTTTTTGTAGGTTATACACATATAACTTCACGCCTGACATCCTCAAAGGGTCAGGCAGAAGTATGCCTACAGAGCACCCCCATTCCACCAGTTATGATTAAGTATTAGGGGGGCGAACACCCATTACATACATATATGATATGTACGAGTATATATCATGGTTCCTTGGAAGTTGAAAGCATGGCGGTCGCAATGAACGGGCTGAAATAACAATAGGATTATAACATTCTGATGTTAATATTATGTTGACCATGTATGATACATTATCCATAAATTATCTAAAACCTATAACCGATAAAATAGCTTTAACGAGTTGAACTTAACACCGAAATCAATAAATATCTCCGATTAATAACCGCACTCTATCATAATCTTGAAATTCTATAAAAAAAAAACGTTGTAACCGTATCGAAAATAATGAAAGATTTAGGTAACCCTATCACACTACATTCATATCCAAACAATAAACATCAAAAAAACGACTTCAACAAATCACGACACATAAGCTCAGGTTCACACGGGTGGTCCCATTAAAATGAGTCGACTGCCACACTTGTCCATGCTTCGTTTACATATTCCACTTGCCTCGCGCATAAATTGTCATTACGGTAATCATTCGATACATTCTATCGATAACTATGCTCGCCTAAATCGTTTAGTCGATTTCAATCCTCGGTTGGACGCCTCCAAACGACTGGCCAAGAAATCTATTTGTAATGTACTCTTTTTTCACAGTTCAAAGTGTATGTGACGCTGTATTATGTATACCAATTTTATCTTTAAGTTTATTGAGCTTTATCGGTTTATAGCCGTAAATAAGGTTGGAATGATATGGAGTGAGTTCTAGTGCAATGCTCACTCAAAACGAACACGCATAGTCGATTATTTTGGTATCTTTGATGACAATTTATTTTTTAACGCCAGTACTTGACGCTACGGATTAATCTACTATTTAAATGAGGATAGTAAATTGTTGTTAATGTTTATTCCAAATGGTTTTCATGGTTTTTAGGAGATGAAATTAGGACAGAACACTTTTTATTTTAGTTAAAGATGGCTAAATTAGGGTTTGAATAATTTATTAAGATTATGAGTAGATGCAAATGATGGACTTATAACTGTCGCTGCGAAACTGTGATGTCGTCGTATTATGATCATATTACTATATTCGAAACTTAAGTTCAAGCAATCTTTGTACACTCAAAACCAACTCGCATTACAATATTTTACATTTAACAAGAACATAGTAACCTAAAACTAGATGAAATTCAATAACCAAAACAGAAAACTTCTTAAAACGATAGCAATATCTTTATCCCTACATCGAACCGATCAAATATTTGATTCAGTTTACGCTTCGTGCCAACTCGATTTCAAAATCGATTCCGCCATACTAGTTTCGAGAAACACTCCCCGTTTATGGAAACATTACTGTGGACATCATCGTTAGCATCCAAAACAAATATCCTTACTCAGACACAAACAGTATCGATTCGAACACGAGTATCGATATGCAAAGCGATTCGATTTTAATCGCTAACGCCTCGTACAGACCGGGCGAGTAAAGGCTGGTATGTAAACAAATTAGCAAGGATGCTTAAGCGAAATAGGTGTGTTAGAAACTTATTTTATTTTAATTATCTACTGGTATTCTGAAATCGATTAAAAAGAGGATGTGTTTATTAGAATAGCGTCGAAATGTTTAGTGTTTTAGCATTATGTGATAGTGTTAGTGTGGCTAGAAAATATGGAATTTGGTTTAAACGTTATATTCGGGTACTTTAAAAAAAAATCCCTGGCGTTTTATACTGTAAGCCTAGGTCACACTTTGACCTTTGAGTTTCAACAGAACCCGAGGCCAGCTTACGCTGGTTTTGTAACCACCAATGTGTGTGCTTACTGTACACATTCACTATGAGAGTATCTTCTACGAGTAGTAGATTTAATCAATTCCTTTAGCTTATCTTGTTTTACTGCCTTTCCCATATTCCACTATAAGTAGGTATGTAAATACCATCTATAAATCTAAGTAGTTACTTCTCAGCATTACTGCAGTTACCAGTGAACCGTATATTTATGCTCGTTTAAGATCTTAGATCTGCTTGCCCTTATAAAAAGAGCGTGAAGACTTTAACTACAGCGCAGAAAACCGCGAATACATTCCATATACTTCTTTCTCAAAGATCAGCATAGAAACTTGTCCAACATTCTCACAAAGTTTACAAGCACATTCTTATTGATTATCAAACGTACTGGCATCACATAAAGGGCATTACAATGTATCCAGTAATCGAGAACTTGAAAACAAACCTGTTTACAAGTAAACTCAAACTTACGGCCTTCCATAGAAAAAAACATTGTCTGTGTCATGTTTATAAATGATCAAATGATCTCGAGAAATACCGAAGTTTGTTTACAAAAAAATAAAACCTTATTCCACATTAGTGTTGCTAAACATTTACATTTAGATCTGTTCGACTCTCAACTTAATACTCGGCGTACGTACCAAGTGAACACATTGATGATTCAACTGGCAAATCCGTATAAACGCCACCATTTAAATGTATATTTCAAACGCGATACAGAAACAACTTAACATGTCTACCGTGTAACGCTAAAAACAACTCAGTTGTCAACGTCACAAAGCTTGAATTACATTGGTATATGATGAAGGTGTGATAATTAAAGAAGTCGGTGACGGCAGAGTGCGCGCTTCAAATAAATAAATCGACACTTATTATGCCCCACGCGACTATGTTATGTAAGTAGTGTAACTAGATTAATGGGTCAATACACTTGTGTTTGGTTACTTTGTAATGCCGGGTACAGACTCATCGAGTACTATTGCCTAAACACATCACTTCTGACCAAACCATTATCGTCTAACTTTAACGTCAATCATTCTTGTTTCAAATAATTCTTATAATGTGGACGGTGTGTTTTGTGTTACCTAATAGTAACAAGTACTTAACCAATAGTTAACATTTGTAGTTTAAAGTGGTATATAAAGGTGGTGCTTGACTCTAAACGGTTAGTGCGTATAGTGGCGTTTATCGTTCTTGTGTAACTCTAGTTTGTATTAACATAATAGTTTCGTGACATCCGCTACTGAATGTGAATATGTTAAAAGAAAAAATAATATCGACCTGTCACTGTCCCACTGCAGAGCAAAGGTCTTTTTTCATACAAAGAAGGCACGAGTATTTATCGTAACGCTAGCTCATAGCGCTATCCTTCAGAGATATCTACTGCTTAACCAAACTTTCCTGTGGGGACTTAATTAGAAATTAAGGCCTCCAGCCAGTGCGTAGAAACTTAAATGCTAAGAGACCAATCGCTAAGGGCTACCACTGCGGGGTACGATCCTCGGCTTAGGACGACGCTAGGAGAGGACAGATATATTATTTAGGAACTAATTTAATAATTGACTGGCTCAGCTACTTTGGCTGGCTCGAGCAAAGGGTCGGGGGAAGCGGTTTGGCGATTTCAGACTTACCTATATCTGGAGGAGCTCGTGGCCAAATAAAAAACAGCCGCTCGTATCCATCGAAGGTTGAATTACGTTTGCCAATGTTAGTCTGAGGATGGGTGACTGTTCATTACAAATCAACACTCCTACGTGCTTCGGAAAGGACGTTAAGCCGTTGGTCCCGTCTGTTATTTGTAGATTTTTGACAGTCGTTTCGGGTAATCAGAACCCTTGAGATTCTCAAGGGTTCTATCCTATTGACCAGCAACTGGGTTGAGGAGGTCAGATAGGCAGTCGCGGTTTTGAACCCAGAATATGAAAGGCGTGGCCCTGAGGTTATTTATTTAGTATCCTTTAATCCACATGTTTTCTTTTGGTTCCCTCTAAAGCAAAAAACATTTAAAATCATGCAAACTTCATTGGCATTGATCTCAATAACTCAATATTCACAAAGGAAAATTCCGCGTGAATCGTCGCCGGCGCATATCGATACATCCCGATTCGATTTCGTATGTATAGATTTGCAATCGGTATGGATCGATTACAAATCTGATCACACCCGCTATTGTTTCGTTAGCTTTTATTGACGATAAATGTTGTATGGGCAGTGCTATTAAACTGTGTAGCCAATTGTGAAAGGTCTGAAAGTGATCTTGCTCTCATAAAAATAGACTAAGGATTGCCAAGTTTCTACATATTTCCTACAAGCATGTTTTGTTAAATTGCGCGCAGACTAAGACACTGCTCTCTCCGTTAGGAATTTTACACTTTTTATCTCGGAATCCTAATTCATTTTCTTAAATAAAACTAGCTTTAGTTACTTCTTATAACATTAGCTATCTGCCAGGGATATTCCCGTCAAAATCGGCTCAGCAGTTTAGGAGATTAGCCCAAACAAATAAACTGACAAAAAAATAAAAAAAATGTTTGACATTACAAACAGCAATTAAATTTATTTGTATAAATTGATTGACTGATATTAAAAAAAAAAAAAAAAAAAAAATTGAAAAACCTTAAAATTATTCGTTCATGTGTCTTATATTTTCAAAATCTATTAATTCATTTGTGAAAAATCTGGTTCTATTTTTTTAATACCATGTTTTGAAAGGTGGAAAGCTCGCTAGGCAGTATGGCTATGATTTGTAGAACTTTGACAGTTGTTACGGGTAATCAGAAGCTCAATAATCTGTCAACCAAGCCTCTAGTCTAAGCCAAAGGTTCCGATTAAAAAAAAAATCTGCTGTATTAGACTGTAAACTAACCCCAAAATAGTTGGGGTAAAGCTCAACAGATAATGCTGTCTTGCTTGCCATTAGCGTGAATATATCAACTCAAATAAAAATTGTGTCTTACTGACTTCTTTTCACTACAAAATAAGTCCTATGGATATAGTTTGCAACCCTGTAAAGGACAAAGGATAGTTTTAAATCCACTACTTCATCTGCATCCGCGATAACCGACAGGCACGCAGACGAAGTTGCCAGTAAAAGCTAGTTAATATTACAACTGTCACACACATTATGATTCACCATCACGGCTCAAAGAAAAACGCTCTTTCATGTACCACACACATCATAAATAGTAGGCTCACAAAGACGCATAGGGCCACAACAGCCAATAGGCGATACACATCGATATGGAGTAGATTGATCCTCTTTGGCTCGCATCGGGAAAGCTGCGCGGACGCCGCTTACAAATTGCCGCGTGTGCGCACGCGCGGGGCTAGGGTTGACGCTTGGATAAACATGTCTTAAGAAGTTATAATAAATTTATTCTTGTTAATAGAATGAAGACTGATGTAACAGTAGGTTTTAAAAATAATTGTAAGTAGATAACATTACACAACAATATGCAATTATGTGGTCATCTCTGAAAGATGTTTTTGTGTAAATTGGATTATTACCGTATTTAAAAAAACGTTCACATTCTAATCTCAGTGTTAATCTGTCAAAATTAACTACATTTTTGACAAGTTTTTGACATTCGTTATTGAGATGTTCTTAATGTATTCATATCTGAAGGCCCATAGTTCTTAAATACGGGTGTTGGCCTTCAGATAGGTCTGTGACTAAAAACTAAATACATCACTTAATAAATTCAGGATGTAAAAAAAAAACCATAACAAAACCGTCATCCACGTATAAGCTAGGAAGCAATTATTATTTTTGGTTAGAAAAATACCTGTAACACGCAATATAACGCCGGTAAAAATTGTGCTTATTGTATCAATGAGCACAATTTTGCATGCAACGACACAGGACTCACGGGTGTTTGGAAAGTTAAGATATAAGATATAGTTTAACTAACTTTAAACTTTGAACACCTTGTCCAGTAGCCCTAGCACGAAATTCATGTGAGAAGTTTAAAAACCGAAAAAGTTCACGTACCTACGTGATGTAGAGGTGCTGTTTCACTTTAGTTGATGTTTTCAGTTGGCAAACTTCTTCCCTGGTTCCCAGGTGAAGGCAAACTTCTTGCAAGAAATTCAAAGGTTCCCAGATAAAGTTTAGATAAAAAAAAATATCTTATTGACGAAAAAAACAATTGATTCTTGGTTTCGTCAATGACCTTTTTACATCTGTTATAATTCACACACGTAATTACTAATGTACCTATGTGCCTTACAGAAACTTACGTTTACCGTTTAGTAACACATAACACATAAATGTAACTGATAACCTCACATTCTTATGCTGTATGTAACAAATAATATGCGCGATTCTAATAAATAATTATGCGCAAACATTATATTATTCATAGTAAATAAACCACTTGTAGTTATCTGATGATACATCTGTGAGCGATGTTCTTGTTTTATGTCGTCGAGAACGTTTTATGTCGTCGAGAGCATAAGAAGGTACTTAGTACGGCGTGGTATATGGTTATAAGCAATACTTAAGTTTCAACTGGTACCTGTATAATGTGCGTGCAACTTAATGAATACAGGCAGAGTTCACATAATTATAATCGCTAAAGCGAAGTAGTCAAGCTCTACTGCAAAACATGAGGTTCTGAATTCGGCAAAAGTATTATTAAGCATTTCTATAACAACCAAACTTATATCCCAATTTATATTATAACCTAAAAATTAAGCTATCTAAAGTAAATAGATTTTAAGTAAGTATATATATAAGAATAAGTAAATAGAAAAGGCTAGGCAGATGATGATGATGAAAGTAAATAGATTTTCTTATTTCAAATCTGACTGATAGTTACAGAGATAAGCATGTTAAAAAACAACGCTGGGAGGTCCAAAATAGCGTCGACGTTCCATCTTGTATTAGTATGGATATAAATATTTGCATAAGTTTCACTCAAACAGGTGGCCTATTCCCAAAACAGACCACACATCTCTTATCTTGTACTACCACTTAGTTATCTGCGTACGCCATAAAAGAAAACGACCGTCATACTCATTACATATGCCTCATAATTAAGCCAATCAACAAAATTAAGGCCTAGTTGCTACATTTTATTTAAATTCAGCTCCCAATATGAACCATAAACTTTCACTGTTTTATGATGCCTTCAACACATACATACCAATAAGTTACTCTATACACGCAATTTGGGACTATTTGTAGACAAATAGAGTTAATTTTATTAGTTTGACCCAAACGGATGTGGAGACTAGCACTTAGTCCGCGTTTTCGTCCGCGTAGATTTCGTAAGTTTTCTTTCGAACTTTATCATACTGTCTGGCTGTTTGTGTATGTGAGATTAAATGTTAGTGAGCGCACCCACTATACAGGAGAGATTCATAGTGTGGGGAAACATTTAAAATACTTAAACGTCATCTCCGCCTCCTTTAAAGTGTAGTTTTATAAAATCATGTCATTACGATAGTTGTTTTTTACTTATTTACATGTAGTACATAAGTTTATGTGTCATTAATTAATAGTTTTTGCAGCGCATGCTATAAAATGACTTTCATAGGCAAGTTTTTGATACCTTGGGTTACATTATTGCAATTATTCTAGGGATCTCTAATCGTTTTGACAATAAAATATGACTTTTTTTACTCATTGATAATACATCTTTCTATAAGTGCATGATTGTTTATAATCGGTTTAGTAGTTTTTGAGTTTATCTATTACAAACAAAATCTTTTTTAAAGGTACTATACTAAAGGTGTTAACCTAATATTGAATGTCTAAAGTTTACATTAAAGATGACTTCTTCATCCTCAAATAATTAACTAATGGCACGGGTGAAATTTGTTTACTATTTAGAAATTTATACAAAAATACCGCCATGATTGCTAACGTATACACACCCTTACCAGAGAGGTTTTTTATTTAAATCTGTGTGGTTCCTTCTTCAGACATTAATCTGCATGGTTCTCGTAAGATCTATCTGACCAAGATAATATCTAGACTTTAAAAGAGACTGTGACCTCTGAGTTAATTTCGGTGTCTTCTTAGAGTCGTTGGCTAGGAAGCACAGACTTTTCTGTTTTTTTTTTCTTTTTTACTTGTTTTAATTGTTGGACGTGTAAGTGTAATTTTAAACTTATTAACAAAATAAGTATCACTGTTGTCTATCCAATTGATTTCAATAGACAGGTTTTGACAATTTACAAGATCAACATCCACAATAATAACAGTGAATTGCGGTCAGTTAAGGTGAAGAAGTAAAATTAATACTAATTCCAATGCATCCTAGCACAATTGAAATTAATTCAATACGATCGACCTTTACGTGAAGATTTTAGCACTGAAATGAGATATATTATGTGAAAATTATGTTGAAACTAATGTGGTGTGGATAGAATTTTAAATAGTGCATGAGGTCTTACGTTGATAGAAAATTAATTGTGGTGGAGAAAGGTCATTGAAGACAGAAAAAAGAAAAAAGGGCTGAGCGTTACCGGTACAGCTGTGAAATTAATATGGGTAAGAAAATGTGAAAGAGACAGCGAACGTGCGGCCCCTAGTTTTGTCTCTTTCTATAGAAAGGTACTTTTTTGAAAAACAAAAGAGTTGCTGATGCAATGAGTTTTACAATGACTGATCGGTAAGGGAAATAAAAATCTAAAGATGATTTCGCCAACCCTAATCCTTACATTGAAGGATATATCGCCGTCCACCGGCTTTCAACTTCGCCGACGTCACACATTCAACTATACGAAGGCAGCATTGTATTTTAATTTCTGCCGTGTTAGGAATTCTCAAATAAGCACTTCTTTTACAACAGACACACAATAATGAACTCTAACCCCATCACATAAAGGTGACAAGTTTCAAGGTAACGTGTACGAAGAGTTATAGCTAGGGATGGTCGTGAATTATCATTGCGACATTTAGTATAAATTTAGACGAATCGTACGTTTAAATCGAGTGATTTAAAGTTTTATGGCGTATTAATATCGAATGAATTAAAGATAGTAAAGATGACATTGAGAGACAAAGAAATTCCCATAATCTAGTCATTGGTATTGATGAATTAACGTGGCTTGATTGAGGAATATCGACGGGCATTCATGAATTTCCAGTTTATTATCAACAATCTTATGGTAATGGAAACGCAAAGGGGAGTGAATCTGTAATGGATGAGATTGAGAAAACGATTAATAAATAAAGACTTCAGACGTTCTATAAGCAGCCGATGTCAATATTTTGACGACCTATGTGGCGCGGCGGGCGAAAGTCCGCCTGCGACGCAGGAGATTGCGGGTTCGATTACCGCCTTGTTACGGATGTTTGTATGATCTAAATACAAAGATTTGTTCCGGGTGTTCTAGGTATTTGCTATGTATAATAAAAAATATCTATCTATGTAATGTATTGTATTAAGTATATCAATCATCTAGTCCCCATAACACAAGCTCTGCTTAGCTTGGGGCTAGATGATGCTGTGTGGATTGTCCAATATTATTACTTATAATTATTATGTAATTACATAGGCTTAAGTCCATTTTGGTAAGTCATTGTCTAATGAAAATTTTAGAAGAGCTACTATAGAGATGTACTTGATTGTAAAAAAGGTCCAGACTATGATCTGCAGGAATAGGCATCGTATTATGTAGTATCGAGGCTCTATCGCGAATTTAGGTAAAACCTAAGTTATAGATGTCAAATAAGTTTATGCCATAGACTTACCGTCTTTATTTTAGTTGACTTAAAAAGAGAGAAAAAGATAAAAATAGCTTTAACTAAGTTTGGTTTTTGAACAAGAGAATCAGCACAAATTTAATTATATGCAACTATCTAACTGTGTTGGTCGCATAAATTTAAATCATTATTACAAAAAAGACGGTTTCATTTTTGATTCAAAATTGTTTCTAATCACGTTCCTATTTCGTCCAACATTCGCGTTACTACAACATGATCAACACACCACTACTAAAAAAATAATCTATGCATCAAAAACTAACACAGTATCTTGTCAGGAAATTCAGTAACCGTCTGTACAAAAACAAATGAATCCACAGGGATCCTGGATACAGATCCAGCAGCCCAAAGGTCTCCCACAGCTTGTCTTACTTTCAACCGTCCGCGTAACAACACATTACACTGAAGCTCAATGAAATTGCTTGGCTTCCAAAGGTTTTCTTGTTTTCAACTGTGACAAAAACCCGTCGGTCTGCGGTCCCTCTATGTATCTATTTCCATTGTGCTGCCCGGGGTGATGGGAAACACAGGTTTCCTTTTGTACTTTGTCTGTCTCTACAAGATTTTTCTAGTACTTACATAGGTTCTGTTTTATTTCTCTGGTTCATGAAACTAGTTTTGAGTGACTACTGCTCAGTGTTCAGGAAACAAATAAAATTATTATTTGCACATTTTCATATTCCGCATGTCAAAATTTCAATTTTCAATACCGTCGAATGTCTCACATAATTATCATCTGTGCGTAGTATTTTTTATTCAATTACTTTTTTAGCCGTGTTGAGCGATTTTTGGTAGATACAAAATTCGTGGGTTTGCATCACCGACATGCTAATGTAACGTGTTGCGTCAGTGCGTCACTTCAAGCCTGCCAGACTGCCTATTTGTACTGTATTTTTTATTTCTTTCATTTATTTATCACAACATGGAATGCTTACAGCTAACAAATCATATCCAATTGAAACCCTATCATAAGTCTTCAAGTTTACTGATATAGTGAAATTTGGAATATGAGCTAACAGGGGCAATAAACCAATAAATAAATAAATAATGCCGGACAATCCACACTGCATCATCTAGCCCGAAGCTAAGCAGAGCTTGTGTTATGGGTACTAGATGACTGATATACTTAATACAATACATTACATAGACAGATATTTTTTATTATACATAGCAAATACCCAGAACACCTAGATCAAATCTTTATAGATCGTACAAACATTTGTCCCAAGGCGGGAATCGTACCCGCAACCTCCTGCGTCGCAGGCGGAATATCGCATCATAAAATTAATTCTATATAAATTTTGGGACCATTTCAGTGGCAACTCTGGCATTGGTATATGTTTACACAAGTTCTTGTAACAAAGTACATCTAAGAACAAAATCTCCAGTTCTGTACTGCGCAACACTGGTGCAGACACAGTAAAAAATGCACACGAGCGGTACAGTCGAGCAAAAAGCTGTAACTATCTGATTTCGCATTTCACGAGCGTCACCTGTGTATCACAACTTGGCTGTGAATTGTCTGGAGTTGTTAAATAGGTTGTTGTATTTAAATAAATATTTCTGCTAAGTTTGTTTGGCGTTTATTGAAGGTTTTCTATCTTCGCTGTAGTATGGAGATTTGTCAAGCCTATAGTGTTGTATTGTTTGAAGGGCCAATGTTCGCAACACCTGGCATATTTTACGTATAAAAAACTCAACTTTTATAAACCTAACACTGTTTCCTTTTCCAATTTATGCATATCAAAACAATAAGAGCCTGTCGGCTTCTCGACCCTTCCGACACAGCTACAAAATGGAATTTCTGACATTATGCACAAAATACTTATCAATATAATAAAGCCAGAGTGACGTCTAGGCTAGGGCATAGACTTCAATGATGATGAGATTTCCGTTTTTTAAGATTTTTTTCTTTAATGTCTATAATATCATTCTGAAATTTAGCTTGATGGGCTGTGTACGGCCTCAACTAGAAAACTATATACTTATTTGTGCCTTTCTTATATTTCCAAAGTATAGCGGTATCACCAACTCTATACACATCAATACATCGATCGGTAATCAAATCACTCGGTGCTCGAATCGCCGGCATTTTAACATTAAATTTGTCAAGACCAACGACTGTATAATTTAGACAATCTAATATAAACTTTACCTCTATAATGCCAAAGTTCATTTTAGGTAACCAAGGGAATATTAATAAGTTTTTTTCTCAAATGCGATTAATTTGCAAGGTGATAAATGAGAGGTTATTAATTTAGTACTTAGTGAAGGACAGCCATTTAATTTCGTCATTAGGCCTAAAGATTTTAAAACATTTTGTGTGTGATGCTGACATTCAAAGTAATTTGCTTCAGAAGTGTTATTTCCCGTGTGAGCCGTATTAGTATAAATATTGACAGTCATCTTTTTGATATTGCTCAATACTGTAATCAACATAAATAATTGACAATCGTCTAACTTTGAATTAGGAATAATCGTATGCTTTAACGATGTAATTGGTTAACATGGCCCAATGGTTGAATCCTCTCTCATGAACTAGGTTGTGGGTTCAAATCCTGAAAATTATCGATGTGACGTTTTATTCATATAAATGTACTTTGTAATATGGAAGATAAGATGAATGGAAGAAGAAGACATGATGCGCCGGACCAAAATTAAATTGGGATAAAGGCTGGAGGATGATGATCAAGATGATGTAAGTACTTTGAAGTTAAGTTTATCTCAAACGTCACTGACATCAAAAGTCTAAAATTACCAAACCATCTTGAGCCTTCTATAGGTACATGGAAGAATCCTTTGCTCTGGCATAAGACTGCAACTTTGGAGAATACAACGGTGATGATTTTAAATAATCTTTTTCCTTTTCCCACCTCTGCTACCTCTTTCCATTAACTTCTTTTCACGGATATCCAGCTCTTCAAATGCCCCTGTGCCTTTGCTAAGGTAACCACAATTACATCCCTAGCTACCCACAACAATCACTTACACCTCATCAACGCCTCGGCCGCACGTACACAGTGTCAGCCTCATACCATCCCACTAATAACATCAATAGATTAACAACCGGCCGAGTCATTAGCTGAGTAAACAAACGAACAGAAATGTTAACTACACGATAAATATACTGCTGCTTGCACCAACAGCACTTAAGTACCGTTATAGTGTTACTTACGGACGGTGGTAAATGATTTTGAATCGGGGCGGGTTTGTCTGATTGGATGGGTAAACTTTTTCCGGTTCCTTTATTAAGAAGAGAGTCGCTTTGTTACCAGAAGCCATCATCATCTGCCTAACTATGCGTTGGGGTCCAGTATAACTGGATCCTGCTTAATATCAGTATTTAACATGGAGCGATTGCCTATCCGACCTTCTTCACACAGTTACTGAGTAACACGATATCACTTTGCTTTTTTTTTAATGTATTATTTATATTAAAAATTCATCATTATTCTTCTTTCTATACTAAATTTTAATTATCAACATCATGCATGTGAGGAGACGCCTTAACTACATTACTTTGAGCGACTCCCTCTCTTATCTCCACAACAAGTTACTAGATTACATGATACCCCTTGGCTAAACTTTTGACGACACGGTTGGCGCGGTGGTTGAGCCATCGGCTGCTGCGCCGCGTGTTGTGGGTTCGATCCCCACACGGAACAAATATTTGTATGGCCTACAGGTAGTTGTTCCGGGTCTGGCTGTTTGTGTATGTGAGTTTAAATGTTTGTAAACGCACCCACGATACAGGAGAAATTCCTAGTGTGGGGCAACGTTTATTTAACAAAAAAAAAAAAAAACTGGTTATCAGCCTTTCGACCTGCTTGTAACAACTGTTAATGATCTATAAATGACGGCTAGATCATACATTTCACGGATGGTCACCCATTCAGCTTATCCTTCGTTCGACCTGTATGGCTGTAAGTTTTTATGCAAAAAAAAGTGCTTACGCGTTTATGTCTTTTGTACTAAAAATTGGAGGCTACAGCGAAATACATTACAATATCAGCCCCTTACTGTCCTATTGCAGGGCAAAGGCCTCTTCTCATACAGAGAGCCCGAGATTTAAATACTAAGCTCGCTCAAGGCGGGTTAGTGATTTCAGACTTATATAAATTATATTATATAAGTCCAGGTTTCCCCACGATGTCTTCCTTCAAAGTAGTTAGTAATACGGAAAAATATTTTCATGAAATTTACAATTTGTAATTTACAAATAAAATAACAACAGCACGCCTAAAGTTGCTAAGTTGAAGAGTTAGTTAGAAGTGCACCTATGATGTATAATTGGCAACAAATGGAGACTACGGGCTGCAACTGAACAATTCCAGATGGCAAACCCAATAATCGAACTCAGAACCTTATGCTTAGACTACTGAGCATGAGGTAATGATGGTCAAGTGGAGAATGGTCTAGTATTAGGTAAAAACCCAAAAACATAACATCATCTACCCTGTGATTTTAAATTATCAGACAGAATATAATATAGCTGCACATAAGGAAGTATCGATATTTAAAATGAATTATTTAAAAAAAAATGCGTCGTGAATGTTTTTCTGCCTATCATTAAAATCATTAATTATAATATATCTCTAATCACCGACTTTATTTGATTTAAGGAATGTTAATTTTGCAATCACGGTTAGAGTGTTCGCACTAGGCTCTCGCCTAATTATTGATTGCTGATAATTACTGTGGGTGCTATATTTATAATTGCAAGTGTTAATTACGTATCTGAACTAGGCTAAATAGTTGAGTCTCTATTTATTTTTATTGCTAAATTTTCGATTTCGAAGGTAAAACACATAAATCACAAAGCGATTAATAAAACTTATTTTACTTTCAATATAAGTAATTATTGAAAAATCATAATTTTATTAAAATATACAAAAATTGTATAGGCAATCAGGAATTGAACCTGCTTACAGTAATGTACAAATATTTGACGATACACAAACAGCTGATGATCGATGATCGCGATGATGTCAAATGTCAAATCTATCATATATTCGTCACGGTGTGTTTTGACATTTCGTTTAATTTGACGTTTGATTTCGGCATTTTGACGCACATATTCAGCATAATGGATGATCTTTTTTATAGCAATAGAAACAACGATAACTTTTCTTACTGTACGTGTATACGTACAATATCAAAAGCGCAACACGTCTAACTTTGAAAGCATATAGACAATAAACAAATGATAATCGATCTTCTTCATTTCCAAACAGTCTTTAGTAATGACAACATACATCCTTGCAATGAATTGTTTTAGCAATCTTGACATTGGCAAAGCCATCGTACATCCATCGACCGAGCTACATACCATGGAAGGCGGGAATCTAACCCGCAACCTCCTGCGTCGCAGGCGGACCTTCGCCCAAAAATAAAAAGCTTCAATTAAAAAGCTTTCGTATCATAATCTATAACAATACCATAATATAAGTAACTAGCAATAATTTGTAGATCAAAAAAATCATCATGCCTGTATTCCCTGAAGGGTAAAGTATAGATGTACTTGCATAACATGGTACTTACCAAATAATACTGGGCGAGCCTTTTACCATCAAACGAGCACAAATGCAGACTTAATTGCAACTAATAAAATCCAGATAAAAAACCCAATACCACTTTTCCTGACACGGGAATTGAACCCATGTCCTCTTACTCACTAACAGCGCTTGCAACCACTATACTAACGGGGAATTTAAGATGAACTTTCACCAAATTGCAAAAATTCTTTCCCAGGCTCAAATTGTACCAATAAAATAATCATTCCACTAAACTCACTGTCAACAATCATACACCACGAATGAATAACTGGTTCTACTTAACTAGTATAAGCCTATTAAGTCTTCAATAACTGTACACACAAGTAATAACCCCTATCTAACTAATGAACCAATGGTAAACACACCCAACCTCGTTTGAAATTAATATCATAAAAAACTGAAACAAAATACTATAAAGTTAAAAAAATGCATTTAATTACAAAAAAAAGTCGGCTGTGCCGTATGCTCGTTTACAATCAATTAAAATATAAAAAAAAACGCTAATACAACATCCGTTTAAATAATGCTCAAAATTTAAACTAAAACTTTCAACTCGCCGAGACTCCCCATAGAACGCTAACAACTTAATCAAAATATAATTATGATACAATTAAAGTTATTATTTCACGTGGTCAATTATGATTTATAGCGTTAATTAATATTTTTATATTATTAATCAATACACATGAAAAAAGTATATTATATCGGAATGATTAGGCGAAAGTTTGCGGTAAGATCAAAAGTTGAAACTGGATTGGTTCAATTTTGTTTAGAATGATATCATGTCGACTGATAAATGTAATCATTTACTACTGGACTTTGTGAGTCAATGATCCGGGAAAAATAATGCAAGTTATTATAAGTTGTTTGGTTTGCCGGTTAAAACATACCTAGCTGATGTAATTTGGGTGTACTATAAAGGTACACCTCTGGATAACCCTTTGGGACAAGCCCGCCACATTATTCCTAAACCAATGCAACTCCTGAAAAGCGTCAAGAGAATGAAGCCCGACGAGTCTCGGAGAAACGATTCAACTGTTTTGGATCCCGCAACGAAATTAATAAAAAAATAACAGCCGCAGCAGTTAGAAAAATACACAATTTCCACTTCCCTCCATACCAAGCAGAACACAGCTAGGACAATAGGTACAAAGGGACGTTCACAACTGGGTTAGACCCAGTTGCCTCGCACCATGGTTTAAAACGAACACTTATATTAATAGGTCCTAAATGATGAGCTGTTATAATTTGATTCCAATAGTAGGTATGGCAAAAACGCTTGAACGACATGGTGGATGTTATGATAACATGGTTCGAAGAAATAAGTAGTATTCTTTAGCCATCTGGGGTGTAGGGTACTCTTGCAAAAAATCGTATCTCAATCCCAATTTACAGATCAATCTTTGTTTGTAACCAATCAATGGCTGAGGTTGCAATCTGTCACTTTGAGAGGGCGAATCAGAAGCAGCAGTTTAAGATTGCGGATTAAGATTGAGATAAGTTACTGAAATCAGTCATTAGGGTGTCAAAAAAGATCGATATTTTTGTTTAATGTGTTGATATCGCTATAGATAAGTTCTCCATCAAATACCATGTAGATAAGCCTAATTGGTCCTGTATTTTTTTACGAATCTGAACTCCTTTTGAGCCAAGGTGCTTTTCTTTCAATAAAAAATATCAAGTTTTAAATTTTAGTTATGTTAATATCCTTATTATATCAAAGTATTACATATTGCCATAGAATATCATATTGATATTTTTTCTGATAACGGAAAACTGTTGTATATCACCCCTTATGTCCGGCATTGCTGTGGCAGGCATGTTGCTCCTCCTATGCCGATTAGAAAATTATAATTATTATATGTAATAATTATGTAAACTGAGTTATATGGGCTAATGCTTGAAATAAACGATTATTATTATTATTACTAACCTAAAGTCGCTATGAATTTGACTATATTCTTCTTTCTTATAGTTCGACCCGTTTAATACTGATTATCAATCTATTACCTGCAGAGCTATTCTGGTAACTGTAACTAAGTTAACTGTCATTCTATTCCCTATCATTAATATGGGATGACATCTCAGGTCACCTTCAGTTCATCTATAGTTTCACCAGGAGTACAGACTATCACTTCAGAATTTTGATCTTTAACATTATCAAATATTAACTTTCTTATCTATTTTTGTATTAACCTATAAATGTTTATGGTATTAACCGCCAAAAAATGTAATTTAGTTTTTTTTTAATTTAGATCTCCTAATTTTATTAAATTTAATCTAGACTTCATTATACTCGTATTTCGATTTAAAACGTGCATCAATTTATTTTTAATCTATTTTGTTATTTAGAGAGTGAATATCTATGTATTCACTTTTATTGCATTTAGTAAGCTCCTACCAAAACATGTTGATACCATTATGTGATATAAAACACAATAGTAGATGGGTACAATAGTTTATTATGAATAAAACTGAAATATCAGTTTTATGCAAAAGATCAAATCGAAGAAAATAAAGCAAAATAATCGTCTGTCATTTTCACTTTTAAACTTTTGCAATAATAAAAAAAAAACATTGAGAAACATTTATATAGGTATGTTAATATTAATCTGTTACCGTTTTAAAATAAAAATCAAGAATCAAAAAAGCTTTTTTTATTTTTTCGCCATTACAACGCGAAATTAATAACAATGGCCGCCATAAACAATAATATACGTCAAATATACCCGAATATGTTATCAAAAATTTCATACCGTTACATCTTCGAAAATAATATAACTAACCGAATCGCCGGTCGGGCGGGCTCCCACGACCTCAGAGCTACATTTCGCTGTGCTCTATCCAATCTTACTTCCTAGTACGAACTAATACGAACCCTAATTTCAGCTAAATAGAGCTCAAAACTATTCCAGCAACAACTGTATCCATTCAAAAGCGATGTCTCGTGCACACATGCGCAGCCAACACCTTTGGTTTGCGTGTGTGCGTGTAGAATCATATTGAATGAAAATCCGTTGCGTTTGAATTTGAATTCTGTGATTGAATGGATACGGTTGATTTTGTGTGTAGTGTGCTGTGTTGGTGTGAGTGTATTGACCAATATTAATAACGTACGGGCTGGTTGGGAGGTCGCGGTCGAGTCGACAGGTGATGTGTTGCGATACTCGCTCGATCGTGCGCGTGTGTGAGTGGAATGTCAGAGTTTAGCTTAGAGTGTTGCTACACTGGGCCATTTTATTGTTTTTATTGCCTTGCATTTAATTAGTGTTCGGTAAAATCCGATGTTTCATTAGCTTAGATATTGTGTCGGTAAATTGGCATTTTTATTGACAGGTGAGATTTATTTAGATCATATTTGTAAATGATCATGCTACTCATTATTATTGTGCTGACTTTATTGCAGTTATAAAACAAAATACAAAAACTATATAATCCATTCAAGTTTTTTTTTTAATCTGCAAATAATCACTAAGCACTGTCATAAAATCACTCCACATTTTACAAAAAAAAACTATAAAAGAACTCGTACCGCCAGTGTACACACGGCCTAACATGTGACAGTGAGCACGAGTGGATCGCTGCAGGTGAACCGATGTATGTGTGTGTGAGGTCACCTCGTCACTACACTATAACTTCACGTAAGCATGTGTGTGTGTAGGGAAGACGATCTCTTCTAAGGCTAGATTCTGACTGATACCAATTACGAGAAATGATTTGAAATGCAATACGAAGATACATATTAAAATTATAATAAACACCAAATCTGGTGATGTAATTAGTACCAACTGACTAGGATATCTATGCGTGCATTGACTTCTTGTGTAAGCATAAAATTAATATAATTAGCGTACCTGATATTCTGATTGTTGATAATGTTTCTCGTTTGTATGAATCCTAATTTGATGTCATTTTATCATGTCAAAGAGCTGGAGCTAGCGAGTATTGCTTTGCGGTACATTTTGCATTTAACCCTTTGCCTGCGATGTTTTAATTTAAATATTTAAAATACTGTTAATGTTCAATATAATGTTGATTTTATTGACAAATAAATAAAAATAACTGTAATACTTCGAGTTCGATCATTTTAATAAATAAAAATAAAATCGCTTGAGATATTTCAGCACAATATTAATAAAATAGTAAGGTATGTACTTAATTTACAGACATAATAATGTATAGCGTTTTACACAATCCGATATCTAATTCAACATTCAAAGCACATAATTATGATAATTTAAACGTGGATTACATCGAAACAAGTCGCGGTTTATTAATATTAATTATCAAGTTAAAATTAATTAGACTATTACTTATTTATCAGTTTTCATCACGTTTCTTCCTTTGCATACCTGCAATAATGTTATAGTTTGAAATACCAATCATAATATAACAATATTTCAAGAATACATTTACTTAAATTAACATTGAACAAGTCGAGACAAAAATCAAAATCGAACCAGATTGAAAACGAACAAAAAAAAATTCTTGATATTTTATATTTTAAGTTATCCTGAATATTAATTGTTTTTTATGTAATATTACCAGCCTATTATTGTCCTATTGCAGGCTCAAAGCCTTTTATCGTATAGATACTTCTAACTTACTTGCTCAAGGCCGGTTGGGGTTTCAGACTTAATATATCAATTAAAACCAGGTTTCCTCACGATGTCTGTCATGTCTAAGATAAACGTGGAAATGATCTAAAATGTAAAATCTAGACTATTTAACACGTTATGAAACTCTTTTTTTATTTTTAATAAAAATTGAAAAATGAATAAAACTTTTCAAAAAATAAAACCGATGAAAAATACAGCTTTTTTCATGTGTAAGATAAACTTGGAAATGATCTAAAATATAAAATCTAGACTATTTTACACGTTAGGAAACTCTTTTTTTATTTTTAATAAAAATAAAAAATCTTTTGAAAAAATGAAACCGATGAGAAAAAACAGCTTTTTCTTAAATAACCCTGTGGAGAACCTTACATAAAAAACCATCGAAACTGGTGCCCTTTAGCCACGTGATACACGATAACTTTACGCAACGCGTTACATTGTTCTGTCCTCACCTTTACAAAGCGACAGGTTGTCTGATTACTGCTCATGATCTGTGATTGCTTGCGGATATTATATTATTATTACGTGTAAAGAAGTTTTGGAGATCATTTTGTTTTTGTTTTTGCTGTTTATTTTTCATGTCGTTTTTGCATTTTCGATTATTCTACGTCGGGGATTCGCATGAAATTTATCTTTATTTAATTGTGAGTATGAATGTTTTCGCTCGGAAAAAGGAGGGTTAGTTTTTTTTGTAATTTACATGAGTCTTTTGCAGCAGTTTAGATAAAAATATTGGAAACTTTCCGAGAACGTAGTTGCTATTAATACGTTGAACGTTTTTTTTTTTTTTGGAATGGGCATCTCGCAGTTTATCCTTCAGGGATATTTACTGCTCAACCGAACTTTCCTGTGGGGGGCTTAATTAAAATTAACGCCTCCAACCAGGCATAAAAACTTATAAGCTAAGCGACTATCGCTAAGGGCACCCCCTGCGGGGTACGAACCTCGGCTTAGGACGTCGCTGAAGAGGACAGCAAGGGACAGGCTGGATCTGATTGTTCCATTATTTAGGGACATTTTAAACATTAATCGGCTCAGCTTCGCGGGCTGGCTCTAGCAAAGGGTCGGGAGGGGGGCATCGACGGGGTCGTCGCGACGGGCCTCGGCGGCGAGGACGGAATGTCCGTTTTTGTTTGCGAACAGTGCTGGTGGCCTTATCGCTCTCCTGGAGGAGAGTGATAGGATCATCTGGCTCTGTGAGTGTGTGTCTTGGTCTTTGAACTGTACTTATGCGATACGTTGAACGCCAAATGACCGACAAACAATACATTTTCTATTGTGTCTCGTTGTTTGGCAGTTAAGGTGTTAAGTTTGCTTCAACACACGAATGAAAATATATTTGCATGCATTTACCGGAATGATGAGGGAAATGGTTAAAGGTCATTAATGAGCTTAGAGTCACTTAACTGCTCTGCAGAATGACCGATTACTGGTTGCAACACAGACTTGACTTCTCCCAGAGCAATAGAAATTACATAACCAGTTACTGGTAACACTTTTTTCTTCTTACTAGTTATTGTAACTGTCTCGTTTCTCTTGTGGTCACAAGCGTTACTGCTGAGCATGGACTTATGGGTTTGATTACCGGGTAGGGCAAAGAGTTACTAAGTTTTTTCATAAGGAATTTCTTCGTAGCAGTTTGAAGTCTGGATAAGCGTCCGTTTGTTACATGGGATTTTTACATATATGGCGAAATATGGGTGTTTGATATGTTCACTTCTGCTTAATTCCTCAGCAAAAACAGAAGTAATGTTAAGTTAATGTGTACTTATTCATGCTTCTGCCATTTTTAAAATACTATACTAGTAGAAGAACATCTAAAAAATTACGACCATTTTTTAGTTCATAGTCACGTCTTAACAAAAGTAGAGCGTGAAAATAACACTAAAATTTTATGTACGGATCCCGATACTACCAATATGGCACCAGTTTTTATTGTTCCACACATCGGCCATCGCAGTGGTAATACTAAAATAGTTACCACTTTCACTTGGACGTTCTCACGATCCAAATCATTATCCCGTTTTTTGTGTGTACATTATTAATTTGCATTAGATTTGATATTTATTTTGTTTATATAACATCATGCCTGTGTTCTCCGAAGGGTAAGACAGAGGTGTAATTATAGTACACCCACATTTTGCCAGTTATGTTTAAGTCTCAATTATAGAAGGCGAGTTCAATGCCCTTCAGGCACGAATCCTAATGACACTTTACCCGACTCGGGAATCAAAGCCAGGACCTCACGCACAACAGTAGCACTTGCGTATACTTCTAAAAGGAAGCAGTCACAATAACATAAACAAAGTATGTACTGAGAAATTCCCGATGGAAAAACCCACAAACCGTTATCCTGACCTGGGAATCAAACCCAAGACCTCATGCTCAGCTGTGACGCCTGCAAACACTACACCAAAGAGACAGTCACTAAGATATTTTTTTTTTTCACTATTAAATTTTATATTTGTGTTAGTGTGTGTGTGTGTGTGTGTGTGATCGTGATATGAATGCATTATGTTCGTGTGGTAGGTAGTTTAGTGTACGTACCTAATTAAATTTGTCGGTGAGGTAGTTATACACTTATAATACTTAGCTTAAGGCTTTTCTTAAGGTTAATTGCGTGTTGGCATAAGTGGCAAAGTGATTATACCTATTGAGTAAGCAGTAGCATCTAAATAAAGTGTGTGAGATACCGCGATTTATAAATAGGTCGTTTTTTTTCGTGCTGACTAGTTTCTAAGACTATCATTAACTGCCTAGCCTTTTCTCAAATAATTTAGCTTGTATTGTATTAATAGACGGGCCGATATCCGCAACTCCAAGACTCTACGTGTATATTGCGTAACGGGTGGGACAATACCTTATTCGATCCACCCCAGTTCCTCGAGAAAGGCCAGCAGCAATCTGACGTTGCTGGCGATCTCTCGGAGAAACTAAATAAATAATAACTAATTTATCTTACGTGACCGCTATAACGCAGTAACTGGGTAACAACCCTTGATTGCTTAGATCTTCTATTTGAGCCAGTTAAGTGAAACGCCTGTGAAATCTTGGTTACAAGTTTATATTTCGATATTAAAAACATAGATCCATTTGCAGTTTGCAAAAAAATGCTTGAAGTTTTGGCGGTGGCTGTCAACGCAATGGCGCGAGCCCGCGCCTTACCCGCGCGCGCCCGCGGAGCCAAATGACATACAGTGATTCGTTCAGAAACGGCTTTAACGACCCTTGAATAAAATAGAATACTCTTTATTGCACACCATGAATACTTACAAATAATTATTTAAATATAAGTAATAATAAATAGTGCTGGACAATCCACACAGCATCATCTAGTCCCAAGCTAAGCAGAGCTTGTGTTATGGGTACTAGATGACTGATATACTTAATACAATACATTACATAGATAGATATTTTTTATTATACATAGCAAATACCCAGAACACCCGGGACAAATCTTTGTATATGTTATTCAAAGATTTGCATTTACAAACATTAGTCCCAAGGCGGGAATCGAACCCGCAACCTCCAGGGTCGCAGGCGGACCTTCGCCCGCCGCGCCACATCGGTCGTCATCTCATTTTAATCATTCATCATTTAAATATATACTCCAGAAACCTATAATGATGGGAATCGTTTACAAGAGCACAATTACCAAATAACTAGTATAAAAAAATAAGTATTTAAGTAGTTCAAACATTGGATAATAAAAGCGATCCGTTCTCATGTCGATCAAAACTTCAAGTAACGATAGCTCAATTAGTCTCGTATTAAACTAAATTATACATAGTAACACATTAATGAACGTGTTGTAATTATACACTATTATAATGCCTTACAACCGACAATTACATTCCCAATATAATATACCGGGTTATATTTATACCGTACTCTTATTTTTGTGGAATAAAATACCCGTACGCTTTTTAGGGTTAATGCTTTTTTAATCGGGCTATTTATCATTTTAATGTTTTATTTTTTGTTTAGTTTTTGTGGCACGGGTCTGTCGAAGGTTAAGCTACGCTTGCCGCGGTCGATTCGTAGATGGGTAACCATTCATTATATACCGAGACCCCTCCTTGGGTTGGAAAGCTCATTAAAGATATTGATCTTCTTCTTCTCTTCTTTTTCTTTTCTTGAATCATAGTACTGAAGATGTCAATCATTGGGTTGACAGTTGTAACGGGTAGTCAGAAGCCCAAAGGTCTGACAACAAAAGTCTTACGTGATGAGGGTAGCGCAAGACTTATCGTTGTGCAAAACGAAAAGACGATATATTATATGCTATGCAGTCTTTTAGCTGACATTTATTTATTTAACTTTAATGGCCAACCAACAATTGTTTATACTGATAAAACTTAAACTACAATATACTACAATCTAGGGTTAGTATAACAATTTCTTACAGGTTAGCACCGCATGCCCCATATTGTAACAATAAAAATGTGCCACAAGTACTACAGAATTAACTTACATAATATTAACCTAATCAGAAAAGACAAACAAAAACAATTTATGCAAAAATAAAATAAAAATATAGATAAATAATGGAAGATAAAACATTAAGCATTGTGCATTGTGTGACATGATACTGATAATGAAGATACAATAATATAAACACATATTCTTTTAACTTGTTATTAGATAAACGTTTTGTATATGTATGCCCCTTTATTGAAGAAGACATACATAAACTTCAAGACCATCCTGCATATTACATAATTATTCTTATTAAAGAAATATCTATACTGTACAACTTTGATTACCTCATTTTTCTAGTTGTAACAAGCGCTACTACTGAACACGAGGTCCTGGGCTCGAGTCCTAGTTAGGGTAAAGAGGTATTGGGTTTTTCCATCTGATTTTTTACAGTACCAACCCGGAGTCTAGATATATAGGTTGATTGCAATAGGCGTGGATAGATTGGACTTAAACGTAATTGGCGAAATGTGGGTGTTGCTGTATGTACGCTTTTGTCTAACCCTAAAGGGAATAGGAAAACTAGGAAGTGGTGAAGGGTGGGCCTTTTGGAGGACAGTCTTATGTAAATTTTGAGGTTCAAAAAGTGCTGATTCTCAGCCCATTTTGACTTTGATTTTGATAATGTTAATTGCACAAACCGTGATCTAACTTCACCTTCAAATACAAAAGGTTCAAGACAGCCGACATAACTAGGTACCTATTAATCCCATCATAGATCAATTCAATCAAATAATATGAATCAAAAAACCTTTCTATTCGATACAGAGGGAAAAAAATAATAACACATCATAGAAAATGATTAACACTGCGGACGATAATTATCGTTAAGATGAAATGAGATGGCTATCAATATAATGAATAAGTGATATGATTTTGCGATGTAAGGCTACTGGTAGACGAGACACATAAAGAAAGAAAGATTTTTTTTTCATTTTTTTTTTGTATTTTTTTTTTTTTGTCTTATCTGTATAAAAAGAGGCCTTTGCCCTACAGTGAGTCAGTAACAGGATGATATTCTTGTTATTAATGGGTCTGTTTGTTTCGTACTCTTTCACGCATTAACGGCTAGACGGATTTGGACAAATTGTCACACAGTTAGACGATAGCCTAGGGGTAGGACATAGGATACTTTTGTAGTGACACAATGTTGCATTATTGTTCACGTAATATTTTAGATACGGCACGGGTTGCCACTTCACTGTCGAGAGGGTAGCATATTATTTTAACCGAATAATGTAAATGGTGTGTGAAATAAAGACACAAAGTTTAACCTCAAATTCTCTTTTTATTTGCATTGCACAAGTGGTAAAAGTAAAACTTTAAATCCCGGTAGTTCGACCCCGTGATATGATAACTAATCTCAACGCGGGGAAAGTCCTGGGTAAAAGCTAATTATTTGGATATGTAGATAAATTATCTGATAAATATGAGCATAGGGAAGTGACAGCAAGGAGCAATATGGCAGTTCAGAACAATTTATTCAAATTGCACTTGATAGTGTGGTTTTCCTAAATTAGTAAAAGAGACAAAAATAGATAGATAGATGTATAACAACGAGAGTCATTGGTAGAATAAAGATAACCAATTTATAAGATAAAAATGTTGACAGGACGATTAAACGAAATCCTAAGTCTTCAGCAAATACTTTAACAACAGCTAAAGAAAATCCCAACAAAACGATTCCAAAGAATAAGCAAAATCTTAAATCTTCATCAAATGCAAAAACAACATCTAAAGGCGATCTAATATTAATAGAGACCTAGAATTTATTATCTCCACAGAAAATGAGCGTAAATACAGAACGGATTCCATCCTCACATCGTATCGATGCAAAAACTATCTCGTGGGCCCGACACTAACGTTCGATACTTAACAATTTATCATTCTTGTATCTTCGTGTGATTGCGATCTAAGTATTTTAATAATGAGTAGAAGCCGCTACTGGTTAGCGCCTCGAGCGATCGCTCCCCGTTTTTTTTTCTCTCTCAATAGACCATCGTCTTTTATTGTTATTGATTGGTTGTCGATAACGTGACGTCATCTCTCTTTATCGATCGCCGGTTACTGGGAATGGGGTCTGTATAGATTTGAGCTAGGTTTTGTTAGTGTGAGGTTAATTTTTAAATTGACTAGCTGTCTCTAAATGGGTTCTGGGCGTTTTTTTCTTGACATTATTTTTGTAACGTTCTTTGCGAATGAACAGAACACATATACACGGGTAGCTTAGTCCTCTACTTTATTAGATTTTCAAAATTCTTAATTACGAAATTTGCTATTTGAGTACCAGGCACATAACGAAAAAAACGCAAAACATTACAAATAATTAACTAGCAAAAATTTCACACTCTCCGCTATACATTTTAGCGTTCTCTCACACGATATTTTATATCTACTTGCAACTTAAAAGCCTTTAACCGTATAATTAGAAAAGTCTAAGATTCTATCTTGGCGATACAGTTCTTCTCAGTATTGCTTTCGTATTAAGACATAAACCGTAGCCTTTGGCGGTACGAAAAGACTGCCATTACTTATGGCCTCTCGGTCTAGGTTAACGACTAATACAGTGTTACAGCTGATTCAATTTACGGTTTTTCTTAAACGGATTAGCTAGAATAGACCTTTGGCTTTGCAGCGTTTTCGCTGATTACGTAAACGCTTCAATCAATTTGAGTCCATCTTGATTCTCACTCCATCTTTTTTTTCATGTATTCTTTTATCTTATTTTATAGGAATAACAAACAGCAGTATATAACATAGTCGGCACACAATATAAAGACATATAATATAAAAACAGTAACAAATTTACTACTCAAGACGTTATCCACAGATTACCATACATGATGATGGCCCAGTGAGTCATGATGGCCCAGTGGTTTAGGCCTCCTCTTGTGCACGAGGTTGTGGGTTCAAACCTGGGCAAGTACCAATGTGAGTTTTTCAATTCATATGTACTTTCTAAGTTTATCTTGGACATTACTGACATCGGTGAAGGAAAACATCGTGAGGAAACCTGGACTTATATAATTAATATAAGTCTGAAATCGCCAACCCGTCTTGAGCAAGCGTGGTGATTAATGCTCGTGCCTTCTCTGTATGAGAAGAGGCCTTTGCCTTGCAGTGGGGCAGTAATAGGCTGGTACTACTACTATAGGAATAACAAACAGCAGTATATAACATAGTCGGCACACAATATAAAGACATATAATATAATAACAGTAACAAATTTACTACTCAAGACGTTATCCACAGATTACCATACAGAATAGCTAGCTGTTAGCTGTACAAATTAAAACACTTATTAACTAATTATGTAGTTATGATCTCTTAAAATAGTCGTAATTTCACTTTTAAATATAGTTTTGCTGGGATACAACATAATATCACTAGAACCATGTCAATATAGTTGAGACTTCAGCGTTCATATGAATTTCTTCTAAGTTCATTGCTCTCCTTCCCTTATTCCATTTTATTTGGGGTCAGGTATGTCTTCTTTTTGTTAATGTTCTCTGTTTACCATCATCTCAATAGTCACCTCCTTCCCAGCCATAATATCTTCTCTCACACAATCCATCCAACGTTTCTTTGGTCTACATTGTAACCCTCCACATTCTTACTCATAACTAATTTATTCTCAAATTCTCGTTCATTTTTAATTTTGTACGCATCCAGTTAAGATTCAAAATCATTGCGAATATTTCCGATTACGTATTTTTGTTTAGAGAAATTTATAACCCCAAAAAGATAAATATCTTCGTTATCGTCTTTTGTTTTTTTCATTCATTGATTGCTTTTTAATTAACATACGCACTATAAATTTCCTTATTTATAACTCAGATACCAAATCACTCAACTACATCATTAAAAAATAATAACACTCTAATCAAAAATAGGTGAAACGATATATCACTTGTTACAAATTCAATATCCGTACGTACCTAATAGAAAAAAAGTTAATATAAATGTATATAAAAAGTGTATATAAATACATATGTTCATCATTAAGTTCTATGACGGGTGTGATATTATCTAATTATAGATGAGACACGCTCGCATTTCAACAGACAGGCTGACAAGCCGAAAATTATAATAAATGTTTTATTTTTTAATACGCGGTGGAAACAATTACTTGGGAGAGAATGTGTGGTGCAAGATAGGAGCGAAGAGCGGTTGGAATAACGGACGGATAGAAATAGACCATGAAAAAAGGACCAAGCCAGCCCCCTTCATGCTTTTTTGGGCGAATAAGTTTTGGCCACTTTTCCTGTTGACAGCAATGCGGATGAATATTCTCTCTTCTCAATCAATCTTAAAAATAATCAAAATCCTAAAATAATCAATCTTATACTCAATATTATTTCTTTTTCTATTTTACTTGTACATAATACTAACGTCATTAAACTAATTACTTACTGTATTTTTCAATTTATTTTAATTTTATCATCATGAAAAATATTTGAAGTACCAAGTTATTCTCCCATCATACGGGATTATTAGTCTGAGAGATTTTTGCTTAGTTTGTAATGAGATTTCGCAAAACCAGTACTAGTCTCATATCACATAAGCTGCTAGCACCTTACTAGGTACTAGTATCATGCTAAGCAATCGCCCAATGGTTGAATCCGCTGCCGCTTATGTCCAACACCATAAAAATATACCCAGTGGCTCTTTTTGTGTATCAGTAGGTACAATGATTGATATTGAAATCGTAACGAATCGAAAAGTGATTTTGATGTCTCATATTTATTGCTACCAGCATAAAACGAAGCGTTTGATCAATTTCGGTACATCCTTTGGGCAGGATATAAAATTTTATAGTTCCTTAATCGATCTAGATGCTATTTTTCGCGTGTGAATTATTTTTATTCGATATTTTGTTACAAATATTACTAGTTTTTTGGTACAGTTTCAATTCTTTATTCTCTATTTAAAAATTAGACTATTTAAGTTTTATTACCTTGTATTGATTTCGAGAGATTCAGATTTGAAAGACTAAATTATATTTAAAAATAATATCAAACGACTGGTGGTCGATGCCGGTTCTTATTAAAAGCTTTCATTTTGTTTTGGATTTGAATTAAACTAGCAGCTGTCCACATTCAAAAACATTGCCAAGCCTTTTCCATTCTATATTGGCACGCTTTCCAGCTACCTGTATTGCAACGTTATAGAGTTCAGCATTCCATCAGTAAGTGAGGAGATACGAGCACTACAGTGAAAATACCTGCAATGACAAACTATGAATCATTTTGACACAACTGGTAACATTACAAGCGCATTCTCGTCCATCAAAATCAAAATTCATTTATTCAAAAATAGGCTGTTAATCAGCACTTTTTGAACGACAAAACGTTTACAAAAGGCAGTACCCCAAAACGCCTAACCTTCAACACTTCCTAGTGTTCATCAGGAGGCAGTAATGTAATATTACATAGATGAATGCTAGCTTATGTTGTTAATGTAGGAGCACCATAAATTCCTTATTCTTATTTATTTAATTTTTGAAAAACGTTGCCCCGCATTACACAGGAATTTCTTCTGTATCGTGAGTGCGTTTACAGACATTTAAACTCACATACACATACAGTATATCCGGAACAACAACCTGTAGGCCATACACATATTTGTTCCGTGCGGGAATCGAAACCACGACACACAGCGCAACAGTCGATCGCTCAGCCACTGCGCCAACCGTGCCGTCAAAAAAGCTATTACAAAACATGTCATCACATAATTTCCTTCTATTAATACCATGTGTCACTATCGCCTAATCTTCCCAAGCAAACTAAAGCAAAATCAGATAGAAATAAACAAAACAAAACGCGAAGAAGTGCTTAACTTATCTAATTAAACATCTGGTCGGAAACAGGCGATGGCCGTTATCTTGGCTCGAATATCGGACATTAACTTGTGAGACAGCGCACTGCAACGGTCAAAGGTAACGAGTGTGTGCTGTGACGGGCGGAGCGGGGAGCGGAAGCGGGTAGCGGAAAATTAAACTCTGTGATACGTACTTTTTTTAACACAATTGATTGGATCTGGATTCTGAGTCTCAACCAAGTTGATGAGGCTGATAAGAAGAAAAGTGATGACTTATATCCAAATGTGTCACTGGTAGTTGAACCATGATCAGTCATACACAAATTGATATACAAAAGACAGTTTATATTCTTTGTTTAAAGAGGATCTATCAGACAGAAGAGAAAAAAAATACAAAATTCTAGGAATTAATGCTGTAGTTTCAATCTGACAGGTTTTGCATTCAAAAGGCATGTTATGACAAGTTACAGCCATCGTTGTTTCTGTGTAAGAGAAAGATAGAGGACACAGTACGTATTACGCTATCCTCTTCGCATTAAAAAAACTACTGATAACTCTAATATTGAGAATCCTGTCTTTTATTTACTAAAATATTATGATATTATAATTTAATATTTTTAAGTTTGTGTTGTGAAAACGTCTTCTGAGGTAAATAAGCAATATTTATTTCTTTCTTTCTTTGTACCCTCAGAGATCTTACCAAAATCGCTTCCGCCCCTATCCGTACAAAGGCACAATCCCACTCACGCCCGCCAAGCTTAACATTAAGATAACACCTTACTTATGGTATGCTTATGCCTGTGATTACCCATCGCTGGGCGCCCGCGCAAGTTTATGGGCATAATGTCTAGTTGGCTTTTTGTGTTCACCTTGTAACGATTGTACGGAAAAAGAATGGTATTTTGATGGGGGTTGGGGTTAGTGAAAATGTTAGTATATGAACTGATGTACGTAACTGTCCTAAGTGTACATATAGTGAAGATAGTTAAATTGATATTCATTTATAAATATCTTATCTTGTCTTCAAGGTTCCTTCCGATCTGCTCCGAATTCCGGTATCTCGGTTCACTCGTGCAAAGTGACGGAGGAATAGATCGGACTGTCAAGCACAGAATAAACACAGGGTGGATGAAATGGCGGCAGGTAACGGGAACAACTTGCGATTCCCACGTTCCCCTTAAACTTAAAGGGAAGATCTATAAGTCGATGATAAGACCTGCCGTCTTGTATGGATCAGAATGTTGGGCCACAAAAGGACTGAATGAAAGGCAGTTGCATGCAGCTGAGATGAGAATGCTAAGGGGGATGTGTGGTGTAACGCGAATGGATAGAATAAGAAATGAGTATATAAGAGGAAGTCTGAAAGTGGCGCCTGTGACAGAGAAGTTGTGTGGAAATCGGCTGTCATGGTATGGACACGTGATGCGAAGAAATGAGGATCATGTTGTGAGGAAAGTTTTGAGTATGAATGTAGAGGGTTACAAGAGTAGAGGGATACCCAGGAAACGATGGATGGATTGTGTGAAAGTTGATATGGCTAAGAAGGAGGTGACTTCTGAGATGACGGGAAATAGAGATGTATGGAAGAAGAAGACATGCTGCGCCGACCCCAAATGAAAAATTGGGATAAGGGCAAGAGGATGATGATGATCTTGTCTTCAAGGTACTTGAGCTCTACAATTTCTTACAAATGCTTGCACTGACTGAATTGGTCCTCTGTGTGGTTCTTTCCTCAAAATACCATCTCAGAGACTAAGGTGCATGGTCCTCACATGATCTAACCAAGATAATGTCTGGACTTTAAAAAAGAGATAGTTATCTCTGAGTTGCTTTCGATGTTTCTCCTCAGAGTATTTAGATAGCGAAACACCAGCGTAGTTTATTAAAAAAAAAATCTTGTTACATGTAAAAGTGATTTTAAAAATCTTTTTACAGAAATAAATATCACTTATTATTTACTGTAGAAGCTGAACTTTTTGTTAGAAATCATATGGCTCCGCTGACTTAGTTACATTTATTAAGAGGAGATCTCTACACAATCACGTCAAACACAAGAATCCTTCTACCCTTGACAAAAGTGCCCTTACTACGAGTATATTTTGAAAAATTCGAATATTGCTTAACTGTTTGATACCAGAGAGAAAAAATGGTCTCCCAGCCTGTATACAATAAGTTTTGGTATAGTATACGAGGCTTACAGTACCTTATCTTTTCTTTGTATCTTGGGTTTTAGTTTTACGATTTTGTAAGGGTAATATTCAACCTTAGATGTTATATATTTGAATTACGTAACAAGGTCGTTCACGATGTACGGTACTTCTAAGAAGTTTTTTTCGGTGTTTTTTCACAGTGTAGTCAGACATCCACCTTATCTATTTCCAATTTATTTCTTCTATTTCATGTCATTCAGAAAGTCATGATGGCCCAGTGGGTTAGGCCTCGCCTCTTGTGCACGAGGTTATGGGTACAAACCTGGGCAAGTAACAATGTGACTTTTTCAATTCATAATTATGTACTTTCTAAGTATAAACTTAGAAAGTACATGTCAGTGATGTCTAAGATAACTTAGACATCACTGACATCGGTTATTTATTTTATTCTTTTTCATGACTTGTAAAAGTGTTTTTAAAAACGTCACCATTTGCCTAGCCTTTTCCCAACTATGTTGGGGTCGGCTTCCAGTTTAACCGGATACAGAAGAATACCAGTATTTTACATAGAGCGACTGCCTATCTGACCTCGACAACCCATTTACTGGACAACACGATACCCCTTGGTAAGACTGGTTGTCAGAGTTTTGGGCTTCCGACTACCCGTAACGACATACAACGCACGGTTTTAAAAAACGTATTTACAGAAATAAAATATCATTTCTAAATTTTATTTCAAGCTTGTTTAAACGTTTCCCTAATGTTCTGTCATGTAGCTTATATCCATAACACCACGATATTAACTTGATTCATTAGTAATAATTTTAGAGCGACTGCTATCTGACCTCAATTGAACCCAGGGAAACAAAATTTTCGCGGCATGGTGTTACATTCCCAACAGGTGGGTCGTCCATTCAATCCGTATCTTCCTTCATTCATTAGAGTCAAAACCTGTTTTATTAATATTATGTTTTACGAAATCTATCGTTTTATGAGTGACATGTCGGATAGAATAAACAGCTATAAATATAATGAATGTCAGTTAGTAGGTACCTGCCTGACCGCATGTGTGGGCGGGGGCAGCTTTATGTTACAGGTGCCAAGTGTCATTAAATATTGTAAGAGCTACTTGTAAAAAGAGGAGTATTTTGGTTCATTGCTCATATCTCATCTTCCTACCGTTATCCCAATTTTAAATTTGGGGTCGGCGTTTCTTTGGTCTCTACCCTTGTATGTCAATAGTACACCACGGACTACCTGCAAATCTTTTATCCTTTATCAATTCCATCTAAAGGTTGCCTGAAAAGATCGCCTTTTGCAATAAGGCAACCCTATGAAAGTTTCACAGTTATTATTTTTAACTTTTTCATGGTGTACAATAAAGAGTGTTCTATTGTATATTAATATTGATTGTTACTGCGCGAATTGAACTAAAATTAGGTCTGGACCTTATATTCATTCTCAAAGGTATTTTTTTTGCAACTCATATGATTTTATGGTAGCCAATTTCATTGTTATGCAGTTGTCTTGTTATCCCTTCAGTTGAAGAAATAATGAAGATGTACAAGATTGAGGGGTAAAAATACAGACCAATGTAACTGTTTAGATCCAAAGTTTGATTGAGCTTTTCATCTGAAATTTCTCAGTTGCAGTCTGGAGTCTGCATTGTGCAAAGTTGATGGCTATTAACATAACGCGCGAAATGTGCTAGCGCTATTAATAACCTACACCTCTGCCTACCTCTTCGGGGAACAAAGGTGTAATGTTAAAAACACGCTATTTTTCAATTTGTCAACAAGTTCTACCACACTAAACACTTAACATGCTTTGTAAATGCTCAAACACGTTACCTCCATCTAATACGTTACCTCCATTCAACATCACCATTCACTCATAAAGAATTTGTCGCACGCCAGTGAAATGCGACGTCACCAACATCAAAATTCTGTTAATTAATTCAGCTCCTTTATACCTCTAGCGTTTATATTTATATGCTTTTTTATCACCTCTGCGCACGAGTCGATAAAATACCTGTTAGTTTGTGGAGTGAGTTATGAACGGAGCGTTTAAATTTATTTTTGGTTAGGTTAGGCAACTTATGTCAACTTCGTCATTCTTTTGTCTGTCTACTGGGTTGAGGGAACAATACATTAATTTATGTTTAAATAATAATGGATTAAAATAAGTACCTAGTTAGGTACTTATTTTAATTGATAGTTAAATTGATAGTTACCATGTCATGAAATATAGTAAAGCAATGAGGAAATAATGAATTGTTCTAATACTAGGGTTGTGTATGTAATGTAATATTTGATCAATAAAGCAGTTTATGTCTACGCCAACAAAAATAGGACGTCGTTTTCACTACTACTAATTATTATCTTCTTTTATGCTATCTGTTGCGTAATGTCTATGATTTAATTATTTAATTATTAATGAGATTGTAACCTAACTCGGTTACCTTTATTGCGTCTGCAGTGGTTTTGGACAGATTCATACAGGCCATACTGTGTTTTTATTTTAAGATTTAACGTAACAAACATTACGTCTGTATTCTTTAAGATTTAAAACATTAAGCCTGTGTTCCTTGATGGGGTAGCCACAGGTGTGTTTATAGTACACTAACAATTTCCTAGTTATGTTTAAGTCCCATGTAACAGAGGGTGAGCGTATTGCTACAACTAAAACACCAAAATTAGTAAAATCGCTACGCTCTTCTGACATAGCCCCTCTATCAAATTTCGTAACTGACTCTTATGGTGGTCATTTTTTATTGTTAGATACGTTTGGTGCCGTATTGTGGAGATTTAGTGGCGGGGTGAAGTCTGGTGATATATTTATTGGGCCTTATCACCGCGTATGGAATGCCATGTGCACTAAAACTTAATAGGTGCGCCTGTGGGTCGGTGACACTGACGTTTTGGAGATTTCTTAATGAAGTTGAATATAGTGTAGACTTTATATTTGGCTGTTATTAATAAGGTTGTGATTTGAATGAGGAACGATTCGTCAGGAAAGTTTTGAGTATGAGATATATGTATATATGGATGGCTTTAAGAAAAAAGGAGGAAAGAAATATTTTTGTTTTCCACATAAATATTACAAACAATTTTCATTGGCCCCTAATTAGGCAAACCCATATCTTGGGTACCAAACGGAGACCAATACAACGATTAATGATTGTGTCAAAGATGACATAGCTAGAAAGGAGGTGACTATTGAGACGACGGCATATAAATGTGTATGGAAGACAACATGCAGCGCCGACCCAAAATAATTGGGATAAAGGCAAGTGAATGACGATGATGAACTAAGATAATGACTCTGTTTTTAGGAAAAATCTTTTATATACAACGCACCACCCATATTCTCCATGGTACATTTTCTATTTACGTATGACAGCATGAGTAATCAGAAATCTGATAGGCTTATACATCCTGACACAGTTAATTCATTGCCGAGGTGAGATGGTAACTTCTATCTCCCTCTAATACTAAAAGAAAACAGAAAACTCATTAAAGAAATGGGCTGGTCAAGTCAGAAAGAAAATTCATAGAGATGCAGTTGCAATAGAAATTCCTTTCAAAGCACATTCATACATAAAACAACCTTTGATCGTAGTTTGTGGTTGAAACCAAAGGGCCGTGGAATATGAGTTCCTGTCTAGTTTTCCGGGACATCGCCAAGTGGTTAGCCAACTCTTCACGTGGCCAAAGAATTGGGATGTTCATTGAACGTGGCAATGCTGCCATCTTCTGGCCCCTATCCCATTTACAGCGCTACAAACAAAATATTTGATGCCTCTTCCTATTTTTATGTAAACCAGTAAGTAAATCTATAAGACAATTTGTATATTAACACGTAAAGCAAAAACTTATGATACCTTTTTAAGACAGTTACGGGCACGGTTGAGTGTGAGATTTGGCATAGTTAAAGTTTGTATGAAGAAGAAGTAGAAAAAGCTAAAACAGTCGAATTTCTACTACCGAGCGCCACTACATAGTTATTATAAAATTGTGAAGAAAGCATAATTAACAATCAAAATTCGCAGACAAATAATGAGAAAGTAGATACTAAATGAACTAAAAATCTTGTAAATTAATTATAAACAGTTATGATTGAATCTCTATGTGGGTTTTATACATAATTTATATTTTATTAGCTCTGCATTAGCTTAAGGATCGAGTTCCATCATTTATAATATTATAAATATGTCAACGTTTCTGTCTATTCGTTGAATTTTAATTAAATCTATATTCTGTGCAGTATTTGAATGAGAACTGTGGTAATGGTTGTGAACTCAGGGTCAGGAGTTCGATTTCCGTGTAGAGGCAAAGTTTTGTATGGCCTACAGATGCTGGTGATAAATTAATCATGTTTATAGATCGTAACATAAGTGAATGGTTGGTTGAATATGAATTTATTATAAGAATTGTATGCAAAATGTTGTTTGTCGAACTAATCTGTCACAGAATATTTTGCAATCAGGGCTGTATTATATAATTAGCATTCTTAATTTCTCATGAGTATTTATAAGTCAAATTTAATATAAAAACAATGACAGATCTGATAGGAATATTTTTAAATTTAATCGACCACAAAAGCAAGGTCTGCAAAATTTAATTTAATATATAATTTTCATTATCATAAACTTGCCCTCTATTACATGGGAGTTTAACATAACTGGCGAAATGTGCGTGTCTAAGTGCACCTCTGCCTAACTCCTCGGGGTATTAAGGCGTGATGTTATGTTAATAAGCATACATAAACGGCGAGTGTTCAGTACGGGATGCCACCTGTTAGAACTGAGACACGCGTTGTCCGCCCGGCAGTGGTAGCGGCGGCAAGCTCTCGTTAATAAAATGCTTTCGCGAATAGGGTAGTGTCCTTAAATATTCTGATTGGTCCGAAAGTTAGATTACTCAAAAATACTGGACACGTATTTTTTCTTTTATCACGTAAACCAAAAATGACGACGATATAGTGCGTTGAAATTGCGCGTGACCACAAGCTGTGCTACACTTTTAACGTAACAGTGACGTCACAAGCCTTCTCCTGAACTTTGATGTGCTATTTCGTTGTCAATTTTTATTGCTTTGAGTAAGCAAGAAATACGTGTCCAATATTTTTTGGTAATCTTACTGACGGACTAAATAGACTTAATATATTTTTACCTAGGACACATCCCTATTATAGGACGTATCGTCCAAATCAACACAACACGTCCTATATATTTCAAGGCTCTCAGACAAAACCACGGTTCAATACTATTATTAAAATATTTTAATTAAAGCCTGCTTCGGAACAGTTGTTTTTTATTGTACAAATAAAATCATAAGTCTCTAATGTTAGGCACTGTCTCGACGTCTTTAATAATTATACAATCTTAATTTCGAAACCTGAGCTGTCATAAATCTTTTAATGTTATTTGGATGATGCATCGATATATAAATTATAAATATTATCTATAAATTATTATTGTGGTATTATTATTTTGTGGAGCTCGTGGCTAAATAAAAACAATGCGGGTCGATCCAAGGTTAAGCCACGCTTGACGAGGTCATTCTGTGGATGGGTGACCGTTCATTACATATTGAGACTCTGTGACTTTTTTTTTTGTAAAAGCCACTTTATCAATAAACAAGATTTACAAGTGTTTTTTTTTTAACATTTCCCCACACTAGGAATTTTCGCTGTATCGAAAGTGCGTTTACAAACATTTAAAACTCACATACACAAACAGCCAGACCCGGAACAACCTGTAGGCCATACATATATTTGTTCCGTGCGGGAATCGAACCCACGACACGCAGCGCCAACCATGCCGTCACAATACAGACAATTCTAACTATAAATTTAATAGAAACCATACATCTAAGCCGAAATAAAACATCACCACATCTTTCCTCCACTTTACCTACATTCCGATCACAAGACCACAAATCAGCACTTTATATTAACCCACTTAAGATTACTCACCGTCAATTAATAGAAATACGACATTTCAAGGAAAGCGAAGACACCTGATCTGATCTCATCACGATATGATGACGTGTTAAGGAAAAATTAAGATAAAACCGATACTTTGCATGTATTTAGAATTATAGATCACGTTTCTCTTAAAGAAATGACTCAGGTTTTAGAAATAGATCATACAATTTTAAGAAATATTTATCCTTTATTGATGATGCAATAAATTAATGTATCACGATTCTCGGCTTTTTATATATTTATGCTCGTGACGAGCAGAAATACCTTACCACTTACGTTTGCTTAAGTGTACGTCATGCTCCTATAAATGACACTATTAGCGGTACCAAGGGGGTCCAGTTTCCCATTAATTCAAATACTGTTCAGCCAACTTTGCGTTATGCTCGTAGACGGGTGCTGCTTGAGGTGACTGGCCTTCTTGCTGGCCATGGTTTTGTTGTAACAATTGACGATGTGAAGTAACTTGGATGGTCCTAGTTTATCATTTGTAGCTTTAAGTCAACAGCCTTATGTATATAGTCTTTTCTTAATTATTTAGTATTGTAAGCTTATTTTTTTATGCTTAAATTTAATTTTCAATATTCATTTTTAGTTTTTTTGTATGTTGTAGTGTCAGCTGATAAATAGGAAATTAATTGGGTGTCAAAGTGTCACTTATTAGTTAACATTTTTCGAAGTTAATTCCCAAATGCAGGATAGGTACTGTAGGCGACTCGTCAGACGTAACCAAACCGGTATAAACTGGCCTCTTATTATATTGAAACCATTGATATTAGATTGACATTGTACAAGACATTCAGACTTGCTTCCTTTCTAAGATATCATCAATGAATTTCAAATCTCCGGTGTCGAAATAAAGCATAATATTTAAACTAGTTTCTCTATATTTTCTCGGAAATGGAAAGTGTATCGTGTGTGTAAAGGTTGGGTGACGAATTTCATAAGAATACGCACGTTTTTTAAGAAGTAAACAAGTTATTTTTGTTCAATAAAATAAATGGATAGATCGTTAGACAAAACGATCCATTTGTTTTTGGAAGTTCAAGTTATGTATGCTCATACATTAGTCTATTGCTATTTATTTTATTTCCACTGAGATTTTAATGATTTTCGTATTTTTTATCGTGTTGAAATTCAATCTTTATAAGCTAATCGACATTAATTAATAATAGTAATATGTATAAGAAGAGTAGAATTATGAATTTTGATACAATTGGTACAAGAAAAAAACAGAAAAAGTATACAAAATTTATCCGCATCGCTTGTCAACGGGAAAATTGCCCAAAAGGCTGGCAGTATTGCCACGTTGAATGGCAATGTTGATTCTTTGGCCAAAAATAAGACTAGCCCTCTGGTCATCATCATACAGCATAAAAAAAATCTTCCGTGGTCAACGGGTAAAGTGCCCAAAAGGCTGGCAACATTGCCGCGCTGAAATGCTAAGAGTGCTGCTGAGATGAATTTCTATTGTGTATGAATATTGAAGATGAAAGAAACAACTATCTATAAAATAAGTAAACAAAAGTATAATACATTTCAGTACGATACGAGATTATGACGACCGTTGTGGCGCGGCGGGCGAAGGTCCGCCTGCGACGCAAGAGGTTGCGGGTTCGATTCCCGCCTTGGGACAAATGTTTGTACGATCTACAAATATTTGTTCCGGGTGTTCTGGGTATTTCCTATGTATAATAAAAAAAAAAATATCTATCTATGTAATGTATTGTATTAAGTATATCAGTCATCTAGTACCCATAACACAAGCTCAGCTTAACTTGGGGCTAGATGATGCTCTGTGGATTGTCCAGCAATATTTATTTATTTATTTATTATTTATACGTCCTAAATAAAATCTGCATACAAATTAGCATCTTCTCACATATTAGATTAATTTATGTTATCTCCAATCTATACATGGGACATATTTCAATTAATTACTGACTCAACCTTGCATATCGATCATCCATCGATTTTAAATGACCATCTGGTACCCCTCGGTAAGACTGGCTATCAGACTTTTGGTCTTCTGGGTACCCGTAACGATTGTCAAATTTCAAAGGACGGTTGGCACCAACGGTTTAACTGTGCTTTACAAGGCACGGTCGGGTCTCAGTTTGTAAGGAATGTATCTTAAATCTTCCATTTAAATAGAATATATTAACATATTATTAAGAGTAAACAAAACACTAATGCCTAACAAACACTGGGCGATAAATGCGAAAAGTCCTAGCTCCGAAAGTCTCATAATTCCTCAGTCTTCATCAATTTCCTTATCACCTAAAGCCAAGACATAACTTACCAAACAAACCTTGCATCACATGATTTGCATAGCCGCAGGTCGCCTGCGTAGGCGCAGGTCAAAGAAAAACCTCCGATACACATTTCGTTGTGCGTGGGCATCAAAAAAACCTTTCAGATTGTTTATAGATCAATATATTATTCAAAATGTGTGAATATTTCTCTCCGATCACTATTTTAAGTGATTGAATTATGTTAGAGCTTGTGATAAGCGAATCAATTTGTGCGATGGGGAAAGCTGACGTTAATTAGAATAATGCGAGTTTATTGTTATTTTTATGGAGCGACTATGTCTTTATAATTTATATGCTGATGTGGGAATGGGCTGACGATGTTCGTGGTAGTCAGATGTTTGAGTAGGCTGGGGACATCGGATGGCGTTTATGTAAAGTGGATGGTCAACGTCATCCTTCTTTCTTGAGTTGTGTCGCCACGGGTGTGGATTACGTATGTATGTTCCTTTGCTTTTACTGAGATTATACATCACGTAATCATTACGTTATTTACATATTCACATTATCACACTATAAAATCTGATTTAAGTCTGTTGCGTTGAAATCCACCGTCAGACACTAGTTTTCTGGCATTGGCGCAGCTGCGAGGCACATGTAATATAAATTTCATAATTTTAAGATATTTTAATTATTCTTCATTTTTGTATAGTGTATCTGTAGAGGAGCTCGTGGCTAAATAAAAATAGCCACACGGGTTGATCGAAGGTTAAGTTATGCTTGCCGAGGTCAGTCTGTGGATGGGTGACCATTCGTAAGATATCGAGACTCCTCCGTGCCTCGGAAAGCACGTTAAGCCGTTGGTCCCGGCTGTCATTTGTAGATCTTTGACAGTCGTTACGGGTAGTCAGAACCCCTAAAGTCTGACAACCAGTCTAACCAAGGGGTATCGTGTTGCCCAGTAACTGGGTTGTGGAGGTCAGAAAGGCAGTCGCTCCATGTAAAATACTGGTATTCAGCTGTATCCGGTTAGACTGATAGCTGACCCCAACATAGTTGGTAAAAGGCTAGGCAGATGATCTGTAGACCTGTACTATAAAAGTGGTGGCATTTAGTGAAAAGTTCAAGTTCTATTCTATGCAGGTGGCATGGTCTATTCTCCAAGTATGATCTAGTTTACCCATTTAATTTCTTTTGGTCAATTTCCCAGAACTATTTATAAATGCTACCCAACATTCACACCATGTTTCACAACATAGAAGTTCCTAATTATAAATTGTCACACATTATAACACACTCAAGTTACAGAACATAACTTAAAAATATATAAATTCCATATCTTTATGCGTATCTTTAAGTTATGTAAGTGTGTAATAAGTTTTGCTTGTAATCACGGACAGAAATCGCGGGCTATACGTCAGGACGCTCCTTGGTTTCGCAACCCGACACTCTGAGGTCGCAGCGTATCGCCCTGGGGTATACCTATATATTATAATATATTGTTGGATATATGCGGTTTTAATTCAGAAGTATTATTCGGGTTGATTTAGATATATATGCTTGGTACACATCTATTTCTCGTGCCCAAAAAAATCAGCATCTGTCTGGAGATATCGCTGAAAGGGACCATTTTGGCGCTGCCGTGAGCCACACACTATAATTTATAGTCTGCCATTTTTTTATTTTTGTGTACCGTGCGTGTTTTAAAACAAATGTTTGCATCATTTTTTTCTCGTTTCTTCTTCATTATGACTTTCTCGAACATTGAGAAACTAAAAGATAGCATCCTAGTTGGTCTAAATTTTGAGCTTTTTTGATAGGAGAAATTGATAATTGTCATCAATAAGAAACAAATGGACGATGAAATTTTACCTGTTCTTTTTTTACTCAATTTTTGCTTCAGCACCAAGTAAATGCCTAAAATGAAGTTTGGTAGAACTATTAGAAAGAAAAGGATAGCATGATAGCGATGCAGTTAACATAGTCATGTATTAGAGATGCAAATGTGTTATATTTGCACGCCGAAATTAAAGCCAGAATAAGAGATCAATTTTATTTATGTTATCATACTTCTGCACCTTATTTATGCAAATAAATGATTTATTATTATTATTATAAAACCATATACATGTTTGCAGACCGCACAAAAAAAAACATCAATTCTAATAACCTAAAACCTCGTACCAATTTCAATACAAAGTAGATACAATAATTACATAATCCATGTAATTTTGTTCTGTATATAGGTCGTGGCGATCAGTGATGCGCCGAGCTACCAAATGCACGCACCGCCCGCGGCTTAGCTCGCTCGTTTCGTGAGGTGTGACGTGACTGACGTGATAGGCGGTAGCGGGAGCGAGTCATAGATCGTTTATAATTGACACAGACCAGCAATTCGCGTATTATTAAAAACGATTTAGACTGAAATTAGAATGCGAACATTCTAATTAAATAATACCTCTAATTTAACTACATTTTTGAAAAGTTTTAGACATTGATTGTTGCTTGCGACTTGATTTTGAACGTTTCTTGGACTCGAATTGGACTTCAGATAAGCTATAGAGAGAGAATCGTAGGCTAGGTAAGACTGTGTTCAAACTTCCTTAAGTTCCGTATACAAATGATAAAAATGGGATCCTTTTCAAAATAGAATTCTGTGATGAAAGGCGGACAGTGTACAAAGGTTTTTAGTGATCTTATTACGCAAAATAGATGGTAGAGTTGTTGAATAAAAATAAGGTAATTTTAACGAGAATCATTATTTTCATTACTTTACAGATATGAAGAGATTTAATATGTCAATGAATATACTGCCCTGAGTAGGTATATAAGAGAGTTTAAACGTGCAAACTCCAAATGTAATCCTAATAAAAATAAACCCGCTACCCGCTCAACCCGTCACTGCGTCCCCCGGTCCAAGCGACCGCCATCATGCCGTGAGAACACAAGTGACCATGGCACTTGCCACCGATCGCCCATTATCGATCGTGAACTATTGTCTGTGATCGTTCCAACGCCCGAGATACCACCACTAAAAATATACTTCCAAGATTTATGACTAACACCATTTTTGTACTGCAAATTGATAAGACCGATTTCTAGGTCGAACTGTGTGTTGAAATTTAAAGCCAGATGTTTCTTGTCATTAATAATGTCTGATAAAAAATAAGGCGAGTCCGGGTTTGGTTGGTTGTAACTGATTTTGGAGACAATGGGCTGGTTTGTGATGGTGAACAATGGTCTAGATATATGTACAGTCTAGCCTAGTGTTTGATATTAGTTCATAGATCGCTGTAGAGTTTTAGCTTTTTTTCCTCAATGTTTTTGGTATGTCGTGGTGGGCCATTGGTTAGAGCATCACTTTTCATGCACGAGGCACGTATCAATGTGACGTTATAAGTTGGGGGAAATCTGTACTTATAGTGAGTATAACTCTGAAATCATCAACCCATTAATGGTGATTAATGCTCGAGTCTTCTCTGTGTTAGAAGAAGCCTTTATTATTATTATTTTGTTTCTTGCATTCTTGTTTAAGCGTTACGCTTCTATTTTCTCTGAGTATTCACTATTTCATAAATCTGTTTTCCTTATCATAGAGATATATCACGATAAACACGTAAAACCACATCCTTAAAATCAAGATGGCACTATTTTACCGCCGCACCCAAATCACAATTGCAATAATGTCTACCAAAAACCCCAATTTGTCAGTAACAAATATCATTACATTATTACGTTTACCCAGAACTGCTAGGGCAAAATGCATGAATCACATTTAAAACCGCAGGGTTACACAAGTTTTGGGTCAAAACTCGTCATTTTGTAACACAATACCCACTGAGACCGCATAAGCTTTGTAGGGTTAAGTGTACAAAATATGTGCGTTCAACGCAATATTGCGGTGTATGTTATGGACATTTGGGACATCTCCAGGTACATGTCTTGTGTTTACAAGATAAGCTGAAGTTTCCAATTAGAAAGCGCTTTTACTTCTTTATATATCCTCTTATTTTTTATGCTTGATTGGCTTACGCTTCACCACAAGTCACCTGAAACATTTGATCAGATTTTTTTTGGATCTTTGCTACACACTAGGAATTTCTCCTGTATCGTGAGTGCGTTTACAAACATTTAAACTCACATACACAAACAGCCTGACCCGGAACAACCTGTAGGTCAAACACATATGAATTTGTTCCGTGCGGGGATCTAACCCGCGACACACAGCGCTGCAGCCGATCACTCGGTCACTGCGCCAATAGTGCCGTCATATTAAGCGATGCTGAGGTCTGGTATCGAGCGCGTTTGCCTAGGAGAAACCGATTCAGTCTTACGTTGAAGACTAATTTGTGCCAATTATCACGTTGGCTGAAAATTATTGTAGTAAATGACTAACAACGCCCCGCGGTTTCAACTCCTAAGGGTCCTCAAAGTTGGGCACTTAAACAGACAAAAAAAACATTAAAATCTGTCCCAGGATTTCTGTGACATAAACACGTATACGAGTAGAAGACTTTTATCAGATTGAGAGACAAGTGGCTGTTTAGGATAATATTATGTATAACGATGATGTCACCTTTTACTACAGTTTCTCGTAAAACCAAAAAAGATAAACTTAAACAGAACACCTGTCTACCTACTAACAAATAGGTAGGCATTTATGAAGTAAAAATACCAATTTTAATGATTAACGGTACCGCGTAGCTGCGGTGGATACCAGAATAAATCTTTAAAAATATTATAATTCTTTCCATCTATAAATCTAATGTAATCTTAATAAAATGGCCGCGACTCAACGTAACATTGTCGTTTTATAAAAGTATAGTTGTATATATTCATAGGCCGTGGGAACTTGAAGACCCACCCACGCATGTAACAAAATTCTCAGTACATTTATCATTCTAAGATTTGCATGGTGATATGTTAGGGGTTTTCTCGTATTCCACACGGGTAGCCACGCTTGCCGAGGTCGGTCTATGGATGGGTGACCGTCCATTCCAGAACTCCTCCGTACCTCTGAAAGCATGTTTAAAACGTTGCCTCGTTTTTTTTTTGAATGAAATTTCCCTGGCTTCAATGTCGGATATCCAGGTTATGGATGTATATACAGTTAAATCGTTTCTTAATTAAATATCATTTACAAGCAATTTTACTACACCGATAACGTTTTTCGTCCACAATAACTTAGTCTTTTTTTTTTGTTGCCGAGGTGGTAAATCGTCATGGAAGTCCTCCTCCTTGGGGCGGGCGGAGGAGTCTGTCAGACTATTACTGACAAAAAACCACCCCGGTGTTGCCATCCGACACTTGAACCGGGGATCATGGAAACTAGCGCGCCTTCCACGATCCCCAGACAATAACATAGTCTAGCCAAATCTCACCAACTGTTGGAGCGCCTGATCAACCCTCAGCAGCAATTCACCTAATTAGATATTAGTTGTCACTAAATGTAATGTGTCATCTCCTTTGGCACATGTCTCTTCATTTGTTGTACATAAGCCATACAGTTAACACCTAGTATAATTTATTTTCTTGCACTGAGTATTCCTGTAATTATTCTTTAATTTCAAATCCATTAAATTCCTGAACACCTACACCTATGACCACATTCTGTGATTTAACGCTAATTACAGTAAAAATACATTAAGATTTACATCTCAACTCATTATTGTGAAAACATTGGTCCAATGAACAATATTAAATTCGTTGAATGAACAATTTGTTAGAGGCAGTACGCTATACACCTCATCGATTAAACCAGATATGGTTCAAATACACTATCGTAAATAAGGGGCTAACTAGGATCTTATTATATTCTATACGACAGAGAAGGTCAGAAGTCCCACTCACCCATGATCTGATAGCACACAAAGCCATTGAAATAATGGTACGTAAGGTATTGTACAAAAACAGGCCAAGTTATATATCATCATCCTCCTGCCCTTATCCCAATTTATTTGGGGTCGGCACAGCATTTTTTCTTCTTCCATACATCTCTATTTGCCGTCATCTCAAAGGGTCACCTCTTTTCTAGCCATATCATCTTTCACACAATCCATCCATCTTTTCTTTGGTCTTCCTCTACTCGTGTAACCCTGCACATTCATACTCAAAACTTTCCTCACAACATGGTCCTCATTCCTTAGCATCACATGCCCATAGCAAGTTATATATAAATAAAAAATAAAAATAAAAATAAAAAATTTATTCAAAATATAAGTAAAACTAAGATTTACATTAATCGTCATAGAGGAAAATTAATTCTAACTATAATGTAGACCTGCCTGAGCTAGGTTTATGAAAACCTGTGTTTCAGGCCATCAATTTAGTTCAAACATTTTAAAAAGAGGACATTAGTAAATTTTGTTAGTAGCTAACTTATAGAGAAGACATATTATTTTCAATGACTTAACAAGTATTTAGGTATATAATATTAAGACTTCTATATTATTAATTATTATGTTACATTATCGAATGTAAGATATATATTATGTTACAATAAATTAACGAATAATGTTAAAGTAGATAGAGTAGATTAGGTAAACAGTGAGACTTTTATTAGAGTGTGTACATACAGACTTTATTTCACAATTTCTAGTAATTTTTCCGTGTCTGCATAATTGTGTTTTGCCAGGTATTCCTGAACTAGTAGATTACACCTATTATAACTTAAACTATAAATCTTTAGTACTCTGTTAAAAAAATAGTAAAATATTGCATTAAAAAGTTACACACAGTTTTCAAAATTGGCACCAAACTAGGCCTATATTCGATCTGGCCGATATTAAGCTGCCATGCATCGGAGCAAGAATACTGCTTCCACCCAAAAACGGAACGGTGCCGTACCATCATACATGGTTAGGGATACAACCATTGTTAAGGTTTAGCAAAATTTCTCGTTTCTTGTTTTGGGGACCCCTTTTCATTTTAATTAGATTTTATTATTTTGTATTATAGTGACAATGTGTGAAAATTTCAACTGTCTATCTATTACGGTTCATGAGATAGACAGACGGACGGTCGACGGAGACTTAGTAATAGGCAGAACCCTATGGGTAGCATCCTTTGGGTACGGAACGATAGAAATAGCAAAGACTTATCTAAAGCTACCAACGAAGTCAAGTCACCCATCCAACAGAGGAATTCGTAGAGATATGCTAAGCTCCAGAAAGTTTCTATGCAACACAATTCTTTTAGTATCAAGCATCAAATGGTAATTCTGTTGTCTCTGCTTAGTCCATTTAATCTATTCAGACTTGTCTACTGAAGAACATTTTTAATTAGGCATGCACAAGTGTTTATCGGTAAGCATCCGATACGTTTTGTGGTGTCCATACTTTCTATAATAATAGAAACAAGATGTTTTGAGCTGTACGTACAGACTGTAGTCAAATATTTTTCAATATTTTATGTATACATAATAGAATATACATTCGACGAAAGAGGCTGATTATTAAGTGACAGCCACACGTATCCACGAATAAAGGTTTAGTTACGCTGGCTTAGGTCTGTCCGTGGATGGGTTATATAATAATAATTATTATTTATTTAATCTCAAAAACTTTATATTCCGGTTACAAGTAACACTGAACCCCACACTAGGATACCCTGTGTCGTGAGGTCCAGCCTCTTTCATGACAAGGTTTGAATTAGCTGTATGTAGTTTATTAAGATAAGCAAATATGTACATAGGCAAATTAAACTTACGTTAATAGTTGTGTTTTGTGTGATCATTAATGTCATGCCTAGTCTCCACTACAAACACTAGAAACACTCGTGTATAATTGAAATAGAAAGAGAGAGAGAAAGTCACATGGTCACAAAGTCACATAACGCTTTTTCCTTACGTGACGATTTCAACCTGTCAAATCCTATCGCAAGCCGCGTTAAGAAATTTCGTTCAAAAATCAGATCCTTTAGAACCAAAATCGTTTGAACATGATCCCATTTAACACAAACAGATACCACAACCGAACACATTCATTAAACACTGCCCAAAACAAATTTTGAACTGCTGGTAATCGCACATAAATCACTGAGATTACTCAATTTGGTGATTTTACAACTTATTTGCATACTGGCCGGTTAAATCTGTGCATTTTGACGAGTGTGTGGCCCGCCGTAAATTATGCGCAGGCGACGTTAATGTCAATCTTATTGTTGTTTGATGTCGCGTTCTCGGAATTATCCGAGTTCACTCGTGGGTGCATAGCTTAACGTGGCGTCTTTACATTGTGATTGTGTCTAACTGTACAAGACATTTCCTTTGGTTTTGAAATAATTGAAGACCGTGTTTTGTACTAAACGAGAACTCCTACAGGATATAACAATAGCCGCAGGTGTCGATCGAAGGTTAAGCTACGCTTCTCGAGATCAGTCTGTGGATGGGTGACCGTACACTACTTATCGAGAATCCTCTGTGCCTCGGAACGCATCTTGAGCCGTTGGTCCCGGCTGTCAATTGTAGATTCGAAAGTCTGACATCCAGTCTTACCAAGGGGTATCGTGTTGCCCAGTTAATGGATTGTGGGGGTCAGATAGGCAGTCGCTCCATGTAAAATATTGGTAGGTATTTAGCTGCATTCGGTTAGACTGGATGCCAACCCCAACATAGATGGAAAAAGGCTTGGTCGATGATGATGAGGAATTTATTAGGGCATCCAAGACATCTTAAAAATCATCAGTCAAATCAAAATAATGATATTAAACAGACCAAGTCACTTACACGTTTCCATAACTTTCTAATCCTTGCAAACAATGAACTAAAATAAAACATGCAAATAAATCTACATCCTCATATTTCCTCAGGGGCACAGCAGACCTCCAAGTGGTACAAATCGATTACGAATCGATGACATTGCTTTATGATATTATGTAAATCGCTCTAGTAGCTCATGACTAATGTGACAGATGGCGCCACTAGGGAACTTACGATCTTTTGGAATTTATAATCAGTGTGTGGGCTCTGCGACGGTTTCTAGCGCCATCTTGAACTGTTGTTATACCATACTTGTATCCAACAGCTTAATATAGAATCACAGAATTATGATAATACTTGAGAATATTATGGCTTTATTTGTGTAGAATTTAAAACACCATATTTATTTTGTTAATGTCTACCACCATATACCGCCAAAACGATCTCAATTTTTGTATAAAACTTCACGGCTGTATTTCTGAAGGATTAGGCAGGGTGCACCTTTAGTAACACCCACATTTCGTCAGTTATGCTTAAGTCTTATGTAATAGGGGGCCAGCCTATCGTCACGTATCGCGGACAATTCCAACCTTCGGGGTGCTACCGAGAAAATTCCTGATTGTATCAATAACGCTTTACCTGACCTAGGAATCAAACCCAAGACCTCAGGCTCAGCACTCAAGTTAACGACCACTAGACCAACGAGGCAACCATTAAGCCATTGTTTTTATTAATTTACTGAAGAACTGGTGCGCATTGTTGTAATCTAGAATATTACTAAACTTACTTCAACCTGTTAGAACTGCTTTGTAGGTCAGGAAATGACGCAATATACAAAAAAGGATAATAATTTAGCTCCAACATGAACTTGTGTATAATGAACGATACCCATTATTACAAGATTATTTTGCAGAAACCAAAGAGGTTCACCTAGTTTCGAGTAACACAATTACACAAACCTAAATAAATACACAATGAATTAAAAAATAAATACACAAAAAAGCATATAATACTAAACTATACTACTATATAAATAAATAAATCTGATACTAACATTTCTCCAGAAACAAAGTCCAATTATTTTGTGAAAAATGGACAGTGCCCATTATTACAAGATTATTTCGCATAATAACTACAGAGAATCACATCACGTACTACGCAACGAGGCTCAATTAGAGAACACTATCTGTAACGCGGCTCGCCCATAAGGAAGAAGGACTTATCTGAAATTTCTAATCTAGTGACTCACATACACGCATTCGCAAAATTACCTCAATTTACCGGCTACACTCCCGACCATGTCAGAAAGGGCACAGTGCACGACCGTGACTAACAATGCTACTGCTTGTTACGTTATTTTGGCATAGTTGGAAACACGTATGTGCCCAAAGTTTTTTCTACGATTCATCACAAGAATACCGGTTTCACGACCCATAAATGTTTATCTCTGGGTGTCGAAAATGGCTTGTTACAGTTTCTATGACATCTTGATTATTGTAATTTGTTGCGACCTTGCCTCCTATTTCATCAGAGGTACACATTTATAATGCTTCGTTATGACTCGGTTCAGTCCAGATAAAATTCTTTTACACAACAAATATAATAATTGTCCACTGGTTTTAATTAAAACCCATAATTTTTCGCTGAGCCTAATTAGAAAGTTTAATTTTTATATTAAAATTCAAATTCGTACAAGCGAGTATAATGCAAACAATATGCGTACTAATAATCGCATATTGCATTCCAAAATATTGTTATAATCCAAAATAATGAGGCACATCGTTATTTACTGCTGGAATTGCACCGACCACGCGGCAGCGCAGAGTGAAACTGTAGCACAATCACATATTTTACGCTTTTGTATGAGTTTAATTGAGTAAGAAGAGACCCGAGACCGCTCGCAGCGGGGTAACTTCCAAATTTATTTACAAAAAATTCGCAAAAGACCCCCATTACTTATGTCGCGGGACGCAACATACCCGTCGCGATGCTCACTTCTGTAATATTAAGTGTGAGATACGACCTTATTCGTGTTGACCCAGATTTTAATACGCCTCGCACTGCTCTTTATGATGACTTTTTGAAAAATGTAATTTTTAATTCCATGCAGGGACGGACCGAATTGAATGGGTCCACGGAAGATTCGTTTTAACTGTATCGCTTATAAATTGTTGTTTCTTATGCGATGCCGACGGAAGTCTGTCGATATTTTAAACTAAATTAATGCGGCCGTGTACGCCAAAATTGGCGTTGTCGTATTCACGAGAAAATCGAATGCCCTTTTTTAATTTCCATTTTTTGCATATATATCATATTCTCTTATATCCCTATCAATATGATCTTAACGAGCTCTGTTAATTAAAATTACGCTTTCTTTTGTTGCAGTCGTTCTTCGGGCGGACGTACAACAACCTGTCCTCGATCTCGGAGTGCAAGAACAACGGGGAGTGTGTGATCAACAAGAAGAACAGAACAGCATGCAAGGCCTGCAGGCTACGGAAATGTCTCCTAGTCGGCATGTCGAAGTCGGGCTCACGATACGGGAGACGATCGAACTGGTTCAAGATCCACTGCTTACTCCAAGAGCAGCAACAGCAACATATACAGCACATGCAAACCAGTAAATCACCGCCAACTTTCAACTCTTCTATGAACCCATCCTATCTACCAACAAACTTACTCCCAGCAGCAGCATTAGCAGAATATTACAAGAACTCAGAAAAGAGTGCTTACACGGAGGACGTGACGCGACAAAGCATGTCACCGTCAGACTCAGGAGCTTCATCGGCAGATCCCGAGGACGATAATAGTTCTAGAAGCACAAGTGGTCTCAGTATTTTCAGACCAGCGTCGTCTCCCTGCAGCGACAAAGACGTACGGTTACAAGCGATTAGGAATCAAAGTAAAGACAGGAAACGGAAGCCTACGATGCCTCCTTCGCCTTTCGGAACTGTTTCTGCGCCGCCAAGCTTCTCGCCAAGAAGTGCTTCATACTTACCAACCCAATTACAATCTATGAGAGCAGCACCACCTGGGCTGGCAACTTGGCAGAACCGGCATGGTGGTGACTTGCTCCTCCATTCACCAGCAGTGGCTGGTATAGCCATAGACCAAGACCAACCTATAGACCTTTCTATAAAATCTACAGCCATGATATTTAGAAGTCCCAAGAACGATGAAGTTAGTGATTCAGAACCAGAATTGTCAATTGATTTGAGCGAAGAAAACAGTAAAGAAATGATGAAGAATCCTTTAGATCTCTCACTTGTCCCGAAGAGGACGGAAGAGGTGCCAATGACTGGTTGAAATGTTTAGTATTTTTTTTTTAAATTTGGTACAGCCACGGTCTTCTATTTATGTGTAAATAATATTTTAATATTCTTGTTAATACTCTTTCACGCCATACAGTATTTAGCTGATTATACATTCCTTTCTTCTTGATTACCTGATCTTATTTACCATAATTAGCGTTTATTTAGTTTGTAGTTCAAGTCATGGACTTATAGCTGTAAGTAGTAAAGCAAAGTACAGTAGAAGAAATATGAGAAGTCACATTGTAATTGTATCTGTTTGTAGGTACGATTTAATCAATGTTATTTCTTATTTGTGTTGTAGACATAGCTCAGATGAGATTTAGATAAAGCGGGAGCATGAAGGACCAAAAACTAATAAAAATGTTGGCAGCTTCATAGATAGAAAACCTACCTTTTTTGGGAAAGAATATCCAACGAAACCCGAAAGTCTGACAACCAGTTTTGCAGAAGGGTATCGTGTAACCCAGTAACTGGGCTGTAGAAGTCAGATAAACAGTCCTTCAGCTGCGTCCGGTTAGACTGGAAGCCGACCCCAACATGGTTGGGAAAAGGATAGGCAGATGAGATCATTCATTTTATTATTTATGGCAGCTACAATCAACTTATTTGTTGATAGAAAATATACGTAAATTTTCATAAATCTTAGTTCTGAAGTAACGATAATGGTACGCTTAAGATAAACATTGTGCCTTAAAGTAGTATCTGAAAAGAGCTATGTCTAAACACATCCAACTATAGAATGTGCCAGTGTATGTTTTACCATTTTTAGTTAATGTCTTATGGGATTAAAGGCCAGTTAAAACGAAGCTCAAAATTGTAATGTACAAACTTAAAGAGTCTTGTAAAAATTTAGTTTTTGTTTTATGTACAGTAGGCCGCACGCCTGTGGCTATAATCCAGCATAAGCTAGCCCCGTACTCAATAGAAACTACGTCCTATGCTAGGCCAGCTCAAGGTAAATGTGATACCATCGACGTGCGGTGGACTGTACTTAATAATTAAGTATTTATTTCCTTAGTTTTAGGCCAGTTTGTATTGAGTCATTTTTTTAATTTTCGTTAGTACTCCGTAAGTTTTTAGATTTTTAACTTTAGCGTAATTTTGATTTTGACATGCTTGTGTTATTATTTTGTTATATTTGTTGAAGTTTTTTTTAAGACAATGACACATTCCGATGCTCATTACATTCCTGTACTTATATTATTGTTTTTCCTTTTATTTTTTTATTATTTGGTGCCAGTATATTTTTTATAAGCGGTTTGTGCTCCACTCTCTGAAACTAAGAAGTTTGATATTCATTTATTTTATACAGAGAATACGAAATAAATAACTAACATTGAAGTTCAAATACTCAATACGTAATATTCGATAAGAAAAAACACCATTTTCCGAGTTATACATTTCAAAATAGGGGTTTTTACAAAAACAAAAATGGTGCCATGTTAAACACAATTTATTTTGCACAGTGAGCATAATTGTAACTATTGTAGTCCAGGAAACGTCTTAATTTTTGTAAATATATGAGTAAATAGAAAAATAAAAGATATTATAATTTCTTTGGCCAAAATAGTTAATAGTAAACGATGTTCAATGAGGTACAAGCAGCAGGCTTACTTAAGATTATTTTTCTACTTCAAGTTCAAGATGGACCATTTAGAATAATTATTTTTAAGCAGCCATAAATGAAATGGTCGGTGTTTGCCAGTGTAAGAAATTGAACCCATTCTGATATCCTTTATATTAAAGTACATTTTTTTTTCATAAATATTGTATGTTCGTTTTTGACTAAGCAAGCCTGCAGTACTGACTAAGTTATCAATTTTGAGACATAATTGTTGTTATCAGTGTGATACGATATTTTTTTTAATCTATGTGTTTACATTTTTTTTACGTTTTTAAGTAAATTTTAATATATTTGAGAGAAAAAAATAATAAAAAGCGAGTGCCTATATATGTTTTGAAGTTTCATTTATATTTATTACCCTGGGTTTTAAATGACAAATAATATAAAAGATAATAATGATGAAAAAATGCGTCCCTCAGGAATTCAGCTGTGCAAGGATCGTAACAGGTGGCGTTCTGTAGATTCTGCCTACCTCCCCTGGTAAGGAGGCGTGAATATATGTATGTGTGTCACCACAAAAAGTGTACACCAACTATTTTTTTCTCAAATGATTTGAACAGAAACAAGTTACAACCTCAAAACTAATATAATACATTTTTTTTTTCTAAACATACATAAAGATGCTTGTACGATTACGATCTTCAAAATATTTATAACGAAAAAGCAACATTCAACCCAATTTTCTACACCAAAGCATAAATACAACAAACTGTGCAACAGCATCGTGATACATTTAAAAAAAAACATACCTACTCATCAACACCGAAAAAATAAAAAAGTTGAAAGAACATATTCAAATTTCACAAAACACAACATGATAAACAGACAGACAGTGTTTACAAGCAAACAGTCACGCTAAATATTCATGAACTACTTAAGCATTTCTTGAAATTTTTATTTCCCATGAATTTTTTTCCATAATTATTCATAGTGGACTCACTGGGCTGATTTCGTTTTGAGATTATTCAAATTTGAACTTAATCCTTCTGAAAATATGGCCTATTTTAAGTTGAGTGTTGATAGTTAGTGTGAATATTCAGATTAGTTTTTGTGTGGCTACTGTGAACTACTGTTTCTTTTGTGATTAGTCAAATGAGTTCAAATCTTCTTAGAAAATGCTTCTTTGATTACACTTTCTGTTTGAAGAAACACTGTTTAATTTGCATGTAACTCAGGATATGTAAGTATGTAAAGTGGAGCCGTATTGGGGTGTTAAAAAAGTAACACAGTCGTTAGTATACAAAGGAAGTTGATACAAAGTTTTTGTCCCACAGTAAGGGCAAGGCCTCTCCTCATACACAAAATATCTTTATTCTTAAATTAAAAAATAAACAAAACTTTTTGTTACGTCAATTTGACTGTCATCATTGGTAACACCGGTCCTACACACAGGGTAGCTATACTTCATGTTTCTTTTACTTCGTCAAATTTAAACAAGACCTCACGTTTTTAAACAATTAAACATATGTAGATGTATACGTTTATTAATTTTTACGCTTATGCACTTAGGACACTAGAAATTATCACGATTTTTAATGATTATGTTAACATATGAAAACGTGTAAAATTCATATATTTCATAGATGAATCAGCCTTTGGCAGTCTTCAAAACTAAAGACTATGAAAATCAAACAAAAAAGGAACTCCTTCCTACAATAAAAGTCTAAATAGAAATCTTTCGTTTCCCAACACTAGGAATTTCTCCTGTATCGTGGGTGCGTACAAACATTTAGACTTACATACACAAACAGCCAGACTCGGAACAACTACCTGTAGGCCATACAAATATTTGTTATACTAGATACCTCATCAATCTTAAAAACTATAACTATTAGAAATGTACACGAAATCACTACTCAATTTTCGAATCACCCGGTCTCAAAGATATGTGCGTCACAAATGATGGGTTGATGATAGAAATAAAAATATGTCTGAAGATCTCGCATAGTTGAACTAAACATAGGCCGAAAACGTTCTACTTATTCTTGTTTGGTGTTAGCAATTATCAATCTATCAATCAATAAAATTAAAAAGTCATATTATATTTTCTCACATACGGTGACACACGGAACGTACCAGTGGACACTTGAGGACATAATTACACACACAAATAATTATAATAATGAGCTCTTTAAACCATAATCCGGTATCCCAAAATAATAAACGCAACTTTAATTTGTAAACATAACAGTACAAGCACTCAAAATGGTTCAACAGAATAAAGCTTTAACTGATTTAATTGATCTTATTAAGTCTTTCCGTTCTTATTGTCACACCAAGTCCTTACACCTCACAAAAATAAAAATAAACCTTAACCTCCACGCAATAAGGATCAAATATAACTTTAGAGGTGTACAAAAATAATTTCGACATGATTTTTGTCACTCAATTTAATTGAAGTCATGTCGGTCGAAGTAACAAATCAAATTTTTTCGCAATGGCCGCCATTTCCCGATATAGTTGGGTGTTTACGCGGCACGAAAGAAAAGTGCCTCGTTAGTTGGATAATGGCAGTTTTGTGTTATTGAAATGTACTGGTGAGGACAGAGGTGATTAATTTTGATGAGGCTGTGACGGGTTCGGTCGAATGTCGGGTTGAAGATCTGATTAAGTTTAAATTGAGAGGAGTTGACATTGTTTGCAAATAAACGTTATTCGTTGGTAGTATAATAATTCCAAAGATCAGAAAACTCTAAACAATGACAAATCTGCCATGTATTTTTTCTATTTTGAGTAAAGTTACGTCTAATTAGATTCTAATTACGATAAGTTCCGCAAAATGGCCTCTTATTCTCAGCGTGTCCGTGGTAATATTTGTACAAATATACCTAAAGTTAGCCAAGAACTTAGCTACGAATTCGGCGCCATCAGTCAGCACCCATACAATCCTGCAGTTCAAAACCCGAAAACGACAAAATCAGTAAAATAAAATAATTACAAGTCAAAATTATTCGATTCAAAAACCGTACTCAAACAAATGAAACACATTTGTTCAATCCTCAATTTACAAGCGCTATCCGACCAGGATCACACAAAAATGTGTAAAACGCCAACAGAAAACACCCTTAAGACATTCCGTGCAAAAAAATTCGCACACAAATCAACCACAAACTGGCGAACAACTGTATTCAACTGTACTACCAGTCGGTTGCCGATTTTAACGAGGAAACACATCGCACTAATTGAGATTGCACCACGGAGTGTCTCAAAAAATCGCGTCATTATAGCCAAAGATGGTGGTGATTTATTTGAACGTCAGTGGAATAGACGTCGCGAAATGAGAGCAGTCAACACTGTTTTCATTTATTGTACTGCCGAATCTCCGCGGGTTGAGAAGCTGTATTGGTTGGCTGTTTTATTTTTTATTGTAATCAAAACTTGAGATGACGGTAAATAGAGATGTAAGGAAGAAGAAAACATGCTGCGCCGACCCAAAATAAATTGGGATAAGGGCAGGAGGATGGTTATGATGAATCAAACGATTCAGGAATAGGTATATTGACTGCTGACTCAGTATTTTAGTTAAAAAACACTAAGGGAGAGATGATTTCAGAAGAAAAACATGGAGAATTTTTAAAAGAACAATGTCTGGTTTTGTCATAAAATAGAAGGTAGATTTTGATAGTTATCACAATTTGTCTTTGAACGACAGTATCGATATTTATTTGAATGAATATAATTTATTTTAACATCTGAGTGAAAGGTAATTACTAACATTTTTGAAGTAAAAACATGGTAAGTATTCACTATAGGTAGGTACACTACCAATTTTTTTTTTTTTCAAAAAAGTCGTTGCCCCACACTAGGAATTTCTCCTGTGTACGTTTACAAACATTCAAACACACATACACAAAAACCAGACCCGGAACAAATACCAAAGGCCTTGTATGTTTGTTCCGAGCGGGAATCGAACCCACGACACGCGGCGTAGCAGTCAATCGCTTAGCCACTGCGCCAACCGTGGCGTCAAAACCTTTATACCAAATAAGACCGTACCTACCAAATATGATCAACCAGGTTTGCGGTCAATTTATATTTTTTTTTATTAAAAAAAAATTTACAAACAAAGCAACAATGTATGGTTTTCATATTCATGAAGATAACGACTTTATAGTCTGTCAGTTGCTTAAAATAAAAGCTTAATGAAGTTTGTAATAATTTACATAACATGGTTTGAACATCCAAATAGGGTCAATGCATACATTCAAGCAGAAATAAAGAAAATATCTCTATTTGCGACACAGTGTATATTAGTGCATTTGTAATGAAAGTGATGAGTAAATATTTTGCTTTAATTATGTTAGTGAAAACAAAACTTAAACTACGTTACAACAAAAATAGTCACGTTGTGACTGTGGCAGAAGGGTGTCACTCAGCATGATGCTGCGCATTTTTTTTATCGTTGCACCATACTAGGAATTACTTTGGTATCGGGGGTGCGTTTACAAACATTTAAACTCACATACAGTAATAGCCAGACCCGGAACAACTACTTGTAGGTCAAACAAATATTTGATCAGTACGGGGATCGAACCCAAACTACGCGGCGCAGCAGCCGATAGCTCAACCACTGCGCCAAGTGTCGATGGGTGCCCACTGCATAACGCTGAATTTTCATTAGTAACCTAAGTCATAGTTATTTTTGAACTGAAGACTTCTTCAGGCGTGCAAAGCACTTTATTTTGTGGACCAATTTTGAATGAGACTTAGCCGTCACGCTCGTTCGGGTAAAGTCGGCTCCAATAGACTACAGTAGTTTCATTTTTGAGTACGATACAAATGACGATCAGTCTGAGAACATTTCCCAGAGTAATATAAACACCTTACTGTAATAAATTAAATAAATATAAATTAATAATGCTAGACAATCCACACAGCATCATCTACCCCCAAGCTCAGAAGAGATTGTGTTTTGGGTACTAGATGACTGATATACTTAATACTGATATATTAATTTTATTATACGTAGCAAATAAACCAGAACCACAGAAACTTGGAATAAATCTTTGTAGATCGTACAAACATTTGTCCCAAGACGGGAATCTCCTGCGTCACAGGCGGACTTTCGCCCGCACACATCTGTCGTCAATGATGTATAGGTATATAGTAAATGACATATTTTATGAATATATAAAAGCTAAATAATGTGTTTTCCATTATTTACCTCCCCTTGATGAAGTTTTCACTTCTGTCGTGTTGTCTTAAGCAGACACCGTTTTCTTTTGTCTTTGGTGAAGCAAAGGTCCTGTCTCTTATTCACGAACTTGTGTACAGTCGCCAGCACATCGAGCTATCCCAAACTGTTCAATTTTCCCAATGAACTTTATAACAAAAGAAAAAGGTTAATACATTTTTCTTTTGTTATGAAGTTGAATAACTGTCAAAAAAATTAGACAGATTGGGGTCGCATGATGTGCTATGTCTGTACAAAACACAGCAAAACCCGACCTAAAAAAAAAGAAACCAAGCCGTGACTCGTATCAATTTTATCCGTTGCAAAGGTATTTTTATTTTCAAATAATTCTCATTACATTATTGTGAATAACAGAATACAAGACACACTACCAAAAAAATTAAAATTATAATTCTCAACGACATTTTCGCGCCCACTGCGGCGGCGATTTCACAATAATATTATTTACATTTTGTCCAGAATAATTACTGTTTGTCACACTGTGTAGTTAATGTCTTATAAAATGTTTAACACACAACTTCGTTTCTGGTATTGACACGAAGTTAAATGTTCGTGTTTCTTCGTTGATTATACTTTTCGAGAGTGCCTTTAATCATTATTAAATGACTGAGACTGGCATTAAGCAATAATAATGGATTCAGTGTTTTATTGTTATTATAATATTTCGTTTTGTTCGTTTTATTCTTATTACTTGTGATGGTTTTGGTTTATTTTTATTTGATATCTTCTAATGTCATGATAACCCAGTGGTTTAGGCCTCGCCTCTTGTGCACGAGATTATGGGTTCAAACCTGGGCAAGTACCAATGTGACTTTTTCAATTCACATGTACTTTCTAAATTTATCTTGAACATCACAGACATCCGTGAAGGAAACATCGTGAGGAAACCTGGACTTATAAATTAATATAAGTTTAAAATCGTTAACCCATCTTGAGTAAGCGTGGTGATAAATGCTCGGGCCCTCTCTGTGTCAAGTTGTACTAACGTAACAAGCTGGTATGAACAACTCAATAATAATGCAATCAAATAAAATACTAAAACCCTAGATGTTATAAAGGCGCTGAACAATGATTATGATAAGGATCCGCTTTAGATTATACAAATGGCTATATGTTCCGTCAGTAAGATTCCCAAAAAAAATCGGATCACCTTTAAGACTGGCTATGAACTAAATTTTCGAGCTACTGTAGCGAGCGACCTGTGAAAAAGTCAAAGATCTACATATGACAGCTGGAACCAACAGCCGTAGCAGCAGCAGAACCAGCTTAGTGTAATTTCATGGTACGTATTGCATAGGCAACCATCCTCGGACCAACCTCAACATGCGTAGCTTAACTGTTAATCTCACCTTGCAGTAGTTACTATTAAGTTTTAAGAAGAATGCCAGTGAATTCAGTGCATCATTAATAATTAATATAAGTCTGAAATCGCCAACCCGTCTTTAGCAAGCGTGGTGAGTAATACTCGTGCCTTCTCTATATGAGAAGAGGCCTTTGCCTTGCAGTGGGACAGTAACAGGCTGGTATTATATATTATAATAACAGTGCATCAGGTTTTAGCTAAATAAAGCGATTACTAATATTTTTAAACATAAAATGTGGATCAAAGATATTATAAGAATTCTTTATAAGGAAATAAAAGGATCTAAATTATGTTTATTGGTCAACATAATATTTTTACCAGACATTAAATGAAATACAAATTTCGCGACACCTAAGATTATTATCATTTTTTTCTAGAATAGGTATTAACAATTCAATATTTTATTGCTTTTTAATAGTCAGTTGTTCTCCTAAAATAAAAACTAAACTATTATATAATTCTCTTTTATCTAAGGCGGCACCTATAAACACATTGAGTCACATCGCCCGATTTGAGGACAACATTTTTATTGCACGTAATAATCGATCCAACTCAAAGTTCAATCGATGCATAAAATACAATAAAATGGACAATCGAAATATTCAGTGCGCATAATTTTAGCATAATTTAACTAAATGTCATAATATTGTCTACGGGGGGCGTGTGTTAATCTGCAAGCAAAATTGCTATATATAACTAGACAAATTACAGTCTGCCAATAAAGCTATTAAGATTATTAAAATGGAAGAATTTATGTAGGTTGGTCGGTAAATAAATAAATTAAAGCGAGAAGTGTTAGTAATGTCACACATTGTCACAAAGGTCAACGAAATACTAAAGTATCATCATTTGAATAGCTTTTTTCCAAGTATGTTGGGGTTGGCTTCCAGTCTAACCGGAGGCCACTTTTTACATGGAGCGACAGTTTATCTAACCGCTACAAACCAGTAACTGGGTACCACGATACCCTTTTATAATACTGGTTGTCACCTTTTCGGGCTTCTGACTACCAATAACTACTATCTAATGTTTAAGAATAACATCCAGAACGTGCTTTCCAAGGCACGGCGGGGCTTGGTATTTAATGGATGGTCATCCACTAAAGCAATTTAGGAAATTTACGGTTTTTATGTTCCTCAAAGGGGCAAGTAGAGGTGTACTTATTGTACACCCATATTTCACCAGTTACGCCTAAGTTTACTGAAATAAGGGGCGAGTTTATTGTCATCAACTGGGCACAAATTCATACTCCGGGCTGTTACAGTGAAATTTCAGATAGAAAAACCCAATACACAGTACTCACTTACACAGTACATCGATTCCCGCCATGGGACAAATGTTTGTACGATCTACAAAGATTTGTTCCGGGTGTTCTGGGTATTTGCTATGTATAATAAAAATATCCATGTATGTAATATATTGTATTAAGTATATCAATCATCTAGATAACACAAGCTCTGCTTAGCTTGGGGCTAGATGATGCTGTGTGGATTGTCCAGCATTATTTATTTATTTATTATGCCGCAATTCATCGGATATTACCTTTTGAGCTAATCTTCAGTCATGAAAACCAAAAAGGATATTTTCCAGTTACGGTTAGTTACAAAACTCTACAAAAACTTTCAAAATACCTTCAGGTAATTACAGTTTGAGACAACAGAAATGGATTTTGTAAAGAACTGAGAAATCTTAGCTGGAAAAACCTTAAAACACTGCATGAACTGCACCAGGAATCGAACAGTAGTTTACGTCGAAATTAACAATTTTATATGACACCCATGGGTCCTATTGAAATCTGATCAAAAGCATTTTATGTGATTCTAATTTAAAGAAGCCTCTTTTAATGTTAGAACCGTTAAGTGTGAATTCATTATAAACATTTCATTTTGTTTTATATGTATCGATATTTAATTTGTGAATAGTTTAAATAACGGAGTTCCCAATAATTACCTTCCCCGTGGCGACGCTGTGTGATAGGCGATAATTTTTTAATCGATTTATGAAATTTGTTTTTTATTACATTTCTTATTTTATTTTGTCTACCTAACTAGCGTTAAAACACCACTGGGTGTCTCATAAAATCTTTGTTCTTAATTTCGTTGAGCATTTTAGTGTTTGGTTTGATCTTTTTGACCCTTATGGAGTTCTTTCCTCAATCGCAGATCAACCAATAGCAAATTTGTACCAAATGTTGCTATTTGTTCACTTGACTGCCATGTTGGTCTAATGGCCTGAGCATGGGTTAAAATTCCTAGGTCGGGCTAAGTGTTAATAGGTTTTCCTATCTAGAATTTCGTAGTTTTCTAGAGTCTGAATCTGAGCTCAGTTGGTTGCAATTAGTTTACCCCCCTTTATAAGGGACTTATAATTACTGGCGGAATGTGGGTATACACTATACAGGGTATACATTATAAGTGTGCCTCTATTTTGGCGTGATATTTTGTGGTTAAAAATGTGACTATTTATTTATCTTGCCTTTCTTCTCTTCTCTCTTCTTATGTGCTTGAGCCTGTGCTGAATAAATATTTTTTCTTTCTTTTGTCGCTTTTTATCTGCGATGAATATACTTGGCAGACTTATTTATGTTCGTTATTCGATAATGTACTCTTTATTCGATAAACCCAATCTAAGTTTTATCATCTTTTTATTAGATATTCACATATATACAATTATACCATAAAACTAACTATAAAAAGATTTATATAAAAATAAAAAATAAAAAAGCTAAGTTAGTTATATTTTTAATATAACGACGACCGATGTGGCGCGGCGGGCGAAGGTCCGCCTGCGACGCAAGAGATTGTGGGTTCGATTCCCGCCTTGGGACAAATGTTTGTACGATCTACAAATATTTGTTCCGGGTGTTCTGGGTATTTCCTATGTATAATAAAAAATATCTATATATGTAATTTATTGTATTAAGTGTATCAGTCATCTAGTACCCATAACACAAGCTCTGCTTAGCTTGGGGCTAGATGATGCTGTGTGAATTGTCCAGCATTATTTATTTATTTATTTTTAATATGGTCGTGATGGCCCAGTAGTGTAGGTTTAGGTTTTTTATTCAAATAAAATATTATTTTCCTTACACTTTCCTCTTAGAGCCAAAATAAAATTATATCAATTCACTCACACTGAATACTCCACAGCTTAGTAATACACAAGAATGTTCCAACAAAACTATCAGAGATTTGATCTAAGGCGGCGCAGGAGTGGCATTTAGGGAATCCTATGGTCTACCACAAATATATGGGATCTGACATTGGCTGAAGATACAGGAACAATGCCGTATCGAATCTAGCATTTTAAATAGGAAATACTTTAGTTAAAGTTTTTAGGTATGAAGGAAGTATGGGAATGTTAGAGCTGATATGAAAATGTACAGAAATGTGGTTTTGTTAATCGTATAATCGTGACATTCTTGAGACTTAGCTCCTTCTTCTTTTTGACTTCTTCTTTTCTTGACTTCTTGTATGTAAACATTGTAGCAGGTGGAATTCTGTAGTTTCTATTTAACATGGAGTTTATAAGGTGATATTTTTCTTTTCGTTCTTACTTTTCTTTAAAAAAAAAAAACAAACTAACAAAAGGATCGTAGTAGGTGGCGTTCTATAGTTTGTGGTTACTCCAATGTGAAAAAGGCGTAAGTTTATGTATTTGTGTCTTGGAACTTAGCCCACCGGTGGGTCAATTTTACGATTATACCGTCGTGTTAGAAAAGCGCTCCTACGAATATGGGCTAAATCTAGATACCTACTAGATAAAGTTTAACATAGACATCACTGATATCGGTACAGGAGAACTTGTAAATAATTCAGTTGGTTCGATAACGATAACGAGTTGTGTAGTACACAATTGATATAATCTGCCATTTTTGAGTCTAGCAAACAAATTATTTAATTGAATAATGTTAGGAAGACATGGATTGTGTGAAATATGATATGGCTAGGAAAGAAATGTATGAACAAAGAAGACATGCTTCGCGTATCTCAAATAAATTGGGCGAAGGGCAGAAAGATGACGATGATATACTACAAAGACAAAATCGTTTTGCTGCGGGCAAATAACCATTTAATTTTCAGCGTAAGTAAGTCTGAAATCGCTAATATGCCTTGAGCAAACGTTAGATTCGTGGTGAAGAGCGAGCGTTTTTGGGGACTGTCTTAAGCACATTTTTAACGTTCATAAACTGCTGATTCACAGCTTAATTTCAATAAATGCATTTGGATTTTGATTGTATGCAATGCTTTTTCCATAGGCTGGTAATATTATTTATTACAATTATTGAAATATTCTTGATCTATCAATCTTTAAATAATTTACATCCACGCTATATTTCCATAGCTAACCACCCTATAAAGAGCAATCGCCTAACGCCGATCAGATAGTGGTGCGATGCGCGCGCGCAACTAAACACGCCTATCGCGATCCTAGCGCCACCTAGCGCAGAGTTATCGCTAAGATTTATTCGGCGCACACGCTTAGGTGTTTTGTTGCGTCTAATTTTGGTTCTGTAGATTTAAAGATGTCCCTATATTTTATACCTTAAGATAACATTATAGAATAAATAATTTAAAAGTAGTCAGAATTTTCATAGATGTCACAGGAATTCGTAAATTTACAAACTAACATTTGCGGTCAAAATCCAAAATGTCACATCAGTTTCTTCTTTTTAAATGTTGCCCCATACTAGTAATATCTCCCGTACAGTGGTTACGTTTACAAACATTGAAACTCTCATACACTCAAAACCAAATCCGGAACAACTATATGTAAGCCATACAAATATTTGTTCCGTGCGGGAATCGCACCCACGACACGCAGCGCAGCAGCCAATCGATCAGCCACTGCGCCAATCGTGCCGTCAAATTTTGTAACCACACATTTGTTCTCATATGTAATTGCAAGCACAGCCCTGCAGCCTGAAGTTCTATCTTGTATTCCTGGGTGGAACCACCACATAAGCGGTATTTCATGATGGTAAAAATGAAGAGCTTCTGTCTGCTACTTGATATGCGTGTATGCCAAAAACAAAAGCTTTTTTCCTCAGAATAAATCGTAGAAACTTGAAATATGGAATAAAAATACTTCATGTTACTTTTACTTAGTTAAATGTGAATAAGACCTCATGTTTTTGAAACAATTATACATATGTATTTATTTATTTATTTAATACTTTAAGCTCACAAATGTACAGAGGTGGACTGAATAGGCATATTCTACCAGACAATCTTTGGGTGATGCAGAGACAAACAGTGGTAGGTGCAATTTCTTAAAAGAAAATGGAACATGAAAAAAGAAATGCATGTAGATTATAAACTAAGGGTGTAAGGGTGTATTTCTCTTGATGCGTGGCAGATCAAGAGCTATACACCATGCAAATTTCCAGTCTGTATGATCAGTGGTAATGGCTCTACCTAGTCTGTCAGTCAGACTTTGATTCCTATAGTCTTAGCTAATATTATGAAGAGGTAAGGTTTGATTGTTTGTACGTTTGTTTGTAATAAATAAACTCAAAAACTACTTAACCAATTAAAAAAGAACGGCCAAAGACAGCTACATTATCAGCCAGTATCATAGGCCATATTGTATTTTCAAAACGAAGGGGGTGGGGTGTTAAAGTCTGAACTGAAGAGCACAAAATCCCCGCGGGTGAAGTCACAGGCAAAGTACTACTATTATTAGATAATATGGTATTTTATAAGTGTGGCTAACAGTTAACTAGATCGTGTGAAACAAATACCAATCTTGCCAACCAGATCACTATTGCGACACGCTGTATAATGTCATGCCTTCAACAAAAAACAAACGAACACAATTCCCTTCTAAATCAAATATCAGATGCTCCTCTACCTGACCTTTGTCATCGAGGTACATCCGTAATGATATCAATAGCATCTGTGATGGATTCCTTTGTTTATATTGGGGAGATTTTTTTGGACCTAATTAAAATTGTAGGTTTTGAAACTATTTTTATTCTTTGGCCCACTTCATCTTCAGTTCTAATTTCTGTGTGATCCAATAAGACTTTTATATGAAAAGTCAAATTTGTAGTAACTTCTTTCTTTAAAAATTAATAATGATTCATTTGCAGTTTGAAGTATGAAAAATAACGAAGAAACCAAGAAAAGCCGACTTAAATTTTGAAGCTAGAGGCCCAGAATACTAAACTTATACAACCAGTTACGTAATTATTCATTAAGTGCGTACCTAACGAATATTTAAGATTAACATACTATTTTCGAGATGTTTTGAAATAACAGTCAGAAAAATGGACAACGACATAGGTTGGACTGGAGTTGCCATTAAAAAAAAAAGTTGTTTGTTGTCGGTGTACCTTCCACTCTGTATATTAACTTGAGACATGAGATCCTGGGTTCGATTTTTAGCTCAGACAAAGTGTTATTGAGGTTTCCATCTAAAATTTCTCAGCAGTAACCCAGAGTCTATATTTGTGCCTGATTGATAAATCAAACTAAAAATAAATTAATGTAAAAACGTTAGATAATGTAAAAACCTTAATGATAATTTACAAAGGTTTTAATGGGATGACAAAACGGTCGCCTCATATGCCATAACCACTGCCGAGATGTGAGCTTAAACCTCTGCCTTACCCTATGGGAAATGTAGCCGTGATGTTACGATGTAAACGTTATTTTTTTCTAAAGATCGAAATCGGTCAAAAGCCTTTTACACATTAATTAAATCAAACCGGACATAAAATAGATCACGTGAAGTAGATTTGAATCAAAATGTTAAGGACACAGCGATTCTAGATAAGACGTTCTTAATGAAATCCTTATATAGAAGAATGAGTTTGTTTGTTGAATATGCATGTGTTTATCGGGAGTTTGAGAAACAATCAGTTAGTTCGTTTTCATTAGTATGTGAGGAGAATATCTTTACAATTAGATTAAGATTTAAAAGAGAAAGAAATTGTTAATGTATTCTCCTGCATACTGATTCATTATAAAGTACTGCCACATCATCATCCGCCTAGCTTGTTCCAACTATGGGGACGGCTTCCAATCTAAAAGGATGCACTTTGTTTTACATGGAGTGACTGCCTATCTGACATGCACTACCCAGTTACTGGGCAACACGATACCTAAGACTGGTTATCAGACTTTTGGGCTTCTGGCTACCCGTTACGACTGTCAAAGATCTACAAATGGCAGTTGGGGCCATCGGGTTTACATTACGGAGAACATTATTTGTAATATCGATTTTTATTAATTATATTATACTTCTTACACAATTTATAACAAATATATTAGTTTAGCGACCTTTTTGATTTTATCTTGACTCTAGATTGTGCTATGGAGCAGGAGCAGCATGTTTCCAAGCATTCTTATTCTGAATAATTGTACACCTCTATTTGGAATATGTTTGTTCGCAAAGCTTAGTAGACAAAGGATCGAAGCATATGGCGTTCTGTGGTTTCTGCCCACCCCATTGGAAAAAGGCGTGGGCTTGAGTTTATGTATGTATGTATGTTGTTTACAAAGAGTACTTTTAACAGAACTTTTGAATATTCTTTCACTCAGTTTTAATTAATTGTCACAAAGTTTTATTGCTATATTTAACATAGTACCTACTCCATAAAATATATTTGAAATAGATCGCAGAGAAAAACAATTGTAATACAAAACGTCATAATAAAAGAGAACTTAACTTTACGGCCATCACGATTCAATTTTAAAATACTTTTTTGAATATAAGGTCAGTCGTTATCCACCGTATAACTACATACAAAGTTTTAAAAACAACTCATTATATAATAATGAAAAGCTCACAAAACCTTAGAAAGTTATAATAAAGAGAAGGGCGATTCTCAGAAATGTCAATATTCAAAAGTAATATATCACGACAACAAAAATGCCTACACACATACCGATGAAAGCGTGAAAAATATATATTATATGGCAACAATTAATCACTCATCCACATACTAACATAGACATTTTGTTTATTTTATCAATACAACTAAATCCCTTTTAACAAATAGCGACACGATTTTTTAAACAAAGTTGTCAAAACAAGAGGTTTTCACCAGCTTTCGTTGCCGACAAAGTGCATAAAATATTTAGATAAGTACCTTTATTATAATTGTCGAACATTACAAATTAGTTTTTTTTTCATGCGAAATAGCATGCCTTTATTAGAAACTGGGCAGTTGTTTTATTGACGTAGGCTCGTTTGTAAAGGTTCCGTATGAGTTCTTTAAGTCCTCAGTTGAGTTTCAAGATTACTGACAAATGCGTCCACTGACTGGAAAGGTTCTATCTTCTTTTTTCTTTCTTTTTGGAAAACGGTGCACTCTAGGAACTTTTCCTGTATCTTTGGTGCGTTTATTAATATTCAAAATCATATATTCACACACATACTCACTCATATTCTGTGTGGTTCTTTTCTCGAAGTACTTCTAACTTGATCTGACGAAGATTAGGACGTATTGTCTAGACTCTAAAAGAGACCTCTGAGTTTATTTCTGTGTTTCCTCTAGGAGTCCGGTAAAAAGCACACAACTCAACTATTTTTTTTAAAGATATTTTTTTTGTATTCTTTTATTGTATTTTACCAGAATCAACCAGTTCAGTTCAGTCAAATCAGTTTATTAGAAACTGTGTAAGATTTTAAAGTTTGTATCAAATAAATATCACAAAACAAAAAACATACAATTTCTTTTTTAGCCACGAGGTTACGATTGCGATGATGTAATACTGTTTTGTTTAGCTAAAAGTTTTCAAGAAGAAATAAATAAATAGATTATTTAATAAATAAATGAATAAATAACTATTAAAGAAATAAAATAACAATCTGAAATCAAAAAATTAATGTCTAGAAAAAAATACCTTGTCCCACTTTCATCATGTCGGCGACGTCACTAAGATGACATCTACAGACCCCTAAAAATCTCCCAGAACATAGATGTAACTCTTCTGTCATTCTGTTAAGTGTGTGTAATCAATAACGCTGATTATTATGTATGCATGCTATTTATGTATGTAAGTATGTATGGTTCATTATGCATGTATGTGTTTTGGTAATGTACTGTCTGATGTTTTGGTTGTGCGAGAACGTTGTTTATAGTGGAGAAAAGAAAGATGGCCAACTCGGTGCGATTCTTTGACGGATCCAAACAGTTTGACAATTAGATTTGTGTGTTGAAAAATTGTGCTAATATTTTTTTATTAACAATAGCGCGCCTCATTCCTACGTATCACTTCTATTAGCATTAAACTCGCCTCTGCACATTATGTGTGCTTAAAGTTTTACAATGTGTGTGTGTGTGTGTTGTCTTGGTGTTTTAGTGTATGCTTTGTTGGTTGTACTTAAATAAATTAATAAATTTGCACAGAAAGTAGGTAGGTAGGAAAGTAGGATTCATAATTTAGGACCCATTAATATCAGTTTTATTTTTGATCCGTGGTGCTAGGCTTAAGTCAGTTGTAAACGTCCCTTTGTGTCTATTGGCCTAACTTTGTTCTGTCTCCTGCTTGATATGGAGGGAAGTGGAAATTACGTATTTTTATAATTCCACCGCTGTTCTTTTCTGATTAATTTCGTTGCGACATCCAAGCAGTTGAATCGTTTCTCCAGGACTCGTCGGGCTTCATTGTTTCGACGCTTTTCTGGTGGTCGCCACTGTATGTAATACGCAATAGTGTGTCGGTCCTGTCCCTATTAGGCTGAGAATCAGCACTTTTTGTACGTCAAAACGTTTACATAAGACAGTCCCCCAAAACGCCCACCCTTCACCTGTTCCTAGAGTTTTAAATAACTATATATTACCGTTAATTCCTAACTTAACTTACACTACACTTGTGTTACTGCACAATATTTACTACACTACCTTACGATCAAACCAGTTTGATCGCGGAAGAGCACCGTCAAAGATTAATTACTCAAATCATGTATTAGTTAGGTCATATACTAAGGTCAAATAATAGTATTGACGGCCGTGTCGCGGGTCGGCGTTAAAATATCGGGACCTTTGTAGATTTAAATACATAAAATGGCGACAAGCCATTAATAAAAGCAAGTTTAAAGTCTCGTTAAGTCAGATTGATATGGTTTTGTGAAGACATTGATTTTTTTAGAAAGGTTAGGAATGTTTAAGAGGATTATTTTTCCTATCAAACAAGAGTAATATTGATGTTTTATGATGGAGATATTTTTTTCTCTATTATTGGTTAGGCATAGGCAATCTATGATGTATATCATACACCTTTATGTTGATTGGTTTTGTGTGAGGTTAGGTTATTCTGAAGAATCGTCAGACTGATATGTTGGTTCCTAGGGTTCATTTTTTTTTTTTTTACTTAAAAACGTTGCCCCACACTAGGAATTTCTCCTGTATCGTGGGTGCGTTTACACACATTTAAACTCACATACACAAATAACCAGACCCGGAACAACTACCTGTAGGCCAAACAAATATTTGTTCCGTGCGGGGATAGAACCCGCGACACGCAGCGCAGCAGCCAATCGCTCAGCCTCTGCGCCAACCGTGTCGTCGAAGACATTGTCCAGAAGATAGCAAACGCTGGTTTTCCTCAATATATTGAATGGATTATCATGTAAATACGAGTACTTTGATTAAAAGTGGTCTATTGAATGGATTAATCGTAGTGTTTGTATCCCGCTTCTATTAGCGTGATCTATATGTATGTGACGGAATCGTTTAGCGTAATTATCACCAATTTCATGAAGTTTGATTAGTTCGAAAATTTACACACTTGTCAAGGGCTGATGACAAAACAATTATTTCATAGCGTTGTTCTCATATCTTGACTGAAAATCATCAGGATAAATCACTTTGTTCTAATATCCTGGCTCGGATCATCAGAATATCAGGATTCTCCTTTGTTTTACTGCCGGACAGGATTATATAGCTATTGAAATCGTGGAATGTCAATAAATGGTATTCAAATAGAACTTGATTGCTCAATGGAAACTTTAAAAGTTCCATTTAATAGTAATCCGTTAACTGAAATGGAAATATGAATGAAATCCATTTAGATTTTTTTCCAAACATAAGACATACTAAAAAACGAGGCTCTTGATTATAATTACTATTGGTGTAAAATTAGTGTTATTATGAAACTATATTAAATTGCTTACTAAAATTACCATATTATAATTTTATTTTAAATTTTATGGTTATTTCGATCTTATTAAAAATTAATAAGTCTCAGAGTTGTCGTCTAGAAAGCACAGACCTCACATAGAAGTTTTTTTGTAAAATAGTTTAAGAAAACCTATGAACAGTTAATAAATTTATCATCGATCGGCTAAGTTTCAAAATGAATTTGTACTGAGTCCTCACAGAGGCAAGCACAACGTAGGCATTCAAACTTCACTTTACTTTAATCTTTGCCGAACCAATCAAATGGTGAAGAAAGGACTTAATTATCTTATTGTCATCACGTATGTCTTCATTACATGATATTGAGTGATGGTACCCTAGCCTTTATTAGAACTATAACAAAAACATCATACAAGTACAGGCTGTTATAGATCATATGTCAATAGGAATAGCAGCGATAATTGCTTGAGATTGAATGTTACAATACTTCTGATATGTATGACAGTTAGAATACAGTTTCTTTTACGCGAACATTGTTTTTATTTAATATAGTTTAATATTTTTCATTATGTATTTTGTATTTCTAGAAAAAGCTTTAGAACACATTCAGATAGCATTTTGAACCCCTGTCTGGATTTGTTCGCGGTTAGTGCCACTAAGCTCCCCATTTAATACTTCTGACTTAAACATAACTGGCGAAATATGAATGAACAATAGGTACCCCTCTGCCTTCGGATATTCATCATCTGCCGAGCCTTTTAACAACTATGATGGGCTTGGCTTCCAGTCTAATAGGATGCAGCTGAATACCAGTATTTTACATGGAATTACTGCATATCTGACCTCCACAACCTAGTTACTGTAGAATTAAGAGTTTGTTTTGTATTCTATTTTTGAGCAAATATTTTATTGACAACACCAGTAAGTGATTCTGTCCAGCAACATTTTTCTCGATACATTGTTGTAAAAGAGGTAAAAGATAATTAAGGTATCCAGGTACCTGCGTGGGTAAGGTTCGTGTTTATAGATTTAGACCGCTTAGGACGTCGCTGGGAGAGGACAACAAGAAACGGGCTAGATCTAATAGATATATTAGTTATTGCCTAATTCAAACAACTACTGGGTCAGCTACGCTGGCTGGTTCGAACAACAACTGACGAGGTCGGGGGGAGGACATTGACGGGGTCGTCGTGACGGACCTCGGCGGCGAGGATGGAATGACGGCGGTCCATGTTTGCGAACAGTTCTGGTGGACCTATTGCTCTCCTGGAGGTGAGGGTAGGAATATAGGATCATCATGCTCTGTTTGTGTGACTTGTTCATAGATTCAAATTTTTCCGACTTATACGATACGCCCTGGTAAAACTAGTTGTCAGAATTTCGGGCTTCTGACTACCCGTAACAACTGTCAAAGATGTAAAAATGACAGACGGGACCAACGGTTTGACGTGCTTTCCGAGGCACGGAAGAGTCTCGATATGTTACGAACGATCACCCATCCACACTCATAAATAAATAATTAATGCCGGACAATCCACACAGCATCATCTAGCCCCAAGCTAAGCAGAGCTTGTGTTATGGGTACTAGATGACTGATATACTTAATACAATACATCACATAGATATATATTTTTTGTTATACATAGCAAATACCCAGAACACCCGGAACAAATCTTTGTAGATCGTACAATAATTTGTCTCAAGGCGGGAATCGAACCCGCAACCTCCTGCCTCGCAGGCGGAACATCGCCCACAGCGCCACATAGGTCGTCAAAAGGTCAAAATAGGTCGACTAATGATACAGTTATACATTTTTTTCAAAGGTCTACAAATGACAGCCGGGACAAATGGCGTAACGTGCTTTCCGAGGCACGGAGGAGTCTCTACGTGGTATCATTATCATGCTCGCGTAAATCAAACGTCACCTTAACGCCTTGCGGAAAGTTTAAGTTCCGGGAATCTTTGAATGGCTTGATGAACTGACTTTATTGCCAGTCGATTTTCTACGCAATATTCCTTTTCAACTGGCGATCATTATATGAGTCACTCGAGAAGTCGAGAAATTACTATTACAACGGTAATCGTAATCGAATTCATTTGAGGTAATATGGAATTCATTAATCGATTATCGTATTATCGATTTGGCATGGTGAACTTAGAATACACGTTATAATTATCATTATGGATCGGGAGAGTTGCAATAATTATTTGGTGTTGATTGATTTTTAGTAGTAAATGGCGTTGCCTTGAATTAGAAAAATTTCCTGGTTTTAATTTTTTTCACTGGAGGCGAGAATACTTTTTCTAGAATAAAAGTAGTGCCAGTGAAAGTTTGGTCAAAATCGGTCCACCCAGACGCGTGATGACCTCAAACAAAGAGACACACAGACCGATAAACAAAAAGTACCATATAAACTTTCAAATACATTTAGTAAAAAGCTGTTCTTTTGACCATCCAAATGGACAGTTCAATTATATTTATTTGTATTGCAGGCTTGTACCTGTGACGACGTTTACGTGGATTTTTTTGGAAAAGAAAATTAGGCTTAGAATCAGAATCGGAATCGACACGGTTGGCACAGTGGCTGAGCGATCAGCTGCTGCGCTGCGTGTCGCGGGTTCGAACCCCGCACGGAACAAATATTTGTATGGCATATGAACAAATATATGTCATAATCATAAATGTCGGTGTACAAATAGGTACGCCTCTGCTCAACCCTTCGGAGATCAAAAGCATGATGTTATGTTATTATGCATTTAGTAAAAATCTGTTATATTTACATAACAAACAGACTCTATAATATAGACAAAATCAAATTGGTGAATATCATTCAATAAATGAATAAATAATACTGGACAATTCACATAGCCCAAGCTAAGCAGAGCTTGTGTTATGGGTACTAGATGACTGATATACTTAATACAATACATTACATAGATAAATAACATTGTGCTCAATGTGTATGTCATCCAAAACAAACCAACAACAAATTCTAAGGCTGATATTAAACTCAATTAAGAATAGCCACCATATTTACCAACGTCTTAACATCTGAGGTCACGTTTGCATGTTGTTTGTTTGACCTCTGTGTTGTAACATTACGGTTCTAAAGCTACAACTTCATCTTCGTATGTTCTGTGTTTTATAAAATCTGCGTATTATATGAACAAACCTGTGTTGGACGATTGTACTTTATTGTTGTCTTTTTGACGTTTAACAGCGTGGGTTCGATTCCCGCACGGAACAGCTATTCGTAGGGCCTACAGGTTCCAAGTTGTGGCTGTTTGTGTATGTAAGTTTGAATGATGCGCAATTAAAACTTTTTGTGTAAATTTCTTTTTTATTTTGTGTAGATGGGTAAAGTGGCTGTGAGCATATTTTAGCACGAGAGTTTTCCATGAAATTAAAGCTTACCCGGCAGGGCTTCGCTGTGGCCCAGCGTTTTGTTTTTAATCAAAACTCGAAAACGCTTGAAATTTTCCATAGCCGTTGGCAACTCGAGATACAAAATAGGTATGTACGAGTATGTACTTTTGGAAACAAATACAACGACCTTATGAAATTTCAAGTCGATCAATTTACTACTTTTGCGAGTTGCGAGCGCCTAGAACAAACTCCAGCAGCAGTACTATTCTGTATGAAGGAGCACAGCTTTAGAACAAATTGCCTCGAAATCTGAAAGATCAAAAGTCTATGTATTATTTCAAAAGCACGTTTTGGGTGACTAAAAAAAAGTTATTTTTCGGGTTCTGTAGTGCATATTATATAAAAATGTTTTTGTTGCGTTACTATCGCGTCGCCTAAGGTTACTATATAAGAAATAAGTTATTTCTCAAGTAAAGGAATGCAATTCTTTTTGAGAAATAAAGTGCTTAATCTTCCTTTTCGTTGTATACACATAGATTTCGAAGCGTTTCAATACCACTGTCATATCCACTGACTGAAAAAACACGTGATTCTTTCATACAAGTTCGATCCAAGTTTTTACAACGATAAAAAACGTTTTCATTTATTTGTAATTACGTAAGAGCATTGCAATAGTGATAAAAACAATAAACAACAAGTAAAAACACAGGTTGTGTGGAGTCAAGTCGTGCTCACTACGTGCCCTTTGTTGGTCGCCGCTCCTGTGCTACGAACGCAGGGGTCAGCAACATTTTGGCAGGTCCAGTTGAAAACCAGCGTCAGGCCCTGGTTGTCTGGCATTTTTGCTGAACTGGACCTTTTTAGCGCAGCCGTAAGGCACATACTTCATAATATATGTCTACTGACTCGTACCTATATTTATTTTTTATGTATTTCTTGTTACTCATTTTTTTTTTTCTATGTTTAGTATTGCGTATTTGTGTGCCTGAGCCTGTGCTGAATAAATGTATTTTCTTTCTTTCTTTCTTTCTTTCTTTTGTTGGGTTACAAAAATATCGTCACGAACTAACTCACCTAGCTACACATATACCCATAAACTCAAGCCTTTTTCCCATGGAGAAGGCAGACACTACAGAACGACACCTGCTATGATCCTTACATAATCCTTTTGCTTCGTTTACGTTCATACATCTGGTCATACACTCACGCCCGTTGTGCGAGTACTACGCCCCTGACCTTTTTGAAGAACATGACCAATAAGGTCAGTTTATATCCTTGTAAGGATTCCCTTTCCAGCGTTTCAGTTTTTAGGTAACTGTTTCATGTAACTTTTGACATTCAAAAAGTGAATCAGTTGATTTTGATTTTGACTTGATGTTGAAGTAAACTTAACTTAAGTGATGTTCCAAAAGCCCGCACCAATCGTTTCGCTTCTACGTTTCTAGTACGGACGGCCAAACTGTGTGTGTTCCCTGTGAACTACAGTCCAACGATCATCAAAGCGAGAATGAAATGCATCATGCTTAAAAGAAGGCTCCAATCATAAACTAATGTAAACTTGTGGTACAGCAAAAAAAAAAACTAAATTAGGGGTCAAATAAATAATTAAAAAAAATAGTGAGTTTATAAACAATTTAACAAAACGTGAAGTGTAACTCTTGCTAAACAACCTATTGTGAATATCCATTACCATGTAGCTGCGTAGGGATCCTGGTGTGAATTTTATTAAGCAAAAATCTTGAAATATTAGTGTCGTTTACAATTCGAACTGAATCATTATTATTAAACTACCTTAAAGCATTTTGTTTTTAATTTATGTGACAAGCTTAAAAAATATCCCCCTAGCAATTCATAAAGACCAAAAACTGCGTGAAACGAGAATTTTCAATTTTAAAATCGTTACAATTTCAATAAATAAATAATGCCGGACAATCCACACAGCACCATCTAGCCCCAAGCAGAGCTTGTGTTATGGGTACTAGATGACTGATACACTTGATACAATACATTACATAGATAGATATTTTTTATTATACATAGCAAATATCCAGAACACCCGGAATAAATCTTTGTAGAACATTTATCTCAAGGCAAGTAACGTTGTTTTCAGGCGTTCGTACTAGGCTCACTGGATACAGTTTCTGCTAATAACCATAATACCAACATCACGTTTCTTATCAATTAAAAATAACCAACAACAAAGGATCAAACAGAGGGCACAAACAAAACTCATGAATATTCACTTAATTCCTCTCGTCTTAAAACGTAAAAATGTTGCCGACCCCTGCTGCGCCTGCGCACGCTCGCTGCCGACTTAATTTTCGCCGGCACCGAGCACAAGCGATATTGATGCAAGCATGCAATGCTACAACACCACCATTCTTACTTTAACTTAAAGCTTGGCAAGCCATTTCTATGATTTTAAGTAGAATCATTTTGACGACCGATGTGGGGCGGAGGGCGAAGGTCCTCCTGCGACGCAGGAGGTTGCGGGTTCGATACCCGCCTTGGGACAAATGTTTGTACGATCTACAAAGATTTGTTCCCGGTGTTCTGGGTATTTGCTATGTTTAATAAATAAAAAAAATATATCTATGTAATGTATTGTATTAAGTACATCAGTCATCTAGTACCCATAACACAAGCTCTACTTAGCTTGGGGCTAGATGGTGCTGTGTGGATTGCCCAGCATTATTTATATTATTTATTTTTATTTATCATGGATATTTGTTCTAGGCTTTTGACTTTTCGGTAATGGACGCAGCTATACAGGTATTTAAACATGGAATAGTTACGCCATGCCTGTATTACCTGAAGGGTACAGGTGAACCTATAGTAGGTACAGCCATATTTCACCTTTTATGTTAAGGTGCCATGTAATTAGGGGTGAGCCTATTGCCTTGTACTTTCTAAGTTTATCTTTGACATCACTGACATCGGTGAAGGAAAACATAGTGAGGAAACCTGGACTTATATAATTAATATAAGTCTGAAATCGCAAACAGCGTGGTGATTAATGCTCGTGCCTTCTCTGTATGAGAAGAGGCCTTCGCCCTGCAATGGGACAGTAATAGGCTGGTACAACTACTAATACTACTACTATTGCGACTTACCGGGCACAAATCTGGAGTCCAGGTTGCTACTAAGAAATTATTAATAATAATATAAATCGTTGTTTTTCGGGACATCGCCATGCGGTTGCTCGACTCTTTACGTGACCAGAGGGCTGTCCTTTCTTTTGCCAAAGAATCATCATTGCCATTCAACGAGGCAATGTGGCCAACAGCGACGCGGATGAATCAATGCCTTATGATACTTTTTTCTTTTTTTATGTACAATGATTGTTTTATTAAAAATCCGCCTGAGTAGAGTCTAGTTAATTCTACAAAAGATGATTATTTTCTAACTACCCAACAGAAAGTATGGCCAAATCTGTACAAGAATCAAAATGTCACATTTTTGCTCATACATCCGTACTCTCATTTCTAAGCCTCACCCAGTGACGTCACCGCTCATATCACACGTGCACATCGGCTACCGCTTGTTAGTGCTATCTGATGGAGGAACCTCATCAATTTCGTTCATGATTTGCAACCGAAAAATGACGAAGAACGTACTGTCGGTGACGGGTACGTTTTTCGGAGAGATTTTTTTGGTGTGAGTTTTAATTTAGTTTTGATTTGGTATAAGAGGGTAACTTAAAACCGCTGTAAGGGTTGATCAAAGGTCTGTTACAATTGCGAAGGTCGATTGACAAAATCAAGAGTGTCAGTGAGTGTCATCGATAACCGATTATTTATAGTTCTTAGTTGAGCTCCATCAATTTCGTTGACTGACAAAGTGCATGCACTGACTAGACAGGTACACTCGTGACTCTTTCTGTGTATCTTTCCTGAAAAGACCATCTCAGACACTAATGCTTGGTACTTACATGATCTGACTAGCATAATTTCTCGACTTTAAAAGAGACTCTGACCTCTGAGTTTATTTCGGTGTTTCTTCTCAGAGAAGTCAGGTAGGGCAACGCCGACCTAATATAATTCTCATTTACTTATTCCATTTTATGACGTGTAAGAGTAATGTAGTTACAGAAATAAATAACATTTCATTACCTATTAATACTGATGTTTCCTATTAATTCTAACTATGTCTGTGACAGAAATAACTAGATCTCAGCGTAATTTGCGCTTTTAAACATTTTTTTAGTAATCGTGACTTTTGTTTCTGCTAGCGCATCGATTTCGCACTCTGTGGTTAGAATTTACTATCTTCTTATTAGGAAGCTTTCTTAAGGGACTTTCTTGTGCTATTGTGGATCACATGGAGACAGAGTAAGTCAGAAACGCATGGTTTTTTTTTGAATGGGCATCTCGCCGTTTATCCTTCAGGGATATCTACTGCTTAGCCGAACTTACCTATGGGGACTTAATTAGAAACTAGGGCCTCTAGCTAGGGCGTTAAAACTTAAAAGCTAAGTGACCAATCGCTAAGGGCACCACCAGCGGGGCACAAGCCTCGGCTTAGGACGTCGTTGGGAGACGACAGCAAGGGACGGGCTGGATCTAATAGATATATTATTTAAATAACTACTGGCTCAGCTACGCGGGCTGGCTCGAGCATAGGTTCGGGCGAAACGCATGATAGGATCAGGATGTAATGTCCCTAATCTTCATCCCCATAAAATAGAATATTAAGATAATAAGCCTAAAAAATAGACATTAAAGGTTTTAATTTCCTTGGCCAAGGCTGTCATACTTCTAGGACTACCCCGGGTACTCGAAGATCTTATCTTAAACCAAATCACTGTCAAAGTAAAATAACAACCAGTACAACATTCAAATTAAACACACAGTTTTTGAAAATAAGGTTGATGACTAAAATTATCTTTAACCTGTTCCTCAGGTAGATTCTTTAAAAATATTTGACTCGTATTTTTTGATACGTAATCAAAAGGGTACGTCATATAATTACGTTAGGTATCGAATGACGTCACATCTATGTAGATTTTATACTGAGTTGTGACGTAGAGCCCACTCTCTAACTTTAACGCATTTAAATGGAGTTTTTTTTTATTGATTTGATAATTAATAATATTTTTATTATCTGGCTGGCAGTATTGCTTTTATACCCAGGTGTTATCCTTATTAAGAAATGACAAATCTGAACTCGTCGTTTAATCAAAAGGGGGTAAGGGTAAAATTATCCATGGTAAAAAGGTATATAGCATATTATGTAACTGTGTACATGTTAAAATGAATAAAAATGCTATTACGCCGACTGTCATCGACAGTACAGGAGACGACTGATAGCAATCAATACAGGATCCCGACGATATTTGGGCGCAGGCGCAGGGCAGATCGATGATAAAATAACTTTTATGATTCGGCAGATTTTCTCAATTTACTGATTAAGGCTGCCTCGGATGCCAAAATGATTGTCATCGTTGTCGCAGTTTTGAAATCGATTGACTATACTTTGGTAGAGGGTATAGGTACCTACTTTGCATGGGAAATAAAAACTGAAACGACTACAACACAATAATAAGATAAGACTGTCTGTCAGACTATCGGGCGCCTGACTACGACATAACTCAAACTCAAAGGTCTACAAATGACAGCCAGAACCAACGGTTTCACCTGCTTTCCGAGGCTCGGAGGTGTCTTGATGTGTTACGAACGGTCTCCTATCTACAGACTGACCTTACTCGTCTACCGTAGCTTAACCTTTGATGAACCCGTGCGGTGGTTTTTATTTAGCCACGCTCCTTTTCATAATTTGCTTACTACGCTAACTGTCCTTCGTGCGCGCAATCTATATTTATGCTAATATACTATACTAATACGTATTACTAATATTATTGTTTGTAAGTTTGTGTTTAGTGGGTAATCTCTGGAACTTGAGATCCAATTAAAAAAAATTGTTCACTGTTAGTAAGCTACATCATTCCCAAGTGCTATAGGCTATTATTATTTTCAATACTACGCTATAAAGTCGACGCGGACGAAGTTAGTTAAGTTATGTAGTTTGACGACCGTTGTGGCGCGGCGGGCGAAGGTCCGCCTGCGACTCAAGAGGTTGCGGGTTCGATTCCCGCCTTGGGACAAATGTTTGTACGATCTACAAATATTTGTTCCGGGTGTTCTGGGTATTTCCTATGTATAATAAAAATATCTATGTATGTAATGTATTGTATTAAGTATATCAGTCATCTAGTACCCATAACACAAGCTCTGCTTAGCTTGGGGCTAGATGATGCTGTGTGGATTGTCCAGCATTATTTATTATTATTTATTATTTAGTTTTAAATACAGAGGCGTCCTTCTAAATCACTTTATTACGCATCACGTTGAATCCTAATCTTTATTAGGATTCAACGTGATGTGTGATGCGTAAACAGAACACGCTTAATCTGTTCTGTTTCTCTTTTAAAAACAGAACAGATTAAGCGTGTTCTGTTTTTAAATAATCCGGTAGCACAAATTCGTACCACATCACTTTTTAAAACGTTCCATTCCACGACTCGCACACACACAAAAATAAGTTCATAACCTTACGTCACTTAACTTGGAGCGGCCATGGAGGCATTTCCCTCACAAAACACGTTCTTAGGCACGTACAAATTAATCTTATATGGTATAAAGCGGCCGAGCGATCCAGATTCGTACAAATTGCTATAAAACGTACAAAAAAGCAAATCATATGCCAATTAGCAGATTAATTGTTTAATTAATTGTGTCCGCCGGCATTGTCCGGTTCGGTTTTTTGGACGACGGCCAAAATTTTCTTTTTATTACGTGTCGAGATGACGTTTGCACTGGTTTTTGAGGGCGAGGTGTACAGAATTGTAATTGTTTTAAACCTTCTGTTTTGTGTTGTATTTTCTGGAGACATTATGATCCATTTAATCCTAAGTATCATCATCTGCCTAGCCTTTTACCAACTATGTTGGGATCGGCTTCCAGTCTAAACGGGATGCATCTGAATAATTATTTAATCCTAACTACACGTTTAATAATTAGCAGTGATTACTATATTGTTATGCTTTATTTAAATGTTTGGTTTGTGCCTGAACACCTTATTAAAACCCAAAAACCCTCTCTCTCCTCTTCATAAGAACCCTATAAATATCTGTAAACAATATATCATTCTACTCTTAGCAAATTGCTTGAGATCTCCAAATTAAGTTTTTATACTAATTGGCAATGGAAATTATTATAATTTTATATTTGTATTCGTTGGGCAGAGGTGTACCTCACATTCCACCATGTTTTTAAGTCCCATGTACTAGGGGATGAGCCTTTTGCCATCAACCGGGTACCTACACATCCTGCCTTTAAGAAACTCCTAATGAAAAATCCCAATAACCTTTATTAGCTCGGCCCGGGAATCGAAACATAGAACTCATGATTAGCAGTCGCATTAACAACCACTAGACCAACGAGACAGTTGAAATTTGTTTAAACATAAGTAGTAAGTAAGTTTGTACACAAGTATATATTTTTATTTACTTGAAATAACAAAACAGAACAGTTTTTAAAAGGAAAATAACTGATGATTATACACAAATTGAAGATCTTTTCAAATCTATATCTTGACATAAAATTCCGTTTGCAACGCGCACACTAGCACCCCAAACCACTCACACACTCACACCACACGCTTTCACATACATTTACATACATCCTCCCTTGCATGTTTTCATTAAAAAAAAATATTTTTTATGAATTAATTAATTAGCTTTATTGTAATGTAAAAATTTGTGACATTTTTATATCAATATGATTAATATATGAACCAAATCGTTTCTACTGCAACAAAATAATGTAAAATTATGATTAGGGGGCCTGGTGACCTGACATACAGGTTTTGTATAAAACTTAGTTTAGGCACCAGTCTTCCACAAATTAATTATGAAATTGTCTCTGTAGACTATTAATTATTTATCTTTGTAATTTGTGGTAAGAAAAATAAATAAATAATTATTTATTATTATTATTGAAAACAACCCGTACTAACATTATCAGATAGCGAATGGATGAGGGCAGATACAGTCATAAAATGCTATGAAATAGTGCAACAATAAGTCAACTTAGGTTACGCGCAGCACATAAATACAAGGTTTACTGACAAACTTCCAACATATTCTGGGATTATTCAACTATATATTAATAAATCTGGACCGAACTAAAATATCGTGAGATCAGATCTTAGAATTTCTGCAAGTGGTATAGATTATTTCGTATTAAGAATAATGTATAGTGTGACAAATAAATTGACCCTTATTACTGACTGTAGGAATGTGCAAAATGGAGTCGTACCCTGATAGGTCTTTTAGTACGTAAATAGGTTATTTTAGGCGAAATTTTGAACACTGAAAGCGTGTCTGCGTAAGTTAAGCAAAAGGAGTAGGTTAGGATCGTTATACTAGATGGCGTTGTGTAGTTTTTGCCTACCCCCATGGGGGAAAGGCGTTAGCACAAGTATGTTACAACGTTTAAAATTACATATTGCACGCCTCATAAGCGAAGCGTTGAGGTGATGCTCTACTCCCGATATATGAAAGTCAAGGACTTTTCGAAACTAAAAATGACAGTATTTTTCTCACAATGCACTTATAGGATAATATTATCATACATATATCAAGAAAAAACATTCGTTTAAACATATTTGATATTTTTATAAACAATTATTTTGTTTAAAGTAGAAAAAAAAATTACAAAAATGTTCGTAGACGTCCGGATGTCTGTCCGTATGGATCTGGCACTCTCAGGACCGTAAAAATTAATGTATCGAAGTATTTTTTTTTTAAAGTTCATAATCGCAGCGCGCTGTTTGCTATTGAAAATCTCTGGGTAATTCATTGTCGTTTAATTACAATTAATAAAAAACTAAAAAAAATATGAAGAAGTGAAATATGAGATTATGAGGCGTGCACTTTTGGATTTTCCAAATATATCTTAATAGAAAAGTATATTTTGGGCAATGCTTTGATGATCATGACTACCTACCCTTTTTTATTAAGTAGGATACAACTACCCACAAGTTATACCATAGTCTTTTATTAATTTCCTTCTTTCCTACTGGGTTTTTCCCTCGGCTTCACTCCTAGTCTATCACACAAGAACCATGCATTATTGCCTGTACGAACTTCTTTTATTAAAAATAAACAACATTGCTCGATACTAGGAATTTCTCCTGTATCGTGGGTGCATTTACAAACATTTACACTCACATACACAAAGAGCCAAACCCGGAACAAATACCTGTAGGCCATACAAATATTTGTTCCGGGATCGAACCTGCGACATGCAGCGCAGCAGCTAATCGCTAAACCACTGCATCAACCGTGCCGTCGCATTCTATCTGTGAAACAATTTTCTTAATGAGATCAGTATTTTCAGATTACCTTGTATGGAATCAAACAATTTGTTAGTTTAGATTATAAAATATTATAAATTGATAGTGGTCATGTCAAGTATCTCTATGTAAAATCCCTATACCAAAGGACGCCGCTAAATTGGAATTTTACTCCAAATATATTCACGAAACTCACGACAAACTAGTTATTCTCTTATAATAAAGTCCGCCAAAAATATCCAATTAAAACAAGACAAATTGCTGTCGCGAAAAAATACCTTAAAACCAAAAACGTTGAACCGATGGTTTCTGTTGAAATGCTTATTAATTTTCATGAGGTTCCGTGCTCCAATTTTTTTGGCCAGACGAAACGGGCGGCCCACTGTGCAGTTCGATCCTCGTAAACTTTTATGACGCAGTCAGTCAGCGCTAAACGTGCGCGGGAGAGATAAGTTATGAATTTATGATAGGTATTCGCACAGTGTTTCGCATGCTTTATAGTTATGGCCAAAAATCGGGTTATGGAAACAATGTGTTGTAGATTTTAAGTAGAAATTCATTTGGAATTTAAAAATTACACGTCGTATTCTATTGTAGTGATGTGATTGAATGCAGTATAAAACAAATAGGTAGATATTATGAAAAAAGAACATAAGTGACCATAAAATAAAACTCATAAAACACAATTATGTTCAGGAGTATAATACTATACGAATATCTGCACAAAAAATACCAGTCGAACCATAAAACTACGTGCCATCACACGATCCCAAAACGAGAACCGGACCAAGTACAAATTCGCCCGACACAAAACAAAAAAAAAACTGAATTATCAATTATAACAAAGTACCGTTGCGAAGCGACAAGCGGGACGCCGTAAAAAACCTCGTCGATTTCAATTTCTCATCTTCAGTTCCAAATTGTACAACAAAAAAAAAACTCCAACCATTTTTCCCGAAATTAAGGTGAAACACGAAAACCAGAAGGGAGCCGTCGCCATTTTCGGCGGCCGTTCGGGCGGTCGGTATAAATGATTCGAAATTGTTTCCGTAAGCACTGCAGAGGGCAAAAACCACGTGTCGAGGCAATAAATCATTCGATGGCGAGTTGAGTTTACTCGAATAAATGAACGATTCGATTGCCGATGCGACGATTACATGTTGTGTTTATAGAGAGAGTTGTAAGGAAGAATGTCGTCGGCGACTTTTTGTGTTAAATCTCTTTTGAAAGCTTAATTTTTTTGTTGGTTTTTAAAGGGCAAGCCGCGTTCTGTGGACAATTTAACGGAGTTTTAAACTATTGGGATGTGCTTGGGAAATGGAGCATGTGTTCAATACTAGTTTTCGATTCTTAGTTTACTGTGCTATTGATTCCCGGCCCTTTTTTTAGGAGCAAGCTAGATGCAAACTTTGGTATAACAAGATTGTTTTGTCAAATAGTTTCTAAAGAAAGCTTTACTTATTTTTAAATCTTGAATTGCTTGATTGCCTGAATTTCCTCGTTAGTCTAGAGTTTGCTAGCACTGTTTATCGTGACGTCCTGAGTCTTATTTTCGATTTCTAGACATTTTTTTCTTCTGGTTTTGTGCCCGGTAGATGGAAATAGGTCCCCCTATTACATAGAACATAACATGAAAAATGTGGATAAAATGCAGGCGGTCCTCTGCCTAATCCTTTGCGGAATGCGCGCATAATGATATGTGATATTATTTATCTAGCATTGCTAGACTAATGTGGCACAAATTACCAAGAACTTAATGTTTTCTTTAGGAAAACTAATTTATGTAGTTTAAAATAAATAAAAATAAAGAAATAATTTTGGACAATCCACACAGCACCATCTAGCCCCAAGCTAAGCATAGCTTGTATTATGAGTACTAGATGACTGATATACTTAATACAATACAGTACATAGATAGATATTTTTTATTACACATAGCAAATACCCAGAACACCCGGAACAAATCTTTGTAGATCGTACAAACATTTCTCCCAAGGCGGGAATCGAACCCGCAACGTCCTTCGTAGCAGGCGGGCCTTCGCCCGCTGCGTCATATAGGTCGTTAAAACTTCTTAATTAAAAATGCTATATTAAGTTGATTATATTTTAGAATAAAGCTTATATAAATATTTTACAGATAATTGCTTATATTAGACTCACTTCAGTCGTGAGATCATAACTTGATATGAATCAAGTGACACTCGGTCAACCTTTGTTACCTTAGGTAATATATCCCATAAATTTTACCACAATTACCATAATATAAAATGTTTTATGGTAACGATAACGTATGGTAATTATGTAAATTATTATTGACGCATATTCTATAGGTACATACATGTATCGGTAAATCCCTTGTCATCGATTTTAAGCTGTTTTTTTGTGATTTTTATAACAATAAGGCAACTTTTTCTAGGAAACGGTTTTTATTCTAGGCTAAGTCTAATTTATTAAACACCTGATAAATATGAGAAATGGTGTGTGTTGTAAGTTTTTCATAATGGCGGTCTTTTTGTCACGAACTTTGGGAAATATTTGCACAAAAATGTCCTCTATATCAATAGCCCGAAGCATTACATATTTCATTCAATGACACTTCTATTGTTGAAAAAAAAATGTCGTATCCAATAATTTTGCTATAAAATGACAAAGTATGCAAAGTTTGTTTGTGACTTTCGTATCTAGGCAAAGTGTTATTACATTATCGTTTTCAACTCGTATTATAACATCATCAGACTTAAAAAAATAATTAATGTATTTCTTTAACAATGATAAAACTATTAATACATGAAAAGAGAATAAAGAATCACATGGCATTAATACAAAATTACACAAAATGTAACTTTTATTAGGTTTTATTTATTCCAACGCAACGTATCTAAATAACAAGTCCACAACGATCGAATTGTATTCAGTTATCCAATATTATCATCTGCAATTGAGATAAAACCAACAAAAAAGGGATCATCCCAAAAAAACGAAAAAGAAGTATCAGCCAACATATCACATATCGGACCGTACGAACCGCTCTCCTTACTATAAATGGTGACATCTCAAAAAGTACAGCTCGTAAATAACAAATGCATTCGTATAAACGGTCCAAGATGCACCGGTTGGGCTAAAAAAAGTGCGTGAGTAATTAAACTTGTAGTCCCACGAACACTGCTTCATACTTCGAATGTTTCGGCCCCCGACAGCCAAAATTCGTCGCATTGTGCTCTTAACAAAATTGAGCCATAAATATTCTACACGTAATTTTCGATTGTGAAATTTTGGCCAGAATATTTGCATATCGGAACACTGGGATGTCAGGTTAAAGGTTTTTAGTTTGGACAGTGTACCACTGAGTGCATTGTGTGCGTATTGCAAGTGGGTTCACAAAATGCAATATTTTACTAACCCATTTTATCGGGTTTGAGTGCAAAGTAAATATTATACTTTTTTGCAATGAGTCAATAAAATATGACTGCATCATTGTACTTATAAGTGCAGTCAATTGCTTCAACATAAGACGTCAGAGCATCTTTGTCTTACGATAGTTACAAAAATTGAGCTTGATTTCTTATATAAATAAAGAAAGAAAGAAATAATATTTATTCAGCACAGGCTCAAGCACATCACGACACAATACTAATCATAGAAACATACAAAAAAAACAAAAACAGAGTAATGTTGTAACAGAATAAAAATATATAAGTAGGTATATACATATTATTACGTATGTGCCTTACGACTGCGCTACATCTAGTGAATCTAACGTTTACAATCTTATCAAGGGAGTTGTTCTTTTGTACAAGGTAATTATAATAATTGACTGAATTGTCAGGCTGCAGAGCAAATGCCTCCCTTCCATTTTTCTCAACTCGATCCGGCCAAGCTCGTCCCGCGATCTTCGCTTGAATCTTCCGCATTGCCATTGGACCTTTCCAGGGACCCATATTATAGTAATCTTAGCCCACAATTGTTTCAGTAAAAGATGCTGTATAAGTGACATTTATGTACGTACTAAACTGACATATCCTATAAATATATCCATTACATAATAATATGTATCGAGGACAGCACATCATACTACCCTGATCCGTCACATTTCTTTGATAGTTTTTCAACTTTACTATATAAGAATAAGGTTCTTCTTCAATAAGGAAAATTTTACAGTATTTTGGATAGCTTGATGTGCTGGCATCTGTACAAGAACCTAACAATCCACCAGACACATCACCTGTTCCGTCAGAGGATCCTCTCTTTTCTATGAAGGAAAAGGAACCCTTCAAAGTGTTCTTCAAACCCCTAAACATAACATCGCGCCTGTATTCCCTAAAGGGATTAGGCAGAGTTTACATTATTACCCCCACATAATCTTTAAAAACAATTTTCTAATATTTTCCTTCGCTGTGTGACGCCGGTCCACACCAAACTGTTATTCCTATCCTTACCTTTTGACTTTTATAACATAAATACCCTCAGCAACAAATAGTTAATAAAACCCTGTTATTAACATTAGAAAATCATTAATTTTCTGTGAAATATTGCAACACGTCCCATACATACAATAAACGTTAAAAATTAACTAATTTGTCTAACTTATAAACGATTAGCGGTTCCTTTGAAACGAACTAGTCAAACATGATTCTAGCACATTATGTCTGAAATAATTGAGTATATAATAAATTGGTTGTAACTAACCTATGTTCGGTATATTTCTAAGTATTGTGAGGCTTTTGGTGTCATTTTCTACACAGATGATGTATTTGTAGTCAAAATAATAATAATCATTTATTTCAGGCATTAGCCCATAACTCAGTTTACATAATTACAATTTGATTGCCGATTGCCGATTAGAAAATTATAATAATTATAATTTTCTGATTGGCATTGGAGGAGCAACATGCCTGCCACAGCAATGCCGGATATAAGGGCAGTCCAGCCTGTTGGCGATCATCGCCAAGATGGCATTGGGGCTGGCCCGCACCCGCCGCACCAGAGACGCACATGTAAAATGTACATAGATACTTCTTTTATTTTCGGTAAGGTGCCTAGAAAAGGTTTTATTATTTCAAGACATATTTTCCTCATTCAAATATCTTTGATTGTAAAACCTTGCATCAAAACTTTTGATAGCATCTTTTAAATATATCCATTTAAAAAAAACTAGGCCAATCTCTCTTCAATATTCTATCACGGACAAAGAAAACGTTAAATAATTAATATACACTCCTAAAAGCCTTAAACAACTAGTATTAGTATGTAAATATCTCAATTTGAAGCTATCAATTAGTTAAGAGGCGTGCGCTGGCGCAGCCGGGGGCGCTAACATCGCTCCGTGACTACTGTTCTTGTTATGTCGTGGGAACCAGAGTAGAGCAGAAGCTGCGCCGTGAAAGTAGACGATAAATTGCTAGTTAAGAAATTGTAGCAATGTGGCTTTTGGCTTTTGTTTTTATTTTGTACTAGCTTTTGCCCGCGACTTTTTCCGAATGGACGTTCCACCCGGACCAAGTCGTTGGCAAAAGCTACTTAATTATAAGTCCAGAGTAGATCGAGGCCAAATAAAAACAGCTGCACGGTTCGATCGAAGGTTAAGCTACGCTTGCCGAGGTAAGTCTGTAGATGAGTAACCGTTCATTACATATCGAGACTCCTCCGTGCATCGTAAAGCATTTTAAGCCTTTGGTGCTGGCTTTCATTTGTAGATCCTTAACCGTCGGTACGGGTAGTCAGAAGCTAGAAAGTCTTGGTTACTGCGGATGCAGATGAAGCCGCGAATTAAAACTATACTATGTCCTTCCGCAAGATATAATCTATCTCCTTGTCAAATTTGATTACGCTCCGATCAGCCGTTTAGTCGTAAAAACTTAACAAACAAACAAACACAGTTACTTTCACTATTAAAAAATATTAGTATAGAAGTATAACCCCTCCCAGAAACATATCTCAACCCGTAAATGTCACCGTAAAAATAAACAAGATGAAACATACCGTATTTCACACATAATCTTATTTGAACTTACATTATTTGAACATACATGGTGTGTGAACCCGGTCTGATACAAAATGCCCCAACGGACCATGGCGTGTCTAGAAGCAATTGCAATGGCAACAGAAATAGTTATCAGCTTACACTTGATAGGATATATGTGGGAATTCGTTTGCGTAGTCGAAGGGAATTATGTCGCCCGTGTAAGCTCTAATTTAGTAAGTACAGCTCATCTCTTTTCTAACTTGGGTAGAAGATATTTAATGTCATAAAGTAAAATAAAGTACCAGCCTGTTACTGTCCCACTGTAGGGCAAAGACCTCTTCTCATACAGAGAAGGCACGAAGGCATTAATCAAAACGCTTGCTCAAGACGGGTTGGCGATTTCAGACTTATATTGATTATTTTAAGTCCAGGTTTCCTCACGATGTTTTCCTTCACCGATTTCAGTGATGTCTAAGATAAACTTAGAAAGTACATATGAATTGAAAAACTCACATTGGTAGTTTCCACATGTAGTATATAAATAATGTAACAAAAAATAAGACTATATTATAATATAACACCATCCAGAAATAAATACTTAATACGCTCGAAAAAGCTATTGGATAAAGTTTTCTTCAAATTAGAGATACTAGTATTGAAAATGTCGATATCAGCTTCCTGGCAAGCTGCGTTGTACATACGACTCTCTCTCACCACGTACGAGTTCTGTCTGTACGTTGTGGCTACCACTGGTCTGTGCAATAAGTTCAGTCTACGCAAAAACACAGACGGAACTCGCAACCCAAATTTGTGCAGCAACTCGCTTTGTGCGGTAACACCAGTTGTTCCATTAGCGATCTTAAAAAGAAACACACGATCACAAGATATTTTTCACCATAATAACAACCAATAATAACCACCGCAATATTAACTAATTAAAAAAAAAAATACTAATTAAATTTAAAAAAAACGCATGCATGGCAGCTCATAACATGAGAACTGCTAGTCTGATTTCACAGATTTTTCTAAGTTGTATTCGTAGTTGTCATGACAACGTTTGTGTGACACATAATTTTTGGAAAATTCGCAGGAAAAGATTGTAATTTGGATGGAAGTTTTGTTTGAAATGCTTAATAAAAAAAGTCGCGAAGAACGCGGCTCGCGCCGGGTCGCTAGACATGGTGTGACCGTTTTAACTATCTGGGTAGTGCACATAGTTAAAACGGTCAAACCATGTCCACTTCCCCATATAAACTGTATCTATGTGTATGTTTCTGTATGTATTGTGTCAAATCTCACGCACCCCCATTCGCGTAAAACCAAATAAAGCTCAAAATCGGTAACATAGTACTAGGTAGGTTTATTTCGATATTTGAATGTTTATTTTTGTGTTTGGCACTTTTATACCTACACAATTATGATACTTGAAACTGTTTTTATCTAACGTATTTCAATTTTAGCTTGTTCTTAGTAAAAAGGGAGCTTACATATGTTAATATCATCATCATCTTCTTGCATTTATTTGAGGTTGAGGCAACATATCCCCTTCTTCCATACAACTCTATTTGCCGTCACCTCCTTCATAGGCCATCTTACATACAATCCATCCATAGTTTCTTATATGTTCTTTATTTATCTAACATTCACAAACATATCCAATATGCACAATTTACATTTGGGAAAAAATAACACAAACAAAGTCACGATATGGTTTCTTTTACACAAAAGAAATCCCACAATATTTCGATACCTATTCAATAAGCCCGATAACGTAATAAAATAATAAGAATTGACAATCGCCATTCATAGCGGTGTAAATGTCAAAAGTGCAAAAAATAAAAAGGAAAATTATGTACGTTCAGCGTATAATTTCGGATGAGTTTATGAGTTTTTGAGTGTTAATAAAGATAAGGTAATAATGCGAGTGTAAAACTAAACGTTTATGATGTATATTGTTTTAAGTGCGGCGCGGTATTGTGTTAAGGGTAAGGCGAGGTGTGTTTTGAGTCATGCGTTTTAAATGCTGCTTTTTTCGATGTTATATATATTTTCATAAATGGATTTGTAAAATTACTATTAAGTTATGGTTTTGCGTCACCGACATGCTAATGTCATGATTGTCTTGCGCCAGACTGACAGTTCTTCCAAAGTACAGTTTTAAGTTTACACCAGCAGTCCAGTCATAAGTTCCTTTTGCGGCCCAACATTCTGATCCATACAAGACGTTAACATCGACGAGAAATATTAATACAAAAATATATTTTTGACATGTTCCTCGCAACCTACCCTTAAGTAAAGCGCAGTGTTTACGAGCACAAGATGGTTTTCAGTAAGTCCGCGATGGTAATCACTTAATTCGCATTTTTTTTACGATGCCACATCAAAAACATTCAGTGTGTACGTGACCTTTGACAACAAATAGCGGCTTTTTACCCAAAAATAAACTCTTATCGGTTCGGCTTGTGCTTTTCAATGGCGTTATCAGACACAGTTTACGAGTTTCTGTGACGTCATCGAGGAATTGAGGATGCACGTTATTTTTCATGAGTTTTTGGATTCGTAAATGTGTCGATATATAAACAGCCGCACGGGTTGATCGAAGGTAAAGCTACGCTTACCGAGGTCAACCTGTGGATGGGTAACCGTTCGTAACATATCGAGACTAATCTGTGCTTTAGAAAGAACGTAAAGCCGTTGGTAAGGGTTGTCTTTTGTAGATCTTTGGCAGTCGTTAGGGGTAGTCAAAAGCCCGAAACTCTGACAAACAGTCTTACCAAGGGGTTTCGTAGTGCCCAGTAACTTAGTTGTGGAGGTCAGATAAGCAGTCACTCCATGTCAAATACTGTATTCAGCAGCATCCGCTTAGACTGGAAACCAACCCCAACATAGTTAGGAAAGTGCTAAGCAGATGATGACGTACATCAGCTACACTGTTGAGGGTTACAAGAGTAGAGGGAGACCAAAGAAAAGATGGATGAATTGTATGAAAGATGATATCGCTAGCTGATTTACTTATCCCCTTTCTGCACTAATACCTATACGTATAGTAAAGCTGAAGAGTTTGTTTATTTGTACGCGCTTATCTATAGAACTATCATAGTTCGGGATTTGATAGCCGAATCGTTGAAAAAGTTTAAAACCTGTTTAACATCACGCTGCGACCCACAGAAGTATTCAAGACCGCGGGGCACAGTGAGTCATAAAATACCATCATATCATCATCATCCTCTTGTCCTTATCCCTATTTCATTTGGGGTCGGCGCAGCATGTCTTCTTCTTCAATACATCTCTATTTCCCGTCATCTCAGAAGTCACCTCCTTCTTAGCCATATCAATTTTCACACAAATCATCCATCGTTTCCTGGGTCTCACTCTACTCTTGTAACCCTCTACATTCATACTCAAAACTTTCCTCACAACATGATCCTCATTCCTTCGCATCACGTGTCCATACCATGACAGCCGATTTACACACAACTTAAATACCATCATAATATACCTGGGTAAAGATAAATAAAAATACTAATCTAGCAATGCGTACTATTAATAAAGGAAGTGCTATTACCTAACTAAGAAAATGAATTACATTGATTGCAAATGAGTGCAGGACAAAATACCTTTTCCATGAAATCATTATAACTATCGACCGCCATGTACATGCACTCTCAACACGGTGGCGAATGCCATAGATATATTCACCTGTACACTGGGTGAGTTCACAAGGGCCACGTACTGTATAGCATGTAAGGTTAGTAGCATGTAAGTTAAGTATATTTTAAGTTACTTTGTCGCATTAGATTTACTCTGTAATGGCAAAGGAAACATGTGTTGTGAAATAAATAAAATAAATAAATGTACACAGGCGTAACTCGCAAAATGACCAACACCGTTTCTTTTATCAAAAGTCTTTATTTTGTAATCCATAAATAATTTAATACGATATTCAAAACGGATTTAAAAGTGACACCAGTTTTTTCAGTTACAACATTTCAACAATCATTTTTAATATTTATTTCAAATTAGATTAAAAAAAAATACTTTTCTTTCGGACAAGGCGCAACCTCCATAGAAGAGTATTTAACAGAAACTATGTTAGTTACAAACAAATACGTAAATAAAAAAAACGTATTTTAAACATTTAAAACAAATGGTAAAATTACAACATTAAAACCCTGGCTTGTTATCTAGGTGTCCCTAATTGTATCTTAGAGATACTTGATCGGAAAACAATATTACAAACCAATATTTTCTATGGAACTAACTTACTATTTACTATTTTATAGATTTAGCCTTCAAAACGCGTGCGTACGTATGCCTAGCACAAATGCTCGACGTAAACGAATTCAAAAATTGAAAATAGAACTGTCTTGTAGTATTTAGGCCCACGAGGCAAGTAAAATTAATATCAGCAATTAATAAATTTTAAATAAATATAAAAATAAATTAATTTTAAATTTTAACACTGTTCGAAACGAGAATTTCCAATTTTAAAATTATTCGAATTGTCGTTAGGTTTACGTCAAGCAGTTTTCATTCACTAGCACCAGTATACTTGGCACCCGTCAATATGGTTCGTTTAGATAAAGTAGATCAAAGCCAGCAGTCCTAACAAGAAAAAAAAAGACCGAGAAAAACCATGTCTACAATTACCCTACATAGGATAATTAATGAATTATTCACACAAACTGTATTCACGCCTGCAGTTTGTCATTGACAACGCATCAAGTAATTGTTGGACATAAAAAACTCAATTACCCATAGTTAGCAAAAACCACTTATATACGAACGAGCCATCAATCCGTGTCTTATTTAAATAAATAACATCATGTTATAAATGTTAATGTGAGTTACGTATGTGGCGCTTACGACATTTTTAACTGACGTTTGAGATGGTTAGTTTACTTACTATAGTGTATTCAATTAGTTGGTTGTAAAGAGAAATCTTTATCTTTGTGGTATCCACTGGTTAATACAGGGTGAAAGAACATCGACTCACAATCTGATATGATATGATTACAGTACAAGATTCTGGATATACATACTAAGATAACAACTATACCGACAACTTTTGAATTTTTCGTTTATTTCCAACGTCTTTTTTCTTTCCGAGGCACGGAGGAGTCTCGATATGTCACGAATGGTCACCCATCCACAGACTGACCTCGGCAAGCGTATCTTAACCTTCGATCAAACCGTGTGGCTGTTTTTATTTAGCCACGAGCACGAATTGTACAATGTGTGTTACAGTAAAATATAGTATGACATAATATAGTTTTTGCAGTTCACTTGTGTACATTATTTATTAGGCTGGTAAGTACAATTACACTTAAATACTAACTTAAACATTAGCTTAGGTACTAATAAACTTTTGTTTAGTTTTTAACCGTCGCAGAAACTATCAGAATAATTTTTCTTGAAATTGCTTTGAGGCAAAAAGAAGATACCCAAATGATACTTGAAGTGCTTTTTGAAAATGCGATTTTATTAGTCGATGGAGTAGACCTAAACTGTAAAAAAACATGGATTCCAACTATAAGAGATCAAGAATACGATTTTAAAAGGAAATAATTTCCTTCTTACATTTAAATCTTGTAATTGTATTGTTAGACGGGCCGATATCCGCAACTCCACGATTCTGTGCGTATTTTGCGTAACGGGTGGGACAATACCTTATTTGATCCACCACAAATCCTCGAGAAAGGCCAGCTAAATGAAATCTTATTGGGTTATATAGAAGTCATGATTTATTTCGATCGACACGAGCCGATCTTTCATGCTACGAGTACATGACTTCTGTTGGTAGACCACTTATCCAATTTATTCACCTGCTTAAGATCTCACACCTGATTAGTCTAGGTTAACCTGGAAGTCTCTTAATAGACTCAGGTTTTTTTTTAAATATTATTTGATGCTGTTTGACAAAGAATAAATAAATAATAATGCTGGACAATCCACACAGCATCATCTAGCCCCAAGCTAAGCAGAGCTTGTGTTATGGGTACTAGATGACTGATATACTTGATACAATACATTACATAGATAGATATTTTTATATTATACATAACAAATAATACCCAGAACACCCGGAACAAATATTTGTAGATCGTACTAACATTTGTCCCAAGGCGGGAATCGAACCCGCAACCTCTTGCGTCGCAGGCGGACCATCGCCCGCCGCGCCACATCGGTCGTCCACAATCCACACAGCATCACTAGCCCCAAGCTAAACAGAGCTTGTGTTATGAATGGAAGGACGATACCGATGGCATCCAACTCGGAGCTAAATTCTGAGCCAAATCTATTTATTTAGATTACCAACACTACGTTACGAAGAAAAACACTCCGTTTTTTTTCTTTTAGAAAGTGCGGGACCATAAAAACACAAACATATTAAATCAACGGGGTAATTCCGTCACGAAACAGGACGTTACCAGTGCAAAATTACCCAACATCCTTAACACCACATTCTCTTATTAAAACTAAATAACGACAAATTACAAACACCTTTTTCTGTCCGTCTATGTAAATGTACCACGCCTAGGCAAAGGTATACGATACATGTTTCAATTACGCCTATGCTTATGGATAGAGTATGATATAAATGCGAACCAATGCGCCTTAACAGGCTCGCGTATTAGCTGCGCTTGAAAAAATACGCGTTAGACCGGAGCATTGGTGAGCTCTACTTGGAACTTGGAGATTAGATCCAATCTTGTGCCTGGGAACCAAGAAACATTTTCATAGATTAGATTTGAAATCGAAATAGAGCTCGTGGCTAAATAAAACCAACCGCACGGTTTGATCGCAGGTTAAGCTACTCTATCCGAGGTCAGTCTGTGGATGGGCGACCGTTTGTAATATATCGAGACTTCTCCGTGCCTCGGAAAGCACGTTAAACCGTTGGTCACAGCTGTCATTTGTAGATCTTTGGCAGTCGTTACGGGTAGTAAGAAGCCTGCAAATCTGATAAACAGTCTTACTAAGGGGTATCGTGTTGCCCAGTAAACTGGGTTGTGGAGGTCAGATAGGCAGCTCGTTCCATGTAAAATACTGGTATTCAGCTGCACCCGGTGAGACTGGAAACCGACCCAACATAGTTAGGAAAAAGCTAGGCAGATGATGATATGAAATCGCAATAACTGGAATTATGGGTAGAGGCCTTTACCCAGCTGTGCGACGACAAAGGCTAGCAATATCAATAACATCAGATATGAAATCGAATGTTTAGCAGATCACGGTCACTCAATTTGATTCTGTGGGTTTGGTTAGACCAGATTGCATTCAAATTTCCCCATCGTCCTTTGCAGTGAAAATAATAAATAACATATCTTTAATTTCAGTCACACACAGTCCATAGGTTGTTAGAGATGAGTATTAGTAACAGTGCACTTTCATGCTATGTTAGTGTAATAGATACCTTTTTTTTTTGTTAACTGTTGGAAACCTTCAAAAGGCGCCTAGACTTTTGGGGAAAAAACCAGGGAGTGTGGGATTCTTACCTCACTAAAACCACCCCGGTGATCACCATCAGTACATGAAAGGGGCCCCGTTACAGTGTAATAGATACCTACTTAATTAATTTATCGATTATTTTTTATTAGTCAGTACAATTGAGAAATGAGAATGACGACCACGTTGTGAGGAAAGTTTTGAGTATGAATGTGGAGGGTTACAAGAGTAAAGGGAGACCAAAGAAAAGATGGATGGATTGCGTGAAAGATGATAATGGGCTAGAAAAGAGGTGACTATTGAGATGACGGCAAATAGAGATGTATGGTAGAAGAAATCGATCGAAAATCGAGCGCCGATCACAAATAAATTGCGATAAGGGCAGATGGATGATGATGATGATGATAAGTGATGTATGGAAGAAAGAGACATGCTGCGCCGATCACAAATAAATTGGGATAAGGGCAGGAGGATGAGTTCAATCTAATTATCAGTACAATAATATTCGGCTAAGTTAGACTTCCGAATACAGAACGCAATCTCCAAAATAAAAACCTCCACACCCAATAAACTATGACAGCAAAAAAAAAACAAAAGAAATCGAATTTAAAAAAGGGTGCCACACATAATTTAATCTGTGGGCTTAGCAGAAACACGCGGTGTGAACGCAATACATACATTTTAAAGATTTGATATTAATATTCTCGTTACACACGTTATATTTTCATATTTTAAGACAAACAAACACGTAAATATTAAAGTTCTTAAATTATCAAAAACGACTTCAAAAATTAAAATATTTAAGATTTTCCAGGCAAGTACGCATGTATGATCTGCGGAAGACTGCAGGCAGATGCTGGATGCGGCAAGCTGAAGACAGGGCGCTATGGCGCTCATTAGGAGAGGGCTATGTCCAGCAGTGGACTAATATAGCCGGATGATGATGATGATGATGATGATGACGATAAGCTAAACTATCATCTACCTTTTCCCAACTATGTTGGAGTCTTCCAGTCTAACCGGATTCAGCTGAATACCAGTCCAGCAGCCGTGGGTGTGTGCGTCCAGTTTTACATGGAGCGACTGCCTATCTGACCTCCACAAACTAATTACTGATGATATTTTCGATTAAAAAATCGATCGAACTTCCGTGACGTTTACGCCGCGCGTTCGTGAAGCGCCTCAAAAAGAAGCCACTTTCAGTATGCCGTCATCGCACCTAGTCATAACTCGTGTCGGCCCGCGTTGGATCACCATGTATAGCGGACACTTTCGCGTGACCGACCTTATTTTAAATTAAAACCCCGCAAATGTCGACCAATATATCATATTAATAACGAGCCGATATTAAAGGTGGCTAGGTACAGCTTACTATATTACGTATGAAGACAGAAGCGTTCTTTTTTAATTCAGTAAATATTTTAAAAAAGCAGCCTCGCTGGTGATATCGCTTTAAGCACTACTGGCGTAGATGAGGTCAAGAGATCGAGTAACAGGTCGGTTAACTAAGTCGTATTATTGTGTTTTTACATCGGGAAGATCTCAGTAGAAGTAGGAGCCCGGAGTTTGGATTTGTGCCCAGTTGGTGGCAACAGGGTACATGGGACCGTGGGACCTAAACATAAGAGGCGAAATGTAAACGGATGTAAGTATTACTGTCCCACTGCAGGGCAAAGGCCTCTTCTCATACAGAGAAGGCAAAATCATTAATCACCACGCTTGCTTAAGACGGGTTGGCGATTTCAGACTTATATTAATTATATAAGTCCAGGTTTCCTCACGATGTTTTTCCTTCACCGATGTCAGTGATGTCCAAGATAAACTTAGAAAGTAAATATGAATTGAAAAAGTCACATTGGTACTTGACCAGGTTTGAACCCACAACCTCGTGCACAAGAGGCGAGGCCTAAACCACTGGGCCATCATGACTGGCTAACGGGTGTACTATCAGTAAGTCTATCTCTGCTTAACTCTTAGGGGGTCCTAAGAGTTCTATACTACTGACGCGCGACCCACAAAAGCTGGCTTCGCTATACCGTACTTCTTAATATAGATAGATAGATATTATAAATGCGAATGTGAGTTTGTTTGTCTGTTATGCATTTGCGCATTAACAGCTAAACGGACTGGGATAAAGTTTGTCACATGTATGGGCCAGGACATAGGTTAGAACATTAAATACTTTTTATATTTGATAGTTTTCGATGCCTACTCGAGCATAACAGTGGGCTAATGTTGTTTTATAATTATCAACCCACAATAAAATAAAATAAATGTCACATGACAAAAATGGATTTCACACCTTAACTGTCAAACAACGAGACACAATTATAGAAAATGTATTGTGTGTCGGTCATTTGGCGTTTAAGGTGTTAATAAGTTAGCACTCAATTACCTAACCAATAGGGTATATGACTATCGTTTTGGATATAAGTATATAGTGGTTTATAGTTTTCAAAAATTTAAATAAAAAACGTTAAGTTTGTAGCGACATCTATATCACCACATACGAACTAAACTGACGTTTACTACGTAACGATATCAAAGTTATCAGCGTGATTAATAAATGTATGTTTATACAAAATCCTGACAACAACCGTCGGGCAGTAGCCCAACAGACAACACAATTCTGACAGGAGATTCCTTCCTTTCCAAAGACGAATGAGGAACATACACCCTGTTCCTCACCCCACTTTTATTATAAATGCGAAAGTTGCTCGGATACGTGTTAGTGTATGTATGTTTGTAATTCATCCACGCTAAAACGGTGGAACGGATTTGGATGTAATGAAGTAGGCTAAAGGGAATTGAAATTTTGAATCGTTTCATATTGACTTTTCAACCACGGGTAACACCACAGGGTGTAGCTAGTGTCCCTTAAAGCTCAGTACACTTTAAACTCATCCACACACGATGGCATCTTTGGACATTCCAAAAGAGTCCACGTCACTAAGTTAATTCTACCAAGTAACTTTTAATTCCTGCGTATGTAACCTAAGGTCATACTTAACGAGACTCGTAACTTTGCAAGCCTTCGATTCTTCCGTATGTTTTAAGGGCTTGCTATGTTGAGGTCAAGGTTTCTGTCTTCCGGCAAAGTAATTCAGAGGTTCAAGGAGTTTCTTCGTCGAAATGACCTATTTTGGTATTTTGTGAGTCGGTTCCGTGTTTGAAAAATTATTGACTGGTTGGACTAATTGTAAGTTAAAGTTCAAATTAAATGGGTCGGTTTAACTAACGAGTTTAAGTGTTATTTATTATTGAATATACTGTTTTTAGTCGTAATTTGCTGTCTCAAATTATTAATTGAAAATATAAACATAGGTATATGTAGTACAAAGGTCAAAACCGTGGTATATTAGATTTTATTACTGATTATTTAGTTATATAGTTAAGTACATAATATCTAAGGATAGTATAGTCATATGAAAACAATCGATCTAGTAATATTACTATCTTACTAGACTTATCTTGCTATTTTGGTCTTAATCGAGTTACTGATACTACTCGTAGATTTGTTTAGTGAGATAGTTTTATTACTAGATTGTTTTCGTATCATAGTTTTATTATTTGTAGAACAATCCTGAACCTTTAACATAACTTAATAGTGGTATACAGTTATTTACCCTAGTAATATAACTATTTCATGGCAACCATCTTACGGCGACAAATATGTTAAATGATTTTACTTTGTTAAGAACACAGGTTTTACAATTTGCGCAAACCGAATGAACGACATTATCATTTTGAAAGGAAGCTATTTAGCTTCCTTTCAAAATGATAATGTCGTTTCAAAATGATTGAATGAAACATTTTTTTTATATTTTGACAGTAACGAATATTCGATACTGTCAAAAAAAATATTAAAAAAATGTTACCAAACTGCAAAAACTAAAATGGCCTAAAATAAATAACACAGCCTCCAATCAATCACTCAGATCAAATAGGAACCCACCTGTGCAGCTAATATCAGATCAATTCCACGCATCCAGATCACTAGATGTCAATAAATCAGCACGTGCCTAATAAAGTACACACCATATTAGGAATAGTGTTACACCAGTGATAGCGTTATGTAATGTGCCAGAAAAAGTATCGATACAAATATTATAAAAGCTAGTTTGTTTATCGATGAAGGACCGTTCGTCGCAGGATAAGACGAATCTTTGAGAGGAGACCGCGATTCCGTAAACGAAGCGTGGAATGCTTTTGTGTATACATATAGACCAAAGGTGTCTAGAGAGTGGAGATGATAGAATACACACAGAAGGTGGATAAATACGTGTTGTTGGATTACTTGGGGGAGGTCTGTTAATATGTCCAGCAATGGACAACAGAATGGTGACCGGTGACCGTGCCCTCTTTTACAGGAAGACAGACGAAATTGTCTTTAACTTGAGCAAAATACATACTTAATACAATATATTTCATAGTTATATATTTTTATTATACATAGCAAATACCCAGAACACCCGGAACAAATTATGTAGATCGTACAAATATTTGTCAACTCGTCGTCAAATTACAAAAATAGACATTAAAATTATGTACACAATGTTACATACAATTAAATTAAATACATATAATAATTATAACGATAGTCCTCGTACCGTAGTTTGAACTCGGTGCTCTTAAAGTTACAACCATCTATTTACACCACATATTGTTAAAAAAACAATTTTATTGTCTTCCCAGACACGAGCCATCCTATATTAAGTATAATGGTTATTAAAGCATATTAAGTACTATTGATTATTGCAAAAAGATTTGCGCATGACTTCACTGACAAGGTCAATTATTTTTCTTGCAAGTTTATTGTGGAAATGTTTCAATTTCAACAATACGTTGAATAAATATTTGTAATGGGTATTGAGAGGATATGTTTTGAATTTTATTGGAGGTACTCGTATTGTGAGAAAATAACCGTTCAACCCGGATTCGTGATAATGTTAAGGGGCATCTGTTAAAGTATAACATAACATCACGCCTATATTTCCTGAAAGGTTAGGCAGAAGTAGTACTTTAATAGTCGACCTACATTTTGCCAGGTCATTTTGAGTCCCATGTAAAAGGGGGTGACCTATACATGTGACCTTTTGCGATAGGGTGATATGCTCTCACGGTAGTACGCTATTTATCATATGATATTCCTATGTTCAAATGAAAAATATTAACATTTTGTAACTTATTTCACAATGAGTCGTTATTACAAAGAATAAGCGTACTTAACATATGTGTAAATGATTAAGTGCATTTACTATGATGCTATGTATTAGGATTGAGGTGAGCTCTACAATTTCAGACTAATGCGTGCACTGACTCGACAGGTCCACTCATTTCTGTGTGGTTCTTTCCTCAAAATACTAATGAGATTTTTTTGAGTTTGTTTTCTTTTGATATTTAGCCAACTAAGATAATTTCTGGGCTTTAAAACAGACATTAATCTCTGAGTTTGTTTTAATATTCAATATATATATATATATATAATAATAGTATATAATAATTTTCTCAGAGTTGTCAGATAAGAATACACTTACCTCACTAGTTTTTTGACGTGTAATTGTGTTTGACAGAGATACATATCATTGATCCCTGTTGATTACCTTTTTAATTTTGAACCAAAACCTCATCATCATTTAGCGAAAAGAACTGCTGTACCTACGTCTTCCACAAATATTTCCAAAACGATCGCTCCAGCGCTGTCCAAATCCATTGGTTACCTTCGATCTTCACCAGATCGTTGGTCTTGTAGGGGCATACCCACGCTGCGTCTTCCTGGTCCTCACACGAGAAGCCTTGCACTCATCGGGCCATCCTTTCTGCGAGCAATGTGCGGGCACATTGCCCATGGTAGTGGGCCGGGGCCCACTACCACTTAAGTTTAGCCATTCTTCGGGCTATCTCGGTTACTTAACAAAACCTCGAACAGAAACCTACTCAGTCCATTTCAAAACAGTAAAATACAATGCAGGCTCACTATCACACCTTAATAGTAAGTGTAGCAGCTGGAGATACTACACACCCTGTATAATGTTCAGCAAGTAATGCCAATGGAATGTGCGAGTAGGTAGGCAGATACGTTGGATAAACCAATTTTCTATCTAGACGATATCAGTGAGCTTTATTGACATGCATCTCTATTGTAGTTTAGTCGGTACCGACAGCGCAGAAACCTTCAATAAAATGATAATCATGCAAACAAATGTCATGGTAACCCTGTGGTTAAGACCTCGCTTCTCATGCACAAGATTGTGGGTTCAAATCCTGGCAAGTACTAATGTGACTCTTTCAATTCATAAGTTTATTTTAGACAACACTTACATCGGTGAAGGAAAGCGTCTTGAGTAAACATGGACTATAATAATTAATACTAGTAGTCGCTCTGTGGTCAAAACTTGTCCGTTTTAGCTTCTGCACTCCCTGTCCGTGTAAGCTTTAACTATTACAAATCTCACTCTTCCTCGTGCATGCAATATTCTTTAAAAGGGATACTGACAAAGTTTTCGCTTCACGTATTTATATAATAATAATATTTGACGGCACGTTTGGCATAGTGGATAAGCGATTGGCTGATGCGCTGCGTTTCGTGGGATCGATTCCCGCACAGAGCAAATATTTTTGTGACCAACGGGTTGTTCCGGGTCTGGCTGTTTGTGTTTGTGAGCTGAAATGTTTGTAAACCCACCCACGACAAAGGAGAAATCGCTAACCATGCGCCATTCTTGCGGACTAATTCGTGCGCAAATGCAAGTTTATTATATTAGTTAGGACGGCTGGAAAAAATGGAAATCAAAATAAAATATAACCTCCTTTACGGCAGAATAAAACTGTTATTAGTCGGTTACCTGTCTAGCCTTTTCCCAAGTATGTGGGGGTAAACTTCCAGTCTAACAGGACATAGCTGAATACCAGTACTTTACATGGAGCTACTGCCTATCTGATCTCCACAACCCAGTTACTATACAACACGATACCCCTTGGTAAGACTGGTTGTCAGAGTTTCGGGCTTCTGACTACCCGTAACGACTGTCAAAGATATACAATTGACAGCAACGGCTTAGCGTGCTTTCCGAGGCACGGAGGAGGAGTCTCGATGAGTTACGAACGGCCACTCATCCATAGAATGACCTTGGCAAGCATAGCTTAACCTTCGATCAAACAGTGCGGCCGCTTTTATTTAGCCACGAACTCCTCCTTATGGCTTATGTCTCTAGGAAATACTTAAATTAATACTCATACTATGCAGACCGTACTCACAGTAAGTTCCAAGAGCGGCGCGAGCCCGGACAATGACGTAATATTTACGAGCGTACGGTCGGCAACGCAACTCGTACGGAACCAGGTTTATTACAGGAACACATTAATAAAAGCCGGTGCATATTTTATCTATAAGCACTGTAATAATGCCCTTCGGAAAATATCGTTCGCTACTCTTAGGTACCTAGAACTGTTCCATGTGTGAACCAGGGTTGGGCTCAATTATACTAGACTGGCATTTTAGCTGAACTGGAAATATTAGAATATATTTTTTTAATAAATATTTAATGGCAAAAATTTAGGGAGAGATGAATGAATGGAGAGAATGAATGAAAGAGGACTATAATATAATATAATATAATAATAATAATAATAAATAAATAATAAATAATGCTGGACAATCCACACAGCATCATCTAGCCCCAAGCTAAGCAGAGCTTGTGTTATGGGTACTAGATGACTGATATACTTAATACAATACATTACATAGATAGATATTTTTATTATACATAGCAAATACCCAGAAAAAATAATATAATATAATATAATATAATATAATATAATATAATATAATATAATATAATATAATATAATATAATATAATATAATATAATATAATATAATATAATATAATATAATATAATATAATATAATATAATATAATATAATATAATATAATATAATATAATATAATATAATATATCAGTTCAGTGTATGGCCTACAAGGCCATACACTGAACTGTATTGATGATTCACTGATGTGATGTTTTCCAAAAAGATCAGGTGCGTAGCCTCGCTACCAGCGTGCATGCATGACTAGATGCATTAACGTCAACAAAGCAAAAAGAATATGTCATCGATCGTAGCAGGTGGCGTTCTGTAGTTCCTGCCTACCCCCATGAGAAAGAGGCGTGAGTTTATGTATGTACAATGCTAGCAGTGCAGTGTTTTTGTACGATTGAATTTAAAAGCTCTGAAAGAATATTCTCTTGAAATCGTCATCTTTTTACGATATTCGTGTACACATTTTCATATATAAATAAAAATGAAGACATCATAAATGTTAAAACTTAAGTTCAACCCTCAATAATATCGTGTACAAGTACACAACAACAATCAATGTCTCGATAACATAATAAAAAACATAATTAATAAGTAGAATTCGCATAATTTAACCCAAAAACGGATCAGGCCACACAAACAGGCGCCCGAGAGGGTATTACGTAAATCCTTAGCGTGAGTGCCGGAGGACTCACCGATTGCCTTTTAATTCGAGATTCTGTCTCTCTCTCCGTATTAATATTGCAATCAATCATCCGCGTTTAAAATATGACGATTAATAGTTGTTTAAGGAGAATTCGTTATGGTAAGTGATATATATATCTATATATAAATATGAATATGAATAAGTGTGTTTGTGTATTCAGAGAACACTAAAAAGTTAAAACTCTAGGAAGTGGTGAAGGGTGGGCGTTTTGGGGGACTGTCTTTTGTAAACGTTTTGACGTTCAAAAAGTGCTGATTCTCAGCCTAATTTGAAAAATAAATTACGATTTTTGGATTTTTTTGAAGACAGAATAAAAATAGAATACAGTAGTTCACAAATACAATACAAAAGATAATCTCTGTAAATTATGTAATGATCTTTTGTATTTTATTTGTGAACTATTGTTTACTATATATAGCAATTTTTTTATTAATAGGTGAGATCTCTAAAGCACTACTTTTTAACCTGTTACTGTTTTGTTTGACATTCATTTTGACATACCTAGTTTTTTTTTTTTTTTAAACATTGCCCCACACTAGGAATTTCTCCTGTATCGTGGGAGCGTTTACAAACATTATTTAAACTCACATACACAAACAGCCAGACCCGGAACAACTACCTGTAGGTCATACAAATATTTGTTCCGTGCGGGGATCGAACCCACAACACCACATACTTACTTCATTGTATTTGTGTTCAGTAATATAACTCATTTATTTGATGATTTTGTTTTTAAACTTTTTTTTGTTTTTACTTGAAACTTACTGTGGCTTACAATGGCTGCTATTGGCCCAACGTTTGGAGGAAGCTTCATACTAATGTTATCGTTGGTTAAATATTATTTCAAAGCTAGTATTTAAGGTGAATGCGTAGTGGCAGCCCACGAAATTCAAATTTACCTAGTTGTTATGAAATTAGCAGCTCAGTAATAGGTTTTACGTTGTTAAAAAAAATCATTCACGACCATAGCAATGGGGAAATGTTTTTTTTACGAAGTATTAATAATTGAAATATTTAATTACACGACTTTTTTGTTCACAATATCATGAAATCATGACGAGGACAATAATTCTCATTAAGAGAGCTGTCATGATTATATTTCAAGAAATCTATGCTTATGACGGTCGCAAATTTCAATGATATACTGAGCTGTAAATAGCAAAAAAAAACTTTTTTTTTTAATTTTGCCCCTCTAGTAATTTCTCCTGTATCGTGGGTGTGTTTCCAAACATTTAAAGTTACATATACAAATAGCTAGATCTGAAACAACTACCAGTAGGTCAGACAAATGTTTTTAAGTGCGGGAATCAAACCTGGGACGTGCAGCTCAGCAGCCAATTTCTCAGCCACTGTACCACCCGCGGTTTCCCGCTACGCATTAGTGTGTGGTGGAGACTCCCATATTCTGACGCACTATGCGGGGAGAATGTTCAAGTAATGTATTCCTTGCTTTATCGTTCTCTGCACAACCTGCCTCAGATACCTACCACAGTGTCCTGTTTTTTTAAACCTCGTTTGTGTGCTTACTTAACTTACTCTTGTTATAAGGTATTTTACTAACATAATGGACCGAATCGTAGTCTTTAGTACTTTTTAAAGCTGGGTAACACTGGCAGCTCACTTCCCCACTCATTATACCCAAGTTTTAACTTCACTAGGAGATTTTTACAGCATCAACCGCCAAATCATCCTCTCTGTTCCCCTAGCAACGGTTATTCAGTAAAAAAGGACCAGTTGGTTGAGTTCCGTTCGCACAGTGAGTGAGCAGTGTATAAATACGTGCGGCACAGTGCGCTGTCTTACGTATGATTTGTAACGCTCCCTGTTTGGTACGTGATCACGTGTGTCGGGTAAGGCCACAGTGTCAGGAGGAGAGACAAGCGAGAAGAAACGGTAATGGTTAGTGAAGTACAGACGCCAGCACGTAAAGGTACTCCAAAGTGTCAAATTTTACCAATTGAAAACTAACCATATTTTTTTGCAATAAAGCTGAAAACCTATCAAAGAAACTTTACTTATTGGGGTAGCTTGATGCGCTGGCTTCTGTACATTACAACACGCCTGTATTCCCCGTAAGATTATGCAGAGGTGTACTCTATAGTAAGTCCGCCCACATTTCACCAGTTTGTTTCAAGTCTTATGTAAGGGCAACCTTACTGCACACAACTGGGCACAAGTCCAGACTCTTGGTGTGTCTTCAGTTTGGAGTTTCTATGATTGTCAGATTCATGTCGTGCTGAATTTCTTTCAATCATGATCATTATCATTTGCCTAGGCTTCTCCCAATTATAAGGGAATCGACTTTTAGTCTAACCTAATGCATCTGAATACCAGTATTTTGCATAGAGCAACACTACCGATCTATGCAAAACATTTTAAATTTACAAAAAAACACCAGTTGAATTTGAAACGCGTATACGCGTATCGACGCTTAAAAAAATGCCATGTATAGTCGCAGTATGAAAATACCTACCACCTTAAAGTTTATAATATTTATGTGCCTTTTCGCAACCACGTTGAGATTGGCTTACAGTCTAGTTCATAATTACATGCACACATCTATTTCACACGGTCGATGATGTATGTGACGTGATCAGGTATAGAACATAGTTTTATTTCTTAGTAATAACTATCGAATCTTATTTAAAAACTGATGAATATTTATAGACGACCGATGGGGCGCGGCGGGCGATGGTCCGCCTGCGACGCAGGAGGTTGCAGGTTCGATTCCCGCCCTGGGACAAATGTTTGTACGATCTAAAAATATTTGTTTCGGGTGTTCTGGGTATAATAAAAAGTATATCTATCTATGTAATGTATTGTATTAAGTATATTAGTCATCTAGTACCCATAACACAAGCTCTGCTTAGCTTGGGGCTAGATGATGCTGTGTGGATTGTCCAGCAATATTTGTTTTATTTATAGACCGCGACTGTAAGTAGGCCCTAAATCGCTCCGCTCATCACAAAGTGCCACAGTACTAAGGGCGGCGGCAGATGTGTTCGCGAGTCGCGTACGTGCGCGTTCGTATCGCGCTGACAGCGTGTGTCGCGCGCCTTAGCCCACGTGATATACTACCTCTGCTTGCTGATTGTTATTGTTAAGTTGTGTACTAGCTTCTTTTTTGTTTATCCTTTGGCTGAAAAGGGGGAATTCTACTCCTCATAATGAACATTCCTTTTGTATGATGAAGGAATAAAACTGAAGAGTTTGTCTTTTGTTTATACACTCTCCGAAAATACTAAACGGGTTTGACAATATTGTATTTGGATTCGTCTGGATCCTGGAATAAGGTTAAAGGCTATGTAATATCACGGGAAAAGAGTACTGGGAAGTACTTGGGGAGGCCTTTGCCCAGCAGTGGAACAGCATAGGCTACACAAAAAATCTCACCTCTAAAGAGTGGGTAGGATTCAACAAAAACACAATGGATGAAGATCAGCGCCATTTTACTGCCGCGGCCGGCGCCGAAACACACATTTTAGCAAAATTCCGCTAGGACTTGGAATCCTGCAACCCATTGAACCACAAAGACGATAATAAATTGCCTCCGTGTGCCCGTAACTTATTTCAACCGATGTTCGTATTCGAAGGCACGTTTTTGGGGCGCGCACGCGCTTTCTGCGACATTGCAACTCCCGCGCATAAATTTGAAACGAAAATCTTTCTTTTTTTATTTTTTAGTTAAAGATTTAAACGGAATCGGTTTACGTGAAATGAAAATCTTAAAATGAAGACGGAAACATTATGTTTATGATATCATTCGAGGTCTATGCAACACAGGAATTTGAATTTTGGCAGCATTGGTAATTTTTCAATGACGCTTATAAATCGCCTATCAAGTCCCATTTACCACTATGTCAGAGTGGTTCAGTGGTTAGTGCCTTGTCTCTCATACATGAGGTTCTGGGCTCGAACTTTTTTTTCAATGCATATTTACCTTCTAAGTGTCTATCCTATCTCAGGCATAACTGCCACTGGTGAAGGACAACACCGCGATACGACCTGGATTTGTAATACATATAAATATGAGTCTGAGATAGCCAACCTCGTTGAGCAAGCTTGGTGATTAATGCTTTTGCCTTCTCAGTATAAGAAGAGGCGCTTGACCTGCAATGAGACAGTTTCTGGCTGGTGTTATTACTGTAATAAACTTGTTAGATCATAACCTTGACATTCCACAATTAGTTATTTACCTATTTACTTATTATAGCTTAATTCAGAACAGTTAAAACACATAGTTTTAATCATTTTCTATTTGTTATTTTCCTAGTATTAATTAACTTGAATTTGATGCATAGCTTATCTTTGGTTAAAAGCTTATTTTTTACAATTATTATTAACAGGATGTATTTATTAGGGATAATTAGTGACCTTGTAACTATAGAAATATTAATATTAAGTTTGTTTGAAACAGGAAAATAGATAACGTTCAAAACATCCTCGAAGAATCGTCATGCTCAAGCGCAGAACGCTTGACGCACGCGGGAACCTCCGCACAACTGCTGTGCGTGGTTCTGACATCCTAAATTATAGTATCAATCAAATTCAATACCTTATATTACTTATTTTATAATCATCACTTTACCGACAAATGAGGAGCTCGTGGGTCGCTTGAAGGTTAGGACGGCAGTCTATGGATGGCTGACCATTCGTAACATATCAAGACTCCTCCGTGCCTCGGAATGCACTTTAAGCCGTTGTCATTTTTATATCTTTGACAGTCGTTACGGGTAGTCAGAAGCCACAAAGTTTGACAACTACCCCTTGGTAAGACTTGGAGTGACTGCCTATCTGACCTCCACCACCCAGTTGTGTTGGAGGTCAGATAGGCAGTCACTCCATGTAAAACACTGGTATTCAGCTGCATCCGGTTAGACTGGAAGCCGACCCCAACGTAGTTGGGAAAAGGTTATGCAGATAATGATGAACTTTACCGACAAATATAAAGAAAACATTTTTTTTTCTTATCCTATATTGTCCCACTGCTGGGCAAAAGCCTCCGCCACAGTTACCCATTCCTCTCTCTGTGTGGCTGTCTCCAGCCAATCTTTTGCAAACGCGTCTAAGTCGTCACGCTAGAAAAAATAATAAAAAGAGAATTAAACATGAGGGAAAGATATGACTGTTGATGATGATGTTACTATTGTTTTTTTATGGTATATTCCCGCCACACTATTCCCAACTTCTGCAACTCCTGAAAGCCAGAATCAACAGTCGTGACCACTAGAAAAGCGTCAAATCAGTGAAGGCTGGCGAGTCCGGGAGAAACGATTCAACTGGCTTGGATGCCGCAACGAATTTCATTAGTTTTGCAATGCGGACCTTTTTTAACAGTGGAGGAAATAGAAAAATACATAATAATCCACTTCCCTCCATATCAAGCAGGAGACAGAACAGCGCTAGGCCAATAGGCACAAAAGGACGTTTACAACTGGGTTACATACATTTGCCTAGCACCACGGATTAAAATGCACACTGTTGGAAAAGGGTCCTATGTACTGAAATTAGCTTTCTATATTTGTCTATCTATCATTATAAGGCCCTACCTATGCACAAACTTAAGTGTCCCGGCTACACGCTCCTGTTTGCCTAAGCACTTGGAACTGATCCGTAGGCTACCTCGAAACTGCCCAGAAAGAAAAACAGAGAAGCCGGGTCTTTGAATAACAGCTCAGCATCCATACTGTTCATGATAAACCCCGACGACCGATGTGGCGCTGCGGGCGCGGATCCGCCTGCGACGTAGGAGGTTGCGGATTCGATTTCTGCCCTAGGACAAATGTTTGTAGGATCTACAAAGATTTGTTCCGGGTGTTCTGGGTGTTTGCTATGTATAATAAAAAATATCTATCTATGTTACGTATTGCATTAAGTAAATAATAATACAAGCTCTGCTTAGCTTGGGGCTAGATGATGCTGTGTGAATTGTCTAGCATTATTTATTTTTATTTAATTATTCTTATCAACTCTTGGTACTAGTATATATATCGTTCTATGTAAGGAAAACCAGAATGGACTATAATATTCCACAAGCGATCACCAGGAGTGGACGCACCATCTACTTCTAGTTTGTGTCAACAACTTGTTTCTCAAAGAGTACACAATGTGTAGACCGCAGTGTGTGCTGGTGTTGGTGGTGCTGTTCGTGGGGCTGGTGAACTGCTCGACCTGGGGTGAGTTTAAAAATCGTATTTTGAAAGAAAGAAAAGCATTTATTTTGGACACGCACAGGTAATAAAACACCAAAAAACAAAAACTAAACAAAGACAAAAACTTGAGAGGTGTCAAGGGACACCCGGACGCGGGACGGAACGAAGTTCCTTTTGATATTATTTTTTATTATTTATTATGCACAAAAAACCTGTATACACTCAACAAAAATAATCGTCGCGACACCACACTGTTCAATGCGAAATAGAAAGACGAAACGAAAATAACTGGCTTGCTTTCTATGAGAGAGAGAGAGACAGAGAGACAAACACGCGCACGCTGCACGGCTTACTAATATAGAAAAAAGTGTCGTTACAACTTTTTTGTCTTAATTTTTTCCGTCTAGCCCCCTTTCGCAACGCACGATAAGGAACTTAAAAAAATAAAAAAAGAGAAAATAAAAGGACCTTTGCGAGGCCAAAAAGGCCTATCTCAGCATATGCTGGAATATTTAGACTAGGAATAAATACCGCAGCGCTGTTTTTCCGATAGAGCCCGCTGTGATTCCACGGACTCCCCCACGGACATACATTACAGCCCTCTAGCCCTCTTTTTAAGTGAAAACTTTAACCAAAATCAAAATCAAAATTCATTTATTCAAATTAGGCTGAGAATCAGCACTTTTTGAACGTCAAAACGTTTACATAAGACAGTCCCCCAAAACGCCCACCCTTCACCACTTCCTAGTGTTTTTGCTGGGAAGAAGAAGTGGCGGAACAAACTCCCCAGCAAGAACCCCCGAAGAAAAACCGACGGGGTGTTATAAGTTTGTCGTGTCTGTATGTGTGTGCGTCTCTATGTGGATTTTGTGTATGTTGTTTGGAAGGTGAATTAGTCGGAAGTGTTCTTAGCTATGTTTGATGAAAATCGGTTTATACGTTCAAAAGTTTTACTCATTGAATCTTGGTTTTTTTCGCAAGATAACGTGTCATAATTACGTGTTTCGATAGATTGACGATTGAAGTATGCCTATTGCCTACCTACTATACGTACTACGTATATTCTAATATATGTAGTTTAAAAAGCATGAAATCCATCGCTAGGTTTCCCCGACGCCAGTACGAGACTTTTCTTTTTGCTTTTTGGGCTGGATTTTTTTTTAACAACAACGGTTATTTTTATTTCAAAGTTATAACTTTTAAGTTCTGTCTAAAAAAATCTCTATTTATATTTAATTCAATCGATTCGAACCCAATACTACGTGTGTCAGAATTATTGTTTCCAAGGAGATTGTATTGTGAGTTCTGAGGGATACCATCCCATATATCCACAGTGGCCAATGTATTAGATACAATTATTTTTATGACGTGCTTTTTATTTCATCATCATCATCGTCATCAGGCTATATTAGTCCACTGCTGGACATACCCCTCTCATAATGAGCGCCATAGCGCCCTGTCTTCAGCTCGCCGCATCCAGCATCTGCCTGCAGTCTTTTGCAGATCTTTATCCCACCTAGTCAGAGGGCGTCCTACACTACGTTTGCCGAGTCGCGGTCTCCACTCAAGAACACACCCCAGCGGTTGTCGGTTCTTCGCGAGATATGGCCAGCCCACTGCCACTGCAACTTGCTAATTCTTTGAGCTATGTCGGTAACTTTGGTTCTCTGTCGGATGTATTCGATACGAATCCAATGAACGACACGGTACGGTTGACGGCACGGTTGGTGCAGTGGTTGAGCCATCGGCTGCTGCGCCGCGTGTTGTGGGTTCGATCCCCACACGGAACAAATATTTGTATGACCTACAGGTAGTTGTTCCGGGTCTGGCTGTTTGTGTATGTGAGTTTAAATGTTTGTAAACGCACCCACGATACAGGAGAAATTCCTAGTGTGGGGCAACGTTTTTTTTTAAGAAAATGAAAAAAATGAATGCTTTGTTTGCTTTTTATTTACTATATTTTTATGAAAACTATAATACAGTTAGTACTAATATTGCATCGTTTAGATTTTTTTTTCATAACAATTTAGTGTAGATATTAAATAGTTAAAAATCATGACGCTTCCATAAATTGATATCTTATACGAGACAGCGTCTGCTACCAACCTAATTAATAAACCTCTTTTCAATGTTTTATGCAGCAGAAATTGCAATAACAATACCTATAAAATTTGTGAGACTAAAAATAATAACTATAAATGTGTTGAGGATATCAAAAATTGTGTATAGTGAGGAAAATACCCACGCAGATTAAATTGGCCCAGATAATTCTGATATATCTATATCTTTGCTGTTCCAGATGTAATGCGGGTTATTCTGGAGGAAGGTGTGAGGTCGACGTATGCCAGGGATATTGTTTGAATAGCGGCGTCTGTTTCTCGAATGACGAAAGCGAGCCAGTCTGTGAATGCAAAGCAGATTATGAAGGGGCAAGATGCGATGTTCCAGGCTGTCTGAACCGTCTGAACGAACATTTCCAAACGGTTTCGAAGCTAAGGGACATCCTAAATGTGGGTAAATATGTTTATCATGGCATCTCTCAGGTAAAACTAGAGATCGTAGTCTGTTTAACCGGATTATCTTGGTCGTGGGGCCTCCAGCCTTGGTTTTAAAACTAAGTCTGGTGCTAATCTAAGTGCACCCATAAGGAGTTTAGACCTCAGCTTAGCGAGAGTGGTAAAAGGATAAGCTGGATCAGGAAAAGATTATTATTATATTTGGGAGTAATGTTAAACTTAGGATCAGCGGTGCGGGCTCTCTCGACTTTCGAGGAAGGAGTGGACAGGGTATGGACGTGGAATTCGCAGCGGGTTTCAGCTTGGAGAAAGGAGGGAATCTGGAGGACTAATTATTATAAAGATTCGACCGGCCCCTTTGCGGAGATCGTATTCTCATGATTATTTCTGGCGAATTGGTATTTCTTTATTCGGTGGCAGCATTGAAGTTTGTCGAAATGATATAAACGGGCCACGCGGCCTGCGACCGCATGTGTTGACGCGAAAATGTTTGGTAATTTCGTGATTTCGCTGTATGAGTCCGAGGAGATAGATATGGTCAGTATAGTAGTAATAGTCAATATGTTTTACAGGAAGAATATTTCCTTGTTAAATATTTTTTGGATTGTTATTTCCGTAGTTGCGTTTTGTTTGGTGTTAATTAACTTTAATTGAAATTCATAACACAGCTTATCTCTTGATAAGACTTTTTTTGGTGAAACAAGTACCATAGAAGAAGTAATTATTATGTTGGTAGGTAATTTGTTCCATTATCTGTGAATAAAACTAATTGGGCATTTGTGCAAAACAGGAAAGAGGTTAACTTACATTCTACAATAATGTAAACAAAATCCATGGATACACGATGTATATCTTTACATATACATGTATTTTTTATATTTACATAAATAAAGATTCTGTTATTTTCGAAATAGCACCTACCACTGCTTGTCTCTCCATCATTCGAAGGCTAAAATGCCTATGGCATTAAGTCCAAGATACACTCGTAAAATACAATTGAAATAAAATTGAAGTGTTTTGAGAAACTCATGTTAAATATATAAGAACGGTAGTTTTACGAGAATATCTTTTTTTTTCAGTACCTATGTAATCGTATAATCCGAAACTCGGAAAATATTGTCATGAAATTTAGCATGCGGGGTGTTTCGGGGGCGATAAATCGTTTTAGGTAGTTTTCAATTTTAGAAAACGCGTTTTTATACCAGCTATGCTCGGTCATCTACCTAGATGACCGAGCATAGCTGGTATAAAAAGGCGTATAAAAAGGCTTTAGCCTAATATGAATTATCAACTTTGTTCAATATTATATTCACAAAGCAATTTCTTCAAGAGGCAGCAGGGAGACTCACAAGAGTCCAGGTTTTTTGCCTAAAGTTATAGGAAACCCACAGATGCCTCCATAAATGCGCTATTTATTTTCTAGCCATCTTTATTTCCAACCCCTCCTCACCCCCGCAGCATACGGTGGCTTGAGCCCCAACTGCACGCTCTGTCTTGCATGCGTTCATATCTACAAATACCAAACTGCCCTTGTGTGACAGACGGTAGCTTATGCAAGTCTGCACTTCGGACTGGTTTTGCAGTTATATCTACAAAACAAAATACGACGACGAAGCCAAACTGTGTAGCCGGGGATTTACAATAGCTCATAGTCCCTATGTTCCTGATAAGACCCTTTCTTATCAACTGTTGTACTGTGGTGTGCCTTTTGCTACATAGACTTAATTATCGTTTCCAATTTAGGGAAAACCAGAATTTACTTCAATACTCCACAAGCTATCACCAGGAGTGGACGCACCATCTACTTCTAGTTTGTGACAACAACTTGTTCTTTAAGGAGTTCAAAATGCATAGACCGCAGTGTGTTTTGGCGTTGGTAATGCTGTACGTGGGAATGGCGCACTGCTTATCCTGGGGTGAGTTACAAACTCTTTCGAAGTGAAAATTTTATTTTTTCGGAAGTAAGATTATGGTTATGGGAAGTATGTGAAGAACAAAAATTGCACTACTTTTTGAACACACTTATTTCCAAAACAAGCAATATTTCAATTTAATAAAAACCACCTTAAATGGATAATTTTGAATATTTTAACTCCGTAATATAAAAATATGTAATAAAATATTTTTTATTTATTTCTAAATATATTAAATTTAAAATTTACATATATACCATTATCATATAAAACTAACTTTTTACAAAAACAAAATGAAATAAAAAGCCGACCAAGACACTCAGGCGTCAAAGTACTCCTCTGCATCGCTGTCATCAGGAAACGTGCCCAAAAGACTGGCAGCACTGCCACGTTGGATGGCAATACTATAATGAAGTAATAATGAGCCAGCCCTCTGGTCAGCCAATCGTGGTCGAAACAGAGATGGCGCAAAGGTTTCGTTACGTATTTTTTCATTTTTTTACGTTATCTAAGTTAATTTAGCTATTTGCTAACAAATATATTATTAATGTTTCAGACTTCGTCACGGGCTCAGGGAGAAATCTAATTTTTTTTTCCAAAGGAGTACAAACGCACTCTGAAAACATCACATCGGGTAAAATCGAACAGATGACTTACGACGTAGTACACAACAGGATATTCTTCACCGAAGACAAACACAACCACACATTAATTTTTAGTTACGACATCACAACCAAGAAAACAGAGTCTGTAGTACCTAACGCTGGATACGACGGCTTTTTCTCGGATATCGACTACGACCCGGTCGAAGAAATACTTTTCTGGACTCACTATGAAAATGGCATCTACAGTTATGGATTGAAACCTGGAACTGAGAACAATGTCTATGGAAACCATTTAATTAATCTAACAATATCAAGGACGACGTCCATTTCTATTGCCGTGGATAGCTGTAGAGGGTACCTTATATATGATCGTCTTAAAACAATGAAATGTGTCTTGAACTTTGTATAAATTGACAATTGTTTAAAAATTACAGGTATATTTACTGGGCGACCGCAGTCAAGGGATTAGCATATACTATAGAAAGGGCCCGATTTGACGGCTCTGAGAGACAAGTTGTAATTGGCACTAACCTTCGAACGCCAAACGATTTGGTCATCGACCAACAGACACAGAAAATGTACTGGGTTGATGGTACACGAATAAACGAATGGAATCTTGAAAAATATTTTCACATTGAAAGTGCAGATTTGAATGGAAATAATAGAACAATATTGTACCGTGAAAGAGAAATAGACGTTCCTAAGTCACTGGCCGTATCAAAAGGTTCCATATACTGGGTGTACTGGCATAAAAGAGTCGCCAGGCATTTACCAAAGAGTCCATTAGTTAATGCGAAACCACAAGAAATTGAAATTGATGCATGGGATCCGATAGTCACCAACTACAAAATTGAGGACCAAATTCGAGGAATTCAAGACTGCGAACCTCTAAAGACTCTCTCAGTGACCAACAATTGTGACTCTTCCATGTTGCCAACAGATGTAAGCCTGTTTTGTGTCAATGGTACGAAAGTTAGTGGGGAATCTCGATGTGAATGCACACAGGGTTACATCGGTGAGAGATGCGATGTCTCAGTGTGTCAGAATTATTGTTTCCAGGGAGATTGTATCGTCAGTGCCGAGGGACACCCTAAATGCAGGTAAATAATTAAGTTTCAACTCATGGGTTTGTCTGTTCAATTGTGTAGTATTAGGAGACATTTTTGGGATTTTAGATGTAATGTCGGATATTCTGGAGATCGGTGTGAAGTCAACTTGTGCCAGGGGTACTGCTTGAACGACGGTGTCTGCTCCTCGGACGGCTTGAGTGATTGTTATCAACAGGAATGCAGACACACTTACGGGGGACAACCTATGTGCAGGTAGAACATTTTCTTACCTATGTTTATATCATGCGGCATGCACAAGCGATGGGATATCAGAAAAGCCGTTAAGAGTACTTGGATATTTAAGTAACTGAATAAGCAGATCAATTACTCGTGATGATTAATTTGAGAAGCATCTGTAGAAGACAGTAGAAAAACCTTGCCCAGAGTATCTGAATTGTAATTTCATTGTTTTAGCTGTGTTCCTGGATATTATGGGACGAGGTGTGAGGTCGATGTGTGCCAGGGGTATTGCTTAAATGGCGGAGTCTGTTCATTCAATCCGGAGATGAAGCCAGTCTGTGAATGCAAAGCAGATTATGAAGGGGCAAGATGCGATGTTCCAGGCTGTCTGAACCGTCTGAACGAACATTTCCAAACAGTTTCAATGTTAAGACACATCCTAAACGCAGGTAAATAGCTTTATTATTTGCATAAAGGCTTTCTGCCATAAATGATCAGCTTTACTTTCGATCGGTGGAAAAATAATTGTGGCTGTTCCGGCCTCCAGAACGTCTTCCGACAACGGCCTGTACAACATAAAGGGGGGTAGTATCCTCAAAAATGCTGCTTGGTCCGATAGTTGGATTGCTCAAAATAATTGGGCATGTAATTTTTCTTATATCACGTTCACCATAAAAGACGACGATATAGTGCGTTGAAATTTCGCGTGACGTCACGCCTTGTTACACTTTTTACGTGAAAGTGACGTCGCAAGCCCCGTCACCTGAACTTGGTTGGCTATATCTTTGTCACTTGTGACTGATTACCAAATAGACTATTTTTAAGATATTTTTACCCAGGACACATCCTCATTAATGTGCGTCGAAATCAAAATTAATTTATTCAAATTAGGCTGAGAATCAGCACTTTTAGATCGTCGAAATTTATATAGGACAGTCCCCCAAAACGCTTACTCTTCACCAATTCTTAGTGTTTTTGCTGTCTTGGCTACGATAATAGTTTTTAGATTGTGATATATTTAAAAAGCATACAAGTTCTTCGGTATCTTATGAGTATACGGGCCACGCGGTGACCGCGGCTTATTGGAGTGATGAATTTTGGTTGTTTTATGATTTCTCTGAATGAATCCATTCACCACATCATCATGTATGGCAGGCTCAAAGTACTGAATAGTATCATTATTCGAATTGTCTCCTTTCTACATATTTTGTTTTCTACATAGATGCAACGCCAGCTACTCTGGGCAGAGGAGAAAAGTCAACGTGTGCAGCCACTATTTTCTGAACAACGATACTTCTTGTACTGACTGAGCACTGGGTGAGGAGTTCAGAACTACTCATCAAGAAAGAAGATCAAAATTTAATCCTAGCTGACTTACCGTACAGTAAATACTCTTAGTTCATACCATTTTAAAAATCTTTCTGTTTATCCATATTCTGTTCTGTTCGATTGACAGAAACAAAACGATGTTTGTAAACTCATTAAGCGTTTAATGTATTAAGCATTTAGTGGTTCAGGGGCCTGGAGAGTTACGTTAGTGCTATATTTTGTAAATCTTCATCATCCTCTTGCTCTCGTTTCAATATGTATGAGGCCTGCTTATCGCTATCGTTGTCTCTGTATCAATTTCGTTTGGAGCCATATCATTATTATCTCTAAGATAAATAATAAACCATTTCAAAAAAGGATAATTATTATTATTTCTTTTATTTCACTTTATTTGTCTTCATGCCGACCTGAAGCTCTTTTGGTGCAAGGATTTATCTTATTAGTTATAAGGTGTTTTGGTTTTTCTTAAGTTTTATTGCAATAAACTCATTTTCTTTTTATTTGGTTTTATATTAATTATCTCGCCTTCTATCTGCATTACATACCATTTCTGCATCGCCAGTTTGTATGATTGAAGTCTTTTGCTTTTTTCACGTCCGTACCATCGTTGTGCCGGTGTAATATTTCAGTTGCAATATTTATTCGTCGTATATATTCTTATACTACGGGGAAAGGTGTGAAGTGAACATGTGCCAGGGGTGTTGTTCCTTAACTCAGGAGAACGAAACAGTCTGTCAACACAAAGGAGATTAAGAAGGGGAAAGATGCGATATTTTACGCGGTCTGGACAGTCTGAATGAACAGTTCCAAACGGTTTCCAAGTTAAGGGGCATTCTAAATGCGGGTTAATTTCTTTGTAAATTGTAGGTATCCGTCTGATATAAAATTCCAGGTGTGACTATTACGCCTCAAGATTGAATACCATCAACGGCTATAACGACAACTTTGTAAACAACAGGTCGACGTATGTAAGTCGACAAAAGGTTTCACGAAAACGTGCCAGGCGACGGCCATAGATTAATAGTTTGGTGATGTTTCTCTAGGTTACAATCCGCAAAGACCAATTCGGCGCACATTACTCGGTTCAGATTAATCTCTTCACGTTTCGTAGCCGTCATAAAGTTTGAAGTGTCAAATCAAAAGGATACGGAGCTAGTTATTGCCTTCTTACAGGGCTCCAGGATCTCCGTATTTTTACTTTTATGTTACACAAGAGGGAGGATTCAGAACTGTCACAAAGATTTTTATTTGGAAACCAAGAAGTTCTTATCACTCCTATGCAGCGACATATTTGTTGTTTGTTTCCTCAGAGAAGAAACTGTTGGCAACACTGTAAACAAATTTTAATGGTCTGGTCATGGTCTCTTTTCGAGTCCACATAATCTTGCTCAGATCAATGATTCGCTGCCTATGGAGATTGTTGTCTGAGATAGTCTTTTGAGGAACGAACCCCAATCTAGATGGGCACTGTCCAGTAATCATTTATTCAGGAACTTACAATGCTGCTGGCGACGGCCCCTGACACTGCTGGTCGTCCACCAGCCAGGACCAGCTTGCTGACCAAAACCCCTCTGACTCGAGCATTACATTGATTTTTTATTTATTTAATTACAACGGTCGTGTTTAACCAATTACAGTAACATATAAAATTAAAACTAAAAGAGACAATTGTAACACATTTTAATGTATACAAAATAAATAACGTAACATTTAAAAGTATAAGAGGAAAACATAAATAAAGGACGGTCAAGAACACTTTCATAAATTATTCTCGCAGTACTTCTGACATACCAATAAAATCTTCGTCCATCCATCCGCAAACAGATCGCTTGTTGGATTGGAATCCAAGAGATCATTAAGCGCAGCCAGAGTGCGAGGAATTGGCGACTTAGCACGTGCAACAGTACGACATGGAGGCATGGCAAACAGCCTGTGCTTTTTGCCCCGGCAGTAATTGTCTGGAACAAAGAAGCGCGCCAGCACATGAAGCAGATCAGGAGCGTCAACATCACCACGGAGCGTCTTACAGGCTATTGTAAGCTGATCTCGAGCTCGCCTTACCTCTAGTGAGTTGTATCCGAGGCTACCCTGCAAGAATTTTGTCAGATAGAGGTAAGGATAGTACCCGTGTTTCTGCTTATATAGGTACCTAAGGAACGCTTTTTGGACTTTCTCTAATAAAAGTGTGTAGGTACTTTCGTGTGGATTCCACACGCAAGAGCTGGTTTCCAGCTTGCTACGTACGAGAGCATTAAATATTATTTTAACGGCATGAGCGGTGCGAAAATCGCGGCAATTACGCAGAACAAAGCCTAACCTTTGGTAGGATTGTTTAGCTACCATGATCATATTTATATGTCACTAAGGTGAATTCGCAAAAATACAAATAATTACACTATGTTACAAATAATGATCTTTGTGGTCTTGGGATGATATTTAGTGCGTTAATTATAATTTTTATGTGCATGTATTGGCTGTCACATTTGGTTGACACCTGTAAGGATAGTTTTAGGACATTTAAACAAATAAGTAAATAAAAATACTTATTATTATTTACAGGATAAGTCCTGTAAATAATAATATGTATTTTTATTTTATTTTATTTTTTTATTAGACAGGCGGTTCGTTTTGGGTTTTGCGGGATTTCTTTGAACCTACATAGTACCTAGCTGTCTGCTATTGTTACCCCAAAACTTGTTATGCCATGCATATCTGTCAAATAGTTTCTTTCTACTAACATCACTACCGACACACTAATAATTCGAGCGCAATCCGATTTGGACCCATTAACTCATGCATGATAGGCGAATTATTTTCCACTGGACCATCACGACATAATAACATTATTATTTGATGCTCTGAAAAGAAATCTAAACATAGCCGTTTCGCATTTATGTTGGGTGAAAATTTCGAAGAGGCCCTTGAAGATGTCAGCAGAAAGTAATTTATTATGCCAGAAAAATTTACTGTTCACGTGGAAATCTCAATGCGGATAAAACCGTAGGACATCGCTAGTTCATGATGAGTTCATAAAGTGCTACTCTTGTAAATGGTACCTACACCTTTTTGACAAATATTTGTCATTCCTCATATTGAAGGAAATCCAGATTTTTTCATTAATATGTCACCAAAGCGGTAGACACACTACCAAGAAGAAAGAAAATGATCTTACTTTTGCGCTCAGCATATGGAGTTGACACATTCGTGATCCTGGAGTTCAGGATCTTCATGTTTTACCCCACTATAACCCAACTTCGGTGAGGTTACAATTTAGACTGGTACGTATACATATATGTATGTATGTGCCCTGTTCCTTTATTATTTCTTAACTGCCATCACAATTTAACAAATGTGACCTCATTGGAAGCATCTCGATTTTGCACCTTCATACTGTTTCAATAAATAATATTAGGTAGGAGCAAGTTTCTGCAATTACCGTTGGTGTTGTCAATATGTTTTCAAGGAAGAATATTTCCTTGTTAAATATTTTTCGGACCGTTATTTCCGTAGTTGTGTTAATTAACTTTAATTGAAATTCATAACACAGCTTATCTCTTGATAAGATTTTTTTTTGTGTAACAAGTACCACAGAAGAAGTAATTATTATGTTGGTAGGTAATTTGTTTCATTATCTGTGAATAAAACTAATTGGGTATTCGTGCAAAACAGGAAAGAGGTTAACTTAGATTCTTCAATAATAAAAAAAAATCCATAAATACATGATGTATACCTTTACATTTACATGTAATTTTTACATTTTCTAAGTACCTATGGATTATTTTATTTTCGAAATAGCACCTACCACTGTTGATCTCTGCATCATCCGAAGGCCAAAATGCCTATAGCATTAAGTCCGCGATACACTCGTAATAGACAAATAAAATAAAATTGAAGTGTTTTGAGAAACTCGTATTAAAGTATAAAAGAACTGTAGCTTTACAAAAATTTCATAGTTTTTTTCTTTTTCTTTCTTTTTTTTTAAAAACGTTGCCCCACACTAGGAATGTCTCCTGTGTCGTGGGTGCTTTGACAAACATTTAAAGCGACATACACAAACAGCCAGACCCGGAACAATTACCTGAAGGCCATACAAATATTTTTTCCGTGCGGGAATCGAACCCACGACCAGCGGCGCAGCAGTCGATCGTTTAGCCACTGCACCAACCGTGTCGTCAGTTTCGTGTCGTTTTGAGTACCTATGCACTCGTATAATCCGAAACTCGGAAACGATTGTCACGAAATTTAGCTTGCGGGGTGTTTCGGAGGCGATAAATCGGTCTAGGTAGTTTTTATTTTTAGAAAACGCCTTTTTATCAAACTAAGCTTGGTCATCAAGGTACTTTAGCCTCATATGAATTATCGACTTTGTTCAATATAATATTTACAACACATAGCACATAGCTCGTAGAACAGATGGCCGTTGGGGCAAGAAAGTTCTCGAGTGGCGACCGCGCGCCGGAAGACGCAGTGTAGGCAGGCCTCCCACAAGGTGGACCGACGACCTGGTGAAGGTCGCGGTAAAGGCATGGATGCGGAAGGCGCAGGACCGGTCATTGTGGAAATCCTTGGGGGAAGCCTTCGTCCAGCAGTGGACGTCTTTCGGCTGAAATGATGATGATGATACAAAATACAAAATACAAAATCTTTATTTTTTAAACAAAACGTTTTACATTAGTTGGTGATTGGAGCCTCCCTTTAAGCAAGTAATGCCTGTGTTAGGAGACTCCGCTCTTCCACAACAATATAAATCATACAGAACCTTAGATATAAACAGTATGTTTGTGTGTGTGTATGTGTTTGTGTATGCATGTGTGTGTGTGTGTGTATGTGTGTAGATGTGTGTGTGGATGTGTGTAGATGTGTGTGTGGATGTGTATGTTTCATTTTGGGTGTTGCAATAGTGCCTCAGTGTCTATGTAATTTAGTGACTTTATCCAATTAGTTATAACTTTTTTACACTCGTGTAATTTTTTATTGTGTACATATATATTTTTATTTATCCTATTATAAAGTTGGCATGATAGTTTAGTGTACTGAATGGCAGCAAATTTCGTTTTAGTTTGTGGAACTTGTGCTATGAGATCTTTACGTCTTCTTGTTATTGCAGTTGAATCATATGGTAGATTTTTATGCTTTTTGAGGACAGTGCATATGATGTACAGCTTTCTAACAGAAAGCAGTCCACTATCCTGATAGAGACTTTCAGTAGGGTATGTTATCCTTTTAAAATACATAATTTTTATTAGTGCACGCTGTCCTCGTTCAACATGTATAAACTTCGATTTTCCTGCACCTCCCCATATTGTGATACAGTAGGCTATAACTGATTGTGCTAGAGAGATATATATTTCATTTAATAAGTTTCTATCAGACCCAGATTTCTTTTTTATATTTATGGGCACAATACATCTTAGCGTTTTAAAAATCCACATCAATTTCCTAATCCTTCCAGACACATGTTCAACATGAGAGCACCACGATAATCTCTGGTCAATAATCACACCTAAATATTTTGTTTCAGTAACTTTTTTAATGATGGGGCAAGCGCAATTATTGTTTTCGCATGTATCGCAAGAGTGTACTTTAATGTTGAACACTTCATCTGGTTGTGATTTTTTATAAATAGAAAAGCATATATAATTGGTTTTCAAAGTGTTTAACGTGAGAAGGTTGCTATTATGATGAATATTTACAAAGCAATTTCTGCAAGTGGCAGCAGGGAGACGCACAAGGAAACACACAGTTGCCTCCATATTTGCATTATTTACTATTCATCCATCTTTATTTCCAACCCCTCCTCACCCCCGCAGCATACCGTGGCTTGATCCCCAACTGCACGCTCTGTCTTGCATGCGTTCATATCTACAAATACCAAACTGCCCTTGTGTGACAGACGGTAGCTTATGCAAGTCTGCACTGGTTCGGACTGGTTTTGCAGTTATATCTACAGAACAAAATACGACGACGAAGCCAAATTGTGTGGCCGGGACTTTACAATAGCTCATAGTCCCTTTGTTCCTGATAAGACCCTTTCTTATCAACTGTTGTACTGTGGTGTGCCTTCTGCTACATAGACTTAATTATCGTCCTAATTAAGTGAAAACCAGAATTTACTTCAGTATTCCACGAGCGATCACCAGAAGTGGACGCACCATCTATTTCTAGTTTGTGAGAACAGCTTGTTCTGCAAGGAGTTCAAAATGCATAGACCGCAGTGTGTCCTGGCCTTGGTAATGCTGTACGTGGGAATGGCGCACTGCTTGTCCTGGGGTGAGTTCCAAAGTCGTGTTTTTCGAAGTGACAATTTTATTTTGTTAGAAGTAACATGATTTATGTAGGTATGTGAAGAACAAAAATTGCACTACTTTTAAACACACTTATTTCCAAAACAAGCAATATTTCAATGAAATAAAAACCGCCCAAAATAAAAATATGTAATAAAAAAAATATTTATTTCTAAATATATTAAATTTAAAATTTGCATATATACCATTATAATATAAAACTAATTATTTATAAAATACAAAATGAAATAAAAAGCCGACCGAGACACTCAGGCGTCTAAGTACTCCTCCGCATCGCTGTCATCAGGAAACGTGCCCAAAAGACTGGCAGCATTGCCACGTTGGATGGCAATACTATAATGAAGTAATAATGAGCCAGCCCTCTGGTCAGCCAACCGTGGTCGAAACAGAGATGGCGCAAAGGTTTCGTCACATATTTTTTCCTTTTTTTACGTTATCAAAGTTAATTTAGCTATTTGCTAACAAATATATTATTAATGTTTCAGACTTCGCCACGGGCTCAGGGAGTGACATAATTTTTTTTTCCAACGGAGTACAAACGCACTCTGAAAACATCACATCGGGTAAAATCGCACAGATGACTTACGACGTAGTACACAACAGGATATTCTTCACCGAAGACGAACACAACCACACATTAATTTTTAGTTACGACATCACAACCAAGAAAACAGAGTCTGTAGTACCTAACGCTGGATACGACGGTTATTTCTCGGATATCAACTACGACCCGGTCGAAGAAATACTTTTCTGGACTCACTATGAAAATGGCATCTACAGTTATGGATTGAAAGCTGGAACTAAGAACAATGTCTATGGAAACCATATAATTAATCTAACATTTTCTTGGACGATGTCCATTTCTATTGCCGTGGATAGCTGTAGAGGGTACCTTATATATGATCGTATTAAAACAATAAAATGTGTTTTGAACTTTGTATAAATTGACAATGGTTGAAACATTACAGGTACATTTACTGGGCGATCGCAGATAATGGACCAGCATATACTATAGAAAGGGCCCGATTTGACGGCTCTGAGAGAGAAGTTGTAATTGGCACTAACCTCCGAACGCCAGAACATTTGGTCATCGACCAACAGACACAGAAAATGTACTGGGTTGATGGTACACGAGTAAATGAAGGACATTATAACAAACATTTTCACATTGAAAGTGCAGATTTGAACGGAAATAATAGAACAATATTGTACCGTGAAAGAGAAATAGACCTTCCTAAGTCACTGGCCGTATCAAAAGATTCCTTATACTGGGTGTACTGGGCTAAGAGAGTTGCGTGGCAATTACCAAAGAGTCCATCAGTTAATGCGAAACCACAAGAAATTGAAATTGAGGCATGGGATCCGATAGTCACCAACTACAAAATTGAGGACCAAATTCGAGGAATTCAAGACTGCGAACCTCTAAAGACTCTCTCAGAGACCAACAATTGTGACTCTTCCATGTTGCCAACAGATGTAAGCCTGTTTTGTGTCAATGGTACGAAAGTTAGTGGGGAATCTCGATGTGAATGCACACAGGGTTACATCGGTGAGAGATGCGATGTCTCAGTGTGTCAGAATTATTGTTTCCAGGGAGATTGTATCGTCAGTGCTGAGGGACACCCTAAATGCAGGTAAATAATTAAGTTTCAACTCATGGGTTTGTCTGTTCAATTGTGTAGTATTAGGAGACATTTTTGTTATTTTAGATGTAATGTTGGATATTCTGGAGATCGGTGTGAAGTCAACTTGTGCCAGGGGTACTGCTTGAACGACGGTGTCTGCTCCTCGGATGGCTTGAGTGATTGTTATCAACAGGAATGCAGACACACTTACGGGGGACAACCTATGTGCAGGTAGAACATTTTCTTACCCATGTTTATATCATGCGGCATGCACAAGCGATGGTATATCAGAAAAGCCGTTTAGAGTACTTCGATATTTAAGTAACTGAATAAATATAAAATTTTATTTCAATTATGTAGCAATTGTAATGTATACATACTAGCTACAGTACACAAACTAATGTTTATGTTAATCTGACGTTTTGTATGACACAAAGTTGCGAATATCTAATTACTAGAGTCAACTCCAACAACAAAACCATTAACTGAAGCAGAAAATGTAATCACCATAGCATATTATGAAAACTTAAGGAATTCAATTGTGCTATGAATTATTTTGAATACTTAAATTGTTAGAGACTGGTTAACGTAAAATCTGAATTTTATTATTTATGTTACTTCGAACACCGAGGCTATAGTTAAAACAAATGTTACTTTCTGAAAAGATTTTTCAAAACAAGCTTTTCGACAAAACGAGGTATACAGAATTATATCTGTGCTGCTGATCGTTCATGAGTTTCTTCTTTTGCAGCCAATCCTGGGTGTGGAATCTGGTTTTCTTTTTTAGTGGAACCGAATCATTCTGTAAAACTTGCAAGATTCTTTTTACAGGCAGCTACCAGGACAGGCGAAACTTAATAAAATCTTGTAAAAAGAAATTGATTGTACTACAGGGTAAATGTGACCCCAAGTGAAGAAGAAAGGGTTCAGATTTGACAATGATATAAAAATGTAAAAGACTTGACCCACCGATTTAGAAAGGGACAAAGTCAAAATGTACAGCCGTTCTGTTCAGCAAGCTGTCGTTGCTAACCTGTATACAGGTTTGCAGGGAAGCTGCTACTCGTGATGATTAATTTGAGAAGCATCTGTAGAAGACAGTAGAAAAGTCTTGCCCAGAGTTTCTGAATTGTAATTTCATTGTTTTAGCTGTGTTCCTGGATATTATGGGACGAGGTGTGAGGTCGATGTGTGCCAGGGGTATTGCTTAAATGGCGGAGTCTGTTCATTCAATCCGGAGATGAAGCCAGTCTGTGAATGTAAAGGAGATTATGAAGGGGCAAGATGCGATGTTCCAGGCTGTCTGAACCGTCTGACCGAACATTTCCAAACAGTTTCAATGTTAAGACACATCCTAAACGCAGGTAAATAGCTTTATTATTTGCATAAAGGCTTTCTGCCATAAATGATCAGCTCTACTTTTGATCGGTGGAAAAAACAATTCTGGCTGTTCTAGCCTCCAGAACGTCTTCCGACAACGGACTGTACAGCATAAAAAAGGGTAGTATCCTCAAAAATGCTGCTTGGTCCGATAGTTGGATTACTCAAAATAACTGGACATGTACCTAATTTTTCTTCTATCACGTTTACCAAAAATGAAGACGATATATTGCGTTGAAATTTCGCGTGACGTCACGCCTTGTTAAAAAGTGACTTCGCAAGCCCCTTCTCCTGAAGCTTGATGGGCTATATGTTTGTTAATTGTTACTGATTACCAAATAGACTAGTTTTATGATATTTTTACCCAGGACACAATATCCTCATTTGTCTGCGTCGAAATCAAAATTAATTTATTCAAATTAGGCTGAGAATCAGCACTTTTAGAACGTCAAAATTTACATAGGACAGTCCCCAAAACGCTTACTCTACACCACATCCTAGTGTTTTTGCTGTCTTGACTACGAAAATAGTGTTTAGATTATGCCATATTTACAATAGCATACAAGTTCTTCGGTATCTTATGAGTATACGGACCACGCGGTGACCGCGGTTTATTGGTGTGATAAATTTTGGTTGTTCTATGATTTCTCTGTATGAATCCATTCACTACATCATCCACATCATCATGTATGGCAGGCTCAAAGTACTGAATAGTATTATTATTCGAATTGTCTCCTTTCTACATGTTTTGTTTTCTACATAGATGCTACGCCGGCTACTCTGGGCAGAGGAGAGAAGTCAACGTGTGCAGCCACTATTTTCTGAACAACGATACTTCTTTTACTGACTGAACACTGGGTGAGAAGGAGTTCAGAACTACTCATCAAGAAAGAAGAACAAAATTTAATCCTAGCTGACTTACCGTACAGTAAATACTCTTAGTTCATACCATTTTAAAAATCTTTCTGTTTCAGTTTATCTATATTCTGTTCTGTTCGATTGACAGAAACAAAACGATGATTGTAAACTCATTAAGCGTTTAATGTATTAAGCATTTAGTGGTTCAAGAGGCCTGGAGAGTTAAGTTAGTGCTATATTTTGTAAATCTTCATCATCCTCTTGCTCTCGTTTCAATATGTATGAGGCCTGCTTATCGCTATTGTTGTCTCTGTATCAATTTCGTTTGGAGCCATATCATTATTATCTCTAAGATAAATAATAAACCATTTCAAAAAAGGATAATTATTCTTATTTATTTTATTTCACTTTATTTGTCTTCATGGCCGACTCAGGTCGGCTCAGCTCTTTTGTGCAAGGATATATCGGCCCCTGACACTGCTGGAGGTACCATCAGCCGAACCAGCTGGCTGACCAAAACCCCTTTGAATCGAGCAATTCGCATCATCAATTACATTTATATGTCCCTAGGGTGACCTCACAAAAATACTAATGCTTACACTATATTTCAAATGTATCTAACTAATTTTAACTAACTAACTAACTTTATCTAACGATCTTGGTATGATATTTTATGCGTTAATTATAATTTTATGTGTATGACTTGGCTGTCACATTTGGTTGAGACCTGTAAGGATAGTTTTAAGACATTTGAACAAATAAATAAATAAAAATAATATTTAATATAATTTAATATACAAAACTTAGAAAGTTTGCTGCTATAGTTAAACCAGGACTTGTTACGCCATGCATTTCTGCCAAACAGTTTCCTTCTACTTAAATCAGTACTTATAAATAGTTTGAGCGTAATGCGAGAAATGACGGTATAAAATGGTGGTCCAAAATGCCTGTAGTACAGTGAGCCATACGTCAGTGGCAACACTTTGTCCTTGAGCCAGCCTGTCGCAATAGAGACTCGCTATTAGCCAGCTTGTTTTAACTGTATGAATAAGGAAAACCAACATTTAGTTTAATATACCACGAGCGACCACGGGAGGTAGACGCACTGTCTACTTCTAACTATATTCAACAATTATATCCTAACGGGGTACAAAATGTGTAGATCCCAGTGTGTACTGGCGTTGGTTGGCCTGTTCATGGGGTTGGTGCAATCCTGGTCCTGGGGTGAGTAAAAGAGCCGTGTCTTTTTGCTTGTTTTGAACGATGATTATGATACTTTTTTCCGATTTTATTGTGCTTATTCAGAATAGGACCATACGTTACTATTTTTCGAAGAATCCTTCTGTTCTTGACATAGGACCCATAGTTTTTTTCCACTTATCACAAGAGAAAGAAGGTTCATGTTCAATTGGGGAAATCGGACAGTTTGGGGTAGCCTTATTGCTTTTGCAAAGTGCAAGTACGATAAATATGCCTTAAGTGGCCGTTAAAAGCGTGAGTTTCTGAGTAAACACTTAATTTACGAACTTTGCAACTGGTCTTTTCGGTAAAATTAAAACCTGTAAGAAAATATAATGTTAATCTTAATACCTTTAAACGAGCAACGTTGACACAGTGGCTAAGCGATCGACTGCTGTGCCGCGTGTCGTGGGTTCGATTCCCGCACGGAACAAATATTTGTATGGCCTACAGGTAGTTGTTCCGGGTCTGGCTGTTTGTGTATGTTACTTTAAATGTTCGTAAACGCACCCACGAAACAGGAGAAATTTCTAGCGTGGAGCAACGTTTTTCTTTAAAGAAAAAAAATCATTTTTAGAAAACGTCGTTTTATCATGTCATCCAGGTACACTTTAAAATACATGGTTTAACCAGAATTAATATAATTATTAAAATATATAATAAATAAATAAAATACAATTGTAGAATCCTTAATTTCAAGAGTTGTAGAAAATCTAGAAACACAAATGGTATTGCGATAATTTTAAGATTACGACTAAAGAATATGGCTAAAATAAAAAATAGACTTAAATATGAAAGATCATCATCTGCCTAGCCTTTTCCCAACTCTGTTAGGGGTCGGCTTCCAGTCCTACCAGATGTAGCTGAATAACAGTATTTTACATGGAGCGACTGCCTAGTTACTAGGCTACACGATACCCCTTGGTAAGACTGGTTGTCAGACTTTCGGCCTTCTGAGTATCCTATAACTAAACCGATCTACAAGTGACTGCTGGGACCAACGGCTTAACGTGCTTTCCGAGGCATAAAGGAGTCTCGATATGTTACGAGCAGTCACCCATCCACAGACTGACCTCGGTCAAGCGTAGATCAACCTTCGATCAGCCGTGTGGCTTTTATTATTTACCCACGATCTCCTCCTGACATAAAATATGAAAGATATTAGGCCTAAATTATAACTTTTAATAAAAATGAAGGAAGAAGTAGTATAATAAAATAAAAAAAATCCCATGGTTTTGGACAAATCAATGTTAGTTTTCAGACTTACTTGTACTTACTAAGATCTTGCTTTTTATCAAATTTCAGGATAATAGGTCAACGGGAAGTGCCCTATGAAATATCGATATCAAAATATGTCGCAAACAAAGGCCGTATTATTTTTTGCTTTGACTTAGAAGCTTATTTTTTTCAGAACTCCAAGACACCGTAGATCTTGGTTTTTGGTATTAATTTCAACCTAATACCTTTTCTCGTTCTTGAGAAAGAGGGTCTTGACAGACAGACAGACGGATACCGAAGTGATCCTATGAGGCTTCCGTTTTTCTTTTAGAGGTACGGAACCCTGAAAACATCAGAAATACAAATATAAATTTATTTCTTTCATTCAAAATCTCTGTTAAATGACATTGAGCCGGATAGAAGTCATAATTGGAACGAAGTTCCTTATTGCGCGTTGCGAAAGGGGGCTAGACTGAAAAAAATAAGACAAAAAGTTGTAACGATACTTTTTGCTATATTTGTAAGCAGTGTGGCGTGCGCGTGTTTGTCTGTCTGTCTCTCTCACACTCTTTCTCTCTCTCTCATAGAAAGCAAGCCAGTTATTTTCAATTCGTCTTTCTATTTCGCATTGAACAGTGTGGTGTCGCGACGATTATTTCTGTTGAGTGTATACAGGTTTTTTGTACATATTAAATAATAACAAAAGGAACTTCGTTCCATCCGGGTGTCCCTTGACACCTCTCAAGATTTTTTTCTACAGGTAAAGCAAAACAAGTAAAAACAAAAACCTAAAAATTACGAAAAGCCGATGAAAACTTCGTAATAGAGATTGGTACTGAACTCATGTAATCTGGAAGTGCATCGATGCCCATTCCGTACTGTAGCTAAAGACATCGTATATTACCAGTATTGTAAAAAAAATATTTTGTAAAAGCCCACGAATTTAACAAAACATGGGCTTTCATTTTTCACGGAACCCTAATTCTTTTTCTTATACTAAAGTAACTTATATTACTCCTTAGTACATCAGCTATCTGCTAATGAAATTACGTCGAAATCGATCCACCCGATTTAGAGTTAACCTCAAACAAACTGACAGAAAATCAGACAAAAAAAATATGGTTTTTGGTATACCTATCGTATAACCGTTTGTTCCGTGGTGCAGTGGCTGAGCGATTGGCTGTCACGGGTTTGATTCCCGCACTGAACAAATATTTGTATGGCCTGCAGAAAGAAAGAAAGAAAAAGCATTTATTTAGCAGAGACTTAGGCACACAATGACAATAGTAAATATCGAAAAACAAATAGATAAGTCATAATAATGATGATGGCAGAAGTAATAAATATAAAAAAATAAACATATATTAATCATGTGCCTTACGGCTGCACCAAATGGGTCCAGTTCAGCAAAAATGCCAGACATCCAGTCTGACGCTAGTTTTCAACAGGTAGCTATTCCGGGTCGGGCTGTTTGTGTATATGAGTTTAAATGTTTGTAATCGATACAGGAACATTGTAGAGCAAAGTTTAAAGAAGAAAAACAATATTTTTCAGTATGTTATTTCCCTACTTGAGTTTTGATAGGCATTAATTAACTTCATTTTGGTTAAATACTTCAAACGGCTTATTAGATGCAGATTATTTTTCAATAACAAGAAATAATAAGGTCTAATTGGTTGAATTATCTAGGAGTATTATTAATTGGTTGTTCATACAAAACAGGAAAAAGGATAAAGTCCAAAAAAAAACAATTATGACATAATATAGATCTATATTTACACTAACACTATTTTGTTCTTCCTGTTTTGATGCGAAACACCTATACTCGTAATTATGCGTAAATGCCCCCTCTGCCGCTCTCGACTCCCATGTATGGGTGCGCGCGCTTACCATACACTCCGTTGCATCTTTAATGAGCTGCTTACTATATCTTTGATGAGCTTCTTACTATATGCTCCCTCTGCACTGACCGACCGACCTATTGACAAACGTTCTTTGAATAACCTTCAATTTCGATATTTCACATCTGCCAGGCGTCCCGAGATGGCCAACTTATTTCACATCTGCCAGGCGTCCCGAGATGGCCGACTTATTTCACATCTGCCAGGCGTCCCGAGATGGCCAACTTATTTCACATCTGCCAGGCGTCCCGAGATGGCCAACTTATTTCACATCTGCCAGGCGTCCCGAGATGGCCAACTTATTTCACATCTGCCAGGCGTCCCGAGATGGCCAACTTATTTTTGACACATAACATCACGCCTGTATTCACTATTGGGATGGGCAGAGGTTTACCTCCCGTACACCCATATTTCACCAGTTATACCTAAGTTTGGGTATTCGGTATGTTAGTTTACTTTTTTTTAACTGACCTGTTAATATCTCAGCAGCCATTTCCAACCTTGTAGAGGTCGGCTTGCAGTCATATTCGATTATAGTCAAGACTGGTTGACTGGCTGGTCGAGGACTGGCTGGTCGAGGGTTCGATTCCCGCACAGATAAAAAATATTTGTATTGCCTACAGATAGTTGTTCCGGGTCAAGCTGTTTATGTTTGAATGTTTGTGAACGCACTCACGATACAGGAGAAATGAATACTGTGTCGTTTTTTGAAAAATAAATTCATTTATTTTGGATTTCGTTTGTTGCAGATTATAATAATATATTTTTATTTAATTTTCCAGACGTTTCCGTGGCCGTTGACAATCGAATAGAATTTTATAACAACGGAACTATAACGCACTCGGAAGAGTTTGACTTTGACGTCAACGTCGACTTTTTAATATACGATCCTGCACACAACCGAATCTTGTTCGCCAACCGGAACAAAACTTGGGACACCTTTATCAGTAGTTTTAATATAGCAACCAAGCAACATAGATCTTTGGTTTTGCGAAAACCAAAGAAAACATACGAGATCATCCACAGTCTTGCATACGATCCAGTCACAAAGACACTTTTCTGGACTGACCCATTTGCAATCTTATGGTATTCATTAAAACCTGGATTTAAAAATAACGCCTATGGGAACGTTTTATTTGAATTCGATTCCTCTATCCCCTGGTCTGTTGCTGTAGATAGCTGCAGAGGGTATGTAACTTATAAAATACATAAAACTGAATTAGTACATTTTAAGCTTCGTGTAAATTGATAGTGATTTACAAATTACAGGTATATTTACTGGACCAATATAATAGAAAAAAACTCTACTACTATAGAGAGGGCTCTGTTCAATGGAAACGACAGAGAAGTTGTTATAGGCACTGACCTGGGTGCCGTTCGTAACATAGTCATTGACCAGCAGACACAGAAAATGTACTGGACTGATGACATACTGCCATACAGATCTGCTGATATAACACAATTTACCATTGAAAGTGCAGATTTGGATGGAAACTACCGGACAACGCTATATACTGACACAGAAAGGAACCAACCGCAAGCGCTGACTGTCTCCAAAGATTTTATGTACTGGGTTTACTACTTTGACCTGACAAAAATAATTTTGCAATTACCTAAGAATCCTCTGAATTTCGCCACACCCAAAGCAATTCCAGTTGCTGGATGGTATAGTAAAAGTATAGCTACCAACTATAAAATACAAGAGCAGATTCAAGGAATTCAGGACTGCAAGCCACTAAAGGATCTGCTTCTGTACAATTAACTTTCCAGGGCTGTTGATGGTCATCCTTAATGCGGGTACAAATGTTTTTTATTTGTCTAAAGGCATAGCCAATTATATCTTCTCATCTTATCTGGCCAAAATCTTTGCCAAGCTATTACGATCTCTAGGTGTCGCCTATAACGGCTGAATCGATAACTATTCGGGGAATCCACATGCATTCCGGTCATTTGGCTAGACGGCTAATTGGTCAGAAATCCGTCGATTCAGAATAATTTCCGCATGTTAACTAGCTTAAATAATGATAACAAGGATGTGTCCTAGGTAAAAATATTTAAAGTCTATTTAGTCCGTCAGTAAGATTACCAAAAACTATTAGACACGTATTTTTTGCTTACTCAAATCAATAAAAAGTGACAAATGCACATCAAAGTTCAGAAGAAGGAGCTTGTGACGTCACTGTTACGTTAAAAGTGTAGCACGGCGTGACGTCACGCGCAATTTCAACGCACTATATCGTCGTAATTTTTGGTTTACCTGACAAAAGAAAAAATACGTGTCCGGTATTTTTGAGTAATCCAACTTTCGGACGAATCAGAATTTTTTAAGGACACTGCCCTATTAGTCTCCTTGTAACATTGATCTTCTAGCGTTTCGTTAGCAATTTACATATATAGAGACGGTTCAGAAGTTAGCTACGATTTTGGTGGCATCAATATCAGACACGATATCAGTGGTGTCCCATCGTTTGTGGAGCAGCACCACACTTATAATTACCACGCATACCAGTCTGGAGACGTCTACTAATATCCACCTGAGCAGGTTTAAGAAAGTTCCTGGTAAGCCAAGGGAACTGATGACCAGGTATATACCGATGAGGAGGTTTTGAGCTGGTGGAACAAATGGGATGAGTAGAAGCACTATCTCGCCATAGTTTGAGTAACATGAATTGTTTACTTATTGTGTTTTCTTTATAGATATGATACCGGTCACTCCGGTCAAAGGTTCAAAGACAATGACGTATGCTGCAACTGTGTTTTAACATTGGTGCTTGTCCCTTGATATCATGAAGATGATAAAGAAGATACTTTTACTTTAATCATTGTCAGATTAAAAAATAAAAAATATTTTGTAATTTTTATAATTGTCACATTATATCCCAGGAACAAAAAAACTAAAAGTATTAATTTAATACACATTTTTATGGGCATATTTTATATAACATAAGTCATAAGCATTTATTCATTACAAATTACATTTGTGTTGATTTTTTTGCTTACATGCTACATAAAAATAATTACAAGAAAAAATAGTTTTTTTTTTATAAAAAGAAAAGAAATAAAATTAAACATAACAACAAATACTGTAACAAGATTTTATTTAAAAAAACTCTTTCAATTTAGTTTTAAAATATTAACACTATAAATATTTTTCATATCAAAAGGGAGTTTATTAAATATACTCACAGCTTGATTGAACTTTAGAACTGTGCTGTACAACATATAATCTTGTTTGTAAGATTTGTGACAAATCCCTTCTACGACTATTTTCTCTAATGCTTCTCTGATTTACTGTTTCGAATTGATCTAGTTTTTTATGAGATTAGTTAAGAGTACAAGTATGTAAAGACACGGTACTGTTAATATGTAATAGCGCTTAAAGTCCTTTAAAAAAATCTTTGTTTGCTTAATGATTATTTTTCTACTACAGTTTGTTTAAGCTAAGTCTAATTTATTGTAATACGTAATAAGTAATAATAGGTCTTTACCTATGAAATTGCCGTTTTGTATGAAAAAATTTAAATGAATTTTTTTCATGTATTTTTTATTTGTATTAATCGAAGTAATCACCCATGCAATCAATGCATCTTTGCCAACGCAGTGGCAGTTTATTGATGCCCTTCTTAAAGAAATCAGCTGGACGGGAGGCAACAAATTCTTCAAAGGCATTTTGTACTGCCTCTCGGGTATTGAATTTTTTTCCCGCCAAGAAGTTATCCAAATTTTGGAAAAAGTAGCAGTCTGTAGGCGCAAGGTCTGGTGAGTAGGGCGGATGACGGAGAGCTTCCAACCCCAGTTCTTGCAACTTGGAGACCGTCTGCTGTGCAGTACGAGGTCGCGCGTTGTCGTGCAGGAGCAGCGGAGACGAGCGATTGACCAATGCTGGTTGGAGATGTGCCAGCTTCTCCATCATTGTGTTCAATTCTTCACAGTACACATCTGCAGTAATGCTCACCCCGTTTGGTAAGAAGCTGTGTTGAATCACACCGGCGCTAGACCACCAAACAGTGACCATCACTTTTCTTGGGGTAAGTTTTCGTTTAGGGCATTGTTTAGGTGCTGAACCAGGATCCAACCAACTTGCTGAGCGCTTGCGGTTATCAAACAGAATCCATTTTTCATCGCAGGTAACAATGCGGTTCAAAATTCCTTCATTTGTGTGTCTGTTGAGCAGTGCAAGGCACGTCTCGACGCATACTTCGCGCTGGCGATCATTGAGTTCGTGGGGCACCCATTTGTCAAGCTTTTTTACCTTGCCAATTTGACGCAAATGGACCAATATTGTTTTGACGCTAACGTCGAAAGCTGCTGCTAATTCAGCCGTAGATTGTGTATCATCAGCTTCCACAATCGCCTTTAATTCGTCATTGTCGACCAAAGTCTTCGGACGACCGCGAGGTTCATTTTTCAGGTCGAAATTTCCAGAACGGAAGCGAGCAAACCAATAACAGGTAGTGCGTTGGTTTGTAGTGTTAGCTCCGTAAACGTCGTTGATGTTGCGTGCCGCTTGTGCCGCGTTGCTGCCACGACGGTACTCATATTCCATAATTACTCGAATTTTTAACGTATCCATGATGACGAAAAAGATTTAAATGCGATGAAAATGTAACACTAATCAATAAACAAATGACTACTTTTGGAAAAAAAAATCCATGTTTTAAAAAAAAAAATAATTTGAAATTAGAATTCTTAGCCAAACAAAAAATATTTTGATTTGAAATGGCCAGTACTGCAGAACGGCAATTTCATAGGTAAAGACCTAATATTAAGGATGATGACAAAAAATAGTGTTTGGTCCGTCCCGTAGATTATTTAAAAACATTAGACACGTATTCATATATCAAAGGATTACGTCAATACATTGACACACGTCGGTAGACTTTATACCTACATGTGACGTAGTGAGCGCCCACTCCCCTTTTTAATCTAATTATTTTTTTATTAATATGATATATCAAAAAATACGTGTCCAATATTGTTTTATAATCTGACTAACGGACTAAATATAATTCCTTTATTTTTTACCCAGGCTTCACCCCTATGATTGGTTGTTAGTTTATACAGAACTAATTCGCTCTGTCGCCCTTACTAGAATAAACTGTATTACGGGGGAACAGCTTTCCTCAGTCGCGGTGACTGTAATATAAAATAAATAATGCTGGAAAATCCACACAGCGTAGATAGACACTTTTTTTTCATTATCCATAGCAAATACCCAGAACACCCGTAACAAATCTTTGTACATCGCGATGGTACAAACATTTGTCCCAAGGCGGGGATCGAACCTGCAGACTCCTGCATCGCAAGCGGACCTTCGCCCGCCACGCCACATCGGTCGTCTATACGTCGACTATGATTCTATACAGATATTATGTTAAAGAGCCGTATTGATACTTCAGAAACAAGTAATTTGATGATTGACAAATTGGTCCAGTCAGTCATGCCGGGGACGACCAATAGGGATTACAATCCCTATTGATCGTCGTCAAATCAAATCATTTCTTGGTTTGAAAATATCTTCTAAACAATATTTTATCCAGTGTTCAGAAAATTGTGTTCACATATCGAGACTCCTCCGTGCCTCGGAAAGCACGTTAAGCCGTCCCGGCTGCTACTTGTAGATCTTTGACACTCGTTACGGGTAGTCAGAGGCCCTAAGAGTCTGACAACCAATTGTTGAGTTGTGTAGGTCAGATAGGCAGTCGCTCCATCTAAAATACTCCATGTAGAGTTCAGTTGCAACCGGTGAAACTGGAAGACGACCACAACATAGTTGGGGAAAGGCTAGGCAGATGATGATGTTCAGAAAATTGTGGCAGCACATGATGACTTCACTCCTCTGCCCAGAGTTGCCGGCGTTAGGTCTATGGGGGAAAAGTAAAATATGTATGTTGATGTAACAAAGACACAATTTGCTACCATGTAACTGTGAAAAATATACTTTTAAATACTTTTAAGCCCACCATACAAACATGGAGAAATAAATCTGAACCGAGGAATCTGCGCCATATATATCTGAACGGATTCATAAAGAAAAAATCACGCCACATCCAATCTTCCATCCAATCATTTTTTTTGTATGTTCACCGATGTCTCTGACTTTTTTTTTTGTTTGATATGGTGGCTGACAAGGTGGTTCTGTGAACAAGTGAGGATCTGAATTTGGAATCTTGGAGAAATGTAGTGAGTGTTTTGTTAAATGCAATGTCGACGTCAGGCAGGATTAAAGAAAGAAAAAAGAAATAAAGAAAATACATTTATTGGAAGTATTTGTTGAAACCACGTAGGTACGGTAATAATATGTTAAAATAACAATCTTAAAAACATTGCTAATATAAATACATCGTTGTTGTTTTGGTTATAATTATAAATATTTCGGTTTGGTTATTTTCGGTATTATTATTATTGGCTGGTATTTTGTTCTTATTTCGCTACGAGTGGTCCACGTGACCTGAAGTTAACATCTAACGCGTACTCATCCCGTGCTTATTCAATGAACAAGCATCGTGCTTCAGAAAATAGTGGCTGCACACGTTGACTTCACTCCTCTGCCCAGAGTAGCCAGCGTGAGGTCTATGGAGGAAACGTAATATGTGTCCCAATTTATTAATGTAACAAGGAGACAATTTAAATGAATGGTGGGTGGTGGTGGGGTGATTGGTGGTGGTGGTGGATGAATGGATGGTGGATGGTAGAATGTGTTTTCAGACAGGTGGGACTCTCCCCTCTTACAAAGGTGGATAGATGTTCAGACACACTTATCAAAATCAACTAATGAACTATTGATCTGTTCGTAGAATACTTCATTGGTCGATTATTATTATAATTTAATTTAACACTAACATTAGGCTAAGTTGTACTTCTAATAGCCAGACCCAGAACAACTACCTGTAGGCCATATAAATACTTGTTTCTTGCGGGAATCGAACCCACGATACCCGGCGCAGCAGTCGATCAGCCACTGCGCCAACCGTGCCGTCAATATCTGAACGGATCAGAACAGAAAAATCATGAAACTACCAAACTTTTTCAGGTCAACACAATGCGGCTGGCTCGTGTTGAAATAATGTAATTTTGACTGTGTTGCCTAGTAAACAGAGTTGATATTCGCTATAAATATGAAAAAAGAAAAGAAAGAAAGAAAAACCATTTATTTGGGGCACGCACAGATAATAATAAAAAAAAAACAAATTAAAAAGGAACTAAAATCTAAACAACAAAAAAAAAAAATAATAAAAGGAGCTGTGCGAGACCAAAACGGCTCCTCAGCATATGCTACGATATTTCAACAAGGAGTCAAAATACCGCAGCGCTGTTCTTCCGATAGGGCCCGCTGTGATGTCACGGACACACACATTAGCACACACATGTTAACACGACCCTCAAATACTATTATCATGGTCTAGAAGTAGCCTTATCTTTCGGGCCGTTGTAGGAGAACTTTCTAAAGGCCGGAACATGGTTACTAAACAGATCACAAGGATGTGAAAGTAGAGCTGATCATTTATGGTGGAAAGCCTTTAAACAAATGATAAAGATATTTACCCGCATTAACAATGTCTCTCAACATTGATACTGTTTGGAAATATTTATTCAGACGGTCCAGACAGCCTGGAACATCACATCGTTCCCCTTCATAATCTCCTTTGCATTGACAGGCTGGCTCGCTTTCCTCATTCATGGAACAGATTCCGTCGTTTAAACAATACCTCTGGCATATATCATCTTCACACCTTTCTCCAATATATCCGGAATTACAACTAAAATAACAGCAATAGAAGCAAATTACAAACACGGTAACTCAATTTAACACAGATGTAAATGAGATAGAAAATATTTCACCTGCATCTGGGTTGTCCCGCAGAACTGATGCTGCAGTCTCCATGGAAACAATAATTCTGACAGACTGCAACATCGCATCTCTCACCGATGTAACCTTGTTCGCATTCACATTGAAATTCCCCACTAACTTTCGTACCATGGACGCAAAACAGGCTTACATCTGATGACACGTTAAGGGGGTCGTATTTGTCGGTCACTGAGTTATTTGGAAGCATTTTCCTGAGTGGTTCGCAGTCGGGAATTCCTTGAATTTGGTCCTCAATTTCATAGTTGGTGACTACTAAAAACCATGATCTTATTGGAATTTCTTCTGATTTCGCATGTATCGATGGTTTTTTTGGTAATTTCCTAACAGTGCTCTGATACCAGGGAACCCAATATATGAAATCTTTTGATACGGCCAGTGACATTGGTTGGTCTATTTCTGATTCACGATATAATATTTCCCTGGTTTCACCATTCAAATCAGCACTTTCAATAGAAAATTGTTTTGCTTTGGTAGGCAGGTCTTTAGACAGTGGTGTGCCATCAAGCCAGTACAGTTTCTGCGTCTGTTGGTCAATGACCAAGCGTTGAGGTTTTTGAAGGTTAGTGCCTATTACAACTTTTCTCTCAGTGCCGTCAAATCGAACCCTCTCAATTAAAGACGGTAGTCTATTATAGATCTCGTCTGTGCTCGTCCAGTAAATGTACCTATAATTTGAAATTGACTAATTGAAATTAAACTCTAAATAAATAATTGTTTTACAAAACTATCAATAAGTAACGTACCCTCTACAACTATCCACGGTGATAGCTCTGGGAATCTGACCAGATGTCTTAATTAAAAGATTGCCGAAGACTTTGTTCTTAAATCCAGGTTTTAATGAAAACCAGTATATGCTGCTTGTCCAATATTCAATCCAGAAGACTAATTCTTCAATTGGATCGAAGGCCAAACCCCGGATCATTTCTCTGATTGGTTCCTTCCTAGGTACTAAAGATTCAGTTTTCTTGGTTGTCATATCGTAACTAAAGATTATGGTGTCCGTGTAGTCACCTTTAGCATAAATCATCCTGCTGCGTACTACGTCATAAGCCATATATTGGATGTGACCCGTTGCTATAGTTTCTGAGTGCATTTTTGTCCCGTTGAAATAAAAGTCCACATTTTCCACTGCGGCCGTGGCGAAGTCTGAAACATGAATTGTAATGTTTTCTGACTTTTTCATCGCCGTAAACAATAACGCACGATGCTTTGCCTAACACGAAGATAGCTTCGCGTTAGGCGAAGCATCTTTAATGCATGCCATCTCTATAGAGAGATGACATGATGACGTATTAGAAGATGGAAAGCAAACTGAATTGAAGATGCAAACTGGAAAGGATCATATCAAGTCTTCGAGCTGAGGGCCGCCACCTGAGACCCGAACTACACAAAACCTTTTTTTTTCATGTTGATGGCTAAATCAAAACAGCCGCACGGGTTGATCGAAGGTTAAGCTACGCTTGCCGAGGTCTGTCTGAGGATGGGTGACCGTTCATAACATATCGAGACTCCTCCGTGCCTCGGAAAGCACGTTAAGCGGTTGTGGAGGTCAGATAGGCAGTCGCTCCATGTAAAATACTGGTATTCAGCTGCATCCGGTTAGACTGGTAGCCGACCCCAACATAGTTGGGAAAAGGCAGGGCAGATGATGATGGTTAGAATGAAAAAGGGATTCGTGGCATTAAAATATATGACGACGTCAGCGATGGCGGAGCGATGGGGTCGTGACCATCTTGGTTCGGTGGTAAAGGGTCCATTTCGTAGGGGCGTTGTATTTAAAACATAAAGTGCAAATATAACAGTTACGTTTTGGACAAGTGGCTTGGACCGCGTCTGGATGCGAAGTGTCCGTTCGAGAATCTCCATCTTGCAAAACGACTCTATCCACGTACCGCCATTACAAAATAACTACTACTAACTACTAGCTACTACATTCATTATTGAGCAGCTTTAATTAATAATGATATCATTATCCACGATATATATAAAATTTGAGTGACACCTAAATTCGTATATCAAATGACGTCTGGTTCAGTGCTTGCACATGACGAGCCTTCAAGGATGTATAGTATGTAAGGGTAGTTCTTGCTATTTATTTACCGGTTTTGTACGTTATCTGGTTTGCTGTTTTGAACGAATTTGAAACAACATGGTACCTAAATCAATAATGCCTAAGTTATTACTTTATTGAATGCAAAAATGTATGTTTGAGAAGAAGCGTATGTTTTTACTCTGCATAAATTACAGTAACAGCAGAATTAGATTATTTTTTAAAGATGTTTGTTTAATATAATCAATAAACAAAGTAATAGTACATTTATGTCTGTTTTCTTCCTAATTGCTTTTAATTTTAACGAGGCATGTTGCCAGCATTTAAAAAAACAACATCAAACCTGTATTACCCAACGGGTTAGGCAGAGACGAACCTATAGTACACCCACATTTCTCCAATTATGCGTAAGCCCCATGTTATCTCAAAACTGATGCTGCTACTGATAAATTTCAGTTACAAAACACATAAACACTTTACCTGACCCAGAATCGAACCCAAGACCTCATGTTCAACAGTAGCCCTTACCATCACCATACCAACGAGCATAATTTTAGTAGAAAATGTGAGAAAACACGACTAATAAACTCACCCCAGGACAAGCAGTGCACCAGCCCCACGTACAGCACCACCAACGCCAGCACACACTGCGGTCTACACATTGTGTACTCTTTAAGAAACAAGTTGTTGACACAAACTAGAAGTAGATGGTGCGTCCACTCCTGGTGATCGCTCGTGGAATATTGAAGTAAATTCTACTTTTTGTAACTACTAGGACGGAAAAATGGCAAATTAATTGGCACATAAATAACAAAAGTTGATATGAAGGACTCTTATCAGGACCAAGGACCATTTATTTAAATACCCGGATACACGATACGGCTTCTCCATCTTTTTTGCGCAGTTATAACATGGAGAATATCATAGACTTACGAGCTGACCCGGCAAACTTTGTTTTGCCATATAGGGGTTGATTGTAGAATGGTGAAAATTTGGAGTTGTATGTATTTTTCAATGCATAATATCATCAATCATAATATAATAAAAATAATAAAAATTGACAAAAAAATAAACCGACTAAATAGACTTAATATATTTTTACCTAGGACCTAGGATTCTGGCTAATCTGTCTATGCACCACTTATGTTATGCGGATATAAAACTAAAGTGATTACAACAAGAAGTGGTAATGATAATTTATTAACAAAGAAAAACTGATCTGTGCCCATCGCAGGTTAGAAGAAGCCTTGTTCACAAGATGACAAAAATCATCATCCTCTTGCCCTTATCCCAATTTTTCATTTGGGGTCGGCGCAGCATGTCTTCTTCTTCCATACATCTCTATTTCCCGTCATCTCAGAAGTCACCTCCTTCTAAGCCATATCAACTTTCACACAATCCATCCATCGTTTCCTGGGTCTCCCTCTACTCTTGTAACCCTCTACATTCATACTCAAAACTTTCCTAACAACATGATCCTCATTTCTTCGCATCACGTGTCCATACCATGACAGCCGATTTCCACACAACTTCTCTGTCTCAGGCGCCACTTTCAGACTTCCTCTTTTATACTCATTTCTTATTCTATCCATTCGCGTAACACCACACATCCCCCTTAGCATTCTCATCTCAGCTGCATGCAACTGCCTTTCATTCAGTCCTTTTGTGGCCCAACATTCTGATCCATACAAGATGACAAAAATATTAAAAAAAAATAATGGACTGTTTTTATTAAACCTCGTTATAATTTCTTTTTTCATAGATTCTACAATATAGCGGTATTTGTTCAGAATGAAAATTAAACACTGTTTTGTGTCGCAATAAAGTAAATTGGAAATTGGTAAATTTAATGGATTGACTTTATGATTGCGTATGCTTATAATGGTGTGCTAGGAAGGAAGAGGACTCAAGGACAGAAGTGCTGGGTCGAATTCAAGAAATAGAATAGGGATGGTAAATTACAACAGATGATTTTGACGAATGTACTACTAGGGGACAACAATCTTAAAGATGCAGGTGAATCTCAGCAGCTTCTCATGCAGTGCTTTTTCAGTTAGCAGGCACCGTTGTTCAGAGAATAGTTGCTGCACACGTTGATATCTCTCTTTTGTTTGGAGTACCCGGTGTTGCACCTATAAAAAGGCATCATTAATATAACGAACAAGGTAACAATCAACAAGCCGACTTTATTGTCTATAAGACGCTCTAAAAGTATTTTAAGACCGTTCGCGGAGAGATTAATTTGAGCCGAGTATGTACAAAAACATCGCCTATCACATGAGAACCTCTATATGAGAAGATGCCTTTGCCCTGGGCTGTAACTTGCTAGCTAATTTTTATTATTAACTACAAAAACATCATACAACGATCACACTATGGTCGCGTGGTTCAATTATGGAAAAATGGCGGACAATTTTAAGGTTGAACTAGTCGAAGGCTCAAACTCACTGGTGGTTATGGCAAAAAAGCACACTGTATCACCTCGCATCGTGTCAGACAAAGGCATTAGCAGTGAGACGTTAGTCTACATGCACAAAGTCTTGTTCACACGCACCCAAAAGTTAAGATGAAAGGTCTTTGAAAATATAAGTTTAATGAAAAACCTAGAGAAACAATCAGTAACAAATAAAATGTATGAAACTCGTCAATAACTGAGTCTGTTTTTTATTTATTTTTATTTATCTGTAAAACAGAGGTATCTAACATAAAGTTCTTAGGTTCATTATTGTGTCGGTGCCGATTTTCTTTTTGAAATTTTACACTACATTTATTAGAAATTTACGTACAAAGTTGCGTTAGAATAATTAGCAATAAAACGAATCATTGCTGGCTCATAACCTTCAAAAGGCTTTTTATTTTACTATTCTGTTTCCGCACTGACAAAATTAATAATTAAACAAAAGGATACCTAACTTTTAACTTTGGATAGTATAAATGTCGAAATGTAAAATAATAACCGCCAAAAATTTGTATGGAAATCAAATCGACTAGTGTAACCTTAAGGAAGGAACAGCCACAAGAAGTACTCGCAGGGCAAAGGCCTCTTCTCATACAGAGAAGGCATGAGCATTAATCACCACGCTTGCTCAAGACGGGTTGGCGATTTAAGACTTGTATTAATTATATAAGTCCAGGTTTCCTCACGATGTTTTCCGTCACCGATGTCAGTAATGTCCAAGATAAACTTAGAAAGTACATATGAATTAAAAAACTCACATTGGTACTTGCCCAGGTTTGAATCCACAACCTCGTGCACAAGAGGCGAGGCCTAAACCACTGGGCCATCATGACATTCTGACATCATTTGCTTTAAACAAACAACAAAGAGATTTACCCGCATTAAGAATGTCTCTCAACATTGCAACTGTTTGCAAACGTTTATTCAGACGCTTCAGACAGCTTGAAACATCGCATCGGTCTCCTTCATAACCGCCTTTACATAGACAGACTGGCTCACTTTCTTCATTCAAAGAACAGACTCCATCGTTCAAACAATACCTCTTGCATATGTTAACCTCACACCTTTCTCCAGAATAGTTGACATTACAACTGAAATTGGAAAAATATTGTCATATTCATAAAAAGAAATTAAATTAATTGAAGAAGGAAATAAATGAGATAGATAATATTTTACCTGCATTTAGGTTTTCCCTCAGCACTGATGCTGCAGTGTCCTTGGAAACAATAATTCTGACAGACTGAGACATCACATCTCGCACCGATGAAACCACGTGTGCATTCACAGTGAGATTCCCCACTAACTTTCGTACCATGGACACAAAACAGGCTTACATCTGTTGGCATGATGAGGGGGTATTTGTCGGTCACTAAGTTATTTGGAAGCAGTTTCTTGAGTGGTTCGCAGTCGGGGATTCCTTGAATTTGGTCCTCAATTTTATAGTTGGTGACTATTCGATACCATCCTCTAAGTGGAATTTCTTTTGGTATCGGGTGGATTGATGGACTCTTTGGTAATTGCCTAACAGTTCGTTGGAAATAATGCACCCAGTATATGGAATCTTTTGATACGGCCAATGACTTAGGTTGGTTTATTCCTGTTTCACGATATAACATTGATATGTTTTTTCCATCCAAATCTGAACTTCGAATAGAAAATTGCGAATATTTAGATGTTGTGGTACCTATTGTACCAACAGTCCAGTACAGTTTCTGTGTTTGTTGGTCAATGACCAAGTGTTGTGGTTTTTGAAGGTTAGTGTCAATTACAACTTCTCTCTCAGTGCCGTCAAACCGAGCCCTCTCGATTAAAGATGGTAAGATAAATGAGTTCTCGTCTGTACTCGTCCAGTAAATAAACCTGCAATTTTTAATTTAAATAAAATTTAAGTTAAATTCGATTTTAGTGTTATTGTTCAACAAAACCAAAATTAAGTAACGTACCCTCTACAGCTATCCACAGCGATAGCTTTGGGACTCCGACCAGACATCTTGATTAAAAGGTTTCCAGTGACATTGTTCTCAGATCCAGGTTTCAATGAAAACCAGTATATGCTGCTTGTATCAACTTCAATCCAAAAGAGTACTTCTTCAATTGGATCGAAGGTCAACCCCGCGAACGTTTGTCTAAATGCTTCCTTCCTAAGTACTAAAGGTTCAGTTTTCTTGGTTGTCATGTCATAACTGTATATTGCAGTGTTCGTGTATTCACTTTCGACAAAGAACATCCTGTTGCCAACTTCGTCGTAAGTAAATAAATCAACATGACCCGATGTAATGTTTTCTGAGTGCGTATTTAATTCGTTGTAATAAAAGTCCAGATTATTTCCTGAGGTCGTGGCGAAGTCTGAAATGTGAATTAAATAGTTTATACCTTATTTATAGACATTCACGACATCCCGTCGTCGCGTAACGCCCAAGCATATTTTTTTTTTAGAAAAGACTAAAGTTAAAGTTTCTTATGAAGTTTTGTGACGCCAATCAGCAATTTCGAAACATATCTTTGGCGTTTAAAAGGTTTAACATGAAGATACAATAATGTTTAGTAAACTGAGGAATAAGCAACCTAAACCTGATTTGATTATTTTGGTCTGTATGCTTTTCTGTTTAATAATATAATTAAATGCATGTCATGATGGCCCAGTGGTTTAGGCCTCGCCTCTTGTGTATGAGGTTGTGGGTTCAAACCTGGGCAAGTACCAATGTGACTTTTTCAATTCATATTAACTTTCTAAGTTTGTCTTGGACATCACTGACATCGGTGAAGGAAAACATCGTGAGGAAACCTGGTCTTATATAATTAATGTAAGTCTGAAATCGCCAACCCGTCTTGAGCAAGCGTGGTGATTAATGCTCGTGCCTTCTCTGTATGAGAAGAAGCTTTTGCCCTGCAGTGGGACAGTAATAGGCTGGTACTACTACTACTACTACTATTATAATTAAAACAGGATTGTGACATCAAAAGTAGTCGAGTTTGAGTGACTCGTCGATTTGTGTATGTGTTTAGGAACGATTGATGCTGTTATTGCATATGGCGAACCTTTGAGGCTGTATGTTGTATGGTATCTCTTGCTATCTCATGTGTGCGCGTGTAACTTAATTAAGTACGAGTAAATCAACCTTCTATAATGACCAAGTAGGTTTTATACGTTTTCTATGTAGTTTCCTGTTTTTAACGAATTTTAAACAATGTCGTTTCAAGATAAAGTAATCAATTATGCCTACACAATTATTTCCCATTAGGTGACAATATTTGTGAAGAAAATTCTTAATTCTAGAGATAAGCTATGCGATATGTTCAATTTTAAGTTAATTAACTGGAAATGAATGACAAACAGGATAATATTCAAATTAATTATTTTGTGTTCTGAATGTGTCTTTTAATTTGTATCATCTTTATTAGTAGTATGTATGACGAATTTAAAAATTGAATTTTCCCAGCTAAGTAGGCCTTACAAGTTAACGAGCAATAGCAGACTAAAATAATATATAAATGAAAATTTGTAAAAACAACAACATTCATTTATTCAAATTTGGCTGAGAATCAACACTTTTTGAACCTCAAAACGTCAAAAAATTAAATAATACAGTCCTCCAAACCACCCACACTTCACCACTTCCTAGTGTTTTGCTGGGAAGAAGAAGTGGCGGAAATAACTCCCCAGCAACGCGTCAGTCTTTGGAGAAGGTTTGAAGAACTTGAATCAACATGTGTCGAAAAAATTATAATTATATTAATCATCTTTATGAATCATTAAATTAAATACGAGTTATTTGCCACATGGTAGCCAGAACACACAAATATGCCAAAATAAATAAATAAAAACTAATAAATATATACCAAAATCGACGATTAACTCAAGAAAAGCCTGCTTAACTGAATACATAAATAGCCTCCAAGACAGTCCAAGGACGTGCCGGCTGACATGTGCAATGCTGGATTATATCTATAAGGCGGTGACTAAAGTCACTAATCATAAACTAGTGATCAACTCACCCCAGGACAAGCAGTGCACCAGCCCCACGTACAGCACCACCAGCACCAGCACACACTGCGGTCTACACATTGTGTACTCTTTAAGAAACAAGTTGTTGACAAAAACCAGAAGTAGATGGTGCGTCCACTCCTGGTGATAGCTCGTGGAATATTGAAGTAAATTCTGGTTTTCCTTAAACTAGGAAGGGTATGCTTGGCCATTTAATTGGCTCAATAATAACAAGAGATGATATAAAGGGCTCTTATCAGGAACAAGGAATTATTATTTAATGCTCGGTCTACACCATTGTTTTAATTGCACAGGCAAACCAGAGCATAGGTCTGGAACATGTAGGCTTACACAGACTATCGTCTGACCGTCCCCAGGCTTCTGGTCTTACGTGAGCAGTTTGGTTTGCATGGTAAGGAACTCATGCAAGGCGGAGCGTTTGGTTACGTTTGGTTACCAAAGTTACCGACATAGCTCAAAGAATTAGCAAGCTGAAGTGGCAGTGGGCTGGCCATATTTCCGACAACCGCTGGGGTAAACGTGTTCTTGAGTGGAGACCGCGACTCGGCAAACGTAGTGTAGGACGCTCTCTGACCAGGTGGGATGACGATCTGCGAAAGACTGCAGGCAGATGCTGGATGCGGCAAGCTGAAGACAGGGCGCTATGGCGCTCATTAGGAGAGGGGTATGTCCAGTAGTGGACTAGTATAGCCTGATGATGATGATGATGATGAAGATGGAGCGTTAGGTAGAGGCTAAAGCCACCGTGTGTTGCGGGTGTGACGAGGGATTGGAGATAAAAATAGATAGAAAAATAAAGCATTTTTGTAACGTGTTTCGTAACTGTATAAGTTTAGGTACAGAACATGGACAAGTGTGCATCGCTAGAGCGAGAGGCGAGAGTTACACTGAGGTTGGGAGTTGATTTATTATGCAACCATCACTTCAAAAGTTTAAAAAAAATGTGGATAACTCTTCCCCACTCATGCAGGATAGACGGAACCTTCAAGGTACGAGCTCAGAACATTGTCCAGGAACCCCCAGCGTATATTTTTTGTCACCTTTCCATAACTCTAACAAAAATAGATTTCGCCAAAGTCTGTCTGAATGTTTACGAATAGTTTTATTCTTAAAAAGTCACAAAGTACAAACTTTTAATAGCTTTATCTTTCTCATCTATAAGTTAATTGGTTTGAATTGGTGCTAACAAAAAGTTTATCATCAACATCATCCTCTTTTTTATTTTTGTTGGAATGGGCATCTCGCAGTTTATCCTTCAGGTATATCTGCTACTGCTTAACCGAACTTTCCTGTGGAGACTTAATTAGAAATTTAGGCCTCCAGCCAGAGCGTAAAAACTTAAAAGTTAAGCGACCAGTCGCTGAGGGCACCCCTTGCGGGGTACGAGCCTTGGCTTAAGACGTCTCGCGTTGCTGGGAGAGGACAGCAAGGGACGGGCTGGATGTAATAGTTATATTATTTAGGGACTCATTTAATCATTTACTGGCTCAGCTACGCGGGCTGGCTCGAGCAATGGGTCGGCGGGAGGATATTGACGGGGCCGTCGCGACGGGCCTCGGCGGCGAGGACGGAATGAAATCATCATCATCATCATCCTCCAGCCCTTATCCCAATTTATTTGGGGTCGGCGCAGCATGTTTTCTTCTTCCATACATCTATCCCTATTTGCCGTCATTTCAAGAGTCAACTCTTTTTTAGCCATATCATCTTTCACACAATCCATCCATGTTTTCTTTGGTCTCCCTCTACTCTTGTAACCCATGAAATAAGTTTATCATGAATATGAATTGGTTCTTTAATGTTGAAGTTGGCGACCATAATACCAATCTCTATTTTGTATTTCTAATTGTCAATGGATTATGTACTTCATAGGTAATGTCCTAGCAGTTCTGTGAAACAACTGCGTCTAGTATACGGAGTCTTGTAATAATCAGAGACATGGCGATATTATAATAACTGCATACAAGATAGATGATTCATTTCATTGATTGATTATAAATATATGTATATATTATAAAAATCCTTGCCCCACACTAGGAATTTAAATATCGTGAGTGCGTTTACAAACATTTATAGTGACATACACAAACAGCCAGACCCGGAACAACCACTTACAGGCCATACAAGAAATTAAAGTGCGAAAATCGAACCCACGACACGCGGCGCAGCAGTCAATCGCACAGCCACTGCGCCAACCGTGCCGACAAGATATAGATATAGGCACATGTTGTAACATTTATTTATTTTTATTTTTTTTTTCCAACTTACGACTATCTTTACAGGGTTACCTAGTGCGATACTATAACAATATTACATTTTGTAACTGATCACAAACAATGCATTTTTTGTGAACGCACTCAGAGAACAATGGAATATATCAACGTGTATGAGGTTGAGTGCACGCGTCAGTGGCGCCTCACCTAACAGGGTGGTCGCGCGGGCGCGTCTGCCAGCAAGCGTGGCTGCCGACGTCGCCCCACGTACCTGTCCGGAACACACAACCCTACGTTCCCTAAAATGTCCGCATTATGTACCTTCCCTCCAAGTACCTTGAATATATGCGAGGTGAGTGTGCAATCCCTTCTGACCCCCAACTCGTGAAGAACATGAAAGTAACGGTACGGAGATCCTGGATCTGTGGGCCTGTTCAAAGAGAAATGAAGCTTACAGTCTCATAAATTCAAATTCTGACTGATCTGTCTGTGCGCCCCAAAGGCTATGCGAAAATACGAACGTACGATGGCCGCCACCTCGGGTCCTGATGTGTGGGGGGTTTCTCCACACATCAGGACCCGAGGTGGCGGCGCGTAGTGTTGCACGCGCTCCCCTCTTAGGCGTTGCGGGGGGAGTCAGACACCTTACTCCTCCCCTCGACCTGAGGAGGCCTGCAGAGGCGGGCCGGCACTAGCTGGGGGTTGTGGAAGGATCGTACGTTCCCGCGACCCCCGGGGTAGGTTTGTGAGGGAACACCGGGGTGGTTTTTAGTCAGTAAGAGTCTGACAGAGCCCTTCGCCCCCTCAGGTCGGAGGACATATATGAAATTTTCCACCCCGAATCAAAACAAAAAAAAAGATAATGTTATATAGATACCTCGTTCAAAATTTAAAACACTGAGTGAAGCAGACGATAAAAAACATATTAAATAAAACTAAAGAAGAGGTTTTTATTAAATCTCGTTTTAATTAAAAAAAAACAGTGTACGATTTTAACTCTCCAACATGTCTAAAAAAAATACGGATTGACTTCATCATAGTTTATGAATATTATGATATGGCTAGGAAGAAACTGGATTCTGAGACAGCAGAAGAGCTGCGTCAAACCCACGAATGTTCGCTGAAGGCTTTGGACAAACTTGACCCTTAATCAGCATCAGCTTGGGTTACTTGGGTACTACAATAGTTGAGGTGTAGGCGAATAATATTTTCGTAGCGGTTTGTGATCCAGTGCTTCTTCAGTAAATAGGCATCGTTGTTCATAAAACAGTTGCCGCACACGTCTTCTCTCTTTTGTCCAGAGTACCTACAAAGAAAACGTAAAAATTGCACATTATTAAGGATACCAGGTCACAGTCAACAGGCCAACCTAACTTTAAGATACTATTCAATAAGAACTTCTTTTAAGACTAACATCCAGTACAATCTTAAGGCAGTAACAGCCACACATGGAATTTCGTCATATCAGACAGATGTGTTATAAGTGCTCATTATAGGGTACTGTCCTTAAAAATTCTGATCGAGCCGAAAGTTGGATTACTCAAAAATACTGGACACGTATTTTTTCTTTTGTCACTTAAAACAAAACTGACGACAACGTTTGACGTCACGCCGTGCTACACTTTTAACGTTACAGTGACGTCACAAGCCCCTTCTCCTGAAGTTTGATGTGCTATATTGTGCATTGGTAATCTTACTGACAGACTAAATAGACTTAATATATTTTTACCTAGGACACATCCCTATTATAAAGCCTTGAAACAAATAACAAAGTTATTTACCCGCATTTAGAACGTCCCTCAACATGGCAACTGTTTCGAAATGTTTATTCAGACGGTTCAGACAGCTTGAAATATCGCATCGCTGTCCTTCATAACCGCCTTTGCACTGACAGACTGGCTCACTTTCTTCATTTAAGGAACAGACTCCGTCGTGCAAACAATACCCCCGGCAGATGTTAACTTCACACCTTTCTCCCGAATAGTTGGCATTACAACTGAAATTGCAATAATATAACCATAATAGGAACAAGGTTACTGAAATAAACTAAGAAAAAAATAGAAAGAAAATGATTTACCTGCATTTAGGTTGGCCTTCAGCACTGACGCTGCAATCTCCTTGGAAACAATAATTCTGACAAACTGAGACATCGCATCTCTCACCGATGTAACCCTGTGTGCATTCACAGTGAGGTTCCCCACTAACTTTCGTACCATTGACACAAAACAGGCTTACATCTGTTGACTCGATGTGGGGGTTGTCGGTCAATAAGTTATTTGGGACCAGACTATTAATTTGTTGGCAGTCGTCAACTCCTCGAATTTGGTCTCCAAATTTATAGTTGGTAACTATTCGATGCCATGTTCTAGTTTGAATTACTTGTGGCTTCGCATGTATCGATGGAATCTTTGGTAATTGCGTTGCGGTTCTTTCGAAATATTGCACCCAGTATATGGAATCTTTTGACACGGCCAGTGACATTGGTTGGTCTATTCCTGTCTCATGATATAATATTGTCCTGTTTTCTCCGTTCAAATCTGCACTTTCAATGGAAAATTGTTTTTCTTCGGTAGGCAGCCACTTAATTGCTAACGTACCATCAGACCAGTACAGTTTCTGTGTTTGTTGGTCAATGACCAAGTGTTGAGGTTTTTGAAGGTTAGTGTCAACTACCACTTCTCTCTCAGTGCCGTCAAACCGAGCCCTCTCGATTAAAGACGGTAAGTTAAATGAGTTCTCGTCTGTACTCGTCCAGTAAATAAACCTGCAATTTTTTATTTAAATTAAAATTTAAGTTAAATTCGAAATTAGTTTTGTTGTTAAACAAGACTACAATTAAGTAACGTACCCTCTACAGCTATCCACGGCGATAGCTTTGGGACTCTGACCAGATATCTTGATTAAAAGGTTTCCGAAAAAGTTGTTATCAGCGCCAGGTTTTAATGATAACCAATATATGCTGTTTGTATTAACTTCAATCCAAAAGAGTACTTCTTCAATAGGATCGACAGTCAAACCCCAGACCCATCCTCCTGATTTTGTTCTAAGAACTAAAGATTCAGTTTTCTTGGTTATCATGTCGCAACTATAGATCAAGGTGTCCGAGTGGTCATCTGTGGTAAAGAAAATCCTCTCGCGTACTACGTCGTAAGTAATTAAATTGATGATACCCGATGTAATGTTTTCTGAGTGCGTTTTTGTTCCATTGAAATAAAAGTCCAGGTAATGTGCATCCATCACCATAGCGAAGTCTGAAACATGAATTAAATAGATTTTACCTAAAGCCAAAATTTACAGGACGCGATACTTTGCCTAACGCTAAGATGTAGAGATGTATTAGAATATAGTTCAATGTAGTGTCTTGATGGCCCAGTGGTTTAGGCCTCGCCTCTTGTGCACGAGGTTGTGGGTTCAAACCTGGACAAGTACCAATGTGACTTTTTCAATTCATATGTACTTTCTAAGTTTATCTTGGACATCACTGACATCGGTGAAGAAAAACATCGTGAGGAAACCTGGACTTATATAATTAATATAAGTCTTAAATCGCCAACCCGTCTTGAGCAAGCGTGGTGATTAATAATAATAATAATCTGTGGCTCGACTGTCAAAGTGACTGAAGCAAATTTTTTTTTCTCCGATTTTATTTATAAATAATTTATGAAAACTAGTGTACAAAATGTCTAAAATACAGAATTCAAGAACAAAAAAAAAAACCAGGAATCAATTAATAATAGACCAAGCTAAAAATTACCATGACTTATAAAATATACCATAATACCAATACCATGTGTGTCGCCATGGTATCCTAAATCGGAGAAAACTCTGAAAGAAGAAATGCTGACAAGAAGCCGAGCCCGTGTACTCAATGCACCAATAACATCTTCGGGTTCGTCGTTCAGCTCCGCCTCCCAGCTGCCGGGACCTGCTCCAGACGTGAGTCCAGTGACACCGGCCGCTGCAGTTGCGTCGAGCTCGAGCGACGAATACTACTCGCCACCGACGTCGCCACCACCAGTACGTTGATGTGGAAGAGGCCGACCACCGGCCAGCTTGGGACTCCGAGGCCCACCAGCCTCTGCTAGGGTCCCCGCTTCCGGTGGAAGTGTGCAGCGCATGCGATGGACACAATCCATCAACGAAAATGTCGTGCGCTCATACTATGGGGCTACAGAGGGGGGAACTAACCTGACTGCGTACCGTAGTCGGATGCTCTCTCTGTTTCAGGTACTTGAACCAGCTGTCAACGTATCGGCACAACGACTATCGGATCAGGTACGAGTCATTCAACGTAACCATATGTTGGATGACACCGTGCTTGATAGACTACGACTGAACTCACGGAGTAACCGCGTTATGCCTGCTTCGCCACTGGTCGCGGTACAACTACCCAGTTTACCTATTGTATCACCGCGACCTGACTACGTTGGTGAAGAGGATGATGACGCAGCTATATCCGTGAGTTCCCAATGTAATGTACGCTTGAGGAGCGCTTTGGAGGATGCATTCCGAGAGTACCGCTCCACACCGCCTGAGCTTAGACAACGTTTACCTCGTCTGCCCATGCACAAGAAAAACAAGGCGCTGATGTGTGCTCTAGATTCACTGCTGTCAAACAGTTTTGACAACAGCAAAGACCTCGCAGATACCCACTCAATCTTGTACTGTGCAGCTGCAGCGGCGTGTCGTGTAGCAAATGTAAAATTTCCCAACAGTAAGAAAGCTACACGACCAGCCGTACCAGCTTGGCAGTGCAGGATTGAGCGACGTATCGGTGAGGCTAGAGTACTCATCGGCAAACTTATCTGTTTCAGGGAGGGTAATACTCGCCCTAGAGTGATGCGCTTTGTGAGGCGGGCGTTCTCGGGGACTGATATTAGTTCTCGAGACTATTTAACCCGCGTCACGGAGCGTATCGACTTCCTGAAACAGAAGATCTGTGCATGGGCAAACCGTATTCGTCGGTACAAGCGGCGAGTGGAGCGATACACTCAGAATCGCACATTCCGGAGCGATGAAAGGTGGGTGTATAGAGCTTGGGAGCGACCGGACCAAGGTGTGATTGATACGTGCCTGCCAGATGATGAGGCCATGTATTCGTTTTGGCGCAGCATCTGGTCGGTACCTGTCAGTCACACTGAGGGCGATTGGACTAGGGAGGTCGAACGAGCATGTGAACCATTACCAGTAATGGGGACTATCAACATCAGTCCCCAGGATGTAGCTTGTGCAGTTTGTCCGCTACCTAACTGGAAATCTCCAGGACCGGACGGGCTGCACAACTTCTGGATTAAATGGCTCAAAAGCTCGCACGCTCGTTTGGCAACTCAGTTCCAATCTGCCTTAGAGTCAGGATCGCTGCCCCAGTTTCTAACAACAGGAATAACCCACCTGCTCCATAAATCAGGTAGTACTGCGGAACCCAAAAATTATAGACCAATCACTTGTCTACCGACGGTCTATAAAGTTCTTACATCCATTTTGAGATCTAAAATTAACAACCATATAGAGACCAGTTCGATCATGTCTGTCTCTCAAAATGGATGTAAGAACGGGTCCCGTGGTACTAAGGAGCTGCTCCTCATAGATATGGCCATTAGCCAACAGGTTCGTCGTTCCCGAAAGGATTTGTCGACATGTTGGATAGATTATAAGAAGGCCTATGACTCGGTGCCACATACGTGGCTCATGAGGGTGCTGGAGTTGTATAAAATAGATGCAACTCTGCGCACGTTCCTGACGTCATGTATGAGGCAATGGAGGACGGTCCTTCACTATCCAGGATGTCGACAATTCCGGGAAAACAGCGAGCCGATAAGGATTGAGCGAGGCATATTTCAGGGTGATAGTCTCAGTCCATTATGGTTTTGTTTAGCCCTGAACCCCCTAAGCACGCAGCTGGAGGGTTCAGGTCTAGGTTATCGGTTGAGAAGAGGTACTCAGGTCATATCTCACCTTCTTTACATGGATGATCTGAAACTCTTTGCCCCCAACAATTTACAACTGATGGAGCTACTGAAGGTAACAGAAACCTTCAGTAGCGCCATCAGGATGCATTTTGGTGTGGACAAATGTGCAGTCATGCATGTTAAGCGAGGGGGGATTGTGGAATCCGCTGGAACCCAACTCTCGGATTCCATATACCTTAGATCCCTCTCCTCAACCGAAACCTACAAATATTTGGGTATGTCGGAAGCGTTAGGCATCAATGCTGCTGACATGAAACAATCTTTGAAGGAGCGCTTCTTTTTCCGCCTGAATAAAGTGTTAAATAGTCTTTTATCAGGTGGCAATAAGGTGCGCGCCTTCAACGGTTGGGTCATGCCGGTTTTGATGTACTCTTTCGGCATACTCAAATGGACCCAGACAGAGCTTGATGCGCTGGATAGGAGGGTCCGCACACTGCTGACCGCAAATCGCATGCATCACCCACGATCGTCGGTGATGAGACTGTATATCTCGCGGAAATGCGGGGGTCGAGGCTTCTTAAATGCTAAGACCCTGCACAACCGTGAGGTATGCAGTCTCAGGAAGTACTTCATTGAAGCCGACGTGGGGATGCATCGAGATGTGGTCGCGGTGGACAAGGGCCTTACACCGCTCTCCTTGGCTAACGAGAACTGGCGCAAACCTATAGTATTAGATACTACTGACCGCATGGAAATATGGAAGAGCAAAGAGCTTCATGGGCGCTTTTATCGGGTCTTACATGGACCTGATGTAGACCTATTAGCGTCCATATCCTGGCTACGCTTTGGTGACCTCTTTGGGGAAACCGAAGGTTTTGTCTGTGCGATTATGGATGAAGTTATCATGACGAATAACTACCGGAAATACATTGTGAAGGACGGAACGGTTGACATCTGTCGGGCATGCCACCGACCCGGGGAATCAATCCGCCACATTATTTCTGGTTGTTCTCGTCTTGCTAACGGAGAATATTTGCATAGACACAACCTTGTTGCCAGGATAATCCACCAGCAACTTGCTCTGAAGTATAACCTTGTGGAATTAGAAGTACCGTACTATAAGTATGTGCCCGACCCAGTTCTTGAAAATGGCAATATCACATTATATTGGGATCGATCTATCATCACTGACAGGACTATTGTTGCCAATAAGCCTGACATAGTGGTGATAGATCGATCAGAGCGTCGCACAATGATTGTTGATATTACGGTTCCACATGACGAGAACCTCGTGAAGGCTGAGAAAGAGAAACAGATGAAGTATCTTGATCTGGCTCGCGAGGTTGTCGACATGTGGGAGGTGAATACAGCAGTCATTGTGCCGATAGTTGTGACGGCCAATGGTATAATAGCCAAGAGCCTCGACCAACACCTAAGGAGGCTCTCGTTAGGCAGCTGGATCAAGGGCTTGATCCAGAAAGCGGTACTCCTGGAAACGGCACGTATCGTTAGGAGGTTCCTTTCTCAAGAGCCCTGACCACCGGTAGCTTGGACCCTGTTCCCAATGCCGGTGGGCTACTATTTTTTATATTTTTAAATGTTTTATTTTTTTATTTTTGCTTTGAAATATTTAAAAATGTAATCTATATGTTTAAAAAAGAATAAAGGAAATATAATAATAATAATAATAAATCCTTTATTTTCAGGCTACTTTGGCCCATAGATAAATACCTTACAGACTAACATATATATCATAATAGTACAAAGTGTGTTAGTGTATAAACTTAAAACTATGTTAGTAAAACACACTTCACTCAAGCACTGTCTTTGTGCGATCGTGTGGCACTTGTCCGCGGAAACGACGGAACATAACACCTTGCGGCCAAAAGTCCTCTGCCATGACGAGGTGCAGGTAGCAAGTAGGTACTCGCACCACGAACGCCTTGAAGTTGACATTGCGGCGCGATTCAAGCAACTGCACTCTCGGCCTGTATTTGGTCCTTTGGCATACGTACTCCACAATGTCCTCGGCCTTAGTGGTATAGTGTAGGCGGGAAATATACACGGGAGTGTTCGGCTGGGCGGCTCGAACAGGGATGTCGGGCTTGATAGGAGCTGTGCCGCAGCGGTTCTTGTTGGTTCTTTGTCGGCGCTTCTTCCTCTGCACCGTCACAAAACCATCATCATCAGCCCGGTTCGATGCCTTTTCAGGCACGGGCTTCTTTGCGGGAGCGTTGGCGAAGTCGTTAACTCTCACAGGCGCTTTAGACACAGAAATTGTGTCAGCGGGTCCGTAATTGTAATGCTCGTGCCTTCTCTGTATAAGAAGAGGCCCTTGCCCTGCAGTGGGACAGTAATAGGATAGTACTTTACTTTAAGTAGTCTTCTTATGAAGTCGTGATGCTGAGGTCACGCCAATATCTGCAACTTCTAAACATGTCCGTGGCGTTGAAAACGTGTAACCGAAAGGAATTATGTCAAGTATTCTGAGGACATTACAAACTGAACCGTTTTTCTTCTTAGTGTATTGTTTTGATCTCGATCTTCTTTGGATTGAATTATAATGATAACTGGATTTAACATGTAATGTTCTGAAGGAAGGAATCGGAGGAGTTCGTGGCTAAATAAAAACAACCGCACGGGTTGATCGAAGGTTAAGCTACGCTTGTCGAGGTCTGTCTGTGGATGGGTGACCATTCCTAACATATCGAGACTCCTCCGTGCCTCGGAAAGCACGTTAAGCCGTTGGTCCTGGTTGTCATTTGTAGATCTTTGACAGTCGTTACGGTAGTCAGAAACCCGAAAGTCTGAAAACCGGTCTTACCAAGGGGTATCACGTTGCCCAGTAACTGGGTTGTGGAGGTCAGTTAGGCAGTCGTTCCATATGAAACACGGGTAATCAGCTGCATTCGAGACTGGAAGCAGACCCCAACATAGTTGGGAAAAGGCTAGGCAGATGATATTTTGAAGTAAGGAATCGGAGGTTGTAAAATTTTAGTGGCTCCTCAATTTGGTGCAGGACAATATAACACTCAGCATGGTGTCAAAAAACTGCTGGTTCTGCGCTTGCAAATGCAACCCTTCGAAGTTGGTATGATAGAGTATTTGGCTCTCGCTAAGTAAAACAACCTATAATTACCTAGTTTCCTGTTTTGAACGAATTTGAAACAATATAGGAGCAAGATAAAGTATTAAATTTGGCCCATATTGTTATATCCTGTTAGCTAACAATACATGTAAAAAATAACGATTAGCAAGAGATAAGCTACGCGACAAGTTTAAAATTAATTAACTCGACTGAAATATCAATTAGAAACAGAAATCAATTATTTTACATGTATTGAATGTGGATGTGGAGGGGAGCTCGTGGCTAAATAAAAACATCCCACACGGGTCGTTCGAAGGTTAAGCTACGCTTGCCGAGGTCAGTCTGTGCATGGGTGACCGTTCATTACATATCGAGACTCCCGCGTGCCTCGGAAAGCACGTTAAGACGTTGGTCCCAGCTGTCATTTGTAGACCTTTGACAGTCGTTACGGGTAGTCAGAGGCCCGAAAGTCTGACAACCAGTCTTACCAAGGGGTATCGTGTTCCCCAGTGAATGGGTTGTGGAGGTCAGATATGCAGTCGCTCCATGTAAAATACAAGTATTCAGTTGCATCCGGTTAGACTGGAAGCCGTCTCCTACATGGTTGGGAAAAGATGATGATGTTTTGAATGTGGATGGGATGAACTTATGGAACAATTCGTTGTTAGGTGGCAAATAATGTATTTACCGGTAAGGCCATATCATCAGATGCTAAAAGTCAACTTCGCAAATTGGTATCAATGAACTACGTCATTATCTTCCTAGCCTAGGTATTGATTATTTTTATGTTTTTTTTTTATTTATTTTTATTGAGGAAAAGTATGGAGACCTTAAATCATGGCCGAGTATTCAATTTAATAACGTTCCTGTTAAAAGAAAACAATCCGTGTGTCTTGGAAAGGAACTTTTCTTCTGTTGATCGCTTAGGCCGTTCTAGGTATTTAAAAAAGAAAAACATAAAAACAATCGGTGAAAAAGCTAAAAGGAACTTCTTTGCATTGGCGAGAATATCTAAAGCTACTTGGGGTCTATATTTTTTAACGTTATAAACTGTTATGGGGTGATTTGCCTGGCTTGCATGTGTAGTACGATGAAAATTGCTTCAAAGTCAGCGTTTAGCTTAGATATTTTGGTGCAAAGCGTATAGGACGGTTAGTACTGAAGCCCTACCGGTTCTTGCAGGTGTACTCAAAGTCGACCGTGAGGTGCAGCGACGTGCTGCAATGTACTACTCCGCAAGAGAGTCCATAGACGCAGATTTATTTATTTATTGCTATCTCGTCGTGACCGTGTTAAGGTCTCTACATTATTTAAACCGCAGACTGATGTCTGTTCAAGGACCGACACCTCCACCAGTTATTTCCATCCGTTTGTGGGCAGGAGGTGTATTACTGTGTTGCCCAATTTCTAACAAGCCTGGCAACTATAAAAGTATATTATTTTCTTTCGAGCTTGGTCTTGCACATTATGAACCTGATGTGGCGCGGCGGGCGAAGGTCCGCCTGCGACGCAAGAGGTTGCGGGTTCGATTCCCGCCTTGGGACAAATGTTTGTACGATCTACAAATATTTGTTTCAGGTGTTCTGGGTATTTCCTATGTATAATAAAAAATATCTATCTATGTATTTAATGTATTGTATTAAGTATATCAGTCATCTAGTACCCATAACACAAGCTCTGCTTAGCTTGGGGCTAGATGATGCTGTGTGGATTGTCCAGGATTATTTATTTATTTATTTATTTATTGGGATCTAAATGTACCAGGTGATAATTTAGAACCCATTAATATCAGTGTTCATTTTAATCCGTGGTGCTAGGAAACTGGGCTTAACCTAGTTGTAAGCGTTGCTTTGCGGCTACTGCCCTATCTCTGTTCCGTCTCCTGCTCGATATGGAGGAAATGGAAATTATGTATTTTTTCTAAATCCTCCGCTGTTCTTTTCTTAATAATTTCGTTGCGGGATCCAAAACAGTTGAATCGTTTCTTCGGGACTCTCCGAGCTTCATTGTCTCGGCGCTTTTCTCGTGGTCTCTGTTAATTCTTGTTTTTAAGAGTTGCAGTGGATTGGGAATAGTGTTACGAGCTTGTTAAAAAAAAAACTAAAATCTGCCTAGCCGTTTCCCAACTATGTTGAGATCGGCTTCTAGTTTGACCGTATACATCTAAAATACCAGTATTTTACATGGAGCTACTATCTATGTATCCTTAGATCCTAGTTACTGGGTAACGCGATGCCTCTCTGTAATACTGATTTTTAGGCTTTTGTGCTTTTGACTACCCGATACGAATTATTTATAAACAAAAGTCTTACTAGTAGTCTAACTTTTACTTTTCTAACTTCAAAAATGAAGTATACCACACAAACTCGATTTAAGGTTCTCGATTCTTTCGTTACATAAGATACAAAAACCAGTTTTAATTTATGTAGTGCAGAATTAACTTTAATATTAATACTACTTTGAAACAAACATTAATGTAATCAAACAATTAACAACAAAATAGATAGGCCTTTGTGTTTGATACTAAAATATTATTTCATTTTCACGTATACTTCTTCACTTATTATTGTCAATGGTAATGTAAAAAATTAAAGCAAATAATCTGCAAAAACACGACTCATAAACTCACCCCAGGTCGAGCAGTGCACCAGCCCCACGTACAGCACCATCAACGCCAGCACACACTGCGGTCTACACATTGTGTACTCTTTGAGAAACAAGTTGTTGACACAAACTAGAAGTAGATAGTAGCGTCCACTCCTGGTGATCGCTCGTGGAATATTGAAGTAAATTCTGGTTTTCCTTAAACTAGGAAGGGTATGCTTGGCCATTTAATTGGCTCAATAATAACAAGAGATGATATAAAGGGCTCTTATCAGAAACAAGGAATTATTATTTAATACCCCGACTGCTCATGTCGGCTTCTCCTCAAGATTCTTTGGTAATTTGTTGCTGGGGAGTTTGTTCCACCACTTCTTCTTCCCAGCAAAAACACTAGGAAGTGGTGAAGGCTGGGCGTTTTGGGGGACTGTCTTTTGTAAACGTTTTGACGTTCAAAAGTGCTGATTCTCAGCTTAATTTGAATAAATGAATTTTGATTTTGATTCATTGCAGCTAGTATACGGAATCTCGTAATACGACCGGTGACATTGTTTGTGTCTATTCTGTTCGACGATATGATTATTATTACATAGTCGTACAGTGCAGTAATAGGGAGGATTCAGAACCGTTTTACAGGTGCAGTCCGCTCCACGCGGATGAAGTCGCGGGCAAAAGCGGAAATAAAACTGAACCAATTAATACACAGGTAGTCAATTTAAATTTATTTACAAAGAAAAACTGATCTGTATTTACATACAAGACGACATAAATATTAGGTCTTTACCTATGAAATTGCCGTTCTGCAGTACTGGCCATTTCAAATCAAAATATTTTTTGTTTGGCTAAGAATTCTAATTTCAAATTAATTTTATTTTAAAAACATGGATTTTTTTTTCCAAAAGTAGTCATTTGTTTATTGATTAGTGTTACATTTTCATCGCATTTAAATCTTTTTCGTCATCATGGATACGTTAAAAATTTGAGTAATTATGGAATATGAGTACCGTCGTGGCAGCAACGCGGCACAAGCGGCACGCAACATCAACGACGTTTACGGAGCTAACACTACAAACCAACGCACTACCTGTTATTGGTTTGCTCGCTTCCGTTCTGGAAATTTCGACCTGAAAAATGAACCTCGCGGTCGTCCGAAGACTTTGGTCGACAATGACGAATTAAAGGCGATTGTGGAAGCTGATGATACACAATCTACGGCTGAATTAGCAGCAGCTTTCGACGTTAGCGTCAAATCAATATTGGTCCATTTGCGTCAAATTGGCAAGGTAAAAAAGCTTGCCAAATGGGTGCCCCACGAACTCAATGATCGCCAGCGCGAAGTACGCGTCGAGACGTGCCTTGCACTGCTCAACAGACACACAAATGAAGGAATTTTGAACCGCATTGTTACCTGCGATGAAAAATGGATTCTGTTTGATAACCGCAAGCGCTCAGCAAGTTGGTTGGATCCTGGTTCAGCACCTAAACAATGCCCTAAACGAAAACTTACCCCAAGAAAAGTGATGGTCACTGTTTGGTGGTCTAGCGCCGGTGTGATTCAACACAGCTTCTTACCAAACGGGGTGAGCATTACTGCAGATGTGTACTGTGAAGAATTGAACACAATGATGGAGAAGCTGGCACATCTCCAACCAGCATTGGTCAATCGCTCGTTTCCGCTGCTCCTGCACGACAACGCGCGACCTCATACTGCACAGCAGACGGTCTCCAAGTTGCAAGAACTGGGGTTGGAAGCTCTCCGTCATCCGCCCTACTCACCAGACCTTGCGCCTACAGACTACTACTTTTTCCAGAATTTGGATAACTTCTTGGCGGGAAAAAAATTCAATACCCGAGAGGCAGTACAAAATGCCTTTGAAGAATTTGTTGCCTCCCGTCCAGCTGATTTCTTTAAGAAGGGCATCAATAAACTGCCACTGCGTTGGCAAAGATGCATTGATTGCATGGGTGATTACTTCGATTAATACAAATAAAAAATACATGAAAAAAATTCATTTAAATTTTTTCATACAAAACGGCAATTTCATAGGTAAAGACCTATTATTAAAAAATAGTAAAATAAGTTTTTATTAAACCTTTTTTAAAACTGTGTTTTATTTTCATTCTACATAGATTCTGTGATATGTCTTAAAACGTAATGGATCGACTTTATGACTGATATGGCTAGAATGGAAGAGGACTCTAAGACCTCAGATGTTCTGCGGCGACCCCAAACATTTGACGACCGATGTGGCGAGGCGGGCGAAGGTCCGCCTATGACGCAGGAGGTTGCGGGATCGATTCCCGCCTTTGGACAAATGTTTGTACGATCTTCAAACATTTTTTCCGGGTGTTCTGGGTATTTGCTATGTATATGGATCAGAATGTTGGGCCGCAAAAGGCATGAATGAAAGGCAGTTACATGCAGCTGAGATGAGAATGCTGAGGGGGATGTGTGGTGTTACGCGAATGGATAGAATAAGAAATGAGTATGTAAGAGGAAGTCTTAAAGTTGCGCCTGTGACCGAGAAGTTGTGTGGAAATCGGCTGTCATGGTATGGGCATGTGATGCGAAGGAATGAGGACCATGTTGTGAGGAAAGTTTTGAGTATGAATGTGCAGGGTTACATGAGTAGAGGAAGACCAAAGAAAAGATGGATGGATTGTGTGAAAGAGGATATGGCAAGAAAAGAGGTGACCCATGAGATGACGGCAAATAGAGATGTATGGAAGAAGAAAACATGCTGCGCCGACCCCAAATAAAATTGGGATAAGGGCAGGAGGATGATGATGGATGAATAAAAAATATCTATATATGCAATGTATTGTATTAAGTATATCAGTCATCTAGTACCCATAACACATACTCTGCTTAGCTTGGGGCTAGATGATGCTGTGTGGATTGTTCCACATTATTTTATTTATATAGTGGCAAATTCCAACAGTTTTTTTGCCGCAGGACTTGGACCAACTTGGCACTTACTTAATCAGCTCGGGTCACATTTATTTCTTGGGTACTACAAGGGTTTCGGTAAAGGTTAAATATATCTCAGCGTCTTTCCCATCCGTTATTTATTCAGTATACCCGCACCGTTGTTCAGAAAATAGTTGCTGCACACGTTGATTTCTCATTTTTGTCCAGATTACCCGGTGTTACACCTTTAAAGAAAACGTAAAAAATGCACATTATGAACCCGATGTGGCGCGGCGGGCGAAGGTCCGCCTGCGACGCAAGAGGTTGCGGGCTCGATTCCCGCCTTGGGACAAATGTTTGTACGATCTACAAATATTTGTTCCGGGTGTTCTGGGTATTTGCTATTTATAATAAAAAAATATCTATCTATGTAATGTATTGTATTAAGTATATCAGTCATCTAGTACCCATAACACAAGCTCTGCTTAGCTTGGGGCTAGATGATGCTGTGTGGATTGTCCAGCAATATTTATTTATTTATTTTCGGTGACGACAGTCCTACAGACCGGGGTTTTCAATTTAATAAATTTAAAGGATTGCACTTAGAACACAACAAATTGGCCAAGATTTTTCTATTGCGTGTGTTAAAACATAAAAACACGTAATAATCATGACAATAAAAACTATAATAATAATCAAACAAAAAAAGGAACTCGTTCCAACAAAAAAAGACATGACAATCCCCTTAAGGATATTCTTTTTCAAGAGAAAATCAGCTACTATCTACTAAGTACAAGGCACTATATGGCCTGGGCTCAATTATTTCTTGCATGGTTTCAAATATATCTTTTGTGTTGTTCTGTTGTCCACTGTCATCATAACCAACCATTTCTTGAAGTACCCACACTCATCAATTGAAAACAATGACTATTTGACTAATGTAGTCTGTGACCCAGGTCCCACGAAGGGTTGGCGTAAAAACATCAAGACTGGTCTGAGGTCTGCTTCCCCAGTGAAAAGGTGGACAAATGGTGAAACGCAAAAAGAGGAAAGTACACGAAATCACTAGTTAATTCGATGACGGGTGAAGAAGTTATTCGAATTTTTCTAACCACCCGGTCTCATGAGCCCAGATGATAATTAACAAGTCAACCAAACTTTGAGTTTTGTCTTCATTTTTTTTTTTTTAAACTTTGCCCCACACTAGGAATTTCTCCTGTATCGTGGGTGCGTTCACAAACATTTAAACTCACATACACAAACAACCAGACCCGGAACAACTATCTGTAGGCCATACAAATGTTTGTTCCGTGCGGGGATCGAACCCGCGACACGCAGCGCAACAGCCAATCGCTTAACTACTACGCCAACCGTGTCGTCTGAATCTTCATTGTGCTGACACATGAAATTTCGTCAGATCAGACGGATGCGTAGGAAGTGCTGGTAATCAATGATATCCTTCATACAAATTACAAAGATATTTACCCGCATTTAGAACGTCCCTCAACATGGCAACTGTTTCGAAATGTTTATTCAGACGGTTCAGACAACTTGAAATATCGCATCGCTGTCCTTCATAACCGCCTTTGCACTGACAGACTGGCTCACTTTCTTCATTTAAGGAACAGACTCCGTCGTGCAAACAATACCCCTGGCAGATGTTAACTTCACACCTTTCTCCAGAATAGTTGGCATTACAACTGAAATTGCAATAATATTATTACAATTCAACAAACAAGTTTACTGAATTAAATCAAAGAAATAAATGAGAAATAAAATATTTTACCTGCATTTAGGCTGTCCTTCAGCACTGACGCTACAGTTTCCTTGGAAACAATAATTCTGACAGATTGGGACATCGCATCTCTCACCGATGTACCCATGTGCGCATTCACAATAAGATTCCCCACTAACTTTCGTACCATGGACACAAAACTGGCTATCTGAGGAGTCACATTTGTCGCTCAAGTTTGAATTATTTGGAAGTAGTTTCTTGAGTGGGTCGCAGTTGTGAATTCCTTGAATTTGATCCTTAATTTTATAATTGGTGACTATTAAAAAACATTCATTAATTAAAATTACCCTAGGTTTCGCGTTTATCAACTTATTCTTTGGTAATTTTCTAGCGGTTTTAGCGGTGGTGGGTAACTCGTGAACCCAGTAAATAGAATCTTTTGATACGGCCAGTGACTTTGGTTGCTCTATTCCTGTCTCCTGATAAAACATTGTTCTGTTTTTCCCGTTCAAATCTGCACTTTCAATGGAAAATTGTTTGTCTTCGTCAGACAGTTCTAAGTCTAAAAGCGTACCATCAGTCCAGTACAGTTTCTGGGTCTGTTGGTCAATGACCAAGTTTTGTGGTTTATAAAGGTTAGTGTCAATTACAACTTCTCTCTCAGAGCCATCAAACCGAGCCCTCTCGATTAAAGACGGATATCTATATGATTCCTCGTCTGTGCTCGCCCAGTAAATAAACCTGCAATTATTAATTTAGAATAAATTTAAGTCAAGTGTAAAGTCTATTTATTGCTTTACAGAACAATCCTACCCTCTACAGCTGTCCACGGCGATAGCTTTGGGACCCTGGAAAGATGTCTCGATTAAAAGGTTTCCGAAGTCATTGTTTTGAGATCCAGGTTTTAATGAAAACCAGTATATCCTTCTTGCCCAACGATCAATCCAAAAGAGTATTTCTTCTACCGGATCAAAGGCCAAATCCCAAGCCAATTCTGCGATAAGTGCCCTAGGTACTAAAGATTTAATTTTCTTAGTTGTCATGTCATAACTATAGATTAAGGTATCCATGTTTTCCTTTTGGACAAAAAACATCCTGTTGTGTACTACATCGTAAGTTATTAAACGGACGTTTCCGGATGTCATATTTTCTGAGTGCGTTAGTATAATTCCGTTGATATAAAAATCCAGGTAAGGTCCATAGCTCGCGGCAAATTCTGTAACAGTTATTATAAACAAAAGAGGGAAGATACCTATGTATAAGCAGAAAATTAAAATGGAGTGCTTGATGGGCTTGCGCTGGGCCACAACTCGCCTGTTGTTAGCTATGCTGACAACTGTCTAGGATCGAGCGGGTCTGCTAAGAAAAATCCGATTCACTAATGCCTCGAAGACAATTCAATTGTAGTTCATGGGGACCATTGATTCCAGCAACAGTTTGGCCGTCTGCACTATGAATGTGGGAACGAAACACTTGGTGCGGATTTTGGAAACATTTACTGTATGTGCTGCTTAGGAAAGGGACTGGGGAATTATTCATTAAATTATGTTATTCTGACGGAAACTCCTCGATTATTATTTTTTTGGTTGAGGAAAAAACGTTGCCCCAAACTAGGAATTTCTCCTGTGTCGTGGGTTCGTACGTTCGTTCATACAAAACTTTCAAACTCACATGAAAAATACAGCCAGACCCGGAACAACTAACTGTAGGTCATACAAATATTTGTGTATTCAATTTTTTATTTATTATTTATTAAACGTCTCAAGTCTTTCATTATTCTATCTTTTACAATTAAATTTTGATGGCACGGTTAGTGCAGTGGCTAAGCGATTGACTGCTGCGCCGCGTGTTGTGGGTTCGATTCCCGCATGGAACAAATATTTTTATGGCCTACAGGTAGTTGTTCCGGGTCTGGCTGTTCGTGTATGTGACTTTAAATGTTTGTAAACGCACTCACGACACTGGAGAAATTCCTAGTTTGACGCAACTTATTTAAAAAAAATCGATGAAAAATCACAAAATACAGGACTCATGAACTCACCCCAGGTAAAGCAGTGCACCAACCCCACGTACAGCACCACCAACGCCAGCACACACTGAGGTCTACACATTGTGTACTCTTTAAAATCTAGTTGTTGAAACAAAATAGAGGAAGACAGAGCGTGCGCCCTTTGGGTAACACTCGAGAGATATAAAAATGAACGCTGATATTTCACAAACTAGTTGAACACGATGATAAATAATGTAGGCAGTAGATACGCTAGCTACACGAGTTTTTGGATAACAAATCTCTTATCAGGGACTAGCAGTATCCTACGGTTTTATCCTGTTAGCGTCGATAACCTTGACCAAATAAAATCTCTTTAATAGCGGGCGTAATTTCAAGGCCAGCGCCAAATATATATTTTTATATTCTTAACTGATATTGTATACTAGAAAATCTATAAATAAACAAATAAATAAATAATACTGGACAATCCACACAGCATCATCTAGCCCCAAGCTAAGCAGAGCTTGTGTTACGGGTACTAGATGACTGATATACTTAATACGATACATTACATAGATAGATATTGTTTATTATACATTTCAAAATACCCAGAACACCCGGAACAAATCTTTGTAGATGCTACAAACATTTGTCCCAAGGCGGGATTCGAACCCGCAGCCTCATCAGTCACAGGCGGACCTTTTCCCACTGCGTCACAATATAGGTCGTCAAATACTACTACTTATTTCATGTTTTTTAAACTACATATAATATACCTAATAGTAGGCTTGCTTCAATCGCCAATCTATCGAAACACGTAATTATGACACGTTATCTTGCGAAAAAAATCAGATTCAAAGAGTAAAATAACATAAAACATGGCTAAGAACACTCCCGAATAATTCACCTTTCGGTAGCTACGATGCGACAGACAGACACACATACACAGAAACGTTAAACTAATAACACAATCTATTTCACAAAAATTGGTGGCTTCCGAAAGCAAATGTACTAGTTACCATAAAAATGCCATGCATGTAAAGTTTAATTTTTTTTTTTTTTTTTTTTTTTTTTTTTTTTTTTTTTTTTTTTTTTTTTAAAAACGTTGCCCCACACTAGGAATTTCTCCTGTATCGTGGGTGCGTTTACAAACATTTAAACTCACATACACAAACAGCCAGACCCGGAACAACTACCTGTAGGTCATACAAATATTTGTTCCGTGCGGGGATCGAACCCACAACACGCGGCGCAGCAGCCGATGGCTCAACCACTGCGCCAACCGTGTCGTCAAAATGACATTAATTTAACTATTTTTTTAAACTACTGGACTAAACTATTGGACTTTTACTTTTTAACTACTGTTTAAACTCGAACTCACTTTTTGTACCCAATAAGGCACTAAAATTAATATTTGTACATCAATTTCATTGATAAACGTCCACTACAATAATATGTATATTTAAGACCTTTTATGTATACCTATGTTCAATTGTACAAATATTGACTGACTGATTGATTTAAAAATACCCTGATGGCCATAGATTTGCATATTTCAAGAATTCCCTGGATTTCTCCAGGATCCCATCATTACACCTGGATTTTGATAAAAATGGGACCAATCTGAAAGTATATTCTTTCAATAAAGAAAAGTACTTTCTAACTCGGTTTCTAATACAATCGTTTGAGAACCGTCCGTTTTTTTTTAAAGTATGATAAAAATGCCATACAGGCAATAAAAACTAACTTCAAAAACTAATGAAAAATTACGCTTCTTGAAGCGGAACCCTAATTCTTTATCTATAATAAAAGTACCTTAAATTACTCTTCCTTGCATCAGCTATCTGCCAGTGAAGATGCCGTCCAAATACGTCTAGCCATTTCGGAAATAAGCTCAGACAAATGATAGACAACATTTTTACAAGTTGGTTTCTTGGTAAAACTACAATTTACCGTATAAACTTTCGTATAACTACTTAAAATGCTATTATTTTGACACTACAAACAGACATTTTAATTTTATTAATTTGCAAAGATAATAATTATTTCACATTTTTGTTGACTATTGGAGGGACGAAAAATAAGTAAATAATTTGTAATTCAATCGAATCTGGTAAGACATCAGAAGACCAATTCTACTAATTAATGAGCAAGTTGCTTTTATACCTCATCATCTGCCTAGCCTTTTCCTAACTATGTTGGGGCCAGCTTCCAGACTAACCGGATGCAGCTGAGTACCAGTATTTTACATGGAGCGACTGCCTATCTGACCTCCACAACCCAGTTACTGGGCAACACGATACCCCTTAGTAAGTGTGCGAGAATCGAACCCATGACACGCAGCTCAGCAGTCAATCGCTCAGCCACTGCGCCAATCACGCCGTCGTATTTCCTTTTAGCTACTATGATAAACCAACGGAAATAACAAACTGAAAGTATTAAAATTAAACATTGAAACCGTTCTTTACGGAATGATACGGCACGTGTTGATCGAAGGATAAGCTACGCTTGCCGAGGTCACTCTGTGGATGGGTGACCATTTGGAATATATCGAAACTCCTTCGTTAATACCGTTATTTCTTTAATGGAACCGGTAATTTGAACGCTTTTTTTTGAAACAGAAACGAAACATTTCAACGCTGGAGGGTTTAAAATAATGAATTGAAGGTATGATATCAGGTTTTGCGTTGATGTCCCTTCTGCCCTTTGAAAAACCAGCCCCAGCTATTACTTCTTTTTAGTGTTAACCCGATTAGTGTAGATATTTTATTATAGCATCAACCCATCAGTATTCTATCAAAGAATCAAACAAAAACAGTGGTATGAGCCACTTGAGTCACTGCTCACCAGTTTTGTGCACAGAGGGATATGTTAGTGACTAGTGGACAAAAACTGGATTCTACTTATTCACTATGAAATTTACAATCTCGACACTTTAAAAGTATTTGCAATTTAATTATGGAATGGTTGGAGATGAGAAAAAGTGGAGCGATCGTGTTTTGTTCTAATATTATGCCGGAAGATTTATTTTTCCTTGTTATTGTATGGCTTTAGAAAATGTATGGTTTTGAGTTAGGAAATTTTACAATAATTTAACTGATATTGTCCTTGAATATAAAATTCCTAATATCTATTTTATTTGTTCATTTAAATAAATAAAGTGTTCCTACTTTTTGTGACGCTGAGAATGTTTCCTGGAATAATGAAATTACATCAAGTGTTAAGGCACTTATTCCGTTTGCTACACTGAAAATATTAATTCAGGAATAAAAACTCTGGGGAACAGTGCATCAAATTCGTATTTAAAATAATAAAGGGTAACATAAGATTAGAAAAAATTTGAGCAATGAATATTTTGATAGTCGCAAATTAAATAGCTTTTCAATTCTATTTTCGATGTTGCACGACTTGATATAGAAAGTAGTTAATCTTAGTTATTTTAATTTAATTTATTTTTTTTTTAATTTTAGTTAGTGTTATTTTTGTAACCAGTTAATTAATTACAGTCACCAACAACCAACGCAAATGGCATGTTACTAAATGGACTTTTATATGTGGAAGCTTGTCATTAGCAATTGTCCTTAAATATAAAAGATATTTATAATTGTTATTAGTCTGTAAGCTTTCCTTAAAAAATAAATAAATATTTATATATTTTTTATTGATGGCCAAACCACAATACAATAACATACTTAGCATAGCAATACTCTTAACGAAAGTTGTGTTACCGAAATTACTTTAGTGTTCAAAACATCACGACGGCATTCCCGGAAAGGTTAGGTAGGGGTGTACCTATAGTGCACCCTCATTTCGCCAGTTACGTCTAAATCCCTTGAAATAGGGGGCGGTCCTAATGTCACCAACTGGGCACGAAACCTGTCTCCGCGCTTAAAAACACGCGAATCTTAATAACACTTTGCTCGACCCGAGAATCAAACTCAGGACCTCATCCTCGGCCGTAGCTTTTGCGACCAACAAGGCAGTTGTTTCACGATGTCACTTATTTTATACGGAAGTTATTCTAGGGTCTATTCTTGGCATCAGACCACACATTAAGCTTACTTAACACCCTATATGGTTAGTAGCCATAAAATAAACATAGGACATTTGACGACACGGTTGGCGCAGTGGCTCAGTGATCGACTGCTGCGTCGCGTGTCGTGGGTTCGATTCCCGCACGGAACAAATATTTGTATGGCCTACAGGTGATTGTTCCGGGTCTGGCTGTTTGTGTATGTGACTTTAAATGTTTGTAAACGCACCCACGACACAGGAGAAATTCCTAGTGTTTGGGCAACGTTTTTTTAAAAAGAAAAAAAAATATAGGCTTCTGAACTCCGATGTCCTATTAATTACGCCATTACATTATTATATTTATTATATTCATTATTATATATTATATTATACAATTCCTAGATTAATGCCAGTTTAAATTTGATGTGAACGTACTGTTTTATTAGTGTTTACAGTTTAAAAAAGTCATGATGGCCCTGTGGTTTAGGCCTCGCCTCTTGTGCACGAGGTTGTAGGTTCAAACCTGGACAAGTACCAATGTGAGTTTTTCAATTCATATGTACTTTCTAAGTTTATCTTAGACATCACTGACATCGGTGAAGGAAAACATCGTGAGGAAGCGTGGATTATTTAATTAATATAAGTCTGAAATCGCCAACCCGTCTTGAGCAAGCGTGGGGATTAATGCTCGTGCCTTCTCTGTATGAGAAGAGGCATTTGCCCTGCAGTGGGACAGTAATAGGCTGGTACTACTACAGTTTAAAATACAAAAATAATATGTGATAGGTTATTTTTGCGTCTGAGTTTATGTACTGTAGAAAACAATGAGGGACAGACCTGTGGGGGGGGGGGGGGGGGAGACTATACTAGTGATAGAAAGATAAATTGTTAATTGTACTTGGACGACCGTTGTGGCGTGGCGGGCGAAGGTCCGCCTACGACGCAAGAGGTTGCGGGTTCGATTCCCGCCTTGGGACAAATGTTTGTACGATCTACAAATATTTGTTCCGGGTGTTCTGGGTATTTGCTATATATAATAAAAATATCTATCTATGTAATGTATTGTATTAAGTATATCAGTCATCTAGTACCCATAACACAAGCTCTGCTTAGCTTGGGGCTAGATGATGCTGTGTGGATTGTCCAGCAATATTTATTTTATTTTATTTATTTACTATGTCTATCACTTAAAGTTTCCTATCATCATTCTCCTGCTCTCATCCCAATTTATTCAGGGCGCAGCATCTTTTTGGTTCTGTCCTCAAAAACACCATGTCATACACGTGACTAATCTGCATGATCCTCACATGGTCTGACTAAGATAATGTCTGGACTTTAAAACAGACTGGGACCTCTGAGTTTGTTATCTGGGTTTCTTCTCAGAGTAGTTACATAGGGAAGTATCGACCTGATAAAAAAAAAAATCTTTACTATTGGCTGTGTAAAAGTGTTTGTGAAAACACATTTACAGAAATAACTATCATTTAACATCACGCCTATATTCCTGAACGATATGGCAGAGTTGTACCTACTGTACACAGACATATCACCAGTTATGTTTTTAAGTCTCATGTAATAGGGGTTGACCCTATTGCCATCTACCGAGCACACATCCAGACTCCGGGCTGCTACTGAAAAATTTCTAATTAAAATTCCTAATAACACATTGATCGACACGAGTATCGAATAAGGACTCATGGTTAGCAGTCGTATTTGCGACCACTAGACCAACGAGGCAGTAGTAGTAGTAGTACCTACTTAGTATTATTATTAGAATCTTGAAAATAAATTAATATTATATTCAAATCATCATCTGCCTAGCCTTTTCTCAACTATGTTGGTGTCGGCTACCAGTATAACCGGATGCAGATGAATACCAGTATTTTTACATGGATCAGTCGATCCATGAAACTGTAATCCAGTAAATGGGTTGTGGAGGTCAGATAGGCAGTCACCTATCTGACCTCCACAATCCAGTTACTGGGCAACATGATACCTCTTGGTTAGACTGGTTGTCAGACTTTCGGGCTTCTTCGGGTTACGGGTAGTCACCCGTAACGACTGTCAAAGATCTACAAATGACAGCCGGGACCAACGGCTTAACGTGCTTTCCGAGGCACGCAGAGGTCTCGATATGTTACGGTCACCCATCCACGGACTGACCTCGGCAAGCGTAGCTTAACCTTCGATCAACCCGTGCGGCTTTTTTTATTTAGCCACGAGCTCCTACAATATTATATTCATAATGAGTGTTTTAAAATATGAAGTTCGAATTAACGTTACTTTTACGCGCTAGTCACACTGGTTGACAAACATAGCCGCCAGTCCAAGACCGTTTGCAAAAAACTAATTTATTAAATTAATTTAAGTCCTATCAAGCAAGCAATGTTAACAAAACACAACAATGTCAAGCATTTACTATTGCAGGAACTAGTAGTTGAATGTCCAAGTCAATCAATCACCGATGGGTACGTCGGAACGGCGTAGGGAATGAAAACGACAAAAATGTCTCTAGCTCCCGATATGAGGCGGTCGACAACATTATAATGTAGGTATTAGTGTTGCAATACACGGACAACATCGCACATAAAACATTATTGTGCAGTGTTTGACGGCCTGGTTGGCGCAGTGGCTGCGGGTTGTGGGTTCGATTCTCGCACGGAACAAAAATTTGTATGACCTACAGGTAGTTGTTCCGGGTCTGGCTGTTTGTGTATATGAGATTAAATTTTTGTAAATGCACCCACAATTCAGGAGCAATTCCTAGTGTGGGGCAACGTTTAAAAAACCAATAAATGTACAGAAAACTTAACAACAAAATGATTTACGTCACCACTGAAATCCTGTGCTGTGCCTCCCATGGCAAAGCATTATGCTGAGTGGTATCTTACTTGATACAGTAACTACGTGTCACGTGTGTATAAAACAGTTTTTGTAAAGGAAAATATATTTTTTTATATTAAATTGGTTTTAATCGGGTACAAGCTACAACAATACAAAAAAGAACAGTGTGCTTTGACTGACAATAAATTTACTTTAAATTTTGCATTATGTGTCTTACATTTTGCGCAAAACAATAATAATAGTAGCTACAACTAGTTGCATCGTCTCATCCTACCTTTACAACCGCACCACTAATCGACACCCATCGTGTGTGGTCTGCTTCAACAAAAACTGTCGTAAGCACGACACGACCATCGTGTAAATATAAATTAAATTCCTACCGGCTGTTTGTTTAAGTTTTTAGACAAGCCATAGAACTTCTTAAGTAGCTGGCGTATTAATATTGATTAGATCACAGTTTGGGTTAGTAGTTAGTAGGGATGTGTTGTTTTTTTGATGTTGGTTCATGGTAATGGGGGCATAATGTCGTGTTTGGAATTGTGAAGTGTTTTGGACAATGGTGCGGGCTTATGAATGATGGAGCTTGTTTCCAGAAAACGATTCGAGATTTAGAATTTTCGCAAATTACAGTGACTGACCTGTCTCGATTTTTGCTAATAATGTTATCGCTGAACCCGTTGGCAATAATGCGGATGAGTTTTTCGATGCACTGTGATTCATTTATTTTTTCTTTTCATGTACATAATCGTTTTATTGAATAAATCATTAGGCTATAAAAAAACGTGACAGACATCATCATCTGCCTTTTCCCAACTGTGTTGGGGTCGACTTCCAGTCTAACTGGATGCAGCTCAATACCAGAATTGCACATGGAGCGACTGTCTATCTTTAAAGTTACAGATTAGTTGTTAAAAAGTAACAGAAGAATAATAAAATTATGTTCTAAATTAATTGAGCATTCTTTATAATTTAAAAAAGTCATCTGCCTAGCCTTTTCCCAATTATGTTGCGGTCGGCTTCCAGTCTAACCGGATGCAGCTGAATACCAGTGTTTTACATGGAGCGACTGCCTATCTGACCTCCACAACCCAGTTACTGGGCAACACGATACTCCTTGGTACGACTGGTTGTCAGACTTTCGGGTTTCTGACTACCCGTAACGACTGTCAAAGATCTACAAATGACAACCGGGACCAACGGCTTAACGTGCTTTCCGAGGCACGGAGGAGTCTCGATATGTTACGAATGGTCACCCATCCACAGGCTGACCTCGGCAAGCGTAGCTTAACCTTCAATCAACCCAAGCGGCTGTTTTTATTAAGCCACGAGCTCCTCTTATAATTAAAAAAAAAAAAAAAAAGTGTTAAAAGATATTAAGGTTCAGGTGGAATTTTACTCTCAGCGTCTCCACTGACGATCTAATATTCGAATACTATCAGGCAAAGTTCTTCAAACCATTCTTCCTGGCGTATTACAATATTTAGAGAGAGATGTAAAGCCTTTTATAAAGCATATTTTACACAAGTTTTCCCTGCATAACTTGGGATGCCAACAGAATAATGACAGGTTTTGATTTGAGCATAAAAGACTGGCACGTTGGTATTGTGGTCGCAAGCGCTACTGCTGATCTGGTTCCGGGTTGGTTTCCCGGGTCAAGAAAAGTATTTTGAACTGACTGGTAGCAACCTGGGATCCTGTCTTGTGCCCTTTTAGTGCCAATAGCTATTTCATAGAAGATAAACATAGCTGACGAAATATGGATGTACTATAGGTGACGATAAATAGAGATGTATGGAAGAAGAAAACATGCTGCGCCGACCCCAAATAAATTGGGATAAGGGCAGGAGGATGATGATATATATAGATAAAACCTCGGCCTCCCCCATCGAGGTATACAGGCATGATATTATTTGTGTTGTAAAATTAAGTAAATCCAACTAAGATTTACTTTAAGAATTAACAAATAATTGAGAAACACAATAATAGTTCATTATGTCAGATCTTAACCTGACTAAGTTCTGAGTCGAGCAACACGATGACTGACAAATGCTTGCACTGACTTGACACTGTCAGGTGACTAACAAAACTACCAACCTGCAAACAGCACTAGTCGCATACTATGCATATGCCCAGGCATGGCTCAGCTATGGGGTCATGCTGTGGGGTAATAGTACAGATTCACAAACCATATTTATTTTACAAAAGAAGCTAATTCGAATTATAACAAACATAGAACACACAGACAGTTGCAAACCACACTTCCTAAAACACAAAATACTCACACTCCCCTTGGAAATATGTAAATTTGTCAGAAAACACCCAGATTTTTACACTAATTGCGAAGAAACACAAACAAGATACACCTTGCGACATAACAAAAGCAAAATAAACAAACCTCAATCCAGACTCAAAATGCACTCAACCAGCCCTTTAATTATGTCCATAAAAATTTATAATAAAATACCGAATAACATTAGAGAACTAAACAAAACACATATATTTATTAATAAATGTAAACAACTTCTGGAATCCAAGGTATATTATTCCATAAAAGAGTTTTTAGATGACAAATCAATTCAAAAATAAAATTATCCCCTCTCTTAAACACCAAACATTAAACATATATAATTTTAATATTAATACATAAATAATATACCATAATTAAATAACAATATTAATATAATGATAATTTCGAACTATACTATACATTTGAATACTTAGATAAATACATAAGCTCACATATTTTTTTTTTTTTTTATATAAGAATTGTTATTTTATTTTCTATTCAATTTAATAGCTTTATTTATACTAATACAAATAAAAGATCTCAATAGAATTACAAGTAACTACTAACAATATATTTTAATAAGTAGGTACATAAGTTTACAAAATTTTATAAGAATTGTGTTATTTTTAATTTTTAATTTTATAAATTTTTATTTTTAGTTAATACCATGTTGCTGTGCCCTAACAGGGTCCATAATTGTACCTTAGCTGTAAGCTTTTTGTAACATCTTTTATGCACATTATAGTACGCAAAATAAATGAATATGAATATGAATATAGGTTCACTCATAACTGTGGGGTTCTTCTCTCAAAAGACCACCTGAGACAGTCATTTGTATGGTCTCATAAGATCTATCCAACCAAGATAATTTCTGGACTTTAAAAGAGACTATGGCATCTAAATTTCTATCGGTGATTATTCTGAGCGTAATCAGCTAGGAATTATCGACATAATCAAGTTTTAATGTATTTATTTTATATTACGACGTGTAAAAGTGTTTTAAGACCGCAGGCAAAAATAGGAATTACCATTAACCAAAAAATAAAAAGTAAAGTCTCTCTAAAAATAATTCCCACAGCATTTACTTACCAAATGAACAAAAAAAAATCGTTTTAAAACCATTGAATAGACGTTTCTCGAAACGTTCCGAACAATCCGTCGGTTTGTCTGTACGACAGACGGTCGGACATCAGAACATATCCCTAATTAATGATCTAGCAAACGAAGCCGCGCCTGCGCAAACTGATCGAATGAAAACCAACGCAAAAACTAGTATAAATACATCTATAATGTTAGCGCATCCATTGAGATGGTTTACTTGTGTAATAAAACATTTATGGTATTTATATCTAGAAATATGTTATGTTGAATTGTTTGAAACAATATGCAATATTTTGATTTCAAATCAACTTCTAAAATAAATGTTCAGAAACAATATAAATAGGACATTAATTTACCAGTTATCTACAATATGATTTATTATAAAAGTATAGACGCCAGCATATCAAGCTACCTCAAATTCTTTTGTTATGAAGTTAAACACCAACCAAAGAAATTTGACACATTGGGGTAGCTTGATGTGCTGGCCTCTGTACCTTTGTTACTGCTATTCGAGTGTCATTTACCGCCAGCCATTAAGCAATTAAAAGGAAATATATTTAAAAATAAATTGAAAATAATAATAATTGATAATGTATTTTATAATGTGTTTTTTTTTATAAAAAACAAAATTTTGTGAGTACGTAATTTCCTAAAATACTGTTGCATATCCGACTTGGTTAGACAGTTGAAACTAAACATTTCATGTTTATTAATAAGAACTTAATGTACACAGCTATGCAATAAATATATCTTTATCTTTATTAAATTGCCAATTTTAACAATATCATTATTTTGCGCTTTTTTGTGTTGACAAGCGATGCAGAACGGTTGTTTTTGTTAACTTTTTTTATTAGGTAAAAATATCACGCCTGTACTAGGCAGTGGACACGTTTACCACTGCCTAGTCCTCTGGGTTATTTGTGTGTGTATAAAGAAGAAGCGAGCAAAATATCTCGATGGCTGCTAGCCTATACTGTTACACCATTATAAAGCGCCGACTGGCGGCAAATAGAAGACAAATTAAACGCGTGTCCTTTGTAGAAAGAACTCCAAACCGCTACAGCTGAATGATGCATGCAAGTCACGAGGCGATCTTTATGTCGTCCGCCCGATGACAGCCCACTGGGTCCAATGTGTGTGTTTTTTGGATTAAAAATAGTTCCAGTGTTAAATGTTGTCGGTGCGAACAAAGCAATGGGGAATTTTATGAGGCTGGTAATACCTGGTAATATCATGTGACAACAGGCACATGTGAGCGGTTCCGATATAAAGCAAAGTGGTTTTACCATCGTTATTGCATCACAATGTATAGTAAGCAACGTGGGCGGTAATAAAACCAGTATAAGCTGACCTCGCATTCTATATAAACTCCGTACTCGGCAAATTCAAGATGATACCACAGAAAATTTTAATTACTTAGCTGCTAATTTATCAGTCAGTGGTTGAAAGTGCTACTGCTGAACGTGAGGTCCTGGTATCGATTACGGGGGCGGACAAAGTATCATTGGATGTTTCCATCAAGTAACTTCTCAGTACCAGCTGAATGTGTTCTCGGATGATAGTTATAGACTCGCCTACTACTACATGATTGACTTAAACACAATTGGTGAAATGTGGGTGTATATTAAGTACATAAACCTTTACCGTAATGTTTCGTATAGTATGATTAAACATTATCAACAACTGTTAACTTAACTGTTTTCATTGTTTATGTATATTCCTGTATGTATGTATTCTATGTAGTTTATAACCTATATACATTTCTTTTTGGGAACCAATCACCAAAAAAACACGATCCCGCTCGGTGGCCACCTTTTGAACCATCACGGTCCCACAGACGGAGTCAAATTCCCTCCAGTTTTCTGTCTCCGTCAGCATAGCCCTCACTACTGCCGGCAGATACAGGTCTCGCCCAAAAACTTGCACCTTCCACTGTTTGTCTCTGCATCACCCAAAGTTTGACTGGTAGAAAATGCCTAGGGCACTAAGTCCACCTCTGTCCATGCATGTGCTTAAAGTATTCGGTAAATAAATAAATGAATTAACACACAAGTCGAAGAAGGATAAACACAAACTTTCCTTTTAACACGGAAGATTCCGCAAAGTCAACAAGGTTCAGTTAGGAGTAATCCAATTACCTATGTTGGTACTTATATAGACTCTTAAGTAGACAGAAACTAATTTAGACGGATAATTAAAGCCTAAGACACAAGGCATGAACTTTCGCACGAGAAACTCACTTGCGACGTAAATAAACCGTTTACGTTGGGCCACGAGAAAAGCTAAGTGCAGTACTGATGGTTAGATAGGTCACCGTCCACTCTTGGTTGGAAATCGTTCGCCATTTTGTTTCGTTTAAATTGTCTGACTTTGTGATCTAGACTCTGAAGAGAGAGTCTCTGAACAGAGTGAGGACTCTGTTCGTCCACCGAGTGACCTCAGAGAAGACGGTGGTATAGTGATCACGTGTCAACGTACGGTTACCGGCTGCCCAAGTGTGTTACGCACTCTCACACAAGTCCAAATATCTCTAGAGAGATCCGACTATAAGATTAATAATTTTATTGAAAGATGAATGGTGTTTAGCGTCCGGTGTCGCGAACAGAAGCAGAACAGCGTTAACCTCGCCTAGGACTAACGGAGTTCAATTTTTTTTGGCAATGTCCTCAGGCTTCATACTAGGAAAAAACAACATGATGGGTCGGAACATGCTACCGCTTCAATAGTAGTATATCTTCTCAAAGCGACATCCATGAGTATGAATTCGCGGGCACAGCTACCTTCCATACTAAGATTATAAATGGGAAATTGTCTGTTTGTCCGTCTTTCACGGCAAAACGGAGCCACGAATTGACGTGATTTTTTAAGTGGAAATAGTTGAAGGGAGAAAAGGCTACTTTTTGTCTCTTTCTAACCCTCCACTTCCTTATACGAGCGAAGCCGAGGGCATAAGCTAATAATTAAATAAAGCTGAAAGACAAAACGCGTTCTTGAGTGGAGACCGCGACTCGGCAAACGTAGTGTAGGACGCCCTCTGACCAGGTGGGATGACGATCTGCGAAAGACTGCAGGCAGATGCTGGATGCGGCAAGCTGAAGACAGGGCGCTATGGCGGTCATTAGGAGAGGGATATGTCCAGCAGTGGACTAATATAGCCTGATGATGTGAAAGACTAAACTGGGGAAATGTGGGTGTACTATAGGTATTCCTCTGCCTAACCCTTACAGGCGTGATGTTGTGTTAAAGCTAAATAGTTGGTTTCTTTCTTTACTTGACTATCGGAACTTGCCGAATGAAAATATTTTTAATGATAATAATAATAATAATACGTTTATTTCGGAACTTGCCATATCGTGTTAGTAACAATTTATACTTAGAACTAGTGTTAGTAACAAAAAAATAAAAAATAAATAAAAATAAAATAGGTACTTGATCTAAACTGGGTGAGACCCACCGAACCTGGGGAATGTCTATTTGACCGCGTGCAGTCGTATCCACTGCCCCAAGATCGGAGAGTCCCACCTATCAGCCAGCGTTCTGAGAATGGTGTTGGGGCTGGCGCGTACTCGGCTTAACAAAGATGCACATCTTTTGCGCATAATGCACGAGAAACTGTCGACGTTTGCGTCGGCAAACATGCCGGACGCACTACAATAACGCGGCAGCCCCAGCAACACCCGGAACGTGTTGTTATATTGGACACGCAGGTCGCTGTATGCCTTCTGCGTAAAGTTCGCCCACAAGCTGCATGTGTAAAAGGATTGGCAGTAAGCTTTGAAAAGCGTTACCTTCACCTGCGTCGTACAACGTGCAAACCTGTGTGTACCTGTCCAAATTTTTGCATTTGGTATCCAAATTCCTGAAGAAGTTCACAGTTCGAGTAAAACTGCGGGGTACACTTAGTTATAAAGTAAAGCGGTCCACTGTTCAAATGTCCCGTAACGCCAAATATCAAGGTGCTCACAAAATCACACAATCAACATTCAACACGTAAAAATGTCAAGTAGTTGGTATTTTTAGGGTTACGTTTTACAGAGAACCATTTTTATTTTGTATCACGTGTATGATGTTTTATTATTTGGACGGACGTCTAAGAAATAATGAAAATTCTAGTTTTACTTCAAAATATGTATTTTGAAAATACTGAAAATACAGGTTAGGTTACTTTTGCAGAAAAATGAGGGTAGGTTTAAATACATACTTACGCCTTTTTCCCATGGGGGACATCATTCTTTTGCGTTTTTTACGTTCATATATCTGCATTAAAGCAGGTACTGTGCATACTAACCTTTCCACCAATAAGGTCAGTGTATGTTTTTCAAGCGCGACCACACCGCGTTTCCACTCACATATAACCTATACAAATAGGTTTTGTCAGTCACCTTTCATTTAACGTCTTAACGTGACAAAACATCTAGCATACTCTTTTTAATTTTTGTCACTACATTATTTTTAAATCACACCATATTTTATCTTATATTCCTTAATGATAGTTTAGTTATACATAGTTTAGTGGATAGTTACATTATTTTATAGTTACCCCACACATTCTACCCAAGAAATACATTTCAACAGGGTACATTAAATTTATTTGAATTAAATGAGAACTACTTAACTGTATACTCACGGTAGTAATCTTAAAAATCTTATCTTAAAATTAAAAAAATATTTTGTATTAGTACGTCAAACGTACATTTTGGATCTCTTTTTTAAGAATATTGCGCGTGCGGAGGCGTGAGATTTGGCATTGTTATAATTCAAATGATGATAATAAGTGCAGAATGATAAAACGGTCGAATTTCAACCAATAATTGAACACGAATTTATATTACTACGTTACCTAAGTTAAAGTTTAAGTGGAGAATGATATGGTGATAATAAGGTCGAATTTTAACCGTAAAAAATATATTACTACGGAACTCTAAATGCTCTTGTCAATATTTTTTCTACCAATAATGTTTTAGTTATTGCACGGAAGGCACGTCTGAATGTGTAAATATCACGTCTTTAGCTCGCCAGTTAATTAATGAGTGATCTTTATTTTTTTCTCTTTGTCTACAAAGAATAAAAATATGTTGGTGTCCAGTAGACAGGTGAATTTTTCGAGATTTTTACCTAATTTAATTTTACGGAAAAAAAAGTTTTTCGCAAAAAAAAACAACCGACTATCAATTTCGAAGTCGTTCGGAAATGGTTTCAATTGATTCATTTTTTGCCACGGACTTCCGAACCAAAATTATTTTACACCTTTTATTACTTTATTTATCTACATCTATTTTGACGACCGATGTGGCACGGTGGGTGAAGGTCCGCCTGCGACGCAGGAGGTTGCGGGTTCGATTCCCGCCCTGGGACAAATGTTTGTAGGATGTACAAAGATTTGTTCCGGGTGTTCTGGGTATTTGCTATGTCTAATATATTTATTTATAATAGAAAAAAAATCTATCTATGTAATGTATTAAGTATATCAGTCATCTAGTACCCATAACACAAGCTGCTTAGCTTGGGGCTAGATGATGCTGTGTGGATTGTCCAGCATTATTTATTTATTTTCCCTATTAAATAAATAAAAGAAAACCCCGCTATTTCACAGGCCCCACAACGAAGCTCATTACACTAAAACGGTGCCTAATTAAGATCGGGCCAGTCTCTTTATACGGGGTGATGAACCGCAACCACAGGTTAGCCATACGCTACATAGTCTTTAGATTTACGTTTATTACCCGACTTTGGCGACGGGGGGTTGTGTTATTGAGATGGGAAATCGCGTGATTAGTACAAAAAATGTTTTAATAATCATGATTTTGAGATAGCAGATGGTTAATAGAAAGATTCGTATCAGATGGATTTATTTTGTTGGACTGTTTGTGTTGTGATCTTTGGAATGTTTGCCGTGAAATTCTCTGTGTATGATATTACCTCTCGTCGACAAAATTACTATTCTTAGTGTCTGGGTTTGTGCCCGGTTGAAGGCAATAGGATTGCCCCTATTTTATGGGATTAGGCGTGATGTTGGAGTATAGGGCGATTATTATTTGTAAATTCTGTGAAATTTTTGGCTGTAACTTGTGACTCAAGTAATGAAGGACTCCTGAAGGATTCCCGTAGTTGATAACGTTCAAAATCTAGTTGCAATCACATCTCAGCGACGATCGATGTCGAATACTTGTCAAAAATTTAGGTGAGTAATATGTATTATGATACTAGTATTTTTGACATTAGTAATTATTGACATTAGTATTTTTGACATTAGTATTTTTGACATTAGTACTTTTGACATTAGTAATTTTTGACATTAGTATTTTCGTCAGAATGAGCCTGAGGTCAGAGTCTAAGCATTGTCATACTAAGTGGCAATGCCACCTCTCTTTTGGTATCATTACCAGTCCACAGCGATACGGAAACATATTTTAGTTTCGCGCCATATTTTAGTATCACTTTGCTCAACCTGGGAATGGAACGCAGGACCCTAAGCTCAGCGGTCACTTGTATCCACGATTCTGATGGGGCAGATAATAAACAGGGATCATTGGAATTATGTAAGACGTTGTTAAAGTTTCTTCAAGTCTTGGGTTTTTTAGCAAGGACAGAGAAGCTTCATGCACATAAATACTTAAACATGAGATATTTTTTCCTTAAATACGGTAGTAATTGCTGCAAAGTAGGTACATCGACACAGTGATACGACTCCACCTTACATGTGGCCAAAAATATGATCGATCTTATCAATTAATAATCAATTAAGTTTCTTACCTTTAAACGGTCGAATCCAACACCGACAGTGAGAAAATCCGATGACACCTTGGACAAAAATTTACCTAAAAATTAACTTAATATCAAGGGTGGTACATAATTGAAATACACCTTAAAGAAACTCAACCGGTGTGCGTCGATATATATGCGCATTTTGATGAGGCGAAAAACATTCTTAAATGAGTATTAATTTAAAATTACAATTTTTGCGGAGACGCTTCAAGCAAAAAGTAACGAAATATTTTTGGGTTTTAAATAAAATAGTTTAAAGATGAACGGGAAGTGTTTTGGCTACTTTTTTTCTCTTATTTTTAGAGGACGGCTGGGTATGAGTAAGTACTGTGAAGTTTGTATGCCAAATGAAACCTTATGGCGTACAGGCTGGATTAATTTACGTTCTGGCTCGATTTGAACACTTGAACGATTTTAGAACAAATTAAAAATGGAAGTATAAGTTTTTTTTTTAATGCGCTTATATAAAAAAAGACCGGAATATCTAATACCCTTAAACGAGCAATTCTTGTAAATATATACAAATATAATATGCTCCAACGATTTTCATGAAATTTAGTATGCAGGGGGTTTCGGGGGCGATAAATCGATCTAGCTAGGTTTCATTCTTAGAAAACTTTTAACGGGTTCAAATATGCAGGCTGTTGCTAAAGTTTAGTTGTCGATTTTGTGTGTACACTCAACTACACATGGCAAATATTGTGAAATGAATATTGCTATTAACCGGGCTCATATCCATACTCCGGGCTGCTTGGAAAAACTTAATATCACTTTGTCCTACCCGGGAATCAAACCCAGGACCTCATAATCCAGGAAAGTAGTAATTAATATTAATCTGAAATCGCCAATACGCCTTTAACAAGTGCTGCGATAAGTGCTCGTACCTTCTCTGTATAAAAATAGCCATTTATCTTGCAGTGTGACAGTATTAGGCTGTTAACGGTATCTCCAAATAGTTTTCAACAGTCTTCTTTATATCGCAACCTGCTCGCGAAGCATAACCAAAAATAAATCTTTTCTACCAAGAATAGACAACGTTCTTTCTTTCCAACGTGACATCTCTTCTACCCGAGCACGGGGCGCCCTGTAGACTGTAGCGAATAGAAAAAAATCTTCTCTTAAGTTTTGACATCGCCATTCTTAGGACGGTAGAAATCTTTCAACAATCTGTCATGTTGTCTATTCTTCCGACGACCAAACCCGATTCTATGGTGGTCATGCTACGCGTAAATAATAATAATACCAGCCTATTACTGATCCACTGCAGCGCAAAGGCCTCTTCTCATACAGAGACGGCAAGAGTAATAATCACCACGCTTGCTCAAGACGGGTTGGCGATTTCAGACTTATATTATATTTTTAAGTCCAGGTTTCCTCACGATGTTTTCCCTTCACCGATGCCAGTGATGTCCAATATAAACTTAGAAACGCATGCTACGCTTGTAGAACAAATTTCTTTAAAATAGTCTTTAGCCCCTTCATTAACTATACCGCTCGCAATTCCATTCGCCATCATTCACCGAAAAAAAAATGATCGCCAAAACGATTAATTTTAATCAGAACACGTTCCCTTATCGTTAACATGTCAACGGTGCGGTTTTTTTTTATTATAAAATTCGATGTAAAAGGCAAGAAGATGAATGGTCTCGTGTGAGCGAAAGTTTTCATCATATTAATTGATATTTTTTAGTTCATTGTACCGGCCGTATCGTAAAAATATAGTGTCAATAAAGCTTGTATTTTCAAACAGTGTATTTTCGCATAGTGTATAAAATGTCTCCTTTTGTAGACAAAGTTATTGCTTATGACGTGTCTTTTATGGGGTTCACCTTTTAGGGATGAGCTGTGCTTTTAGCTGTTAATGAGTTAACATCAATCAATGATTGAAAAGGTAGGTAATTAGCAACTTTGACGGTTCCATCAAAGCGGTGTGGATATTAAAAAAACCCGACAGTGCATTTTACTGATTTCAATAACGTAACATCACGTCTGCTACCGAGGAGTTAGGCAGGGGTTAACCCAGTATAAAGCACACCCACATATGGCCAGTTCAATAACATATCAGATATAAAGTGTTATTGGGATGTTCGTTCGGAATTACTCACTAGCAGCCCGGTTGATGGCAAAAGGCTGACCCTCTCTTATATGGGACTTAATCATAACAGGTGTAATGTGGGTGTTCTGTAGGTACACTTCTAGAACTCTCAACCCTTTGGAGAATATAGGCGTGATGTTATGTAGAATTTCTAAATGATATAATTAAGATTTAGATTTTTCAGATTTTATTTATTGTGACAAAATCTGACATTGCTTCGTTTTCGTTTTTTTTTAAAAAACATTGCCCCACACTAGGAATTTCTCCTGTATCGTGGGTGCGTTTACAAACATTTAAACTCACATACACAAACAGCCAGACCCGGAACAACTACCTGTAGGTCATACACATATTAGTTCCGTGCGGGGATCGAACCCACAATACGCGGCGCAGCAGCCGATGGCTCAACCACTACGCCAACCGTGTCGTCAATTGCTTAATTAATTGCTTAATTAATATATTTTTATTTTTCTTGAAATTTGTTATTAATGAGCTTTTAGATTTCATTTTTAATTAGTAAGTAGCTACCAATGATCAACCCGTGCGGCTGTTTATATTTAGCCACGAGCTCCTATCGATTTTATGAATATGAGCGGTATCTCTGACAATGTCAAAGCCACTACCCCTTGGACCCCCTAAGAATGGTTGTTAGAGTTTTAGGGTTCTTGTTACCCGTAACGACTGGCAAAGATTATCAATATCGACTAGTGAATAGTATATAAAATATGATAAATTCATGAAGATTTAATAAAGCTTCTGACATTTACCGTGTAGATAAAGGGTGATAAAGATCAGTGAATTGTGTTTTTATGTGCCGTCGACTCGAAGATTGAGGATGATTAATTTACCTGAATGTATCATCAGTCACAAGTGATGTGCGTGACATCGCTTGCATTAATATTTGCAACTGTTTGTTGAAATGAGGATGTTTGAGAGTCAATCGAATGTCTTTATTAATAAAAGCTTTAGGTAAATAGTGAAGAACAAGCTTTGATTATTATTTTGTATTGTTTTAAGGTTTCTTTTTTTTTTAAGAAAAAACTTTGCCCCACACTAGGAATTTCTCCTGTATCGTGGGTGCGTTTACAAACATTCAAACTCACATACACAAACAGCCAGACCCGGAACAACTACCTGTAGGTCATACAAATATTTGTTCCGTGCGGGAATCGAACCCACGACACGCAGCGCAGCAGTCAATCGCTCAGCCACTGCGCCAACCGTGCCGTCAAAAGGTACATATATACATACATAAACTTACTCATGGGCGTAGGCAGACACTACAGAACGCCACCCGCTACGATCCTAACATACTCCTTTTGGTTCATAAATCTGGTGATAGGTACACGCAGGCCGGTTGCAAATACTACGCGCCTTACCATTTTGAAGAACATCACCAGTAAGGTCAGTGTTTATCCTTCCAGGGCGTCCCATCCCGGTGTTTTAGTAAGGCTAACATCTGCATTATAAATACCTTTTATTAGTCGTTTTTCATTAATCCTCTCAACGTGACTAAACCATCTGTTGTCTGGTATTTGCTCATTAAGGGTTAATAAGAGCCACCCAGGTCTATCGTGGGTTAAACTACGCTTGCTGAAGTCAAGTCCGTGGATGGGTGACCATCCATTATAATTATATCGAGACCTATCGTTGCCTCAGAAGGCATGTTTGGTCGCAGCATGTATTGTCTCTTTCTTCCATGCATCGGATCTCTACTTGTCTTCTAGTCAATAGTCACCTCCTTTCTAGCCAGATCTTTTTTCATACAATCCATCCAATTATGGTCTTCCCCTTCTCTTGCATACCTGCGTTTAATATATAGGTATTTCTAAAAATATCACCTCGGCAAGTCGCAGTTGACCCAAAACCCTATACAAATTGAGAAAACATAAATAAAACGTAAACAAAAAGTCGCAGTACCAAATCAGTCGACGAAATTAACGAGACCGATTTTTGGCCACGATGCGAAAGAAAAGCACACTGTGCAACGATAAAATTTCGGCCATACTTCACTCGGTGTATCGAAAACCAGGAATGTACTGCAAACATATTTATTTAGCTCGAACTTTCTCTTGGGTTTAAAAGGTTGGCATTTTTTGGTATATATTTTTGGTCGTTCGCATTGTATTTAAATTGCAAATGTACCGTAAGTTTAGCGAAATGTCTTCACTATTTCAAGTCGAAATGTTTTGGAAAAAGGTCTCCGTCCTTCTTTTGGCTGGTGACTTCATTCTACGTGCCTTTTTGGTGGTATGCAATATTAAAGTATGACTGTATGTCTTAGTTGTATTTAGAAAATAAAAAGTTAAAAAAAACCCTTGAGAAACGAGAGCAACTATAGATAAATATTTTTTGATAAAACGTCCATACTTCCTCTGAAATCTTAATAAAAATTGATATCTTTTTATATTTGCGAGTACCTAGACAGCTCCTAACTTTAACACGAAAGCTTTAAATTCGACTTTTTGACGCATTTTAAAAGCAGTTTTACCCACAGTGCAGTAAATTTCATAAAAAAAAAAACAACTGAGAGACGTGGCCAGTACATCACAGCACATGTTAGAAAACAAACAAATGCCACAGAATAGTAAATCAGTCACAGATAAAATAAACGTCAGAGCTGTCACACGAAGATAAATAAGGTTTTATTAGCGTCTATAATAATTAAGATAACTCAGACACCTTACTGTAAAGTTAATTATTATGTTGCGAAACAGTGAAGTTTTCTAAAATAAAAAAAAAGCTTAAAGATTGGACTTTACTATTAAGCACATTAGTCAAAAAGTCTTGTTAAGCAACGCTTGACTAGGTCGGTTCGTGGATGGGTGGCACTCCATTATATATCGAGATCTTCTTCTTCTTTAAGTTGTTGGTCTTCTGAATAGAAGCCTGAAAGTCTGACAACCAGTCTTACCAAGGGATATCGTGTTATCCATGTGATATATGACACTGGGTTGTAGAAGTCAGATAGGCAGTCGCTCCATGTAAAAGACGGGTATGCAGCTGCATAAGGATAGACTATGCCCATCCAAAAAAAAAACGGACCCCTATAAGGACCTAAAGGCCAAAAAGTTCAACATCAAACCAACCACTGTCTCCAGCCTGTCTCATTTTGTGTCATTCATCAACCACTTACAAAGGAAAAAGTGTCTCTGGCATGTCTCTTTCTTAATTTATTGTTAAAACTCCCGTAAAACAATATTATCAGTCCATATCTGTCACACGTGAAACCGTTATACAATTCTGTGAGAAGCACGCAGCTCCAGCATCTTAAAAAGTATAGCAGATAGATTCCTATCTATCTGCCTACAACATAGGGCTGTCCTCAGCCCTATGTTGGGATATTAGATCACCTACATGCGACTGTGGCTTAGTTCTCTTCTTCATCATCATTATCATCAACTGCCTAGCCTTTTCTCAACTATGTTGGGGTCGGCTTCCAGTCGAACCAGACGCAGCTGAATACCAGTATTTTACATGAAGCTACTGCCTATCGAACCGCCACAATCAAGTTACTGGGCAACACGATACTCCTTGGTAAGACGGGTGGTCAGAATTTGGCTTCTGACTACCCGTAGCGACTGTCAAAGATCTACAAATGACAGCCGGGACTAACGGCTAAACGTGCTGTACGAGAGTTCTCTTTTTCATAATAAATAATAATAATAATATAGCCTTTTATTCAGATCTCTTACAATGGTTTTTAAACTTATGTAAAACTATATAAACTTATTTTACTAACATATAGACTTGTTTAGCTAACATTAACTGTATAAACTTATTTAGTATCTAACTTCAAAGACTTAAACTTAATATATATTAATAAAATTAAACTAATATTTGGTTCTTGGTTATTTTGCCAAGATCTGTTTGCCAGTCGGCAAAGGCCTCCTCCAACCTTTTCCACTCCTTTCTTTCATGGGCCACTCTGTTCCATGTAACACCTGCGACTTGTCTAATATCGTCGACCCACCTTTTCTGTGGTCGGCCTCTCTTCCTTTTGCCTTCCTTTGGGTACCACCACGTCACCCTTTTGCTCCATTTGTCTTGTCCTCTTGCCAGGTGACCAGCCCATCGCCATTTAAGTCTTTTTATTTTGCTCAATACATCAGTAGTTTTTGTTTTGTTTCTGATGATGATTTTTTTAATTCTGTCGGACTTCTTGATGTTTAGCATGCTCCTTTCCATTGCATACTGGCATGTTGCTAGTTTGCTTGAGGTAGCCTGATTTAAGGACCATGACTGACACCCGTACGTAAGGACTGGTAATATGCAGGTGTTAAAAAGTTTACTTTTTAGGTTTATATGGAGCTCCTTATTTTTCATAGCCTCTCTTAAACTCCAGTATGTTTTCCAGCCATTTGTAATTCTTCTGTCCACTTCCTTCAGCATGGGATCTTTTTGAGTTATGAGTTGCCCTAGATATACGTACTCATCTGTATAGTTCATTTCAGTGTTTCCTAGATCTATATTGTGTTTGTCCCCGTTTGTCATCACCTTAGTCTTTTCTGGATTCATTGCCAACCCTACTCTCTCACTTTCTTTTGCAAGTTCTTTTATCATTATGGTTAGGTCTTCTGCTGTTTTTGCCAACAACACTATGTCATCAGCAAATCTTAAGTGCGATAGCATTTGCCCGTCTATATTAATTCCGAGATGTTCCCAATTGAGTCTTCGGAAGATTGATTCCAGTACTGCGGAGAATAATTTTGGAGATAGAGGGTCTCCCTGCCTTACGCCTTTTTCTACTTTGAAAGGGGTACTTTTCTTTTCTAGTTGGATTCTTGCTCTACTACAGCTGTATATGTTTCTTATTAATCGGATGTACTTGTGTTCTATTCCTTGTTCTAGTAACGCCTCCCATATTTTGTCGTGTTGTAGAGAATCGAATGCTTTACTATAGTCGATAAATGCAATGTAGTATGTGAGTTGGTATTCATTGTATTTCTCCAGAATTTGACGCACCACGTGAATGTGGTCAATCACTGAATAGTCTCTGCGGAAACCTGCTTGCTCGATAGGTTGGTTTTCGTCTAGGGTTCTTTCAATCCTTTTTAGGATGATCTTAGCAAAAATCTTATATATATTGGACATGAGGCTTATAGGGCGATAATTTCCTATGTCGTATTTATCACCTTTCTTATACAGTAGGATGATGTGTGACTCAGTCCATTGCTGGGGGATGATTTCAGTATTCATTATATCTTTGAACATATCTGTGAGGACAGGTAGTAGGATCTCTTTGCTATGTCTTAAAATTTCATTGCTTATGCCGTCAGGCCCGGGTGCTTTCTCTCTCTTTTGGGTGTCGATAGCCTTCCTAACTTCAGCTTGGAGAATGCTGGGGGTGTTCAAAGTATCCTCTAGATTGATTTTAGATTGCGCAGTGTTATTTCGATAAAGGTTTTTATAGTACGAAGTAGCTGTTTTTAGTATGTTAATTCTGTTATAATTGAAGTTTCCTCGGGCGTCTTTCATTTTTACTATCCAGTTTTTCATGTCGGTCAATTCTTTGAGTGCTTTTTTAGTTCCTCCAGTTTTTTGTATGTAACTTTCTATCGTTCGCATCCTGCGTTGTTTTCTACCCTTTCTCAAAGTTTCTTTAATGTCTTTACTGATTTTGGCTATTTTCTGTCTTCTATTTTGGGTACTTCTATCATTTATAAGGTGACTTCTTTCTTCTAGGAGCTTTAAAGTGTCTGTTGATATTATTCCTTTTGCATCAGTTTTGGTGTCTGTTATGAGTTTAGTTTGGGTTTTGATAGTATTCTCCATATAATTGTATTTATCTTGGGTTCCCATTTCCTTAGTGTTTTCTTTAAAGTCACTAAACTCAGCTCTTAAGGCTGTTGTTAATTGCTCTAATTGCTGTTCGTCAGGTTTTGTGTTTCCTGGGTCTTGTCTCGGTCTAGTCTTCTTTGGTTGATTTATTCTGAGCTCGGTTCTAAGTAGCCTATGATTGGTGTTGAAGTTAAATCTTTTAATGACCGTGAAGTTTGTGAAGTAGTTGTTTCTGTTGGTCATAATAAAATCGATTTCGTTTTTTGTTTTACAATCCGGCGAAATCCAGGTCCACATGCTCTTCCGGTTTTTCTTGAACATAGTATTTAAGATTGTTTATTTGTTTTCTAGTGCGAAGTTCGTAATTTTTTCCCCATTTCTGCTTCTGGTCTTGTTACTATATGAAAATTGTCCTAGTATTGCGTTTTCTCCTGGGCGCCTAGATCCGATTTGACCATTGAAGTCACCCATGACTATTAGGTTTTTATGAGTATACTCTTGAATGGCTTCGTTTAATTCATTGTAAAAGTTGTTTATCGTTTCCAAATTTGATTGCTCTGTAGGTGAATATATTTGTACAATAGACCAGGGTTCTTTATATCCTGGTAGTTTCAAGTTCATAATAGCTATGCGTTCTGAGATTCCTCTAAATTCTTGTACAAATTGGTTTAGATGTTTTTTAATAATAAATCCTACTCCATATTGGCCTTGTGTCTCCCCTATTTGGTATAGTAAATAGTTTGGGTAGCAGGTAATACTTTCGCCCATTCTTCTTACTTCGCTCAATCCAATTATGTCCCATTTGATAGATTTTAGCGCATATGTCAGTTCCATAAGATTTTCTTCTTTTCCCAGGGTGAGTACATTGAGGCATGCTATGTAAACTACTGATTTTCGGTGGTTGTTGTCTTTGTAAGTTGGAGGGTTGTGGTCGCTTTCCCCCTCGAGGACCAGTCGGCTTGGGGGAGCTCGTTGTTTTTTTGTTTCTTTTTTGCTAGTTATTTTGGTTGGTTTTGGTTTCCGTTTGCCGTTCTGTAGTTGCTATTCGTTTTTATCAGTGTTAGGCATGTTTGAGAGGGAGCTGGATCTATATCTCATTAAATCAAAAGCATTTGTCCTGTTGGTCTTCATTGTGTTTACGGTTTGTTGCTTTTTTGGTTGATTGTTTTCTGAAGAGGGTGAAGCGGATAATCCCCTTTTTCTTTTTTCTTGGCTGTTGTTGTTCTCTTTAACAATTAGTTTATCATATTTCAGATAAGCTATATTACCCTTTTGTCTCTCTTCAGCTAACTTGGCTTGCAGCTCTTTCCTTTTTTCTAACACCTCCTTCGAGTAATCCTCCGAAATGTATATTGTTTTTAGGTTCTTTTTGCTTTTGATAATTTCGGTCTTTTTCCAGTTGTTTGTAAACGAGCACAGTACCGGCCTCGGTTTATTGCTATCTCTCGTTCTATTTCCTAAGCGATAAATTTTGTTGATATCACGTTCTTCCATTTTAATATTTAAATCTAGATTGAAGGTTACTTTGAGCCTTTGTATTAGTTCGTAAGAGGATTTTTCGTTTTCTTCTAAGCCGAATACTATGATGTTGTTGGTTTTCTCAGTCCTCTTAAGGTATTCTATTTCTTTTTCTAGTTTTTCTACTTTATTTTTCAGGTTCTTATTTTCTTCCATAATAGGGAATAATTTATCATCAATTTTTTCCATAATACTATTTGTTATAGAATCCTTCAATTCTGCATTTTGAGTTTGCATCTCTATTTTCATTTTTTCGAATAATATTTGGAATTGACCTTCCATCTTATATTTTCCTGTGTGTATCCGAACGCAATAGTGGGATATGGTAGAAATATTTTTTCTCAATTGGCAACACTGTTTAATATGTCGGATTTATTGACGTTTATGACAAGTGTCAATGAGTGAATGTTGTGTTGTTTTCGTGTATTCTAACCTCCGATCCAATATTTGATATTGTGGTTGTTGATCGACGATGGAGTAATCGCGCTTCCCCGTATGTTTATAATCGCTTCCAGGGGGTCCCAGCACTGTATCGATGAATACCAGCAGGCAGAAATCACGTTTACTATTTTATTTCACTTAATTTCACTCGGAGTTAATCACTACGATGTTGACAGTTCGGAAGCCGGAGACGCATCTCTTTTTCATAATTAGTAATAATATGATTCATTTTTAGTAATATGTAGCATTACTAGTTTCTAAGTTATGTGTTATGTATACTTACCTAAATAAATTGACTTAAAGTCTGAAATATATGATTTATATTTATTTATTAACTCAACATCATGCCTGTAATCCCCTAAGATTTGGCAGAGATTTATGTATCTATAGTACACCCACATTACGCCAGTTACTTTTAAGTCCCATGTAATATTATAGCTATTAATAGCATGTATTATTATTATAGCTTATTGCCATCAATTAAGCGCAAATTCAGACTACGGGCTGTTACTCAGAAAGTCCAGATGGAAAAATTCAATAACGCTTTGCCAGACACGGGAATCTTTCCCAGGACCTCATGCTTAGCAGTAGTGCTTGCGACCACTAGACCATGGAGGCAGGGAGTATTGAGATTAGATGGGAGATTTATTTTACAGGTTATGTACTAATCCAGGAGTAGCGCGGGTTAGTAAAAGTGGCAGTTTGTTTTCATTTTAGTTCTAAAACATCCTAATTTCCTCACGATGTCATACGTACAGAGGCCGCCACATCAAGCTATCCCATTTTGTCAAATTTCTTTGATCGTTTTTCAATTTTATAACAAAAGAATAAGGTTTATGTTCAAATGAGAAAATTCGACAATTTGGGATAGATTCATGTGTCTGTACATCGTTTTAAGAACAGTTTTGATGAGATAAATACAGCAGTTGAAAGCCTGCCTGGGCTCGCCTACGACATGGTTACATCCACCATTGCTCGTAAAACAGTAGCTTTAACAGATTTTTTCCATTTTCGTAAGTCAACGTTAAATAAACTATATACAAAACAATATTTGTCTCACATCGGGGCTAAGCACATACACGCGACTTTGGTACAATACTTTCAAAATAAATATTTGTTTTACTCGACAAACGCGAACAGACGTGGGTTGGTTCAACAATGTGAACTTATTTGTGCTTTTATTTTTGAGAATGAAGTTTGCCAAGTTTATCAGAACAACGTGAAAAAGAAAGGTGTGAGGAAAAAACTGTGAGGTTTGTATGCTGAAGGAAACTTTTCTGCAGTAAAACAGGATGAATCGAAAAACCGGGGAGAATCGAAACAAAACTTTAAATGAGATTAAATCGTTGATTCAACATTATTAATTACTAACAAGGTGTTGAAATTTATCATTTTAATTCCTTAAAAAAATAAGAGTCCTTGTAGTAACAAACAATGTTAAACTAACGCGAAAATGCCCTTCAAAGTTTTGTTTCTCCTCACCCCTGCGTTTCTATTCATACAGACTGGCAGTTTATTAATTCTGGCCGCATTTGAGTGCTAAATCGAATTTAGAATCGTTTGAAATATATTGTTTGTTAGGGGCGTAGCAATTTTGTTTTAAGGGCGCTACTATAAAGAGGTACCAATGCTTTGTAAGAATTTATGCCCTGGCTGGGGGCCTTCATTGTAAGGTCACCACAGGATCGTCCGGTTAAGCAGTAAACAGCCATCTAGTGCTGAACTACGTGTGGCCCTAAATAAAAAAAAATATGTAAGAATTTGTTATAGCTTATACCTTACCTTTGCTTATACCTCATTAAACCTGTAAACGCTCGAGCAGGAGCTATATGGTACTGCTTCAAGGTGAACTGCCTTACAGTACCTACTGAGGTTTAGACTAGTATATCAGGCCTGTTTAAAAGAATTGTAAGTAGCGGATCACGCTATGAAGATAGATCATCATAAAAAGGGGCCAAGGGGTGGCGACTTGAGGCTAAGTCGTCTCTCAACCAGTCAAGCCTAAAGTGGTTCATGTGCGCTGTGGTGGGACTTGGTGATGGAGCCCGCTCGGCATGGTGGCCAGATACCAGTCAGGAGTGCGTATGACTCTCCGTTCTCCCCAGACGGAGGGTATACATGAGGAAATCCCTTCAGTTAAAAAATAAAATTGGGTTTCTTGTTTATTTTCTAACCAAAGCAAATGCTGTCAAACCCATACCTAGCCATACCCTGCCTAGATAGATGATTTCTGGATCGAACGCATTTTCAGAGATGAAAATGAGAAAGTTACGTTTTTCACAATGCACTAAGTTAGTTAGACATTAACTTCGACGTGACCTTTTAGTTTCGCAAAGAGCTCATTCATATAACTTTCATAACAAGCATTGTATGACTCAGCGTTGTGACAAACAAGAGTGGTCATTCTAAGAATGTTTATGAGTGAATTTAGAATTTGTAAATATCGAATGAAAATTTTGTACAATCTCTTCCTTGTGCTATTTTTTTTGTAATGTTTTACGATCTCTCTTTTTATGATAAGAAACATGAGGCATCTACTTGCTCTAATAGGCACTAAGCTCTTTAAGACTCTTTTAGGCTATTATTGCTATCACGTAAGCAGTGTTGGGGTTCACCACTACATTAATGTCATTATGAGAAGAACGGCATGCTAGAGGACCAAAAATTTGAAGATATGTGACATCACCAGCCTACACTAGGCCTGAGTGATGGGGTATATCGAGTGGAGAGACTCACTGTGCAGGGACTAGACTGTAAAGCTTGGAATACCGCCGTAAAGTCTTTCGGTATTCTATTGGGGAGTTTGCGTCGTAATTACATAATTAATTTCCGCAGCCCCTCTCTACTATCGGACTAGCAGGGAAACGGCAAAGCGGCACCGGCATACAGTTGGTGTTCAGAAAACCCGCACCAAGTGTTTCGCTTCCACATTTAATAGTGCGGACGGCCAAACTGTGGAACTCCATGCTGGAATCTATGTTCTCTATGAACTACAATCTAACAGTCTTCAAGGTGAGAGTGAATTTTTTCTAGGCAGGCGCACGCAATCCTAGACCTCAGCATCGTTTTACATCAGACCATTGTGGTCAAGCGCAAGACTACCAAGCATAAAAAATAAGAAAAGTTTGACCCACTCTCTCTCCTAGAAAAGAGCCCTATATAGGTACTGATATACGGATACTACTATCCTTATAGGCTCATTATCCTTAATGACCTACCACAATGACAATCAAATAAATTCTTCCAATTAGAATACATCCTCTTCATCAAAAGAAATTACTAATTAAACGCAACCACGTACGCTTATTAGCAGAGCCTTATTAAAGGGAAATCAATTTATTTTAAGTTAATAATGGACGTGGTAATTAATGGGGTGCTGTGGCTGGCGCGGCGCAGGCGATTTACTTCGATAGCCTAGTTAGCTTAGATGAGGACTGTCTCACACTGGCCTTTGTGAAAAACGCGGCGCCGCGCGATTTGCGCATCGCCACCAGAACCGCACAAGTCACGACCGTAAATATTTAGTGTTGTGTAACTAAATTGGGTTTCGATTTCATATTTGTGCGCTAGGAGGAGAAGATAGATAGCCTATAGTTACTCAGCTTAAATGCGAGCTGTTATCCTATGTGTATCCAGATCTACAACAAGATTCCTAACCAAATTAAAGGACTTCCAATGGTTCGCTTCAAAAGGGCTTTACGTAGGTGGTTAATTGAGAATCCCTTCTATAATATAAAATAATTAATTATTTAATGTAAATTGTATCTAACTATAACAAAAATTTGCATGTCATTATGTTATTTAAGCTACTAATATTACCTACCATTTTAAGAAATTTTGTAACCATATTTTACTGCAATAAATCTTTGACTTTGACTTTGAGCCTTCTCACACTGGACGTCTTCACAGTAAATATATACATACATTTTAAGTCCGTAAAGCATCAGTGTTTTGATTTTTATTTGAACATTCTAAATGTAATCATGATTTTAGTCTCTTTTTTGTTTTTGTTTTACCCGCGTCTGTCAATTGGCCGCGCGTCTAAACACAAGCACGTGTGAGTACACCATCTTCATCGCGTGCGCTACTAACTGCTCCGAACAGTTACAATTAAATTGGATACTCTTTATAAGGACACCATTGGATGCCGACTAGCTTTGCGTTCATTGTTTGTGCCGATAATATCTGGTAGTTACAAATTAATTTAGAAATATAACGATTTCGGCTCGTAAGTTAAAGCGTGTTTGAGGTAATTGAATGTTTGTTCAAGTTATGTGTATGCTTGGGATATATTCCTTTACTTATCAGGTAATCCTCCGTTACTTTGTGGGTTACAACTTGTGTTTATGTTATTACGGAGTAAGGGTGAGCTTGAGTTTTAACTGCTGTTTTATTTAATTTTCTTTTTCCCTTTTTATTTTATGCCTTTGACATTAATTGATTTGATCTGATTTTTGTTTGTATTATTTTAATTATTTTTGTCATTGAATTAATTATATTTCTTTATTTATCAATTAGTTGACTGTAAAATTGACAGTTGAAGTTGTGTATATAAATGTTTTAATATATAATAAATCATTTATTTGCTGGTCAAGGGTATACAGTGGTGTTAGTATTACATTAAATATCGCACTCCTTGATCACTGGCGTGCAAAATTTTACCATATGTTTTGCTTAATATTCAAACAACAAATTTTTGCTTAACAGTCATAGATAGGTACAAGCATCAATATAAGATTTGAATCTAATATGGGTCAATGACCTGAAATAAATGAATTTAATTTTTATAGGTTCAGCGCAACCCTTCTGGGAATACAGGCGTAATTTTATGTAAGTACGTAATTAAATATTTTTTGCAAAATAACCAAAACAGTAAAATACTAGAAAGCTATTTGCGACGCTGCAAAAATTTCAGAATGCACCCTCTTAAATTAGCCTTGCCTTTAAGTTGATGCAAATTATATCTTGCCGAATGTTTATTGCTTAAACTTTACGAGATTCAAACGGAGTGTTAACATTAAGATAGTGGGCTTAAATGTCGCTTAAAATGTTCCTTTTAAATACATCCAATGTTTGAACGAAATTAATTATCACAATGTTTGTATCAGGGCGTCAACAGTGACACATACTTTTTTTATGGGACTTTAATCTGGTTCTTTTCACGCCAATCTCAGATTGTCGTTTAGACGTTCTCAGGGATATCGATAATTAATAGGAGATTGTAGCTAAATAAAAACTGCCGCATGGTTTGATTGTATTGTGGATTGAGGTCAGTCTGAGGATGGGTGACCGATCGTAACATATCGAGACTCCTCCGTGCCTCGGAATCGTTGAATCCATGATAGATCTTTGACAGTCGTTACAGGAAGTAAGAATCCTGAAAGTCTGACAACCAGTCTTCCCAAGGAGGTATCGTGTTGCTCAGTAGCTGGGTTGTGGAGGTCAGATAGGCAGTCGCTCCATGTAAAATTGTAAGTATTTAGCTGCATCCAGTTAGACTAGAAGCCGACCGCAATTTAGTTGGAAAAAGCTAGGCAGATGATGATTCGTAAAATCGAGATAGGTAACTTTTCCTCATTATGGAAAAATATTTGACTTTTGAATGTATTAATATCATTGGAGACTCCCATCTATCTGCGGCGAAACTAATGATATTGTTGGTACTGCTACGAAGACGAGCGAGCAGGGAAGCGTTTCTTTTCAATCAAACAATATCTTTATTGTGGATCATAGGTACTAATCAACTTACTTATTGCTACTTAGACCTGCTATATGTACTGACATATAACAGGTTCTAAATAATTAAGTTGCGATCAGCTATGTCCCGCCCATAGGGCATATAATAGTGATTTACGTTTAAATGGGAGTTGAATTAAATACATTATATTTCCAACTTTTTAAAATTTCATAGAGATTAAAACAGAAAGAAAATCAAACGAACACAAGTACACATCAGCAACAATCATTTTTTTTACGGGACAAGCCCGCCACACTATTCCCAAACCTCTGCAACTCCTGGAAACTAGAATCAACAGTGGACAATGAAGCCCGTCGATTCCCGGAGAAACGATTCAACTGTCTTGGATCCCGCAACGAAATTAATCAGAAAAGAACAGCGGAGGAATTAGAAAAATACACAATTTCCACATCACTGGGCTACTGAACCCATCATGACTGGGGCAGACTGTATTGGAGCAGTGATTTGTCTGATAGGTACCTATGTGTCTGTTCCGTATGGTGTCTTTAACACCACGTTATCGTAAAGGTGCGTCCAGACTATATAACATAAAATATAAAACGTTTTGCAATTAGCACACATACAAAACATGCTATATAACTATGTCATGTAAGATGTTTTATGTTATATAACACGTTATGTTAAATAGTCTAGACACGCCTTAACATCTAAGGTAATAATTTTATCTGTAGTAGCAATCGCATTTGATTTTAAAAATATGTTACAGAAATTAGGAACATTTAAATGCTGGTGGATCCAAAATCATATATAGAACTTATGGGTCTCATTATCAGGTTTTGCGTCAATGTCCCTTCCTCCTGTATATAATTTATTTAACAAGTGTTACGTGCGTATTAACACTCCATTATCAAAGTAAAAGACAGTAATGTTTTATGTGACCATAAAGCTTCTTTATATCACTTACCTCGGATCCTTTTTAAGAATATCTTAGTTAAGGCGACGTTGACTCGGTTCTTTTTTAACAAGTATTTTTTTGATACGAAAAGTGATTGAAAAAATCTTTTTACAGCAAAAAACACAAACCATTAAAAGGTGTAAAATCAGTTTATTTTCTGAAGTGACTTTTTTTTATCTCATTACTACATTGTAGCGCACACTGTAAAAAATTATGCGTGCCCAAACAAAAAAATATATACGTGCGGGAATCGAACCTGCGACACGTAGCGCAGCAGCCAATCGCCCAGCCACTGCGCAAGCAGTGCATCAAATTTGATTGATAAAACTTTACTACAATAACCTCGTGAGTCAGAATCTAGACCTTAACAACTGGACCATCACGTAATTTCCTAACTAGATCACAATAAATTTACACTGCTTCCTGGATCTAAGCTTAAATTTAAAATCAGAAAATAAAAAGAAGAAAATCTATAAAAGGCAGATGTGAGTACAATCGCTGGGAGGTGACACGCTAGAAGGACATACACTGACCCTTTTGGTGATGTGCTTCAGAAAAGTCAGGTGCTTAGTACTCACAAACGACGCGTGTATGGTAAGATTTACTATCCTTGAACGAAGCAAAAAGAGTATGAAGGGATCGCAGGTGACGTTTTATAGTTTCTACCCCCATAGGAAAAATACATAATTTATGTTCACGTAAATACTAGCTTTTGCTTACGGCTTCGCTCGTGTTAGGAAGTGGGGGGTTAGAAAGATACAAAAAGTAACCTATCCCTTCAACTATCTCCACTTAAAAACTCACGTCAACTCGTCGCTCTGTTTTGCCGTGAAAGACGGACAAACAGACACACAGACTTTCCCATTTATAATATTAAGTATGGATGTCCATATGTGTGTACAATTGTGCATATTGTATGTGTATATATGTGTGTCTGAATTCTCATTTCGAGCTTAATAGTGGCAGAGAATAATAACATGTGATCAAATCACTCGCGATGGCAAAATTGTTTGGGCCTAACCTCTCATACCCAAGGTTTGGGTGTAAATCTGGACAAGTCCTTACCAATATTTTGCAAACATTATATTACACTAGAAAAACTAAACTAAAAACAGGTTTTCAAAATTGGAAGCCAGTTGTTCAATTGTTTTGTTTCAAGCATGATGAATTTTCCTGGAAGATTTCATCTTTTTATTATTTTTTTTAGATAAAACGTTGCCCACACAATGAAATTCTCCTGTGTCGTGGGTGCGTTTACAAACATTAAAATATACACAAACAGCCAGACCCGGAACAACTAACTGTAGGCCATACAAATATTTGTTCCATGCGGGAATCGAACCCACGACACGTGGCGCAGCAGCCGATCGCTCTGCCACTGCGCCAACCGAGCCTTTAATCATCATAACATCACGCCTGTATTCCCCGAAGGGTTAGGTAGAGGTGTATTTATTATTTAGTGTATCTATTATTACTATATTTATTATACCCACATTCCGCCAGTTATGTTTAAGTCCCATGTAATAGAGGGCGAGCCTAGTGCCAATCAATCAGGCACAAATCTCGGGTTGCTTCTGAAGAAACCTAAAAAAATAATTAAGCATTGAAATCAAAGATCTTAAGATCAGCAGTAGTGCTTGTAACCACTTTACCACATACTACACAGACTCGTGAAGAAAACAACGTAAGATACCCCCACCTACTACACTGCCTACCACGTACAAGCAATTTTATTGCAACCCAAGCTTCGCTCACCAACAATTACAGTTCCGGACAGTTAAATCACCTTAACCGTCTAGTGTCACAATAAAAAAACCTGGTACATTCGACCTGAGTGTCAACTTTCTTCGTTGCACCATCAATGAATACGGTCAAAGAGACCGCGCCCACCTATTCATTTATAAGTGCCCGCACGCACGTGAGGTCCTGCGATACGTCTTGAGATATAAAATTTGTGATGAAAGGAATAACAGTTACTTAAGGATTTTGCCTTGCTGTGAGTTTGGTTACTGTGTGGGCTTTTTATGATTTACAATACAAGTCTTTGGTATTCTGTTTTCCATTGGTGTTTCGAGGATGTCGTCATCAACTGCCTGGCCTTTTCCCAATGTTGGGGTCGGCTACTAGTCTAGCCGACTGCAGCTGAATACCAATTTAAAAAAAAATCGTTTTCCCACTAGGAATCTTTCCTATGCCTTCTTAAGTTCTTTGTATGGGACTGGAGGACTGCCTGTATGACTAACTCCAAAAACCCAATAGTAAGACTGGCAGTCAGATATTCAGGCTTTCGACTGTCTTTGCTATTTACGTCAATGATCTACGAATGACAGCCGGGTCATTGTGCTTATCACTTTCCGAGGCACGAAGCGGTCTCAAGATCGCATCCACGGACCGACCTCGAAAAGCGTAACTTAGTCTAGTGTAACAGCGATTACTCTAATCTATTAACACCTTTGACCCTATAATACCATTCAGTATTAGACAGTCATTTAATTTTATGATCAGCGTATTTTTCCGAAGATAACAGATAGATAAGCACCTAAATGCCGCCAACAGCGTAACCTGAAGACATTAAAGAAGCGATAAAAACTGTAAAATTGAGTTATTTTTTACTTATTGACGATAATGGTTAAAGCACGGAAGTTTTATGCTCTTTGAATGAACTTTACACCGTAATCTAGATGAAAAGAACGTATTCATTCATTCATCCTGGGACGGGCTTATCGCGACGTTCCAATCTCGTGTGCCTTATTCATTGAAATAAGACAACGCATCTTGCCCTTCGCGAAACGATGCTTTAAGAAATATTTTCGTAGTAATCTTTTATGGAGTATATCAATTCGCATTTCTGTACATGTTACGATTTCAGCACAAGTGGATGAATTTATTCTTACATTGTTTTAAATTCAGTTATACTGACAGCTAGTTATAGGTTGTATTCCGACATTTGTTTGATTTCCAGCTTATCCGGGTTTACGTCATTCGGATCATTGAGATGGCGAAAGTATTCAAATTTACTGACAAACTCTTTATCAAGCTAATATATTATAGATAAATAATAAAAAGGAAAATACACATATGGTAGACACATGTTAAAAACAGTACCTACGAAGTCTTATTTATTTTATTATCCATATGTTTTCACTTCTGTATGTGACAAATTCACTATGCCTAAAAATCAGAGCTTAATTTAAATTGGTCTATATTTTAATATACATACATATATGTAAGTCGTTGATGTTCAACATCAATAACCATGTCCCTTCTTCGTTAATTTCAAAATATTGCTCCGCATAAAAACACACTTTTAAAAGATTACTGTTTAAACTTTAAAAAAAATCATCACCTAATTATCTTTAATCACTCTTTCCGGGTACTACAAACATTAACCGAACAATTTCAATAAAGTACCCTGACCAAATCGTTAGTCTTATTAATCTGCCCAATCTCTCGTGGTACACATTCTCCATATAAGGCGAGGGCACACTGAAGATGCGTCGCTATTGGTATGCGCTCGAAAGTACTAATTGTGGGTCCAATGCCTTTTTTGTTCGTCGCTTTTATAGGGCGCAATGTTGCGGATGGCTTTAATAATATGTAGCGGTTTTGCCGATGAGAACCTGGTGGTGGAAGATGCAGGTATGTCGTTATGTGACACTGGTTTTTTTGCACACCGTGATATACATATACAGGGTGTTAGGCAGAACGAGGGACATACTTTAAGTGAAGCTAGTAGTCATCAAAACGAACCAATTTTACTACGGGATCGACAGTGAAATCGCGAAAAAAAATGGCAGTTTCTCCCACTTTGTAAAATTATGCCAACATAAATGTATGGAGTAGCTGATTGTTTTTTCGCTATTTTAGGGATTGTTCCATCGTCAAAGTTGTTAATTTTCATGAGTACTACACGACTTTAAAGTATGTCCCTCGTTTTACCACTACCTCGTTCTACTACTCGGTCCAGAAGTTAGCTACGATTTTGGTGTCATCAATAGCGTCCATCAAATCCTGCTCAAATCAGTATCAGGGTACGCACGACACGATATCAGTGGTGCCCCATCGTTTGTGGAGCAGCACCACACTTGTACACCAGTCTGGAGACGTCTACTTATATCCACCTGAGCAGGTTTAAGAAAGTTCCTGGTAAGCCAAGGCAACTGATGACCAGGTATATACCGATGAGGAGGTTTTCAGCTGGATACAAATGGTATGGGTTGAAGCACTATCTCGTCATAGCTTGTAAGGTGCTCAATACTTTTGTCCAAGGCTGTGTAATGTCTATACCAATGTGACGAGAAGATATGATAGATGATGGTGATGATATGTGTCGTAAGTATCTAAGGATCGTATCAGATGGCGTTCTGTAGTTTTTGCTGCCTATCCCAACCAATGTGTACCAATATGACGTCATATTGGTACACATACATAAACTCACGCCTTTCGATTCTTATGTACTTTCTAAGTATATCTAATAAATTACTGACATCACAAGCGTGGTGGTTAATGCTCGTGCAAAAAGGAATAATGAGATTTTTTTTTCTATCTTTTAAATTCTAATTTTGAAAAGAAGATCAATTTTAAAATGTGCCAAAGCCTTGATCAAACCCCAAACCAAATCCAAAAAATCTTACACCATAATTTTAAATGATTTACTGCGCAAACGCAGCTTCCGAAACTGCTGCCATTTTACACGATCGTTCATTAACATGCTCTTTACAAAAAAATATGATGGCACATAACAACTCGACTCACGTAAGAGCTTTTTGAAGGAAAACCTATTAAATTTTATGAGTCTTTTCCATACTTGCCCTGCTCCAATTTTTTGTGTGTCCGTATGTTTGTAGGATAAAGATGCTGGATGTGGCATGTTGGTACAGCGACCGAGTTTTATTTGGAACAGGTGGAAACATGTGGATTTGAGTTTCATTTCAAATATAAACTTTTGGTGTTACAAAGACAAAAAATAATAATTTAAAACACAACAGTTTTTTTGTTCTACCGAAGAAAAATGCCCAGATCATTTATGTAATATACAAAATGATTTTGTTTTCCTAGTTGTCTACTTATTTAAACCAATCCACGTGATTATTTCCATCAAAATGCTTAGGACACAACCTAGAAATTCTCATAGCCACTTCTAATTCCTTTTTTTGTTTTGTTTTTGTCACTCTTTTATTTATAAGTATAATCCAGTATATATTCTGATAACTGTTATCTAGATATTTGTCTAGGATCATTAGAAAACCAGCATCAGACAGCAATTGTCTGGCATTACCACGGCAATGGACCTTCTTTAGCAGCTGTAAAACAAACAATTTTTCTTTAAAACACTGATTCAAATACTGTTGCCATATTTTTTTTGGGACAAGCCCGCCACACTATTCCCAAAGCACTGTAACTCCTGATAACCAAAATCAACAGTGGCGACAATGAAGCCCGACGAGTCCCGGAGAAACGATTAAACTGTCTTGGATCCCACAACGAAATTAATCAGAAAACAGGAATTAGAAAAATACATGTACCAATGTTGCCATATTTATGTTTGTTTCTTTCTTTATCTATTTATTACTCTTACCACGGTCGTATGTAAGGTCAACAACTGCGGACAATCTTTCTTGGAACTCCCAGCCATTTCCAGTTCCCCCACATCAATGTTTCGCACGAGCGGTTCAGACTGGTGGCTCACAGATCTTGATACTCGTAAAATTTTATGTGTCCCAGACAAAAGAGAATTTTGTTAATTAACCGCTCTGCCCGGTCGCTTCGGGGTGCACTTTCTTGTAGTGATAGATAATATGGCCTTTTTTATCAACACCCGAATCTTAAGTGCCTGTAACATGTACTTGTGTAATTTTGGAGAAGAAATGTTATGTGTTTCTCGTGTATTTTGTATTTCTTGATGTTGTGACAATTTGTTGGTTACATGAGGGTTGAGACTTACTCTTATGGTTTCAGAGAAATTACAGTCATTTATGTTATTTTATTATTAAAAAATAAAATAAAACAACCAAAAAATTCATCCGCATCACTGTCAACGGGAAAAAGTGCCCAAAAGGCTGGCAGCATTGCCACGTTGAATGTATTGCCATTCTGCTGAATCTTTGGCAAAAAAGGCCGTCGTTTCAAGATGTCCTAAATGGGCACACGGACCCCATGGCCCTAGTGTTTCAACCCCAGACGGCTCAAATATATGACTCCGAACAAGGTTAAGGTTTTATTTTATATTCCATTTCTGTAACAAACACTTTCACACGTCAAACAAACAAAAAAGACAAAAATTATTAAATTAAATATGGTCAGTCAGAAGCCTGAAATTCTGACAACCAGCCTTACCTTAGTGGAGATCAGATGGACAGGCGCTCCATGTAAGTTACTGGTATTCAGCTGCATCGGGTTAGACAGGAAGCTGACCCAAACATTGTTGGGAAAAAGCTAGGCAGATGAGTGTTGTATCTTTTTTTTTAAGTTTCTTTGTAGATGTTAGCCTCGTTACTGTCTTTTATTGACTTACTTTCGTAGTGAGTACATGTTCGAATATATGACGATGGTACTGACATATGCTTACACTGACTGGGTCTTGCTGTTAGAGTATGTGACTTTAAATGTTTGTAAGCGCACCCACGACACAGGAGAAATTCCTAGTGTGGGGCAACGTTTTTAAAAAAAGATAAAAGATAAAGATGAAAGTCCTTAAAATAAATAAAAAGATACAAAAATGAGATTTTTAATGAAAGACGTAAAAGTATTAACAATTAAACTAAACATCTCATTGAAAGAACTCTTTAGAAATGATGATTTTCACACGACTTATTACTGTTTTAAGTAAAATTATTTACGATTAATAATAAATTATATATTTATCTGTAAATGGGTTGTTACAGACCCATTAACATTTTAACAAGTACAATATTATTTTTTAATTAGACTATATTTGTACACTCATTAAAACTCCAACCCAAAAACATTAAAAGTTGCCACACTACATAAATATTAATTTCCATAAATACTTAACACGTTGAACGCCAAATGACAGACAAGCAAAACATTTTCTTTTGTGTCTCGTTGTTTGGCAGTTAAGGTGTTACAAGTGGCGATAATAAGAATTGCACTCATTAATACTAATTTTAAACCATCAGAAACAATGAAACGCTTAACTGGCCCAATGATCTTACCATGAACAGTTAAAATCCAGAGACCGACAATCAAGCATGGTGTCAGAAAAAGTGTTTTTAATTACTTACCCCTGTTTTGGCGGCCATTAACTGTAACGAGGCGAATGATTTGCGATAAATATTTTATTTACGACTGTACGTGATAAATTGTTGACGGTTATGGCGCTGCCCTACTTGATGACGTGTTTTTGTTTTAATGGGTGAGATGAGAATCCATTTTGGTTGCCAGTATCTTTTGTGTAAGTGTTACCTATAGAAATAAATAAAATTGAAGTGTCTCTTTGTAATATCCAAACAATACCTTTTTATTTAATGAATTTGAAAGTTTATACGGTAGTATAATACCAGAAAAACAGTCTGTTTGTTTGAGGCAATCTCCGGAACTGCTGCATCGATTTTGACAGCACGTTCATTTACGTTGCTCAACCTTAAATATCGATTTGTGCGACTATTACTAAGCCACGAGTGGCTCGTGGCTTATAACATTCCACTATCAGTAAAGAAAATAAAATTCTCCGCAATTCGTACAAACTGTGCAATCTTCATAAATACTAATAGGTGTACTTTACCATAACAACGACAGGTTACGGCCATAGGTTATCTGCGGTCGAAGATGAGCCTACTTTCACTTGCCAAGCCTTTCTGCTGGCCACCTTAAACATCACCCCAACCCACACTAAAATCGACCTTGTGCAAACGCAACAAGGTTCACGCAACACGCAAATGTTCATGGTAATTAAATAATCTGTTTTGTGCGATACCTTTGCCAATGAAATTTGAACTTTATGTTTTAGTGTTAAAGTTCTCCAGTTTCTGTTAATCAATTTTGAAATCGGGTTGTTGCACTTTTTAGGAAGTCGTATTAATGTGGAAACTATCTCTTCGTCTTATTAGGGCCTGGCCTGAGGGCACTTCTTATAACCTGAGCCTTTTGGAGTGTTCAAAATTGGGTAAAAGATGGAAGGATCTTTCTTGCATAAAGAGTCCCTTTGGGTCACGATGAGGAGAATCGGGTTCGTCGTGTCCTGCAAACAAACAAAACAATATCAATCTAATCAAATATTATAAAGAGGAAAGATGTGATTGTTTGTTTATGTTTGTTTGTGATGATTACACTCGAAAACTACTTAACCGATTTTACTTCTTAGTTAGCTACCTTATCAGCGAGTAACAGAGGTTACATTTTATTTTCAAAACTAACCTTTACTGGGGGTGAACGGGATGTTAAACTTCAAAGATGTCGCTAGTGAAGTGCTGCTACTAATATAGCGAAGCTGATTAGTTTGTTTGTTTGAAAGTGCGATATTTGGAACTACCAGTTTTTTTTTTTTTGATATTATTCTTCATTTGATAGTCCAAGTATCGAGGATGGTAAGAGACTATTAAACATCACGTTATGACTCCTAGGGCCAGGTGAAACCGCGGTTCACAGCTAGTAATTGATAATGACGTGATGGACCAGTTGTTGATACGAGAATCAATAGAGCCTTTTTGGCCACGCACAGGTTAAGGCTTTTTTATACTTATTTAGTTTAAGTTACTTTTTCGTTTGAATATGGTTTTTCAATGTATAATTATGTTCTTTCTAAGTTTATCTTAGACATTACTGGCGTCGGTAAAGGAAGACATCTTGAGGAAACCTGGACTTACAATGGGTCAGGCTGGTATTATTATATTTAATTGATTTTAAGTGGATCTGGTTTATCCGTTGAAAATAAATCAAACTATATCAAATAATGATACATTAAATTTAATTACTTCTCTTTCAGGATAGAAGTTCTCATTGCCTGAAGAAGGTTTTCATAAAAAAAAAACTGTGTAAAGAGGTACCTTTTATAAAATCTTTTTAATTTAAACTCATAGCACTCATTGGGTATGTAACTATCCATTTAGTAGTAAAATATTCAATCATACTCAAAGATTATAATAATATATGATTTGCCTAATTCATAGGTTTCTTTAGCCCAGTTGGGATATTACATAAATAAATTGATGTCCTAAACTACGATAAAATGATATTTCATTATTAGATCCTCACATCTTGAATTCTATGACGTCATTGGTCATCAATCTATTATTTTCTCACATAAAAACACACCATAAAAAATCTAATGATTTATTTATTACCCTATCAGACAATTAATTGCGTCCATTTTCAAATACCACGAATATCAAAGTGAAAAGTGGAAAATATATCAACATCAGTGCGATGGTTACACTTTTAAATTACCCTTGCATATGAAAATATTACTCAAAAATGTACCTTATAAACATGAGGTAAGGTTGAAAGTTGGGAGAGGAAAGGGTGCAGCATAAATCAACGTAGGTATGCTGACGCTTACAATTTAGTAATTTAACTGTCCACTTGATCTAGTCTCATTATCGATGTGGTGCAATGTATGGGCGGAAGCGAGAGCGATTAGAACTCAAAAAGATTGAAACTTTTCAGACTAATTTTTCGTCTGTTATCTAAACTCAGGCAGGGTTTGTCAATAGTTGAGAATTTATGTGAGTTTATAGTTATTTTGTTCCACATTTATTGAAAAGGGCCTCATCTCCTTTATATTAATCGCGAACCTAATTTATAACCAGCATAACTTTCAAATCCACTATACTTATTAACAGGGCGACGATTGGCATAACTTTTGGCGTACTTGACAGTATCCACCAGTATCAGTGTCCAAGGGGTAACGTATTACCAAGTAACTGATTGATAGAGTTCAGATAGGCAATAGCTTCATGTACTCGTAAAATACTGGTGTTTAGGTGGATCCGGTAAGTTTGGAAGCCGATCCCAACATTTACTTATTTGTATATTCTTTAATATTTTTCTTGTTGGTTGGCAACGAAATTGGCTAGGCAGATGATGATGTCGATTTGTTGGTTGATGCACATTTTATATTGCTGATACGTAAGTAACCTTAAAAAGGGTAACCATGAAAGCCCAATCGCGATCCCAACTGTATCAGGAGGGGAGAGAAGGGCTGCATGTTTCGATATTCAAATCAAATTAAGTTATATTATAAAAATGGAGCTATTACTTAGTTACGCGCAGTTTTGACAGCACATGCTAGAATAACTATTATGACTGTTAGTGCGGCGCATCATCTGACGTTTTAACGGCATATTGTACATACGATTTGCTATGCCTGATCAATAAAAAAGTTATTGCCATCGGAACAACTTACACTGGGAACTACCAGCCCCGCTCTCCCATACACATTCCTCATAAGGGAGTAACTAGACTTATTTAGCTCAATTCAGCTTTTCTCCATAGAAAACACCAGTTTAGTAAGATATGCGAACGCGACCTTTCAGCTGAACGGATGCGTACGCATCTCCATACAAAATTATTGTCTTCTATGGACATAAGCTGAATAGAGTTGAATAACTGTGAGTAGTCCCTTAGTCGCTTATGAAATCGCTCGCCGTTTACGACTTGCACCACCCCCCAACATAAATTATTTACTGGAGCAAAGGAGTAAGTGATTAAAATAACGCTAAGGTCATTACCGATCCATATCCCCAGAGCATTGATTGTCACAATAATGGCGACAGTTTGTATGGGAATACCCACCTGTCTTCATGTATTAACCCTTCTGGTACGCGTATAAGAAGTAGTCAAGGTGTGTTGTATGATAATATGTTGTATTTATAGTGGTGAGCTGCTATCCTGCGGATGTCAAAGTTCAATGGTCAAAGTCAAATTTCTAAAACGACTTTACGGAAAAATAAGCTTTAGAAACTTCTGAAGTGAGTCAAAACAAGAGAGTTGTGAGAAAGAGAAGAGTGAGAAATTTCTTCGCGGTTTTAATTTTGTCTTGTATATGGTGTAAGTACGAGCAAATGTTATGACCTGCTCTGATATAAAGCAATAGAACTTGCTTTCGAACTTCCCAAAATCTTGTTCTTTGAATTAGTATGTTTTTATTTTAAAAAATCGTACGTTTTGTGCAGGATAAACAATTTTTTCTTCTTTTTTCACACTTGTTTTTTCTTTTTTTTTTTAATTCAGTTCTCTTTCTCGTTCCCCAACACGCCCTCAACATTCAACAACATTCCCAAATGGTTGTTCTAAATAAATATTGTTTTTGAAAACCTGAACCCGTTTTGTAAAATTTATTCTAAAACTAGCTTTGTCTGCGACTTCGCTCGCGAAGAAAGTCATAGGCTTTATTTAGTTTGGCGGAACCCAAATTATTTTTGTTAAATAAAAGAAGCCCAGTCAAAATCGGTCCATCGGTTCTAGAGATTAGCCCAAACAAACAGACATACAGATAAACAGACAAAAATTTTTAAAACATTTTTTTATAACTACCGTAAATTCTGCCACTTAATATCATTAGTAAAAAGCTGTTAATTTGACATTACAAATAGACACTTCAATTTTATTTATTTGTATAGATAATGCCCTCTTACCTAATGCCTGAGGCAGACAATTCGTTGAAATTTTAACACGCTATTGACATCAAAGCTAACCTAACTCTTTACGCCAACATAAATAAGTACAAAAATGATCACTCCATAAAAACTCATCGTCAACCAATAGACATAAATCTTTACCACCATCTTAATACACCACCTGCCGTTCTGCCGACACCACAAATTGTAACGTCCATACAGAGACGCCTCTTCAATCTTGTTGCTCTTACTTTTATGGTGGAACTGTACTGATTTACAAGAATGGCGGGTGACTAGCGCTGGCCTGGGGTTTCGCTCTGGGAACTCAATTCGTTATGCGTTGGAAGCTGGAATATTTAGACCCTAAATAAATTGGGATAAGGGCAAGTGGATGACAACTTCCTTCCTATCGTTTTAGTGTGTGATCTTAATGAGAAGAATTATTTCGATCTTATATTTTATTTACCGCACAGAGAGAAGACTGGACGGCTAGGGGGGAGGCCTTTGCCCAGTGGTGGGACAACAGAGGCTAAGGAAACAAAATAGGTATTTTATAGCGAGGAAAATACTACTACTTCTACTACTACATTCCTTGTTTAGATTATTTTAAACAGCTTCCCAAAATCAATGATCATCTTTCTTCCCTTCAATCAATATATTTAGTATCGTTGCAGCTTGTTTTTATTCCATAAATTATGTCTATTAGCCGTCAGCTCAGAGGTCAGGGTCAGCTTTTAGCAATAATCGCCATTCACACAATCCATTCACCATTTCTATCACCTAACTTCTACTCTATCACCCTCTTTTCATCCTTAAATCATTGTAATTAATATTTAACTAGTTATAGAAACAAATTATCATACACCTGCTTTTACGAGTATCCCAATTTATTCGGGATCCGCATAGCCTGTCTTCTTCTTCCCTAGATACCTGTTTTCCATCATCTGAATAGCCATCTCTTTCCTAGACAAGTAATCTTTCAACATCTATTGTTTTCTTTGTCTACTCCAAAAAGAAAACAAACAAACAAACAAAAATTAGTTCGTGAGTTTTATATAAGGATCTCCCGCGGACATTTTGAATTAACAGCTCTGAGTCGATTCAATTCGAATGAGTTGTACTAAGAATTCTAGTGCTCATTAGGTTTCACGCTCTAACCGACACCAGTGTGGTCAGTAGGAAGGCTAGCTTATTAGTACTGAATGGGATAAATCTCGAAACATACTGTAGAATATATATGGGATATAGGTATGCTAGAAAAATTGAACAAAAAACAGATGTGTAGAATTATTGGAAGCAAGTTGACAAATTACGTTGTTTCAAGAATAATGAATTGTCCTTCAAAAGTTCAAACATAAAGATCATAACATAAAGCCAGTTTTGTTTAAGTTCCATGTAGTAGGGAGTGATCCTATTGACATCAACTGGGCACAAATCCAGACTCCGGGCGGCTACTGAGAAATTTCAGATTGACAATCAAATAACACATTGCTCATTTTATTATTTTTAAGTCTACTTAATAATATAATATTAATACTAGCTGACCCAGCAAACGTTTTTTTGCCATGTAAAATGTTTGGGGTGGACCACCCTTAACATTTAGGGGGATGAAAAATAGATGTTGGCCGATTCTCAAACCTACCCGATTTGCACACAAAATTTCAGACAAATCGATTAAGCCGTTTCGGAGGAGTAGGGTAACTAACATTGTGACACGAGAATTTTTTATATAAGATTAATATTTATACACGGAAAAACAGCGCTGCGGTATTTACTCGTGGTTTTAAATGTCTCAGCATGGGCTGAGATAGGAGAATTTTTGACCTCTCATAGGTCTTTTTTTTGTTAATTTTAGTTTTCGGTGTTTTAAATACCTGTTCGTGTCCCAAATAAATATATAATTACATATGCACATATATACAATTATACTATAAAACTAACTATATACCTACATATTTACAAAAACAAAAAAACAAAAAATAAAAAAAAGCCGACAAGGACACTCAGGCGTCAAAGTATTCCTCCGCATCGCTGTCATCTGGAAACGTGCCCAAAAGACTGGCAGCATTTCCACGTTGGATGGCAAATAAATGTTTTCTTTTCCTTTCACGGTATTGGCCGAGCCGCCTTCACTCATACAGTATCCGTGTATACCTGCATCCAAAATCCTTTACACACACTCAAAGGCCTTTGTGAGATAGAACATTTCTTCCACCATTTTTTCAGAAATCAGAAATCATTTATTTATCTGCAAAACATGGGTAAAAAATATACATTGCTATTTTTAATATAAGTAATAACGTTCTCCGTGTTTAACCGTCACATGGGTATGCAAATAATGAAAAGTAAGTTATGTTAGTATCGATCACAAATCACAAAATATAATAAAATATGTCAGTCAAAATTATGAAATTATTATAACAATATTTATAAAGCACACTAAATTAAAAAGAATAAGAATACTTAAAAAATGAATAATATCTACACAAATATAAACACATTACATTAGAACATTTGTAACACAGCTTTTAGTCGTACAAGAAATCCGTATACAGTCCAAACTTTAAACCACACGGTCCGTCTCAGATTTTCCTCCATCAACATGGTGCTATCACATTTAGCTAGACACTCACTATGGTGTTATTAATTGCTATTGCTAGCGCTATGGGGATTGATGGTTATCTGACAACACCTTCGCGGTACGTTTTTATGGGAACCTATAGTTCTAAGCTGAGAGATTTTATTTAATTATTCTATAATAATGGCGCTAATGTGGGAAATATGGGCTTAAACATTTTTTGTAGGAGACAGTATCTTGAGGAGATCGTGGCTAAATTAAATAATAAACAATCACAGCAAGGGTCGATCTAAGGTTAAGATTTTTTTTTTAAACGTTGCTCCACACTAGGAATGTCTCCTGTATCGTGGGTGCGTTCACAAAAATTCAAACTCACATACACAAACAGCCAGACCCGGCACAACTACCTGTAAGCCATACAAATATTTGTCCCGTGTGTAAATCGAATCCCCGACACGCGGCGCAGCAGTCAATCGCTCAGTCACTGCACCAACCGTGTCGTCAGAAGATACGCTTGCCGAGGTCAGTTTATGGAGGGCTGACCATTCATTTTGCAACTCCTCCTTTCGTCGGAAAGTAAGTTAATTTATAGATCTTTCACAGTCGTTACGGGTACACAGAAGCTCGAAAGTCTAACAACCAGTCTTACCAAGGGGTATCAAGTTCCCCAGTGAATGGGTTGTGGTGGTCAGATAGCCAGTGGCTCACTGTAAAATACTGGTATTCAGCTGCATCCGGTTAGACTGGAAGCCGACCCCAACACAGTTGTGAAAAGGCTAGGTAGATGAGTATTAGTAAGCATCCATAAATAATAATACTCTATTCGCTGCTAAATCACACATTGCATTTATTTGTAACAAGCATTTTCCCGCGACTTCGTTCGCGTGACTATCGGTTATCACGGATGCAGACCAAGTCACCGATTAAAAACTATCCTATGTCCTTTCCAAATTTCTCATAAATTGATTAGGCGGATTAATCGTTAAAAAGTAACAGACAGACTGAGTCAATTCCACATTTATAATATTTGTATGAGTATTGGTATGGCTGTCCATAAACAAACCCAAGAGAAAATTATCTCATAAAATATCCAAGAACGTTTTGTACTCAAGCTGACGCATGCGTACAAACACAGGAAAACCAACGAATCACAATAGTGAAGAGCAAACTCCAGTATTCCACAAGTTCATGTGAAATTCCGTAGCCTAAATACATAAACTTGTAGCTTATACTAGCAGTGCGAAACTATGCGCTTGCGCAGCGTCACTTCTCGGCAGCCATTCAGTCGTCACTCAACATTCAGCTTAAGTTTTGTTAGTCGCGCAGGTATAGGATAAAAAACTTGTACTATTTTTCTGAGATTTAAAAAAGTAATAAAAGAATGAAAAGTCCTGGCCCGTAAATTAGTATACATCATAGCCAGTCCGCCTTGAGCAAGCTTGGTGATCAATGCCCGTTCTTTCTCTGTATAAGAAGATTTCTTTTACCCTATAGTGGATCTATTTATTATCATCTGGCATAAAAAATAAAAATAACTTGTTATTAAAGTATTTTGGAAATTGTTTACCTGGAACACAGAAACTTTAAATCACTTTTATATGTTAGCATGCATTTAGGGTAATAATATAATATCAACAGTAAAAAAACACAAACAAATTATTACTATTGTTGGTTTCGAATAATTACCTTAATAAGTTTACTTAAATGAAATTCAACGCAATGATATTTATTGTTGCAAGTACCGCTATGCCAGATACTTTTACTATATTTTAAGTATTTAAGTTTATATTTAAAAAATTAAATGGTATTTCCAAAACGACTTATCACTGAAAAAATGCAGGACAACGGGAAGTCTCAAAGAAAAGAAGTATCAAATGCTTATTTTTCATTGTTTCAAATGGAAATTAATTTAACTGACAAAATTCAATTGTACAATTTGAAGGCGAATTTGCAATTTTGAATGATTGAATTTAGAATTCAAAATTACAAACTTGCCATCTTATAAGTCAATATGGAAGTAGATTTTTTTATATCGGCATTGAGCACTGTCGGTCACCGATCTGTAATCAAACCATCGAAGCCAACCATCTCCTGTCTGGGCGACTTCGCAGCCTATTCAACGGGCGGTCGATAGCTATCTTCAATGGGCTATGTCCCGCAAACGTACGCACCGTCCCATTCGGTGGAGATCGGTATGCCCCGGGGAGGCGGAAGACTGCGTAGGGCTGCTAGACTGGTTGAGATGGTCTGTCAGGTGCCTGTTTAAAGATTCTTTGATATTGCCCATGGTTGTGCGAACTTTGGCATTTTTATAGGTTTTTTTTCAATAATGACTGTATATGGAGTTGTATTTATAGTTTTATACAACGTTGTGGTTTAGATTGTTGATGCTCATATTGTTTTGTGTTTTTTGAAACGTTGCCCCCCACACTAGGAAATTCTCCTGCTTCATGGGTGCGATTAAAAACATTTAAACTCACAAACTACACAAACAGCCAGATTCCTACGAGACTAGACTACCTACTAGAGATACCTGTATTACAGGTGTTACTACCTACCACAGGCACCAGCGATCCACAACCAAAAATAGTTGCCTACTGCTTGTGTGTAAATATTGTTTGTATTTTTTGGCTTGTGGTGAGGAATAAAAACTTTTTTTTTTTACTTTTTTTATTCGGAACAACGGTCAAACAAAAATATCCCCTTTTTTTTCTCCTACAACGTTGAGAGTATTAATTAAAGGCAGCCACAAAAAGGACACAAACTGACCTTATTGGTGCGTAGCACTCACAACTGACTTGCATGAAAGACCATATGTATTAACATAAACGAAGCAAGGATTGTAGCAGGTGGCGTTCTGTATTGTCTGCCTGCATTCATAGGAAAAGGCGTGAATTTATGAATGCTCATAATATTTATGCTCCATTCTTACAGCATGGTTCCAATAATATTGATTTAAAAGTACGGGCCCTTTCACACCCCCGATCTGTGTGATAATATATAGTTTTAAATAAAAACCAATGTCTTATCTATCTATATACATATTATATTATATTATATTATATTATATTATATTATATTATATTATATTATATTATATTATATTATATTATATTATATTATATTATATTATATTATATTATATTATATTATATTATATTATATTATATTATATTATATTATATTACATATTATATTTTGTATATGTATAAAATGAATCCCCATTTTGCTTGGCATGGCATCACGCGTGAACGGCTAGACCAATTTCGCTAATTCTTTTCTTGTTTTGTTTTTTATTGTAAGGAGAAGGTTCTTATGGCAAGGAAAATTAAGAAAATTGCGCGGAAAATTAGATAAGTTCAGAAAACTTAACGACTATTTAAATTGCGCATTTGACAGTTCGCGCCATTGACAGGACGACGTCTGACAGGTCTGCCAGTTACATATAAAATAAAAATTTATGGTTTATTTCGTTGAACTACTGATCCCCCTCACAGAACCCTGCACAAGTGCCAGCCCTGTCCAGGAGTGACATGTTTATATTTTAGCGGATTGTATTAAAGGCCATGTTCGGATGTTATCGCACTGTGATGTAACTGGGAATTTGCGGTACGCTTTGAATGTTCCAGGGTTTAAGAGGGACCAGTATTTTGGGATACAGTACAGACCTGCGGAGGTTATCGGGGATACCGTTACTTACCAAATTTTATTAGGATAGTTGTTAATTCGTCTTCCCTTTAGAATCTCCCGCAATCTAGGTCTCTGGAGAACAGATTCTCTCTAGAAACCTACTCAATTAAAGTCCTTTGAGAATAGATTGCCTTCAGAATCCCACCCAATATTGTTCCCTTCAGAACAGACTATCTTCAGAATCCCACCCAATCTAGGTCCCTCCGGAACAGATTCCTTTCAAAATCGTACCCAATCTAACTCCCTTAAGAACAGATCCCACGTAGTAAGGTTTGGGGGGATTCTGAAGTGGAACACATGAATAACTCAAGATCAAAAGAAACTAAATTGGTAAGTAAAACTTAAACTTTTGTATGGTTAGGTTAGCTGATTTAAAAAAAGCAAAGTTTATGAAAAGTTGAAACTCGGATATCTACTTCCGAGTTTCAACTTTTCATAAACTTTGAAGTATCCACGATTCTGAGTAGCGATTACCTTCACAAAATTAAACCCAAAACACAAAAAAATACTGTGTAATGTTGTCCATGATCGTAAAGCCGACAGTCACCTAATAAACAGTGTTTACAATACACAACTTTATCTTCAGTTTACCAATAAAGACAATACAAAAAACAATACGAAGCCAATAAAATAAAAGAAGGAAATAGACTTCTTTACAACAAAAATAAAACTTCAATCGGATCGTAAAATCCGTCTTAAATTTTAACCCTCGACACTTTACATCGGTCGTTTTCGCCAAACAACACGATGTTCGCGCCAAAAACAAACAGAATTATATATTAAACAGCCAATAACAATAAGTATACGAGAGATGTGGCTCTGAATCGTTTTATAATAAAATACGTAAAATTGGGAGCCGAAACTTGTACAAAAAAATTACGTATGGGGCTGTAAAAATCTTGATTATATCTGCAGATGGGTACAATGTGTGTTCTTGTGAGATGAAAGCAAGAGATAAATGAGCAGGTGAATGAATGGCATCTTAACTCGGAATACTTACTAAATCTGTACAGCTACTAAATTACAAAAATGATATTTCGAAAAATATGACTAATTTATTAAATATTAGATAGAAAGTGATCACATACGCACAATCGTCCACTTCGAGGACCAAGGACCAAGGACGAGGACCAAGTGTTGCCACACTTGGTCCCAATAGATAGCTAGAAGTAGTAGTAAATTTCTCAAATTGAAACGTGTCCGGAATTTATGCATTCCGAATATTTAACCTTTCCTTAACATTGATTGTTGAGGAAAGGTTAAATTGACTGACTTAGAGTACAGTTCGGTTTGAGTTAAAAAACAATGAAAACATGTGAACTAATTATTATATTCGGAAGTGGACAATAGATACAATTGGCAAACAATTTTAATAATTATAACTGTATATAATAGGTCAAAGATGGATAGAAGTAGGGTATTTCTCTTTCTCAGCAAAAACACTGGAAGTTTATGAAGGGCGAATGTTTTGGGGGACTATCTGATGTTATTTTTGACGTTCAAAAGGTACCTACTGTTCTTGAGTCTAATTTTAATAAATTGTTTTTTGTATTTTTATAACTTAAATTTTTGTGAAATTAAGTATTTTCTTTATTTAAAATTCATAATTATGTTGCTCAACCTTTAACATCCAGTAATAACATGTCATATTTAAAAGTACACACAACAATACAAACAATTACAATAAATCCAACAATACACACATTTAATCAGTATAAAATTACAAAAGTTAAACAATGCAATTATCGTTTAACACATAAATGTAGAACATAACTTTGTAAAAATATTCGTTTAAAACAAAATTTTACACTATTAACGTCACAATACGAAGTCGATATTATAAAGATGTGTAATCCTCACGTATATCATTGAAAATTAAGAAACAGAAGTTCCATAAAAATTTTGAAGTCCGAAATTTAAATTCAGTCACACAAACCCAAACGTGATAAAAATAAACAAATTGAATCTCATTCGTCCTAACCTCATTTTGTCATTCATCTGTTATTTTCCCAACTGTCATTTGTATATATTTTAAAGTTAAAGGTGGCGTTCTGTGTTTACTGCCTACCATAATGGGAAAAAGGCGTTAGTTTATGTATGTATGTACTGCAATATTAAAAAATATACCGCCCCACTGATGTTCTGATAGGACCCACTGTGATTCTACGTGACACCCATGTACATATAAATGAATGAAATGAGCCTACGAAGGGTAATAACAAATATAAAATGTTTAAGTTGAACTTCTGGTATTCACATTCCGAGTACAAATTAAAAGAATCAGTAATCATGAGCGTTCGATGTGGACGTCGATTTAAATCATGTTTCGATTATCGTTAAAACAAGCATCCTTGATGAGTCAGTAGCGTTTAAAGGGTTGACGTTAAATTGGATTGCTCCTTTTTGGCTTTTCGGGAAGCAGCTGTGATTTGTGGGTTAGTAAATTATTGTTTTTTACACCTCTACAACATGCAATTATATCGTGTTTAATTTGTGTAACTGGCTTTAATAATGTGGTTCCTGTATGTTGGGTTACGCCGGGGGATATTTTTGCGTCATCAGCGATTAAAGGTATTGTATTCTTATTGAATGCTAAACTGATTCATTTATGAAATTGTAATTTGTAATTAAAATTTTAATGACAGTTATTCATATTTTACTGATCAATTTATTTAATTACTACTTTGACATTGAATTGTATCTTAAAAATATGCTTATTGAATTGTGATCCTAATCTTAAATGAGTAATGATGAAATGTAATTTGATAAATATTGTCATGGTTTAAACACCATTTCTTCCTACCAATTTGTACGCTACGATAGGCGGCTGAACATGTTAGAACTTTTCTGTATCCCATTCATATCTTGCATGCAATGTATCATGTACACCATGTTTAAATAAATAAATACATACTAACTTTTGTGTTTTTTTTTAATCATAACAACATTATAAATAAATAAATAAATATTGCTGGACAATCCACACAGCATCATCTAGCCCCAAGCTAAGCAGAGCTATGGTTATGGGTACTAGATGACTGATATACTTAATACAATACATTACATAGGCAGATATTTTTTATTCTACATAGGAAATACCCAGAACACCCGGAACAAATATTTGTAGATCGTACAAACATTAATTGTCCCAAGGCGGGAATCGAACCCGCAACCTCTTGCGTCGCAGGCGGACCTTCGCCCGCCGCGCCACATCGGTCGTATTACATCAAGCATCATTCCCTGAAGGATTAGGCAGAGGTATACCTATAGTTATCCCCCATTTCACAATTATGTTTAAATCCCATGTGACAGATGGCGAGCCTATAGCTATCAACCGGGCACACAATCCGTCTCCGGGCTACTACTGAGAAGATCTAGATGGAAACTAAGCCCACAGCCTTATTTTCAGAAGTAGCGCTAACGACCACCACATCAACCAAATAGTTATTCACCTATGCACCTTTCAACCAACTTAATCACCGCTTAGTTCAGTCGAGAATCGTTCTACAGCTAAAACTCGAACACAAACCCTTAAGTTGCAAATAAGCAAAAGATTAGTTGAAAATAAAGCTTACCGCCTTGAGGCCCCCGCCAAAGTTATTAATATTGTACCCATCAAAATATACGCTTCATAACCATCGCGCATCGCATCGGTATCAAGATCATTTATATTTAAATCGCTAAAATTTAAATTCGCTCGATTCCCTGCATATTTTATCAAGATACATTCAAAATGAATTCTGTACATGATATTTTTTTTTAAAATTATCTCATTTTGGTGTGAAACTCAATTTCGTATATGTCAATTGAATCGATTATAAAATCGATACTAAATGTTCTCGATTTACATTATCTTACGATTTTTAATTGTGTCCGTACATCTCAAATCGCAGTGGGTATGACTTTTATTTTGTTTCTTTCAAAACTGATGCGGTTTTCATGTTGCGATTTTTAAATTTAATTTTAAATTGTTTGTTTAAATTAAATGTTGTATTCAATTTGTTCGTGGTTTTGATAATATTATTTGTTATTTATAAAGACAATAAGTACCTACCTCCAATGTGCAGTTTTAATTTTTTTACGTTTCCTTATTTGAAAACTGGATATCATTAAAAAAATACATTTAATTTGGATTTGGAATGTCCAAATACTAATTGTTATAAATGTCATAAACTTATTTTGGTATTTCGTCATTCTTAATATACAAATTCCATAATTATTTCCAATGAAAAAATAAATATACATTAATGTCACATGAAGCTGCATGAGTCTCCCTAGCACTAATAAAAGTAGTATTTACATGGTTTTAATAAATACTAAGGTCATTTTAGTTAACACGTCCTGTGACCCAAAGGTTGGCTTCTACCTTGGCCAGAGCATACCATAAGCATATGTATGGTAAGCATTACCATACAACTTAGTAATGACGCCAGTATTTTGAGAGCATTACCAGTCGACAATGATGCGAAAAAATAATTCGGTTACGTTTAGTTAGTCAACAATATTTTTTTTGTTTTAAATTAGTACAATTAGTTAGTGAAATAAAGAATCAAGTTATTTACCCAACGTTACAAGTACATTATAAGTATACAAATATACGAGTATATCTTAACAACAACCGAGAATCATTTTCCCCTAATCAGTATTCTTAAAGATCAACCACCATTACTGGACTAAAAATCTCAATACAAAAAAAAAACACTCAAGAAAGTATAAAATGCAAAACAAAACAAAGTATCTACCTACTATCCACAAATAGAAACAAATCATTGTCCCCACATTATCTCTTACCATTCATGCCGCACCAAAGGAAACCAGAAAACAATGTTCATTAAATGAATACCAAAGTAAGAGTCCGCTCAAATAATTGCTGCCTACATTCAGACGCGCATATCCAATTCAATAGGAACAATTTGTCGGTCCACCCTTTAGTAGTCTGCTTTAGAAATTCAGACATTTCCAAAGGTCCGCACGGAGAGTTCTGATACCTCGTTAGTTATCTTGCGTTGCCACTAAATAATTGTAGCAGAACAACTCTAGGATTAACCCACAGAGGAATTGAAACTCAATCTTGAGAAGAATAAAGTTGGAACTCGCGTGGGAGAGCACGACGACGAAGAGTCTGCTTTTAATAAAATTTCTAACTTAGCAGTTGGCGATAGAACTGAAAATGAATCGAGCGGCTTGATTTTTTATTAAATAAGTGCTGTACTGAATATTGAGACCTAAATTGATGATACTAAAGTTGTAAATGAAATAGGTTAAGTAATAGAGGTTGTTTTTGATACTCAGCGCGGTACGGAAGCTAAAGTAATTTAACTGTCTACAGACTTTATTTACTAGTATTGAGTGATATATTTACAGACAAATGTGATGTTTCAAACAGCAGTTTTGTTGTGAAAGATATTTCTGAACTATTTTCGCGTTAAATACACTGACAGATGCCTTGTGGGTTGAATTATCCCATCGTTCAGTTCCTTAGCACTTGAGAAAATGTGAAAAAACAATAAATGACGTTATTGAAACATTCTTCAGTAAACACTCTTTATTGTATCTTATAGAAGCTAAGGAAAAAAATGTGAAGAAGCTTTAGGAAATCCTAATCCTAACTAATATTATAAATGCGAAAGTAAGTTTGTTTGTTACCTTTTCACGCCTAAACCACTGAACGAATTTCGATAAAATTTGGCAGAGAGATAGATGGTATCCTGGGGAAGGACATAAGCTACTTTTTATCAGCAAACCACGCGGGCAAATCCGAGGGCGGAAGCTAGTGTTGATATGAATATCTGAACTTACTTTTTATGAGAATACAAAATGAGTTTATTAACGATTAGGCTTTTGGTCCATGCTCTCTATTAGTTTTCTCCACAAATAATTAACTGGCATCATTATTATTTAATGAACCTTATGGCCGTTGTGTATGATAAACAAATAATCAGAACAACTCGTCACCCACTAATCCAAATTCAACAGTTTTGATTTAATGTACTCCTTCTCCATAAAATAAACTTGAATTATGCCAAAACTCAGACTCCTCCGTACACCCAAAGTACACAGTTCTCTCTTCACGTTTTGGATATAAAGATTTAAGTCATCAAAATATTCCATGTATCGAACAGCCATTGTAGTTCACAAATAAATATTGGTCTATATAAAAACTAAAATACTCTAATCGCAAAAGTCGTTGGATGCCTCTATGGGAAAGGTAAACATGTTGTCCGTTATTTGTTGCTTTGAATGTGGGTCTCATTGCACCAGTTCATGTTAATTGGTCTGAACACGTCTTTAATCGATTAAGACAACACGACAATCCAATTCTAAGTGTTTGGTAGTCCAATATTAAAACTAAATTAAGGTGAAATGAAAGTGAAACTTTTACCATTCCCACGTATTTGAACCAATATTGAACTTAAAAAAATAATGATTACGGATACCAATCGATTGGAATTTGAACTATTTAGACATACTGTTTATGCATGAACATGAACGCAAATAGAGCATCTATTTAAAGCTCTAGTATCCCATAAATGAGCAGCAGTGAACGTTAAAGACGACGATGGTGATAATTTCAAACTGGAGCCATTTAGTCTCCCTTACACAACTCCACACGTAGATACCGACAGTTTTTCTAACCAGCAAGAAGGCGGTACGAATAAACGAACAGATCGGTACATTACAAACAAAGAAAAATGGCTTACAGCCAACAAAAATAAGACTTTAAATCATATTACTAGAAACTTTGAAAGTAATAAATTGTAATCAATACTAGAGACGTTAATGACACCAATTAAATAATCGTAAAAAAAACGATACTTATCTGTTATATCCAACGTTTATTTATTACTCGATTGCATGTTCTAGTATCGAGTTATTTATCGATTCCATAATATTAGCTTCTCAATAAGCATACAAATATATACCCGAAGGGAAATTCAAGATCATTTTTAATGATATTTTGAAAGTCCACGTCAGATTAAAAGGAATTATCGGTGTGTATTTAATGAGATTATTTATCGGATTATTTAAATATGATACGTAGTTGGTTCAACTTGGATAGTAGTGTCGCAATTTGAAATTATGATCGAGTTGGAATACAAGCTATTTTTTCGAGCCCGTTATGGGAAATATATGGAAGTCGATTTGTAAGACCACCACTATTTTAGTTCGTTGTGTATTTATTGCCTTAGATAGATATCACATGGAATGCCTCAGTTGAAAAGAAAAACATTACTTCACCCTGATAAAAAGTACTAGGCAGCATTTGTATGTTTGTATAGAAACAAGAAAACTGGATAATAATGGCAATTGTGAAACAAAAGTTTCCCTGAATGACGTTTTACCACGTGCTACCCTAAATCCATCACGTCTTCAATGTAAAAGAAATAATAAAAACTCTAGACACCACTTTCCACCGATAACATAAACGTCAAAAAATGGCCACTAAAGCCATTCAACTCTTTAATAAGTACGACATTCCCTTGGCAAGCTTTCTTCAACATTGTTACCAGTTTCTTGAATTTCAAAGAAGACGTGAGATATGAATTAAATGGACAGATATCGGGCGAAGATCTCATCGTAATGGCTCCCTATATCTTTTTAATTGGAAACCTTTTTTGCCTGGACACATATCTTGTGGGGAAGCGTGGTGAGAAAAACACATGCCTTTATGTATACCATTCATCTTGGTGAATGGGGTGTGGGCCAAGGATGAAGCTTGGGGTGGCATTAAGGATCAGGCGGTGGAAATTAGGAAAAGGGAATTATATATGAAATAAAAATGGTTGGTGTTAGTGTAGAAGAAGACAATAAATTAATGAGAGGGGTTTAGAATATCGCGGTAATAAAACTTAACGAAGGGAAATGTATTAGTAAGGAATAGCATGAGTAAGTTATTCTTATAAAAAGAGACACGAATTGGCATTCGTTTGTTATTGATCCATAAGTAAATAGCTTCTGAAAATGTTTTAGCCACCATTTGCTTATTTTAAATTTTACTGGAGATTTTGGCTAGATTAATTAAAAACTTGGTGAGTTTAGAAGACACATTTTTTGTTTTAATGCACCCATCATCACCAATAGTATCGAAAAATAAAATATCTTAGTCTCTTTCAGTTACTTTTGTTAGAAATATGGCTCCAAAGTTCCAAAGATCCTAAAGATGATCAAACTAATACGCACGGTACTTATCTGTTTCTCTATCAAAACGTTTTTATTTGATATCGCCATTTTTCTTTCCATTTTCAAATTTCCCCGCTCATGCTTATTACTTGAGCCGCCCCCATCTGAAGCAGCGTAAGATATTAGTAAGTCCCAAGTGTCGATATTACCGTTTCTATACAAAATGGTGTGAGATTCCTAGGCGGTCGTTTAATATAAACTATCGCGATTTGTTCAGCTATTTGTAAGCTCTGCAGATGCCATATAAATGGTCGCATGCGTCTTCAACTTGTTCGTTATCAACCTGTTCTCATAATGTTTCCTTTTGTTTATGTTTCCGCTGCAGTTTTTGTTCTTAATTGACGTATTAGTGCTGTATTGTGTTTAATTGATTATAATGAACTATTATGTTGTTAGGTTGACGCTTGGTTTTTCTTACTAATTTGAACTTTAAATTATTAGTTTCTTTTACGTCTTGCCTTTTATGACTGGTTTTGCTATCGTATAGGTCGGCTTGCCTTATCTTGTTCTCTTGATCGTTATAAACTGTTAATTCGCACTAAGCGATAATAAATTCTTTTGGAACTTATATGTAGATCCTGTCTTTGTCATCTTTAAAAGGAACCTTAAAAGGGGTTTTCAGCATGGTGGGTATCAATCTAACACTAAAATTGTTTGCGTGGGAGCAGAGTCAAAATTTAATAGGTATGATTCAGTGCCGATGGATAGGTTATCTCTTTACACTAGCAATCCACCCCGTTTTGTTAATTTTAATTGAAATTTTCATACAAAACTACCACCCAAATTTACGATTTTATTGGTAAATTTTCCAAAAACAAAATTGTTTGAAATAAAAATTAATACCGAGACAAAAAATAAACAATTACCCAATCAATTCTACAAATGATTATTTATCAAACTACAAAATCGCCCTTTGTAATCCATCCAATGACCACATATGTACATATTATTTTAATTTACTACAATGAAAAGACTTTAATCAGAAACCAAAGCAATCTTGGACCCGGTTTAATGGTTCCAATTAAAAGGGAATAAACTGGCACCTCCCATGTTGATATCAATAATATTCAATAAGCAAAGCCGTGAGAGATCCATTTGTATTGGCTCCTACCGCTGCGAATGTGACAGAGACCAAGTATGGTGTAGAAGGGACACGATTTATTTATTTCAGCTACCCACCACTGTTGGTCTCTGCTTCACCCAAAGCTTGACGAGTAGAAAATGCCTATGACATATTCACCTCTGTACATTTGAATGCTTGAAGTAAGTCTCAACAATTATTTTTTTTTGGTCTTTTTGGGCACTACACTCTGTCACATACATTTAGTAGTTGTCTGGACGGGATCCGTAATGACATGGTCGGAATGTGATTTGCGTCACATCCTACTTTACTTTATTGTGATTTTAGTATGTCCTGGGGCATTTTCTGTTTTAGTCTACAAGTTACGTGAGTTTCCTCCATCAAGACCTCCGCTAAGCGATTTGGGTGGTTTGTGATCCTTTCTTTATAAGTTTTTGCTTGTCGTAGAATGTCTTGTTTGATAGTATTTTCTTGAAGGTCGTGATGCAACTGTTCGTTTGTGACATACCAGGGAGCGGTTAACTAATGGTTAACTAGTATTATAAAGTGGAAAAAAGTATTTGGTTGTACTGGATATAGTGAAAAACTTTTTAACCGATAAATTGCAGTATAAACAAGAGGGCGATGTTAATGAATTGGTTTATAACACAGGGTTTGAAACCAATTTTAACGCAAGTCGAGTTCAAAGGCGATGTTTAGAACTTTTTCAATGAATGTTGTAGATAATATAATTATGGTCTTGCTACGTAACAATTTAAATTAGTCTGACTATCTAGGTAAAGTGTTCAAAGACTATTGTGTTACATAATAGCCCATAGTGCTGCATTTTATGGTAATTGAAAATCATAGTTACGCGTAAATCGTTGCGTTCCATCCTAGGACAAGAAAGGAGCCATTAGTTATGGTGAAATGTAAATGGTGTTGTGAATTAGTGATTTAATTTGTTCTACTTGTTGTGGAAAGCCGATGTATGGAGGCAGCTCAAGATCATTGTGGAAAACTATGTGCAGCAGTGGACGTCTTTTGGCTAAATGATGATGGTGATGATGATTACTTCTAATTAGTTCCAGAATAAAAAAAGTCGCCAAAACCTTTATTTATGGGTCTTACAGTAAGAAAAAATTATAAAATATATTATTTCATTCAATGTTCCAATCCGTTCGTATCTAATGGTTACTGTCTATCCAGGGACAGTAAATTATTTTTGTAGTCTAGTTCTTCTAGTCTAAATAATAAATCCGTAAAGAGAAAAGAGTATGCATTTGAAAAGAGTATGCTCATATGGTTTGATCACGTTGAGAGGATGAATGAAAGATGACTAACAAAATGTATTTATGAGGCAGATGTAAGAGGAAACGATGTAAAAGGATATACGCTGAGCTTATTGGTGATATTCTTCAAAAAGATCAGGTGCGTAATAATCACAACCGGCGCGGCGTGCGTGTATGACCAGATATATGAACTTCAGCAAAGCGAAAATGTGTAAGTTTTCTGCCTACCCCCATGGGATAAAGGCGTGAGTTTATGTGTGTAATAAATGCGCATTATTTTACCTAATTGAACGTCTGTGTATTTTGTTCAAATGATTGCGTATTACTACTGTGCCTGGGAATCAAATATCCAACGGAGCCAATAAATTTACAGAGACCAATCGCTTCTGTTATTACTTATATGAGATATTTGTTGTTTGCCAATTACACAGTAGGAAGTCGGTGAAATATAAAAGATTAAGATTCTGCGAATATTATTATTTGACGACACGGTTGGCGCAGTGGTTGAGCCATCGACTGCTGCGCCGCGTGTTGTGGGTTCGATCCCCGCACGGAACAAATATTTTTATGACCTACAGGTAGTTGTTCCGGGTCTGTTTGGGTATGTGAGTTTAAATGTTTGTAAACGCACCCACGATACAGGAGAATTTCCTAGTGTGTAGTCTATAAAAAAAAAAAATATAGGTATATATATAAAAAAGATTAATATTTAAAGTAGGTGGCTGGTAACCAACGAAAATCTAATTCATCATCATGATCCTCCTGCCCTTATCCCAATTTATTTGGGGTTGGCACAGCATATCTTCTTTTTCCATACATCTCTATTTGCCGTCATCTGAAAAGTCACCTCCTTTATAACCATATCTTTCTTTGATCTCCCTCTACTCTTGTAACCCTCCACATTCATACTCAAAACTTTCCTAGTTAAATTAGTAATGGTTGATGTAAGTAAAAGCCGTCAGTCTACGAGAATAATAAAATGTAAGAATGTTACACGAGTTTTTAAGACAGACATATTTTTTATATTTAAATATGAGAACAATACCTACATGGTGTTATGAAACATAAGAATAACAAGTTCAGATATATTTTGCATTTACGAATGCAAAAAATAAATAGGCGTATGTAACAAACTGAACAAAATTTCATACAAATCCATGTAATCCAGGTTAAATGCCTCTTTGGTCTAGCGATCGCAAGTACTGCTGCTGAGCGTGCGGTCCTTGGTTCAATTTCCGGGTCGGGCAAAGTGATATTTGGTTATTCCATCAGGAATTTCTCAGTAACAGCCCGTAGTTTGGATATGAGCCCGGTTAATAGCAACAGGCTCTTTCCCTTTTAAATGGAATTTAAACATAACTGGCGTGATGTTATATTATTATAGCTGATTTACGTCAGCGACCTCTCTCACTTACTTCAGGTCCAGTTGAAAACCAGCTTCAGACACTAGATGTCTGGCATTTTCGCTGAACTGGACCCATTTGGGGCAGCCATAATATAAAAATAATAATAAATATTAAATAAATAAATATTGCTGGACAATCCACACAGCATCATCTAGCCCCAAGCTAAGCAGAGCTTGTGTTATGGGTACTAGATGACTGATATACTTAATACAATACATTACATAGATAGACACTCGGAACAAATATTTGCAGATCGTACAAACATTTGTCCCAAGGCGGGAATCGAACCCGCAACCTCTTGCGTCGCAGGCGGACCTTCGCCCGCCGCGCCACATCGGTCGTCAAATATAGGAATACTTATATATTTTATATCTTCTGTCATTATTTCACTGTTTTTAATGTTCATTATTGTCATTGTGTGCCTGATCTTATGCTATGTAAATGTTTTTCTTTCTTTCTATAAGTGTTTTATAAAAAAAAAGAATATCTTATCAATCTAAATTAATTTCCTTACAACTCAGCTGGACATTAAAAAGCACCACATTAATATTACTAGAGCCCCATGTAGGAAGGTAGGCATAACTTCCAAGTGCACATACGATCATAAATTGAAATCTGATATTGACATAAATAAGGGGCTTCCATACGTGACGACGGACGACGTCGCATGTGTGATATTATCGTCGCAGCTATCCGAGCCCTTATTTATTAGTGTTGATATTAATTGCAAATATGTTCACGATAGTTTTATGTACAGTCGGTGTACGAAATAGGTACGCGGGCAAGTCTCTTCAATTTTTTTTTTCGGAGGATGAACTTGTGAGTTGGTATGAGTGTCTTTTGTTTTTTCGTATGACGACCAGCTGCTAAGCAAAGACCTGCTCATTCACAACGATTTGTTGAGAGTCACTTACATCCATTACAAACCAGCTATCTTCACAAGGTCATGTTCACTCTTGTGGGGCGTGTAACCCTCCGCTTCTCATTTCATGGTTGACCTACCTTAGAATGAAATACAATAGAAATTTGCGTGAAACAAGGTATACAAGGAGTTACAATATAAGACCTGACATGCTTTGCTAAAAATTAAAGCAAACTTAACCCAAAAATAACTTACAGTGTGAAAATTCCGTTTCGTCAGATTGCCAATCAAACATTTATGCAATTCATATTGAGTACTGCCACTACAAAGCTTTGAGCACCGCGGTATTTATTTCTTGCCTGCATACCAAGCTTTTTTATCGACTGTACCAACATGTAAGTTGGTTCCAAACATACATATATGTTGGCGTGTTGGTGTTGAATATGCATGTTATCAAGGTCTAGGTTTAAGGTTGTACAGTTTATGTTGTCACGTGTGTTTATATGTATGTGGATGTTGGTTATCGAGTTGGTACTGTTTTATCTCCCATCTAGTTTTTCGACACATCTTCGACTCATGACATAACTAGAGGGCTGGCCTTTTTTTGGCCTATGAATCAGCATTATTATTCCAAGTAGCAATGCTACTAGCCTTTTGGGCAGTTTTCCCGTTGGCAACAAAAATAGCCAAATGGCTTATGGGCAATTTTTTGATGATTAATTTTTTTTGTTTGTTTTTTTACATGTTAAGACGCCAGCACATCAAGATATCCCAAACTGTCATATTTTTCTGATGTAACTTGAACCTTATTCTTTTGTTATAACGTTGAAAAACAATCAAATTAATTTTATGGATTTTGGTAGCTTGATGTGTATCATTTACGTATTTTGTAATGGTTCCCCTTTATTTGTTATTTTTCAAGAAAATACAGTGACTTAATTATTGCTCAAGAAAGTATGTGATGATATCAATATCATCTGCCTAGCCTTTTTCAACTATGTTGGGGTCGGCTTCCAGTCTAACCGGTGCAGCTGAGTACCATTATTTTACATGGAGTGACAGCCTATCAGACCTCCACAACCCTTTTATTGGGCAACACGATTACCTTTAGTAAGACTACCTGTAACGGACCGGGACCAACGGCTTAGCGTGTTTTCCGAGGCACGAAGGAATCTCGATATGTTACGAACGGTTACCCATCCACAGACTGACGCCGGCAAGCTTCAATCAACCTTCGATCAACTCGTGCGACTGTTTTTATTAAGCCACGAGCCCCTCAAGTATGTAATGTATATGATGATAAATAATGTATATATATGTAAAAGTTGTAGATTTGATTATGACAAAACGTATCCAATGTAACTTGGAACCGCAATAAATTAGCTTATTTGATAATTGATCATTCCAAGGGCCACTTGGAAGTGGTGAAGGCGAGTTTAGTCTCTGTCATTTTTGACGTTTAAAAAGTGCTGATTTCAGTAAAAGAAAAAATGATTTTTGTTCTAAATATCACTAACTGTCTTGCTCTCTTTTCTATCTAAGTTCTAACAGTAGAGCGGGCTTGAAAAAAATGTTATCATACGTTTAAGATTTGGAATTATTTGGTAAGTTCAAAATCAAAGTGTAACCAGCATTAAAAACTAAAACTGAATATCGTTCCAAGAAATACTTTATATACTGATTTATGTCATTTTCATAGTTATAGTTATTGCTAGCAACATATTCTCCTTCTCTATCAAGTCCATCCTAAGGTTATCTGTAAGAGATCGCTTTTAGCAATAAGGCCGCCCATTGTGACACCCTATGTAGATCTTAAACTCATTATTTGTAAGTTTTCATGGCGTACAATAAAGAGTATACTATTCTCAGAAATCAGAAATAGGTATTTTATTTGTGATACATTTACGAGGTTATACATGTTTGTGCGCCATGATCAGCCTATTACGAGTTTAGGCATACAAAAATAATAAATTACAATTTTTACATGCAAATAAAGAGCTTACTCGTACTTAACTACGAATGAACCACATAAATAAATAATACTGGATAATCCACACAGCATCAAGCTAAGCAGAGCTTGTGTTATGGGTACTCATCATCCTCTTGCCCTTATCCCAATTTCATTTGGGGTCGGCGCAGCATGTCTTCTTCTTCCATACATCTCTATTTCCCGTCATCTCAGAAGTCACCTCCTTCTTAGCCATATCAACTTTCACACAATCCATCCATCGTTTCCTGGGTCTCCCTCTACTCTTGTAACCCTCTACATTCATACTCAAAACTTTCCTCACAACATGATCCTCATTCCTTCGCATCACGTGTCCATACCATGATAGCCGATTTCCACACAACTTCTCTGTCACAGGCGCCACTTTTAGACTTCCTCTTATATACTCATTTCTTATTCTGTCCATTCGCGTAACACCACACATCCCCCTTAGCATTCTCATCTCCGCTGCATGCAACTGCCTTTCATTCATTCCTTTTGTGGCCCAACACTCTGATCCATACAAGACAGCAGGTCTAATCATTGTCTTATAGATCTTCCCTTTAAGTTTAAGGGGAACGTGGGAATCGCAGGTTGTTCCCGTTACCTGCCGCCACTTCATCCACCCTGTGTTTATTCTGTGCTTGACAGTCCGATCTATTCCTCCGTCACTTTGCACTAATGAACCGAGATACCGAAAGTCGGAGCAGATCGGAAGGAGCACGCCATCAAGCGCAATGGCTTCAGGGCTGGCGAGACCGCCGAAATCGCAGAACATAAACTCTGTCTTGGTTCTGCTGATTTTCAAGCCTACACTCTCCAGCTTCTGTTGCCATTTCTCCAATCTACCCTGGATCTCAGGTCCATCTTCACTGACAAGGACAATGTCGTCGGCAAATAGCATGCACCAGGGTGCCTCTTCCTGTATTTCCGACGTCAGTGCGTCCATTATTAACAGGAAGAGGTAAGGGCTTAAGGCCGACCCTTGGTGCAATCCTACAGCCACACTGAACTTGTCAGTGTTCCCAGCAGACGACCGGACATAGGTACTAGATCGGCTGTACATCGCACGAATCAACTCAACATACTTCCCAGGCACACCTTTCTCCTTCAAGGCCCACCACAACACTTCCCGAGGCACCCTATCATACGCTTTTTCTAGGTCAATGAACACCATATGCAAGTTTTTATGTGCACATCTATACTTCTCGCACAACTGGCGGAGTGCAAAGGTGGCGTCCATTGTTCCTCGACCTGGCATAAACCCGAACTGATTTTGGGAAATCTCACTCTCTTCTCGTAATCTTTTCTCTATCACCTTCTCCCATACTTTCATACTATGCGACAGGAGCTTTATCCCTCGATAGTTGTTGCAGTCCTGTACATCCCCTTTATTTTTGAAGATGGCCACTAGTGAACTATTGCACCAATCTTGTGGGATCACTTCCTCATGCAACAACTTATTGAAGAATAAAGTCAGCCACGTAAATCCATCTTCTTTAAGTTCCTTCCATACTTCTACTGGTATATCATCTGGGCCCATGGCCTTTCCATTTTTCATATTTCTTACTGCTTGCCTCACTTCATCCATGCTAACTTGTCTTACCAAACCCTCATTTACTGGTGCCTCACGTACCATACCATTCCATTCATTCTCCTCATTCATAAGCTTATCAAAATAAACCTTCCATCGCTCTTTTATTTCATCATCATTGCACAGAACCTTACCTACATCATCTTTCATACATTTGATATGAGTAATATCTCTTGTCCTTTTTTCCCTTGCTTTCGTAATCTGATAGAGCTCCTTCTGGCCTCTAGGGCTATCCAGTGAGTCATACAACTTCTCCTGTGCCTTAGCCCTAGCAACTGCTACCGCCTTTTTTGCTTTTCTCTTCCATTCCTTGTAAATTGTATTCTTTTCTTCTTTCAAACCATCGTTCCCATTTTCCACACCCTGCCATTCTTTAAACGCAACTTTTTTCTCTTTAAGTAACTTTTGCACTTCATCATTCCACCACCATGTATCCTTATCTATCATACCTTTCCCTTTCGATTCTCCAAATATATTTTTTGCTACTCTTCTTATACAATCTGCCATCTCATTCCAGCATTCGTTCACAGACTTCCCTTCCATATCTTTCATTTCAATCATTTTGTCCACTACTTGGTTCTTGAACAATCTGCCGCACTCCTCATTTTCTATCATACGCCATTTGGTTTTTGGTGGGGGTCGTTCTTTGTTATGTCTGATGGGGACACGTACTTTAGCCTCCACCATCACCAACCTGTGTTGCGAGACTAATGCTTCGCCTGGCAGCACTTTACAGTTTTTGACACAAATCAAACTATTCCTTGCTAACTAAGCTATATATAACTAAACTAAGCTTGTGTTATGGGTACTAGATGACTGATATACTTAATACAATACATTACATAGATAGATATTTTTTATTATATATAGTCAATACCCAGAACACCCGAAACAAATCTTTGTAGATCGTACAAACATTTGTCCCAGGGCGAGAATCGAACCCGTAACCTCCTGCGTCACAGGCGGACCTTTGCCCGCGCGCTACATCGGTCGTCAAATGATTGTATCATTTCATTACTATAGGAACAAAAGTCAATTTTTATCCTATTTTTTATATACGGTATTTTAATGAAACCATCCAGTTTCTAAGTAAGTCTTTCGTCCATAATACCATGCCGTGCTCATAGCATATAAACATTTGTCACTGTAGCTAACAATGGCCTTAAGTTAAACAGGACATGGTTTGCGTCACATCTGCGTATAAAATAATTTGAACGAACGGGCCGAGATTGTGGTGAGTTACGGCTGAGAAATATTGTCTCGGAAAAGTTTAATAAACCTTAGAAAGTAACGAATGGAAAATTATAGGAAAATTGTTATGTGATCTTTTAACTTCACATAGAAGTATCATGCCTGTATTCCCCAGAGGATTATGAAGAACTTTATGCCCACCTAGTACAACCTCATTTTGCCAGTTTTGTTAAGTTTTATGTAATAACTGGCGAGCCTACTGCCTTAAACCAGGTATAAATCTAGATTTCAGACTGAGAAAGTGCCTGTCCCGGGAACTGCTTGCGACCACCACACTTACAAGATATTTTATCTTCTCTGGTTTTTTATCAGTGGAAGAAGATCGTTAAAGTTTAGTTTAGGCAGCAAAGTACATGGCCGTAGCCGGTCTATTCTAAGAACGATGAAGTGAGCTGACCATGTCACCTAGCCTTAGTAAGATACTGACAACTCACCCACTTTAAGAACTACCTACAAAGTTACAAAACGAACAATAGGGTAGTTTCCTTAAAAAATCTAATTGGTCCGAAAGTTGGATAACTCAAAAATACTGGACACGTATTATTTTCTCTTGTCACGTAAACCAAAAATGACGACGGTATAGTGCGTTGAAATTGCGCCCCCTTCTCCTGAACTTTGATGTGCTATATCATTGTCACTTTTTATTGAATTAAATAAGCAAAAAATACGTATCCAGTATTTTTTGGTAATCTTACTGACGGACTAAATAGACTTAATATATTTTTACCTAGGACACATCCCTATTAGTCTAAAATGTTACATCTATCCTTTAAGTTTGAAATTTGACTTACTTTGCTTTGTTATTAAATCAAAATACTTAAATGCCACAAGTCAAATGTAGTTAGTTACCTATACCGCGAAAGAGGAAAGTTGTTCTACCATAATACAGTTTATACTAGTACGGGGACAGAGTGAATCAGTTCTGTATAAACTAACAACCAAATAATTATTATGTATTACATTAAATTAGGCTTAGCTTGAATTATATTCCTGATTTATATTTAGGTTGTTAGATTAATTAAGCAAATATAGGTTTTTTTTCTTCACCAGATTTTACGTGATACATAGGTACATAATTATATTTTTTTTATAGAATAGCACTGCAGGTCCCTAGATGTAACTGTGATGCGTAGGGACTAAACGTATGGACTAACTTCTGAAGCGTCAAATAAGGGAAGCTGGTTCTGATATAATTTAAATACCATATTCCACTCGGCCTCTCCCACTTTCCTCCGCCATTTAGACATAAAACAAAAAACCGACAACCATGAAAACCGCCAACAAAAGCGGTTAACCCAATAAATATCCGTCAAGAACATAATTGCGTTGAAAAAGAGAGAATTTCGCTTTTAGCTTTTAAAAAGTTTTAATCAAAACATTGGGACGGCACCAAGTGTGGATAATTGTAGGCAAATTGGCGGATGGTTTAACGAGGTAGGAGAGGACACTTTTTATTGCTCATCTTCCTTATGGCCGTCTATCACACCGTACATTAACATTGTGTTAATGTTCGCGGCTAAAATTGGAATTCTCTAATAGATTTTAGCGGAAGCAGTAGTGGGATGGACACCTTTGTCGGCTGGACTGGCTGGCTGATAATTGGCTTTTGCACTATGCGGACACTGTCATTCCTGTAAAGGAATTCAAGTTTTAATTCAAGTCTTGTTCCGGGTCAGGGTTATTTTTAATCTCAGAGACGGTTAAGCTAGATATATACTTTTAGAATGCTCTTGAGACTGTTTCTGTAGTGCGTTGGAAATATTAGACCAGAATCGAACGTCTTCGACAAAACGGACGAAAATAATTGCATTGTATTGACTAGAAAGAACACGGGTCAGTAGCGACAGCATTCTGACTACAGCTGCAGGGCATTTGTATTCTGATGGACTGGCACTGGACAGGCGGATGTCCGAGTGAGAAAGTGCTATTTTACGTACATCTTCTGTGCAAAGTGCTTCAAACTAGTTCAAGTTGTATCAAGAAATGTTTAATAATGAATTACTAACATTACGGATTTTTCTGTCCGATAAAACACACTATGAATTTGATTTAGAGACAGGTTACTAGAACTTGTGATAATTTAAATAATTTAGTGGCTGTTTAGAAATACTGACTTCATTGTTATTTTATTTGGACCAGGTAATTTAATACAATGAAGAGATTCACAAGAGAACCAAAATAACCGACATAGCCCCAATAATTTCTGAACACTGTAGTGGCAGTGACTGGAGCACATTGCTCGCAGAACCGATTGGGTGTGTGGTATTATGCGAATGGATAGGATAAGAAATTAGTGCCTATGTTAGAGGAAGTATGAAAGTGGTGCCTGTGACCGAAAAGTTGTGTGGAAATCGGTTGTCATGGTATGGGCATGTTATGCAAAGGAATGAGGACCACGTTGTGAGGAAAGTTTTGAGTATGAATGTGGAGGGTTACAAGAGTAGAGAGGAGACCAAAGAAAAGATGGATGGATTATGTGAAAGATTATATGGCTAGAAAAGAGGTGACTATTAAAATGACGGCAAGTAGAGATGTATGCAAGAAGAAAACATGCTGCGCCGATACTAAATAAATTGGGATAAGGGCAGGAGGATGATGATGATGAAATAGCATTCGCTCCTTTCCAACAAAACTTGGAAGAAATATTCAATATCACTCGCAAAATATAAAGGGTTATCGAATTTGTTACATGTCTGTGTAAACGGCTGCCATTTATAATTCTCGCCTTCACATTTTTGTAGGTGTCAAAGTATGCAAAATATGTCGATTCTCATTACGGTATCATGATTGTGGTGTGCTTATTATCTTATTTAACGATAATTAGGTAATTATTTATTCTGTGCATGTGCATGTGATTTTCAACGCAAAAAGGTTTCACTCGAAAATCAATTGTGTTGTGCTGGTTGAATGAAATACCAACAATAAGTTTTATTTTTAATCAATATTTTTATTTCATTGATACCGGCCTATTATTGGTCAACTGCAGGGTAAAGGCTCCTCATATAGAGAAGGCAAAACATAAAATCACCGAATTTTCACAAGGTAGGTTGGCAATTTCAGACTAATAAAAGTCTAGTCTAGTGGTTGCAAATGCTACTGCTGACCATGAGCTTCTGGGTTTGGTTCCTCGGTTGGGAAAAATGTTTTAGTTTTTCTATCTGAGATTTTTCAGAATGTATGCCCAGTCAGTGGCAAAAGACTTGACTTCTTATACATTCAGTGATGTCTTACATTTATTTTAATGTTATCTCCATTAGGTGTTTTATTAGTTCTTATAAAGTGTCGTGTATAAACGTGTATTAGAGTATGTAGTTATGTATACTATAGGTATTTACTTATTTTCTGGGGATTTAAATTTTTTGCCACCAAGAATAGTAGTTAGGTATCCATAAGATTCTATTATTTATTTTATGCCAATAATTCTAAATCTACTCTAATAGTTGTTAGGCACAGCCTTTACAAATCAATAAATATATCTCTTTCAAAAAAATTGGAACACTTCTTCAATAAAGAGTTCAAGAACCAAATACATCGATTTTCACTAAATTATAACATACAAAAAAAGGAACATCGAAATTACGCTGGCAATACTTTCTTGGTAATCCAAAGTCATAATACCCACATTTGCAATCGAGTCTCTTACCGGAACGTAATGTGTGTAATGAAGGATTGCACGTCCAAAATTGTATGTTAAAATAATAAATTTCCCGCGAAGTACCCGGTCTGGTACGATTATGACACTTAATTGAAAAATTCGGTTATCGGGATCTGTTTTAAGTGCTTTCGTAGAAAATCCCGCGCGCTCGCAGGGTTGACGTTTTGAGTTTTTACTTTTTTGGAAGCAAAGGAAGTGTGGTGTACAGCCTACTTGAATGTGTGTTTAGTTCACAGTTCCAGCATTTGGTAAGTCAAGTGATATTATTTGTAGTGTTTCCATTTTTATTAATTTCTATGGAACGTAAAATTACTCATAAGTCAATTGAATAACTCTTTTAATACCAACTCATAACCAAAATATATCATGATAATCCTGTTTACAAGTGTATGAAATTATAAAATGTTCATTTAAAACAATCATAAATCTGACAATAAATTCACAAAATGGCCGCCGGCCAGCCCTATCAAGTAACCATCCTGTCTAAGTAATGGCCCCCGAATACCCCCTTTTAGTGGTCAGTGTAAACAAGAAAATTGATTTTGAAAGAACCTACGTGAGTTAATACGACCTTACAACTTCACGGAAACATTTATTTCAGTTACGTCCGTAGGCAGTATGAGTTGATTCCTTGGGACAGCGGGGTTGCAATTAAAAAAATACGCCTTGAAATACCGGCTGAACTTTTTAAGAATGGTTTCTTGAATAAATTCTCGGTTTAAAATTCGAAGAAATTGAAATTTTGTGTTGATGGTAATTGAAAGTCAAGTGCAAAATAGAACATACAATGTTGGTACTTTTAAATTTTTTCATGTTTTCTGTATAATATAAATAATAATAATCTTGCTAATTTTTTTTTGGTTGGATATTTTAAGCACACGAATGTACAGAGTCGGACTTACTCGTAATGCCATTAGCATATACCAGTCAACTTTTGGGAGATACAGAGACAAACAGCAGTAGTTATAACAATGGATCAATACATAACATCACGCCTGTATTACACGAAGGATGAGGCAGAGGAGCACCTATAGACTCACCCACAAAAAAAAGAAAAACTAAATAAAGAGATAGAAAGATAGAGAAAATATAGAGAGAGAATAAAGATTATATAGTTATCGTAAGTAACTGTAGAAGCAGACAGCTTCAGCAACAACATCACATACGAGTAACAACATATACATATGTATGAAGGAAAGGTTAAAGTAACACAATAATAAAAAAAGTATCGATACCTATCAGTTAAATAAATGAGATCGATATTTTAATCGGAACCAACTCGACAGGTCATTTTGTAAGTCGATTTTAGGGCTCACCGTTTTTGATGTTCTGACTGCGATACTGGAATAAAAATAATTTCGAACTTAAAGAAAGAAAGAAATAAAAAAATGGCTATTTACCACAGAGGACGTGCGTAGTATAAAATAATAACTTAAAAATTTGATATTCTGATGAGAGCCAAAGAACCTAACTATAACTTTGTTTTATGTAAATATACCTATATATAATTATCTTAAATTTGGAATTCTATGAGACTTATTATTCCTGAAAATAGTCGCCGGAAAAGTTATTATTTGTGATTTAGACTTTGTGAGACTCAATTATGACGGTTTTTGGTTATGGGTCTTAGTTATATCGCCTCGTGACGAGGGCGTTATGAGGGCTTCGATTGGAGACTAGAAGACCTGGATTAAATAGGTGCGAGATTAATGTGCGGAACTACTATCCAGCTACGGTCAGTACCAATATAGCTTAATAATAAGTCCAGGTTTCCTCACGATGTTTTCCTTCACCGTTGTCAGTGATGTCTAAGATAAACTTTACATTAGTCAAATGGGTACTTTAACGGGATTTGAACCCACAGTCTTAGTACCAATATCTAATCCCCTAATCAGAACCGCCCATTCGCACACAACGACCGATTAATCTATAAAATTTAATAAATCGCACGATACAGATCGCAACGCCTCATATTAACGTGAAAGACCACCAGCAGTGGCGAGCGAAAATAATAAAATGACAAATGAAGAATCGCTGCGCAATTATTGGTTGGTATATTTTTTTAATTGTGAACGAGAGTTCGTGTTCCATTTTTGATTTTGAGTGGGCGATGCGAATTTGTTTTCTGGACCGTTAGATTATTTTTATTCGTGCGTTTATGACAGTTTGAATAAATTGTGTCCATGGCCAGTTTGGCAACGTGTCAATAAGTCTAATAAATAATAACATGCCCATTGGTGAAATATATGGTATGGACACAATATTAGTATAAGCAATAAATAAAATAAATTGATTTAATCTTTTGCCGGCACGTAGCGACGTTGGTATGCAAAAAATGATCTTGCATTATTGTGCCTCAATTGTCTAGTGGTCGCATGTACTAGGCAGGAAGTCCTGGGGTGGGCCAAGTGTCATTGGATTTTTCTAGGAATTTCACAGTAGAAACCTGGATTGTTGCCCGTTTGATGCCTCCTACATGGGATCTAAACATAACTGGTGCAATGTAGGTGCAAACACAAACTCTTTGTTACCCTTTGTAAAATATAGGCGTAATGTTACGTTATGTGATAACTCGTTAAATTCTATCAAACGAAAGCTCCAGAAAAAAATTCAAAAAGCCTTAACTCTCGAGGCAGAAATCACATAAATCTCCAACGAAAAATAAAAATCAACTTCAAGGAGACTGAAGCAAAGACACTTCCTCCAGTCTTAGCTAAGATCAATCTTAACAAAACAATGGGCACTTTGAGTGGACTCATTAAAAGTACTGCTACAAATCAAGGGTGTTGGATGTCCAATAATTTCATTGGACGTATGACTGTAAGGTCCAATTATAATGAAAACAATCATATCATTAAGGGACTCTGGGGCTCCATAAAATTGTTGGCCTCAACAATTGGAATATTGGGCTGATGTTGGAAATGATAGATGTGGTAGATTGAGAGATAGTAAGGGATATGTTTGGGGCGTGGAATGAAAGCCGTATAGGTAAACATCATCTGCCTAGCCTTTTCCAACTATGCTGGGGTCGGCTTCCGGTCTAAGTGGGTGCATCTGAATACCAGTATTTCACATGTAGTGACTGCCTATCTGATCTCCACAACCCGGTTACTGGACAACACGATACCCCTTAATAAGACTGGTTTTTAGACTTTCGGGCTTCTGAAAAGTAAAGTCGTAAAGGTGTATATTTGATTTGGTTTAAATCATGGTTTAAAAAATTATAGTGAGCTCTTCAAGCACATTTCTTCTTAAAGGTTGATCATTTTGTCATGGTGTCAATTGCAGACCTTTTACAGTAGTTACGGTTAGTCACCAGTCTGAAAGTCTGACAACCAGACTTGCCGTGATGTATCGTGTTATCCAGTCGCTACTTGTGAAATACTGGTATTCAGCTACATTCGGTTAGACTGGTAGCTAATCCCATCAAAGCTGGTAAAAGACTAAATTATGTATGCTAAATTTTCATAAGTTCTTACAATATAGATAAATAAAACCAATTCAGAATCATGTACTCGTTTTGTGAGTCCATGTCATACTGAACTCGTGGTATAAGTTTGTGAGAACAGAGAGACGAGAGTACCTTCCATCGCTGTTTCTTTACAAAATACCACATCCACAGGGCACACCTACTTTCGTAGCTCCACAACACCTTAATGGACAATTATGCATTGTGTGTTTAGAAGCGGTCCACTGGTAGATTTAGACTGATAGCCCGGTCTCGTTACGTTTCTGAGTTAGTAGCCCCATACATACATACCTGCACGCATGCAAATGCGTCCACCAACGGATTTATGCTTCAGGCGATGGGAGATTAGTCCTAAATATACGATTCTAGTGACGATTGATGGTTTTCAAGGACAATGATTTAATTAATTTTGATTATTAACTTTAGTTATGGTCTCTCTGGCTGATTGACGGTTGGATGGCTTTGATGACTGGCATCGCCATCTCTTCTCATTTAATTTACCATATACTCTTTGCTTCATTGTGAGGAGTAGCGTCTCCAAAGAGCTAAGTGGTAACGGGGAATCCTTATATAGATGGTTTGCGTAACGAATTTGTGGTTTTTTGATAAACTAAATAAGAATACAATGTCTGATGAACGTCATGATGACCCAGTAGCTAAACCATTGCCTCTTATGCACGAAATTGTGGGTTCATATCCGGGCGAGTACCAACTATTTCAATTCGTTTATACTTTCTAAGTTTATCTTAGACATCGATGACATCGGTGATGGAAAAAGTAGTCTAAAATATAAGTCTGAAATCACCGACCCACCTTGAGCAAGCGTGGTGATTAATGTTCGTACCTTCTCTGTACGAGAAGCCCTGCAGTGAGACAGTATCGGGCTTACAATTTTATTTAAATAAAAGGATGGAGAACTCCGAAAAAATCGTGCCGAATCTTTTTATGAGATTTCCTTTCTTAACTATGAAACTAGTATTTGATATTTTTGACGGACTTTTATATGTCCGTGATTTAGAGAATAGCTTTTTGATGTTGCTTTATAACTAGATAATCTAAGGATTGGGGGCAAGGTAAAACTCTAGATAAAAAACATACATCTATACAAGTATAATTTACCACGATGTTAATAAATCATAGCCAGTAGCCGTGCCACCTACACAAACACAACAACTCCACAAAATCACAAACATTGTCACTCTAAAACGGGACTACATGAAACCACCAATCCACCCAATACATATTCAATTTAAGCGATTTTAACAATCGATCGTGACCCAGCGAGATCTCGATATCGCGCCGTATTTATGAATAAATCGGCAGTAGAACGGATCATAGCTCATAAACGGAGTTTGTGAGGAATAGATAAATATCTGGGAATTTTACTGTTTCACGTTTTGTTGTTTCTCACGGTTGTGTCTAGTTGACATTGCGGATGGGGTAAAGACATATTTCTGTGAGGTGCGATGCCCGCTTACTTCTTACTACGTTTTTCTTTATATTAGATTAGATTTGAGACTTTAGATTTTTTTTAATGATCAATCACAAAATAAGTAATGTTGGTTCTTTTTTTTTCAAAAAAGATGTCGCTGTTTTGATTTTGCGGGTTGAATTTCCGCACAGAGCAAACATCTGTATAGCCTACAGGTAGTTATTCCGGGATTGGCTGTTTGTGTGTGAGAGTTACAATGTTTTTAAATGCACTCACGATACAGGAACAAATCGTAGTGTGGGGCAACCTTTAAAACTGTTTTAAGATAAGTAAATTGTAATTTAATATAATTTTTGTAATGTACCTAATTGTAATCAAAACGTATTGATCATTTCATGTTTAATGATTTATGATTATTTCTTTAATGGTGGTACATACTATATTTATGTTACTCTCAAACAACATTTTATGAACCTTTGATATCCCAATACGATTTTATTTTCCTTCCGGGGATGGAGCCCTGAGATTCCACAACCGCTTAAATAATGACCAAATAAATAAGAAAATTAACTACATTACATATTACACGTTTTTTTTTTAAACTGTGAACAATTTACAGCTTTTAAACCCCGACCTTGCTGGCAAATCTAGATAACTGAAAAATATCTGTGCAAAAAACTGTTCCAAGAACAATAAACCATCATATTGTGGTCGTTTACTTCACATTTAGATGCTCATTATCGTTGTCAACGAGCATATTATGCTGCCCTGACCTCCTGGTACAATCGCTTCGTACAATCACTGGCTACTACGCGAAATACATACGTTCTTGTTAAAAAAAAGAAGAGAAGATTGATCTGACAATACGATTTTACGGTTTTTTTTTTTAAATTCTGTAAAATGGCATGCACTTTCATTTTGCCATAATACCAAGTTTTATTCTAAACTAACTAGCTTACCTGACAGACGTTGTGCTGTCAATAATGGCGGGGACTGTCAAACGTGCGAAGTTAAAATAGTTTTTTTATGTTTCGCATAAGTTTCTTTGTTTTTTCTTTTATAAGAACCTTCACCATACAATAACAAACACAACAAAAAAAGAATCAGCAAAATTGATAAATCCGTTCCCGCGTGATGCCGTGACTAAGGGAAATAGGGATCAATTTTTAAATAATAAATAATAAAAATAATAAATATTGCTGGACAATCCACACAGCATCATCTAGCCCCAAGCTAAGCAGAGCTTGTGTTATGGGTACTAGATGACTGATATACTTAATACAATACATTACATAGATAGATATTTTTATTATAACATTTGTCCCAAGGCGGGAATCAAACCCGCAACCTCCTGCGTCGCAGGCGGACCTACACCCGCCGCGCCACATCGGTCGTCATAATTATCTTATAAATGTACAAAAAAATATTGTAATAAAAAACTTTTTAAAAGAGTAAGTGTGGAGTTTCTTGACCATTCTTCTACACACGAAACTACCTTTTGGAAAGGGGAACTAAAATCATTTGTTTTTGTTTTTAATTTGAAGTCTAATTGAAATAAATTATTTGACTTCCACTCCGACTCTGTAGTTTCTGCTTAACCCCATGGAAAAAAGGCGTGACTTTATGTACATATGTGTGTAATTATAGGTTAGTATGTAAAAAAAAACCAACACCACATATCATTATAATACCCTCTTAATCCCATAAAACCATATCAAAAAGCCGATAAATTTTCTATTTTTTAATCTTCATGAGGTGGCGAAGCATGGTCCGTACTTCTTCCCTACTTTATAAGGCAAGGTAGCTTCACAAGGCACTTTAATGGTCCCATTAGTACTTGAAAAGGCAATTATTGCCTCAGAAACAATTAGTGTACAGAAGAGTTAGCCACGCGGTTACTGACTTGACTGTATTCTAGTTAAGGCGAGGATTATAAAAACTATGGACGGGTTAATTGATCTATGCATACAGTTGTGGGTATTAGGAATATATATGAGTAGTGTCTGTTGGTTGTTTGTTTGATAGTTCAATCATTTGAATACTGCACATACAATGACATTCACCACTGTCAGTCAAACAACTTCTCAAAAACACACCCACACAAACACACTTTCTTATAGGTATCCACAAGCTTTAGGTATCTTTTTATTTTATTCTTTTGTCCTTAATATTTTAAGTTTTTATTTTTTATGTTTTCACAAGCTGTTAGACAGATCTAGCGGGTATCTAACAGCGGAGGGGCCCTAGTTTATAGAAACTTACTTCAGGCACCAGTGTTTTTTTTACTGTGCTTACTTTGTGAGAGCACAAAAAAAAATGTCTGTCAAGTAGATTATTATGACATTCGTATGTCAAAATAATCTACTTGACAGACATTTTTTTTTTGTAAATTTGTTTTGGTGTGGTAGTAATTCAGGGTGATAATTCAGGGTTAGAACCCGGAAAGTCTGACAATCAGTCTTACCCAATAATACTTTGTCCGACCTGATAATCGAACTCAAGACCTCATGTTCATTGCAGTCGTAGGAAATGAAGGTCTTTCAACAGACGGATCATAAATAATCAAAACACGTCATTAGTACACAAATTTAGACGAATAGACAAGATATCCATGGAACCAGATAAGGTGTATTTTATTAAAGCAATTGTAATTATTACAAGCTATGTTTTATTCACTATTTTATCTAAATTCGTGAAATTTCACCAAAAAGTCAATAACTTCGTTATTATAGCTTAATAAAGCTTTGCGTCACAAAACCTTCAACAACACCAAAATGATTCAAAAATAGACTACTATTGATAAATATCAAGCATGTTGTTTTAGGGAAAGTAATATATTTTACGAAATGTTAACTTTACGGAATGAGTATAAGAAGATAAATATACAGACAAAGCAAGGTAAAACTAAACACCTAGCCAATCCATTTGAAATGCAAATTCTATGCGCATACGCATACGGTATCAATTTCATGTTTTTTACTATCAATTGAGTGCTAAAAGTTATTTTGCAAGTCAACATATTGAGCCATGCCTGCATTTACTTACTGATTAATTAATTCGTTAAGTAATTACAGACGGGATTGAGATGCCTAAAGGGGAGAGCTAGGGTTTATATCTGAGTACGATCGCTGGTTGAGGCGACGTTCTACTAGTTTGAAGATGGCTTAAACTAATAACTGCCCTGTCTTCTGTTCGATATGGGCTTTTGAGATAAACTCTTAAAGGAAAATCGCTTTTATGACCGTGGCAGATGGCTTGGTGATTGTTGTTTCTTGTTAGAAGAAGACAGGTGGGCGAAACTGCACCAGTGCACATTCTTTTGGTCATATCCTGTAGGTTTTCTATTAGATAGTATTAGTAGGAACAGGTTAGAAAGATCAATCTCCAAATGTCGTTGCGCGTCGTTCGGGACAGGTCAACTCAAAGCTTCAATAGCTTTTAATTCAAATGTGTTTTCCAGACTTAGCCTTACATTATTAGACTCGCATAATACAAACATACAAACGTATAATACATACATTTCCTAGTAGTAGGCTGAAACTATAGAACGCCATCTTCTACAATCCTTACATACTCCTTTTGCTTCGTTTACGTTCATACATCTGGTCGCCGGTTGCGAGTACTACGCACTTGACCTTTTTGAAGAACATCAACAGTAAGGTCAGTGTATGTCCTTCTAGGGAGTTTCCGCTTGCATCTGCCTTTTGTCAGTGGTCTTTCATCCTAATGCCTTTGCTATGCTTTTCTATCATAATATCTTCATATTGATAACATATAAAGTTGGTACTTTAAAAGAGACATTGACTTTTGAGTTTGTTGCGGCATTCGAACACACATTTGACGCAAATAAATAATTCTTTTTAATAGTTAGATGTGTCCTAGGTAAAAATGTTGTAGGTACTTAAGTCTATTTTAAGATTACCAAATAATATTTAACACGTACTTTTTTGCTTACTCAAATCAATAAAAAGTGACAATGATATAGCACATCAAAGTTCACGAGAAGGGGCTTGTGACTTCACTGTTACGTTAACAGTGTAGCATGGCTTGACGTCACGCGCAATTTTATCGCACTATATTGTCATCATTTTTGGATTACGTGACAAAAGAAAAAATACGTGTCCAGTATTTTTTAGTAATCCAACTTTCGGACCAATCAGCTTTTTAGGACACTACCCTATTCTAAGGACTAATTAAATTGTTCAAACTGATAGTTTCCACTTAAAATTCCTGAGGCTGTTGCCGAGTCTCAGCCTACCACAGCAAAAGTTCACAGAATTGTGTTGGCAGATAGCATCTTAGATCGACGCCCTACCCACCACCGGACTACGAGATACTAAGGCTTTAAGATTGACATGAAATGGGGCAAAAGAGTCACTTTGCCTGCAACTGATTGACACCACGTGTTAATGGTGGCGAGGATTGTTCTAAACGGTTTGTTTACCCCCTTTTGGGGAGGTGGGGAGATGTATATATTGTTGCTTGTTACTTTGTTGCCTATTAATGTCTCCCTGTTTTCGAGGAAGTGGATTTGTATAAATTGGTTACGGTTGATGGATTGGGTGAGAGTGTGACCGGGGTAGATCGTTTTGAGGTTGAATAGGACTAGCATTGAGCATAGCAATTAGTATTCAAAAGTAAATCACGTATTTTATTGTAAGTATTGGTAAAACGAGTTGGATTACACTGGATTATTACAAAATAAAACTTTAAATAGGATTTTCACGACAGTTTAATTGAATTTGTTTCTTGCACGGTATTGAAATTGTGAACAGAGGCAAAATTGACGATGGAGTGAGCTTACCCAGAAGAAGCCTATTTACTCTAACTATCAAGAGAAACACAGACGCAGGCAGTAATGGCTGATTTTTGCGTTATACTCGTGAACGAGTGCTGCCTGTGGTGACTGGTCGTCTTGTTGGCCATGTTTTTTTTTGTTATTGTAATATCAATTAAATGTTTACTTTCTTTACTTCGTTGGTCCTAGTTTATCACTAGTTTATGATTAGTGACTTTAGACACTGCCCTATATATTTAATCCAGTATTGCACATGTCAGCGGGCACGCCCTTGGACTGCCTTGGAGGCTTTTTATGCAATCAGTTTAGCAGGCTTTGCTTGAGTTAGTTGTTGTTTTTGGTATATAGTTTTTATTTATTTATTTTGGCATATTGGTGTGTGCTAGCTAACATGTAGCAAATTATTGAATTTAATGATGTATAAAGATGACTGACATAATTATTATTTTTTGACATGTGTTGTATACCTTGTATAGCTTTAAGTTCTTCAAACTATCAGACAGACGTGTTGCTGGGGAGTTAGTTCCACCACTTCTTCTTCTCAGCAAAAACACTAGGAAGTGGTGAAGGGTGGGCGTTTTGGGGGACTGTCTTTTGTAAACGTTTTGACGTACAAAAAGTGCTGATTCTCAGCCTAATTTGAATAAATGAATTTTGATTTTGATTTTGAGTGAGTTCCAATCTTTTGTTGTGCGCATACGACTTCGCATCGGAGGTTCGGAAAACCAATTCTCCCGCCATTGAGAAATAGGATAAGTCAATAGTATGTCCTATTGCAAAATAATATTACACGTAGTTACATTAAAGGTATATATCATAAGGTATATACCATATCTATAACATTCAGAACACTATAAGATAAAGACTGATAAGATAACTGTCAAGTACAAACCTACTTTTTTCTTAAGATCAATTTTTTTTACACAATTTTTGTTTCCACTGCTGGAAGCTGACCTCGACACAGCTTGGAAAACGTAAGGTTGGATTAATAATGAGCCTATACTGGGCAGAAGAGAGTCTAGGCTAGAGGGTCCAGATCATGTATAGAACTCATTGTTTCAGGTTGCGCATCGATATCCCTTCCAGTCTGTCTAGTACTTAATTTTATTGTATTCTCAGTCAGAGCCCTCTTGTGACACAAGTTATAGAGAAATAAATTCAATATTATTCTTTCTACGTAGCTAAGTAATTAAAACGACACCCACATACGTCTTTTATTGATACCGATAACCCTATACATCACGTAAAAAGTAAATCACCAGCTGACAACTCGACGTATGCGGGAAGCGTTAACTAGATACATATTAAGTTAAGACACAAGATACAGCAAGATGCAGCGACTAATCGCTGCGTCTGTGAGCAAGCGCGCAGGACTCCCCTAGCCTGTCGTCGCGATTAAACGTCAGCGGATTAGCTCTTTCACTCAAAAGAGCTATACCACTCTTCTAGCTTACTTTAGCTCTTTTATAGCTCAGTGACTCAGCCGCAAAAAAGCCACGTCGATGCAGTAGTGGTGCATATATCTGTCTTCTTTTTAAATTTAATACCAACTTGTTCTTTAAACTTCTCATTTTTACAAAACCATTATTATTTTCATGTTCATTTGTTTCATCAGTTTTGCTTTCTTTCTTTCTTTCTTCATTAAACTCATTTGACTCACGCGCTCGGCTCACTCAACAGCCAATAGCTCTTTGGAAGTTTGGACTCTGGAGCTGCATGCTTGTCATTTTGTCAAAACAAGCCAAAAAAGTACTATTTAGCACTGATTCTTTCCGTTATGACTATCAGTAACAACAGACAAATTTAAACTATGTGGTTCCCTTTGTATGTCGTATGGTAAGTTCCCGATGGCCGATGTAACGGAGAGCTTTGGTTGGAAAAGCAAACGATGAGATTTGAAGAAGTATTTCGAAGCGAGCCTGGTGAGCCGTTCCGTCGATGAGAGGTCTGTAGATATTTACTGCAGTACTGAGCTAGTGAGTCAGAGTGAGCTACTTAGCGAACGAGGGAGTGAGCAAGAATAACATCAATCTAAAAGTCGTTGCGTCCAGTCGCCGAGCTGTCGCGGTCGCCTGTCGCCTAGTGTGCGCCTACGTTAAAGGTTTCTTCTCTTAATGAATTGTCGTCAGCACGTTAACCCATAAAACGCCCACAGTAACCTCTGATGGGGTATTAAATCACCCCGATCACCTTTTAAGCTTAATGAGACAAAAGTATTATTCATATATGATGCGATTTTTTTTTTCCACCGAACAAAATAACTTACACTGAATGAGCATTATCGGGCACTCTTAAAGTCACAAAAGACTATAAATACAGACATCGACAACGTTACTTTTACAGTTAGTTTGAGGTGTTTTAAGCTTTAAGGTCTCGAAAATAAAGTTGTTTATGAGTGGTCAATAAAGTTGGTGGTGACAAAAAGTAGGAGACATTACTCCATTGTTGCTCCAACTAAATTATTGTCAAGTTAACATTCGATCCGTTAAGTTAATCGAATACGATTTTAAATTTCCAGATTTCGATTTTTAAGGACGTCGTGTTGATCGTGCGCCATTTTTTTTTCACCTTTGTCTGATTTTTCGCAAATTAACTGGGTGATTTAGCCTTATTGGGTGGACTACAAAAAATAATGATTATGGAGAAATGATAGGGTTGTTTTAAGCTAGTTAGCGAGTGTATTGTTTATGGGACATTAATATTTCACGGTGGTATTTACGGCTTCTTCTTTATTTATTTTTTATTTTTGCTTCCAATAAATTCCATTGAATTGTAAATGATCCACAAATGGGTGAAGAAATGAAGACACTGACACAACAGGTTGCTACCTATGACAAGTAATGGCTTCAATGAAAATGTTAGGTATAGAGGCCAGCACATCAAGCTACCCCAATCTGTCAAATTTCTTTGATAGTTTTTCAACTTTCTTAAAAAGATTAAGGTTCGTGTTCAATTGGGATAATTTGACAGTTTGGGGTAGCTTGATGCTGGCCTCTGTACTTACTACTTTTTATTATGTCAATAAACTTATTGTTTTATAACATGAAACGAATAAGTATCTTTTGTCGGCTTCCCTGCATACGAAAATTACCCCTTTCCACTGATACATAATATTGTTTAGTACACCCGGGTTAATGATCTAACAATAATTAAAAAAAAAAAATGTAACAAGTTCCCAAACCCTTCTTGTTTCCAGCTTGTTGTCCGAGTGGCGACATCTATCTCCTCACATAAGAACTAAAACTGACGTATCCTACATCGCGATGTCAAAGTTATCAGAGCCATTTATCATAATATACAGGGTGGAAACGCACAAACGAATACCATGGGTTTAATATATAATTTTGAACCCCCCGTTGAAAGATTTCGTCGCTTTTTTTTCTTATTCTGTAATTTAAATTAAAAATAAGAAAAAAAATTTTTTTTAACCTAGTATGATTATTAATGAGAGACGATAGTATTAATTTAATTAATAATCTCATTGGCTTAGACAGAAATTATGATTTTTTCATGATTGTTTACTGTTTTAAGTAAAAAAAAAAATCACTTCACAAAAACAAACAGAGTAAAAAGCCGACGATAAAATTTCAACGCTGGGTTGTCGACAATCAAATACTGAACTCATGATATCAGGTTGTGCTTTGACGTCTTTTCCATTCTGTAAACAAAAACGGCATGGTTGGCGCAGTGGCTGAATGAACAAATGCCGCGCCGTGTGTCTTGAGTTCGATTCCTGCGTGGAACAAATATTTGTATGACCTACAGGTAGTTGTTTCGTGTATGTGAGTTTAAATGTTTGTAAACGCACGCATGACACAGGAGTAATTCCTAGTACGGGGCAACGTTTTTGTTTTCAATTTAAACCAAGAACCCGAAAACAACCATCGGGCAGACACAGAACCGTCTGGTCGGAGGACCCTCCCATTTCTATGGAGGAACTGGAACGTTACCCCCCGTTCCTCATACCCTACTATTTTTTCTATCATATATGCCTATTTCTATGATATCTACTGCTTAACCGAACTTTCCTGTGGGGACTTAATTAGAAATTAAGGCCTCCAGCCAGGGCGTAAAAAACTTAAAAGCTAAGCGACCAATCGCTAATGGCACGAGCCTCGGCTTAGGACGTCGCTGAGAGAGGACAGCAAGGGACGGGCTGGATCTAATAGATATATTATTTAGGGACTAATTTAAACAACTACTGGCTCAGCTACGCGGGCTGGCTCGAGCAAAGGGCCGGGGGGACTTCATACCCTACCTTGTTATAACATAGATATACACTGAGGGAACCCATCGAACTGTAACGGCACTTATAGTACCATGGACTGTTAAGTGTGAAACTGTGTCGTATACTTCAAGCTAAGTGGTGCGGAAACACGAGTGTAAGGAAATGCGTGTACGTTCCGTGACCTTACATACGTCGGCTTAGAAATTACCATTATACTTGATTCTGCAGTTGAGTAGTATGGAAATTGATTTTTATATGCGTAAATGTTTTTTTTTTTTTTTGTGGGAAACGTTATGAGTGAATGTGAAGAAATATATTGACTTTTAATATTTAGGCTTGTAATATAGATACAGACGCCAACACATCAAGTTATCCCAAACTGTTAAATCTTCACAATTGAACAAGAACCTAACTCTTTTGTAATCAAGTTGAAAAACTTGTAACTTTGTAATAAACTTGATGTGCTGGCCTCTATATGTAAACAGGAGATAAGTTCTCAAATTATTCGTGGGTCTAGTGACCACAAGTACTACTACTGAGCATGAGATCCTGGATTCGTATCCCTGATCGTCGCATAGTGTTATTGGATTTTTATATGAAGGATTTCGTAGAAGCTATGGTTGATGGCAGTAGGCTTTGTTTTGTTTTTGTTTGTTTTTTAAAACGTTGCCCCACACTAGGAATTTCTCCTGTATCGTGGGTGCGTTTACAAACATTTAAACTCACATACACAAACAGCCAGACCCGGAACAACTACCTGTAGACCATACAAATATTTGTTCCGTGTGGGGATCGAACCCACAACACGCGGCGCAGCAGCCGATGGCTCAACCACCGCGCCAACCGTGTCGTCAAAGGCTCGTCCTCTATTACCTGGAACTAAATGTAGGTTTAGTTACTATAAAAGAACTTCTGCCTTACCTGTTAGGATTACATGTGTCATGTTGTATTTACACTTATCATTGATTTTAGTACATACCTGAAGCCATGAACGACATCAACCCATTTAAAAATAATTTCAAAAATTAATTCGAACCCTTCAATGAGGCACCAAATTAAATTTAAACCAATTAATTGATGTCCCAATTAATTGGTTAAAAAGGTCCAAAATATTTAACATGTCTGATAAATGTCACAAAAGACAAGGAACAACATAATTACGAGTGACGTTTAAAAAAAAGAAACAGCGAAATTAAAAAATGAATCGCTGTCACCGCAGATGACCAATCAGATGCGTTTATTTTTGCATAATTACAAACTTATTTTTGGTCTCTAATAACCAAACTGCCACACGAATGTGAACCCTGTGTCATTTCAAATACCGAAGATTTACGTTGAATTTTTAATTTTCAAAATTTCAAACAAAATTGTCACAGCATGTTCTACGTTCAAAAGGACCGCCATAATTTCTTTTGTTCCAATTTTAAAATTTTACGTCTTGTTTTATCAGAAACATGTGAACTGGAATGTCGCCTTTTATTTGCATACATTATTTTGCTTTTTTCGTTTTTGAAAATATTTAAAATGAACTGTAAAAACTTAATTATTAATCGTTATTAAGTGCTCAAAAACTAACGAATTTCAACAAACTGCTCGTGCCATTATATTTGAGGAAATATTACTTTCTTGCCTAAACCTGCAAACATCAGACCACAAGGTCTCAAGCATACAGTTTGGTACTCCCATTCTAACATTACTGGCACTTTCAAAACTCCATAATTGTAACTGTAAAAAAAGAAATCAAACCTCGAATTCCCGCCATAAATTCGGTTGTACGGTGACAGCTGTCATTATTGGCGGCATACAACGAAAATTTCACTTAAAAACTTCATAATTTTAATACGATTCCGAAACGTGACTTTAGCACCTCACGTCCACATTTATAGGGTGTTCCGACAAAGTCATTATGTATTTTATTACCGATTTTAATACAGAAAGGCTTTTTTTGTATTTTGTGATGGAGTGGTTTGATTCGGTTAATAGCATCCAAAATCTGTTCTGGAATATTTCTAAGCGTAATGATTATTGACAAACAGCTACATAAACTTGATTGAGGACCAGAAAATCTATTAGTTTTAAATTCATGCTACTTTTAGTTTATTACCACTTTATTTTTTTCTGATTCGATAATCAAATAAAAATTTATGATAGGCATAACCGTGTCATTTGGTCGATGACAGACTTTTTGCTTTTAACTTAACGTAATCACATATTAGAAGGATCGTAGGCGTAAGTTTATGATCGGAGTGTTTTAATTACGAAGCTTAGACCGAAAATAGCTGACGTTACTTTACCGTTGCCTTAGATATGCTCCCATCTCTGTCCTGCACGTGTAGTTTGACATTTGTACGACAGTGACAGGATTAATGCGTAGCCATAGCACGTCCTAATTATTTCTAGATTAGTTTGTAAACACTTACTCTGTAGAGATTTTAGAGAAAAACTTCAACCTGTACGTCTATCAACCCGCCGGATGCCGAAGCGTGGGTACCTAATTGAAACTAAAGGGGGCGTCCATACCCACCAATATAGTAATGAGCGCGATATGCAACGGGTCTGATAAAATAACACGTCATCCGCGATACAGATTCGGGTGTAATGTCGGGGAAACAGTTGTGGTTGGCTGGTTGGTTCTGTTACTGGCCAGTTACATTGAGCCGAGATGGATTTGAAAAATGTAAACCTATTAGAAATATTTCTTTTATTCTTATTTCAATTTTAAATAGGTAGTAAATAGTTCGAATGTAAGACAAAAGGTGGTAACTCTAAATGTTTAAAATATTATCATTCTTGCATATGTTTTATTTAGTTAAAGGGTATGAGGGACAGGGTGGAAGTTTCATTATCCTCCATAGAAAGGGAAGGATAGATCCTCCGACCAAATGGGTGTTGTGTCTGGTGGGTTTCCACCTGACGGTTGATGTCGGGATAGTATCAATGTTAATCGCGCGAATAGTTCGTAGGTGGCAATGTAAATGTCACTTTCTAAAATGCCTGATACTTCTGTACCTTATGAATTTTAACATTTTTGTTTGTTTTTTTTTCAATTTTCACCGTAAAAGTAAAAAAAAAGAAAAAAATACTTTATTTGCCACAGAGAACGTGCATATTATGAGTTTTACTTATAATCTGTAATAAAATTCACCATTTAAAAAGAAAGTCAACAAGTAATATCAAATTATGAAATATTCTAATTGCAAAAAAAAAATAGAAAGTAACTCCATACTCACTTCAAATACCAAATTGTATCGAAGAGGCACAACATCAGAGAGCCAAGTGGAACGAACCAACCTGATCGCCGCGTAGGACGGTCATCAAGGCTCATTAAGGTTAATATAAAATTTTGAACGAATATCGATTTAAATGTATCGATGAAAGTATCGAATCGTAACGATTATGTCCTTAAGGCCACGGTTACGTAAGAAATTTACTTAATGACGCGTTTAAAATGTAATAAATTATTGCAAGCACGATTTTGGGCGCTTGGGCACGCCTTCTGAAAGTATAATGTTCCGTTTGGAGCGGACGTATTTACTTCCCATGGTAATCTAGATAGCAGATAGTATATTTAAGATCTTTAGCGTTCTAACGCCTAAAATTTTGATGCAGGTATCTTTATGTCATCATCATCATCTGCGTAGCCTTTTCCCAACTATGTTGGGGTCAGCCTCCAGTGTAACCGTATGCAGCTGAATACCAGTATTTTACATGGAGCGACTGCCTATCTGTCCTCTACAACCCAGTTTACTGGGCAACACGATACCTCTTGGTAAGACTGGTTATCATACATACATTTGGGCTTCTCACTACCCGTAACGACTATCAAAGATCTACAAATGACAGCCGGGACCAACGTATAAAAGTGTTTTCCGAGACACGAAGGTCCTAATTTTTAATTTTTATGTTGTTATGCCCGACAGGGCCCACAATGCTCCAAAACTATTGTATGTACTACCTAACACCTAAGTTCACATTGTAGAATGCAATAAACGTATTGAGTATTGAATATCTTCATATTTAGTCTACTAATTAAGGAATGTTCAAAGCGTGAATGATTCTACCTTCTATAATTATTATCTTACCGCAGTAATGGGTTATTACACCATATTGTGTTTTTGGTCCTTCGAGGACCACCATCTTAGATAATAAAGATTTTATTTCTGCCAATTTCTTTCAACAAATTTACAACCTACAATTCACACTTACAACCCGCTCTTATAAACTAATTACACGTTTCTTTTTACAACTATTATAAAGCATAAAACTGTATCAATTAAACAAAATGCTCGCCAATTACATCGAAAGGCGAGCAAGCATGATTTATTTGAGTACACCATTTCTAATTCAGCATGATTAAGGGATTAGAGACCGTAGCTTCTTTGCACATGATTCAGATTCCGTTACAATTGTAATTGCTTTATAACCTTATAATGAGTTATTATAGTTCGGAAATCAATTCTAAAATCTGGTCCTTAGAGTTGGTTTCTGTGTGAGTGGAAATAAATGAGTATTCCAATTGTTTTAGTTCAAGGTAGTAGGCATATTAATGTTTGATACAAATTAAGTTCAGCTAGTTTAAGGTAGCGTAAATTGCGTGTTATCTTATCTGTGGAACTGTCCCGGTTTACGGTGGTGATGTTGGGATGTTTTGATTGTGTTCAGTGATAGGTTAAGGGCAAGCTTGTTTTGAGGTCAATTTATTTGACTAAGGATCTTTAAAAAATATATGTATTTACAAACTTGGTCTGGCAGGTAGTATGTAGCCTACAATCAAGATCCTCCTTTGTCTATGGAGGATGGGGAACCTACACCAGTACCTATAATTCATATATAACCTGAAATTGGTATGTGTCTTTACATTTGAAAATTGAAAAAAATAATAAAACATGCATCAGATTAAAACAAAAATAAAGAGCAGAATAAAAAGTATTGGACAACCCACGAAGTAAATTTTAAATAAACCAAAAAGTTTTGAGAGAATTATCTTATTTTTTTTTATTGTGATAGAAAGATCTACGACAATTATTATGTGTGAAACAAAATATCGGCCTAATCGGCTTCGATAATGAGCTCGGACAAGCAGTTACCGTGAATGGTGTTTGCTATCTTGAAATATTAACGGACTTTCTGTGGCCAGAAATTGAGGGTATGGAGCTGAACGATATGTGGTTCCAACAGGACGATACAAATAAACTAAGATAATTCTCTAAACTTATTTTGTTTTATTTACAATTAACATCGTGCGTTATGGTTGGACTACCCATTATAAAGGCCAATGTAAAAAATTTAAAGGTAAATGTGCTCACGGCTATCCAATGGCATCCTGACACTGGTTGAAATTTGGGAGTAGCCAGCGACATTATTTTTGAATCGATGTTACTTTTCAGTTCATCTTCCACTTAACACAACTTAACATTTTAATTGGCCTGATTAACATAAAATAACAAATTTCTCTCAGCAATTAACATTTAACGATGTCACATGGCTTCACAGACGTCAACGGGACGTTCGTAAATATTTATAATACAAAAATACACATCTCATATTACATTGAACCCAATAAATGAACACTTTCTCAATATTGAAGCAATTGACGGAGCTAATTTTTATGTAATTATCTTAATTAAGAACTAACTGTTACCCGCGACTTCATCCATGTGGAACTTAACTTACTTTTTAAATCTATTATTTTTTCCTATGTAAAGTAGCCTTAGTTTCTCATTTTAACATCAGCTATCTGCCAGTGAAATCGGTTCAGCCGTTTCGGGGATAAGTTGACACAAACAGACAAACAAAATTTGGAGGAGCTCGTGGCTAAATAAAAACAGCCGCACGGGTCGATCGAAGCTTAAGCTAGCTTGCCAAGGTTAGTCTGTGGAGGGGTGACCGTTTGTAACATATCGAGACTACTCCGTGAAAGCTCGGAAAGCACGTTAAGCCATTGGTCCCGGCTGTCATTTTTACATCTTTGACAGTCGTTGCGGATAGTCAGAAGCCCGAAGTCTGACAACCAGTCTTACTAACGGGTATCGTGTTGCCCAGTAACTGGGTGGTGGAGGTGAGATAGGCAGTCGCTCCATGTAAAACACTTGTATTCAGCTGCATCCGGTTAGACTGGAAGCCGACCCCATTATTGTTTAGAAAAGGCTAGGCAGATGACAATGTTTTTGGGTAAAAAGTTCGAATTTTCACATAACAAACAGACCCCTGAATTTTATGTATTTGTAGATATAGATGTAAATACAAAGTTATTAAAAACGCCGCTGCTTGTCTTTTAATCAATCTACCAGTTTTTTTTCTATTTAATATTAATAGGTACGTTGACCCAAATAAACACGTGACCTTATTGGTGATGTTTTTGAAAAAGGTCAGGTTCGTAGTACTCTACTCTCTATATGACCGTAAACGAAGCAAAAGGAGTACTTATGTAAGGATCGTTTCAGGTGGCGTTCTGTAGTTTCTGTCTACCCCCATAGGAAAAAGCGTGAGTTTATGCAATATGTATGTATGTTTAGTGCGTAGACCCGTCCTCATTATCATGATCATCTTGTCCTTATCCCAATTTATTTGGGATCGGCGCTGTATGTCGTCTTTATCTATCATCCTTGTGTAGATCCGACCCCAAATAAATTGGGAAAAGGAAAGGATCTTGATGATAATGATGATGAGTTTACCTACATACATTGTATACCTAGTCATTTGTAGATATATCTTTGATAGTCGTTACCGCTGTCAGGACCCCGATAGTTTACCAACTAGTCTTACCTACGAGCACCGTGTTACCCAGTAACTGGGTTGAGGAGGTTAGATAGGCAGTAGCTCCATTTATTATACTAGTTTTCAGGTGCATCTGGTTAAACTGGAAGCCGCACCCTACTCGACTTTATGCAGTTGACGATGATAGAAAAAACAGATATTATATTAATTATTGTGTATGTGTGTGTACAGACGACAGCACATCAAGCTATCCAAAACTGTGAAATCAATAGCATGAACCTTATTTTTTTGTAATTAAGTTGGAAACCGATCAAAGAAATTTGACACATTGGGGTAGCTTGATGTGCTGGCCTCTGTACATTAAGAAAATATTAATGTAATCCACTTTAAATTTAAACCACATAAACGACACATAACTCATACAACGCTCATAAATAAATCAAACGGGAACTGGTGAAAACTCGTAAAAACTGGTAATAGCTGGTTAGAGCCCCTTTTTTCCGACGGCACGCGACTAAATGCAACAATTATAGCATCTTAACTAGCATTTATTACTAATTATGACACTCCTGTAATACTGTGTAATTGTGAAGGTAATTACTGATTACAAATTATGCGGTAAAAGCGGTTAAATCTCCTCAGTTTCTTGCCAAGAAATATCTCTGATAAATTGTGACAAATGGTTTGTCTTGAGACGTAATTGTGGTGACGAATAATTTTGCGTAATGAGTTTTCTAATTGGAATAAATTGTTGTTGTTGAACACGTGCTTGTTTGTTGTGTAGCACGTGCATGTGTAACAGTAAACAGGAAAGGAAAAGTGGTATTTTAGTACTAGAAGTTTTAAATTTAAACTAATGAGGCGTTTAGAAATGGAAACTATCAAATTACAATCATTTCTGCTTTTTTATAATACAAATACTACTGGAAAATAATAAAGAATAACCCTTTACATATCTTATTTTCAACAAAACTTAATTTGTAGAAAATAAGATATGTAAAGGGTTATTCTTTATTATTTTCCAGTAGTACCTATTTAATACAATAGCAACACAAAAAGAAGGAACCAAGATCTGATATAATGTTTTGGCGGTCTCTTCAGTCCTATAGTCTTACCACTTAGTGGTGCGTTTGATTTCCTCAAGAAACGCATTGTCATTGTTTTTGACGTTTTTGCCATTATTTAAATATTTAAGAGTAGAGGAAGTACAACGTAAAGATATATAGATTATATATTTATATATATATAGATTGAGTGAAAGACGATATGGCTAGAAAATAGTCTAGCTAATGAGATAATTGTTAACAGAGATGTATGGAAAAAGAAGACATGCTGCGCTGACCCCAAATAAATTAGAATAAAGGCAGGACGGTTATGGTTTTTTGTTAAGAAACCACTTACTTACTTACTTATCATCTGAACATTCCTTTCATCTTGTGTAAAATTGTAATATCTACAGCACTTTAAAAAAAAGACTAACATTAAAAGCTAGACTATTTCCTAACTGTCGCGCCACCGTAATGAATAGAGCGTAATAAGCAAGTTCAGTGTAAACAGAAAATTAAATTCAACCAGTCTTAAGTTTAGGATTGGCGTTTATATCCATCAATCGCATTGTCCATAAGTTCAGCTTCTAACTGAAAACCAGACATAACTTATGCTCATAATAAATCACAAGATTTACAGCGAAGACTAAAACCGTCATGTTTATTAAAACAATAATTTTAGATTCAATTAAAATCATATGATGGATTACCGAGCACTGAGCAGTTAATATCGGCACGGCTTCCGTAATGCCCTATATTATGATTGATGATACAAGAACCCGATTTGATGATGAATTATGTAATTATGATTTGGAATTAGGTGCTCTAATTGTGAGAGTAGGCTTTGAATTCTAAATTATGTGTGTGTTAAAACACGGCAGTTTTAATAAATTAATAAAATATCTTTCTTCTAGTGTATAAAATTCTCGTTTCACAATGTTACTTACCAAACTCCTCCGAAACGGCCGGACCGATTTGTATGAAATTTTGTGTAAAAAAATGTGCTTATCGGGTAGGTCTGAGAATAGCCAACATCTATTTTTCATACCCCTAAATGATATGGGTGGTCCACCCCAAACATTTTATATGGCAAAACAACTAACAAAAAATATGCTGGACAATCCACACAGCATCACCTAGCCTCAAGTTAAGCAGAGCTTGTGTTATTGGTACTAGAGGACTGATATACTCGTACTTAATACAATACATTACATAGATAGATATTTTTTATTAAACAGAACACAAGTAACAAATCTTTTTAGATCGTACAAACATTTGTCCCAATGCGGGAATCGAACCCGCAACCTCCTGCGCCCTCCTTTGTCTGTCTGTCTGCTTGTTTGAGATAATCTACGAAACGGCTGAACTGAACTTGACGGGGCTTTCATTGGCATCTGCCAGTGAAAGCCCCATCAAGAGCGGTCAGCTATCTGGCAGATGGTCAGGTGCGTAGTACTCGCTATCTATATAATATATATTGAGTAAACGAAGCGAAAGCATTATGCTACGATACATAGGTGGCGTTCTGTAGTTTCTGCCTACCCCCTTGGGAAAAAGGCATGAGTTTATGTATGTATCATAATAAATTTGACATTTCTATCTAAGGTAGGGTAGGTGATTTCGGGTTTGATACAGTTGGGTTGCTTTCTCACAGTTATAAGCAAAACAAAACAAACTAAAAAAAACTTACAAATTTAGAAAAGACGACAAAAAATGTCAACGCTGGTGGTCTAGAATCATGTACTATATACTCATGGCTTCAGGTTGTCCCTTACACCCTGTATAAAAATTAATTATGCAATCTAACGTTAAAGGTAAAGCTAGTCTCCTAATATGAACACGCTCTATTTAAAAGTTAATTATTATATTTTTTTCTTATTATACCATCGTTAGGTACGAAGCTACCGTCAATTAAAAAGTAATAAAACCACGGATATGGCTCTATTTGTTTTTTTATTGAAACTCAAATGAAGCATACCTAAGTCATAATAGATTGGTGTGTACAGTCACGAGCATAGAAAGAAAGAAAGAAAGAAATAACATTTATTCAGCACAGGCTCAGGCACACAAAGACAAAAGCATAAATACCTTATAAATTTGAAATAACAATAGGGTGTGTGTCCTTAAAAATTCTGATTGGTCCGATAGTTGGATTACTCAAAAATACTGGACGCGTATTTTTTTTTGTCACGTAAACCGAAAATGACGACGATATAGTGCGTTGAAATTGCGAGTGACGTCACGCCTTGCTACACTTCTAACGTAACAGTGACGTCACAAGCCCCTTCTCCTGAACTTTGATGTGCTATTATCATTGTCACTTTATATTGATTTGAGTAAGCAAAAAATACGTGTCCAATATTTTTTGGTAATCTTACTGACGGACTAAATATATTTTTACCTAGTACACATCCCTATTGAAAAGATTCAATTTTTTCTTTTATAATACTGTAGGCACAGAAATGTACAGAGGCGGACTTAATACAGTAGGCATTTTCTTCCAGTCTACCTTTGGGTGACGTAGAAACAAACAGTAGTACGAGCAATCGTGTTCAATTGTCTTCTAAATTTTTAACCGAGGAAACGAAAAAGGAGGAGGTTCTCAATTCATGGTTAGCAGTGGCTGAGCGGTTGACTGCTGCGCTGCATGTCGTGGTTTCGATTCCCACACGGAACAAATATTTGTATGGCCCACAGGTAGTTTTGTTCGTCAGCAGGTTTGTTCGTCAAACTGAGACAAATTGTGCTGTTTGTATAAATAAAACATTAACACGGCTGTATCTCACGGAGGATTAGGCAGAGGTTCACCTATGCAGGTAAATTTAAAGCACCAGGGGGCAAGCCTATTACCATCAACGGGGCACACATCCAGATACCGCAGCGGTCGCGATTTCTGTGAAGGTAAGTACATAATGATGAATTGAAAACATCACATTGATACTTACCCGGATTGGAACCCAAAACTTCGTGCATGAGAGGCGAGGCCTTAACCACTGGGCCATTTAAGCGTATTATGGTGTATCACAAGAATAAGAGACCAGCTTATACTACAGTTTTGTGACAGATGACATGCGACCTACCGTGTCTCATAATGTAGCCAAAGTAGCTCTAAACAAAATCTTACACCGATAAAAAAGCTCACACGCACGTTTGAACCAGTTCTTAAGTCAAAGCAATTGATTTATTAACGTTTTATGATTTCAACGATCGGTTTTAACTTCTGCCGTACTCAGCTCTATTAAGCCGTGTATACACTGTCCAGTTACATTGCATAGGACAATTTTTTTTAGCAATTTACTATGATCTTATACGATCTTGGACGGTATATGCAGTGCTCGTGTGTGTGTGTGTGTGTGTGTTTCTGTGTGTGTTGTACTAGTGTTAGTGGTGTGTGTATTGCTGGTCAACCCGAAAGGGCAATCAATTGTGAGATCCAATAAAAAATAAATAACCTTTCTGTACAGTTGTGTACAAAGCATAATTTCAATTTTAACTATCTTGTTGTCACTTATTAAACTACATTAACGATTTTCTTACAGTCTTCAGAACCAAGCAGTTGTAGTATTAAACCGCAGCTTCTTTAAATGAATCTTCATTAAGGACAAGGAAAACCAATAAAAAGCAAAGTTAAAATGGTGGATGATAGGAAAAAAAATAAATACAAAAAATATTCGCAATCGAAATTTGAATTTGCAACGTGCGTGGTTGCTGTGGGCTCGGCTTTACACCGCCCGTTTAGAGCCAAAGCTGGTTTTTACACAGGTCTAATTGCTTATGCACCTGATATTAGACTGACTTCTGTATCGGGAGTATTACGTACGACCTAATGAATATAAATAAATGGGCTACGTTTTCGTAATAGTAAACAAATGACGGCTCTCATAGAGTTCCTGTTTATGGACTTGTTACAGTTTAGGTATTGAATATCTGTGGATTGTAATTGCTGAACAAGCTGGAGTAAAACTTTGATTCTAAATTCGTAATTTTTAGCCTGTTTTGTCCCACTCCTGGGCAAAGGCCTCCCCCCATTCCTTCCACGTCTAGCTATGGATTGCTTCATGTCACCAATTCGCAAGGAAGCCATCCAAGGCGTCCCATCATCTTCTTCTCGGTCTGCCGCAGCCCCGTCTAGCTGTCTCAGCGTTCCGTAATTTTTAATGATAGATAATATGCTGTTAGCAATCCAAGTTTACAAACTTGTGTAAACTATGCTTTATAAAAGGCTTTACAGCTCTCTCTCTCTCTCTCTTTCTCTCGTCATCACCTATCCAAGGATTGTCATACGATAGGCAGAATGATTTCTTGCACTTTGCCTGCTTGTTTTTTAATATTAGAATGTCATTAGAGACGCTGAGCGAGAAGACTTTTTTCCGGGAAGATTGCGTCACATATTTCGATTGTATTTTGTCAATGTTCATGTTGGTAACTAATTAATTAATGTGATAAATCAACTAAACTCGGGTAAAAGTGTTATTTTAATCCTTTTCTGTCTGTATTACGGAAGTATCCTTACAATACAATGAAAGCAAGTTATTTTTGACTATGGATGAATCATTCGCTTTAAAGATTTTGCGTGATATTAAAATTCATTTCATACGCTCTCGTAAGAATGCATCATTTTCTGCCTAGCCTTTTCCCAACTATGTTTGGGTCGGCTTCCAGTCTAACCGAATGCTGCTTAATACCAGTACTTTACATGGAGCTACTGCCTATCTGACCTCCACAACCCAGTTACTGGGCAACACGAGACCCCCTAGTAAGACTAATTGTCAGACTTCCGGGCTTCTGACCACCCGTAACGACTATCAAAGATCTCTAAATGTCAACCGGAACGTGCTTCCCGAGGCACGGAGGTGTCTCCATATATTACGAACGGTCATCCACCCACAGACTGAAGGTTAAGCTTCGAACAACCAGTGTGGCTGTTTCTATTTTGGCTCTCGTAAGAATGCAACATTTCATAAAGACATATCAATGTCAGATTACTATCACAGACCAGATAATTTTGAAGGCCATCAATACGATCAGTAAACAAAACACTTATAAAAATAACCATAAAATATGATTGGCTCGTCATGTTTATAAAATAAATATCGGCTCATTATCACAATATTACAGTCCATTGTCGAAGCTCTGACGATGTAATCTTCCTGTTCCTTATAAGGCTGGGTTCAAACGGTACAAATTAGATATAGGTCAGTTCTAGTCAGCGAAGTGGCCTGATCTAGACTTTAACCTTTGAGCGATACAAAAGGATAGCTGGTGGAACTGGCAGCTAAGAAACTAAATTGATGCGACATAAATAATACAGAATATATAGATATATCGACGTTGTTTGACGACCTGTGTGGCGCAGCGGGCGAAGGTCCGCCTGCAACGCAAGAGGTTGCGGGTTCGATTCCCGCCTCGGGACAAATGTTTGTACGATCTACAAATATTTGTTCCGGGTGTTCTGGGTATTTGCTATGTATAATAAAAAATATCTATGTATGTAATGTATTGTATTAAGTATATCAGTCATCTAGTACCCATAACACAAGCTCTGCTTAGCTTGGGGCTAGATGATGCTGTGTGGATTGTCCAGCAATATTTATTTATTTATTTATATCAGAATAAAAAAAATAAAAAAAACACATTTCTGAATCTTCTTTTCTGTTAGAAAGGAAGAATCATCATTTCAACCTGCGTTATATCTGAAAATACAGTTTATCAATAAAGTTATATGAAAATCTACTCAAATTATTGTCGAATTGTCAGGGTATAATTTTGCACAGGCTCCTGGAATAATCCATGGCAGTCATGCTCGATATAGTTTAACATTGTTTTTACTGGTCTCCATGGGTCTCCATGGCTTTGTGCAATATTATGCATCCCTCATCTGGATTACTACTAGCACTTTAACGATATTGTCAAAGTATAATCAAGGTACGCAAACTTGCAGACAAAATTTTTATACATTTTATTTTTTAAGCTTAGAAGTCAGGCAGTCTTACGAAGGGGTATCGTGTTTCCCAGTAACTAGGTTGTAGAGGTCAGACAGGCAACCGTTCCATGTAAAATACTAGTATCCAGCTGCATCCGGTGAGACTGGAAGCCTATCCTGAGTTCTTTTTCTGTCTGACCAATTCTAAACGTTTATTTCCCTTCATTTTTGGTGACTGTTCAAAGACATAGTTACTCATTAATACAAGGTCCATTTTTCCTTTGACATAACGCTTAAAAAAAATTGTCGGAAAAAGAGGAATATAATGGCTGATCTTTCCTAGGACTTCACGTTGGTCTTATCCACTCTTTCTCAGATCCCTGTGTCGGCCGTGAGAAATAGCGCGTTCGTGGTCCGTCCCATCCAGTTTAGTGAATCGGGCGATATCGCTCAAACGCTTATGATCGCCGATCTGCCGATCGCTGATTTATTCTCAATCGCCGCGAATGTCTCACGAACCCCGTGATTCTACGGCACGACATTGTTTTTCAAGATTTAGTGCATTTTCTTATAGTTGGACCATTGTGTTTTTGACCACCTTGGTCATGGGAGTCGATGGTTTACTCAATAACATTGTATCCTACATTGTCTCTTAGATAAAATAATGATGGAATGATATTTTTCCAGATCTAGATCTTTTCCAGACACTTTTAAAAGTCAATATTTCAAAAACTAGAGCATACTGGCATTTCCTTCCTCGCTGATCCCTGAGAAGCAATGTCGAAACAAACTTAAAGGTCCTTTTAAATTCCAAACATTATGTTAAGTACATAAAGATATAATTTAAGTCTGATGATGCAGAGCAAAGTCTGGACGGGTCTTCTGAAGAGGCAGCCATTGCGGCTTTGAGTTGACTTGTCCCGACAAACGGCATGCATGCATCAACCATCGTGTAGCCCAACACTATTTTAACGATGACCGTAACTACATCAAAAGTCAAAGTGAATCTATAGACCATTATGCCTATGGCATTGAATCCGCCTCTGTACGATTTTTTTACTAGTGCATTAAGTTATAATAAGTAATAAGGCACTTTTGAGCGTCAAATATGAAATTAAGATAAAACATTAAAATTATTGTAGTAGCCCCTTACAAAAAGTTGTGTGGAGAAGAATGGGCAACAAACTCCACCTACATTCAAAATGTATACATTGCTGTATATGTATATGTATGTCCAATTGTTCACCAATATTTTGTACTTCTCATGCTTTCTTGTATGTGCAAAATATGGCTTTATTCACCTTTCGCTTCTTGTTCGGACTCCATTAAACTTAATCAGCGAAATCTTTCACAAATTAATATGGCAACCACATCCTAGCAATAACCATTCGAATACATGAATACCTTTTACAACCAAAGCCAATTTTAAAATGAAGCAATAAACGTAAGTATGTACTGCACTTGAAAACTTAACTCAATTTGTATAATATACCCTACGTAACGATCCAAGACAATTATTAGTAACAAAATCTCCGTTTACCAAAACCTATATGGGTTTGCGAGTGGTTATTTGGCCGAGTATAATGTCCCCTTAAATGTTACGGCTCCAGTTAACATTTATGACACTTAATTTTGTCGGATAATATGCGATACATCGGTAGCGTAATAATAAAATCGTGTAACGATACGCTTGGGGTGTTGGTGTGTGGTTTTGGTAGAAGCGGTTAGCGGGGCGGATTAGGAAATCTCGTCGTGATAGTTCACAAATTCGAATGACGACTCGTAAAAGTACATAGTAGCAAAAATTAGAACGGTTTGGTAATTTCTACAAATGTTTGCATTTTCTATATTTTAAATACTATCTTACTATTATTTTGTCAGGTGCGTATTACTCGCAACGTGTATGACTAGATGTATAAACGTAAAAGAGTCAAAAGCAGTATGTGACGATCGTACCATGTGGCGTTCAGTAGTTTCTGCTTTCCCATGGAAAAAAGACGTGAGTTTATGTATGTATTTCATTTTCTGACCTGGGAGCCACGAACATTGATAGAATACGGAATTTAAAACACACACAGTTACAGTTACAACAGTTTAAAATGCACTTTAACAAAGCCATCGAACATAGTAGATGCATTAGTCGTAAACTCTCTAATTTTGCTATAGCTATGCTATAGATTAACTTCTTCAGTGCTAAATGTGTTATATGCTATAGATTAACTTCTTCAGTGCCAACTGTACAACAACAGGCTTCAGATATGCTAAGATTTCTATTCATGATACTCGCCTTGTCATCAACCTCTCAGTGAACCGCTACATCTTCCAACTTAGACCAAACCCCACACGAAAAATATAAAATTTTATGCTCGCTACAGCGATCGGACTGACCGTTCCAGTACATTGTAAGTGTTATTGCTTAATTTCACTATCGTATTAATCTTGGGGCTCATGTAAAGACCTCTTTATGTGGATCGAAAATGAGAGAACGTTTGTAAGGTAATGAGATGGTCTCAGTATATTTATAACTCGTAACGTTCTACACTTTCTTGCTTTTTTATGCAATTTTCAAAAACACCAAAGTAAAGTAATTAGCTTTATGTTCTATTACTTTGTACAGTCGACTTTTTATTTGCGACCCCACAGAAGGGCACCACCCCATATTCAACATCAAAACGGTGTGTGCCCTGTCCGGTATTAAGATCGAAAAACCGTACCGTCCCCATCTAATTGGCCAGTGTCATCGCTGCCAATTGTACGGCCACTCTCAGCGAAACTGCTTCGCCAGGCCCAGATGCGTCAAGTGTCTGGGCGACCACGCCACGGGCAAATGTGACCGACCCAAGGACCGCACTCAGTGCACTGAACCACCGAGTTGTGTTCTGTGCGGACAGTCCGGTCATACCGCGAACTTCCGAGGGTGCCCGCGAGCCCCAAAGTCGTCTTCCCAAAGGTTGATGAGACGTGCAAACGCTCGTCAACAAAGGGAATGCCCCTCTACTAGGGCACCACCCCCGCCATCGTCTGCGCTCCCTGAGCGCCTTAGCCCACAGAGGTCATCTCCGTGGAACAAGCTGAACCACCAGAAGGCCTTCCCGGCCCTGGCGGCTAAACGCAGCCACCCACCGGCGCTGATGGATTCACCCATCCCGGCGCCGACCCCAGCCCCTGCAGTTCAGGCTACCCAGACCGCAGAGGCTGAGGTTTCCGCCTTCCGTGCTCAGCCTACGGAGGCTCTTTACGACGCTAAAATCCGTACACAGCGCAATATGAACGTCATATTGCCAGTGTACTTAATCTTCTGCAACCGCGAAGCCGATCGTCTAGCCGATCGCTTAGAGGCTACCACAGACCCTAAGAAGCGCATCGAAGCGCTCATGGAGGCCCCCTCGGTGCTCCGTGACCTAGAAGCCCACTTTAATAACCGCAATGGATAGGTACGTTAACGCCAGAACCTTGAAACCGCGATCCCTAAAGTTAGGATACGTCAATATAAATGGCTTACTCCAGCAACGGGCTGAGTTTGCCAACTTCCTCCGCGATCACCAACCGGACGTCCTCCTCATACAGGAGACGTTCCTCAAACCGCACAACCGCGACCCCAAAATTGCAAACTACCGTATGGTGCGCAATGATAGATCCCGCTGTCACAAGGGCGGTACAATGATTTATTATAAAAACTCATTGCACTGTGTCCCTTTAACTTCTCCTCCCCCGACCTCGCTCCTTGAGTACTCTATCTGTCGGCTCGGCATGACTGGCCATCAGCCAATTACTATTGTATCCGCGTACTGCCCTCCCGCTCGTGGGAGGGACGACATCCCAGCTTTATCCCACGATATCTCGGTTCTTCTCGGCTTGAGTGACTCCGTTATCATAGCGGGCGATCTCAACGCCAAGCACCCCGCGTGGAATAGTAATGTAACCAACGCCAGAGGGAGGGCTGTCCTCAATCTGGGCGCCTCCCTTAACTATGACGTCATCGCCCCGATGACTCATACCCATTTTCCCCACGATCCTGACCATAGACCTGACATACTGGACATAGCGCTCCTAAAGAATGTAAACCTTCGTTTACAATCGATAGAGGCGCTCCACGAGCTTAACTCCGACCATCGTCCGGTGATGATGACGCTAGTTCCCCGTACGGGTCCGCTTGACCCTGATCAGCCACCCCCGACTCAATTAGTTACCGACTGGAGGAAGGTAAGCGAAAAGCTGAAATCCTCCTCGTCGCCTCTACTCGACTCCATCCCCGATCTAATCACCTCAGTCGCTGACACCACGGGCGCAGTCGACTCGTTTACGGAGCACGTACAGACAGTCCTGAACGACTGTTCAAGGCGGGTTCCGGCGCTGAATGCCCAGCGCTGGAACCTACCGGACGATGTACGGGCTCTGATAACCGAGAAGAACGCGTCCGTCCGTGCCTATAGCGCTTTTCCCTGCTCTGCGAACAAAGCCCACATGCGAATGCTACAGCGTACTGTCAGCAAACGTGTGGCGGAGCATAGGTCGGAGAGCTGGGACAAGATGATCAGTGAGCTAGAGCCCAACCACCATGCCTTCTGGAACCTCCAGAGGAAACTCCGGTCCACCGTAGAGGCTACCATGCCTCCCCTCACTCGTCCAGATAAGAGCGTCGCGTTCGACGACTCGGAAAAATCCGAATGCCTAGCCGAAAGCTTAGAGACTCAATGCTCGCTTAGCCCCCAGCCGTTCGACCAAGCTCACCTCTTAAAGGTAGACGCCGAAGTCGAACGTAGGTCCTCGCTCCCTCCCGTCGACAACCCTGATGATCCTCTGCCTCCCGTCACTCCGGACGAAGTGCAAGACATCATTAAAGGGCTCAAACCGCGCAAAGCCCCCGGTAAGGACGGTATCACCAATAGGGTGTTTCAAATCCTCCCCGCGCAACTCGTTATGCTCATGACCGCCATCTTCAATGGCGCTCTGAGCAACAATATCTTTCCTCAATCGTGGAAAGAAGCCGTGGTTATTGGCATCCCCAAGCCTGGCAAGCCCAAGTCTGAGCCCACGAGCTACCGACCTATCAGTCTGCTCAATGTTTTCGGCAAAATCTACGAGAAGCTTATTTATAAGCGACTCAAGGACTATGTCGAGGCAAAGAGCCTGATACCGAACGAACAGTTCGGGTTCCGGCCGGGACACTCGTGTGTTCAACAGGTGCACCGCGTAGTCGAACACGTCAGCGCGGGCTTTCAGAGAGGAGCGCTCACCGGCGCCCTCTTCTTCGACATTGCGAAAGCCTTCGACAAGGTCTGGCACAACGGGTTGTTATACAAGCTATACCAACTCGATGTGCCAGATCGTCTCGTGCTCATCTTGCGAGATTTTCTGTCGAATCGTACGTTTAGATATCGCGTAGACGGTACGCTATCGTCACCTCACCCTATCCACGCGGGCGTCCCTCAAGGATCCGTGCTGTCTCCTCTCTTGTTCTCGCTGTTCACTAGCGACGTCCCTAGGGGTAGAAAGGCCCAGTTGGCGCTTTTCGCCGACGACACGGCCATCTACTATACCGGTCACAACCCTACCACCATAGCTCGCACTCTCCAAACTTCCGCAAACGTCTTAGGCGCTTGGTTCCGGAAATGGAGAGTCGAGGTCAATCCCGACAAAAGTCAAGCGGTTCTCTTTAGGAAACCCGGACGCCGCAATGTCCCCACGCCTAGTCCGTTAGCCATGTACGGCAAGCCTATCCCTTGGGATAAGCGAGCCAAATACTTAGGTGTGATACTCGATCACAGACTTTCGTTCGCCGAACACATAAAGGCGGCGCGTTCGCGCGCCGTCTTCGCGTCCGGCAGGCTTTACTGTATGACCAACGAGAAAAGCAAGTTGTCACTCAGGTGCAAATTGCGGCTCTTCGTCTCGGTCATCCGACCAATCATGACATACGCTTGCGCAGTGTTCGCTCACGCCAAGCCGTATCATATTCATAGGCTTCAGACCGTCCAGAACCGATTCCTGCGCAGAGTCACGGGAGCTCCCTTCTACGTCCGAAATGAGACTCTCCATGTAGATCTCAAAATACCTACGGTGAAACAGTTCATGAAGCGACTCACCCAGCGCTTCATGGACTGTTCTACCGCTCATCCTAACCCCTTAGTGTCATCGGCCGTCCGATACACTCCCTCGCGAATAAGTACAGTTCGAAGACCGAAACACACACTCACAGAGCCAGATGATCCTATCACTCTCCTCCAGGAGAGCGATAAGGCCACCAGCACTGTTCGCAAACAAAAACGGACATTCCGTCCTCGCCGCCGAGGCCCGTCGCGACGACCCCGTCAATGCCCCCCTCCCGACCCTTTGCTAGAGCCAGCCCGCGAAGCTGAGCCGATTAATGTTTAAAATGTCCCTAAATAATGGAACAATCAGATCCAGCCTGTCCCTTGCTGTCCTCTTCAGCGACGTCCTAAGCCGAGGTTCGTACCCCGCAGGGGGTGCCCTTAGCGATAGTCGCATAGCTTATAAGTTTTTATGCCTGGCTGGAGGCCTTAATTTTAATTAAGCCCCCCACAGGAAAGTTCGGTTGAGCAGTAAATATCCCTAAAGGATAAACTGCGAGATGCCCATTCCAAAAAAAAAAAAAAAAAAAAAAAACAGTCGACTTTGTTATTGCTTCACCAGTTCTACAATACACACGTACATACAAAAACTCATGCCTTTGTCTCATGGGCAGGTAGCAGGGAGTAGGCATACACTTCAGAACACCACCTGCTACGATCCTTATACTCCTTCTGTTTCGTTTACGTTCATACATCTGGTCATACACGCAAGCCGATTGCAACTTCTACGCATCTGACCTTTTGAAGAATATCACCAGTAAGGTCAGTGTATGTCCTTCTAGGGCATCCCCTCTCCCCAAAATTATTGTACTGTGGCAAAGAGAAATTGACATAGAATTGACGTCACATCTCAGGGTGGTTAAGTTATTACGAGGTCTACAATATCTTTATTTATTTGCTGATTAAACTTTTTGCACAAGTAAAAATAACCAAACAAAGGCAGACTTATGCTTCAGCCATTTTTTACTTGTCTACCTTACAGGTAGCTCTGCATCACCCGCAGAGCTACCTGTTGTTGTTAGTACAAAACAGCTTACCATACAGTCCATTATACCGGGAAGACAAATAATTGTAATCCAATGTATGTTTTATTTTTTCTATTATTCATATTTTTCTCATTTATTGATAATAATTTAATTGTTTTATTTAATGTTATTTAATTTTAATGTTTTGTTATTTGTTTAAGTTTACTTTTATTTTAATTAATGTAGAACAAAATGACTTATTAATTTTGAATGTTTTTAGTGGGTTTACCAATTAATATTTAATAGAAATTATAATTCGAATATTTGTACGCCGCGCCGTTGGCGGCAAGACGTAGCGCTCATTTTATTCATTTTGACATCTGTACCTTTTGTTTATCTATGTTCTACAAATAAATATATTTTATACGAGTTTATATCTTTTATATATTTTTGAATTTGTTTTTTTAATTTTAGCTTGTTGCACCAACCTCTTTATTCCCGTTCTTCGTTTATTCTTTTTCCTTCCTATCCTAACCCAAATCTGTTTGTACGTTATTTTTGTTCCTCAAATATCAAGCCCCTGTGGCCTAATGGATAAGGCATCGGCCTCCTAAGCCGGGGATTGTGGGTTCGAGTCCCACCAGGGGTACAACAATACGTTTTTTGTTGATGTTTTTATTTTCCAAGCATTGTATTTTTCAACATTTATTTTTTTGTAATTGACAGCTGTAAAAAAACCCATTACAATATACATTTTACATGAGCTTCCATTTTTATTTTATTTTCAGTTATTGTTATAAATTTCCCATTAAGAGGCTCGTGATTAAGTAGTAAAAGCCACACGTGTCGATTCAATATTAAGATACGTTTGTTGAGGTCGTCACTTGGATGGGTGACCATAACTTATAGACGGTTGAAAGACAATACTTACCAAGTGACACAAATACATAAAATGAATAAGAATTAACACCCACCGTGCCTCGAAAAACACGTTAAGTATTTTTTTAGGGGACTGTCTTATGTAATTTTTTTCGTTCAAAAAGTGCTGATTGTCAGCCTAATTTGAATAAAAGAATTTCGTGTTTTTTTGTGGCTGTAATACGAAAAACCTCTAACAGACGTTCGTTGGGGGTAGACAGCAGCCTGGAAGTCTAACAACCAATCTTAACAAGAGGTATCGTGTTGCTCAGTAACTGGGTTGTAGAGGTCAGATAGTCAGTCGCTCCATGTAAATATTTGTATTCAGCTGCATTCGGTGAGACTGGAAACCGACCATAGACTTGAAATGTCTAGGCAGAGGAAGAAGTGATAGATTCCCCATAAGCCGTAATTGGCATATTTAGAAACATCCTTTCTCTTTTGCCATGCATACTCCGCAGTATGGCATTCAGGTCCCTTAGACAATTCGAGGCCACCAGCCCATCTGAATGCTGGCAATTCCAAGTACAAACATTAAATTAAAAATTCGTTTACCCACGTGTATATATCATTCGATTTCATATCGTAAATCGTACCGAATCGAATCGGTACCAAAAACGATTCGATTCAATCGAATCCTGATTGTGATATGTTATTGTTCGTGGGCATAATTTTCGGTGTCACTTTCATTGCAATAATTCTAGTAAATATTTTGGCAATGGTTGCACAACCTCCTTTAAATAATGTTTCAGGAAAGGTAGTCATGCAATGCTTGCTTTTTTTGGTCTTCTTTGTAAAGAGACCTTGAAGATATTGATATTGTGTCTGTGGCATAAGTATTATCAAAGGTTTTGTGGGATTACCGTATTAAAAAATGCCATATGTGGCGCATCTATGTCAATGTACGTTGCTACCTTGTATATTAAGCTCATTTTTAGTAGTTCTTACTATGTTAAATTGACTGGCTAAAAGAAAGGAAGAAAAATATTTATTTGGGACACGTACGGGAAATACAAATGAAAAAAAGTAACGTAGTAGTTTTGGCTCTCGTTTCTCTTTTCATCACAATACCCAATGGTATTGCAGCAATCGTCACGAACATTACAGATATGGGAACTTTAAATATTACTTATACTAAATTTCGGCATCAGAAGGTTAAGCTACGCTTGCCGAGGTCAGTCTGTGGACGGGTGACCATTAGTAACATATCGAGAATCCACCGTGCCGTTAAGCCGTTGATTGCAGCTGTCATTTGTAGATCTTCAACAGTCGTTACGGGTAATCAGAAGCCCGAAAGTCTTACCAAGGGGTATCGTGTTGCCCAGTAACTGGTTTGTTGAGGTCAGATAGGCAGTCACTCCATGTAAAATACTGGTACTCAGCTGCATCTGGTTAGACTGGAAGCCGTAGTTGGGAAAAGGCTCGGCAAATGACGATACATCCGTCTTGACAATAATTAGACACTACTATATTTCGATCAAATTCACAATATCTTTGGACGAATCCGATAGTTCAAAACAGATCAAAATTTTTGGGCGAGGTACATATTATCCTAACCTAACCTAACAAGTATATAACTACCCGTAAGTATATATGTAACTTCAAACCTTGGTAAATCCTCTACCAATCTAAATCACAGCCGCTTCCGTTACATATACGGGTTCCGTACATATTTATTTGTCCGCCAAGCTCTTAAAGTATCAACATTTACATATTTTGTCACATTTTATTGGCACTTCTCGCCAGTTTTGCCTTACGGGGTAAACGGAACTGCTGGTGCTGTCAATATGTATTTACTGGTATATATATTAGTACAACAGGCTGGTTACATGTTTTTTTTTTATTTACATTATAACTTGCAGCTTTTACAAGTATCATTAAGGTGTTTTGCTTTGCAGTATTTTTTTAAACAAGGGCTTTAGAAAAGGGGGTTTATAAAGGATTGAAAAAAAAAACTTTGCGTCTTCCATTACTTTTACAGCTATTTAAATTTGTCCTCAAAACTTTCCATACGAAAGATTCCTCATTCCTCTGCATAACATGCCCATATCCTGACAAAACCTATATATTCCGTCGTGTCACCTTTGAATAAAGATCATGCATCCCTTTTAGCATTCTCATCTCAGCTGCATGCGATTGGCTTTTGTTATATGGCCCAACATTCATAAATCACTTTTATTTCATAATTCTTCCATCTGAGATCTCTACATGACTATCATTTCCTGGTCTTTCTCGCCCATTGAATGATTAGAAGAAGTTTTATTAGGAATGCCTTTTGGTTAAATGTCCTTTTGGCATGACACGCAAATGATTAAAATCAAACCCAGATTCAGAAACGAATTACAACCACTAACTTACGACAGTAATCTTTCCATCTCCATCACAACTTCTTAGCTCCACGTCCAATTCTAAGTAAGGTTTTTGTAAGTAAATTCTCTAGTAAAAATGTCGGTTTCTGAGGAAGGTGAGAAATGGCCTCTAAACTAATAAGTGTTGGGTATTTCCTCGTAATTACCTGCCTTATAGAGATAGATATAGAGCGCTACAAGTCACATAAGTTAAGGGATAGTTTAATGGAATATACATTACTTTCACATACCATCTGTCACAATTTTACACCGTTTCTGGCCAATAACGTAATCGTGAGACAATTCATCTGCCTAGCCTTTCGCCAACTAGGTATGTTGGAGTCGGCTTCCAGTCTAAGCAGCTTAATCCCAGTATCCTCTATATCTGACCTCCATAACTCAACTACTGGGCAACACGATACCCTTCAGCAAGACTGGTTGTCAGACTTTTGGGCTTCTGAATACCCGTAACGACTAACAAAGATCTACAAATGACAACCGGGACTCAGTATGTTACGATCGATTAACAATCCACAGACTGACCTCGGCAAGCGTAGCTTAACCTTCGATCAACCCGTGCAGCTGTTTTTATTTAGACACGAGCTCCTCGTCATCGTAAGACAATTTTCAAAACTATATTGACCTAAGTTACTTCACCTAATCTGAGGGGATTTGAATATTATTGATATTTCTTAACCCCGTTTCAGATAGCCTTATCTAAATTAATTGGCAAAGTTGTTGTTCAAGAAGTTCTTCATAAATGTATTTTTATTAATCTTTTTTTCTTCACCTCCACCTCCGTTTACCTCCAAGGCCATCCTCTGTACCTTTGCATATGCTGAGATGACCTCCATTAAGTCCTAATGGATCCATCTTACCTTGTTAACTACACACCTAAGGCCCCTTATCTCTTCATTCTGTGTTACTACACAGAATGTGCCTACGTAAAACCTAGGAAACCCGGGGTAAGAATATGTATTCTTTTTTACCATCTAGGTAAGATGCATTTTTGACATTCGTGGATCCGACAGGGTTTTGGAAAAGAAGAAATCATTCATTTTTTTTTTTAAACGTTGCCCCACACTAGGAATTTCTAATGTATCGTGGATGCGTTTACAAACATTCAAACTTACATACACAACCAGCCAGACCCGGAACCTGTAGGCCATATTTTTTTGTTCTGTGCGGGAATCAAACCCACGACACTGTGACAAACGGTATATTCTATAACTCTTTTGAAATTACTTTAAGCCAAACGTTTCATCTGGTATATTCTATAACTCCTTTTATTACTTTAAATGGGAGAGTAAGTTTTCAATAATTTCATTTCGACTTCACCTTAACGCCAGGAATGTATCACGCGAATAAAATAAAGGTGAGAATTGTCTCACTCCTATTTAGTTGTGTACGTGATCCAAGTAAATTGATCATTTTACATACTCGGGAAATAAATGGGGCACGATAAAAAATATTAATCGCATTGCTGATCTGAATATGGTAATATTTTTCTTGATTCGATGGGCTTTTGTTTTTTGTACAAGGTTTACGGTAAATATTGGAAGGAAAAACGTCAGCCGTTTGCTTTGTACGGCAAGATATTTTATAAATGTTAGTGTTTTAGTCGAGTTTAGTATTTAGTGGGTGTAGCCTCTTTGTTTGTGTGCCAGTTTATTATCCGGTATCCGACCGGATAGTACATTATCGTCCGGTATCCGGCCGGATAGTAAAAAAGGGCCGGATAAGCCGGATACCGGATAGTAACCGAATACGAATATTCGGTTACTATCCGGTATCCGGCTTATAAATTGCGTCATAAGTAGAGATGCACCGAAGTGCATCTCTACTTATGACGCAATTTATTTTAAAAAAACTTGAGAGGTGTCAAGGTACACCCGGATGGAACGAAGTTCCTTTTGAATTAGTGAAAGAATTGTAAAAAAAATATATTTTAACCATTAATAAATAAATATATAATAAATCATTTATTATAATATAAAATTAATATCAATCGATTATTATTTTAATAATCGTCAATGTGAAAAGTCACTAACTAAAAGTGACTAAAGTTGAAGGGACACTATCGGAGATTGTTTTAATCAATTTGATAAATGTGTGAAATTTATTCAACACAATTATACTCCAAGAGACACCTATGGCACTAAATAATTATGTGTGCATTTTAGTTTTAGTTATTATGTAATATATATTTATAGTATTTTTAAGTTTTATATTGTTAATATAGTATTGTATATGTTTATATGGGCCTTGATGCCTGAAATAAATGGATAAATAATAAAAAATAAAAAATTGTCTTTAAATACTAAATATGTAAATGCATAATATCCTCGTTTCGCTAACAAATCTAAGGAAATTTTAACGGACGGAAACCTTTTTTTTGAGAGGGCTGTATCAATACTCAATACGTTTGTTGCATTCCACAATGTGAACTTAGGTGGTAGGTTGTACATACAATAGTTTTGGAGTATTGTGGGCCCTGTCGGGTATAACAACATAAAAATTAAAAATTAGGAGGAGGGCTACTATAAATATTTTTTTACAATTTCCATATTAATCAACTTTTTCGTTTTGCGAAAATAAATTGCGTCATAAGTAGAGATGCACCGAAGTGCATCTCTACTTATGACGCAATTTATTTTAAAAAAACTTGAGAGGTGTCAAGGTACACCCGGATGGAACGAAGTTCCTTTTGAATTAGTGAAAGAATTGTAAAAAAAATATATTTTAACCATTAATAAATAAATATATAATAAATCATTTATTATAATATAAAATTAATATCAATCGATTATTATTTTAATAATCGTCAATGTGAAAAGTCACTAACTAAAAGTGACTAAAGTTGAAGGGACACTATCGGAGATTGTTTTAATCAATTTGATAAATGTGTGAAATTTATTCAACACAATTATACTCCAAGAGACACCTATGGCACTAAATAATTATGTGTGCATTTTAGTTTTAGTTATTATGTAATATATATTTATAGTATTTTTAAGTTTTATATTGTTAATATAGTATTGTATATGTTTATATGGGCCTTGATGCCTGAAATAAATGGATAAATAATAAAAAATAAAAAATTGTCTTTAAATACTAAATATGTAAATGCATAATATCCTCGTTTCGCTAACAAATCTAAGGAAATTTTAACGGACGGAAACCTTTTTTTTGAGAGGGCTGTATCAATACTCAATACGTTTGTTGCATTCCACAATGTGAACTTAGGTGGTAGGTTGTACATACAATAGTTTTGGAGTATTGTGGGCCCTGTCGGGTATAACAACATAAAAATTAAAAATTAGGAGGAGGGCTACTATAAATATTTTTTTACAATTTCCATATTAATCAACTTTTTCGTTTTGCGAAGGTAGGCTTACAAGTAATTGTATACATATAATGTTTTCTACTGGTTTGTAACTGTTTTCTAATTTAAATAAATATTAATGTATAAATCCAATACATAAGGATTTATACATATATATTGTATGGATCAGAGTGTTGGGCCACAAAAGGAATGAATGAAAGGCAGTTGCATGCAGCGGAGATGAGAATGCTAAGGGGGATGTGTGGTGTTACGCGAATGGATAGAATAAGAAATGAGTATATAAGAGGAAGTCTGAAAGTGGCGCCTGTGACAGAGAAGTTGTGTGGAAATCGGCTATCATGGTATGGACACGTGATGCGAAGGAATGAGGATCATGTTGTGAGGAAAGTTTTGAGTATGAATGTAGAGGGTTACAAGAGTAGAGGGAGACCCAGGAAACGATGGATGGATTGTGTGAAAGATGATATGGCTAAGAAGGAGGTGACTTCTGAGATGACGGGAAATAGAGATGTATGGAAGAAGAAGACATGCTGCGCCGACCCCAAATGAAATTGGGATAAGGGCAAGAGGATGATGACATAAGGATTTATACATTAATATTTATTTAAATTATACATGTATTAGTATTATACATTATTATTGCGTTTTTTGGTATTATTATTTATTTATATTTTATATCGACACTATAATTACGATATCGAGTACTGAATAACGTTCATATCTCATCACTATACTTATTTCGGTATAGTCCACACAAGTTCCGCACTCTGAGACCACATGGTTGAAGTAATGTGAATATTTCTAATCAGGTTAGGCGGTGACTAACCAAACTCAACACCCTTTGCTACAATTCGAAGTCGATCCAAATCGTTTCGGTATACAACCTGGTCAGGGGATTTGTTTCATTCTGTACAATTTTACTGTCCAAGTCTTACTACTCGTAATTATCTTCAGACGGGTCTGAAAAAAAATCATAAGAGAGAAATTTTGCATGTACCGATAAAACGGACCCGGACCAAGTTTGATCGTCTCTTAATATCCACTATTGCGTACCCCTTCTGCTCTGCCACGTTCATCTGGTCAATGCTACCATCATTCAATAATAATTCACATTGTAACCCGAACGAACCTGTAAGGCTGATGTCACACTGGAGCTCATCCCGCTACGGTCTGAGTTCGACGCTTTACCGACTCCGTAAGGGGACGCTTTTCGTACAAACTTTTGTACACACAAAGAACGCTAAAATCACATCCACGCATCACGCTCCGGTGCCTTAGGGACTAACTACACTTATTCAGTTCAATTCAGTTTTTGTCCATGGAAAACACCAGTTTTGTATGATATGCGTATACATCCTTTTAGCTGAACGGTTGTGTACGCGTCTCCATACAATCGTAATTTTAAATAGACGTAAACTGAATAGGACTGAATAAGTTTGAGTAGTCCCATTCTCTTCAAACTAATTTTAATTCCGATCTAATTCCAATAAATTGCAATATTAGTAGCAACAGCATTCTGAAAACAGAGAGGATTTGTATTCTCCCATTTTGAGGCAACTTGTGGAGAGGATGACCGAGTGAGAAATTGCTATCTTATTCGTTGGTCTTCTGTGCAAGCTGCTTCAAACTTAATTCATGTTTTACTAATAAATTACACTAGTTATAACGTATTTTTTTCTTATTTCATAAATATTGAATTTGAATGCGACTCCGATGTAATTTAACAGTCACGTGAGAGTACAAAACGTCTCAATTCCAATATCGATCGATCGGAATTACAATACAAGGGTAAGCGCGTTGGTGTGGGTTCCAGTGTGAACTCCGCCTAACAAAGTACAGGTCGCCCGCCTCATCTCAGGCATCAACGAGACGCCGTATTATAAAGAGATCAAGAGCGTCGTAATTAAATCAGTTAGGAAGCGTGACCGTGCACTTTGCGGTGCCTTTGTTACAGTTTTTGTGGCGTTCTTTTAGATATCCAATCATTATTGGGTTATTGAGATGTAGGTACTGTGAGATTGGACGAGTTTTACATTGTAGATTTGTTTGGATTATAAGTTGCTTGGTAACAAAAAAATGCGAACGTTGAATAGGCGCATTTCGGTGTACTTTTTAACCGACTTCTTAAAAGGAGGAGGTTCTCAATTTGTCTGTTTTTTTATGTTTAAGTACCGCCCTATTACTGTCCCACTGTAGGGCAAAGGCCTCTTCTCATACAGAGAAGGCATGAACATTAATCACCACGCTTGCTCAAGACGGGTTGGCGATTTCTGACTTATATTAATTATATAAGTCCAGGTTTCCTCACGATGTTTTCCTTCACCGATGTCAGTGATGTCCAAGAGAAACTTAGAAAGTATTTTTTATGTTTGCTACGTTGTTTAAGATAATTATGAGTATGCCTGTGAGCCTATCACGAATGTTTACGTTAACGTAACGTAAATTCAAAAGATTATAAAATTGAATTGATTGTTTTAGTTTATATGTATGGGGCAAGCACAATAAGTATCACCCATAGATATGAATATAACCTTAAAAATAAATTAATATGGAACTCGTTAATTCAAATTTAAAAGTATTCGAATTGAAGTTATGTGTACGTCAAGCATTCGTGCTAGACACATTGTAGCGTAACCCAGAGTGAAAATAAATGCAGGGGTAAATCGAAACAAAACTTTAAAGGTGAAGACTATGGCATTCTTCTCGTTCGAATTTCAAAAAAAATTGACGTTTTATCGCAGGACGTCATTTTTCAAATGTGGAATCGGGTGTAGTGCGCCAATACTCTAAGGGTTACCAGGAATAAAATATTTTTGTCTGAAATGCTTTTATTATTAACAGTATTAGTATTAACAGTCTTAAGTGTTCTTTCTTTAGCTAAAAGTTAGAGTGGGCGTTCATAAAATATCCTATTAGTTACAAAGTTCTCACGGTAGATCTCACTTCAATAAGTTTCTTGATTACAGAGAAGCCTCGGGTATCTAGTAGATAATATTAGAGCAATCTAGTTCATTTTCTAGATGGCTGATCTAATAGAGTCAAAGGCCAGACTAGAGCGTAATAACCGGTAATCAATTATCATCGTTATTTAATTCGCTATTGTTGTATGGTTATTTTATGAGGTTGTCTGTCTGTATAAAGAAGAGATATTTTACTTTTATCTAGACTTTTCCCAACTATGTTAGGGTTGACTTCCAATCTGATGGGATGCAGCTTAATACCAGTCAAAATCAAAATCAAAATTCAGTTATTCAAATTAGGCGGAGAATCAGCACTTTTTGAACGTCAAAACGTTTACCAAAAACAGTTCCCCAAAACGCTGACCCTTCACCACTTCCTAGTGCTTTTGCTGGGAAGAAGAAGTGGCGGAACAAATTCCCCAGCAACAAACCAGTATTTTACATATACAGTTGCCCTACACAACCCAGTAATCAATTTCAGTTCAAAATGTAGAAATTAGGAAAAGCCAACGGAAAATTTGAAGAGTCCGGAATCATGTACTAAACTGGTGGCACAATGGTAATAGGTTGTGTTTTGTAAGTCCCTTCCAACCTGTATAAAACTATGTTATTTTAAAGATTTTATCTACAAATTTTTATTAACACCAATACAGGATTTCTTGTCATCATTATCCTCCAACACTTATTTCAATTTATATGGAGTTAGCGCAACATGTCTTCTTCTTCCATAGGTATATCTCTATTTGCCGTCATCTCAATAGTTACGTTCTTTTTAGCCGTATCATCTCCATCCATTCAAGAATCGAATTAATTCAAGAATACAATTGTTTTTGATTTGATTTTGATTTTGAATAGAAATGATATACATAGTATTTCTTAAATACATATATACAGACGGCAGCACATCAAGCAGCTAGCCCCAACTGTCATATTTTCCCAAGTGATATTGAACCTAATTTATTTGTTATAAAGTTGAAAATCTATCAAATAATTTTGACGTATTGGGGTAGCTTGATGTGCGGCATCTGTACTCTGAAATACAAACTCATTTTGCCAATTTTATAAATCAAAAAATTAAAACCCGGGACCCGGTAAGCACCCAAAATTTCATACAAATCAGTGCAGCAGTTTCGGGGGAGTTTGGTAACAAACATTGCGACACAAGAATTTAATAAATTAGATATTATGACGACACGGTTGGCGCAGTGGTTGAGCCATCGGCAGCTGCGCCGCGTGTTGTGGGTTCGTTCCCCGCACGGAGCAAATATTTGTATGACCTACAGATAGTTGTTCCGGGTCTGGCTGTTTGTGTATGTGAGTTTAAATGTTTATAAACGCACCCAAGATACAGGAGAAATTCCTAGTGTGGGGCAAGGTATAAAAAAAAAAACCTTAAATGTTCTTCCTGACTCCCTGTAGACGCACTCTTGGCCTGTTTTTTGATTTTGAGGTTCAAGATATTTTATCATAAGTATAAGTCAGTATTTCTTACTTCTCCACAAGCATCGCCTGTATCATAACTTAGTATCCAACAAAAATAAATGATATATTCTCATGGGAGCGTGCATTAGCTCGAGTTAATGCAAAAACCTGTGCAAATTGAATGAACCGACATTAATATTAACGACAGAAACAGTTCGTGGGGTGAGCAGACATGCAAGTCTTGTAATCAATCATATGTATGTAAATTAAAGTGAAATTGTGAAATTAACACTTACATAGTAATGAAAGGAGTGAATTTACAGACACTAAAGAGACAAATCGGTATGACTACTAAGATTAAACCATGTCCGTTGTACAGAAACCAGCACATCAAACTACCCCAAACTGTCAAGTTTTCCCAATTGAAACTAAACCTTTTTTCTCTTGCGATAAAGTTGAAAAACTATCAAAGAAATTTGATACATTGGGGTAGGTTGATGTGTCTTGATGACCGGACAAGATACATAGATCTCTTGATCTTGTCCGCTCATCATTCTGTTGCTCTATTCACAAAAAAAAATTGTGTTGACCCTTATAATTCTCTTTATAAATATTTTTTTAATCTATGATAATTGAATCATTTAGGTTAATATTCTAAGCCTGCTCTGTTATCTTTAAAAATACACGGTTTTTATAATATTTTTTAAATATCAAACTTATTTCGGTTTAAAGAAATTTTATTTCTCATAAGAACATACAGTCCGCTTATAATGAGATACAAAGTAATAAACATAAATAAAGTGACAATACAAATTTCCTCCAGAGTATTAGCAGTTATAATGCACTTAAATGTTTCTTTAGCTTATATTTAAACATATTAACGTTATCACACTCTTTAATGTCGTCCGGTAATGCATTGAACAGATGTACTCCTTCTCCTTCCATACTTATTTAGCATAATTATCTAACTAGACTTCTCCCAACTATGTTGAGGTCAGTTTTCTATCCAACCGGATGTAGGTAAATACCAGTATTTTACATGGAGCGACTGCTTCTGACCTCCATTGCCCAGTAACTAGGTAATGCGATTCTATCTGGTAAGACAGTTCAGACTTCAAGATCATCAGATGTGGCATCCAAATAGTAATTCATATTCCAAATTAAATTGTTAACATGATAAATAGTGGGATTCAATCTAAACACATCAACAAACTAATTTATAGTAGTGTAACACGTAATATACTAAACTATTCAAACTAATCTAACATAGAATGATAGAAACCAACTCACTAAGACCATTCACTTCAAACCTTTTGAGTGGATATTAAGATTTATGCCTTTCCTCATCCCTAAGTGTAGAATTGATATTAACTTTGCATACAAATTGGCACATTCACACAAGATTTATTCAAAAATGTCAAATTATTTTCTTTACATGATTTTGTTTTCAATTGTTTTCTGTACATGAGAAGATACATTTTGGCGCAGTGGTTGAGCCATCGGCTGCTGCGCTGCGTGTTGTAGGTTCGATCCCCGCACGGAACAAATATTTTTATGACCTACAGGTAGTTGTTCCGGGTCTGGCTGTTTGTGTATGTGAGTTTAAATGTTTGTAAACGGACCCACGATACAGGAGAAATTCCTAGTGTGGGGCAAAGATAAAGAAATCGTTCCTGAACCTAATACCGTGACTTTCTAACACAACATCATTACGTCATGCCGTTTTCCCATGGGGGTAGGCAGAAACCATAGAACGCCACCCGCTACGATCCTTACTTACATTTCGCTTCACTCATTTTCACACATCTGGTCATACACGCACGACGGTTGCGAGTACTACGCACCTGATCTTCATGAAGAACATTACTAACAAGACACAAAGACGTAAAGTCTTGGCAAGCGCACCAACAAAGATCTCCTAAATACCATTATAAATAGGTAACGCTTCATCTCCCTTAAGTTTGTAATTCGACCCAAATGTGCTCCGACCCGAAGACTGATGCGCGAACATTATTTCTTTAAAACAAGTGCGTAACTTAATTTCTTAGCATTTACAAGTATGCGGGCAGACGCCCTGTAACAGGGATGGTGAACCAATGACACAATTGCCAGAGGTGGTATGTAGGTATTAAATTAATTGGACCTCGCCTATAATTAACGAATCTATGTACTGAAGACCGGGTTACTTTTTACGGTACTTTACAGTAATAGGACTTCGCGGATTGTATGGCATTATTTAAGTGACGAACCTTACTTCACTATATTACAATGAAGAATCTTCTCATAAACAAGCGGCATATCTCATCTTCTAAATCTATTCATCTTCTATTCTAATCTTTCTTGAGTGGTTGAAACCATAGAGAACGAATGTTCTACCAGCCAGTATACAATAAAGTCTGTTTTTGCATAAAACCTCTACAGTGCTTACTTGATCGAAAAAAAAATTGTTTCTTTTATATTTGACAGTTGACTCTAGTTCAGCTTGCATTCTACTAAACGTAATAAACTGTGAGCCTAATATAAAATATTTAGCATCTAATTTGCATCATCAAAAATAACATTGACTTTGCTTTTTACTAAAATAAACAAATAACAGTCACATATCACAATTCCTGTACGAATTTTGAATGACAAATAAAGAATGACCAGTTAGTGGCATCTTAGTTTATTGCTGGCCATCAAAATCGCTAAGTCAAGATTCATTGACACGTGACACGTCATGTCTACTTTTTTTAAATAAATAATGGCTCGTTTATTATTAAAGGTTGGCCATCCCTGGCCTATAACATTTTGTACCGCAGTTAATATTGGTCATACATCATACAGATGGATACCACACAATATTTTACATGCTCGTTATGTTTTCGGGTGCAATAACCGTTATGGCTGGAAATTATGTTAAAAATGGCGGCGGGATGGAGATCTTTATGTGGCTACGGGTTCTGTATGTTAAGGTCAAAGTCAGCATTTATTTCAATTAGAACATTAAAAAGGCACTTTTAAACGTCAAAATTACAAAAACGTAATGTTGTACAGAGAAGAATGGGCAAGAAACAGGGCAAGTATTTCCACAATCTACGTTATTAGAGCAAGATTAGTTTTTGAGAGAATAATATATGCATTATTTAACAGAACAAGATTCAAGAGAAAGCAAGTCATCCTTGCCTTCTTAATATATATATATGGTATTGGGGGAATTAATTAGGCTAGGAGAAGATGGAAAATGTATTATTTATTCTTTAAAAGTCAGATGGATATTTTCAAAATGTAAGGAAATGGTTATGCTAATTAATAGAAACTGTAGGAGAATCTATCTAGAAAATCTAAAGGAATAAAACAAAAGGAAACTCCAAACAGTGCCTACTAAAATTTCAAACCCAAAAACCCCCAAATAACCTTTGTACAGACCCTTCGCGACCTTTACAAGCGGGCTCCTAAAACCTGCGCCCGCGCTGATGATGTTAACAATCAAGGCTAATGCAGTTCCCGTGGCATCGTATCACGCATCTCGCGAATTATTTTATACTTCCATCCTTGAATTAAATACTAGTGGGTTTATTGTAGAGCAATTTATTATGATTTTCTTTTTGTGGTTATTTTGAGAAGATGTTACTGTTGTGGTAACTTGACAGAGGCTTATAATAAAAATAAACTAAAATAGATAATGTTGGACAATCCACACATCAGGCCCCAAGCTAAGCAGATCTCGTGTTATGGGAACTAGATGACTGGTATACACAATACAATACATTACAATTTTTTTTCACTATACATAGCAAATACCCAGAACACCCGGAACAAATGTTTGTAGATCGTACAAACATTTGTCCAATAAGTAATGCTTTAAAATTGCATAGGTATAATATTACGAATTGTTGCGAATACATTCTTAGTTCATTTTTTTTTAAATATTTCAGTAGCATCTCATCATCATTATCCAGCCATAAGACCTTCCACTGCTAGACATAAGCAGGTAAATATCGTCACATCGACTGTGCTTCTCACATCCAGCAGATTCCTGCTATCTTGACTATTAGATAAGATTACCTGAACAAGTAATCCAGGTAGGATTACTTGTTCAGGTAATCGTATCTAATAGTAATCTCTTTTCTCTTTGAGCTGAAACATTGAATCCTGGACTCATAGTTAGATATTATAAGTCTCAAATAGCCAACCCGATTTGAACATTAAAAATGAAATAAAGAAACTTTTTTTTTCCTACTAATTATCTACTTTACATTGTTTCTGAGTTACCTATCTAATTAACTTATTTTTTTCATTGATTATTTTATTTGTTACTAATTTAAAATACGTTTAACTAGTTTTTTGCGATTTGAACATACGAAGTTAATAATGCTCATGAGCACTTCTCTGACCGAAAAAGACCTTTGCCCTGCAGACGACAGAGAGGCTGCAGGGACTCTAGGTTGATAGTATCGAGATTTAAATTTAGTGTTGTGTTTGTGTACTCACAAACATGCCATTTTTAGAACTGTCAACAAACCAAACCCGCCATTACAAATATTTTCACCTATTCTTTCGATGTGGGTCACACAAAACATCTCAAAAACGTTTCTCAGACAATTCTGTTGCTGCAAACCCGCATAAACTGGTGACTAGCAGTCAGGAGGTCAAATGCATAACTCTCGCCACCTCGAGCACTTGCGCATGTAAATAAGGGCATATTTCAAACGTACTAGCACCGACTGCAGTGTTAGGTTGCTTCTCCAAACTGTAAGGGGCGGAGTTGTTTTACGCGAGCATTTTTGGGCGATTATTTTTTTCTTTTTGTACATTTTCAAGGGCTCGACTGGGTTACTATTCTAGGTGTTGCGGTTTTAACACTTGTTAAATAGGTACCACATGGTTTTCATTGCCTGTTGTAATTTGTGATAAAACCTCCGTTTTTGTTATTAAGTTAAACTTGGATGGTACCTACTATTAATAATTTCAGTAAGTTAGGACTTAATGCGTAACGCATATTTACCAGTTTACCTTTGGGTGATGCAGAGACAGAACATAGTAGGTGCAACATGGTAAAAATTAACTTGAAAATAAATAGAAGTCAATGCATGAATAAATATATTAAAAACAAAAAGAATATGCAGTCAAGAGAGATAAAAATACCACGTTGATGAAGAATAAAAACTCTTACAAACTTGAGATGTATTTGAAAATATCTTGCAAATGTCTTCACGTGATTTCTCTTTAAATGAGCAACCGAACGGTTACCATCCAGATGTTAATAAGAAAAAGAAGAAGTTGTAACAGTGAACAAAACCTCAGCGGTCAGAAGAGCATCACACGCAAATAAACTATTCGCCTGCAAACCAAAAATACACAGACGAACATGACCGATGATCGCGTACATCAACTACAATCCTTACAATCACCATACACGTTAGACAGGAATGTGTGAATGCGATTCATAAATAAATCGATCCGAACAACGTCAGTGCTTCCGTGCGATTATTGATATGGTAATTGTGTGGTTAATGTATAGCAATTGTACATACTTACTGTCCGAGGTTATGGTTGTCGTAAATGTAGGCAGTAATTAAAATAATTCAGAGATAGAAGCTAATTGGTCTGGGTTAAGACTCTCTGACAATTGAGTGTCATGATGGCCCCAGTGGTTTAGGCCTCGTCTCTTGTGCACGAGGTTGTGGGTTCAAACCTGGGAAAGTACCAATGTGACTTTTTCAATTCATATATGCTTTCTAAGTTTATCTTGGACATCACTGACATCAGTGAAGGGAAACATCGTGAGGAAACCTGGACATAATATATATAATTAATATAAGTCTGAAGTCGCCAACCCGTCTTGAACAAGCGTGGTGATTAATGCTCGTGCCTTCTTTGTATGAGAAGAGGCCTTTGCCCTGCATTGGGACAGTAATAGGCTGGTACTACTACTATACTAAGACTCTCTGAAGAAGCAGCATTTATGTTGGATGAATCCTTGAGAGCCAGCCTTGAAAACATTGTCTAGTAGGTGTGATAAAGAAAGAAGAAAGGAATAAAATTAATTAAGCACAGACTCAGGCACACAATAACAATACTAAATATCGAAAACAAAGAAATAAATAATAATAGTGATGACAGAAGTAATAAAAAAAGAAATATACGTTAATTATGTCTTACGCCTGCACCAAATGGAACTATTCCTTTTCAGAAAAAATGCCAATGATAGAACTATAGCTGTATGTGTGATACCGGATTATCAACAACTTTCTGGTGCGTTGCTACAGCAGAAGAGATAATTGTTAATTGTACTATGTTTATCAGTGGCGAGGCATTCGATCGTAGTAGACATGAAAAGTTTCTCATCATCATCCCCCTGCTCTTATCCCAATTTAATTAGGGCGCAGCTTTGTGGTTCTTTCCTCAAAATACCATCTGAGACACTAATCTGTAAGGTCCTCACATGAACTGACTAAGATAATGTATGACTATAAGGGAGTATAACAGTTTGTTTCGGTACTTCTTCTCAGAGTACTCAGGCAGGGAAACACCAACCTAAGGTAATAGGGATGTGTCCTAGGTAAAAATATATTAAGTCTATTTAGTCCGTCAGTAAGATTACCAAAAAATATTGGACACGTATTTTTTGCTTACTCAAATCAATAAAAAGTGACAATGATATAGCACATCAAAGTTCAGGAGAAGGGGCTTGTGACGTCAGTCACAAAAGTGTACGCACTATACCGTCGTCATTTTTGGTTTACGTGACAAAAGAAAAAATATATGTCCAGTATTTTTGAGTAATACAACTTTCGGACCAATCAGATTTTTTAAGGACACTACCCTATTCCAATTAATTTATTCAATTGCGTAAAGTGTAAAAGACTTTTTTGAAAGCAATTTTCACAAATAAATATAATTTAGTTTCATCATTTAATGTATTTTTCTTCCAAACATCTCTATTTGCCGACATTGCAATAGATACCATCTTAGTAGCCATATCATCTTTCACACAAAGGATCTATCGCTTCTTTGGCCTTCCTAGATGGAAACGCCCATGACTTCCATAATTTGGCTTCCATATTTTACATTTTTTTTAAATAATTTTTGTACAATTTATTTGAATCAACTGACACTAGTTTTGCCAGACCGTCTGGATGTATCATAGTGCCAACTTTGGGTCACCTTACTTAGCTGGCCAAGTAGTGGTGCGATAAGTCGCAGACCGAGCAACATAAAAAGTTCAAATTGCCCTCAATCTTTTCGAGAAATTTCAGTAATTTAATTTCAATACAAATCTACGAAATAAAATCGTAAAAAATATAATCTAACAGCAGAACGAACTAAAAATAGATTTACATACAAAAACGTTACTTACTTTGTACGACTAGTAGTCAAGTTCCCGAGCATTCTCACAGTAACCCGCTACACTAATGTAGTTTACGATCGACCTAGAATCGAGTCATTCATTCGAACTCATTCGATTGTCGATTTAAATCGAATCGATGCGCCCTGCACTGGCCCTCTTTACGTCAAATAAATATAGAGCTTTAGTTCCAAATAACGACACAGGTATGTCAATGGCGCTAGTATAGATTACTTATGTTCATTTGTGATAATACGTATGCGTAAACAGATTTTGATTGTAATGCGAGAGTCGTCCGATTAGCTATAGATGCACTGATCCGGAATTGCTAGTTGGTACAAGTATGAAATAAAATACAAAATAAATGTAACTGTTGTTTAAAATTTTGAAGAAAGAATATCTATTCTGCTGTTATTTGCGATTTTTTTAAAGAGTGAATGAAACTCATTGGTCACACTCGGGTCGGATGTAACGCTGATTTGGGAATACTCGGGTCCATTCGGTTGGTGACGCTAAATCGAGTATGCTTGGTTCCAGTCGGCATTAGCTGTCATCTGCCATGTTTGCTGACTTACAATGAGTACATCGTTTCAAAATTACCGTTTTTTATATACCTATTAATTTTCAAATTAGAAAATCTTAAAATTTTCACTTATATCCGTCATAACCACACACTCTTTTTTATTAAATTTTACTGTATTATGTGCGTCGCTACAACATTATTCATTAATAGTTTTTAACCTACTCCTATTTAGGAGGAGGAGATCCACATACCATAGTCGGGCAAACTAAGTCCGTCGACATCGACATGTAACATCCATCACTATGAATGACACTAAGAAACATCTCTATTTCTCCGCATGCCCTGGAAAGAATGATTTAAAGCAACAGTCACCAATAAAAGGATTCTAGCTGTTATAAAAATTCCAATTTATTACTCCAACAACATTTTTTCATACGGAAAAACCTAACAGATATAGATACGGTCAATTCATTAAAAAATCATTGACTTGTCAGCATTTTTTCATCAGAACGAACTGACAAGTTGGACTGACAAACGACGACAAATGACTGACGAAACAGGTGGATGCTGACTGATGTTTATCTCAGAGATCAGTATCCTATCCCACGTACATTAGAATTTCAGATAGTTACATGTTTAATAATGTATTGACCAGGGATGTATGATGTGCAGACGGTATAACAAAAGATATGCAACGATATGCATCCTTTTGAACTTGTAGATTTAATTTATTAAAAGAAGGTAGAATTATTGCATTCTTGGTGACCGAGAAGTTGTATGTATCGGTGAGATGCGGAGGAACGTTTTGATTAAGAATGTGAATGGTTTCAAGAGTAGAGAAATACCAATGAAACGATGGATGGATTGTTTGAAAGGTGATATGGCTATAAAGTGGTGATTATGTAATGACGGCAAGAAAAATACATGCTGCACCGACTCCAGGTTTATAGGATATGGCTAGAAGGATTATAACGGTGCTTTGACTAAAATACTTCAAAAACTAAGATAATGCACAAGCATAAATTAACGTAAATTGTTTTGTATGTAATTACATTTTCGGTGACCCGCGTGCAAGGGCACTAATCCAGACTCCAGGCTTCTACTGCGAAATTCCAAATGGAAAAATCCAATAACGCTTTGACCTACCAGGGAATCGAACCCAGTACCTCAGTGCTCAGCAGTAGAGCTTACAACCTACTAGACCAACGAGGCAGAAGCATAATGTATTGTATTAATTATATCAGTCATCTAGTACCCATAACACAAGCTCTGCTTAGCTTGGGGCTAGATGATGCTGTGTGGATTGTCCAGCACTATTTATTTATTATTTATAATCTTGGATATAAAACTGTAACTTGGTACATTTCATCACGGGAAATTCCCGTTTACAATAGGTTCGTTTGCATTCTAATCTCAGTCTCAATCCATCAAAAATACATCTAATTTACCAACATTTTTGACATGGCTTTGACATTGATTTTCACTGAGATGAGATTGCTACACTTATAACGTTTTTATTTATGGAAATTGGCCAGTGGTTTAAGTCTGTAGAACTAACATATTCGTTGATGTTACGTATGTAAGCAAAAATAATAAAAAAGAGACTTTATTTCGAACTCTTGCTACTCTTTTAAACTTTTGACGGCATGGTGAGCGATTGGCTGCTGCGCTGCTTGTCACGGGTTCAATTCCCGCATGTAGAAAACTTTTGTATCGCCTACACATTGTAGTTCCGGGTCTGGCTGTTTGTCTATGTGAGTTTAAATGTTTGTACATAATATACCCACTATTTAGGAGAAATTCCGTACGTGGGGCAACGTTTCCAAAAAAGTAATTATAAGATTTTGACATTGAGTTTAGCTGAGATAAGATCCCAACTAGACTTTGAAAGTATTAATTAACGAGAATAATTAGCCTTCAGAGATCGTGGTTCCTGTCCGTAGAACTAACATATTTGTTAATGTCACGTATATAGGCAAATGGGATAAAAAAGAGAGTTAATTTCAAACTTATCTCCACCACAATCTTTTTCCTTCCAAAACGTATCACTCACAACAATTTCACCACAAACTTTATTGTTTCTTCGCACAAATAAAAAATGTCATACTTACGTGACTGCATGAAGGTATTCCATGAACTATAAACATGGTAGCATAGTACATGCTGGTACCTATCATCATGCGTCATGAGGATAAAGGTGTAACAATGATAAGTATCAGTATCTTTTGGGTTTTGTTGCACGTGCCAGGGTATGGAGTTTCTACTCTGTGTATTATTGCTGGAAATTTCTAAAAATCTACTAGCACTTAATTCGTAAAACAAAAGATAGGGTATTTCAATCTCTTTATTAGTTAGGTAAGTACGATGTCACACATGTCACAATCCCACTAACACAACCCGAGCCGTTTTTTACCCAATGACGGAAAGAAATCATACACGTTAGAATATGTCCGAGTACACATCGTGACTTGAAAACTGCTTATCAAATTTTGACAAATGTGAATTGATTTGACTTTACAGTTAAGGTCTATATTGGAAAAGATGAAACGTAAATCGATAAAATGTTGGTACTAGACCAACATTTTTATCGATTTGGAAGTACTTTTAATGAGGTGTCCTTGTATTTGTCTTGATTCAAATGGTGTTTTAGGGTGAATGGCGTAGCTGGAAATCTAATAAATAAAATGCATAGTGAATGAAAAGTGTTGGGACTGCCACTTTCTTACTACTAGCGTCATCTTGTTATTTGACAGAGAACAATAATTCATGCTTGTTCATTGACCGACTTTTATACAAAAGAAAATAACAAACCTTCATTCTGAAAATGGATGAAGTAACACGGAAACCATAAAATAAAAAATAAAAACAAAACATAAAAAGCGACAGCTAAAAGTAAGGAATATTATATATACTCTTTTTCCATTACTGGTTTTTCCATGGTCTGGTATTCGTTTCTTTATCTTTTGTTGTATTTATTCAAAGCCAGGATTGCATTATAATATACCGAGAATATGGTTAATTGATTATTAACTGCGATCATTGTACTCGCGTTCAAACAAATCTTGACTGCCTCACCATAAGAGCTGTTTTTACTCTAAAAACTGTAAATTTCTAGGTACTGTGGCGTTTGTATGCCAAAAGGAACTTTATGGCATACGTTTAGGCTGGAAGAATATTAATTCTGTATGGTTTCAAACACTCAAGTGATTTTATAATAAAATTTAAATTAAAAGTCTAAATTGCATAGTAATCTACTTGTAAAGTTATCTTTCTCAAAATCAAAATCAAAATCAAAATTCATTTATTCAAATTAGGCTGAGAATCAGCACTTTTTGAACGTCAAAGACGTTTACATAAGACAGTCCCCCAAAACGCCCACCCTTCCTTTTCTAAAATATAACTCAATTATTCATCTTTTTAAATATATGTTTTACGTAACAAGGCTAAGCTGCTCTTCTACTTCACTCTAAGTTAGTAAAGTAACAAACAACTGTACGTGTATATTACAAAATGTAACTTGTTTGTAGACGCCTTGGGTTGACCTGATAAGTCTACAAAATGTTAATAAATAAATAAATAAATAATTGTTTTAAAATACAACGGCTTAACTTGCGTCGGAAAGCACGTTAAACCGTTGGTCCCGGCTTGATCGAAGGTCCCGGCTGTCATTTGCAGATCTTAGACAATCGTTACGGGTAGTCAGAAGCCCGAAAATCTGACAACCAGTCTTACTATGGGGTATCGTGTTGCACAGCAATTGTGTTGTGGAGGTCAGATAGGTATTCGGTCCATGTAAAATACTGGTATTCAGCTGCATCCAGTCCGACCCCAACACGGTTGGGAAGAGGCTAGGCAGATGAGAAAGTTCTGGACCCAGCCCTATGATGCAGTGCTCCTCAATAAACTGCCTTGAAGTGTACCAGTAAAAAACAATCTAAGAAAATAGATCTAACCTAGAATCAACTAACTGTACTTCATTCTTCCAATCCCTGTAGCCTTACCATCATAGTTTCTATATCAAATTACAGATATTAAAGCCATCTAGTTATTAGACAGACGTCTTAGTAAACAGCTCATTAGTGCGTCCTGCGCGCGCGCACGTTGGCTATTACACTGGCAGTGACCAGATGACTAGTCGTGATGGTATTCGTTGTAAGGGTTGGCAGTTTGAGAAACTATCAAGGTTATTGTTATCGGAGCATTGTTCGTTTTTCAAAAGTAAATCCACTGCTGAGCATGAGATCCTGGGCTCCATTCCCAGGTAAAGCAAAGAATTGTTTAATTTTACTATCCGGATTTTTTAAGCAGCGCGAGCGGCTCGTTATTTAGATTTGTTCCCGGTTTACCCTATTAAATGGGGCTTAAAAATAATTACCGAAATCCGCTTGTAGTTAATATTAGTACACTTCTGCCTAACTCTTCAGGAAATCCAAGCTCGTTAAGAGTATTTTTCAAAATATTTATATTTGTGAGACCATTGTCTTCGTGGTAACATTTGACATGATTGTCATGTCGAGATATTTATTTTAACTTATAATTAATATTCGTTGTTCAACATAACATTCGTTGTTGTTGTTGTTAATCATAAGTTTTTCTTCTCTTGTGTTGCTGGGGAGTTTGTTCCTCCACTTCTTCTTCCCAGCAAAAACACTAGGAAGTGGTGAAGGGTGGGCGTTTTGGTGGACTGTCGTATGTACATTTTGACGTTCAAAAAGTGCTGATTCTCAGCCTAATTTGAATAAATGAATTTTAATTTTGATTTTTGGGGTAAACATCATTTCCTGGGTGGCTCAATATTGGTACTGTCGATTAAACTTGAATTAGCCATACATTTTGTTACGGCCCGGTAGATAGCGTCTCGCCTCTCATGCGCTAAGTTGTGCGTTCAAATCCGGGCGAGTACCAACATGTTTTTTTAAATTAATATGAATGAAAAATACAATACATATAATATATATATATACCATCTCCTTCAGCATACTATCATTGGTGAAGGAAAACATCGTGAGGAAACCTGGAGATTTAATTAACACGAGTCAGAATCGCAAGCGTGGTGATTAATGCTCGTGCCATCTCCGTATGCCTTGGCCAGTGGGACAGTAACAGGCTGGAATTATTTTTAAAGTCAATGCAAACTGAAGGGGTTACCAGCTTTTGTTTTCGCACATTTATGATGACATGACGACCGATGTGGCGCGGCGGGCGAAGGTCCGCCTGCGACGCAGGAGGTTGCGGGTTCGATTCTCGCCTTGGGACAAATGTTTTGTATGATCTATAAAGGTTTGTTCCAGGTGTTCTGGGTATTTGCTATGTATAATAAAAAATATCTATCTATGTAATGTATTGTATTAAGTATATTAGTCATCTAGTACCCATAACACAAGCTCTGCTTAGCTTGGGGCTAGATGATGCTGTGTGGATTGTCCAGCATTATTTATTTATTTTATTTATTTATTTCCTTCCAAAGATAATATACTTCTAACCATTTTGTTTATTAACTGACACACCTAGAGTCTCGTATAACGAGTAGAGCACCCCCCGGGGGTGCTAGTCGGGGGCCACACTTCTCACTAATCCCTGGCACTCGACATCTACATTCTACGTCACAGCTGCAGTGCACGCTAACATGACAGGGGGCGCTAGTTGTCATTCTTTAAATATGTGAGTGTTTACGTTTTAATTGTAAACCTGTAGCGTTCTTATTAGGGATTGGGTTTGCGACCTGCTATTTGGTACCTGTTTATACTATGGATTGATGAATACTTATTGTTGTATAGCAAATTAGTTCACACACCATTGAATTTCGGTAATAGCAATAGTATAAAACACAATTTATGCCTTTATTGCAAATACATATTCATTGCGTTATTAATACCTTTCTAACAGAAGAATTATTCAAACATGTGAAGCAATGGATTAGAAATATGAGGAGAGAAAGCCCTAGAAGTACCTACATAGACTGACCTTATTGGTGATGTTCTTCAGAAAGGTCAGGTGCGTTGTAGTCGAAACCGGCGTGCGTGTATGACCAGACGTATGAACGTAAACTTAGCAAAAAAAATAAGGATCGTAGCAGGTGGCTGTCTGTAGTTTATGCCTGCCCCTATGGGATAGAGGCATGAACTCATGTTTGTATGTATGTATAAGTCAATCAATGCTAATACGGAGTTGGCCAACGATACCAAAATCTATGTGGATTTAAGATTTTAAACAAAACTTTCTAAAACTGCCAACCCTACACCGCACATTAGTATCGATACAGATTACTATTTTCCTCGTAATTATAATTAGTGATAAAGATGTACTTACCGGATGCTTTTTGTATGATATCACTTACATTCATCTGAGAGAACTTCAGAGACAGAAAAACTGTTACAAAAAGAGATAAAGGAATGGATAAGTTACACTGTTCCAAGGATTTCTTCAATGGAATCTGGGATTAAACGGTATTGATCAATCTTCCTACGGACAAGACTTAGCTGGTCCAGACAGCATGGTGATATGCCATAGCATCCTGAGATGTTTCATGGTAACCATAGTCCATAAGGGAAGCCCTTATAAAGTTATCTTGGCTAGGTATTGTCTGTAATAAAAGTCATAGAGAATTAATTTTATTGATGAGGATTCGAAAAACGAAAGAGGAAGCGACTTTTATTCTTTTTATAAACAAGCAGGTACATCGTAGTAAGAATCCAAGGGTTGAGGATTCGCCTCTCGTATACGACTTATACGAGGGTATTGAGTTCAAATCAGGACAAGTTCGAATGTAACTGTTTCAAATCATATGTACTTTTTAAGTACGTTCTGGAAATAACCGACTAAGGTGAAATAAAACAGTGTATGGAAGCCGAGACATGATTTATATATATGTATCAGAACTCGCCTATACGGCTAGGCTTGGCTTTATGAAATTATCCCATTAACCGCCGAAGTCGTATTTATCCAACCGATATTTTCTTGTCCATTCCTCTTGAGTCGTATTTATACGACAAAAATCATTTGTTTGTCCAATTTGCTTGTAAGGTTCTGCTTTACAGTCTTTACAGGTGTTCTGGGTAAATACCCAGAACACCTGGATTAGACACGACACATTGGTATGTAATGTATTGTATTAAGTATATCCGTCACCTAGCTCTGCTTAGCTTGGGGCTGAATGATGCTGTGTGGATTGTCCACCATTATTTATTTATTTATTTTATATTTATTTATTTTATAAATAAATAAATATTGCTAAATAAATATTGCTGGACCAATGTACTGAACAAATGTACTGGCGTTTTATAATCTGAACTCTGGAGGCTCAAAAATGATATAAGCTCATGCGGTTAAAAGGTTAAACTGTGCTATTATATTATATAATGCACACTCCCCGAGAAACTGATAGAATACTTGATGGGCGAAGATGTTCTAGGCTCAAATCTTTTAATCTCTCAATAGACTCAAGCGCACCACATCTCCTTTATTCATCAGGTTTTCTTTAATAAGCAGCTTTTACTCTGCAAAGGAGATATAGAGAGTTGACTATCAGCACAGCACCTATACAAAAAATAAAAACAAGCTACCATTAACCCAGCTTATCCTCCAAGTGGAGCGGCGTGAACACAAATAGCGACGGAATAAACCCGTCAATTCCAAAAAAACATTAATGTCGACTAATTACGACATTTCTCGTGCGATTAAATGACAATGTGCGCTCGAGATTGTTTTTGGTTGATTTGAATTGTACACGTATATTGCAGTGGTTCCGTACGAGGAACACATCATTACCAGGAGCACTTTTAAAAGTTTCATTTATTATTAACCCACATACAGTGAATGAGTGGCGAAACGTTAATCACTAGCCATTAGTAGCCATAACGATAACAGAATAGTATCTCACAGATTATTATTTCTGAATTTAAAGGACATTAGGATTTATACATTATAATTCATCTCATCTATAATCTACATATCATCGTAACCAATTAAAAATAAATTGTTATGTCAAATAATATTATATTAAATGTTATGTCAAATGATATTATATCAAATGTTATGTCAAATGATATTATATCAAATGTTATGTTAAATGATATTTGTATGAAATGATAACCAATGAAGTTGCCTTATTTGTCAATCCAAGTAATATTGTTTGTGGTGGTCAAAGAGCAGTATTTCTGAAGAAAAATACATCTGCTGAATTTTACTCATAAAATTCTTGACGGGTCTCTGACCAAATTCCAGTTCAAAAATTGTAACATTGCGCCCAATCTCCATAGTTCGCATGTTACTACATAATAATCTCATTTACTAATTGTTGTATAAAACCAGAGCAGTGTGCTCTGTACTCACTAGACTTGCGATTCAATATTGTATTCAAGTTATAAAATATAGTAATATCAAAATGTGCCTAGACTTTTCCCAATTATTTTGTGGTCGGCTTCCAGTCTAGCCGGATGCAGCGACTGCCTATCTGACCTCCACAACCCAGTCACTGGGCAACACATATCACCAGGTAACTAGCTAACTGGTTGACGACTTTCGGGCTTCTGACTACACATAACGACTGTCAAAGATCTACTATTGAAAGCCGGCTTACCATGCTTCCCGAAGCACAGAGGAGTCTCAATATGTAACGGTCGTTCACCTATCCACAGACTGACCTCGGCAAGCGTAGCTTAACCTTTGTTCAAGCCGTGTGGCTGTTTTTAATTGGCAACGAGCTCCTCTAAATAAGTATAATATAAATACTCTACAAATATAATCTTGCTAAGATAATAAGTGTGATCTAACCTTGTCTTTTTATAATCAGATCATCATAAAGGTTTCCGTAATTCGGTTTTAATGAAAATAAAATTAAGAAGTGGTTCTACTTATACTTATATATACTAAAACCGGGTACTGACTTATTATTTATATTATAATCTAGAGCCTAGTGTTATATATAAATCAATCAAACTAATAAGTATTATTAGTTTGATTGATTTTGTGATTTAAATGTTATATTTTAGGGCTGCTTGCATCACAAATAACTGAACACGTTTGCCGCTAAATTAGTCTAAAACTTGTTGCACATGGTCTATTGGATGTCATGTATGGGTCTATTTCTGTCACCCATTTGAACAAATGACGTTTTAAGTATTTTTTAGCACTAAAGGCACTTTGTGGTTTGTGATGAAAGTGGGCCTTATTGTAATATATTATTTTTCTCTTCAGTTTAAATTGTCGACATTTTTTATAAGTCACTTTCCAGAAGTAAGTACTTTTCAAAAACGGTCGAGAATTATGATATTTTGAACTATCAATTTGATTGTGACAACTAAACAGGTACTGACGACCGATGTGGCGCGTCGGGCGAAGGTCCGCCTGCGACGCAAGAGGTTGCGGGTTCGATTCCCGCCTTGGGACAAATGTTTGTACGATCTACAAATATTTGTACCGGGTGTTCTGGGTATTTGCTATATATAATAAAAAATATCTATCTATGTAATGTATTGTATTAAGTATATCAGTCATCTAGTACCCATAACACAAGCTCTGCTTAGCTTGGGGCTAGATGATGATGTGTGGATTGTCCAGCAATATTTATTTATTTATTTATTTAGAATTAAGGTCTTGATTTGTACCCATAGTTAATTCCAGAAAATATCAGCATTAATACCATTTCGAAATCACCCTACATCCACATCAGTGCATCAACACCTTAAGCTCCAAATTTCCCTTACAACTTTCAGTTTTACTAAAAAGGTTTTATATTTATGGGTTCAGTTTAAAATAAGAATAAAGGGCGATCCCATTGGCCCGATAGACGTGAAACTCTCGTTTTAATGTACGCTCGTCATTTTTAATGGGACCACACCTTAATACGGTTTATGCAATAAAATGGTTCGCAAAAACTGATTGATTGCTCTGTTTGTTATGTAATTTTGGTGTGAAATTTATTTTTAAGTGCCTTGTAAATCTTAATGGTTATTATTATTTGTTTTTTGCTACATTAGGGCAGCGATCTGATATAGGTATCTACCTATATATTTTGCAAACTTGTTTTTTTTCGTAAAGGTGGTTGTTTAACAGTGAAAAAGTTGTTATTAATGTTTGAAATGATTTTTTGTAAAGTATAAGACGATATAAGTCTTCTTAGTATATAATAAAGAGTATTTTATTCCATATTTTATGTACAGACGCCAGCACATAAAGCTATCCTAAACTGTCAAATGTTCACAATTGAACATGAACCTTTTGTAATAAAGTTAAAAAACCATCAAAGAAATTTGCCAGATTGGGATAGCTTGATGTACTGGCCTCTGCACTATGACAAAAATTAACTCAAAAAATATATATGTCTGATGATAGAGTGTTAGTAAATATCGATGCGGGAAGCCCGACAGTCTGACAACCGTTCTTACCAACCGGTTTTGCCCAGTAACTGGGTTGTGGAGCTCAGGTAGGCAGTCGATCCATGTAATAAACTGATTATCCAGTACGACTAGATGCCAATCCCAACATATTGGGTTAGGGCTAGACAGATGATGAGTCATCATCGTCTGCCTAGCCTTTTTCCAACTTGTTAGATGATGAGTGTTAGTAACGAATATAATTATGTTAGTGATGACAACACAAAGTAAAAGCTAAGTAACATAGTAACTTAAACTGGGTTAATTACAGAATCTACTGGCAGGTGAGATAGTGTTCGGACGCGAGACGCGAGCCTATCAATAACAAGAAAAAAAACGATGTTGACGTCAGCCAATTACCTATTTGCATTGATCTTTCCGAATGGCCTCCATAATTGAACTTATAATTGTAATAATATTATGTAGAGCTTAGTTCAATGATACCGTGAACATCTTCATTTCCTGTACCTCTTCATTCAACACTTATCGAATACAACATCCTTAGTTAAATATTTCAAGTTTCTAATCGCAATAACAATTTACGACCGTCTTATACGACGCTAATAAGATGTTAATGGCCACAAGAAGTCGTTCCAATTATTTTTTTCATACATAATACATAAATTAAATATTAATGTTGAACTCACATACATCCATCAAATATAAATATGTAAATTAAATAAAAGAATTTTGAGCCTAAGTGTGTGTTGATGACGAATTCTTGACAGGCGTTGAGATTTTAATTTTGTTACGGTTAGAAGTGTTATTATTAAGTTAATAACTTAGGAAAGAAAGAAACACTTTTAATGGCAACTGTTATATGTTACTAAAATAAATATTTAATGTCAACTTTATTTTACTGTTACTACCCAATCAGTTCTGATGATGTGATGATGAAGATGATACATCATCATCCGTTTAGCCTATTCCCTAGTATGTTGCAGTCAGCTTCTAGGCTTACAAGATGCAAGTAAATGCCATTATTTTACACTATGTGCAGAACCCAGAAATTGATCAACAAAATACGCCTTGGTAAGACTACCACCGGATTTCTACCCGTATCGTCTGCCAAAGATCTTTGAACGACAGCTGTAACCAACGGCTTTCCGATGCAGGAAGGCTCGCTACGTAATAGATGGTCACCCCTCCACAGATTGAACTCGCCATAGCCAGCTTAAACTTCGATTGACATGTGGGGCCGTTATTATTTAGCCACGAGCCACGACTAACGACTAGCGGGACTAAATAATTAGTATATGAGAGTGAGAGAATATGGGTATATCTATTTGTCAAAGATTTCTGTAACGATCTGCCGCTGATCTCATCTATCGACTTTCTGCGATCTTCAACCAGATCCTCAGTCCACCTTGTGGGGACTACCCAGGCTATGTCTTCTGATCGCCACACGAGAACCATCGGTTCTGCAAGCAATGTGCCCCGCCCACTGCCATTTACATAGTCTGGCAATTCTTCGGTCTATGTTGGGTGCTTCGGTTTTCATGCGAATCTCTTAATTTCTGATTCTATCCATCAGAGAAACTCTAAGCATCTAAGCCAATAAATCTATCACAAAACGTTTCTGGAAACCAAATTACTCTGGTAGCCTTTAGCATAGTTCTTCAGCTTAGTTTGCCAAGCAAGAACTTATTTGACGTATTACTCATACCTACAAATCCGGTAAACAGAACACAAATTAAGGTACATCTGAAGATATTGGACGACAATCCACAAATTCATTGGCACACGCAGAAAGTTTTCGACATACCTATTTAATCTTTATTCACAATGTATTTAGATGCAGAAGAACCGATCCACACACTGATAGACCCTCCTAATTCCAGTTCCTTTTGCAGTCTGGATCATGGTTCTGCTAGGCAAAAGCAAACTCTATTTCTACTAAAACTGCGCATTCATCCAGTTCTTCTTGCGCAGCTTCACGTTTCTCCTTCTTTGGTGTGTGTAGCTGGCTTCATGGTAGCTATAGCTATAGATTTGAGTATAGTACATCAGTCCTCACCGTGAAAAGTCGCGCAAAAAAGTGACGGCATTTTTTTTTAAATATATATATATTTAGTTAGATTGAACTCACATAGATAGTTTACATAGCCTTTTTATGACGAGTCAAGTCTCATGACATTATACGTATCAGAATTGTTAAAACACAAACAAATCGCCGCGTCTCTCTTTTCTCCTGGAAGAGCGAAAATTTCGATTAAAAATTTTACCTATTACATTAAAAAATGTGTGGATGCCATTTGGTTCATTCAAAACAGCCCTCCATTTGTAGTGTTACGAGAAAACCATATGTACAGTGCCTTTCTTCGCCCTCAAAGGAATATAATTGAATGGATCTTCTGTACTTGTATATTTAGTGCTACTTGATAATCGTCTTACACTTCTAAAGCCTACAAAATGCGATCACTGGGCGTGTAAACTGCGCTTAGTGTTCACTATAATTTGATAGTTTGTTTAAGTGTTGTTGATATTCTTAACTCTCTAAGCCCAAATGATTTATGCTTATTTTCACAAACACTAATGTAAATAATAACTGCGTTAGCAAAAGCCGTCTTTTGATCCTGAAACAACTTAATCTCATCTAGGGCATCAAGCACGTCTCGTTATCTACCAACGGTGTCTTCACTAAGACAAGGAGATACACACGCAATTTTATTAAATTCTGTTTGATTAATACGCTCGGTAGCCTAGGAAAGCGATGATGTGGGCGACTACTATTAAGAGCAAGCTTGCCTAAAATTAACCAGAACCATAATAAAATTAATATGAGAATTAAAACCTTAGTGAATGTTCTGCCACAGTTGGATTTTCAACTCTCGGCTCAGGGCTGAGGGTCGATAATCCAACACCTAACCCACCAATACCTGCTCCACCTAGATCCACTAGACCTACTTTTTAATTAATATATGAAAATCGATAAATGTATGTTCCCTGTGGACTCCGAACTGGCTGAACCGATTTTTACGGGACTTTCACTGAAAGATACTTGATGTTATAAGGAGTAATTTAAGCTATTTTTTTTTCTTTCATGACATTTCAAGCTGACGTATTGACCCGCAGGTCACGATACATAATAATTATAGAGAAAAAGTCAAACGTGACCCTGTAAATTGTAACGCAAAACTATGTTACCATTAAGTTAAGTCTTATGTAGTAAGGACCAAACTTAGCCTTTAATTTCCTGTTAATAGATTACTTAAGACGCAATAAGACTATTAATTAGTATGTATCAGGATGTTGGGCAGTATCCTGCATAATACCATTAATTACAAGAAGGCGTGTTACGATCAATTTCCGATGGAAACGCAATAATGTATTGCAACATTTTGTTACAACTGAGCGAGCTATACTCGACATAACCATACTAGGCTGAGTCTGTACCTCCCAAATTCGCCACCCGGCCAAAGTTGACGTTGGGGATAAAGCGAAGTGTCTCAATGGAGTTTTGTTTTTGTTTTTTTTTTTTTGTTTTTTTTTTTATAAAACGTTGCCCCACACTAGGAATTTCTCCTGTATCGTGGGTGCATTTTAACTCACATACACAAACAGCCAGACCCGGAACAACTACCTGTAGGTCATACAAATAATTGTTAGAATACAAATAGTTGGGCAGGACACCTAGCTAGACCCAAACATGGCTGTTGGACCAAATGGTGGCTAAGATCATTTGTTTCTTTTTTCATAGATATTGTAGTTTATTTTATAGTATGAGGTATGCAGTGCTAACCTTATGTCGGGTCAGGTGAAATGAATCGTTAGTGTTACATCATTTCTTTCGTCACCTTAGATTACTATACATAAATACATAAATGGCCAACCAACAATCATGTTTTACTGTAAAGTAAAACATGATTGTTGGTTGGCCATTTATGTATAATCAAATAAATTAATTAAGTCACAGAAACCAAGGACGCCCCCATAAGCGCGTTGGGTCGTCGACATCATCAAATTTGCGGGAGGACCTAGGAGAGTGTATGTATGTAGTATTTAATTTCACCAAAAATAGTTCAACAACTTCTAAATATGAAATATAGACTAGTATCTAAGATATAACATGGGAGGAATCTAGTAGCCGAATTAGGTTAGGTCCTGTATCTTGGCATACATCGCCTGACCCCTTAAAGACAGGCAAAAACACTTTACTTATACCTAAGACTGACACGATCAGATGTATCATTGTTATACAAAAAAACAGAAATAGTAATTAAAAAAGAAGAAAGAAATGAGGCCTATATCCTGAAGTAGGTGATTTCAGGGTGATATGATGATGAAGATGATGATGAATGGTCTGTTTATGAGCATAGCATAGGAACATACTTGACCGACTTCTTGATAACTGCATTCGATTTGTTTTCTGCGCAAATATGATCATGTGTCCGCACATCGGTCGCTTCTAAAGTGGTTTCCCATACGCCAGCGACGAGAGCAAAAGGCGCTTACCACCTTGTATTCATTTCTTGTCTCTTCCAATTCCCCTAGTTATCTAGCTCCTCATTTTCAGTACATTTGCACCAACCACGACAGAAATCTGCGTTCCTCCCATAACCGTCTTCTTCAATGCCCGACTCACCGTACTGGCTTCATCCACAATTCTTTCTTCGTGCAAGCTATTTCTCTGTGGAATGCGCTCCCGCAGGAAATCAGGATGGCAACCAGCCGATTGGCCTTCAAAGTTAAAGTGCGTGAGTATGTTCGTAAGAAGTTGGCAGTGGTTTCATCACAGCGCTAATGTTTTCTCATTAACTGTTCTTATTGTTTATGTATGTGTTTGTGTATATATTCTATATAGGTATTATATTATAGTTTATAATAATATATATGTATTTATATTTATAAATATATATTTCTTTTCACTTTTCTTTTAAGAAATTGCACCTGCCACAGTTTGTCTCTGCATCACCCAAAGGTTGACTGGTAGAAAATGCCTATGGCATTAAGTCCGCCTCTGTACACTTGTGTGCTTAAAGTATTAAATAAATAAATAAATAAACATAATCTGACTCCGCCTTCTCTCTTCTGAGATTGAGTCTGAGAGAGTGGCCTTTTATCTACCACGCGGACCCGTGTGGATTGGTGGATGTCACAATTTTGTCTTCGATTTTTTGGCTCATTTGGTCCATACGAACATAGTAGACATTTCAGAAGGAGTTGACCGAAAACATGACGAAGTTCATTGGTTCATTTGGTCCATATAACAAAGATGACATTTTAGAAGGAATCGACCGAAAGTAAGACGAAGTTCAACCCATAAAATGATTTGACATCTCTTACTTAGTCCTTATCTGTCAGAAAGAGATCCCAATTCTCTAATTTAAGTTTAGTTTGTGCACAGGAAATCGGTTCCAAAATGATGACTAATGAAATCCTTTAAAACATTTTTCCAAATAACGACATGATTATGAAACCCGACCAATATATCAACGGTTGTACTAACAATGGTCCACCAATATGGAGCGGATCCAAAATAAAAATAAACATCAACAAATCGTTACAAATTACAAGCCGCTCCTAATCGGGCTCCTCAATAAATCGATTAATTTATACACATCACTAATCTCATTAGTATAAGTAAGGCTGAGCACACACGAATTAAAAACTAAACACCAAATTTATCTAATATACACACATATATAAACTCACGACTTTTTCCAAGGGGGTAGGCTGCAACTACAGGACGGGATCCTTCTTTACTCCTTTTGCTTCGTTAACGTTCATACATCTGGTCATACACGTCGGTAGCTAGTACTACGCACTTGACCTTTTTGAAGAACATAACCAATGAGGTCAGTGTATGTCTTTCTAGGGCGATTAAGCTACACTTGCACAAAGTCCTGATTGGTCCGAAAATTGGATTACTCAATAATACTGTCTTTTTTTAATTGGTACAAACCCGCCACACTATTCCCAAATTGCGCGTGACGTTACGCCGTGCTACGATGTGCTATATCATTGTCAGTTTTTATTGATTTGAGTAAGCAAAAAATACGTGTCCAATATTTTTTTGGAAATCTTACTGACGGACTAAATAGACTTAATATATTTTTACCTAGGACACATCCCTATTACATTTCGCTTGATAAATACTGAAATATATAAGTGTTTACAGAAATCAATTAAGCTCTAATTTACTAGTCTTCTGGGTCTACTTATTTTCATGAAAAAATATGGCAACTATGAAAAATTTATTTATCAATAAATTTACCGATTCTTATTCGAATTTACCGAGTCTTGTTCTTGTACGTAAATCGTATCTACGAGTATTCAGTCCTATAATTGTCTGGGCAGTCTAGCCATATCAACAATATGACCTTTATTATATTGAGTGAAATATGTATATATTCGTTCATTATATATTATAAACTGAGGTCTACACTCTAGTGTAGACCTCAGTTTATACCAACCTACCGAACCAAATCCGATTATAAGGGATTGATTTACAATCGTGAGTCCTTAATAATCCCTGTTTTGGTTCAATTTTATTATTTTACCATTTGAATTGTAGGTCCAGATATCATTGCTTCAAATACGGGTTTTATATCATAAATCATATTCAAATTATCTATACTAAAGTGTGAGTATGGATTTGCCTGTTATTAATGTATTCACATAAACTTCTGTGAAAAAGATTTTTATCTTTTATTTTCGGATCAGCAACTAGAAATGCCATCTATAGTTTAATTTTAAAGTAACTAATTTATAAAGACATTCATACACAAAAAACCTTTACAAAAAGAATGCAGATTCAAAAACGTATGACGAGGCAGGCTAACCATATGTAAATCATCTTTATACATCAATAAATTAAATAATTTGCCTCATGTTAGCACACACCAATATGCCAAAATAAATAAATAAAAACTAATATATACCAAAATCGACAATTAACTCAAGCAAAGCCTGCTAAACTGAATACATAAAAAGCCTCCAAGGCAGTCCAAGGGCGTGCCCGCTGACATGTGCAATGCTGGATTATATCTATAGGGCAGTGAGTAAAGTTACTAATCATAACCTAGTGATCAACTATATAACTTTAAGAGCACCAAACTATGGTAGAAAGACGGTCGTATATGAAGGGCATAAACTCCTATATATACCTAAAGTAATCAAGGAATCGAAATTACTTTCAACTTTTAAAAGGCTATTAAAGCATCACTTATATAATATATAATTGTTATTTTATACCGTATTTATGATTTAATTGTTAGTTTATTACCAAGCGAAACCGTCGCTTGTCCAAATTAATATGATTTTCCTTATAGAAGTGAATAATTGTATTCTATTTGTGTGAAATAAATTTCCGAAACAGTAACACTATCTGTCTTTTACGCTTCAACGGGTAAACTACTGATCCGATTTTGATGAGATTCTTCCAAGTCTGAACGAAATAGAGATAAGAGTAACCTATATTCAATAGCAGATTGGAGCCTCCATTTAGTTTATATTAATTATCTTATTTTTATTGTTTACTTTTTTCTTTCTTTCTTTCTTTCTAATAAGAGAAGCCTATTTCTCCTTATATAGGCTACTTTTTAATCCGAGACTACGTCAGCGTGCGCAATAACCGACAGTCAAGGCTGAAGTCGCAAGCAAAAGCTAGGTATTACCCCAAAGTTCCACTCGCTCCTGTGGGTTGTAGCGTGCTGTTAAATTTCCTCAAACATTCCTTAAACCTTCCTAAAGAACTGGTCTATCAAATGCTAAACGAATTTTTCAAATCCGACTCTTGAGATTAGCTCGTTTAAACCGACAATTTCTTCTTCATTATATTAGTATAGACTTTAAACAAACCTCGATAAGGGTGTAAAAACCGGGGGATGGAAGCTGTCTCGGGTTTTATTGTACAAAACTTCAACCGTCACCTCTCTCCGCAACAATTCCACGCAGCTACAAGTCTGTACTAACGCCACGTACACATATACAAACTACATTATATCGTACAGCAACCCCTATCGATCCATGACGTCACAGACACGTAGGGGATGCTGTAATTCAACTGAAGCTCACAGGACTCGTTAGTTCAGTGGTTAGAACGCTTCAGGTAGAAATATCTTGAAGTTGTCGGAGGTTCGAATCCTTCACGAGTTGTTTCTTTTGCTTTTGTTTGGATTTTTTTCTGATATTTTGGTATAATTTTCTTAGTTTTAAATTGACTTTTACAGATTTTTCAAGCTACGTAAAAATCCGACGAATAAGGTAAAAGAGTAGACCCATTAGACATACCTGTATGAAACCTTGATTTTGGAAACACTCTCCCAATTATTAATTTTCGGGAATTGATATAAATTTTCTGATGCAATTTTTTTCCTAGGAGTTCAAACTTAAGTGTTTGATAGCCGAAGATTTTATAAATTCAATCACAACATCTTCTGCATAACATAAGCATAGATATAATGATATAATATTATTTCATTGTCATTAAAGATTTTTGTTTATTTTTTATTTATTTTATTTATCTTATCCCTTTTCTTATAGAATTTCACCTACCACTGTTTGTCTGACTGATAGTAAACTCTGTTCTAAAGTATTTAATAAATAAAAAGAACTTGACACACTTGATCACAAGAGCGCAGTCGCGCTGGCAGCCTGAGCCCCCACGCCTCCTTAGACGGCCTTAGGCTGTGCCAGCCTTGACTACCGTTGCCGAGAGACAGGCCGAAAGCGACGCGTCCAGGCTAGGTTCTTGAATTAAGGAATTAAGTAAGGAAGGAAAGGCTCCTAAGCTGTTACAGCAGATTTCAACATTGAATTGAATACCAGTATTACATGAAGCTCTGTGCTTGAATAGTTTCAGTTACGGGAATCGCCTTGAACATTACCAGCGAGGAGGCTGGGCATCTTCCACACCACGACGTGGCAAGCTACAGTTTTATTAGGAGACTGCAGCATTGAAGAACAAACATCAGCAATGCATAAAGAACAAATGCATAAAACTGGCCAGTGAGTTAAGACAAATAACGTCGATACACAAGACACTCACTGACATGTTTGATTTGTCTTTAGCAGCGGTCACTGAAGCGCCTCCGTGCTCTGCGGAATTTTCATGTTTCACTTTTATATATAAACACTAGCTATGCCCCCTATGCTAGTTTCACTCGTTTCTAAGGGTCGTAGCGTGATATCAAATAGCCTACAACCTTCCTGAAGAACTGGGATATCTAATACAAAAAGATAGCTTCAAATCCGACTGGCAGTTCCACAAATTAGCCCGTTTAAACAAACAAATTCTTCAGCTTAATTATATTAAAATTATAAATTTCAAATAGACCTCGAGAAGGGTTCGAAAACCGGGGTATAATACCTACCTTAAGATCCATCAAAGGTTATATAGTTTAACCAATACGACACTCCGCAACCATTCCACGCAGCTACAGGTCTGTACTGACGCAACGTCCGCATATACAGCCTGCATTATATCGTACAGCAACCCCTATCGATCTGTGACGTCACAGACACGAAGGGGATGCTGTGATTCAACTGCGGCTCGTAGGACTCGTTAGTTCAGTGGTTAGAACGCTTCAGGTAGAAATATCTTGAAGTTGTCGGAGGTTCGAATCCTTCACGAGTTGTTTCTTTTGCTTTTATTTGGATTTTTTTCTGATATTTTGGTATCATTTTCTTGGTTTTAAATGAGTTTTACAGATTTTGCAACCTCCATCAACAAGGTATAAGAGAAAACACTCATATGACCTCTATGAACCCTCGATTTAAGACTCTAACACTCTCCAAATTATTATTTTTCGGAAATAGGTTTTAATTTTCTTTATCAATCTTTTTTCTTGAGAGATCAAATGCAAATATTTTACTAGCCGAGAATTATAAAAATCGATCAATCACAAACAATCTCTTCAGCATAAAACAATCATATGTATAATTATATTTTGTTGTCACATAATAAGAGAAAGACTCCCAATAAGTTTCCAAAATGTTTTGTCCTTATTGTTTAAGTATACTCGTGTATTTATCGTAGTTTATGCGTTATAAATTTATAGTTAAAAAGATAAATATAAAATATTGATTTAGGTACATTACATTTTATTTATAGTATGTATACTATAAATAAAATGTAATGTACCTAAATCAATATTTTTTATTTATCTTTTTCTTACGGAATCGCACCTACCACTGGTTGTCTCTGCATCACCCAAAGGCTGACAAAATGATCGCTGAAGCGTCTCCGTACTCCGCGACATTTTCATGTTTCAGTGTCGCTTAAGGGAGGGAATTATATAAATAAACTAGCTATGGCCCCTGGTTCCACTCGCTCCTAAGGATCGCAACGTGCTGTTAATAATCTTCCTCAAAACTGTTCAACTTCCTTCCTCAAAACTCACATAAATCACAAAATTGTGCAAAAATGTTATTTCATAATAATGTAATATGTTTCTTCTTTTTTTTTTAAATAAAATTTATTAATAACTTATTTACAAGTCATTAATTCAAATCAGGCTGAGCATCAAAACTTTTTGAACGTTAAAGTTTTGCATCAAAAAGTTCCCCAAAACGCCCACTCTTCACTACTTCCGAGTGTCTTGCTGGGAAAAAGAAGAGTCGCAACCAACTCTTTAGCAATTCCAGAGATTAGCCCGTTTAAATAAACAAAGTATTTAGCTATATAATATTAGCATAGATTTATTATATTTATATATGAGACCATGTCGTCTAATTTGTTAGTAACATATTCTTAGAGACTAGTGTTAGTATTACTTAAAACTACCCACAACAAAACATTTTAAAAAGAAAAAAAAGCACTGCTTCGCCATTCCATGACAAATGGCGGAACTATGATTGATGTAGCTGCAGTCCAGCCGAGTATCGATCATGCCAAGGATGCTGATGGAGCTGCCCCGCACTCTACGCACCAGGGATGCGCATTTTTCACGCATCGTAGTGTAAAAGCAGTCCAGGCGATGTTCTGCAAATATCCCTGATGCCATCAGCATCCTGAACGCATTATGAAGTTGAACTCGGAGGGCACTGTAAGACTTTGGGGTATAATCGGCCCGGGGTAATCGGCCCTTTGGGGTATAAACGTATAGAACGAAGTACAATAAGATCTAAAAAGTGTAATTTTGACATCTGTCGAACAACGTGAAAACCTGCGACCTATCATGTTCGCCCGCACTACCAGAGCCCTCCGCTCCTACTCAATGTCATCATTGTCCTTGAGGTCAGAGGTCAGAGGTCAGCAAATATCCTAGGTACTTAACTTTAGACACCCTACGCAAAGCTGTACCATCATCGCACTCAATTGACCTGATTTCCGTACCAGAACTTACAGATGTTGATGAGGTCTGTTGGTAGAATATCGTAGGAAAACAGGTCAAAAGCTTTCGGAAGATCAAGGAACCATGCGTGCAATTAGGGTATCAGAAACCTGGACATGGAAGCTGTCTAGGGTTTTATCATATTAAGGTTTACCTATTACCACACTCCAACACAATTCCACGCAGCTACAAGTCTGTACTGACGCAACGTTGTCATATACAAACTGCATTATATCGTACAGCAACCCCTATCGATCCGTGACGTCACAGACACGAAGGGGATGCTGTAATTCAACTGAAGCTCACAGGACTCGTTAGTTCAGTGGTTAGAACGCTTCAGGTAGAAATATCATGAAGTTGTCGGAGGTTCGAATCCTTCACGAGTTGTTTCTTTTGCTTTTGTTTGGATTTTTTCTGATATTTTGGTATAATTTTCTTGGTTTTAAGTGAACTTTACAGACTTGGCATACAACGAAAAAAGTCCACAAAAAAGTTGAAAAACGTAGACCCTCATACCTCTATGAACCCTCCATTTTGGAAGCTATCTCAAATTTAATATTTAACGGAAATTGATTTTCATTTTCTGATCAATTATTTTTCTTAGGAGATCAAACACTAGTATTTTGCCAGTCATTACGGGTAGTCAGAAGCCCGAAAGTCTGTCAGTCAGTCTTATCAAGGGATTTCGTGTTATCCAGTAACTGAGTTGTGGAGGTTAGATAGGCAGTCGCTCCATGTTAAATACTGGTATTCAGCTGCATCTGGTTAGGCTGGAAGCCGACCCCAACGTAGTTGGGAAAGGCCAGGCAGATGATGTATGAAATCATAGTATATATGTACGTATTATATTTATAGTTTACAATACATATAAATAATATGTATTGTATCTAAATAAATATATTTTGTTTATCTTTTTCTTACGGAATCGCACCTACCACTGGTTGTCTCTGGATCACCCGAAGGCAGACAACATGATCTCCGAGGTGTATCCGAACTCTGCGACATTTTCATGTTTCAGTGTCGCGTAAAGGAGGGTATTATATAAATACACTTTTAATGGCCCCCGGTTCCACTCGCTCCTAAGGATCGTAACGTGTTGTTAATAGCCTTCCTCGAAACTGGACTATCCATTATCCAATGCAAAAAATATATTTTCAAATCATAATCACTCCAGTCATTTATTAAAATCAGGCTGAGCATCAACAATTTTAGAACGTAAAAGTTTTGCATCAGAAAGTCCCCCAAAACGCCCAATCTTCATCACTTCCGTGTGTCTTTGCTGGGAAGAAGAAGCGTCGCAACAAACTCCCCAGCAATCCCAGAGATAAGCCTGCTTAAACAAATATGAAAATATAATAATATTAGTATAGATTATAAACAAGTTTCAAAAAGGGTTTGGAATCCGGGACATGACAGCTACCTCAAGTTTCATCATAAGTAATACAGTCAAACTATTACCACACTCCGCAACCATTCCATGTTGCTCGAATTCTGTACTGACGCAGACGTACACATATACAGACTGCATTATATCGTACAGCAACCGCTATCGATCCGTGACGTCACAGACACGAAGGGGATGCTGTAATTCAACTGAAGCTCATAGGACTCGTTAGTTCAGTGGTTAGAACGCTTCAGGTAGAAATATCGTGAAGTTGTCGGAGGTTCGAATCCTTCACGAGTTGTTTCTTTTGCTTTTTTTTTGGATTTTTTTCTGATATTTTGGTGTAAATTTATTGGTTTTAAATGAGTTTTACAGATTTTGCATCCTACGAAAAACTCCCACGAAAAAGGTCAAATAGTAGACCCTCACATTGCGCCTACGAACCCTCGATTTTGGAAGCCCTCTTCAAATTATTGTCTGTCGGAGTTTTTTTTTCATTTTCTGATCCTATTTCTTTCTTAGAAGTTCAAACACAAGTATTTTAAGAGCCGAGAATTATAAGAATTCAGTCACAAAAACTTACAATCTCTTCAGCATAACACAAGCAAATATATAATTATATTTCGTTGTCATAATGAGAGAGAGACTCCCATATGTTTCCAATATTTTCCCATAAATACTCTTTGTTGTTTAAGTTTACTCATGTGTTTTAAGATTATTTCTGTAAGCAAACTATATACGTATAAAATTTTTGGTTTACAACACAAGTACACAATATATATTTCATCTCAATAAATATATTCTGATTATTTTTTCCCTTATTTTACGGAATTTCACCTACCTCTGGTTGTCTCTGCATCACCCAAAGGCAGATATGATGATCGCTGGGGCGTATCCGTACTCTTCAGCATTTTTATGTTTCAGTGAGGAAGGGAAATATATTTATTTATTTATTGTATCCAACTTCCGACTATCTTTACCGGGTAATCTAATGCGATAGTATACTATAACAATATTGCATTTTGTAACTGATCACATAAAATGCATTTTTTGTGAACTCACTCAGAGAATAGTGGAATATATCAACGTGTATGAGGTTGAGAGTGCGGAGTGCACGCGTCAGTGGCGCCTCACCTCACAGATTGGTCCATGTGCGCGGCTGTCATGGCGGCGCGCCAGCAAGCGTGGCTGCCGACGTCGTCCAACATATAAACACACAAGCGATGACCCCCGGTTCCACTCGCTCTTAAGGATCGAAGTCTGCTCATAACCTTGCTCAAAACTGGGCAGTCAAATGCAAAAAAATATTATCAAATCAAAATCTCTCATATTATTCACAAAATTGTGCACAAATGTAATTTTCATAATAATGTAACAAGCATTCTGTTTCTTCTTTTTTCTCAATAAAATTCATCAATTTATTACTCAAGTCATTTATTGAAATCTGGCTGAGCATCAGCCCTTATTGAACGTAAAAAATTTACGAAGAAGCAAAATCAAAAAATCAAAGACAAAATTAATTTATTCAAATTTGACTGAGAATCGGCATTTTTTGAACGGCAAAACGTTTACAAAAGACAGTCTGCCAAAATGCCCACCCTTCACCACTTCCTAGAGGTTTTGCTGGAAAGAAGAAATGGCAAAACAAACTCCCCAGCAACACGTCTGGCTGATAGGTTTGAAGAACTTAAATAAATAAATAAACTCATCATTAAATTTAATATTTGGCCTCATGTTAGCTAGCACGCACCACTAAGCCAAAATAAATAAAAGAAACTAATATATTCCAAATTCGACAATTTACTCAAGCAAATCCTACTAAACTGAATACATAAAAAGCCTCCAAGGCAGTCCAAGGGCGTGCCCGCTGACATGTGCAATGCTGGATTATATCTATAGGGCAGTGACTAAAGTCACTAATCATAAACTAGGACCATCGAAGTTAAGACAGTAAACATTTAATTGATATAACAATAATAAAAACAATGCAATCGTGGCAACAAACTCCCTAGTCGTTTCAGGGATTAGCCCGTTTACCCCCGACACCGGGGTACGAAAGGTACCTTAAGTTCCATCATAGGTAATATTATTTTACCGTCACCACATTCCGCAACCATTCCACGCAGCTACAAGTCTGTACTGACGCAACGTACCCATATACAAACTGCATTATATCGTACAGCAACCCCTATCGATCCGTGACGTCACAGACACGAAGTCGATGCTGTAATTCAACTGAAGCTCACAGGACTCGTTAGTTCAGTGGTTAGAACGCTTCAGGTAGAAATATCTTGAAGTTGTCGGAGGTTCGAATCCTTCACGAGTTGTTTCTTTTGCTTTTGTTTGGATGTTTTTTCTGATATTTTGGTATAATTTTCTTGGTTTTAATTCAATTTTACAGTTTTTGCATCCTACGAAAAACTCCCACGAACAAGGTAAAAGAGTAGACCCTCATATTACCTCTGTGAACCCTCGATTTTGGAAGCCATCTCCAATTTAATATTCAACGGAAATTCGTTTTTCCTGTTCCATTTTTTCTTAGGAGTTCAAACACAAATATTTTAATAAAATTAAAGCATGCATGAAAATACGTATGTTTGTGTGACTGTGCGTGAGTATATGTATTTGTGCATGTGTATGTTTGTGTGTGTGAGTGTGTGTGTGTGTGTGAGAGTGTGTGTGTGTGTGTGTGTGTGTGTGTGATTACATACATGGGTGTGTGCGTGTGCGGGTATTTTTTTATTTTTGTTATGGTTCTCTGTAAAACAGTTTTTCATTAGACACTCTGAAGATATTGGTAAACAACTCTCTTACATTTGTATTTTGAAAGGGGATTTATGATTCAGGCTTTGTATATTGTGTTGAATAGGCATTAACTTAGGCTCAAGTAATAACGGCTTGCCAGGACAGTTTTGGTTTTTTACCGAGGGACATACCCGATCCTTACGTCGTTTGTTTAAAGACAATTTCGGATCAAACTTTTGAGTTGAATTATTTGAAGCGCACACAGTTGCCAGACTGTGGGAAGAGTGATGTCCCTGTAAAGCTGGGTTGTAGAGTAGCGATTCAGTAAGTGTAGCATCACCTTCAAAACAGCTCTTTGCACCCTCTCAAGGCGAAGCATAAAAGATTTACAAGTGCCACCCCAAACTGAAATGCAATAGGTTAGGAGTTCAACCACGCTTCTCAAGTTTTTCATTGGAAACATAAGCTTACGGACACGAGAAACGGTTATGTCTATATGTTTATTCCAGCTTAATATGGAATCTATGTGCACTCTTAGATATCTCAGGCAAGTTTTTTTTTAAATAGGAGGGCAATTACATATGTTGGGCGTACGAAGGGCGCAACCATGAACTCTTATTTCCAGAATCACAGGCTGTGTATTATAAGGAAGAAGAAGCGTCGTCGCAACAAACTCCCCAGCAATTTCAGAGATAAGCTCGTTTACCCCCGACACCAGGAGATGATAGCTACCTTGAGCTTCATTTAAGTAATATAGTGAAACTATTACCACACTCCAAAACAATTCCACGCAGCTACAAGTCTGTACTGACGCAGACGTACACATATACAGACTGCATTATATCGTACACCAACCAATATCGATCCGTGACGTCAAAGACACGAAGGGGATGCTGTATTCCGACTACAGCTCATAGGACTCGTTAGTTCAGTGGTTAGAACGCTTCAGGTAGAAATATCTTGAAGTTGTCGGAGGTTCGAATCCTTCACGAGTTGTTTCTTTTGCTTTTGTTTGGATTTTTTTCTGATATTTTGGTAAAATTATCTTTGTTTTAAATGAGTTTTACAGATTTTGAGTCCTAAGAAAAAAGCCCAAGAACAAGGGATAATAGTCCCTCATTATACCTCTATGAACCCTCTCAAAATATTATTTCTCGGAAATTGGTTTTAATTATCTGATGTATCTTTTTCTAGACACCAGACAGCATGACGTTGTTTCCTTAGAAGATGGGTAGTCCTTTGGTGTGAGATAAAACCTGTGTCGATACCCTTGCGCCATCTCATGTTTCAAGCACGGCAGGCTGTGCTGGCGCTGCCGCAGCGGGTGCTGAGACCCTCAAACGGCGCAAATACTGTAACCTTATTGGTAACTACAGTTTTGAGCCGTTTGGGGTTAAAACGCTTGGGCCACGGGGTCCGAGTGCACGTCTCCTGTACAAGGAAATTTCTCGACGACTGATCGACACTTTGCGTAACCAGAGGGCTAGCTCATCCTTTGCCCAAAAAATAAGTACATATTGCTATCCAACGTGGCAATGCTGCCAGTCTTTTGGGCACGTTTCCAGATGACAGCGATGCGGAGGAGTACTTTGACGCCTGAGTGTCTTGGTCGGCTTTTTATTTTATTTTGTTTTTGTATATATGTATATAGTGAGTTTTATACTATAATTGTAAATATGTTAATAAAGTTTAAAATGAATAAATAAATATTTCATCGTCATCATAAGAGAGAGACTCCATTAAGGTTCTATAACGTTTTCCCATTAATATTGATCTTATTGTTACAGTATGCTCGTGTACTTAAGATTATTTATGATAAAATAAACATACTATATACGTATTATATTTATTGTTTATAATACATTTATATAAATAAATGTATATAGTATTGTTTTTTACGGAAGTTCACCCATCACTCGTTCCTATCATTGTCTCTGTATCACACAAAAGCTGTCTAGCAGAAAATGCCTATGGCATTAAGTCAGCCTTTGCTCAATAGTGTAAACTAAACTTAAAGTATAAAATAAATAAGAATGGAGTTATAATCTTAATATGGAACAAAAATCTGTAACAAAAAATATCAATTTGATACAAACAACTTGCCAATATGTAAAGAACAATAATGTTGGTACCAAAAGATCGAAGTTCTCAACCTGTTACTGATTAAAATTCTTCAAAACATACGGGTCCAACAAGCCAGCACCCAACAGAGATAAGAAAAATAAATTTATCTCCAAAAAACATATTGTTAAAATAAAAAAAAGAAATAAGGCAACACAGATGCCCTTATTATTAGTAGATATAAAGGCTACAAGTAAGTCCCATTCCGTCGGCCATAAAATATCGATGTCTTAATTTTTGGACCTCGTTCCAAATGATTTATTAAACCCGTAACGTGATGTATATGAAAGTTCCAATACTTTGGTCCATAGCATTGTGCAAGGTTTGCCGAATTTATGGGCTGTGGAACTAAATTAAGGCATATTTTGTTGAGGTTTGAGACCAATATTTTTGTACCATAAAATGGAAAGTGTTTGTGGATTTTTATGATGCTTAAATATGGAGTTGTAGTCGAATAGGATGTTTTTTAAACTAACTAGGCCTCGCAGCATTAACTGGTGGTTATGTCACAAACAATGTATTTTGTTTAAGAATTAAACTATGCAGGATATTTAGTTCTCTTTCGAGAAATTTTGCACTATTTAAGACTGAGTGTTTTTTTTTAGTCTCACGCTGTTTATGCTGATTTTATAATTCTATATATCATATAAATAAATATTGCTGGACAATCCACACAGCATCATCTAGCCCCAAGTTAAGCAGAGCTTGTGTTATGGGTACTAGATGACTGATTTACTTAATACAATACATTACATAGATAGATATTTTTATTATATATAGCAAATACCCAGAACACCCGGAACAAATATTTGTAGATCGTACAAACATTTGTCCCAAGGCGGGAATCGAACCCGCAACCTCTTGCGTCGCAGGCGGACCTTCGCCCGCCGCGCCACATAGGTCGAATATATTTATAAAAGTGGGTCTTCTACATAATGTACTGCATACTCAAATGTACTGTACAGGCATTCTTGGGCATTCATGACTCCTATTGTAACCAGCATACCTTGCCTGTACAGAAATATATGAGGGCGTCCAAGCAAAAAGGGTCCAGTTCTCGGTATTTTCTTTCGGAGATATAAGAAGTAATGTAAAGTTGAGTGAAAAAAATCCATTTCGCGATTTTAATTTATTATTAAAAAATGGTCAGTTATCTATATAATTTTATATACTTAGTACATTCTCAAATTAAGCTTTTCAGAATTTGAACTTAAAATGTTTGAAGAAAAAAAATGCCAGTTTTTGAATATTTTTTCAATCCTTACTATCAATGGACTATTCTAGATACCAAATCTAGTTTTAACTCAATACCTACTACTATATGACTACTACTATTGGACCCCTTTTGTGTGTTAATATTATGTGTGATAACAAGAATGTTACTGTGTGTATTTACGCCATCGACATTTCTGTGTACCCAGGGGTCCCTGACTATTGAAAGGCGTACGAGGGGCCGAAGGCGTACCTAAATCGCACAGGTTAATTTGACTTTTTAAATTAAATAAGTCACCAAGTGACGATTATTCCTGCAAACACTATGTAAGTGCACCCATTTTTTCTTTGCCGGGGTGGAAAATCCTCATGGATGAAGGAAGGCTAAAACCACCACGGTGTTCCAGATAAGCCTCCTCAGGTCAAGGGTGGGTAATGAGGTTTTTGACTCCCCCCATTACGTCTGAGAGGCGTGGAACACTACTCAATACTGGTCGATGCAGGACTATTGCTGCCTATGGAGACAAAGATATTGAACTATGGGTTTGGGTGACTAAAACGAACTGCTTACCTAGAACTATCAGAGGACAATGGCCATTGCCTCATCAATGATCTGTTTACAGGGTGGAAAAACCTGATGCCATGAGTTCAGAACATGATGCTGGACCCTCTGGACCCTCTGGACCCTCTTTTGAACTTTGAGCTGTAATAAATCATGATTTCTATGTATCCCAATGATATTGTCAATGAAAATGTGAGTTATTTACTTTTTAATTAAAAATCTCAATTCTTCTATAGTAAAAGAAACATCAGAACAAAAAAAACACAAAAAAATCAACTCTTGGAAGTTCAGTATCATGTATTGAACTCAGTATCTGGTTCTGCGTGGATGTCCCATGTCCATACACGGATAAAATAGCAAAAACGGTCGCTAGCTTATTATAGTGACATAGCAAGAAGCCGGCAGCAAATCCTGAGTTCCATGGCTATCACTATCAGGTCAAGATCCCTTGCATCTTACTGAGATCCTGCCTTCCTCCAATCAGGTGTGTTATATACAAGAATTTCTCTACATATGTACGTATATATCAATTAATTAATAAAAACACCGAAAAACACAAAAAGTGTACAATACACCCAAAAAACAAAAGAAACACTGCTCATAATTTTTCCGGCAACATTTTTTCGCCTCCCAATTATTTGTAGCGTCGAAACAGATAAATTGCGGCGGTTTTAAGTGCGCGTACGCATCGGACATCGTAAATATGATCATGATCAGCTGCATTATGTTAAGGACGGAACGAGAGCAACCTTACCCTTAAAGGATCAGGAGTGGGTGGATATGGCCAGAAATTGTGTGGATACTGATCACTATAATTGTTAATAATTATATTGTGTTGGCGTTGCTTAAGTACAAGTATAAGTGTTTTTTTTTTAGGAACTGAAATCTTTTGCATTGAAGATGAATACTCTTTTTTTTCGTTAATATTAACAGTATTAGAGGAAAGATCCGATCTGATCTGATGAAGATTTTTGGGGGACGGTAAGTAGATCTGTATTTAGAAAGAATTTGTTTTAGTAAAAAATGTATGTGGCTAAAAATGTATACCATCAATACGTATTACTGGACTTCCAATAATTTTTATTATGTTAATACCTGAAAGAGAAAACTTCGTATCCTTTTTTAAGAATAATACGAGAATGAAACGGATGAATTCTGAACGCGACCGGTAGCTATAAGAATAGAGCTTGATTCAAAGGCAGAGCTCTCTTGCGTCCTTATCACTGGTAGCTTGGACCCTGTTCCCGACATCGGTGCTTACATTCTTTAAAATGTTATATATTTTTCCTTTTTTCCGTACTTCGAAAATCAAATTAAGTCCCCGTTGTCATTTTTAGTTCTTTGACAGTTGATACGAGTACTCAAAATCCCTAAAGTCTGACAACCAGTCTAACCGGGGTTGTTAAATATATTATGTGAGCTTCAGCTGTAAAACAAACTTACTAAAAGGCACAACTTTCTATGCTTAAGATTTCATTTATTAAGCAAAAATACTGTGAGCCGTCACGGGCAGCTATGTTTTCACATACATAGCTGCCCGTGACGGCTCATCGATATTATTTTGTACAAATAATATGCATAAAAGAACAGATTGTTGGGTATCGATATAAAAAATAAATGAAACCAAACAAATCTAATATCAAAATTTCATTTGTTTCTTGGCGATGCGTCGTCACTCCAACAATCGGTTTTACCCGCGCCTATAGATAAATAATAATAATAATAATAACAGCCTGTTACTGTCCCACTGCAGTGCAAAGGCCTCTTCTCATATGAGAAGGCACGAGCATTAATCACCACGCTTGCTCAAGACGGGTTGGCGATTTCAGACTTATATTAATTATAAGTCTAGGTTTCCTCACGATGTTTCCCTTCACCGATGTCAGATGCCTATAGATGATTCACATCAAAAAGTAGTGCTTTTGTTTTTATTTCTTTTTACCACAAAACCTTTAAACTGGTCAAGGAATGGTACCTACTTTCTTTTGCTATAAATTACTTATCCAGCTCAGCGGATCTCGGACGTTACACTTACGAAACTCGACCCAATATTTTAGAATAAAGAAAAAAGAGGAGAGCGTTCAACTTTATAACTGAATGGACAAATAAATTCAGTTAAGTCGAACCTCATACCAGATAATAACGCGTCTTGTTTAAATTGTGGAAACAACAATATATCGGAGATACAATTGTACTTTTTAATGTTAGGTGGGTAGCACACGTGAGGTTATTTTTTAATGCAGAGGATTATTTAGTTATCGAGTTAGCTGCCGTGTTTAGTAAATTATAAATGAAATAAACTTCTAAAAATAATTAATATGGTTTAATGTTGTTGCAAGATAATTGAAAAAAAAAACTTTTTTTGGATTTTTGTAAAGTTGCATATGTTAAGGTATCATATGTGACGACTGATTGAGAAATATGATGAAAGACCAAATAGACAATTTCACTGAAATGATGGCAAATCAAGATATAATATGGAAGAATAATTAAAGAACCAAGAAAAATGGGATAAGGGCAGGACAACGATGGTATACAACATAGATTGGATTTGAATACTGAATTCACCCTACCCTCTTTCTAGTTCTATTATTTACAATAAGAAACAATAACTCCAGTGAAACGAAAGAAGATGCGCTCATCGATCGTGTACACCCAACTTAAAAATTAAAACAAAAATGCTTTTTTATTCAAGTCTCTCCGAACCGGCGACCTTTATAATGATTTATACAGTCTAGTGACATTACGTAGCCAATAAATAATATTTTAATTCTTCTTTTGTACTTTAAAATAAGGTCTCAAAATATGCGTTATATGGTCCTGAGGGTCGCAGTTTAATTTCTTATGATTATTCATATCCGTGATCGGAAATCGAGACAAACAGAAGTGACGTCTCATGTATATATCTGACACCATAATTATGGTATTGTGTAGCTTGTAATTTACGTGCCGATTGAGTTAATTAGTTAAATGTTTATTGTGATTTATGCTTACTTTAATTTTGGTTCACGGAAAATTACGGGTAGTAGAAATAGTTTGGATCGCTCCAAACTATGAGACACCAGCCAGATACTGTTCCATTGTAGAGCAAAGGACTCTTATACAGAGAAGGCATGAGCATTTATCACGGGTTGGCTATTCTGGACTTGTAAATTAATTATAAGTCCAGGTTTTACTTGGTGAGTACATATCATTTTTATTTTATTTTATTTATTAAAGGAAAAACAAACAGTAGCACACTAAGATATTGACATATTTTCTTAAATAAATAAATAAATAAATAAATATTGCTGGACAATCCACACAGCATCATCTAGCCCCAAGCTAAGCAGAGCTTGTGTTATGGGTACTAGATGACTGATATACTTAATACAATACATTACATAGATAGATATTTTTATTATATATAGCAAATACCCAGAACACCCGGAACAAATATTTGTAGATCGTACAAACATTTGTCCCAAGGCGGGAATCGAACCCGCAACCTCTTGCGTCGCAGGCGGACCTTCGCCCGCCGCGCCACATCGGTCGTCAAGTATACATTTTAAACAATTATGCTACCCACTACGTTCTCCACAGATAACAGTTAAGCTCTAGCTAGTTTTAATATACCCTATATTAAAACTAGCTCGAAACACAGATACAAAATCTATAGAATAGTCATTGTCCTAGAAATCTGGATCTGAATTTGAAGTTCATAAAAAAAGTGAGTATCATGAAATAAAATAAATAAATTAGAATGGGATTAGGTCGGTTGTCCGTTGCGCGTTGTGTGTTGTGTTATATGTACTACTCTGAGAAGAAATACCGAAACAAAGTCAGAGGTTACAGTCTCTTCTTTTTAGGAAAGAACCACACAGATATAAGTGGACCTGTCTAGTCATTGCAAGCATTTGTCAGAAATTGTAGTTGTGTGGTCTCTTTTAAAGGTCTGACAATATCTTGGTCAGATCATGTAAGGACCATGCAGATTAGTGTCTGAGATGGTCTTTGGAGGAAAGATCTTCACAGATGTGAGTGGTCCTGTTCAGTCAGTGCAAGCATTTTTCATGCTCTTGATTACTTAATAATTTAAGCACACAAATGTACAGTGGCGGACTTAATGCCATAGGCATTTTCTACCAGTCAACCTTTGGGTGATGCAGAGACAACTTTTACAATTTCTTAATAGAAAAGGGAACAGAAAATACAATATATGTACATGTGTGTGTGTGTATATGTTGTGTATATGTGTTTATATATGTTGCATTTTGCTATTGCAACCACTAGACTAGCGAGACAGTGGTATTAGTCATAATTAATAATTAAATTTATTAAAAAAAAACAACATGAAAAAAGACGAAAGTATAATGATTTACATTTTTTTGAATACATAAATCAACAGTTTAAGAGTTACCTACATAACAATTGTACAGTAAAGTGTAACCACTTATTGGTGCGTTAAAAAGTTAAAGTTATAGTTATTTATTATTCGTGTTACCGACATTTATCACGTACAAATTGACGCCTTCAAAAATGTAACGAGTGGTATGCCGACAAAATGGGCTGATAAGTATTGTTGCAGTGTAAATGGACCCGTAGAGGCGTTTTTGCTGTAACATTTTGGTGTTGCGGCCCAGTTTAAATAAACACATACATCCATATATAAATTCACTATTTTTACCCATGAGGGTAAGGCAGAAACTACTTACGAGTACTACGCACCTGACCTTTTTGAAGAACATCACCAGTAAGGTCAGTGTATGACCTTCTAGAGCGACCCCTCCAGGCGTTTCCACTTACATCTACCTTAGTTTAAAGATCTGCTTCTAAGATATCAATTTGTGGATTAATAGGTACATAATAATCTTATTTTCATTTTGACAATGACACGAGCTATATTGTGCCTGTGTTAATGTCGTGGTAGCCCAGTAGTTAAGGCCTTTCCTGCTCGAGATTGTAGGTTCAAATCAGGGGTAATACAAATGTGAATATTTCAATTCATATGTACCTACATACTTTCTAAGTTTCACTGAAATTGGTGAACGTAAACATCTTAAGGAGTGCTGTATTTATAAAATAAATATAAGTCTTAAATCGCCAACCAGCATTGAGATGAGTAGTGTCCGTGGCTTCTCTAAATGAGAAGAGGCCATTGCCCTGCAGTGAAACACATTGGTACTTGCCCAGGTTTGTACCCATAATCTCGTGCACAAGAGGCGAGGCCTAAACCACTGGGCCATCATGACATATGAAACAAACACAATTGAATCAACATTCTGTCTATTTGATGGGGCTCATCTCTGAAATTCCAGGACTTTCACTGGTAGATAGCTTAATATTTAGGAGTAAGTTGAGTAACTTAACGCGGATGAGATGTAAATATCTCCGACCGGCATCGAACCCAAACTCTCACACGCCGTATATCACAGTACGATTGCATCGCCCCCTATAGATATGAATTAAAATAATTCAGACCTTATTTACGAATGCAACAATATCAACGGTGCTAATTTGTAATAATTGTACCGAGGGTGATAACAAATCAGTAATAAGGTGGCCACTGAAGCTTGGGATATCCGATAAGAAAATATAATATATATAGGTGTTCTGGGTATTTCCTATATTTAATAAAAATATCGATTTATTGTATTAAGTAAATCAGTCATCTAGTACCCATAACACAAGCTCTGCTTAGATTGGGGCTAGATGATGCTGTGTGGATTGTCCAGCATTATTGATTTATAAGTATACAAACACTTAGTAGTATCAGTGTGACAGTATACAGTTTACAGTTAGTATAGTAGTGTATTAGTAGTATCAGTGTAGTGTGTATTATCAGAAGTATAGTGTAGTATGTAGTGTAGTAAGTTTAGTAATGAGAATTATGCCTGACCTATACTTTTAATTACAATATAAGTACATTTGACAAGTATTAATAGGATAGGAAATTAATAGACGACTCCGGTCTGTGGGTCAAGTGTGGAGCTGCTACACAGACGATGACACACCTGATAACGTGCCCGTAAGTATCCTGATACCAGCACACTCCCGGATTTGCTAGACACTACTGATGGCGCACAAACTCGTTGGTAAATTCTGGACTGACTCTATATAGATTGCCATCAACACGCTAAGGAGAAAGAAAAGAAAAAGAGTGTTGTTTATGTGATTATTAGATAATTAAATAACATAACATACTATCACGACTGTATTCCACAAAGGCTTAGGCACATCCACATTTCGATAGTTATGTTTAAGTCCTGTGTAATAGGGGACGAGCCTAATAGCACCCGGGCATACATCCAGCCTTCTGCTACTGAGAAATCTCAGATGGAAAAAAGTAATAACACTGCATCAAAATTAAAATCGAAGTCAAAATTCATTTATTCAAATTAGGCTGCGAACCAGTACTTTTCTACACTTCCTAGTGTTTTTAATGGGAAGAAGAAGTGGCGGAACAAACTCCCCAGCAACAAACATGACTCATCCGTCATCTGCATGACTCGGGAATCGCACCCAGAGCCTCATTCTTAGCAGTAGCGCGTGCAACCATTAGACCAAGGCAATGAAAGTATTTCCAACATTGATTCTGATATTTGATTGGAGATTTGCTCTTTCTCCTCGTCTCCGTTATAATCCAAGTCCACAGTTTATGAAGTGGACCCAATACGGTTACATACCATCTTTATCGGTACTTTCGCGGAAGGAGTTAAATCGTGTCAAAATACAGATTGCTAGGAAACTGTAATCGTATGTCTTAACTCGCCGAGTTTAAAGTTATTGGTTGGTCTTTTTATTTATTTTAGAATACTTATTATGGTTGAGTGTGGTAAAGGTTCAAGTAAAGAAGCTGTAAAAAAAATAGGATTATTAATTATTGGCACTAGTTGTACCGACAACTAGTGCCAATAATTAATAATCCTATTTTTTTGTGCTCGCTTGCTCCACATATATTATGGATTATTTATTTATTTAACACTTCAAGCATACAAATGTACAGAGGCAGACTTAATGCCATAGGCATTTTCTACCAGTCAACCTTTGGGTGACGCTGAGACAAACAGTGGTAGGTGCAATGTCTTAAAACAAAAGAGAGCAGAAAAAAATAATATAGCTTATAAAATTTAAATATAATACCTACACTATATCTATACACAGATAAACATACATACACGACTGTAAATAAACAATTAAAACAGTTATTACTTGATTTTGAATAAAATATTTTTTTTCCTGAGGACTTGCATCGATAGTGGGTTAGTAAATAAAATAATCTTATATCTATGTTAGTGAACCTTATTTTGTGACAAAATTATTGTTCCAGATGCATCTACGCACAATTTCATACAAAAGTCATACCTCCCTGCCTTACTTAGTCTTCAAGACGCAGTTGAGGCTGAGCAGCACTCTGCGGAGCAACGAGGCAGATTTCTGTCTAATGATGGAATAGAAGCCATCGTAGTGTGCATAGCTAAACATAACATAAAACAATGAACTATCATTACAAACTTTTATTTATTTATTTATTTATACAATCTTACCTACAACTACCATTACAGATCAACGATCCAATGCGACACTGTGGCCTTACATATTAAACCTTAATCTACATCCTAAAAAGTAACAAAATATTCTATATCTTAAACTAACTAAACAAGCTTGGTAAAGTACTCAAAACAGTGGTAGCATTGCCACATGGAAAGGCAATGCAAGCCTCTACCTACGTAGTATCTAAGTTGTAGCAATATATTGATAAGCACGATAAGAAATTAAAAAAAAATATTTATTTTGATGGAGAAAATAGTTGTCAGTATCCTTTTTTTTGGAAGATTCAAACTCGGTTGGGTAAAAAAAATATTCAAATTCAATTTCTTTTATCGAGGTACTACATTATGTTGATAAGATTTTGTGTGCATTATAGGTAAGTCTGCTATGCTACCGCATTTCAATGCGGTTATGCTTCAGCATACAAAATAAAACAAACATTCCACATCAGTAATGATTTGTCCCCAATAAAGTGTCGCAGAAACTAATCAAAATCCCATTCATGGCGTAAATTAAGACTAAAATTCCCATTGATCATACTTACTCCCATAAAGGACAGTAAATTCGACCACCATTCACGTAAAGACCGCTTAAACGGTATAAAATTGATGCAAGCAATAAAATTTTAAACGCTTGATCTGGTAGAAACGGTTCTCTGAAATAATTTGTGTTTCAATGCGGTAGACATTAACTAAAGTATAATTATATTAATTTCTACTTTAATTCTGCGTTTAATTTTTTTTTTGTAATAATTGAATGGTTTAACTTTAAACTGTGATTCAGTGACATCTTTGCTAAATATCGGCTTTGTTTATAATAATAGTATAAAAAACAGATTGCAGTACATGTAACAGTTTTTACAAAATAGATAGTATTGAATCAAGTGGGTCTCTAGCAATCAAGTGGGTGACGTGCTGATCTCCTTGCTACTTGTTACTACAATTTTATTATTTACAACAGTCGTACTCAGAAACGTCAATACTAAGTTTACTCTCTATCTATGGTCTCATACATCTCGTAAGATGTCGGTCTCTCTGAACACGTATCCGAATATTTTATCAACCTTTTTTGTTGTCATGTGGTACATACATGACAGCAATAATGTTTATGTTTATGGGTCGAAAGATGTTTTTAAATAATATGTAAAAGTTGAACAACATCTGTCTCATAGCCTGAATACATTTCTAAGCATTTTTGCAAACGTCTAAGGGGCAATTTCCGTATTTTTAAGAACGTTCGCATTCTGATCTGTCAAAAATACCTCGAATTTTACTGTCGCTGAAGTGAGATTGCAATTAGATTTTGATCGTTATTAATTACGGGAGAGCTTGAGGTCACCGGTAGCACGGTAATATTATAATACAGTATTCCAACTTCATACAAACGGACGAAACGCGAGCTATACCTACGCGCCTCGATCCCGGGTTGCGCTCGGGGTGAAGACAGTCACGGCTGTACCGCAGTGTCGAACGGACGGTGTGTTGTTTTTTTAACAATAACCGCGCGATTTTTTTGTAAAAATCAGTTAATATGACGAGTAGGAAATATTGTGCTATTTTTGGTTGTATGAATTCGTCAATAACGCATCCAGACATAAGTTTTTTTAAATTACCTGGAAACTCTGAAAGGTAAGACTATAAAATAATTTTACTTGCTAGTTGGTAGGTACATAATGTGTGTCTTTTTAATGGATAAGTATTTCCTTTTATCTCACGAAAAAAAAGGTGTTTGGATTAATAAATAAAGTGAATAGAGTAACGGAAAGTTATTGAGACGAGTGAAATAGGTAGTTATATGCGGTTCTGAATGAATCATGATACGGTAGGTACCTACCTACTTACGCTTGTGTTAAAACTTCGGTGCATGTGTGTTTTGTCAGTTTGCATAATTCAAAGTAAAGGCGTGGTAATTTATTCTTAATAATATTTGTTTATTATCTGTTGTGTTGTATGAAAAATACTAGAAAAAAAAAATACCGTCTGTGTGCCATTAGATAGTTTTCGAAATTAAAAAGGATATTTAAAATCACAAAACTAAATAGAAACAGACGGTAGGCAAATGTAATTAAAATGCTGGAGACGGGCAGCCCTAACGCATGTTTACGTACCGCGCGGCTGTAGGCATTTATTTCTGACATGCGGCCGAGTTACAATACTGTATGATAATATTACTGTGCCGGTAGGTTAATAAACATGTCAAAATTAACTTCGTTATTTTAAAATTAATTAAAAAGATTTGAATAAACCATCAATAGCGGGAGGAGTATTTAAGATGGTATGTAAGGATCGTAGCATATTGAGTTCTGTGGTTTCTGCATACCCCCATCGGAAAAAGGTCGGAGTGTTTTTGATTGCTACAGAAGATTTAAATAAACAATCGAAGGTCATGGAATCCTCCACCTGCATTTTACACAAAACATGAAACATCTGCTTGTGAACACAGAAAACCAAAAAGTGTGGGAATCTTTACAATAGGTAGCATGACGTAAAGAATAATCTTAGATTTATTTAAACCAATGACTGCCTCGATGGTCTAGTGGCCCCAAGCGTGACTGCTGAGCTTCCGGTCCTGAGTTCGATTCCCAGGTCGGTCAAAGTTATATTGATATGAGGTATCCAAATAGGAATTTACTCATAAGAAGCCCGGAGCCTGGATCTGTGCCCGGTTGATGGCAATAGGTTTACCCCCTATTACATGGGACTTAAAAACATATCTCGCAAAATGTGGTTGTTACTATAGGTGCAACTCTGCCCAACCCTTTGGGGAATACGGGCGTGATGTGGTACACGAGGTGGTGTGATTTAAACGAGAAATATTTACACACTTTTTTGCCATATAGGTAACGCATATCTTAAGCAAGACATTACGCACCACCCCATCCCACATATCATACAAACGGACACTTCTTACATACGCCACACGTAAAATAATAAATAATATTGATAACCTCGCAAATTGTATTTACGACCGTACCGAAACGTTCGTAATTGAATTTTCGGAAACGCCCACAAATAATTTGGTGAAGGTACAGAGGCCAGCACATCAAGCTACCCAAAAGTCTCAAATTTTCCCAAATAAACTTGAACCTTATGCTTTTGTAATTAAGTTGAAAAACTATCAAAGGAATTTGACAGATTGAGGTATGCTGGCTTCTGTACCACTGAGGTTACTACCGGGAATCGGGGATGTTGTTTTTATACCCACGCGTTTTTGCCGGAGAAATTGAAGAGAAATGTTTATTTTACAACCATATCGTATTACAGCTTGTGTACTTTGACCGCATCATTTAGCTCTCTCTTGTCTTCCTGGTAAATATTAGTAATAGTTGGAACAGGGCTGGTTGTAGATACAGCTTCTGTTTTTATGTGTTAGAAGTATTGGAACTTATCTGGGATAAATTTTTAAATGCAGCTCATTCAAAGACTTCGCACATTTAGATCCTTTTTGCAGTACAGGGGGAGTCTATATGACCCTGATTTTCGTCGTGCTATGGTACCCATAAAATAATAAACTTAATACATCTATTTCGCTGCCAAAAAAATCTAAAAATTTGGTCCTTTAAAAAGTAATAACGTCCTAACTGTCACAAGCTTGATCTTATAATTTGGTCCTTTGATACTCAAAAAGGTCTTTACTGACAAAAACTTGATCATACAATTTGGTTCTTAATTACGCAAAAATATCTGTCTTAAAAATGGTCCCAAAGACATAGTATTACATAGGATTTAATCAACAAACCAAAAAGAACTCCTTTCATCTACTCTTAAGCCTTAAGCAGTAAACTATTTAATCCAATTAGCAAGTCACGGTAGCTGGCAGTAGTGGCAGTGTATAATAAAGTCATAAGCAACACTGGTAGCCGGTAGGGGCGCTACATTAATCACAGATTACTGCGAGCTTAGATGCACTATCTCTTTGTCCTGAACTCCCAGGGAGGGGCAAAGAGTATAAAAAGATGTTAAGGTTGAGTTTTCTGCCTATTTTTTATGGCTCCGTGAAAAATAATACAATCTTCTTAATAATTTATAAATATTAGCCCCGAAAAGTACCAATGTGAGTTTAAAGATTCATGTGCAATGAACTTTCTAAGTTTATCATAGACATCACTGACATTGGTTGGGCACAAAATTGAGAGGAAACCTGGACTTATAATTAATATAAATCTAAAATCGTCAACCTGTCTTGAGCATGCTTAGTGATTACTGCTCACGCTTTCTCTGTTTGAGAAAATGCCTTTGCCCTGCAGTGGGAAAAATAATAATACCAGCTTGTTACCGCAAGCTGGTATTATTATTTTTCAATAGTGCCTGACATTGGTTTATTTTAAATAAATAACTTGACATTTCAGGCACTTTATACCAACATTGACTCGGCAATTGTCGACTGCCTGAGGTCTGTCTCCTGAGGGTGTGTTGGGATTCAAAGCAAAAATGTAAAGCTGAAGTAAGTGTTTTAACCTTTAGCGAACTAATCTGATATAAAACACGTATCTCGTATGTCCATTGGTCGCATGCGCTCCTGCTGTGCATGAGGTCCTGGGTTCAATTTCCGGGTCGGGAATTTCTCAGTTGCAGTCTGGACTCTACATTAATTAATGGCAATAGGCTCGCCTCCTATTGCAAGGGACTAAAACATAACTGGCGAAATGTGTGATTGTATTTAATATAGGTACACACCTGTCTAACTCTTCGGAAATGTCGCGCAATTCAAAACGCGTTATGTTATTAAAAAACGTTGCAGCGCACGTCAGAGTGTCGCATCTACAAAAAACACATTAAAAACATTAATCTCTGTCCATTATTACGCTAAATAATATATGAGACGATTTATCTTAACCGAATAAGTAGTTGGTAATATTTTATACTGTGTATTGTGTCGCTAAACTTATGACTTCCGGTCAGCGGCGGCAACTCTGTCATGTGGCTTATCTTAAGATGAGATATTACTATTGTTATCTCAGCTTTACTGTGGGAATATGTAGAACGCTCTGGAATGGGGATTTGTATCATGAAGAGTGAAATATGTCGGTTGGTCCTTGAATGGGTCACCTCGTTTCTTGCCTGCTCGGAGATCTCTGTTGCCTCCTGCTGTCTGATGATCTGTCTGATTGCTGTGTCTTAGCAGTGTTGGTTAAATTAGATCATTAAAAAAGGTACTTTTGAAAGTCTATTTTAAAATAAAAACCCGTCCAAAGCTTTTATTCTGAGACGAATGAACAACGAACTCCTTACTAACTCTATCAACATTGTTTTTTTAAGATATTTTCTTTAAATAAACGTTCTCTAGTTAAGAGTGACATTACTGAAGCAGCATGGTGGCCTTCAGCGGAAAGCAGTGCTTGTACTGCCCTATCTTAGACGGACGCAAGCATCCACAAGATGGGGTTAAAATTCAGTATGAGAATATAAACAAGGGCCTATTAATAATGGCAGTGTTGCGCCCATTTTATATTAAGATTTATATTAGGGTTCGATTCCCGCACGGAACAAATATTTGTATGGCCTACAGGTAGTTGTTCCGGGTCTGGCTGTTTGTGTATGTGAGTTTGAATGTTTGTAAACGCACCCATGACACAGGAGAAATTCCTAGTGTGGGGCAACGTTTTTAAAAAAAAATAAAGATGATTTTACTTAGTTTATATGAGACTTTTTTAAGAAAGATTGAGAAGTTGTTCCGTGTTGTTATTTTTAACTCATAATTGTTTCAGTTCAAAGTGATCTTAGTAAAGCAGAATGAATAATACATTCATCTTGTGGGCGCAGTCCATGTATTGCTCCACTGCGATTATGACATTGAGATATTGATAACCCAAAAGTGCCGTAATTGGCAAAACAACTGTTAAAATCTCAAAGTATGAATTGAAACATCCTTTTATGAAGTAATAAATAATACAGTTATATATAACATGCGAGAAAAGAGTATTATTTGAGCATTTGAATGTCTATCGCGGGCTTGCTAGAACAAAACAGTTGTTGTCCAATAGTAACGACCTCGAAGTACGAGTCATGGGTTCGAATAAAAGCTGGGACTTTACTTTGGGTAATTTATATCATTACCGCTTCTCAAAATAGTGAAGAAAAACATTGAGGGGATAAAGGGTTGTCCTGCAGCCAAAAGTACTAAGATATGTGAGATATCCACCAAACCGCAAGGGACCATCGTGCTGAATATAGGCCCACCGGCAAACAGGCCTTTTTCACTGTGAGAGGGTCACAGAGAAAAAGGCCTGTTTCACATCAGTCCTTAATTCAATACTCCAATCTTGTCTACTGGAATCCAAAATTCATCCACTTGCCCTACATCGCATCGATCCAAATTTCTCATATGGAAGGGTCGACGGTAAAAATAAACTATAATATTTAGAGGCACCATCATCTGCTGAGCTTTTTCAAAACTACGTTGCGGTTGGCTCTCAGTCTAACCAAATCCAGCTGAATACTCGTATTTTGACTGCCTATCTGACCTCCACCCACTATCCAGTTGCATGATACCTGTAACTAGGCGTAAACGCCGTTAAATCTGTAAAAGACAGCTTGGACCAACGGCGAGACAATGGGTCTAAATATGTAATGGATAATCATCCATCTACAAACCGACCTCGGCAAGAGTAGCTTAACTTTCAATCGAACCAAGCACCGAGGAACCGATAGCTAATAACAGGTTCCTCTGACAATACCATAACAACTTGTATATCAAATCTAACTGCGAACTGAACCAATAATTAACTATGATCTAATTAGATATCACAGCCTTATGGATATTAATTAACAACCTCAAGGCTATGATTAAAATCAATGTGAACGTTCTCACGTTCAAGTTTTAATTGTTATGATTAATCTATATTTTGACGGCTCGACTGTTTTGTGAGATATGAGCAAGTCTGGGTAGATGAAGAGGGAGAAAGCTTATAACTATTCGTCATGCTGTATTAAATGGTGCGTCTGGAAAATATTTTGGTCCTTATGGTTTTTCTTGTCTTGAAAATAAGAGTTAGTAGGACCACTTTTATTTTTAACTTTTTTTTATTCGTTTTGTCTTAAAAATATTAATTGACTGGCGCTTCGCCTACGACTGCGTTTTCGTTGTTTTCATCCTTTTCAATTCGAAGCCCCTTTACCCTTGAAAGCTCCTTTATAGCGTAGTTTTGAAAATAAAATACAGCCAATTTTGCTCGCTGATAGTGTAGGTTTCTAGAGGTAAAAGAATTTATAAAAAATCGTCTAAATAAAATAAATATTGCTGGACAATCCACACAGCATCATCTAGCCCCAAGCTAGATGATGCTGTGTGGATTGTCCAGAATAGGTTTGTAGTTTATCCATTAAAAACAAACATACAAAAATCAAATGTTTTTTATAGTATTTGTTTGGAAAACACGGAACAGTTCAACTACGGTGTAATTATGCAACTATGATGTATTATCCAGTCGTCAAAAATTAGTATAGGCGCCAGCACATCAAGTTATACCATAATATCAAATTTTCCTTATTGAACATGAAACTGATTCTTTTGCAATAAAGTTAAAAAAAAACATATCAAAGAAATTTGACAGATTGGGGTAGCTTGATGTGCTGGCCCCTGTACTATACTATATCAAAATGTGCATCTTACATGCTAGAAAGCGAAAACAGCTCAAATCAATATGCTTATAGCAAGTATCGTACCACAAGTTGTTGCTATGAGAATATTGGAAGGAAATATAAGAATTAACATTGGAGGCCCAAAATAAAAATCCACTACAAATATTTAGTTCAGTGTCAACGCCTCTCAATCAATAACAGCGATAAGAACTTTCACCACAAAATCACATTCAGTATTTTACAGTTATTTTGTAAGAGCGAATCTTCCATTGAAAAACGTCCAACATTTTTCTTAACGCACTTCAATTAAGCGAATGTACAGTACGAACATGTGATTAATACAAAACATATTGATAAACAATACTCTATATTCCTGGGCGGTGCACTTGAAATAAATCAGACTGTGTGCGTAGGTGGCCAGCGCAGGCGCAACCCGCAATTACCAATTAACCTCGCGTTATATTCATGTTCGAAATTCAAAATTCAAATTCATTCGGTCATACCCCGTCGCACGAGACACACATCTAAAATGGTGGCGTGAAATCGGTGCGCCATTTTTTTACGCTGTATTAATTTTAGTTTGGTAGGGACGGTTGGGCACGAAATTGTTGAAATAAAACACAAAAGTCGATCCAACAATACTTTTTATTTAAACCGTTTTTTTTAATTAAAATCTCAGACCTAAAAATAAATTTACGCCTCTAAATAGTTCTTACTACATAATATTTTCTAAAACGACATCCATAAATTACATTTAGGCTCGATTTCCACGTTATCTAATACAACAAGTCATACAATATGGTTAAATAATTCAGGTCTTATATTTCTGTGTATCTAAGACCATGTTTCCACGAGCTACAAATCTTGATAAACATTTAATACTGCAAGATAGCGATTTGATAGTGAGTTTTATCCCGATTGCAATACGCGATTTGTTGGAAGTGTAAACGCCCGCACACAGAAATGTAGTGGTAAATACAGATTATAAAATATTTCATAAAATATTTATTTAAGATTTTGCGCTGTGGAAATATTTAAAATAATAATGAGCATATTAATTATATCTAGGTATTCTACTATCATAATAGGATTACGAATAAGTCTAATTTTATAATAAAGAGGCCGTCGAAAACATTTTTAATTAAAATTACTAAAAACATGGTGTAGGTTTACTAAAAAATACAAAAAATATAGACATTTTCTGAAAATATTTTTTATAAATTACCAAAAATTGTACAGTCGCCTAAATTGGTGGGATATGCATTTTTTGTTTCGTCTACGTTTTTGTCTAATGTAAATTTAGCACCATAACACTAAAGAGTATTAAAATCAACAACAAATAAATATGGAACTTAAAATTATGGTATTCTTTTAAATGCAAATTAAAATCTAATATTATTAGGAGTCATGCATTTGTGTCATGTTAAATAATAATAATTCTCTGGTTTATCACACATTTTAAAACACTAACAACAATATTATGTTTCAAACATAAAATACATAAATATTTACAAAAAAATATACCTATAGGTACAGTACCTATGTTCTAAAATATTTCTCTTAGAAATATGTAATGCATTATCTACGTAGAGGTTACTAAGTTTACTAATAAATAATAATTTGCAAAATAAAAATATGTATTAGGCACATACATATTATTTTGTTACTAGCTTTTTCAAACGCCATCGCCCGCGTTAATGTAAAAAAATATCCCACCGGGAACAAACTATCACGATGAAATATCATTCTTATGTATTACAGGTCTACCCGTGCGCAAAATTCATTCAAATCAGTTCAGTTATTCAGAATATAATTATTAACTACTTAGATTTAAAAACAATTAGGAGACTACCATACTCCATACATAATAACATGAGACAAATTTCGTAATATCCTCATAAGTATTCCCATAACGGGGTTTGATAAGTTCCGTGATTTCACGATTGATGCAAAGCAATGTACTCTGTTTAGATACTATTTTGAAATAAAATTTTACCCTATAATGCAGTCATTTCAGCAATATAACACATTGACTATCGATATTTGGCCGTTTTTTGTCTCATCTTATTATAAATGGAGTATAGTAGGATAGTATCTACTTCTACAAATGATTACTGTTCAATACAAATGACCGCTGTGGAAACATTGGGCAAAACACATGTGTACAAAATTGCTTATTTATTTTGTCAGGCGTTTCATTATGTTCTGTAAAAGGATGATTTTAAATTATAATTTATATTTGTCTAGGTATTGTTGTGTATAAATATGTTTTACCTTTCCATATATTAGTTTTTTTATTCACATACAATACAGACAAGACCGTCATGTTACTTCACAGCTATTGATTATTATGTTTTTTTTAATGATAATATTTTACGCTTATTTCAAAAGGTACAGATTTACGCCTAACACTAACAACGATACTGTCTACTTTTTACTGATTTTGTTACGTAAAATTTATACAGTTTATAGGTTGTATGTATTTTTGGTAATGCTGGTATTATCTAAAGTAACTACATTAGTACAAATTATGTCTAATGTTATGTATTTTTCTATAAATGTATGGATACTTTCAAAATTACTTTACTTACTGACAAATAATATTCTTCGGAAGAGGATAATATAATTTTAAAATAATTGTATCAATTTATTTTAGTTTGCATTTAAGACTTATAAAAAGTAATTTTTTCCTGATCGAAGAATCACATAAACAATCATTTTGATATCATTTTTCCCGGAACATTCACAAAGACCCTGATTTTCGATGCTCTCTTTCTCACTATCCGCCGTTCCATTATCTTCCACAACTGTGTTTATTTGACTTTCATTGTCCCAAGTGACGTTTCTAGATTTTCAATCTGCCATGAGGTCACTGAGGTTACAGGTCAACTGACCCCCGCTTAAAGACCTCCACCGACGTTGGGTGTTTTCACGAAATATGTTGTTAGTGTGCCCTTGCCTTTGACGTAGGTGGGACCACGACATTCGCAAGTGTACCCTGCATTCATTAGAACCCTGAAAAAAATAATTCATTACTCGTCAGTCTGTAGTATAATAGTCCTCTGTAATGGATCGTAGTCATTTACACCCTTTGAGTCGGTTCCCTTTTATTTTGGTCCTTTAAGTCGAAAATTATTTATTTTGGTCCTTCGAGTCCAGGCTCTGGATTTCTTCCAATTATAAATTGCAACAGTTCAATATTTTTAAAATGGTATTTTCGATACAATTCCTTGTACAGAATGGTCCCACGCCTGAGTATGAATGAGTGTGTATTTAAGAGGTAATATCAGAAAAAGCCACAGCATTTATTTGTTTTGGGACAGGTCCGCGACACTATTCCATTATGACCAAATCAACAGTGGCGACCACTAGAAAAGCGTTGAGACTATGAAGCCCGACGACTCTCGGAGAAACAATTCAACAGTCGTGGATCTCTTGGAAATTAATCAGAAAAGAACAGCGGAGGAGTTAGAAAGAAAAAGAAAAAGAAAAGAAAGTCACAATATACTAACTTCGCAGTATCCTCAGTGACCTGTATCCTGCCCATGATCCCGGTGGAGTCCATCCTCGAGGCCACATTGACGGTGTTGCCCCAGATGTCGTACTGCGGCTTCTGAGCGCCGACCACGCCTGCTATCACGGGACCGTGGTTCAGTCCTGGAAGATGATATTACTATGTTTAAGTCTATTTATCAGTTTGAGGATGGGTGGTGGATAGGTTTCAAACTGGTGCTTACTGCACCGTCACAAGTGAATAGTGGGTACAGGCAGGTAGTAAAAAGTATTCTATGCTCGTATTAATTTGACGACCTATGTGGCGCAGCGGGTGAAGGTCCGCCTGCGACGCAGGAGGTTGCGGGTTCGATTCCCGCCTTGGGACAAATGTTTGTATTATCTACAAATATTTGTTTCGGGTGTTCTGGGTATTTGCTATGTATGATAAAAATATCTATCTATGTAATGTATTGTATATCAGTCATCTAGTACCCATAACACAAGCTCTGCTTAGATTGGGGCTAGATGATGCTGTGTGGATTGTCCAGCATTATTTATTATTTATTTATTTTAATATTAGATACCTACCAACTACAACAAACAAGTGAACTTAAATCATCATACCATGAAGTATCTAGATACTAGATATAACTTATATTTGTATAAAATTAAAAAAATTAAAAGTATTTTCAATAGCAAAAGTATCAAAACTAAATTATCCTACCTCAGTGCTTCACTGGCAACATTTTGTTACTTAACCATCAAATATTCTTGTTGACTTAAAGTGATAGTGCGATAATGTGTGTAATATACCTGACAATGTTATTTGATACTGCTGCGATATTTAATAAATATCTTTTTGCCCATAAGTCAAAATTCATTTATTCAAATAACGCTAAGGATCATCACTTTTTGAACGTCGAAATTTACATAAGACAGTCCCCCAAAACACCCACGCTTCACCAAATCACCACTTCCTAGTGTTTTTTTCTGAGAAGAAGAATTGTCGAAATAAAGTCCCCAGCAACACGTCTGACTGATAAGTTTGAAAAACTTGAATCAAGTATCATATATGACAGTAAGTAAGTAGTCTCAAATTAGGCTTTCAAATAAAGCGCCATCTATGCATTGTTACTTGATTTGCTGAATAAGCTGGTGTACTTTGAATGCCAGTGCTAGTGCCATCTGTCGCTAACGTGATGAATCGGGAACAAACTGAGAAAAGCTCCCGACTCCGAAGTTCCAAAGGAAAGAACAGTGGAGCGTTCTGTCTTGTGCGCGTATTTTACTTTAATTGGACTTCCTTTGGGAATAAAACTATGATAATATTATACTCTTAACACTTGTACATAATGGATAGGTTTCAATGTAATTTAATATAGATGACCAATAAAAAAGTAAATGCGATTTATGCAGAAAAGTTGGTCTCTAAAACCCCCAAGAGATGGCGCTATGCTAAGAAAAAAATAGAAAACATAAATAGATAACATGAAAATAGGAAACATAAAATAACATAAAAAATCACGCCTGTGTTCCCCGAAGGGTCAGGCAGAGGTGTCTTTAGTCCACCAACATTTCACCAGTTATGTTTAAGCCCTATGTAATGGCACAAATATAGACCAAATTTCTAATGGATTTACCTTTTTTTTTAGTTAACGGGGGGAAACTTTCAAAAGGCGCCTGGATATGTGGGGAAAAGACCAGGGAGTGTGGGGTTCTTACCTCACTAAAACCACCCTGGTGATCACCATCAGCACATGGAAGGGGTCCCGTTACCTCTTAAGATACCATTTCGAGACCTCTGTGCAACACCTGTTAGGGCACATCCCTGAGGAGACGGTTAAGAGGTCTGCCCTGAACCTCGCTGTGCACGGCGACACGTGATCACTATGCCACCGTCTTTCATGAGGTCATTGGGTGGGTGAACAGAGTCCCCACTCTGAGCACCCACGACCCGTGATGGAATTCCCTAATATCACTTTTTGCCAGATTTGGCGATCCAACCCAGGACCTCATGTCCAACAGTAGCAGCTAGGCCAACGAAGCAGTCAATAAACTATTGGGTAGAAATGATGGGAAATTGCTTACCTATCCTAAGCTTGAACCTCTGGAAGGACTCCCTGTTGATCTGATCCAGTATCGTCATGAGAGCGACCGCGAACTCCACTAAGATAGCTACCGTATGCTCCTCCTTGCTTGTTGCATCCTGAACATAAAACCATCAAAACATTTAAAATAATGCAGACATATTGGTACAAACATAAACATAGCTTACCCATACTGATCAAATCTTATATTCGTTTACCGTAATGCCTAATTTTTAAGCTGAATACATTTGCGCAAAGTGCTTAATTTCTGTCGGATATCAAGATTATTATGAAAAAAAACGCTTTGCTTAATGTGTGCAAAACTAATAATAACTATAATTAACATTATAATAGCACCAGCCTGTTACTACTACTATCCCACTTGCAGGGCAAAAGCCTCTTCTCATACGGAGAAAGCACGAGCATTAATCACCACGCTTGCTCAAGATGGGTTGGCGATTTAAGACTTATATTAATTATAAGTCCAGGTTTCCTCAAGATGTTTTCCTTCACCGATGTCAGTGATGTTCAAGATAAACTTAAAATGTAAACAGGGTGGAGGGAACATCAACGTACATCCAGATTGACGACACGGTTGGCGCAGTGGTTGAGCCACCGGCTGCTGCGCCGCGTGTTGTGGGTTCGATCCCCGCACGGAACAAATATTTGTATGACCTACAAGTAATTGTTCCGGGTCTGGCTGATTGTGTATGTGACTTTAAATGTTTGTAAACGCACCCACGATACAGGAGAAATTCCTAGTGTGGGGCAACGTTTTTTAAAAAAGAAAAAAGAAAGAAAGAAATGATACCATGATTTCAGTACATAATTCTGGACCAACCTTAAGTGGAATATATTGTCGGCTTTTTCCTATTTTTTATGTTTTTCGCTGATATAGTCTAATAGAAAAAGTATCAGTTTGATTTAATACAATTTTAATACGACTTTAAGAAAAATATTGATTTAGGTACCTATGTGATTTTGGCATTTTGGTATTTGCATCATGCAAACTTTCAAGTACAACGCTCAAGTAGAGAGTAGCATTAAAAGTAAATTAGGTACTTACATTTTGTTCCTCTTTTCCCGGCCTCAGTCCAGAAGCAATCATGTACGTACTACCTATTGTCTTTATTTTCTCTATACAGCTGAATTTCGGCTTCAGTAGTAGCTGAAAGATATATTTAACTGTCATATTGTCACCAATTAAAGGCATAATTTTAATAATGAAGATATGGTTAAAGAAAGCTTAGTCCAACTTTGTGGGTATTACTTTTGTTCTAATAAATAAATAAAAATGGCGGTACAAACCTTCTGTCTCAATGAATTTGAATTATTGAAGGATGGTATGGTAATAGCAGTAATTGAGCCACTTTATTAATAGGGAAGTGTCCACAGTAAAAATATAATAAGTCTATTTGGTCCGTCAGTTAGATTACCAAAAAATATTGGACAAGTATTTTTTGCTTACTCAAATCAATAAAAGGTGACAAAGATATAGCACATCAAAGTTCAGGAGAAGGGGTTTGTGACGTCACTTTTACATAAAAAGTGTGTAGTGTGTCACTATATCGTCGTCATTTTTGGTTTACGTTACAAAAGAAAAAATACGTGTCCAGTATTTTTGAGTAATCCAACTTTCGGACCAAACAGAATTTTTAAGGACACTACCCTATTGAGTGAACTTACTTAAAAAAAATATTGAATCTAGTAACGTTAATGTGTTAGTGTTATTAAAGATTTCGATATAGTCTGTTGTATCCATCTATATGATTCACTAATGAAATTGATTGATTGAACGAAGATATATAAGAAATAGGTCAATGACGTATGAATGTATAAAGCCTACCTTATCAAAATCACAAATAATTTCGTTGAGCAGTCGTAAACACTCGAGGCCTTGTTTATTAACATCAGTCTCATCGTAGAACTCTTTGTAGTTGGGTATCGACGCGAACATCACTGCTATGGTTGAGTATCTCTCGTGGTATAACTCTGCCTGGAAGAGAAAACAATTTCGGAATCAGGATTAAATACTCCTTAGTGAAATGGGAGGTAGATATAAATGGTATCATCCTCTAGTACAATTTTTCTGTGGTTGGCGCGGCACGTCTTCTTCTTCCATACATCTCTATTCGCCGACATCTCAAAACACTTTCACATAATCCATCCAATGATTCTTTGGTCTTCCTCTACTCTTATAAACACCCACATTTATTTCCAACACTTTTCTGATGACATGTCTCTTATTACTCCAAATCACATGCACATACCATGACAACCGAATCCCAACTTCAGATCAATTTGATCAGACTTACCTCAGATGCAACATTAGTCAGAAAATGTTCAGCAACGTGAGCTGGCAGGATGTTTTCTAGAAGTATCTGAAATGGAAAAATAAAACCATCATTGAAAATGAGAATATTTGGTAAATTAATTATATAATTTAAGAAGTGCTTCACGAGTTCTAAACGTCAAACAAGCAACGACATTTTAAAACTAGATGAGATCGCGTATTCCCTGTTTGATTACTTTGATAATGATGATTGATTAATTTAATTTATTTATTATTATTTCCTTTATTTTTCTATATACATATAAATTATATTTTTAAATATTTCAGTATAAAAAAATAAAAAACATTTAAAAATGTAAAAAATAGTAGCCCACCGGCATTGGGAACAGGGTCCAAGCTACCGGTGGTCAGGGCTTTTGAGAAAGGAACCTCCTAACGATACGTGCCGTTTCCAGGAGTACCGCTTTCTGGATCAAGCCCTTGATCCAGCTGCCTAACGAGAGCCTCCTTAGGTGTTGGTCGAGGCTCTTGGCTATTATACCATTGGCCGTCACAACTATCGGCACAATGACTGCTGTATTCACGTCCCACATGTCGACAACCTCGCGGGCCAGATCAAGAAACTTCATCTGTTTCTCTTTCTCAGCCTTCACGAGGTTCTTATTATTATTATTATTTAATGTAAGAACCGTGTAGATTTGTATTTGAGACGCTCTTTTGAGGAAAGAACCACTGAGATATGAGTTTACCTGTCCAGTAATTGCACACATTTATCAGTAATCGTGTAGTTTAACTCAGAACTTTATGAGCTGAACGACTGCATTCTAATAATTCATCCATAGGTACAGACTCCAGCACATCAAGCAACGCCAAACGGTCAGATTTTCCTATTAAACCTTATCCTTTTGTTATAAAGTTGAAATTTTATCGAAGAAATAAGAGATAAGGTACAGAGGCCAGCACATGAAGCTTCATGTGCTGGCCTCTGTACCGTATCTCTCAACAAATACACTGCACATTTCAATATAATTAGTCTTGGTTTTAATTAAATAGACATTAATTAAAAATCACCTCGCTTTTGTAGGGCGTCTATAACTATATCTTTCTAAAATTATACAGTTACTTTGTTATGTAGCGACACCTATTTCGCCTAATACGAAGTAACGTATCCTACATCGCGATATTGAAGTTTTCCGCGTGATTGAACATAAACAAGAACCCGACAGAATCCGCTGGGCAGTAGCCCACTAAACCCATCTGGTCGGAGGATACTCTCTTTTCTATAGAGAATGATGAACTTTACACCCGGGAAACTCGAGTTTTTTGACGACACGGTTGGCGCAGTGGTTGAGCCATCGGCTGCTGCGCCGCGTGTTGTGGGTTCGATCCCCGCACGGAACAAATATTTGTATGATCTACAGGTAGTTGTTCCAGGTCTGGCTGTTTGTGTATGTGAGTTTAAATGTTTGTAAACGCATCCACGATACAGGAGAAATTCCTACTGTGGGGCAACGTTTTTTGAAAAAAAAAAAAAAAAAAGGAAACAAAAAAAAAGTTCGTCCTATCCTCAACTATCGGTCGGATTTAAAAATATATTTTTGCATTTGATAGCCCAATTCTTCAGGATGGTTATAGGCTATTTAACATCACGCTACGATCTTTAGGAGCGGGTAACCACAGCACAGCCAGTAAATATACGGTGTTCTAAGACTAGATACAAATTGATCCCACCTTATTGATTCCTCGCATCGTCTCCACCTCTTCTTGTTCAAACTTGAGCTTGTCCTTCCATAAGAAGTCAGTGCGAGACGTGAATTCTATCTGCCTATCCAGAATGTGAAGTAACGCTGCTAAGAAGATCAGTACCATGCCGGCTTTTGTGGCGTAGGCCAGCATTGTGAATCTGGAAGATTTATACAAAATACGCTTAATTCAATAGTAAGTATTGGTAAATTTGTTAATTTATCCAGCATCACACACTTAGAACACAGGAAAAGATATTCCTTACTTTACTTAGTAAAGTGAGCGATTCATACAAATATGAACCTTTTTCTAATGACCGTAATGTCCACATTCGTATAAGCGTAACTGAGTAGCCGTTTATGACGAATATGAACCTTAACGAAATACAAATAAAGTTTATATTCTAATGAACGTAAAAAAGTAATGTTCTTCTTTGACTTCTTCTAGTTGCCTTTGTTTAAAAGAGCAGTATAATGAACAAAATTAATTAAAAAAATATGTGAAAACTACTTTCTATCAAGTAACAACCCAGCCATTACTGATAGATTATCTTCATTTCTGAATTCTCCATTCTTTTTTCAATATCATAAACTCATCATCAAAGTTCTACTTACTCGTTCTCCTTCTTCTGATACTCATAGAACAGCTCAGCGGAAGCAAACAGTGTGATATGGGCCACTAAGGTCACCAGCATCAATACCAGCTTCAATACGAAGCCGACTCGAAGGAACACAGATATGGAGGCCAGTGTCAAGACTGAGCTGTACAGGTAGCTCTGAAAATAATAAAAAAGTAAGTTTCTCTTCAAACACCCACCAGGAAATTTTAAAAACTAATTTCTTTGATAGTTTTTCAACTTTATTTCAATAGTATAAGGTTTATATTCAATTGGGAAAAATTGACAGTTTGGGCCAGCTTGATATACTGGCGTCTCTACATGTTACATGCCATCTAAATTCATGCAATGCAACATGAAATGTAACTCGAATATATAGTTAAACATGTCTTTTATTTTCATGTCCCGTTTCTTCAATCTATACTTAAATCTCCACACCATACAGTGCAATTCACTGTAGTACATTCCAATTTGTACTGAATTCTTATGTTTTAATAAACAAATATGTCTTCCTTTTTTTTTTAAATTGGCTGACAAGGTATCTCTAAATTATTTTAGAGATACCTTGTCAGCCAATTTAAAAATAAATAGCACGTGTGCAATAATTTATTTATATCACGAAAATATAGTTTTTCGAGGTTTTTCTAGAAATTATCTGTCAACTAATTTTCCCGAAAATACACACACCAAAAAACATATTGTTGTATGTTTAACAGTATCGATGTACATCAAATTTGTTGGCGTATGAAAAAAAAAATCGGGTGTCGCCACACACATGTGTATTTGGTAGAATATTTGTGTATAGTATGAGTTGGCTTAGCTTGGCTAGCGTGAGCAATCGGGGTAATCTGCAAGACTTCATTTAAGCTTTCAACTACATAAGTTCCGTTCAAATAGTCATACCTTAGTCACCGTATCTTGATTAGTTCACTCTTGTTAGTAATTAACTATTTCTAATCTACCTCACTTACAAAATCACTTACTGGAGCTGAGTCGACATCGTTGTGGATATGAAAACGATCCATACCATTATCTTCAGTATAATTGTACTCAGTCCAGTTAGCACTTCCATTACTGCGTAGATACATCGGATAGTCAATGATTACGAATGATTGGAACTGAAAAAGAAAATTATTTTTACAGAGTTACTGGGATTTACTGACAACGAAATATTTATAAGGAACTGGTCGCTAGGAAGCTATCGAGTACTTAAACATACTGACGCAACAATTAACTCTGTATTTATCTATCAAAGCCGCAGAACCTGATAACATTAGTTCAGTAGGTACATGATGCTGGAACTTAAATCTCAGTGGTATAGATAAAAATCACGTTTTTTTATAGATTACAGTCAAAATAAGGAAAAACCGAAAAATTTCAACGTGGGAGGTCCAGAATCATGGACTAAACCTATGGTGTCATCCCACTCTGTAAATGATGCTCAAAAAAGGTCCCATAGTCGACCATTTGCGTTATGGAGCGCAGTTGTCGTTGAACTCATTTAGTTAATTGATCTTTTGTAATCTTAAACACGTACTCCAGACATATAATTATGTGATCAAGGGAGACATGAATCATCATAGATTGACAATCCTTTTATCAAAATATATATAATGTCTTACCAAATTGATAACTGCGCATGCACCAATGAGCAGCACGGACACCGTGAACATCGTTAGTCTTATGAACCGATTATTCGACACCACCTGTAGAATATAAAACACAAATATAAATGGTTTTTTTTTTTCGAGAACGTTCGGTCTTCTCTTCACGTGACCAGAGGGCTGGGCTTTTTTGTGGCCTAAGCATTTCCATTCAATGTGGCAATGCTGCCAACCTTCTGGGCACTTTCCCCGTTGACCGTGATGCGGATGAATTTTTCGATGCCCTGTGATTATTTATTTCATTTTATTTTTTTATGTTCATTAATATATTATATACTCTTAAAGAACATATACCTATTTCTTTAAGAGTACTGAGGAACAAATTATAGTCGTGTTAAAATTTTAAGTATCAATAAGGGTGGAGAAAAGCCAAAGAAATTATTAATGGTTTGCGAGAAAGATGACATGGCTAGAAAACATGTAATCTCAATACTCATTGAGACTACGGCAATTAGAGATGTTTGGAAGAAGAAGACATGCAGTGCCGACCCCAAATAAATTGGGGAAGATCAAGAGGTTGATGATATAAGTGAAAAATCCGTTTTGGCACTATGACTGCAAAACCTTGTCTTCAAACAGGATATCAACTTATTTTTCACTAGCCTGAGATGGTCTTTTGAGTAAAGAACCACACAGAATTGAGGAAATCTGTCCAGTTAGTGGACGGATCTCCAGTAATCGTCTAACTCGAATAAGAACTTCAGTTAGGTAGATACATCCAAATCGTACAAACCTGTCCAGGCTTAGTACAGTTGTCAGCATACATGTCATCAGGCACATCAGATATAGGCCGTAGTCCTCGAGTCCTCATACTCCCATCATACCAGGATAGGTATACAAACAACAGTAAAGTGAACAGAGTAGGACCAAAGGATGCGTACAGGACCACGCCTCTGGAAAATAAAGATGATAAAATTAGTTTTAAAGATTTGTGTAGATATAAAAAAATCCATTGGTTCAAGATAAAATGACTGGAAATAATGTTACGGCCATCGCTTAAGAAGACCATAACTTTGATTATAACGAACTGTAATAAATAATAAGAGACGAGGAACTAGTTAAAAATATGTAATAACAATAACATCAGAACGTGATATATGACAGGTTGGTAGGCCCCTCACAAGGTGGACTGTCAGTCCGGTAAAAATTGCAGAAAGCCGAAAGATGAGGTCAGCGTAGGATCAATTTTTGGGGGATCCTTGTGTCCAGTAGTGGGCAAAATTTTGGCTGAAATTATAAAGCAGGTAAATTATACTATTATGTACACTTACTTAGGAACAGTCAGAAGCTGTATAAACGCTAATAAAGCAAACAGTCCCGCTGCGCAAGCGACGTTATACTTGAACTGCGGGTCAGCCTGATTCCGGTACTGACGCTCTTGGGTACTGCTCTTGAACCAGAGGGTGACGCGGTTCATGCCTTCGGAGTTCGTACTGAAAACGAAAACAATATTTTTAACTTAAAGTACTTATTCCAATTAAATGATTTACATGAACTTCAGAATTGTTCTGGACTTGGTCAGTCAGAAAGATGGAGCTTCTTGCCCATTCCAAAGCGTAAAAGGTTTCTACGAAGAAGAACGGACACGAAACTGCATGGAAATGATTTAAAATCAGAATATTTTGCTGCACAATTATTACTGCACAACTTTTAGCTTTTACTAGTGCATCCTAGATTTAAAAGTAAAAAAAAACAAACCTGCAATCACAACAAGTAGTCCTTTGTGGAAGTAGATTCTGTTCTATCATTGCAAGGCTCTGAAACACAGAAATGAAACAAAATTAAAACGTAATCTAATGAATAACCAGAAGAACAAAACAGAGAAGAAGAGCTGGGAGCCTTTGAGTCTCAAATAGGTTACTTCTATGCAAGTGCTTGTTCCACCTGGAGCTAAAAAGTAAAGACACGTGAGACTTTCATTTATAAAATGGAAATGGAAGTGACAAAAAGAGTACACTTACAGAAATACCAATATTCTTGGCAAGAGTGGAGTCAGTAATGTTGGCAAAAGGTTTGTCTGCGCCCCAACACTCCACGTACTTAGTCATCTTGCTTGAAGGTCGGGATCGCGATGGTACTCCAGGAGTCGCTGGAAAGGATGCCAATTGCTAGTGTTACTAGACATAATAATTTAATACAACTGTTGACAAGACGATGGCTATGCACATTGAAGTTCTGTTGTATGGTTTTAAACTATAACGACCACTACATCATTACATATTTTAACGTTTGATTATATAACAAAAATCCAAATTCTGAGCTTAACATGCACGATATCATGAGGACTATATTTCTGATTATAACACTACCAAATATTAGACACTTTGAAACTATGAATGAGAGTGACGGCTTTCCGCCAATAATACAACATTAAACCTAGTTGGATTGTAAAATGATTCATGACATGCCATCTATTTGTAGAAATGTGGTGACGTAATTCTAAAGAATCCTTATATGCAAGAAATTATTTAGAGAATCCTTGTGACATAAACGCAAAACATGGACTATTAAACACATAGACTTCAACCTATAGTTAAGTTAGAATAACACTCAAAACTGTTAGCCACGACGGCAAAGAATTAAGGTTTGAAGACACTAACATAGTGATTCTGTCGACATTGTACTCATCATCCTAAGGAATAAGGGCGCTAATAGCTCAGTGGGCGTCAATAGATCAGTTGGTGTCAAGGGCTCAGTTGGCGTCAAAGCCCCAGTTGGTGTGAGCGCCCCAGCTGACGTCAAAGCCCCAGTTAACGTTAAAATCCCAGATGGCGTCAAAGTCCCAGATGGCGTCGACGCCCCAGTAGGCGTCAAAGCACCAGTAGGAGTTGGTTGTTCACTGTGGCTACTAGAATCTTCTGGATAAAGCAGTTGAGTTGTTAATTTCCATAATTCATAGACAGCTTAACTTTGAAATTCGACGACTGAATTCCTTAAGAACTATTTTTTTATTTTTTTTTATTAATGCATCATTTGGTAGGAACTAAATATATTTTCGGGTTTATTGCTCTCAATGCGTTTCCTTATTGTGATCACTTCTTAGTCTTAAATTGCAGCAAGCATACAAGATGCAATTGAAAAAGTATATGTATATATGACTGAACTCATAATGAACAACTTTAATCGTCAGTAATCGCGAGTTAAAAAAAAATAGTATTTCTGTACATTTGTGTTCATATAAATCGACAAAATGTCAACACAATCATGTACATATGTATACTGAACAGCTGCGTTTTTTTCGATATTTCAAGGTTGGTCTTTTATCGAAAGTCGTTTATAATGATGAACACAATCAGCCCTTAAGAACGATTCAGTTTTTTGCAATTACATCTTGTCAAACCAAATTAAGATTTCTTTTCTTTCTTTATTATTTTTTTTTAAACTTTGCCCCACACTAGGATATTCTCCTGTATCGTGAGTGCGTATAAAAACATTTAAACTCATTTACACAAACAGCCAGACCCGAAACAACTGAATGTAGGCCATACAAATATTTGTTCCGTGCGGGAATCGAACTCGCGACATGCAGCGCAGCAGCCAATCGCTCAGATACTGTGCCAACCGTGCCGTGCGTATTTCCACATTATGTATGCTATTCATTCTTTATAATGACTATATTTAATTTTGTGTACTAACCTGTCCCCATGATAGGGCTGATAGCTCCAATAATAGATCCACTCCGACTCTTAGGTTTAACTGTGACCACTGCTCCATTACCAAGGCCTTCGCCAGGACTGGTGGCCTGATTGCTGTCGAAAGCTACTACTTTCACTGAGGCTCGTCTACTTAGATCTGGCAAAAACAATGAAAAAGAAGAAAATTTACAATCGGTAAAAAGCGAATCAGACTTTTTCACAGTTTTTAAAGTTCCATAGGGTTCAATCTGGCCCTCCAGCGTCATTTTATTATAAGTTGAAGTGTGTTTGGCAATTGGTTTCTTAGGGAGGTGTTCTCATTAAAATATGGACGGAAAAATGATGAATGAAGCGATTATTCTCATATTATCTTTCTATTTTTTTAAGTTTTCCCACACTAGGAATTTCTCCTGTATCGTGGGTGCGTTTACAAAAATTTAAAGTCACATACACGAACAGCCAGCCCCTGAAAAATTACCTGTAGGCCATACAATCGATTCCCGCACGGTGTATAGTTATACACCGTGCGGGAATCGAACCCACGACACGCGGCACAGCAGTCGATCGCTCAGCCACTGCGCCAACCGTGTCATATTATAATACAGTTTAGTCGTGAGATGGTTAAATAATATGATCAATTTAAAATTGCCCAAGAAATTTGCTGCTGTGTAAGCTGACAATTTTGATGATAGTAGAACATACACCATAGTAAACTTTAACGTGGGGTGGCAGCAGTACTTTAGCATTTGAAGCTTTCTCCCCCCAAAACATGGATATTTAATTTTACGACAATTTTATGATAATTTTTGGACATCACTGACATCGGTGAAGGAAAACATCGTGAGGAAACCTGGACTTATATAATTAATATAAGTCTGAAATTGCCAACCCGTCGTGAGCAAGCGTGGTGATTAATGCTCATGCCTTCTCTGTATGAGAAGAGGCCTTTGCCCTGCAGTGGGACAGTAATAGGCTGGTACTTTACTTTTTTTACTTTGATAAAAGAATTTGCCCATTCCTGCGACCAGACCAACAAAACAGTTTTCATAAAAGTTATTTCGAGAAATCGCGAAGCGTTTGGTCGACTCTTCATGTAACCAGAGGGGTGGCCTTGTTTTTAGCCAATCGAAAGAATCAGCATTGCCATTCAACGTGGCAATGCTGCCAGCCATCTGGGCACTTTTCCCGTTGACAGTGATGCGGATGAACTTTTCGATTTTCGATTCTTTGTGATTACATTTCTTCGTGTATTAAAAGTTTTTGAACTTACCTCCAGTTGTCCTTAGAGACTCGGTCCTCAACACTCTGCTAGGGAAGGTTTCCATTTCATTGAAGCTGTTCTGTGAAGGTGCAGGACTGATGTTGTCTCTTGGCCTGGTAGGCGATATGTCTTGGTATAATGAAGACACGATGCTTGCTTTACGGTCGACTGTACACACTGAGAGGCGGCCGTTTTCTGAAGGTTTCTGGAATTAAAATAACAGAGCTGTAAGGTTTGATTTGAATTTTACTGAGTAATTTTGAAGCAGGAGGTCTTTTTTGGTTTAAAACAATAGGAAGTGGGGGGTTCGATGCAGTTGAACGCTCAAAAAGGTTGGCAACTTAATTTGATGAAAAAATCATTTCCATTTTGTTTTTGTGGCAGTTATATTCTTAAGTTAGTAAATTAGTCTTAAAAGGGTAAAAATAAGAAACAGAAGAATAAAGATAAAAACAAAAGCACTCCCGACAGGCGACACTCATCAGACGGACTGCGAGGGAGATTACAACTGCTATCAACACTAATCCTTCAATTCAACTTGGGACGTTATCCAGTATACCTATCTCAAGTCTGAATTGAGCTTTCCGATGAATCGCTACGTCTGCGAATGTTTGAAAATTGTTGAGATTAAAGACTTAAATATTTGTAGTTTTATCACTCAATTCCCATTTAATAAATGAAATTATATTTATTTGGTTAGTAGATCTTTTCCAGACACACGCACACACACGTCATAGACACACGCACACAAACACACACGCAGTACAACACACGTCGTATTTTAAACATTAAATGGCGTCGGTATTTCTAAAGTGACCGATTTTAGAGAAGCAAAGCTGGAAAAGCTGAAAAGGTATCCAAAAATTTCACTCAGTGTAAATGTGTAAATTGTATTTTCAAAACAATTTAATAACTTTTTTTTGGAAAATAAAGCCATTACTATTTATCCTAACAAGCTTAAGTCTTAAGTAAACATGTCGAACCTCATCTTATATTACTTTAGGGAGAGGGGGGTCTCAAAATCGGGTTAAATAAAAATATTTATTTATTTTATTTTTATTTTTTGTGATAAAATCCAACTCATTTACACTAGAAACACGCATGTTTTTTAAATCTCACTTGAGATTGGGGGATGAGGGAGGGGGTTGAGCCGAATCTCAGGCCATCTCACCGAGGAAAAGGGGGTCGGAAAATCGCCAAAAACGCCTCAGTATTTAATGGACACTCCCTTATCCAGAATAGAAGTTTCAATTTCAGCATGAATGGAATTTAATCGCAACTTCGCAAATTATATTTGTAAGTGGAGCAAGTGTCTAGTAATTAAGTTTATCACTGAAGTTGACTAGTAGAACTCCCTAGAGGCAGTAGGTAATATTCAAGTAATCGTTGGTGATAATATAATTTTAGTTTGTGTGAGTAAGTTATACCAGTTCGTTAGATTTGTACTGTCTCATCAAGCGTACATTTATTTTGCGAACGCACTTACCTACTTGGATGTCGTGCGTCACAAATATCACGCTATAAGTGTAACCTTTCATGCAAGGCAGATCGAGTCAGACTTCAACTGTGAAACTAACCACTAGTCTAGAGAAAGAATCGTCACTACTACTCACGTAAAATTGTACCTTTTAATATAATTATAAACTTAACTTGTGGTTCTTTCTCTGCACTCCATAACTATACCAACATCAACAAAGTGATATTGTACGGTGCCTACCACCATTGGCTCCTACATGATTAGTAAACCTAATTTTGTTCATAGTTTCTAATCATAATATAATACCTAGCATATTTATGTCCCACTGCAGGGCAAAGGCCTCTTGTCATACAGAGAAGACACGATCATTAATCACCACGCTTGCTCAAGGCGGGTTGGCGATTTCAGACGTATATTAATTAGTAAGTTAACTACTATTTTACGACCTATGTGGCGCAGTGGGTGAAGGTCCGCCTTCCGGGTTCGATTCCCGCCTTGGGACAAATATTTGTACGATCTACAAAGATTTGTTCCGGGTGTTCTGGGTATTTGCTATGTATAATAAAAAATACGTATGTATGTAATTTTGCTAAAAAAAATTGTGTTATTTATTTATTATTTATTTTATTTTATTTATACCACTGCCTATCCCTTCGGGGAATATAATCGTGATGTTATGATCAAATTATTTAGAGAGACAAGCATTTAAACAGGCGGAAAATAGTAAATTATAAAACCAACAAAATAAGGGTGTGAACGTTATTACTTGGAAAAACAAACCCAAATCCAGGCCGCCCTTGGGCAGCAATAAAATTACATTGGTTGAACCAACAGTCAACAGAATGGCGATAGATTTCTCAGAATTAACTCAGTAATTTTGGTAAGTGAAAGCGACAGTATTTACTCAGAATTTTATTTTATTTCTTTATTTATCTTTAACACGGACAAACCAATTTCAGTTAACATAGAAACTTCAAACAAAACCTTCAGTAAAAATAAAAATGCAGCCGTTTCAGCGAATATTTAACAAACAAACAAAAAGACAAAAAATATATTGTTTTTTTGGTATAACTACCGTATAATCTTTCAAACGCATTGAGTAAAAATATATTATTTTGACAGTACAAACAGACATTTCATTTTTATTTATTCGTATGTACAGAAAACAGCCTCGTAAAGTATTCATATGTAATATCCCATGCATATAACATGAAACAATAACACTGGCTCATCATACACAATCCTATTTGTAGTGATACTACCGTAGATATTGGCAATATTCAACACCGATGACATCCCGTCACGGCCTGATTGAACTATACACACGATGGGAGAGATATCGTGTAACTAGATTGAGTAGGGGTTGTGACAGTGATTGGTAGCAGTTACGTCCTATGTTTGTGCATTGCCTATATCAGAGTATCAGACGATACTGTCTTGTCATATGGATTTCATTCATCTTGTACTTTATGAGAAACGCCTTGTAGCGACATCTATCTCACCACTTACGAACTAAATCTGACGTCGACCTGGGAATCGAACCCAGGACCCCACGCCTAGCAGTTGCAATTAAGACCACTAGATCAACAAAGCAGTAACAAGCATATTAATTTGTGCATCTTAAAATCTCCTTGAGTGCCCAGAGCCGTGTCATACCTATTTACATAGTCTTTTATCTGCCTGTAGCGACATCTATCTCGTCACTTACGAACTTAATCTGATGTATCCTACATCGCGATAGTAAAGTTATGCGAGCGATAGAACCCGACAACAACCGTCGGGCAGTAGCCCACCAGACACAATACCTGTCTGGTCGGAGGATCCTTCCTTTTCTATGGTGGATGATGAACTTTACACCCTATTCCTCATACCCCCAAAAGTCTAAGCACCAAGTGAACTAATCCAGCGATGTTAGATTTCAAGGTCATCTTAAAACTCAAATTGAATGTAAAATAACTGTTTGGGCAATGTAACTAGTAACTAAAACACAGTAATTTTGCTTTGTTACCTAGCTAAGATCCCAATTGCAATTAGTATTATTTTCAATTAGTATTGGATATAAAACCAAAAATCATTGTTACACTGTATTTTCTGTAATCCTATCTTAAAGTTTGCTTTGAGAATTAATAAAGCATTATTATTATATCTTTCACTAGCGCTCCGCATGGTTGAAAAAATATATTAATGAGAAAGCAATTCTAATTACTATATACTAGCTTTTGCTCGCGACTGCACGACTGTATGGTCTGTAAATATCCCAAGGGAGCTTACTATGAACCAAGGTCCTGGTATATATGTGTGCCAAATTGTATCTAAATCCGTTAAGCTGTTAAGTCGTGAAAGTGAAACAAACTAACTCACATATTATTAGTTTATGTCACGCCAGTAAAACAAGACATGTGTACGTCGCGTTGAATTGTTAGTCGAACCCGAACGCCTCGTCACGCTGTCCAAAGGCGGCTTCCGATTTTCCGAAAAAAAAAACAGCGTAGAACTTAATGACACACAAACAAAAAAGGTAAATCAAAATCATCCTAGCCTTTTCCCAACTATGTTGGAGTCACGGCTTCCAGTCTAGCCGGGTGCAGCTGAATACCAGTGTTTTACGTGGAACGACTGCCTATCTGACCTCCTTAACTCAGTTACTGGGCAACACGATACCCCTTGGTAAGACTGGATGTCAAACTTTAGGGCTTCTGATTACCCGTAACGACTGTTAAATATAAAAAAAAAATGACAACCGGGACCAACGGCTTAACGTGTCTCAATATGTTACGAACGGTTACCCATCCTCAGACTGACCTCGGCAAGCGCAGCTTAACCTTCGATTAACCCGTGCGGCTGTTTTTATTTAGCCACGAGCTTCTCTCAGAAAAAAAAGGAAATCAAAATCTTAAATGATATCGTTATCGTTTATTATATCAAAATACATATTTAATTCAGTCAATAACGTGAATATAAAACGAAATGAGAATATTTCGAGTGTTTTATTTCATTTTTAGGGTTCCACACCGAAAGGGTCCCCATTACTAAGCCTCCGCTGTCCGTCTATTCGTTCGTTGGTCTATCAGCGGCTGGTATCTCATGAAGGTAGCAAATTGAAATTTTCACAGAGTGAGTATTTCTGTTGCAGATATAACAACGGCACGGTTGGCGTACTGGCCGAGCGATTGGCTGCTGTGTTGCGTGTTGCGAGTTACATTCCCGCACGAATCAAATATTTGTATGGCTTACAGATAAATGTTCCGGGTTTGGCTGTTTGTATTTGTGAGTTTAGACAACGCAGGAGTAATTCTTAGTGCGGGGCAACGTATATCTAATAAAGTACAGAAAAAAATGAAAGAAAGAATAAAAATTACATAAAATGAAAAATTAAAGGTTCCATACGACAAACATGATTTTTCAATCGATCTTATTTTATTTTGTACGATAGTACGGAACTCTTCGTGTACAAATCCAAATCTCACTTCATCCTTTTTTACGTTACTTACTTCAAGTTATTAAATGCATCGAATCGAATATTTTGCTTCCATAATTTTATTGCAATCTAAACGAGAAAGATGCACTCATTCAACATTGCAATTTATTTACAATACAAAAACAAATAACAGCCTCTTCATTTTATGTAGCCCACTGAACTGAAAGCGACTGATTTACAATTCAATGAAACTGCGACTAGTCGGCTTTTGCATGATTGAGTCGAGCTATGAATAGTTCGTTTGGGATTCAATCATTTTCCCAACTTTTTTTAGATGAAAGATGAATTTGAACCGTAATTGGAGAGATCTAGGAATCAATCAATTGGAGATGAATTTCCTACTCATTGATTTGTGCAAGAATCGCGACAAAATTCGTTGTGATTTAATAAGGAAACACTTAGACTTAAGTTAACTTAAGTTTTGTAACATATTATTCGTAGTCAAGGTATTTAAGTAATTTTGCTGATCTTGTGAGGTAAGTTTTGAGTATTAGTCGGAAGGGTTACAAGAGTACAGGAAGACCAAAGAAACCATGGATAGAATGTGTGAAAGATGATATGGCTAGAATGGAATGATATGACGGCAAATAGAGATGTCTGGAAGGAGAAGACATGATGCGCCGACCCCAAATAAATTGGGATAAGGGTGATGATGATGATGATTTTAGTTGACTGAAATTTTGGTATAATAAAATTGGATTTTGTTGGTGATGACATTTTTTATTTCTATCATTTTTTCGTGACAGTTGGAAACCAGTAATTCAGTTTTCATGGGTTCTATTCCCGCACGGAATAAATATTTGTATGGCCTAAAGTTCCGGGTTTGGCTGGAGTTTAATTGTTTGTAAACGCAACTACGATACAGGAGGAATTCCTAGTGTCAACATCATCTGTCTAGCCACACATCTATACTGGCGATAATCCTTCCGTGATATGTGGGAGTTCGGGTTCTATGCCAATGTAAAAAAATGTCTTTCTGACGTCCACAATATACTGGATGATCATATAACCATTGGTAAGACCAGTTGTCAGACTTTCGGGGTTCTGACTACTCGTATCGCAACCACCGCACCGTGCCTTATTCGTATCCTTAATTTTGCCTGTATCTATTATTCAAATCTATACCTAGCAGCTTCTGATCCAAGTTTTTTTTTTTTTTTCAGTATGGATTTTCTCATTAGATGTGTGATGTGTGCCCGGTTGATGGCAATAGGCTCGCCCTCTATTACATGGGACTTATACATAACAGTCAAAATGTAGGTGTGGGTACACCTCTGCCCAACTCTTAAGGAAATACAGTGTGATGTTATGTTTTTAGCAAACATTAAGAAATTTATGGTTTTTTTTTTTTTTTTTTGAACTTGCCAATCTCAATAGCTACCACTGTTAACTACATAGTCTGTTAAGAAGAAATCTTTACTGCATTTTATAGCCCAACTTTTGAAGAAGGTTATAGGTTATTTAACATCACGTTATGACGGTTAGGAGGGAATGAAACCGCGGGGCACAGCTAGTAAATAAATAAAGATAAAAATATTTTGTGATCTCGTAGATCTAGTTATCTCCGTGTTCACAATTTATGTCATCCTCGAAATCCGAGCAAGAATGATTCAGACAGTCGATCAAATTGGACGTATTTTGGTACCGCAGAAAATCTCGAATGTCTGACGCCTTGGCGGTTTCTCATTAATTTTTAACGACTATGAAGAAGGAGATTTTTTTCGTAAAGGCTAAAGAATTCTCGTGAAAAAGTCATGATTGATGTCGGTGTAAATCACGACTAGCGGTTAGTACTCATGGATTTTGGTAAAATTAACTAATGAAAACTAGTTGGTCTAGTTGTCAGAAGCACTACTGCTGAGAATGAGGTCCTGTGTTTAACTCCCGGATCGGACAAAGCGTTATTAGATTTTGTCATCTTAAATTTCTCAGTCTGCATCCTGAAGACTTGATTCGTGCCCGATTGATGGAAAAAATCTCGCCTCCTATTACCTGAGACTTTTAGTTGACTGCTGAAATGCGAGTATATTATGGGGTGCTATGGTATAGGATGGCCACTGCCTATCTCTCCGGGGGATATAGGCGAGATGTTGTGCTATACTATGAGTGACATATCAACGCGGCGATCGCGTGACCCATTGCTTTGATTACGCTATATGCTTATGAACACTATTCATAACAAATTAAGCAGTTGAATTGTTCATCATACTGTACCATGATGATACATTCTAACACGAAGCATTACATTATTCCGTCTTACCACTTAATCTATGGTAAGCAGCGCTCACAATAATGTAAATAATCCACATAGAACCTTCATGCTTCACAAACACACGACTGAAATTGTCTTCAGCATCCCTGAAAGGTGTCTTTGTCTAAGATTGATGATTACATCGAACAATGCTTTCGAGTCTAGTGCTAAGTATTAGCGCTTTCATGAAAAGATGATAAATCACTTCTTTTCATCGCGATTTTGTCATTTGAAATTAGTTGTGGATAATTTTTCAAGAGTTTTTTTTTCTAAATGATTTGATTTTTGTTGTGACAGTTTAATCAGTCTGCTTGTTGGCCTAGGGGTCACAAGCGCTACTACTGAAGTCCTGGATTAAATGTTGTAGGGTCTTTCCATCTGAAATTGCTTTTTAGCAGTCTGTAGTCTGGATATGTGCCTTGCTGGAGGCAATAGGCTCGCCCCCTATTAAGTACATAGGAATAAAACATAACTGGTGAAATATGGGTGTACATTAGGATAATAAAACCCTTTGGATAATAAAAGCGCGATGATGTTATACGAGCATTATAAATTCATTCTTTTAAGTTTTTATTTCCTCATCGTCCTCCTACACATACCCCAAATATTTTTTGGGTCGGTGTAGTAGTACTAGCCTATTACTATCCCACTGCACGGCAAAGGCCTCTTCTCTTCATACAGAGAAGGCACGAGCATTAATCACCACGCTTACTCAAAACGGGTTGGCGATTTCAGACTTATATTAATTTTATAAGTCCAGGTTTCCTCACTATTTTTTCCTTCAAAGATGTCAGTGATGTCCAAGATAAACTTAGAAAGTACATATAAAATGAAAAACTCACATTGGTACTTGTCCAGGTCTGAACCCACAACCTCGTGCACAAGAGGCGAGGCCTAAACCACTGGGCCATCATGACACACAAGACAACACAGGGTCGGTGTAGCATATCTTTTTCTTCCATGCATCGATATCCCCAATATCATCTCAATGGGCACCTACTTTCTAGCCATATCTTAGCCTTCACATATACGTATGTCCTCAGTAGAGAAATAGCTTTTTTCTTTGCTCTCTTTTCTATCTTAGTTAGGGAATATCCCACATGTCACGATATTGTCGGCCATTACCTGACACCTGTCTGCCTGTGTCGTGGCTAACGTGACGTGTAATAAATCAAATGGAGTTTTTTCTGTGGGAAGCTGATTTTTATTGACACGTTATCTGAAGCCCTAGCACGAATTACCTGCGAGAAGATTACCGACAACGTCAACAATTTGTACTAAGATTGAAACAGCGCCGCTCCACTGAGTAAGTGAAACTAATTTCGTTTGACTAATAACGAGGTAACTTTTCGTTTTTGGTTGACGAACTACTATTACAATTACTGTATTTTTTAAAACATTCGTATTAATGTAGCTGCGCATCTGTCAAAAATTTGTCTAATTCGCCTACATTTTCGACGTCGATTGTTGCTCAGATGAGATTGCATCTTGATTTTGTAGGTTTACGGGAATTTTCCCGTAAACTTTTTACGGGAATGGCAGATGATGCAACTAAAGCATCAATACCAGAAGTATTGATGCTTTAGTTGCATCATCTGCCACCATTTTCCCAACTATACTGGGGTCAATTTCCAGTCTCACCGGATGCAGCTGAATACTAGTATTTTACATAGAGCGACTGCCTATCTGACCTCCACAACCCACTGACTGGGTAACACGATACCCCTTGGTAAGACTTTCGTGCTTTAGTTGAAAAATAGTAGTTTATCTTTGATACGCCGCCGAGGCCGGCCCAGAAAGAGATGGCGATACTACCAGGAGCCATACTATGGGGGCTGGCACAAGGTGGCGCGGGGAAAGAGTACTTGGAAGGACTTTGGGGAGGCTTTTGCCCAGCTGTGGGACAATATAGGCTGATATAAAAAAGAAATGTACTTTTCGATACGATTCTTTTATTTTTGTGTGTGCATAATGTTACTTATATTTGTACGCCATTGATATAAAAAAGTAGAGCAATACCGAACTAGTTAAGATCCTTACATATGTAACCTATGTTTACCAAATACATTATTCTAATTCTGATACTGAAGAGAATGTTCACACAGTGATATTATGTAATAGGGTAGTGTCCTTAAAAAATATGTTTGGTCCGAAAGTTGGATTACTCAAAAATACTGCACACGTATTTTTTCTTTTGTCACGTAAACCAAAAATGACGACGGTATAGTGCGTTGAAGTTGCGAGTGACGTCACAAGCCCCTTCTCCTGAACTTTGATGTGCTATATCATTGTCAATTTTTATTGAATTAAGCAAAAAATACGTGTCCAATATTTTTTGGTAATCTTACTGACGGACTAAATAGACTTAATATATTTTTACCTAGGACACATCCCTATTATGAAGATAATTGAATGGGTTACTTACCCTTGGAGGCACAATGAGGTAGGTCTCCACTTTATGATCGGCCAGGTATCCCTCCCTTGAGGCGCCATCTCCTGGCTCCACGTCGAACCTTCCACTAAGCTGCAGTAGCGTAGCTTTGGTGATGTGCACACGGCTGAAAATGTAAGATTGAATAAGATTGAGCACTGTTTTATAAAAGGTTGACCATCTTCTCAACATCTCGCAGCATATACCTAGCTTTTTCCCTACTATGTATGTTGTCGTCAGCTACCAGCTTCCAGTCTAATCAGATGCAGCTGAATACCAGGATTTTACATGGAGAGACTGCCTAAATGTCCTCCACAACCTTGTTACTGGGTAACACGATACGATGACCAGTTGTCAGACTTTCGGGCTTAATGGGTCCGTCAAGCAAGGCGTAACCTTGAAGATCGACTCATGCACTTGTTATAACTCAACCACGAGCCCCTCCTCAAATGTAAAACAACTCTTCAAATTTGATCTGAAGGAAGGTCTATACTACTTCTTAATACATTACCAACTATGTATGTATATACATAGTTGACAACCTATGTGACGCGGCGGGCGAAAGTCCGCCTGCGACGACGTTGCGGGTTTGATTCCCGCCTTGGGACAAATGTTTGTATGATCTACAAAGATTTGTTCCGGGTGTTCTGGGTATTTGCTAGGTATAATAAAAAATATATATCTATGTAATGTACTGTATTAAGTATATCAGTCATCAAGTATCCATAACACAAGCTCTGCTTAGCTTGGGGCTAGATGATGCTGTGAGGATTGTCCAGCATAATTTATTTATTTATATATACATACTTTTGGTACGCAATAAAGAAATGAGAATTGGGAAATGAGAACTACACAACTCAACTTGACAGTTTATTCGATGCAAAAGCTGAATGTGTACGCTAGGCCTTACAAGATACAGTATCTGTTACGAATGACAATTGTATTTTTCCTTCTCAAATTCTTAATTTTTCTTTCTTTCATCGCCAAGTATCCACATAATTCAGTTAAAAAAGTGTCTCTTTTCTTACGCTTGTGGAAAGTTTCAAAGGTCGCCATCCAATTGTAAGTTTAATAAAGTAGAATATTGACCCAAAAGTTATTTAATACTATAATTTCATTTAAACTTTTACGCCAATAGATCTTTCGTGTTTGACTTTTGGTTAAGTTTGAACTCTGTATAAGTTTAATTGCTGGCCTTTTGATATCGGTTTCTTTTAGTTTTTTGTTACCTACTTTATCTTACTCTAGTACCTTTTCACAGCCGGCGTGTGTGTATGACCTGATAAATGAACGTAAGCAAAGCAAAAGGAGTGTGTGAAGATCGTAACAGGTGGCGTTCTGTGTGTGTTTCTGCCTACCCCCATGGGAAATAGGCGTGAGTTTATGTATGTATTATGTCTTAATCCTTGCCCATGAGTATATGAGATCAGTCTGCTACAATTCGAACATGTGTGGAACAAAATGGCTCGCCTCGTATAACACTGGGATGTCTAGGTCTATTATAAGTAAATCTCTGTTTGACCCTTTAACGAGGATCTTCAGGCGTGATGTTGTGCTTTATTAAATCGAGGTGGTGATTCAGGTTTTCATTAAACAATCGGGATTTTTATTTATTAAACCAATATCTGACGGCACGGTTGGCGCAGTGGCTGAGCGATTGACTGCTGCGCCGCGTGTCGTGGGTTCGATTCCCGCACAGAACAAATATTTGTACGGCCTACAGGTTGTTGTAAATGTTTGTAAAATCACCCACGATACAGGAGAAATTACTAGTGTGGGGCAACGTTTAAAAAAAAAAGATAAACTATGATATGGTTATACAGAAAGGAAGCGACATCGACTTACTACTTACTAATCCCATAAGTTCAGTACCTATAGATTCTTGAGCCCCCAGCGTTGACATTTTACATCGGCTTTTATCTCACTTTTTTATATCATTTGTGATTTTACTGAACTGCAAAAAGTCATGAGAAAATGATTTATTACAAGTTTATTACGAAATAGCCTCCCTTTGCTCAATCTAGACTTGTTGGACTGACGGTTGATGACAATAAGCTCAACGTCTATTACATAGGACTCAAATATAACTGGGGAAATGTGGATGAACTATAGATACGCCTCTGCTTAACCCGTCGGAAATTACAGGCATGATGTTTTATTAGCCTCCGTTTTGAAACAGAAAAATATTACACACATGAGCTAACAATTTCATTTTCCGCTTGTAAAACACAATTTAACTTTTAAAATAGAATCTGCATCCTTTAATTTCGTTAAAACCGTAAAAAGTGAAGGAAAATTAATGCTGAAAGCGTAATTAGTAGATAGTACCGCCATTTTATTATATAAAACAGACTTGCATTGTTTGCAAGCCGGTAAAAGCTTAAATGGATTCAGTGGTTTGTAAAAAAGAGCATAAAAGTAGTTGAAAGCTTCTGAAGAAGAGACAATTGAATTAGAACAGTTATATTCTGCTCATGTTTAAGTAAAAAGGGAGATAAAGAAGTGATTATTAAGGTTTTTACCGAGAAACGGTTTAAAACGTAAACATCATGACGTCACGCCTGCATTATATGAAGGGTTTGTTCGAGGTATACCTGTTCGTCACCCACATCTCGCCAGTTATGTCTAAGTACCATGTGTGATACCGTTTTGTGGCAAAAGGCTGTTGCCACAAAACAGGTACAGGTTGCTACTGAGAAATTCTAGATGGAAAAACCCATTTTACTGAATACGGGAGTCAAACCTAAGACCTTATGCCCAGCCGAAGCGTTTACGGGCCCTTTATACTAACGAGGCTTAAAATAAACACTAAAGCATATACATAGGTATCAGGGCGAAAAAGTTTACCGTAACATCAAATCTAAGTCTGTTATTATTTTGTTTTCAATTAACCAAAAATCCTTCAGAACTACACAGCCCGGAGCCTTATTCTTGAAACTAATTTTAATTCTAATTAGTTAAAGTCATACAATTCCAATGTTAATTTTACAGTTACGTGTTATTTGGCGAAATACAGCTGTCAAAATAAAGTCAACTCAAGAGTACGAAACGTCTTTATTCCAATGTCGACCGATCGAAATTAAAATCAAAAGTAAGCACGATTTTGTGTCCTTTTTTTTCAATGGGACAAGCCCGCCACACTATTTCCAAACCGAGACCACCTGGTGGTTTCTGGTGACCACCAGAAAAGCGTCGAGACAAGAAATTAATCAGAAAAGAATGGTGGAGGAGTTAGTGATTTTTTGTTCATGAAAGTGTGACATCTGTGTAGGTAATTTGCTACGACGTAGCAATCGTTGTTCATGTCTAAACTACGAGACCACCATTGAAAACCGATCTGCGTCTACGCCGTCGTAGCCAATGGGCTACGCATTTTCTACCAGCTAGATGATAATAATAATATATACTAATTGGTATTTTGCCTAATAGTTTTTGGTCGAAGATATTATCTTATGCATATTCCATGATCAAGATGAGAGCTTGTGGCCAAATAAAAACATTCGTGCGGGTGATCTTCCAGGTTCAGCTAAAATTACCGAGCTAAGCAAATGGATGGGTGATCGTATTTTATCATCATCATTATCATAATCAACCTTCTGCTCTTATCCCAATCTATTTAAGATCGGCGCAGTCATGTTTCCCACAATCCATCCGTCGTTTTTGTCTCCTTCTACTCTTGTAACCCTCCACATTTATACTCAAAACTTTCTTCATATCCCTTTGTGCCTTGGAAAGTATGGTAAGCTATGCCTTACTCGGCTGTGATTTGTAAATTGTCAGTCGTCTAGGGTAGTCAGAGGCCCAAAAGTCTGACAAAAAGACTTAACAAGGAGTGTTAACCAGTAACTGGGTTGTAGACATCAGATAGACAGTCACCCAAGATTGTAAAGTAATGCTTTTCATCGGCGTCCGGTTAGACTGGAAGCCAACCCTAACATATTAGGGAAAAAGTTAGGTAGATGATGACTTATTCGTTGATCTGCTTACCCAGCTATTCCGCCAGACTCCATATGATTGGCCAGCGTGACGTCATCACTCCAGACATCGAACTGCCACTTGCGTAGACCGAGCACGCCACACAACACGTTGCCAGTGTGGATGCCTATGCGCATGTCAACGTTAAAACCGGTTGCTTCGCGGACAAACCTGAGAAAAAGGAGGATTATATTTAAAAGAAGCATAAAATAATTGCTGTCTTGCATGTGTCCGTATAATGGGCGACGGAATTCAGCGACATTGCTGGGATGAGATTGCTGAAGAGGATGTGTGGTGTTACGCAAATGGATTGAATAATAAATGAGTATGTAAGAGGAAGTCTGAAACTGGTGCTAAAAGTGACCAAGAAGTTGTGTGGGAAAAGGTTGTCAGGCTTGCGACAGGGAAGAATAAGGATCATGTTGTGAAGAAAGCTTTGAGTATGAATGTGGAGGGTTTCAAGAGTAGGAGAAGACCAATAAACGTTGGATGAATTATGTGAAAGATGAAAATGACGTGATCGACTATTGAAACGAAAGCAAACAGAGATATAGGCATAGAAGAAAAAGACATGCTGCGCCAACCGGAATATATTGGGATAAGGACAGGAGGATGATGATTATATTTTAGGTGCTAGTAAATCGACATAAGACTTTATGGAAGATTCACTTATAGTTGCCTGACAGCAGGAACAGCTTACAAGACTTTTTAAATCTTGTTTCAATCTTACATTGCAGTGGTTTAGGAGGCTGCACATATAAAATACAAATAAAGAAAATGTGTATTTGCGAAGTGCTATTCAGAATAATATAGCGCTGGTTTTCAGTGGTCTTTTAAATACAGTGAAGTACTTAAATCATGAAACTTTACCGTATAGCATCGATCATCTGCAGACCCATGTTGACGCAGTTGTAGGCATGGTTGGGCCTGGACACCGGTAAACCAGACACGCAGTAGTAGCAGTCACCCAGGATCTTGATACGCATGCACTGGTTCTCCTATAACAAGAGATTTATTAACCTTTTAACCGCTTGATTCTATATCAGTTGCCGTGCCTTCAGCTTCTAAATTAATCACCATCTGCCTAGCCATTTCCTAACTATATTTGGGGTCGGCTTCCAGTCTAACCGGTTGCAGCTGAATACCAATGGTTAACATGGAGCGACTGCCTATCTGACCTCCACAACCCAGTGACTGGGCAAAGCGATACCCCTTGGTATGACTGGTTGTCGGACTTTTGGGCTTCTGACAACCCGTAACGACTGTCAAAGATCTACAAATGACAGCCTGGACCAACGGTTTAAAGTGCTTTCCGAGGCACGGAGGTTATTTAGGCACCAGCTCCTTTTTTTTGTTTTGCCGAGTTGGAAAATCCCTTCTCACCCAGCTTCTATACTGTGAGTACATTTATGATGAGGTATTTGTGGGTAAAATGTAAAAGAGAACAAAGTAATCAAATTGGACAAACGAAGGCTTTTTGTCGTAAAAATAAGACTCATGAGAAATGGAGACGAAAATGTTTGTCGGAAAAATCCGACTTGGCGGTTAATTAGTTAAGCAAAACATTACAATGTCAAAGGGGAATTTGGCAAATCATGAAAAGCTCCAAAGGTTACTTTTTTGTTGCTTTAGTGAGCCTATTTCTATCAACCGGGTATACTTCCAGTCTCCGGACTATAAAACCGGATAACAAATTGTCAGTTTCAGCGTGAAGGAATAAACAACATGCCTACAAATTTTCACATTTATAAATATTACAGTGATAAAATTAATTTAAAAAGTATAATAAGTATATATAGATATTTCGCTTGACGAGGAGGGCTGGCTCATTCTTTACCCAATGAATTAGTATTGCAATCCAACGTGGCAATGGTGCCAGTCTTTTGGGCACGTTTCCAGATGACAGCGATGCGGAGGAGTACTTTGATGCCTGAGTGCCTTGGTCGGCTTTTATTTTATTTTGTTTTTGTATATAGGTATATGTAGTTTTATGTCATAATTGAATATATGTAAAAAAGTGTAAATGTAATATTAAAAAAAAAGAAAGAAGTTGCCAGAGTGAAATAAACTCCAGCAGCTAAGTGAAAGCCACGATGTTACTTTCCCCTGCGGAATTTCAATTTTTAAAATCTTTTTCCTTCAAAGGAATAAACGGACTTAGTTCATCAGTGTTAACGTTGATACTCGTAGCACAAAGTACTGAGCTTTGCACAAAACATTTAAGTTTCTAAGTCATAACGAGTTTCTAAGTAATCTCAGTAAATTACCGTAGAACAAAAACTAACATAAACACCAACTTTTTTAAGACGAGCAGCTTCAATGTAACATTATAAACCTCGTCTGTAATCTCCGAAGGGTTATATCTATAGTATATCAACATTTTGTTAATTTTAAGTGCTGTGTAAGGGCGAGTCTATTACCCACAACCGGGCACAAAGCCAGACAAAAATAAATAATAAATAAATAAATAATGCTGGACAATCCACACAGCATCATCTAGCCCCAAGCTAAGCAGAGCTTGTGTTATGGGTACTAGATGACTGATATACTTAATACAATACATTAAATAGATAGATATTTTTTATTATACATAGGAAACACCCAGAACACCTGGAACAAATCTTTGTAGATCGTACAAACATTTGTCCTAAGGCGGGAATCGAACCCGCAACCTCTTGCGTCGCAGGCAGACCTTCGCCCGCCGCGCCACATAGGTCGATAACACTTTGCCTGATCCAACAATCAAACCCAGGACCTCATAACAGTTATACTATGATGCTTTTACTTGTGAAATCTATTTCAAAGAAGCCAAATAGCACATAATACGATGCACTTTATCATGTCGACAGTAATCGATAAGGACCTTGCTCCATCAATCACTAAACCGCCCTAAGTTTAAAACTATCCATCGATTTATTAAAGTCGACGTTTCTCAAAGTTGAACTTGAAAGTACAGGGAAAGTACCCATGAGTGCATTTCATAATTCTGGAACCCCGAGAGTTGATAATAATTACCGTCGACTTTTTTCTAATTTTAACGTTTTTTTTTTTATAATGTTTTATAAAGTCAAGATTTCTAGCAAGGAGATTTTTAATGAGAGAAGTGAATTATTTACTTCTTTTTAAATATCACATGCTGTGCTAGTGAAAGAGTATGAGAATCTTGTTTTATTTAGCCGACATTTTCAATTCTTTTCATTAATGACATAGATCATTCAAAAGTACCTAGTAGTACTGCTTCGTTGGTGTAGTAGCCCTAAGTGCGACTACTAAGGAAGGTCTAGCCTAGGCCTAGGTTGGGCCAAATGCTATTGAGTTTTTCCAAAAGGAATTTTCTCACTAGCAGCCCAGTGTCTGGAATGTACCAGGTTGATGGCTATAGGCTCGCCCCCTAATGCATGTGACTGAAACATAACTGGCGAAATGTGGGTGTCACTATAAGTGCAACTCTGCCTAACCCTTCGCGGAATATAGTCGTGTTGATATCATCACTCCTGTATTCCCCAAATGTATTTATAATTCAAAAGAAAACCGTCAGTTTTTAGACTTCGTCCATTGTCTTCTTCACAATTTCACCTTTTTAGCTGGGTCTCGTATATTCATCGAAATTATCATTGGTTAGAAAATAAAAGATTGAGAACCACAACAGCACCACATCAATCTCTTTGAACGAGGACAAGCCTTACACGAAAGATAATACTCCTTTCAATGAAGTGAGAAATTATGTGCCAACAGTTTCTGCTTACATTGCATTATTATACGGAGCGTTTATGCAAGACAGACCATTTTAGATCATTTTTAAACAATTCAAGTGAAAATGTATTTGTCTTATAACAATAATAGTTATATGTACAGACAACAGCACATCAAGCTACCCCAAAGTGTCTTATCTTCCCAAATTAATAAATATAATAATATACATCATCATCGACGACCGATGTGGCGCGGCGGGCGAAGGTCCGCCTGCGACGCAAGACGTTGCGGGTTCGATTCCTGTCTTGGGACAAATGTTTGTACGATCTACAAAGATTTGTTCCGGGTGTTCTGGGTATTTGCTATGTATAATAAAAAATATCTATCTATGTAATGTATTGTATTAAGTATATCAGTTATCTAGTACCCATAACACAAGCTCTGCTTAGCTTGGGGCTAGATGATGCTGTGTGGATTGTCCAGCATTATTTATTTATTTATTTATCTAGCCTCAAGCTAAGCAGAGCTTGTGTTATGGGTACTACTCGTAGATGACTGATATACTTAATACAATACATTCGAAATATGCCAAGAAGAAGAAGACCAATCTATAATGTTAACCATTTCAACAGAGTGTTACGCATAATGCTCGCACTCACTCGACTGATCCACTCATATCCATGTGGTTCTTTCCTCTATACTCCACCTCAGACACTAATCTGCATGGTCCTTAAATGATCTGACCAAGATATAGTCTGGACTTTATAAGAGACTGTGACTTCTGAGTTTCTTTCAGTGTTTCTTCTCAGAGTAGCCTAATAGGGAAATGTCAAAATACTTAAATAAAAAAAATATATGCTTGGTGACTTGTAACAGTGTTTGTAGAAACCCATTTACAGAAATAAATATCCTTCATCATAGATAGACGGTTCGGAAAAATACCAAACGGGATATTAAATAACCAACAGACTATGCCGAATTTCAAAATCCAGGCAACCGTACAGCCATAGTAAGCCGACAATAAAACACGAAATTTACGTCCCATAAACTATATCTATCTTCAGACTCGTATGGGCTATAACTTTAACGCTCCTTACATCAGCCATGCATGTTATTATCATACATATCCATGCATCAACCACACTAATTACGTATGCAAACGGCTATGTTTTAGATGTAGGAACAAATAGAGAAGTTAATGGGCATAGTGAGTTGGATGTAGCTGTTATTGTCTATTTGGGGTACTTGAAAGTTATAATTGTGTAGTTTATAGTTTAGTTGTAAACAAGTTTATGTGCTGTTGTAATGGTTTCCACTAGTTAAGTATTCATCATCTGCCAAGCCTTTTCCCAACTATGTTGGGGTCGGCTTCCAGTCTCACCGGATGCAGCTGAATACCAGTATTTTTCATGGTTCGACTGCCTATCTGACCTCCAAAACCCAATTACTGGGCAACACGATACTCCTTGGTAAGATTGGTTGTCAGACTTTTAGGGCTTTGACTACCCTTAACGACTGTCAAAGATCTACAAATGACAGCCGGGACCAACCGCTGAACGTGCTTTCCGAGGCACGGAGGTTATTTAGGCGATATGAAATGAACGGTCACCCATCCACAGACTGACCTCGGCAAGCGTAGCTTAACTTTCGATCAGCCCGTGCGGCTGTTTTTATTTAGCCACGAGCTCCTAAGCTAGTTAAGTATTTAAGTACGGAAAATCATTACGGAGACAGCTAAGGTTGAAACTTCAGGGGACTTCACTAGGAGACTTATTTATCTAGAAGTGGATGAACATGGGATTAATTTACATACAGACGAAAGTATACTAAGGGCTGATTTTTCAATAGTCAGGATAACTTGACTAACTTCATTTTTCAGATTCTTTGACAATTCAAAAGTACCTGTAATTGGTTTATTTGAAATAAATGCTATGACTTTGACTTTTGACTTTTTATTTGAAGAATAAAAATGGCGGTTCGACATACTTTGTATACGAAAACGCTGTCAAAACACCATCTCTTTCCGGATAAAATTTTGACTATTGCAAAATTGTCCCCGGGTATGAACGTTTACTATAGCGCATTATAGCCCACTATAGCTCTTTATTGCCCACTATAAATAATAGCCCATTATAGGCCAGCATTTCTCAGTACAGCCCAACACATCCCATTAGCCATGTCGCAATATGACAGCAGCTGAGCGATTGACTGCTGCGCTGAGTGTCGTGGGTTCGTTTCCCGCACGGAACAAATATTTATATGGCCTACAGGTTGTTCCGGGTCTGGCGGTTTGTGTATGTGATTGTGAGTTTGAATGTTTGTAAAAGCACCCACGATACAGGAGAAATTCCTAGTGTGGGGTCACGTTTTTAAAAACATGAAATGAATGTACAAAGTTTAGTCAGGTTGAAAGGCACACAGAGTCCAAATTTTACTGGATTTACAAACATATCTGAAAGCCCTTTGTTTTAAGATAAACAACAAGATATCAGTTACTACAACATACAATTATACTTTATCTTACACCTTTAAACGAGCCATTCTTGTACGTATATATACATATGTACACATATATTTAATCTGAATCTCGGAAACGACTCCAACGATTTTCGTGAAATTTAGTACGCGGGGGGTTTCGAGGGCGATAAGACGATCAAGCTAGGTTTCGTTTTATGCAAACGACATTTTATCCGAGCAAAGTTCGGTCACCCAGGTAGTTATAATAAAGCTGAAGAGTTTGTTTATTGTGTTATTTGATCGCGCTCATCTCTGGAACGTATTAGAAAAAGCATTTGTACAGATAGAGAATTTTTTACGTTTTAAGTCAACATGAAACAATCGGAATTCCAACGGGAATACTTCCGTTTTCCGTGGTAAAAAATACACTACGTGCTATGCCAGACTATTAATCTATATCTGCGCCATACTTCATCCAGATCTGTTCAGCTGTTCTGGTGTTAATAATATTGTTAGCGGCAAGTGTGATAGTGTCATTAACAGTCCACAATATTGTGGCGAAATAATATTTTCGTGACGCGCTAAAACCGATCTTAAGGACCGGATGAACCCGCGGGACACAGCTAGTAGACGATAAACTACTTTTACATCATTGCTCCTTTTCATCTATAAACAAACATACGTAAGTCTAAACCGCATGCAAACTGCTCACTTGTTGAAAACTTGTAGAAGTAGACACAAGGGTTAAAACTTTGCACGCACAACAAAACAAACAGGTTAACTGAAGTGAAGCTTAGAGACCACCATTAGAAGGAGTTTGTTTTAATTACTGTGATACTTAGGACATTGTTTATCTTGTAGTGTGACGTAATCATTATTTGACGACACGGTTGGCACAGTGGCTGAGCGGGTTCGGACGCGGGTTCGATTCCCGCACGGAACAAATATTTGTATGGCCTACAGGTAGTTGTTCCGGGTCTGGCTGTTTGTGTATGTGAGTTTAAATGTTTTTAAACGCATCCACGATACAGGAGAAATTCCAAGTGTGGGGCGAAGTTTTTTCTTTTTAATTACTAATCGAATAATAACTGCCTAGTTAGTCTAGTGGTCTTTAACGAGACTGCTGAGCATTAGGTCCTGGGTTTGATTGATTGCAATTTGTTTTAGGGATTTTTCATTAAGAATTTCTTAGTAGCAGCCCGGAGTCTGGATGTGTGCCCGGTTTATGGCGATAGGCTCACCCTCTACTACATGGGACTTCAAACATAACTGGTGAAATGTGGGTGTACTGTGCACTTTGCCCGATCCGGGAATTGAACTCAGTACCTCACGCTCAACAGTAGCAGTTGCGACAACTAGACGAATGATTTTAGAATACAATAGAAACGACAGAATTTCTCAATAAAAATAATTTAATACTTTCTCAAAACAATAACAAGAATTTCAACAACATTTGAAACTTAATATCTTTGCCCTTCCAGTCTGCCAAACTTATCAAAACAAAATAATCTTTTATTTTGTTTCAAAACATGTTTTCTCCGTATCTAATATTGAATGAGCGAAATGAAAATAATTCTCATAAACAGTCTGCACTATGAATACTGTAGAACTAAAAGTTGTTTATTTTTACGAGTACAATCACCCCCCCAGGTATGATGGTCCAATGGAGAATGTTTTTTTATCGTAGATTAGCTTATTTTCGTGGCAATTTATGATGTATGAATATTTAAAATACAATATTATAATTTTCTAGTTTTAACGAGATCAATGTACATTACATAAACACGGGTGCGTCTCATATCATATATTAGGTATATTTCATTTCGATAACGTTCACAAGATAAAATAAAAGTGATAGTAATATTTCATATAACAACCTTCACTTAATTTCGATCTGTAACTGTAAGTGACGTTTATTCGCGACTATACTGTGGTTCCCAAATTCAAACTACGCAACTCCTGTATCTTGAGGACCGTAGTTGTGAACATGAAGCATTTTACCACTTAAGTTTCGTTTTCTTCTTTCTATAAATTTAAATTTTAAAATAAAATGAGATGAAAATTAAAACTTAAAACTCACTAAACAAAGTATTATAAACGTGAGTACCTAAGTGAGTAACCTTTTGATATAATTTCTTTAGATGTAACGTTTATATACTCTATAACTTATTTCGTATAACGTCAATTTAATCTGCAAAGTTTTTGACGACCTATGTGGCGCGGTGGGCGAAGGTGCGCCTGCGACGCAAGAGGTTGCGGGTTCGATTCCCGCCTTGGGACAAATGTTTGTACGATCTACAAAAATTGTTCCGGGTGTTCTGGGTATTGCCTATGTATAATAAAAATATCTATTTATGTAACGTATTGTATTAAGTATATCAGTCATCTAGTACCCATAACACAAGCTTTGCTTAGCTTGGGGCTAGATGATGCTGTGTTAATTGTCCAGCAATATTTATTTATTTATGTATTAATCGAAAATCATTAGGCCTATAGTTTAAAATATATCTTGCCAAGCATGAAAATATGGTCAAACTGGTCCCACGCGAGCTTATCTTCACAGATGTGCTTCATGCTTTCCACCGCTGGCGAGTGTTGAAACTACCAGCACCTCAGCTCTCAGGCAGCCTCGCCCCTCCGCGCCTACGCGGATTTTAATAAAACTAGGGTAGGGCAGACAAGACTACGTGAAGCCAGTGTTGTTATTATGTAGGTTTGTATGTTATAAGGAATAACTTAACTTGCTATTATTGTAGAAAAAAAATAGAGTTACGCGCAGAAAAATGATACCCATGAATTCTTAAGTGGACGAAATCGCAGACAACAGTTAGTTTTTAAATATCAATCATCCACCAAATTATTCTAATCCCGAGCTCAAAGCCTTCGTCACGAATTTGAAATTCTTCTCAATAGTTAAGCAAGAGACATCACAAACAAGAGAAATACGAAAATAAATATAGACACAGTAATATCTACTGATTAGACAAAGTACTGATTGGCACTATTGATATGTATATAACTTACGTTGTTTATGCCATATTGTGAAATAGATAAAAAAAGGTTTTGCACAGAGGTGGTAGTGTACGTTGAACCTGAATTTCAGTGCTATCTAGTTTTAATGCGAGCTAATTATTGCTGCAATCAGACGCCAAACTCTAGTGGATGTTAATTAATTTTTCAATCATCCTGCAGGTTAGTGAAAGATGCAGAGTGCCGAATTCCAACGTTAAAAATTACATATAAATTTTATACCCTCCAACTATTTTATTATTTGAATGAACAGTTACTACAACACTCTGTTTAGTTGGTACTTGTTTTGTATAACCACTAAAGTGTAAATACAAAATAATAGCACATACAAAGCGTATATGGTAGACTTACTTGTACAGCAGAATATTAAATTCCCAACAGTCAATAGCTGACCGAACCGAAAATACAATTTCCACGCAACTTTTCCAACTTTCAACATCAGAATTCGTATCACGATCTTCCATTTTTCATTCCCTGTATGCTCTCACAACTCACCCAACCAAAACTCGATTGCCCTTGTTTTGTGAAAAGGGTACGACAGAGCAGTACACGCTAGAATATGTACGAAATTGTTTCGCCTGGCCAATATTGGGAGCTTAACTACCGGAGAGTGACTGCATCTAGCTTCCTTTGTTAAAATCCTTTCAACCGACCGTCAAAATCCAGAAGCTAAACCCTGTTTGTTACGATAACAAATGCATGGGGACCTAAACCCTATTCGCATAGGCGTAGGGAGGGGTTTTGCTTAAAAGGTACTAAAATTGTACTGTTATTATTTTTTTTTTTTTTTTTTTTTTTTTTTAAACTTTGCCCCACACTAGGAATTTCTCCTGTATCGTGGGTGCGTTTACAAACATTTAAAAACTCGCATACACAAACAGGCAGACCCGGAACAACTACCTGTAGGTCATACAAGTATTTGTTCCGTGCGGGGATCGAACCCACAACACGCGGCGCTGCAGCCGATGGCTCAACCACTGCGCCAACCGTGTCGTCAAATTTTAGAAATATAAGGTTTTTTTTATATTTGACTAGTACTTAACCCGTGACTTTGTTAGCGTAGATTTCACACTTTTCCCATTGAAATTTAACATCCCCTTCACCGCCTAAAGCGTAGTTTTGAAAATAATAATAGCACTCAGGAATAATGTAGCTTTCTAACTTTGAATTTTTAGAATTTTATCATAAGTTCCGGAGATTACCCCCTACATACAAAGTAACAAAAAGTTTTTACCCTTTATAATACTCGTATTATTACAGAAATATAAAAAAAGAAAAGTACACTCTTTTGTATGTGTTTTTTGATAGAAGTTACCTGCACGTCATTCGTTGCATGTTCGACATCATTCAAAAGGCGTTGAAGCAAAACTAAACGACTTGTAAACTTAAGCTCTAGAATAAACAACCTCTCTCTTTCCCTCTCTCATCCTGTTCTCTTTACCCTGCCACAACATGAGACCGATGCTACAGTACATACAAATAAACATCCAATGGTACACAATCACACATGCCCCGCCAACAGATTGCATCCTCAAGTCCAAGTCCAATGAAAGCGCGTTCAAATATTTGTGTACAAAACAAGAAGGAACACGTTCTGTCAGGGTTCGACAGCGATTGCGTTTCCCGTGGGTACTCTGCCACTCTATGGCGATAAATTGAATTCAGTGTCTCGGCCACAGAGTAAATAAAAACAGAAAACCTATTACTAAGGCTAGATTGTGAACCCGACAAAAGTAAGACAGTTGCAGGGATCTTGGAGATCCCGAATTTGAAAAAGATATTGAAATATATCACAGTTTTGACGACCGATGTGGCGCGGCGGGCGAAGGTCCGCCTGAGACGCCAGACGGAGGAGGTTGCTGGTTCGATTCCCGCCCTGGGAAATATATTTGTACGATCTACAAAGATATGTTCCTGGTGTTCTGGGTATTTGCTATGTATAATAAAAAAAAACTATGTATGTAATGTATTGTATTAAGTATATCAGTCATCTACGAGTAGTACCCATAACACAAGCTCTGCTTAGCTTGGAGCTGTAGCATTATTTATTAAAAAAAACTAACAGTGGAAATTTCGTTTTTAAGTAAATAAAAACTACACATAATGGAATAGAATCGATATGTATGATAATATAACATACCACCAAACACTGGGTAATTTTAACTCCGATCTAAAGCCAATACGATTCCAATATTAAAATACACAGCTGTCAAAATGAACTCGAACTCTAGAGAACTAAAAGTCGAAATTCCAATGTCGATCGATTGGAATTAAAATCAAGAGTAAGCACGCTGGCTTCTTGTTCTGACATTATTTTGTGGACAGAATCTTACTGTTTAAAAATATAATAAATAAATAATGCTGGACAATCCACACAGCCACTCCATCATCTAACCCCAAGCTAAGCAGAGCTTGTGTTATGGGCTACTACCCATAACACAAGCTCTGCTTAGCTTGATATACTTAATACAATACAGTACATAGATAGATATTTTTTATTACACATAGCAAATACACAAAACACCCGGAACAAATATTTGCAGATCATAAAATTGTTGTGTGTGTGTGATGTGATCATTTGTCCCAAGGCGGGAATCGAACCCGCAACCCGTAAAGTAATGTAATTTATTATAACTATTTCTTACCCTCATTCATTGCTTAGATAATTATAAGTAAAAAGTATTTCACTGCAGGCGCCTAGGCGTGAATACGTAATGATGATAAAAAGGTATACCTAATAATTTATACGTGTTAATTTCCCCTTCTAATTAAGAAAAGTTTTCTCGTCCATTGCTTCAACTTTAGCTTCTGCGCATGGGGCCAAATTGTCTCCAGACTCCTTTATCTCGATACATTACGAACGGTTCACACTCCAGCGAACCGTTATGAGATTGTTATAAAATGTCTGAAGTTTTCTTAATGTTCAGGACTTCAGGAGTTAATTACTGAGGTGGGGCTCGGAAATGTTTCTTTGGCTTTGGCTTATATAAAGTTCCATTGACAAACTTGACTGAATAATGGAACATTGTGGACTCAGGTGTAAAAGTAATTTTGGAGAGACCTCGTTTACGCAACGGTGATCAGTACAATATTTTACGGTTAAAAGGTTAGGATCACACGTCAGAATCTTGCTGTTTCATCTGCCTAGCCTTTTCTTAACTAAATGATAGATGATATTTTCTTCCAAAGGAGTTTTATAAACACTCTTACACGTCAACAAGTATTTTTTTTTTTTTTTTAATTATTTGGTGTTTTCCTATCTGACTACTCTTTCAAGAAACACCGAAAGAAACTGGACACAGGTCACAGGATTTTTTAAAGTCCAGACATTATCTTAGTCAGATCATGTGAGGACCATGCAATTTAGTGCCTGAGATGGTCTTCCGAGGAAAGAACCACACGCTTATGAGTGGACCTGTCCAGTCAGTGAGATATGTTTGTGATTATATTGAGGTCGGCTTCCAGTCTAACCAGATGCAGTTGAGTACCATTATTTTACATAGAGCGACTGCCTATCTGACCTCTACTGGACTGGTGGACTAAGGTAGACAGATTTGATGAAAAGTGTCGTGAGTGTTCTTATCTTCTAGAACTTCGTCCGCGACTTTTTTATTTAGCCTCCTGATATGTACATACATGAGGAGCTCGTGGCTAGATAAAAACAGCCGCACGGGTTGATCGAAGGTTAAGCTACGCTTGCCGAGGTCAGTCTTTGAATGGGTGACCGTTCGTAAGATATCGAGACTCCTCCGTGCCTCGGAAAGCACGTTAAGCCGTTGGTCCCGGCTGTCATTTGTAGATCTTTGACAGTCGTTACAGGTACTCAGAAACCCGAAAGTCTGATAACCAGTCTTACCAAGGGGTACCGTGTTGCCCAGGAATTGGGTTGTGGAGGTCAGGTAGGCAGTCGCTCCATGTAAAATACTGGTATTCAGCTGCATCCGGTAAGGCTGGTAGCCGACCCTAACTTAGTTGGGAAAAGGCTAGGCAGATGATGATATGTACATACATAAATAAAATAAAATAAAAGTGTTTATTTTAAGATTTAGGGTTCCGCAAAAAAAATGGAACTCAACGCGGCCAAAGTCACGGGCACACCTAGTTTATAATATTAGTGTGATAATATGGTTATTGCATTCAGGGATGAAATTGACAACACCAATTTTGTGCCCTATGAGAACAAAATCGAAAAAAGGCCGGGAAATCCAATAATGTCACGAAAACGAAATCCCGAAACATTTAGGATTGAATAAAGCAAATATCATGGTTCCCTGCAAAAGACAATACCCTGCGGGGGCTTATCACCTTCTCTATTTACGAGTACCTTACGAAAGAAATGCGACAAAACTGTTATATTACAAAGAAAGCGAAATTCGCGCTACGAGTATGTTATTATAATCTAAACATCATCATCTGCCTAGCCTTTTCCCAACTTTCTGGCGTCGCGAGTTACTAAGACCGAGGTGGTGAACTCGTGGAATTGTGCTTTAAGGAATTGTTTAACGTTTTTCTTCTATTCCCATTAGAGATGTGTCCTAGGTAAAAATATATTAAGTCTATTTAGTCCGTCAGTAATATTACCAAAAAAATTAACGTAATTTTTGCTTACTCAAATCAATAAAAAGTGACAATGCTCATCAAAGTCCTGAACTTTGATGTGCTATATCATTCAGTTCAGGAGAAGGGGCTTGTGACGTCACTGTTACGTTAAAACTGTAGCACGTCACGCGTAATTTCAACGCATTATATCGTCGTCATTTTTGGTTTACGTGACAAATACGTGTCCAGGTTTTTTGAGTAATCCAGCTTTCGGATCAATCAGAATTTTTAAGAACACTACCCTATTCTCGATTGCATAAATTAGGAAGTTATTTGTAAATTAATTCACTTGTTCTCTCCATAATACGGTTGCAGAGATTTAATTTTACAAACGTAGTAACAAAGTTAAACAATTGCTCACCAACTGCGTAGTTAGGAACTGCCAAACTGTGTAGTAGGATGTAATGGACAATATTCCTAGCAGCCATGTTGTTTCCACGATGGCACGAAGTTGATCAATTACTGTTTTAACTAATAACAAGCTTTCAGAATTTGGTTCGTGTAAGCGCAACGAAAAGTACAATTTATGCAAAATTTGCTTGAAAATATTCTAACTAGCAAAATGTTACCAAACTTTTTAATTATAAGCTAGTTTCAACCTAATATTTTTCCATGTTTAATACTTATGTACACACACACTGACCTTATTGGTGAAGTTCTTCAAAATGGTCAGGTTCCTGGAACTCGCAACTGGCGTGCGTGTATGACCAGATGTATGAACGTGAATGAAGCGAAAGGAGTAAGATCCTAGCGGGTGGCGTTACGTGGTTTCTGCCCACCCCCATGGGAAAAAGGTGTGAATGTCAAAGTATTAAACATACATACATACATAAATGTATGTATGTTTAATACTTTGACTGCCGAAAGGTTTAAAAGTCCATACAGGAGTAGGATGGGCTCGTGGTTAAGTTATAACAGTGACACGGATCGATCTTCAAGTTTAATCAACGCCTGCTCCGGTTGGTCTATAGATGGGTGACCACTAACCATCCCATAAATACTGAGCTCACTCCGTGCCTCGGAAAGCACGTTAAGCCGTTGGTACCGGCTGTCATTTGCACATCTTTGACAGTCGATACGGGTCTTCAGAAGCCCGAAAGGCTGACAACCAGTCTTACCAAGGCGTATCGTGTTGCCCAGTGACGGATTGCGGAGGTCAGATAGACAGTCAAGCAATGTAAATTACTGGTATTCCGCTGCATCCATCAAATACACAGTATCTTTATTGCTTACCCTATTTTGTATTCTAAGGTGGGGTCTGTAACGTACCCAGTGTAAAATTTTTGATCGGCTTTCCATGATTTTTACGTGTCTTTCTGATGTTCTTTTTTATTTTAAACTGTAAAAATCATGTATCAATCATCATTCATATTTTTAATGGAAAAATCATCATCATCATCATCATCATCATCAGGCTATACTAGTCCACTGCTGGACATAGCCCTCTCCTAATGAGCGCCATAGCGCCCTGTCTTCAGCTTGAATGGAAAAATGAATGACTTAAATTGCCAACCAGCCTTCAGCTTGATTAATGTATGAGAAGAGGCCTTTGGCCCACAGTGAGACAGTCACAGGCTGGTAATTTTGTTCTGATTATTTTTATTTAATTCTAGTTCTAACATTTTTTTTTTTTAAATCGTTGCCACACACTAGAAATTTCTCCTGTTTCGTGGGTGCGTTTACAAACATTTAAACTCACATACACAAACAGCCAGACCCGGAACAACTACCTGTAGGTCATACAAATATTTGTTCCGTGCGGGGATCGAACCCACAACACGCGGCGCATCAGCCGATGGCTCAACCACTGCGCCAACCGTGTCGTCGTTTATACTTGATGAATTAATTTCAACTTTGTTAATCTTGAGGAAAACTGGAAGTAGCAATGTATTTATTTTGTTTACATCATTATACCTACAAAAAAATATTGCTTAACTCTTGAAGGGCAAAGGATTACGTAAGAGACAAAATGTGGTTTTCCTTGAAGAATCCCATCCTATTCAATATGCGGGGCAGTCAATAAATTCTTTGCATTGTTTTATTACCTATACATAGTATAGCATGAAATAATATAAAACATAAGTGTTAGTCCCAGAGTGTTAGAAAGAGATATTCACATGTTGCCTCACAATTTGAGGTATGTAAGTACTTCAATCTTCTGACTTCGGGCTGCTTTTAAAAATTCCATATGGAAAACCCAATAAAACAAATGCCCGACCCGGGTAACGAACCCAGTACCTCATGCTCAGCAGTAGTGCTTGCGACCACTAGACCTACAAGGCATATAAAACATCATACAAAACACGTAGCATTCTTGTTTATTATTCGAGTGCAATAAGCCATTTTGTTGGGTTCAAGAGGTAAGAAAAATAAATTAATAATAATAATAAATAAATAATGCTGGACAATCCACACAGCACCATCTAGCCCCAAGCTAAGCAGAGCTTGTGATGACTGATATACTTAATACAATACATTACATAGATAGATATTTTTTACTATACACAGCAAATACCCAGAACACCCGGAACAAATCTTTGTAGATCGTACAAACATATGTCCCAAGAAAAAAAATGTTTGCTTGCTCTATCGCGTCGGAGTCTTTCTAAAATTTCAAATCTCTCGTCGTTATTATTTCATTGTATCTATCCACTCCATCCATACATCTGTATATACCTTCATCAATAGTCAGTTATTTTCTAGCCATATCATCTGTCACACAATCCGTCCAACGTTTCTTTGGTCGTCTTTTACTTTTGTAAGGCTCCACATTCGAATTCAAAATTTCTTCACAACATGCTCCTCTTTGCTCCACATCACATGCCATACATACCATAAAAACCAATTTTCATCGGTTTTCATGGTATGTAAGAATGGTGTGGTATGTAATATGGAAACACTCAGTGACTGACGCCACTTTCAGACTTCCTATAACCATTCACGTAACACAACACATCCCTCGTAGCATTCTCGCATTTTTGTATAACTAGTAATTGGAATAATTAATTTTAAGCCTTTTTTTTAGGAAGGGGCATCTCGCACTTTATCTTTCAGGGATATCTACTGCTTAACCGAAATTTCCTGTGGGGGGCCTAATTAGAAATTAAGGCCTCCAGCCAGGGCGTAAAAACTTAAAAGCTATGCGACCAATCGCTAAGGGCACCCCTTGCGGGGTACGAGCCTCGGCATAGGACATCGCTGAGAGGACAGCAAGGGACGGGCTGGATCAAATGGGTATATTATTTAGGGAGTTTTAATCATTTACCGGCTCAGCTACACGTGCTGGCTCGAGCAAAGTCTCGGGGGGAGGGCATTGACGGGGTCGTCGCGACGGTATTCGACGGCGAAGACGGAATGATAATTTTGAGGCGTAATTGTGTGACCCTGTATACGAAAATTCACCACCCAATTCGTTTATCTACCACTCCTAGACATTACCATTGCTAAAATATTACAAATGTAATATATTGCTGAGAATTAGGATCGATATCGGTATTAGTATTAATGGGGGCGCAGAAGCCCAGGCTTGCAATAAATCTTACAGAGAAAGTGTGCTAAATTTTCTGTCTGAGTCGTTCATCTAGTTTTTTTTTTTTAAATACTTTTAATAAACGCTTACTTTCTGTCTGCGGATCTGTTTGAGTTGATCATTTTTCATTTTTCGCATTATGGTAATAAAAAGTAAGGTGGATTTCTCCGGAATTATTTTCTTCTTTCGCGAATTTTAATTGGTGTTATAAAGCTCTATGTTTTTCTTACAGTGTACAGCCAATTTCACTAAGTTTTCTTACAATGGCGTTGAATTTAAAACCGTGTCAATATTTATATAACAAATTTATTTCAACTCCAATGCAAAAATGTTTTAAAAATTTGTCACACAGATCCAGATTTCTAGGACAGTGACAATTCTATAGGTATTGCATCTGTGTTACTAGCTAGTTTTAAACACTTTTTAATTGTAATCTGTGGAGAACGTAGTGGGTAGCATAATTGTTCAAAATGTATATTTAAGATAATATGTTTATCTTATTGTGCTACTGTTTGTTTTTCCTTAAATAAATACAAATTATTGTAATCCACAAGACTTTGAAATTAGAATGGAATGAATGAATCTCAATACATTTTTGCTAAGCGCTCTTCTCATTTTCTTCATTAGTAAATTGCACCCGTGAAAAGCCGGTTTAAAAAAAAAAAACTTACCTGAGCAATTTGATCAAACCGCCCAAATAGTTCATTGAGAGTCTTGACCAGATCAGAAGCACTGAGCCGCTCCGACAACGGCGTAAAGTTGACGATGTCAGCGTACAGGATGCTGACGTTGTTGTGACGCTGCACGTGCATCTCGTGGAAACGAGTCTGTTTTGATGCGTCTGCGCACGCGTCCGCCATTTTGAGCATTATTGAGCGTTTAACCTGTAACAAGACGGAACGGTTCTGAGTAAAATATAATTATGTTGAAGTTTGGTCAAGTCTAGACGCGGTACAATTGTGTAGAAGATAATCTCTCATAAAAATGATGTGATATATTTACAAACATTAAAATCTGAAAAAATAAAAATGTGTTTCACAAATAACGGGAGCAGGGTCAAAGCCGGATGCTCGAAAGCGGGACGTCCGAAAGAGTTACCGTGAACCAAGGAACGCAGAGGGCACGGACACGGATGGGTCAGTAAAAATCTGACTCACCCGAAAAAAAAATGCAATAAGTGTGTATTTCAGAAATCTTCTGCCAGTGCAGGACAGTTGGTCAGCAGCTGTAGTCATTTTTGGATGGTTTCCCATTCTTTGAAATAAAAAGGATCAAAGCCACCGGTGGTTACGGTTACAGAGTCGGCAACCTCCTCAAATGCGAGCCATGTCGACGAGTACTGCTTTCTGTATTATTATTTATTACAGGATAATTTGTCGACATAATTATATTATGATGGCCCAGTGGTTAAAGCTTCTTATGAACGAGCTGTGTGTGCCAATTCTGCACACACAAGGTCGATGCATGAGCACCTGATGGATATATCTGTAGCGACCTTTATCACCGTCGCGCGTCGTTTTATTATCGACCGTATGTCACATACCAACTAAATCTCTGAAGGTAAAAATCTTGAGGACCTCTGGACTTATGATTGGTAGAGGACTGAAATCGACAACCCGCCTTGAGCAACCGTGGTGATTAGTGTTCGTGTCTACTCTGTATGAGAAGAAGTCTTTAACCCTGTACTGGGACAGAAACTAGCTGGAAATTTAGGTATATTTTTGTAATGTTAATAAAACCGTCTTCATTATTTATTTATTAAAAGTCCCACCTACGTAAATACTTAACGTCAAACTAGACAGATTATTCCACAAATAGAACACAAAATTGTACTTATTATTATCAAACAAATATTTACGACTAAACACTGTTTTAATAAATATTAAATTTGAAATTGTTCTCCGCTGTTTACTTCAACCAAGGAAATTATAAGGCGCGATTTTCTGCTCACGAATTCGTATCAGTTATTACTTGGAACTCAGAAAAAATGGCTCATTCATCATCATTATTATTTCAGCTAAAAGACGTCGTTAGCTGGACATAGACTACCCCAAAGATTTCTTTTACGATCAGTCCTGCGCTGCCCTTATCAATCGGCTTCATAATAAATGGGAAATTAATGCTCTACTTATGACTTAGCCATGAAAAGTACGTGTTTGTTGGATGTACGAGTATTGTATGCCTCGCTCATATTTTTTTTTTGGGATAATCCCGCCACACTATTCCCAAACCACTGCAACTCCTGAAAACCAGAATCAACAGTGGCGACCACCAGAAAAGCATCAAGACAATGAAGTCCGACGAGTCTCGGATCAGAAAAGAACAGCGGAGGAATTAGAAAAATCGCCTCGCTCGTGTAGTGGTCATAAATGCTACTGCTGAGCGTGAGGTCCTGGGTTCGAGTCCCGGGTCAGGTGAAGTGTTATTAGGTTTCAATACCATTTGTGCTAGGTTGATGACGATAAGCTTGCCCAATATAACATGAGTAATGCAATATTACATGAGACTTGAACATAACTGGCAAAATGTCGGCGTGCTAGGCATAAATAGTTACTTCCTTAGAATTACCTGGAATGACTTCACTTTCTGGGCCGTTTACTTTGGCCAAGGAAATTACAGGTAAGGCGCGATTTTCTGCTCACGGATTCCTTTGGGTAAATTAATATTCAGGTCTGCAGCGCTATGGTAAATTAGAGGGTGAATCTTATCGTTGCTTCTATTAATTAAATTCATTCTGAAGACAATCATGACAGTTAATTTTGGTGTTTAGTTCTCAAACACGGGGTTGCGGGTTTAAAACCCGGCCAGTATTCATTGTTTTTTATTTATTTTTTTGAATAGCTTCATGAGTTAACTTGAGACTTGACTTGAGACACTGAGTTATATTGAAGAAATTTGCTGATGTCAAGGAAAACTAACATTTTATTAGACTGAAATCACAAACACAGAACAAGGCTCATCAAATTTGTGTTTCAGTGTAAAGTTATTTTATATCATTTTCTTAAAAAAGTTATTGGACTCACTAAAAAAACTAGAGCTTTAAAAATATTGGAAACAGAAAAGATTTATTTTATCATTGCGTTCAACTTTGGTATGACGTCACGTGATTTTCTACTTACTTGTGACGTAATGAGCAAGCACCGCCCATCTTTTTTCGAAGTCTTTGTATTTTAAAGAAAAAAATACATTCATGTACTCAATATTTTTACTGACCGACAGACTAAATATATTTTATTATTTTACCCAGGCAACATTAATATTCTCTGATAATAATAATTTTGAAAAGCCAATTTCTAATACTTATTCGATTTCATGCGAAGATCTTGTCTTCGAATCGTATGTACCGTAATAAATCCGATCGATTATATCCACTTCAGTAATCGGCTCTTCGAATTAGGTTTTTCCGGTTGAACAAATACACATCCTTATTACGTACGACTAGCGTCTATTATGAATTTCTTTAACCTAAAGACTTAGAAATCAGTCTGGATTTGAAAATGAGATCAGCAGTTTAGACTAAGAGTTAACTCGTGCAAACAATAGTTTTTCTGTTAATAATAGTTTTCATGGCGTGGCAATCAATGTGTTAATTGATAAATTATATTTAATTTGAGTCCAAAATCTTGAACTGAACTCATGCTGTCCATGAAACTCCTGTCAAAGTTGTCTTAGCAATGTTGTTCTTGAGCACAACACAAAACGTAATAGGCGTTTTAGTACTGCAGAAGGAGGGATTCCAAAAGTTGGTTTTGGGTTTTCCAGTACTTAGATAATACTGTGGTTGTTGACACAATCATTAAATAGTAATAATGTGAAAAGGGGGGGGGGGGGCTTGCGTGAAGGTAGCGTACTTTTAACCAGCATTTAGAAGGATAATATCAATGTAATAGGGGCGAGCTTATTGCTATCAACTGGGCACAAATCTAAACTTCAGGATGCTACTGAATAATTCCTGATAAAAAATCCAATAACGTAATAAATAAATCAGTGTGATCTTTTACAATGTAAGATATACATGTGTATGTAGGTACTGGAAAAATTCCAACGTTGGTAATAAAATATCTTGCTTCAATAATATTTTATTATTGTTTCCAATGCCTACTTCGAAAATTTCTTGGTCATTGCAAAAAACCCCGCTTAACTGTCTGACCCGAGTGCAGTCCCATGTCATCAGTGACCCTATGACGTCATGACAAGAGGTGTATGACTATTAGCTATGAGTCTGTGACCCTGTCTGTGTTCTGGAAAGCACAGTCATACTTTGTGCATTAGTAATGTATTAGACTGCGGAGTTGGTCTAGTGGTCTTAAGAGCTATTGCTAAGCATGAGGTGTTTGGTTTGAATCCCAGGTCAAGTTAAGTGTTATTGGGTTTTCCCATCTGGAATTTTTCAGTAGCAGGTCGGAGTCTGGATTTGTGCCCGGTTGATAGCAATGGTGAGTCGATTGCCATCAACTGGGTATACCCCTTATTACATGGGACTTCAATATAAATGTGGGTGAACAAGTGAGAGAACCTGTGAGCACAAGTATATCTCAGCCTAACCCTTTGAGGATTAAAGAAAAGAAGAAAGAAAGAAAAAACATATATTCAATACAGGCTCAGGCACACAACGACACAGTACTAAACATAGAAAACAAAAAAAAAACAAAAAAGGAGTAACAAGAAATACATTAACAATATATATACGAGTAAGTATACATATATTATTAAGTATGTGCTTTACGGCTAAGCTTAAAGGGTCCAGTTCAGCAAAAATGCCAGACAACTAGTGCCTGAGGCTGGTTTTCAACTGGACCTGAGATTGTGAGATGTCACGGACGTAAAACAGTTCTATAGTATGATATGAGTATGTGAAGTAAAATTATGATGTAATTTACATAGGTACAGCGTGATGTGAATGAAAATGTGAAATTAAAGGTGTAATGTTGTGTGTTTATATACACAGAACTCGCACAATGCTTATCTATAATAATATCCCGTTGTGATAATGACCTCACAAAACCAAAACGCCAATAAATAAGGAAAGTAAGAAAAAACGAGTTACCTATCACTGATTCATTCAAAAGAACCAAACGATGTTTTTCTAAGAAACGCTAATGAATAAGCAGGGAATCACCATGTGGGCGTGGTTGCTCGTAACCTAGATTATGACGTCACGTGTTATGAATGGGGTAATCAAATGAATGTTTTGTGGCAAAAAAAGTATTTTTTTTTAAGAAAGAAATTTGGGGAAGAGTGAGTGAGAGGGTGAACGACTCAAAATGGATTATTAGTTGTCAGATATGTGGCGAATTATATCAGACTCTAAGAAAGTGCTACCGACTTGTGTAAAAGTGCAAATGGACACTATTCTTGGTTTTGACATAATCTATGACGTAGCGTGCTTATTTAGAGCTAAATTGCTTATTAGTTTTTTATGTACGCTGGACCGTAATTAAAAGTTTTGTTCTTACTAAAAAAAAAGAAAAAAAGATATGTGGCGAGATAGTGCTTCCCTACCTATCCCGTTCGTTCCCACCTGGTCATGAGCTGTCTCGGCTAACCTGGCAGTCTTTTAACGGACTACAGACACAGGGAAGGGACAACCTGCTCAGTTGAAGACTAACAGACTTCAACAAGGAGCACAAAAAAAAGAATAAGTACATGATTCTAGACTACGGCAGCGTTGTAATGTTTTGTCTGCTTTTTTCTAATTTGTGCGTTTTTTCTAATGTGGTGTCCCAATGACGCCATATAAAAATATTTTGAATTAAAATTACAATTTGAATGCTGGGAAAGTAGACTAGATAGGTTTCGGTATTTAATTAAAATTAGCATTAACGAATAAAATTAGTATAAATAACATAACAGTGGAAATTATATTTTTTCAAATCCAAGACGGTTGAATCGGTTCTCCGGGACTCGTACAGCTTCTCTGGTGGTAGCCATATTTTGAAATAAAAAGTTGAAACTTTACGTCTGTCATTACAAATCTCAATGGTAAAGTAAAAAAAAGTAAAGTACCAGCCTATTACTGTCCCACTGCTGGGCAAAGGCCTCTTCTCATACAGAGAAGGCATGGGCATTAATCACTACGCTTGCTCAAGACGGGTTGGCGATTTCAGACTTATATTAATTATGTAAGTCCAGGTTTCCTCACGATGTTTTCCTTCACCGATGTCAGTGATATCCAAGATAAACTTAGAAAGTACATATGAATTGAAAAACTCACATTGGTACTTGCCCAGGTTTGAACCCACAACCTCGTGCACAAGAGGCGAGGCCTAAACCACTGGGCCATCATGACTTTTTTTTTAAATCTCAATGGGTCAAGTAGTAATCGTGATTTATTACAGTTTATATTAAAAAGAAAATTTGAAAAATACGTAATTATGTTTGTGATCGTCAAGAGATTTTGGGAAAATAACTGGATCCTTGGAAGAACCGTGTCCAACAGTGGAAGTTCAAGGGTTATGTATGATGATGAATGACTAATTAAGGTTAATGACGCTAAAGTCTCGTCTGCAACGTCATGATGACGTATATAAAGGAAACGGTAATGGAAGTAACTGTAATTTTTTCGCAGGAAATATAGTTATGTTTGCGGTCGTTCATGCACAAAAAACTCCGGCGCAGTATGTACGCACACTCGTCGCTCAGTTCCTACGTAAGTTTTTATTACTTTCGTTCTCTCATCATCATCATCCTCTTGCCCTATCTAAATTTATTTGGGGTCTGCGCATACCGTCATCTCAATAGTCACCTCATTTCTACCCATATCATCTTTCACACAATCCAAACGTTCATACTCAAAACTATCTTCGCGACATGTATCCCATTCTTCCGCAGCAAATAACAACCTATTGCACACAATTTCTAGGTCATTGGCGCCACTTCCACACTTCCAATTACTAACTCTTTTCGATTCTATCCAGATCCATATGCTACTCAACTGCTACTTTGGCTACGCAGGTAATCTCCGTGAAATCGCCGGCCTTTCTTGAGGAGTTGAGGTGGATGGAATAAGATATTGTCCCACCAGTACGCAATATACACGCAGAGCTGTGGAGTTGCGGATCTGTCTGTTTTTACAATACAATACAATTCATCTCCATGTGGATGGAACAGGGCCGGGCAGATAATGAAGCCGATATGGCAGCGCAAAGAAGTTTGTCCTCGTTTGGCCTCGATTCTCTTCCTGATAATTTCTTTGCGTAACGTAACAAGGAAAATACAACTTTAAAGAAACTCTTTCTACTGTACTTATAAGGTAAAGAAGTATCTCTGAATATTTAATGCCCGTATTACCGTAGTATTACCCGTTTGTCATGCCGAACTATTTATCAGTATTGCCGTGACGTCACATCTATAGGTCATCGCTACACGTTCTACTTTCACATCCTTATAGCGTTCAAGTATTAATTGTAATAATATACCGAATTTAGACTGAAGGACATGTTCTTACTTGACTTTGAAAATGTATCCGTTTTGTGTGGTTTTCGAGACAGTTGAGTTGAATGTATTTTGTATGGTAAAATCTATGCAAAGCAGTGCTATTGTTCTTGAACATATTAATATCGTTTGTTATACATATTTAGGATCTAAGGACTACCACATTCTCGGCATAATTTTGGTACGACACGGTTGGCGCCGTGGCTGAGTGATTGACTGATGCGCTGCGTCTCGTGGGTTTAATTCCAGCACGGATCAAATATTTTTTTGGCCTATAGATAGTTGTTACGGGTCTAGCTGCTTGTATATGTAAGTTTAAATATTTTTAAACACACCCACGATACGAGTATGTATTAATAGAGTGGGGCAACGTTTTTCAAAAAGGAAATAATCATTTTTCAATTGTCTTTTGAGACACTTTCCACTCCGCAACATTAACATATTTTATAGTTAGTTATAATATATAAGTTTACCGTTAAAAATATCAAAGTTCATGATATGATGTAACTTTAATGACCGGCACAGAACAAGGAAAATTGGCATGACATTGACATTTAAATTATGACATAAGAATATAGTAGCAAATAAAGCGACCTTGAGGACTTTCTCAAGGATACCTTATCTATTTGTGTGAGAAGCTTTTTGTAGCAAGATTAATTTAAAGTTTATTGGTATAACATTTTATTCACGAGCTTCTTGAAACCAATATCGTGAGCGTATTCTCTGAAGCACTGTCTCCAATGTTCAGACCTTACTTGTAGCTGCGACCGTGTCTGTTAGAGCAGGCGCGCCCTGAGTGGAACCCTGGCCATATTGGCGAAGATGAGTATTATACCAAATGTTAGCGTGACCCATTGTGCAAATTATTTTCTTGCGCTACACCGCAGTAAGGAAACATGTCCAAAATGGCGGCTTCTACACGTGAAAAGGTTAAGCTACGTTTGGCGAGGTCAACCTGTGAATGGAACGTCGATTTTATTTTGAGACTCCTCTGTGCCTCGGAAAGCACGTTAAGCCGTTTGTCCCGGCAGTCGTAGCGACTGCTCAGCAGCTCAAAAGACTCAGAATTGGTCTTTCCAAGGGGTATCGTCTGACCCAGTAAAATGGAAAATTTCGCGCCTTGGAAAACATTGATATTCAGATGCATCTGGCAAGACTAGAAGTCGACCCAAACATAGTTAGAAAAATGATACAGATGGATTTTGACGTGTATAACCTAAAATTTTTAACTGTCAAATTTTGCACTGATCATTGTCGTGCAAACCAAGCCTCTGCGGAATAGTAGAGCCATACAGTCATTAGCTAAATTATGACCTATCTATTTGTGACTAGCTAAAAACCGCAACTTCGTCCGCATGGAATTGAATGAGTTTCATGTGTTTGCATGGAACCCATTTTTTTTAGCCACAGTTACTCCATAAAATATCAACTAAGTATCTGGCAGTGAAGGTCCCGTTATAATTGGTCCAGCCATTTCGGAGATTGACCTTAACAAATAGACGAACAGTTTTTTTTGGGTATTTTCATATGTATTTAGGACAAAGCTCTTATTTCCTACATTCCAAACAGACAGCTCAATTTTGTTGATATGATTAGAATGTGCTACGTGCTATCAAGCATGTTAACAGTGACAAGAGTGCTAACCGTTTTCAAAACAGTTGACAATCAAATTTGGGTCTCTGACGTTCAGAGCTAGACATATCGAGTGGAAAGAATGTTCAATGACCTAGCCAAGTCACCATTGATTTGCTGTGGTGAAAGACGTCATGGGTTTAGAATATTTTGAAACTAACTTATAACTTTAGTGGAAATATTACAGGGTTTTTACGAATCTACATTTTAATAATAATAAGTTCTTTATTTGTCCTCACAATGCCAAGCTTATTTTAGGTTTCACATATTATTTGGAATTTTTAGCAATGTGAGAAGCTGGTGTCTGTTTTAGTCGTAAAATATATAGATTTTACAATTAAATGATATAGATAAGATGATTTAAAGCTAAAGACTTATTATAATTTTGGGATAGAAGTTAAATAGACACTATCAACAAAAAGTTTATCAAAGCGCCTCCTGTGTGTATGTGTGTCTATGGGAGTGAAAAATGTTAGCGTGTAGGGTTAACATTTTATTGGATCATTATAATGGAAATTATTGATACTTTATGTCATATTATGTAAATTATGTCAACATGGCTGTGGCTCGAATCTCGGTTCAAATCCGGTACTTTTTAAGTCAATATTGGCTATTACTGATATCGGAGAAGGAAAATATCGAGAGGAAACCTGGACTTACAATAAATGTAAGTCTGAAATCGCCATCCCGTCTTTTACGTAGTGATTAATGCTTGAGCCTTCTCTGTATAGGACAGGTCTTTGCCCTGCAGTGAGACAATAATATCAGGCTGGTATCATTTTCTATAATTGATACCTTAGTGTGCTTCCATTGCTCTAGTCATATCAGGAGTTATTAAAAAAAAGCCACGTCTTAGCACTGAATGACTGTCTATTGGTTGCAAACGTTAGTGCTGAGCATAAGGTCCAAGGTTCGAAACCCAGATTGGTCAATTCTATTTATATTTTCTCCTTTAGGAATTTCTCAGTATGCATGTGTGCCCCTCGGCCCTTATTACATGGGAACTTAAATAACTGGCGAAATTTAGATATACAACAAATACATCTCTGCCACCCCCGCCGGCGAAAAAAGGCGTGATGCTACTTTTGTCTTAATATGGTCTGTCATTGAAAACAGTACGTTATGCAACTTATTTTGAATGCTGGAGACTTTTTATCACACCCCGGTGTGACATAAAAACTCACATTGAAATAGGCCAATGATTGGTTGTTCGCCGAAACGATCGAGGAAAATGTATCCAATAATCTTGACCCCTGACCTCCGTCGTATCGCCTATTCAATCTCATGTGATTTTCAAGTCTTGTGTCAACTTATTCGTAACTAAACCTTAGTGTGAGAAAAGTTGTCGTTATTCTGGTCAACTAATCATAACAGGCTGACTAGCAACTGTCTGTAGACTCTCCGAAAGTATCGACTAGCTGCGCTTAACAATTAGAGCGGCTCCTGAAGGTCGTAGAGCCTGTAACCTTCCTCAAGAAATGGCCTATCAAATACAGGAAGATTTCCTTTTCTTTCTTGTAAATTATATCCATTCATTTATATATACATTCTACATACATCAACACACGCCTTTCTCCCATGGGGGGGTAGGCAGAAACTAAACGCCACCTGCTACGATCCTTACTTACTTCTTTTGTCTTGAATAACATTGCCCCACACTGGGCATTTCTTCAAACATTCAAACTTACATACACAAAAAGCCAGACTCGTAACAAATACCTGCAGGCAATACAGACATTTTGTTCCGTGCGGCAATCGATCCCACGACACGCGGCGTAGCAGTTAATCACTCAGCCGCTGCGCCAACCGTGTTGTCAAATACTATAACATAATATATAATTCTGCGTGGCTAAACTCCTTTTGCGTGGTTTATGTTCATCGCGGTTTTCACATTCTATTGTATAAATTCAAGTTCTCCTAGCTTATCAGAGAGATGTGTTACTGGGGAGTTTATTGCGCCACTTATTTTTCCCAATTTTCCTTAGGAAGTGGTGAAGGGCGGAGGTTTTGGGGACTGTATTTTGTTATTTTTGACGTTCAAGAAGTTCCGGTGTAAGTTACGTGACGTTATTTTGAAAGTATTGCAATTTCAAGATAGACCACCTAAGAAAACAGCTCAAAATTCAAAAAGCGTTGCAAAAATATTGCTTGTTCTTGTTATATCCTCAACTGCAGGCTTGTCACGTCGTCGACCCACTTCTGATAACAGTATCAGGGCACTTGTGAGAGCATTCTATTTGTGTAAGAGAGAAATTAGAGGATTTAAGGTCAAAAGATAACAATACGAAAATTATTTTGTTTGTTCTTCCATTTGCACGACATTTGCACGACATTTTTTGAACGCTTTTAGAAGATGAAACTGGCATGTTTAGTTCGGTATCGTGTTGTGATTTCGTTTTGCTTTTGTTTGTAGATAATGTGTTTATTTACGTACAATATGATGTATTGATAAGATTGTGTGTCAAGTATGTTATTTGGATTGCAGTAAGATTATGTTAAGTCATAGATTATGTCTTTGTATTTTTATTTGTTTGAATGAAATGAAATGATATTTATTTCCGTAAGTAGGTTAAAAAAAACAGTTTACAAGCCATAAAATGGGATAAATCAATTCGATTTAGATTAGGTGTAATACTACAGTAACCTTTTTTAACGATATAGTTTACATTCTATTTGCGTAATGACGGTTTGCACATTATAAGAAAATCAATAATATAGGTATAAGTAAATACAATAAAATGTAGCTGAATGCAGTTGGATTTATTGCGAAAAATATTTTCACAACGTCAGTTAAGTAAAATTCAACATAAACGATTTTCATTTTAATTATGAGTTCTGATAAGTATTAATTAAATTTGTGTAAACATTTTCCCCACTACATCCAATTACAAAAAACTATATTTTACATAAATATTGTTATGTTATTTGATTTGAGACATTTATGTTATGTTGACATTAAAACCTTAAACCAGTCGTTACGGGTAGTCAGAAGCCAGAGAGTCTGACAACCAGTCTTACCAAGGGGTATCGTATGCCCAGTAACTGGGTGCTGGTCAGATAGGCAGTCGCTCCATGTAAAATACTGGTATTCAGCCGCATCTGGTTAGACTGGAAGCCGACCCCAACATAGTTGGGAAAAAGGCACGGCAGATGATGTGTTGTGTTAACCTTCCCAGCGAGAATAGACTTTTAGCTCAGTTTTTTTAAAACAAAAACATCATAATACCAATTGACGACCGATGTGGCGCGGCGGGATGTGGAAGGTCCGCCTGCGATGCAGGAGGTTGCGGGTTCGATTCCCGCCTTGAGACAAATGTTTGATGATGATGAAAAATATCTATTTACGTAATGTATTGTATTAAGTATATCAGTCTTCTAGTACCCATAACACAAGCTCTGCTTAGCTTGGGGCTAGATGATGCTGTGTGGGTTGTCCATTATTTATTTTATTTATTTAATTTTAGAAATTGTTAAAAGCACGTTAACTCCTGTAATTGATTGAATTATTTTCATCAGCCAATCGCATCACTTTTGCCGCGTTTAATTTCTGACGCGCCGATAATTCAATTTCCAAAACCGCATGAATCAATTACGCTGTTACGCAGTTAGTTTTAGGGTTCCGTACTAAAATGGTAGAAAGGAGCCCTTGCGGTGCGACAGTTTGTCTGCCCGTCTGTCACAGCTGGATATCTCAAGAATTACTTATGCTGTCAACTTGAAATTTGGAATAATTTTAAAAGGTGACGTTTATCCAACTATTTTGCAAATAAGAAAGATATACAAAAAATAATACTTTAGTTTTGTAACGAGGCTGAAAGGGGGTATTGAAAATTAGAAATGGGACCACTAGGGCATGTAGGATATCATATGTCAGAGGGCTATTTGCATATTCTCAAACAGTTTTCGACTATTGACGAGAAAACTAAATAAATACCCCCCTTATCTCTGAATTTTGAAAAGAGAACAATCTGTCATTATTCTTTGTGATAGAAGTTTATGTAAAGAACACAGTCAAAATAAACCGACCGCACACTTTAAAAAAAAACGGTGCGAAACCCTCGGTATACGAGTCTGACTCGCTTTTGACCTGTTTTTTTTTACAAGTAAAAACTTAAAACTTAGATAACCTTCAATATTGAGTCTACTGGGAGACCTTATACTACCTTTATGAGCTAACAATGAATGGATGTGACATTGTTTGGACCTCTGTCTAAGCCACTAGAGATCATCTGAATGAGCATTGGCTCAGAATAACAATTACATCCCGTTTTTCCTTTAGCTGCCGCGTGACTAAAGTACCTACTTAAGAGTATTGAGATAATGTGAGCATGGCCTTTTTATTGATGATATTTTTATAGTAGTTTATTAAACTGTATCATAATGGGACTTTTTGAAACATGTTAGACGCTGAGATTGGAGCCCTTTTGGACTCGTACAGATCCAGGTTTTTACATTTTATTTGTATAGATATTTGGTAATGTTTGTGCGATCTACAAATATGTGTTCCGGGTGTTCTGAGTATTTGCTATATATAGTAAAAAATATATATCTATGTAATGTATTGTATTAAGTATATCAGACATCTAGTACCCATAACGCAAGCTCTGCTTAGCTTGGGACTAGATGATGCTTTGTGGATTATCCAGCATTATTATTATTATTTATTTGTTTATTTATGTATACTTATTTAGTTTTAGTTACTTATTCGTTTAGGTGCCTTGTGCGTGCCCCAAATAAATGTTTCATTCTTCTTTATTTTCCTTAGGTATAGTAGTTTCACACTCGCGTTATATACATACCCAGTTATGTGCAGTTTCATACACTACTTTATCTAAACTTATACAGAACTCTGTGGTGTATCTCCATGTTAAAATGTTGATTTTGACGCCTTTTTTACGAAATATTGGTGTTTATAATGAAAATGCATGCAATAAACAGAGTAGGGTATAAAGCTGCACATAACTTTTAAAACTACCAAACTGTTATCCGGTTTTAATAAGCCGGTACGTTAAAAATTTCATACACTATTAAAGGATTATTTTGTTATGGAAAATGTGCTTTAGTAAACTTTTTAATCCCCTGAAAAAAGTATGTCAGTAATGGACTACTTGTGTGTTTTAAAATAAGAACTCTACGATATTAAGAGTACAAGTAATAATCTTAATATATATAAATTGCGTGTCACGTTGTTCGTCCGCTATATTTCAGGACAGTTTATATTTCGATTATTGACTTCAATAATTTTTTTTATTGCAAATTAAATGTTTTCCTATAATAAGTTCCATACATTTCTAACAGATGGCAGTGTAACTTAACTTTTGAGGCGGTACGAAGTTCGCCGGGACAGCTAGTACTATAATAAAAAGAACAAGAGGTGATCCCAATACCATTGTGCGCCATTTCTAAGTCAAGACTGCCATAGAGAATGCAGTGCATCAAACCCATTAAAGACTAAAGAACTAGTAAATAAAATAATTAATTAGTCCATAAATCTTTCTAAGATGCCATAAGTGTCTACGTGACTGGATGCAAATCTGAATCATGCTGCTAGCAATATAAACCAGTTATAAATGCGAAGAACCAGTTTTAATATTATGTCAATATTTATCTATACAAATTAATAAAATTGAATTGTCTGTTTGTGATGTCCTAAAAACAGCTTTTTACTAAATGCAAATGAATGTTTCTCTGTCTGTTTGTTTGAGTTACTTAATCTCCGAAACGGATCGACCAATTTTGACAGGAATTTCACTGGCAGCTAATGTTAAAACAAAAGTAGTCTAAGTTACTCCACTTACTTTAGTTTTAAAAAAATAATTAAGGTTCCACACAAAAAATTATGAAAATGTTAATTTCTACGCGGCAAAAGTCGCGGGTTCAGCTAGTCAACCAATATATTTTTGTAATAATAATGCTGAAGAGTTTGTTTTATTTTATTTCAACGAGATAATCTCTAACTACCCGTCGAATATGAAAAAAATGCATTTGATAGTCCAATTATTAAGGAAGGAAAACTACAAAAAAATACCCTTAGAAGTGGGTGATGTCTCGAGGCAGAGCTAGTATAGCATAAAATACGTTATGTTTTTTTATTTATAGGCTGTGAAATGCTGGCATTTTAAATCTAGGGGGACCTTTGAAGGTTATATAAGTGGCTAATGATTTCCCGATCATTAATTTAAAATTCATCCACATTAGTAGACCACCATTATTAAATGGTGAATAATTATGGTCATTCACAGTAGGTATAGGTACCATATTTGGCGAAATACTATAAAGACTAAATTAATAGACAAGAAACATCCAAATAACTCGTCGTTCTATATGAGATCTTGGAATCGATTGCCAGATTGGGCTAAGTGTTTATTTCATCTGTAATATTTTAGTGGCAGTCCCGAGCCCGGATTTTACTCGGATAATGGTGATAGGCTCTCACCCTATTACATGAGATGTGACCATAACTAGCGAAATATTGGTTTACTACAGGTATACTCTGCCTAACCCTTGTGGATTAAGGCGTGAAGTTATGTTATTATACATCCAAAAGTGTAGTCTCATATCATGGCTGAACGACAACCCCATTATTGTAGATTAAAGCTTAGGGATGTAGATTTGAATTAATATTATTTTATAAGGAAAACGCCTTACTTTATCTCATTAAAAATACTTAGAGAACAAAATCCCAACATGCGGAAAAACGCAAACAAATTACCTTCGGAACTCCGAAGAATCCGATTGTTTGTATAAACGCCGCGTCCACAATAAAAGACAAAAGATAGCGGATAAAGAATGATAATGATAACCAGGACACATTACCCCTACAAGTGTGTCAGATGTATCTAAGTTGCAGGTATTTGACGAAATCGGTCATATTTCGTTCAAATTTCTTTTAAGCGAATTGGAAAGGAAATTTTCAGATAGCCCACAAGTGCTAAGCAGTAACACTTTCTATTTCAGATGTTCGACGCAGACAGAGCTATGCAATAAGTAAAAGAAAGAAAGGAGAACGAAAAAGTATTTATTTGACACAGTACTAAGTAAATAAAAAAATATGTGCGAGCGTATATGACCAGATGTAGGAACGTAAAGGAAGCAAAAGGAGTATGTAAAGATCGTAGCTAGTGGCGTTCTGTAGTTTCTGCCTACCCAATGGGAAAAAGGATTGAGTTTATGTATGTACACATATACCTGTAAAAGATGTGCCTTACGACTACGCCAAGTAGATACGTACCTAAGGTAAAATTAATAAAATGTATGTATCCATTTTTTTTAAATAACACGTTGCCCCAAACTAGGAATTTATCCTGTATCAGCAAACACAAACAGCCAGACCCGGAACAATTAGCTGTAGGTCTTAGATACAAATCGAACCCACAACACGCGGTGCAGCAGCCGATGGCTCGACCACTGCGCCAACCGTGTCGTCAAAATTTACTCGGCACATACATTACAAAACACAGGAACACTGTTTAGCTCCAGAAATAAGAACAAATCTTCTAACGAGCCCTTTTGACAAGGACTTAGATTATAACGAAACGAACATGCGGCTTGGGGGCCTACTGTGACGTATGTTCCAGTGTTAGCAAGAGATAAAGCTATACAGGATGAGTATCACTATCCCTTTTCCACAGTAACAATGATTAACACTTTGACACGTCATAACAGCATTTCGTTGTTATCCGAAACGCTTACTTATTTAATCATCATAAATTAGCAGCTAATGTCATTAATTAACGTCGTATTTAAAGTAATTGGATCGATGATTAAATACCACTCCGTTTATGATTTAATTATTAAATTGATTTTCCGTAACGACAACTTAATGGTTTTGACATAAACAGGATAATTTGATTTATCGGCAACTTGGCGCCATCTAGGAACCTATTTATAATACCAGACTGTTGCTAGACCAAAGGCTCTTCTCAAACAGAGAAGGCACGAATATTAATCACCACTCTTGCTCAAAGCAGAGTGGCGATTTCAGACTTTTATTCATTATAAGTCCGTGTTCCCGTAAGATTTTTTCTTCCACAGATGTCAGTAATGTATAAGATAAACTAAGAAAGTCACATTGATATTTACCCGGGTTCGAACCAACAACCCGTGCATTAGAGGCGAAACCCTTACCACAGGACCATCACGACATCCTTGGCTAGATCCAAGAGACCTAGACAGTTTCCTAAATGTCTGCTTGAGCAAGTTTTCTGGGACATTATGAGTATCCAAATTACATTAGGCAGATATTAACGTTATCTAAGAGATAACGAAGTGCTCTGACCGGGTTACACTAGTTATTTTAGGTGTAATAAAATGCTGCCTAAATATGCTGGGGGTGATAGATAGGTTTTTATAAAAAATGTGTGAGTGTGAGTATTGGGTGTGACTCGCTTCCATTCCATAACAATAATAATGGATTTGGTTTTTTTGTGCTTATTTTTTTGTAGATTTCTTTGTTTGTATTCGTTATATAAACTTAGTAACTGCATTTATATATAAAAAAAAAACATTTAAAAAATTTATACCTTATAAAAACATAAAAACTTTCAAACATGAAAAAAAAACAAATAAAAAAAAACATTTTTTATTTTATTCCCTCTAGTGGGCTTTAAGTATACGTCCTTAAGTGTATCCGTGGTTTTTATATTATAGCATTATGCTGCAAAATTTGTATATTTAAAAAAAATACTTGTACGTTTTTGTCATAGTATTTCCCGTGAGTGACTCAAATACCCAATAAATATATTTCTTTCTTTTCTTTCTTCATGCTAATAAACATAAAGACAGTATCCAATACTACATTGTTTTTGATAGGAGAAAACCTTAGGCCAAGAAGCGATAATCTTTTCAGGATGGCTAGTATCAGTTGAATTAGACTAACTAAGGATCGAGTTAGATTAGATCGTGATAAGGATAGAGACTGGAGAGGCCCAGGCCTGTATTGTCACTATGATACGAATATACTAAACGCTGTTGAGGAGAGTCAATTAAAAGGAGGACTCTACAAACGTAAGCCAGTAATTGCATTCGTATTACATGACATTCATAAAAAAACCCAACAGAAAAACCTACCCATGGATGTATCTTAAATATTTATATCTTAAATATTTTCCTATATATTAAATATTTTCCTTGATTCGTCAAACAAATGGTTTGACGAATCAAGGAAAATATTTAAGTTAGGCAATTATAACTTCAAATGCAATGCGTCATTGAACGGTAGGCGACGTGTTTTACAGATATGTGGCGTAGGTTCAATGAGGATCACGCTAAGTGGACTGCGTCATTTCAGCATGAGATCTTGGGTTCGATCCCCGATTCACGCAAAGTGTTATTGGGTTTTTCCATCTGTAACAGCGTTGAGTCTTGATTTGTGCACGGTTGATGGTATTACATGGTACTTAAATAGGTATAACTGATGAAATGTGGATGTACTATACGTACGCCTCTGCCTAACACTTCGGGTGACAGGCTTGCAAAATTATAAACACCAAATCAATAATCAAGCTATGTATATTTTAATTGAAACGTATTTGCAATTTTCTATTATAATCATCATCTGCTCAGCCTTTTCCCGACTATGTTGAGGTCGGCTTCCAGTCTAACCGGATGCAGCTGAATACCAGTATTTTACATGGAGCGACTGCCAATCTGACCTCCACAACCCAGTTACTGGGCAACACGATACCCCTTGGTAAGACTGGTTGTCGGACTTTCGGGATTCTGACTACCCGTAACGACTGTCAAAGATCTACAAATGACAGCCGGGACCAACTGCTTATCATGTTTTACGGGGCACGGACAAGTCTCGATATGTACAAAACGGGCACCTATCCACAGACTGACTTCGGCAAGTGCAGCTTAACCTTCGATCAACCCGTGCGGCTGTTTTATTTAGCCACGAGCACCTCTATGTCATCAATTTCAATTTCCTATTATAATATCACTCAACAATAGACACAAATTTTCAATAGGTAGTACCAACAAATATTTTTTATTTATTAATGCTATCGCATTATCTTAAAGACCATTCAGTGGATTATTATTATGAACTAGAGAACCTGACAGTAGATACCTTGCCTAAACACTACTGCCACCAATGCCACCTACCGGATCCAAGTGTGAATCTAAACCATCCACGAATCGACTAAAATACACAAAATATTGTATTCAAATCGAGACAAACGTATGGCTATTGTTTTTGTAATATCTAAACGAATCTACTGATTAGTTGTTGATACTGGTATGCAACTGCATTAATTTTTGTTGACGCAAAATGAAAAAAACTACATCAAATTATGATAAATTATATTTATTTTGTTCAAATTGGCTTTTACAAATGCTTTTTAACGTCAAACAATCAAAATATTGATTAAAATTCTGTCCGTGTTTCCCTGTCTGACCATTCTGAGAACAAACACCGAAATTAACTCAGAAAAAACCGTTTTTTTAAGTCCAGGCATTATCTTGGTTAGATCATGTGAGGACCAGATTAGTGTTGGAGATGGTATTTTGAGAAAAAATACACATATATGACCTGTCCGTCCACAGTCAGTCCAAGTATTTGTCAGGAATTGTAGAGCTCAACTCATAACTAGGAGCCTAGAACTATTTCAGAAATCGAAGCCGATCAAGATATTCCTGATACTGTCCAGGGCCTTGATCCTTGCCACGGAAAGCACGTTAAGCTGTTGGTACCGGCTGTCATTTGTGGATCTTTGACAGTCGTTACAGGTAGTCAGAACCCCGAAAGTCTGACAACCAGTCTTACCAAGGCACCCCAAGCTACTCAGTTGCACGATACCTCGTGATGCCGAGTAACTGGGTTGTGGCTCTAAATAAAATACTGGTATTCAGCTGCATCCGGTTAAACCGGAAGCGGACTCCAACACAGTTGGGAAATGTGGAGGGTGTGGTGAGCACTTTGTTCCCTGCACGATGGGAACACTCTCCCCCGCTCATGGCTCCGCCACCAGCGGTGTCTAACACGGATCACGATGACGACGACGATGACAATGCTCCAGAGGTGACAGAGGTGGAGATGAGTGTTGTGGTACGAAGGCTGAGTGCCAAGAATGCCGCCCCAGGACCCGATGGCTTGCCTGGTAAAGCCTGGGTCCTAGCCATGGGGGCTCTCGGGTCTCGATTGAGAGAGCTCTTCAGCGCATGCATGGAGAGGGGCCAGTTCCCACTTCGCTGGAAGACAGGGAAACTGGTTCTTATCGCGAAGCCGGGGCGCCCAGCTGACTCTCCATCCGCGTACCGGCCCATTGTGCTGCTCGACGAGGTGGGCAAGCTCTTTGAAAGAGTAATTGCAGACCGCCTTGTCGCGCACCTAACACGGTTGGGGCCGGACCTGGCGGACGGCCAGTTCGGCTTTCGCAGGAGGCGCTCCACAGTTGATGCCATCATGCGCGTGCAAGCTCTCACGACGGGGGATGCGGTGTCCCAGGGCAGGTGCGTCGTGGCGGTGTCGTTGGACATCGCCAACGCCTTCAACTCCCTGCCCTGGAGTAGCATTAGGAGGGCACTCCGGTATCACCGGGTGCCTGACTACCTCTGTCGCGTGATTGAGGCCTACCTGTCGGACAGGTACATCATCTACCCTGGTCACCAGGGAGAGTGGAAACGGCGAGAGATGTCGTGCGGTGTTCCGCAGGGATCGGTACTAGGGCCGCCCTTGTGGAACATCGGCTACGACTACGTGCTGCGCGGCAACCTCCCTGACGGAGTTAGCGTGGTCTGCTACGCAGACGACACGCTGGTGCTAGCACAGGGGGAGTCGTACCAGGTGGCGGTCGAATTAGCGACACGTGGGGTTGCGATAGTCGTTGATAGGGTCCAGCAGTTGGGACTCGAGGTGGCGCTGCACAAGTCTGAGGCCATGTGTTTTCACGGCCCTCAGAGCGCAGCGCCTCGGCGTTCCCAATTAACGGTAGGAGGAGTTCACATCGGTGTCGGGTCGACGATGAAGTACCTGGGACTCGTCCTCGATAGCCGGTGGAATTTCGAGGAGCACTTCCGACGCCTGGCTCCCAAACTAAATCGAACTGGGGCTGCCCTCAAGCGGCTCTTGCCCAACCTCGGGGGTCCAGGCGCCTCCTGCCGGAGGCTCTACGCAGGCATCGTCCGGTCCATGGCCCTTTATGGGGCGCCAGTGTGGGCGCCGTCACTGCGAAAGCGACCGGCGGCCCAGCTGAACGCGTGCCAGAGGGTCATGGCCATACGGATGGTGCGGGGATACCGCACGGTTTCCCGCGAAGCGGCGAGCCTCCTTGCTGGCCAGCCACCATGGGATCTGGAAGCAACTTGCCTTGCACACATGCACGATCTGCGCGTGGAGATGCAACGGCGGGGCGAAACTCCGCTGCCGCGACAAGTCGCGGCATGGCGGGCGGAGTTCCGGCGGGGTCTCATGGTGGAATGGCGACAGCGACTGTCGCAACCCAGTGCTGGGCACGCCATAATCATGGCGGTAAGTCCCCTCTTTGAGGAGTGGCTGGAAAGGCAACACGGCGTCCTTACCTTCCGCATGACGCAGGTCCTCACCGGACATGGTAAGTTCGGGAGGTTCCTGCACCGGATTCGTGCGGAAGAAACGCCCGGGTGTCACCATTGCGTAGACCGCCCGGAGGACACGGTGGAGCATACAGTAGAAGTGTGCCCCGCTTGGGAAGAGCATCGCCGTGTCCTCGTGGGGGCAATCGGCGGCGGCAATCTCTCGCGCCGGGCCTTGGTACAGGCCATGGTCCGGAGCGAGGAGGAGTGGCAGGCGGTCGCCTCCTTCTGCGAAGCAGTAATGCTAGCAAAGGAGGCGGCCGATCGCGTGAGGCAACGGTCGTCACGCCCCAACCGCCGCCGAAATCCCGATCCCGATTACCGGCCACCGTAGGCGCGGGCTTGCGGACGGCGAGCAATGGGTGGCTCGTCGTCCGCCCGTCCGGTAACCATCCGGACCGAGCCCAAGTCGTCGACGGCGCGTATTGTTCCACGCGCGCCTCAAGGAGATGTCAGCAACTGTAGGGACTCAGCAGGGTCGAAGCCTACCGGGGCCAAGGGTCTGATTCTGAAAGGAAGACTCGGCCCTGGTACAAAAGGCAACGAAGGAACAGGAGTGGGTTTTTAGTCAGTAAAAGTCTGACACTATCTCCCGCCCCGCCCAAGAGCGGGGGATGTCATAAGATGATTTTCCCACCACAAAAAAAAAAAAAAAAAAAAAAAAAAAAAAAAAAAAAAAAAAAAAAAAAAAAACACAGTTGGGAAATAGGCTAGGCAGATGATGGCTGTCCATAGCCTTGATGAGTAAAAACAAAAGTGTTTTTCAGCGTGATTATATACTCCAGAAGTTACTTTTATACCTGAAATAACATAATAGTCATCTATTACGAAAATTTTTGAAAGAAACATGGTAAATACTATACCATTTACACAATGTGCGTGTCACAGATTCCAAAGGAAATTCCTTCATATTTTATCTTCTTTACAAACAATGATAGAGTGACGGTGTCTTCAAATTACAACTAATTTATCTCATTTAGCGAATTCAAATTCAGGCTACGTCGAAGATAACGCAGATGTTTACTTAATGACTAGATTGATGCTGTTAAGAGGGGGTATAAAACAGAACTTAAATATAATTTTACATGAAATAGGCAAGAACAATGCATAAAATTCAATTTTTATGAGTGAACCCAAAGTTTGACTGGTATAAAAGGCCTATGGCATTAAGTACTGCCCTGTACATTAGTGTGCTTAAAGAATTAAATAAATAATTTTTGAGAGTCCTTATATGGACCAAATACAAAAAAAAACCTAGATAGGGAATCATCAAGAATATCCGTACTATGCTAATTAATAAATTAAAGGAATTGAATGAATTAATGAACTATACATTAGACACTTCCTCATACAATATCCATCATAGTTTGTGGATTTAATTACCTAATAAAAATAACTAGATACAAATATACAAAAATAAAATAAACTCCTTTCTTTTATTCATATACAAACAGAGGGGTTTTCTTTGGCCATTTTAAATAATACTTTTCTCTGAACATTTGACAATACACTCAATTTTCTTCTGGCTTGGAATGTATACCAATATGCATGTGCGATTAAAAACTGAGTATTTCACGAAAACTACGTTTAGGCAGCGCCTTGAGAAATTCGTTGTAGTCCCAATTATTTCAGCACTTACTAAGTTCATTAGGATTAGAGTGATATATCATTGCATGTCACAGCAACAAGCATATTTTCTACTAAAAAATCAGAGGTGCGCAAGCGCATGCAGTTGAATAATTTTTCCCTCTCAATACGCTCTCTTAAGTCATAATTATGTTATGACTAACGCTATTCGCAGAACTCACTAGCGAAATTCTGCGGTAAGAAATGCAATGGTTTTGTATTGAGGAAGTTGTTACTGGTATTGTAAACAGCTGATAGGGAATGACGTCATGTGAATGGCGACGTAATATTGGTCTCATGATGGAACAGAAATATTTACATTTCTGTGGATATCAAAACTCTGACTGAATCTTTCTTACTTATTTTTTTTTTAAATAACACTGCCCCACACTAGGAATTTCTCCTCTATCGTGGGTGCGTTTACAAACATTTAAACTCACATACACAAACAGCCAGACCCGGAACAACTACATGTAGGCCATACAAACATTTGTTCCGTGCGGGAATCGAACCCACGACACGCAGCGCAGCAGCCGATCGCTCAGCCAACTGCGCCAACCGTGTCGTCAAATCAATGATATTTAACACTTTAAACGCTAGGTGAGTGAAAAACAATACATTTTCTATTTTGTCTCGTTGTCTGGCTGTTGAGGTGTTAAGGCAAATGCGTATGGGCAACCAGCGAAATTCGTTTTTTCAGGTTTTTTGCAATATGCAGCGACCTTATCAAGCATGGTACATTCCTCGACATAATCATTAAAATCATCATTGCAATCCTCTAAATTAGAATTATGCTCAAATGTCATGATTTTATGAAGTAGAGTAGTTCAAAAAACAAAAGCAGGTCGTATTTTTGATGTTAATAATTAATACTTCGTGAAATACACATTTCCTATAGTCGCTAATGACTTTTGTTAATAACATACAACCAAAACAGATCTAAAAATTTGCAAATAACCTACACAATTTGGAATTTCGCGGAATGTGCCAACGCATTCACCTATAGACGATCCATCTAGTGTTTATTTCAAGGTTTCCAAATGCACAAGGTGGTGGCCTTAAACCTGTTATGGCTAATTCTCTTACAAAGTACGTCATGCTATTAAGTCAGCATACGTCAATTGAGAAAAAATGTACAAAAGTTGCCCTCAACACAGATTAGGTACTGTGGATACGACAGTGGTAACAACACCAGTATAAGCAGGTCTCGCATTCTATTGAAACATCGTAGTACTCGAGGCCAGCCCAAGGTCAAAGTGTTACCAGTGACGTGTGGTCTACATGATGAAACCTAGACATGTCCTCACTGGTCTGATATCTTCGTCAATACGCAATGAATATGGTCACAGAAACGTAGGCATCAAACGTAGGTGCCAAGAAAATTTATTTCCTTCCCCGACCCTTGCTCGAGCTTGACTTGGCCGCTGCGCCTGTAGCTCGAAATTCATCCCAAAATTATCTCGATCCGAACCAGCCCTCCTTTGCTGCACTCCCCCAGCGACGCCCTAAGCCAAAGGTTGTAGCTTATAGGAGGTCCCTTTAGCTCGTAGTCGCTTAGTTCGAAAGTTTTTGTATCCTAGCTGGAGGTTTTACTCTATTTTAAGGCATCCATGATAGTCCAGCTAAGGGCCTATTGGTGGCTCTTCACGACAAGCGACTTAAATAAGCGCAAATGATTTTAGTTCTTATTTTGCGATACTTAGCGTTCACATTTCGGGATGCCACGGCATGCCAGAACGTGCCGAAAGATTCCAAAGCAGGCTGTAATGTGTCAATGAAAGAATGTTAATAGTGTTAAATATAATTCGAAATCATCTGTATTATAAAAATCTCTTGTCATCTTAAGCAGCCAAGAACCTCCTAGGTTGACCTGCGAGATCCCATTACAAAGAAAAACAAGACAATTTATAATGAGACTAATATTAGTAGTGAAACTTATTACCTATTCAACACTTGTTATTAGTTTTCTAAAAGACCATTAGTTAGTCTTTTGTATAGTAAGTAGATAATTTGTTCCCACTAAGACGACCACAGAATATTAATCAGCCAATTGTAAGTTATTAGGGCTACGTTTACGGAACCCTTTATGAGGTCAATGATGATTAAAACAACGGAAGTTATACCAAAAAGATCACAAGAATATTGATGGACTGTTCTATTACAATTTACAAATTTATAATATTTCTGTAGATTTTTATTCGGCTCTTGCCTATTCAGACTTTGTTTTTAATATCTATGTATGTGCTATTTTAATTTTCATATTGATATTTTTGGTATTTTAGTATACTAGATTTTGCAACGCGGCTTCGTCGCGTTAGGAAGTGGGGGGTTAGAAAGAGACAAAAAGTAGCCTATGTCACTCTCCATCTCTTCAACTATCTCCATTTAAAAAATCACGTCAATTCTTTCTTTCTTTTTTAAAAAAAAACGTTGCCCCACACTAGGAATTTCTCCTGTATCGTGGGTGCGTTTACAAACATTTAAACTCACATACACAAACAGCCAGACCCGGAACAACTACCGGTCATACAAATATTTGTTCCGTGCGGGGATCGAACCCACAACACGCGGCGCAGCAGCCGATGGCTCAACCACTGCGCCAACCGTGTCGTCGCTCCGTTTTGCCATGAAAGACGGACAAACAGACACACACACTTTCCCATTTATGTTATTAGTATGGATGTTTTCAAATAGTTATGTATTGTATATATTTGAATAGTATACCACGAACTACCAACATATCTTTTCTGCTTCTCTATCAAGTCCATCCAAAGATTGTCTTTAAGAGATCGCCTCTAGCGATAAGGCCACCCATCGTAATACTCTAAGCAGCTCAGTAAACAGTAATTTATTAAATTCTATTCTGTTCTATTTTAAAGTGTTCTGTTTTTCAATTACGGACTTTCTAGCTTGTCATTATTTTAGTTATAAGCCCCAAAAAGATTGCTGTTTCCTAAATTTACCTTCAGATATTGTTACGTAACATTTTAAATATGTTTCTCATCCATGACATACCTATATTATATCGAATGCTGTTTCCACATTCAGGTTTGAGAACTTGAACAGAATTTAAAGACTAACGGTTGCTGCCTACAGTCACGTAGGCAAAGGTCGGCGATCGTTTCGTTAGACCTATAGAATATCTAAATGTTTATGTTAAGATATGTGTAGATTCGGTACTGTGTCTTTAGGCTACGAAATATTTTTGAGAAAAGTCTTGCCGCGGCAATAACATGATAAGTCTGCTAATCCAGATGATTTCCTTTTCTACTTGTAGGGATGATAATATACGATTAATATAGGGAGGAGCTAGTGTCTAAATAAAAATAGCTGTAGAGTTTATCGAAGGTTTAGCTACGCTAGCCAAGGTCACACTGTGGATGGGTGACCATTTGAAAAATATCGAGACTCCTCTGTGCCTCGGAAAGCACGTCAAGTCGTTGGTCCCAGCTGTCACTAGTAGATCTTTAGCAGTCGTTACGGGTATTCAGAAGCCCGAAAGTCTGACAACCAGTCTTACCAAGGGGTATCGCGTAGCCCAGTAAACTGGGTTGTGGAGGTCATATAGGCAGTCGCTCCATGTTATATACTGGTATGCAGTAGCAGTCCGATTAAAAAAAAAAAAAAACATTTATTTTTCCACATTGATGTAACACAGTACAGAAAGTACAATAAATGGAGTGGACTGGAGCCTAAACTAGGGTACTCCTGTATTTCAGGACTCCAGGTCTTCCTCCCGCGGCGAGTGAGCCCGTTAATATATTATTATTATATATCGTTATATATTGTATAATTCTTTGGAGGTTGCAATGTAATCAATGTATATATGCGTGAGTGTGTGTGTGTGTGTTGTGCATGTGTTATGGTGTGTTTGTGTATATGTTATGGTGTGTCTGTACGTGTGTGTGTTGTGTATGTGATGTGTGAGAGTTTGGTTGCTCGCGTCTGTTTATGAGAGTATGCATTATGTATGCTTGGTTATGCATGAGTGTACTTCGATTAGACTGGAAGCTGACCCCAACATAGTTGGGAAAAGGCTAGGTAGATGATGATGATCATACCTACAATAATTACTAGTCCGTTACCTAGAAGAATGATCATGACTACTGTTTATAACTATTTACAATACCCACATAGTATTGTGAAGGCCCATAGCTACAATAATCAGCAGTGGATGGTAAACGACATACCTACTAGCTCATGCAAAGACCGTATAACATGTTATTAAATGATGCAGCTCACGAGGTGGACTGGGGACCTGGTGAAGGCTGGGTGTTCCACTAGACGCCAGAAGCGCAGGACCGGTGGATGTGGTGATGATTCGAGCAGCTATGTCCAGCAGAGGACGTCACTCAGCTGAACGATGATCATGGCAACCTGAAGCCATTAGTTCGACACGAAATTGTGGACCCCTAGCGCTAAAATTAACCATAATATTTTTTCAATTTTGTTCGTTTGACGAAGAAAAATCCGACAAAAAATTTTTTCGTTACTTCCGAGCTGTACATACGCTAACTCACATCTTTTCCCCATAGGGGGTAGGCAGAAACTACAGAACGCTACCTACTACGATCCTTATATTCCTCGTTCACCTTCATACACCTGGTTATACACGAACAAAAACGCCGGTTCAACAAAAAGGTCCATTGCCTATACTTGCATAATAATATTGATACATTTGTACCTACTTATTAAAAGTTCCAGATGTTTCGTTCCAATAATATTGAACAACATCAGACGATCAGTTGAACTATTCAGAATGCAACAATTTGCATATTATTATCATTACAAGCTGTCGATTTACAAACATTTACAAATTAATAATTATTATTGATATCGTTTTGTTCGGAGAGATCCTAAGTGATCTGACGGGCGCTTGTTTTTGTCGAGATAAACATTTTCATTAATTACAGTGTGAAATTAATTGATACTATAATAAATTTCTAGCAAAACATTATTTGCTGTTGTTCGATTAAATTAATTAAATATTGAAGATCTCCTGTGGACTTGAAGAAGATAAGCTTTTCAAAACGTAGAGTTAAAAATTCAGGTTGACGATATACGTTATGCGGCTTTATTATACTGAAAAATTGAGTACTGTATATATATATTTGGGAAAAACCCTTCTTCAATAAAAAAATCGATTACAACCAGACACAGACTCCAAAAAACCCAGTTGCGTTCTTTCACTCTTACTCACACAGAGACAATCAGCGGATCTGATACAAACACCATTTAAACTTCGAACCAATAATTTAAAAAAAAATGTCTAAACATCAATAAATCCTCACAACAGTAACAAAGAAAAACCGCGAATCGTAAGTGGAGCTGAAAATTAAAAAAAAAAACACCAATTAGCATAAGCAGGTAAACAAAGATAACTGCCCCCTCTCCGTTACACACACATATGAATCATCGCATCGTACGCAAGACTGGGTAGGCGTCACAAACTCGCGATCGCTCGACGAATCCACTCGCGCGCACATTTTAGTACCATACAGAGTGATAAACTCCGATAGTATTTTTTCGAACTCTTTCCGTATAATGTTATTGCAAGCATTCTGTTTGTGATAGTGAGTGTTGTATATAGTGTTTTGTGTTGAAGTGGTGTGGTTTTAAAGTTACGAATATGTTTCCTAGGATCCAAGGCTTGGTGAGTAACATTGTAAGTTTTTTGAACATTTTTCGGTAGAGGCTACATGTAGACTGGTTTTGTTTAGCGTTAAAAGTAGTTTTTTTTTTTAATTTAATTATTTTGATTTAAAACATCGTGAGGGAACCTGGAGTAATGATTACTACACTTATGTCTGAAATCGCCAACCCGTCTTGAGCAAGCGTGGTGATTAATGCTCGTGCCTTCTCTGTATGAGAAGAGGCCTTTGCCCTGCAGTGGGACAATAACAGGCTGGTATTATTTAATTTTAATGTGGAAACAATTTGTTATTTTTTATAAATTTTAATAAATCTATCAATAAATTTACATTTGTTACTAGAACTCTATTTCCACGGCATCTCAAAAAGGTCCATAAACAACAAAAAATATGGTTATATTTAAATAACAAACATGATAAAGTTCATTCACTCTAAACGTAATTACCTAAACCACTTTTTAATACCACGTGTGACGTCTGTGGACCCTACACCAGACCAGACAACTTTATCTCCTCCTATACGGAACGGATTTAAATTTCTAACATCATTCATTTGTTTCAAGAAGAGGCATAATAAATTAGGATTCAAAATAATTATATGCATATTTTTCATCGACTTGAAAATTATAAGATGAAGAACGTTGAATAGGTTTAGACACAGACAAGGTCATTGGACCAGACGAAAGATGTATGTCAAGCCATTGCCATATGGCAAACGTGATGCACATGCAATCCATATGGTCGATTAAACAAGGTTTAAGTGGCCAGACTGCAAATTGCACTTTTTATGGTAATTGAGAAGAGGATGTTTTTACGTCAATGTGCGAGGCGGAATGTCGTGGGATTATTGTTACAAAAGAAATGGTACTTAAGACCAACAAGGATAGACTTTTGAATAGTGATGAATAGAATAAATGCTAAACCCGGATAAGAGTATACAAGAACTGTTTTGAAGAAAGAACAATTTTCCAAGAAACAATAATTAACAGACGGGTTAATGAAGCCGCAGTTAGCAGTTCAAAAAGCTTTGTCTCCGAAAATTCTCTGAAAAATAATCACACAAAGCTCACTAATGCCTTCATTGAAACCATTTACCTGTCCATTGTCATAGTCAGCCTCATTAAATAGAAAGGACGCACCAAATAAGTGAACTAGAAAGTTAAAATCCAAGTGAATCATAATTTGTGTATATAGTTTATCGTATTAGTCTGACCTATTTAATATATCGATCTTGCAAATTAGCGTATAGGAATGTCGATCACGTTCCGACGATTTCACCTCAGTGAACGGTTCAACGAAAGACCACGTGCGGTAATCACGTACGCAGGTATATACAATAATACCGCACTTACTCTAGATTTACACGATACCTCACGAGGAAACGCGTTGATTAAAGCACCCGTGATTGGAATCGTAACAGGAGCGGTTATGATCTATATTTCAAATGTTTCAAAAACTGATAAGGCAATAAAGATTCAGGTCAAGTTTGATACTGTTTTTGGTTCTGTTATGGTAATAGTTATGTTACCAATCCCAGGATCTCAACAGTGATCAAATCACGCTCTACTGGGACAGATCGATTATCACTGACAGGTTTGTTCCTGTTATCAAGATTGCTATAGTGATAATCGATCGGATAGTGCGTCGTACAGTAACTGTTGATGTCAATATTGACCATAATGAGGACCTCGTGAAAGCTGAAAAATAAAAGATCAAACAGAATCTCGATCTTGCTGGTGAGGTTATTAGCATGTGGAATGTGGACTCAACAATTATTATATCGATAGTCAATAGCCATCACATTTGTAAGAATCTTTATATCAAACAAATTAACTTAAAAGTAGTTCCGATTCAAGATGACCTAGAAATATACATACTAAGGTCAGATTTGAAATTGTTGAACCTGACATTGACATTATGAAGTATGTATCTAGAGACTTCCGATTTGATTTCAACAAAGGTTATATACTAGACAATATAATGATCAATTATAACAATCAGACACATGGGATAATTGATTCCTTTGTCTTCTTTGTTAATCAGAAAATTCCAACATAAATCAAATTATGCAACAAGATATTGCAATACTGTGTCTAACTGTTGATGTAATGCTGTTTTTTAAATTGCAAAAAATCGATGCACTGGATCAATAATTATTTGTATCACTGAAGGTAATTTTCCTTTTATAATTACTTGGTCGTGAAGTCTTTAAGTGCCTTTGTGCGATAATCTGTAGGATTTATCTGACTTAACCATGAAGGCTAGAATGAAAGGTTTGTAGTTAAGGGTAACAAACTCATTGAAGGTGAGAATCAAGAGTCTGATACTGATAATCCTCAAAAAGGGAAAGAAAGAAATAATACTATAGATAGAAAGGCATTTGTAGAATTTTACCAAGAAACCAAGTTTAACCAATAGTTAGAAAAGTAAGCCTACTTTTTATCCCCTATTAAAAACAAAGAAATGTTCTTACTTAATTTGAAGTTAAGATAGAAAGCAACATATAATGGATCATAGAGATAATACCAATCCTTCAATCATGTGTGAATATGGATGAGAATGTACCTATGTGAAGTCCAAAGGAATTTGTAATAACCCTGGGTAATTTAGGGATACCTCGCCACTTAGTCACAAAGCACTGACTCATTGCTTGAGTGACTCAAATATCTTCTAAATGCTTCATGAAAAACGGTTTCACCCTGACGGTCCTAAGCTTTATGATTTGATCAGTCGTTAAGTTGTACCCTTGCTTGAAATTGTAATTCAAGATCATTGTAACTGCGTGACAAGTGATCTGTGGAATGATTGATAAAAAAAAGAAAGAGTTACTAATCTCTTAATCTTCTGACGATAATTACGTTATTAGTTATAGAAGCTCATTAAAATTGGACCTAAGGAAAATACTCGTATTAAATCCAACAAACACTTCATTATTTTCATCAGCAGGATCAGTTAGGAATAGTCCTTGCAGATCGGAATCCCTGGCTAAGTACAGAGGCCAGCACATCAAGCTACCCCAATGTGACAAATTTCTTTGATAGATTTTCAACTTTATTACAAAAACATAAGGTTCATGTTCAATTGGTAAAATTTGACACATTGGGGTAGCTTGATGTGCTGGCGTCTGTACGTAGATACGTCTCTTCGATGATTTGTGTCTGTATTCGACATATCTCTTTTTAATTTCATGATATGTCATGTTTTCAATATTTTGTATTTTTTGTGTTTATCTTTGAGTATGTAAAGATGGTCTTTGTTACACCTGACACTAATGTTGTATGACTCGTCGGTTCGTCACACAGTAAACTAGATCCATGTCAATTTAATATGTATGTCACTATACGGAGGAAGGCATCACAAGGAGATTTTCTCTTTGTATTTATTATGATAAAGATGGCTCTTGATATTATTAAGCCGTGTGTTCGTCTAACTGATAAAAATGACAAAGAAAATGTTAATACTAGTGAAAATGAAGATGATGTGGTTGTTGAAACCAAATTCGTCAAAGCTGAAAGGATCTAATATAGTAATGTTTCATATGAACTTCAGCTAGGAATAAGAACCAACAAAGCAATGTTTTTTTTATCAAAACCTCTACAACAGGAAATAGCTTTAAGTATTTGTAGAGTAGTTTCTATGTTAAATATTTGCATTAAAACAAGATTCTTTCAGACCCACAACGCAATTATTTGTAGACTAATAGAAGACAGCTGTTTATGTATTATAAAAAATGCACGCGAAGGTCAAAAATTACAATAGCGGAAGGATGTTTTGAAGATACAAAGTTTGGTCGGAGACTGGTTTGCGTTTGTTTTCGATACAAAATGCGTAGTTGTCACCAGTATTTGAAGGTCATCCATACAATATATCTTTACGAAATTACGTTAGGCCACCTCCCTTAAATTCTTTGTCAATAGGTGCCTCCACATTGATCGATATATCGTGTATTGTATCCAAAACAAGCGATTTCCTAACAGGAAATCCATTTGAGTTGATGATTACGTTTCAGAATAAATTAAGTCTATTAGCTTTATAATTCTTTGTTAGAAAAAGTTGATCAAACGTATAATGATCTTTTCTGTTTTAATAAAGGAACGCTATGTTATGTTAATCTTCGGGAAATGTTCTTGATACTGACTTCTAAGGCGAACTGTCATTAATGTGTTTCTTGTTGTACTTTATTAGCTATCAAATGTTAATTAGTATTAAGTATCGTGTAGGTAAGTAATGGCAGCAATGAAAGAGTTTCCTTTTTAAATTGGATTGGTTTATTGCTTTTCTCTGCTTTTTTTAGAGTTCTAGTATTTTGATCTTCTAGTACCTACGTCATTAAGATTTGCGAGATCGAATGGATTTCAGTTAGCTTTATATTGGACGAGTCCTAAATAAAAATATGTAATCAGTTTTAAGAAAGGTGTTGCAAAACTAAAAATGGTACCTACAAAAGAAAATAATATTGTGATTGTCAACCCAGTTTTTATTGCTGACAATGTCACGAACAACGCAGTTGCAAGCTATTCAACCTTGTTGCTTTTTCTTTTTTACATCTATTTCCTTTAGGACTTTGTTATTCTCATAATATTTTTTATATACTTCGATACTTAATATAATTTCATATACCTACTTAGTCGCTACAAACAAAGTTGGAAACATCGTCACTATTCTTATACATACAATTCTCGCGTCACGGTGTTTGTTATTGAACTCCTCCGAAATGGCTGGACAGATTTTCGTGAAATTTTGAATGCATATCAGTAAGGTCTACGAATCGGACATCTATCTATCTATTTCATCCCCTTAAATGTTAAGGGCCACCCCAAACATTTTATATGGCAAAACAACGTTTACTGGGTCAGCTAGACTAAATATAAATTAATAATGTTATTATTGAAACACAATTTAACTAAAAAAAACAACTCCTTTTTGGACGTCACTCAGAAATCATTATAGTTGAGCTCTAGGAAGATCAGCCAAATAAATAACCTATTTCATAATGCAGATTTGTACACACAATCGATGCAATATAAGCCAATTATTAATTGACCTACTTGTAATACGCCATACGCAAGTAAGATCACGTTACATAAACTATGTGAACGAAGCAAATGCAATCACTAAAATCAGCTGTGCATTATATAAACTGGTTCAGTATTTACGCCATAGTAATTATAATATGTGTAAGTGTTATGTTGTATGTGATGTATGTTATATTAAAGATCTTTGGGATCAAGGGAGTTGACTACTGCGTGTGACGAAGCCACTGAAAATTATAGGACGTAGATTAATCATAAATTATATTCATCATCATCGTCCTCCTGCCCTTATCCCAATTTATTTGGGGTCGGCGCAGCATGTTTTCTTCTTCCATACATCTCTATTTGCCGTCACCTCAAGGGTCACCTCTTTTCTTGCCATATCATCTTTCACACAATCCATCCATCTTTTCTTTGGTCTTCCTCTGCTCATGTAATAATAAATCATAAATTATATTATATGTCAATAATATTTCTAATTTATTCAAAGATGATCGCAAATTGAATTGTAGATGGTTTTATTTAGTCTTAAGACTGAAAAAAATTGCAATTGTGCTGATCCTGATATTTCAATTCGTGAAGTTAAAACGTTGGACGAAGCTAATGCTCAGAACTCAAGGAACTACTCTGACCTTTTACAAAAACACCGAGTAACAGTTTTTCTTAAATGCTAGTTTGCAACTTCAATTCATCATCAGCACTCTTATCCCGTTTTATTCAGAGTCAGCACAGAACACTGTTTTCTTCCATTTACTATTATTCTATTAGCGATAACCTTAGAATTCAAATCTTTCTTATCCATGTCATCTTTCACAAAATCTATGTATGTTTTTCAGGATTATTACTTTTCATACTTCTCATATATATTCAGTATATCTATTTTGGATGTACCTACAGTACTTCGTACATAGGTAGGTACGTCTTGTGATAACAAATCACAGTTTTCCACTTGCATAATCTGATACGTATCCAAGAGCTACTGTGTTTTCGTAATAAGATATTTCTGACGTGGATACATGCTTAAGTAGTCAATAAAATGTGAGTTAAAATTTGCTACCAGGAAATGAATAAGAGAATATTATAGTTTACTATTTTAATGATCAATACTTATAAGATTATTGACGACCTATGTGGCGCAGCGGGCGAAGGTCCGCCTGTGACGCAGGAGGTTACGGGTTCGATTCCCGCCTAGATGATTCTGTGTGGATTGTCCAGCCTTATAATTATTATTTATTATTATAAGATAGATGAGAATTTAATAGTGACAAACATTGTGGTTTTGTTGGTCAAGAAACTAAATGTTATGGTACTTACGCGTTATCGGATTTTCGAATAGGTTATGACATTATATTGTCATGTCGTTAGAAAAATATAATAACTGTCATAATTAATTGTGGTAAATGCAATGCTCTTTCTAATAAAAATCTATTAAAAATGGAACAGTATTCTTGCTATAAATAGAAAGCATAGCGTGATAGGTAACACCCGGTTTGTACCAATCGATAAGAGTGCCTGTCATTATGAAATTGTAACATTTGCCATTGATATTCTTTTATACGGCAATCCATACATCGTATACTAATTCATAATACTTATAGACGACTTAAAGAGATGAGTAAACATATCAAAAATGTAGCAAGCGAATAATAAATGCAAACTATTATTTAAATAAGTCTTTATACAAGGTTATTTATAAAAAACTAATAATCTTTCAGGGGGTGAAAGTGCTTTATCATTATCAATATCTTTAACTATGAAACCAAGCCAGAAATATTAAAAAAATGCCGTATCATATAAAATGCAATTTTTACCCTATGAAAGAGCAGATTTATTTATGGTTCCCATTTGATCACCCCCTGAAAGGCAATTCGTGTTTTACAATAACCCAATATAATACCAAATGATCCACCTTCTGTTGATATCCATCGCTTAACCATAAAAATAATGATTTACACTCCACGCGCCATCAAATCATAAAAATGAAATAAATCATAATTAAATCTACGAACGAATAAATAATAAAAACGCTGGTCGTGTGAGTGCATTCGTGCGTCACCGGTGTCCTTGTAATGGAAATAGGCTCAGCAGCGGATAACTTAACATGTAGTTTCATGATAACTATATGTTTTATACCTACAACGGTTCGATGGTTTCAAGAGTTGAGAAATATCAAAAAAACGATTGTGTGGAATACGTGTATGGATATAAAGGAAGGGAAATACTAAAGAAACGATGATTGAGTTGAGGTGGTATGGGCATGTGATGCGAAGGATTATCACCATGTTGTGAGGAATTAAAAAAAATATTCTTGAATATGAATGTGAAGGGTTACAACAGTAGAGGGTGAAAGATGGATGGACTGTGTGAAAGATGATATGGCTAGAAAGGAGGTGACTATTGAGATGACGGCAAATAAAGATGTATGGAAGTAGAGGACACGCTGCGTCAATCCCAAAGGAATTGGGCAGGATGACGATGGTGATGGTCAGATGCGCATACCAAGACAGAATAAAGGGCTTGTGATAAGGAGTGACGCAACGCATGTCACTAAAGGAGCAAATTAAGGCCATAAGGTAAGATGGATGGATAGAAACTAACCTTAATGGTAATGAAATAATATTAACAGCAAAAGGATGTAATGGAAAAAGAATTTAGTTTCGGAAAAGCAAAAAAAGAAATTGTTTTTGATCTTATGTTCAGGATAGATCAAGTAACAGTTAAAAGGTACAAAAGCTTATTACGTAATATTAGCACGACATTACTCATCTCTCAAAACAGAATAGAGATTTGTAACTGACACCGTCTCAAAAATATCTATGGACATTACATTTTCTTTAGAACAATAAATCTAACACGTAGATCCAAAGCAAAACTTTAAATTAAAAACACACAAGTTTCCAAACATTGAGCCAAGAGTAAAAAGTTCTGTTCATTATTATGTTTTTCTCGTCTACGCCAATCGAGTTTTGATTTTATTTACAAAAATCGTTGTCTGCATACCCAATGTTATGGCTAAACTAGAAAAATGAAGTATGAAGTCTGAATATTTAAATTAGCAAGGCTGACACTATGTTCAATCGTCCATTGACTTTCAAACAAATGTTTAATATGACGTGTCAAACCCATTTATGATTCATACAATATTGTTACGTTGTGAAAAAATAATACTGCTATTCGTACTGTATTTTTTTTTAAATTGTTGCCCCACTAGGAACTTCTTATATGTCGTGGGTGAGCTTACAAACATTCTAACTAACATAACAAACAGCCATACCTGGAGTAACTACCTGTAGGCCATACAAATAATTGTTCCGTGCGGGAATCGAACCCACGACACGCGGCGCAGCAGTCAATCGCTCAGCCACTGCACCAACCTTGCTGTCAAAATAGCTCCATCAGTAGCTACAGCTCTAGTCAGTATAGCTCCATCCCTCGCTCACACTGGAACAGTTTTGATTTTAACACTCATTCAAATTTGGATCTTATGTAGTCGTAAATTTTCATTAGTGATCGCTCGGTGGTTCTCCGAAACTTGACTGTTTTAGCGTTCTGCAGTTCTTCTCTATTCAATCTTACACTCCTCCGTGCACCAAATATTCTTGGCACACTATTCCCAAAACATTGCGATTCCTGAAAACCAGAATCAACAGTGGCGACCATCAGAAAAGCATCGATAAAATGAAACCCCACGAGTCCCAGAGAAACGATTCAACTGCCTTAATTTAAGATGAATCAGAAAAGAACAGAGTTCGATAAATATATAATTTCCACTTCCCTCCATATCAAGCAGGAGACAGAACAGAGCTAGGCCAATAGGCACAAATTGGCGTTTACAACTGGGTTAAGCCCAGTTGCCTAGCACGACAGATTAAAGTTAACACTGATATTAATGGCTCCTAAATTATTCTTGGCTTATGAATAATTTATAGTTAACATATTCACCATTACTTTTTAAGAATCTCATTCGGATCCCACAGTGTAACCTTACCTTTTCCGGTAACCAATAGGTATCTTTCAAAGGAAGTGTGGCGACCGCATCCTGACATCCAAGGCTTCAATATCTTTACCGATAACCGTCTTTTATTTATACTGTGTAAACAATAATGTTGTAAATAAAATATACGGTTACATTGTTATTAATTTTAAGCGCGATATTGTTGTTACACACGCGATCAATAAAGACAAAGAAGTTCATAATAATTTTACATATTAATAGTGTTTTAAATGCTTGTTTAAAAAATGTTTTAATTTGGTGTATTGTTTACGCTTGATTCCTTAAGAATGTTATAATATTTTGGAAATTATTGATAAGTTTATTCTAGAAAAATATCATGAACAACTAGAGAGAGACCCCGGTGATGGATTACTAAATCATAACAAATAGATTGTCTATAAAAGTTTTCACAAAATAGTAAGTGAGGGCAAAATTTTTTGATCCTCCGTAAACTTTACTTTACAAAGTAAAGTTAGCGTTTTAGACAAAAATAAACCTTTTCAGGTACCAAATAGTATTCAACGTGGAAAGCCGAATGCGACCTGGTGATTCTTTTGAATGTGATGAACCTCAAACTATTAAAATCCCAAGTTCATGTTGGCACGAGCCGTTACCTAACTTCAGTGCAAAGTCGAGAACGGCCATAAGGATGTTTCACAAATAAACTTTGCACAAAATAACAACGATACCAACCAAAATATTCGCCTACAGGGAACAACAGTCATCCAAATATCATTCAATTTAAATTCTACAGCACTACCAACATCAACAGTGAATGTTCTGTAATGTATACCATTAAAACAAGCTCATGCAATTAATTTGGACAGATAAATTGTGAATGGACATGGTTTTAATTGAACTGATCTCTTTCCAAATAAGTTTGTTTGTTTTTCTTCGTTAATTTGGCCCGAAGTGTATTCAGGAAATTTATTGGAACGTTAGCATTGCTTGGAGTAAACGTATCTTGGTTTTGTTTGCATAACTGCATAACATCACGCTTATATTCCTCGAAGGGGTTGTGCAGAGGTGCACTCTCATTTCGCCAGTTATGTTTAAGTCCCATGTAATAGGGAGCGAACCTATTGCCATTAACCAGGCACATATTCAGACTCCGGCCTGCTAATGAGAAAATTCTTATTGGACAAAATAATATCACTTTGCACGACCTAGGAATCGAACTTAGGACCTCACGCTCAGCAGTCGCACTTGGGACCACGAGACCAACGAAGCAGTCGAACATTTTGTTTCCTTAGAAACAATTTCACTAAGACAGTACAAGAGTAGAGGAAGACCAAAGAAACGATGGATAGATTGTGTGAAAGGTGATATGGTTAGGAAGGAGCTGATTATTGAGATGACGGCCAATAGACATGTATGGAGGAAGAAGACATGACAAGCCGATCCCAAATAAATTGGGATAAGGGCAGGAGGATAATGATAATGAAGTCTTGGTTGTAGATAATGTTACAGGAAACTGGATATAACTTACACTGTAAGCTCAGTGAATCATTTTGAAACAACGCATATAAGTATTAGGATCGTTATCATTTAAAATCGTCTGCAGTTAATGAGGATACAAATAATATTATATACCTACAACGTAAGTCTGAAGGGTAATTAGCAGATACTAAAGTTCATTTAATCAATAAAATATATCAATATAAATTAATAATCTCGTAGGTCATTAAATAAATTAAACTGATATCAAATTGACTGATCACTGAGAGACAGAGAAAATACATAAAATATTAGTAACGAAGAATAATAAAATGGTTCCTACATGTGACCCTTATCTGCTTTTCATATTTTCTATAGATTAACTGCAGTGGCCTGCAGTTAGTTGTTCCGGGTCAGGCTGTTTGTGTATGTGAGTTTAAATGTTTGTAAACGCACCCACGATACAGGAGAAATTCCTAGTGTGGGGCATCGTTTAAAAAAAAAAAATACTTAAGGTGATAGAAAGAAAGAAAGAAAGAAAATTATTTAATTTGGATACGCGCAGGAAATAGTATCGTTATAAAAACTAAAACCAAACATGTTTGCGAATGATGTGCATGCCTGTAAGTGAATTATTACACACAGGACCTTCTTGCAAATGTTTTTAATGTTATTAATTTTTAATTCAGTTGTTTGTGTATCTAGATAAATAAAATACTAAATAACGTTATCAATAAATAATAAATAAACTTATCAAATAACATAACATACTGATCCTGATACTTTCAATGTAACGAGTAAAATTCAAGAAATCTTCGTTTATTTTTGCAAATTTGCTGTACCTACAAAACTCAAGATTAATTCTTCACTAGCGATTAATAGTGAGTTTACGAATTTCTACAAATAAAAGTAGGTAACCTTAGCTACTCCTTATAACGTTGGCTCGTAGCAAAGTCCCGGCCAAATCGGTCCAGCCGTTGTTGCAGAGATAAGCCGGAACAAACAGATAGAACCTAGGCAAAAAAAAAAACAAATTTGTTTCTTTCGAAAAACACCTTATGTTACATATTATATCTATAAAGTAATAATATACATCTATATATTACTTTCGTTGACATTCAATAAAACGCTTTTATTTTGACATTACAAACAAACACTTCCTTTTTCATTGATTTTAATTGATCAATATTTTGACGTTTTGAAAGATAATTTTGACCCTGTTCTCAGTTTAAACGAACGTCTTAAGAAACCTAACATGGTATTTAACAGCTAATACTCGTATCAAGTCTCAACGGAAAAAAAGGGTCCATTATGAGAAGCGGATGCTGTGTGAGTTTTAATTACTATGGCTATGGGATACCGAGACAGGTGGTGTAAAATAACTGGTTTTGTTTGCTTTGGATGACAAAAAGAGTAACCGAGATAATATTTTTTGTATTGAATTGCTTTCACGCTTGCCATATGTTGTGGGTCTGTGGTCCTAAGTTTTGTGTCAGTATTCGTTGAATAAACCAAAAACAATCTGCTTTCACTGACATAGACGACCGAAGTGGCGCGGCGGGCGAAGGTCCGCCTGCGACTCAGGATGTTGCGGGTTCGATTCCCGCCCTGGGACAAATGTTTGTACGATCTACAAAGATTTGTTCCGGGTGTTCTGGGTATTTGCTATGTATAATAAAAAATATATCTATCTATGTAATGTATTGTTTTATGTATATCAGTCATCCAGTTCCCATAACACAAGCTCTACTTAGCTTGGGGCTAGATGATGCTGTGTGGATTGTCTAGCATTATTTAATTTGATCTTGAATAGTAGAGATTCAATAAAGTAAAATGCATCAAGGCAAATGGTACAGCATTGTTTAGCAGTGTATTCTTAAAGACGGGCATCATCACAGAGCGTAAGAATCCACGGTGTTACGATTTGGATTCGTTTCTAACCAGAGAAGACAAAGCACAAAGATAATAAAGACGGCACGGTTGGCGCAGTGGCTAAGCGATTGACTGCTGCGCCACGTGTCGTGGGTTCGATTCCCGCATAATAGGTAGTGGTTCCAGGTCTGGAAGTTTGTGAATGTGTGTTTGAATGTTTGTAAACGTACCCAAGACATAGGAGAAACATAGTGTATGGCAAGGTTTTAACAAAAAAATAGAATAGTATGGGAGAGACTTGAACATCCGAAGTATGCGGGGGCATCATTGATAAATAAAACAAATATAAAAGAAATTCCTTTGAAATTGCCCGCTTGCTGATCCCGGAAATAACCCTCAGAACATTAAGATAACTTACGTCAGTGTAACAGTCCTTCATAACGAATAAAACTTCCTTCGTTATGACAACTACAATATATGCGATATATGTATGATGCAAACATTATGATAATATTACATAATACCAACATAAACTTCATTTATTTAAACACACAAATTTACAGAGGCGGACTTAATTTCACAAGCATTTTCTACCAATCAACCTTTGGGTGATGCAGAGACAAACAGTTTTGTGGGTGTAATTCCGTAAGACAAAGGTAACGGGAAAAAATATATATGTATTTAGATACACATAAATATATAATTAATATAATATATTCCTGTATAAAATCTAAACACAAATATACTTAGACAATAAGAATCATAAAATCATGGCTTCTTGTTTCTTGTGTTAAATTTATTGCCAAGAAACGCAAAAGAGCGAGGTTCGGTCATAAGTAATATAATCTTATTTCTGATATTGGCTGGTCAAGAATCAAAAGGACACAGATTATACCTACATATTGAATTTTTTCATCTCATCACCCTGCATATTCTACGTGAATATTTCAAAATGAACTCATATGTCCTTGGCCTTACTTTTTGGGAGATGGCGTCTTAGCAATGAAAACCTAACATTATATAAATATTAATAGAAAAACACGAAATATTTTGGTTACTTCCTCTGCATAAAGACAGAATCTAAATATCAAAAGAAAATCTAAAACAACTTAGAGTTGCCATGCTCATTGGATTAGGGTGAAAATAAATAATATTTTTTTATGCGTAATCCCTGCTTTCATACCAAAGCACTTTATTTGAAATTCTTCCAGGGATCCAATTATACTAAAAGTCGTGAGTAAGACATTTATTAGGCTTCTTATTTTAATACTCCATAATAAATGAAATTTCTTACATAAGATAAAATAGTCAATCTGTATCGAACACCTATAGGGCAAACGTAAAAGCATAATCATATATTATATATATATATATATATTTCAATTTAATTTCTGGCCTTAGAAATTTATTTCATATTTCATAACAGTAGGAATTTTTTTAGCCGCGGTTTTTGTTAGCAAAAACTTATGTGCTCGCGTCACCAACATGCTAATGTGACTTGTGTCAAAAACATAGTTATTTCAAAGGCTTACATTTCAGTCGACAGAGCCTATTTAAAAAAATGATTTTATGAAATAAAATAAAAACCTTTTACTGTAGTAATCAGTTCGAATCGAAATTATTATTCAAATATACCGACTAGGTAAGTTCCAAAATACAAAAAAATATAAATTTCTATTTCTGCGCATATTTACAAAATATTTAAATATCCCATCTCCGCTCCTCATAGGCCTAACAAAACCAACCCAAAAAGTTGATTGCTCATCTCATAAAAAAAAACATGACATTCCATGATCGACAGATGCACGTACACAATTCTGTTTCGTAACCAACTTCCTTCTTCGCGTCTTGAATCTAACACAGAGGACCTTGCATGTGGCATTGGGCTCGGAAGTTATAACAGTGTACATAACAATCAAACAAAGGAACCTTCGATGTATTTGCTATCAAATATACATACATACATACATAAACTCACAACTATTTTAGGTTAAGTTAGGAACCTTTAAAGGCCGGTCTTACTAGGAAACCATGGTGACGCAACCATGGTCAAGCTGTCAAAAACCGTATGGTTGGTTGCGCAAGAAATCGGATTCCAGATGAGCTTCCCTACATAGAGCTGCATACATGTTGTTAGTATCGCGATTGGTTGAGCAGCCACTAGTGTCCTAGTGAGATATGGGCCTTAGGTGTTGCGGAAGAATCATACGTTCCCGCGACTCCCGGTGTAGGTGTGAGATGGAACACCGGGATGGTTTTTAGTCAGTACGAGTCTGACAGACCCAGAGTTTAGGTGCATTTTTGTGAAACAATTTTGCCATAATCATTTTTTGGATGACGTTACGTGTCAGGATTATTTCATTATATTGGAACAAAAAATCGGGAACAGCAAGTTCGTCAAAATTAATCAAACTTGCCGGATAGTGAATCATGTTCTGCGGGTAAAAGTTAATCATCTGCCTAGCCTTTTACCAACTATGTTGAGGTCCGCTACCTGTCAGTCTAACCGGATACAGCTGAATACCAGTATTTTACATGGAGAGACGGCCTATCTGACCTTCATCCCAGTCACTGGGCAACACGATACCCCTTGGTAAGACTGGTTGTCAGACTTTCGGGCTTCTGACTACCCGTAACGACTGTCAAAGGTCTACAAATGACAACCGGGACCAACGGCTTAACGTGCTTTCCGAGGCACGGAAAATATCTCGATATGTCACAAATGGTCCCCATCCACAGACTGACTTCGGCAACCGTAGCGTATTTTCGATCAACCCGTTTTTACTAAAAGGTAAAAGCTTATATATCCATAAAAAAATTAACGCCCTTTTCCAATGATACTAGGAAGAAACTGCAGGACGCTCCCAGCAGGCATAGCATGAACACCATAGAAACTGGTTTTGTCTTTTTGTTTTTAACTGGATTTCTACCATTTTTAGCATGGCGATGTTGAAAATGTAGAGCAGAAAGTTTTCTGTTCACTCCAGTCTACAGGGCGAACCGAGCTCGGGTAGAACAGATCTCAAGTTTGACAGAAAGAACGTAGTCTACTCTTGGTAGTATAGATAAAGAATTGATCATCTTACGCGTGCAGCCACGATCATACATCTGGTACAGTTACGTCAGTACTTCAGTTATATATCTTTGAAATATATGCGGAAAATTAGATGTTATGGTTATATCTTGTTTTTGTATATTAAATTCTATCGTCTCCATTGTTTTATTATAACGGTTGAGCGTGAGACCTCTTGAGATTTAAACAATCGTGTTCCTACCACTTTATTTATAACAGTACGTCTACAGAGTAATCTCTTTCTTGTAGTTATTCAACGAGCATCACATTAGCAGTTCTGAATCATCATCATCAGGCTATACTAGTCCACTGCTGGACGTAGCCCTCTCGTAATGAGCGCCGTAGCGCCCTGTCTTCAGGTTGCCGCATCCAGCGTCTAGCCTGCAGTCTTTCGCAGATCGACATCCCACCTGGTCATAGGGCTGTTATATACAACGTGTCCCAGAAATCAACGTCAAGCCGAAAACGGGCAATAGGCCAAGTCGTGACAGCTATTAGAAAAATATAAAAAAAAATCTTGGTCATGTATTTTTCGAATTATAAGCATTCAAAAATAAATCTCAAAAAGTGACACCCTGTGATGATTTTTCAAGTCCTGTGACTACATTATTAACATTTCGGTAGTTTTTTTCTCTGTGATGTAACCATGAATAACCCTTCTGTAAATTACAGTTAAAAGTTAAAACGTAACTGCCTCAGTTCTAAATTAAATGTTAGATTTTTGCCCAATATTGAATTCAAAATAATGACATCACCCAACTTTAACCGACTGTACTGAAAAAAAAATCTACTACACTATTTTGGCAAGTAACTTTAAAAGATGGCGCGTTTAGTCAGGATTCCAAAATGGTATAACACATACTAATTGCTACTTCTTAATTGAGGAAAAAAAGTACATTGTTGGTTTTAGGTGCGTTTGAAATAAAATTCAGTCGTTGGATTTCTTTTATTATAATTTTTATTAAATCAGATTTACGAAGTTTTATAACAAATGTTCAAACTGTTTTCCTTCAGCTGCAATGCAAGTTCTACATCTCTTTAAAAATGATCGCGTAATAAGACGGGCGTATCTTCTTGAGTTGATGTATTCAGCGGCTTCTGCAATTCTTTGGCGCAGCTCGTCTAAATCTTGAATTGGTTTAGAGTACACTTTATCCTTTATCGTACCCCAGTAAAAAAAATCTATGGGGTTTAAATCGGGTGAACGGGCAGGCCACGAAATTGTACCACCCCGCCCAATCCACCTATCGGGGTATTCTCGATTGAGAAACTCTCGTACAGTGAGAGCATAATGCGCTGGGCAGCCATCTTGTTGATACCACATGCTGAAAACAGGTTGAACATTTGTTATAAAACTTCGTAAATCTGATTTAATAAAAATTATAATAAAAGAAATCCAACGACTGAATTTTATTTCAAACGCACCTAAAACCAACAATGTACTTTTTTTCCTCAATTAAGAAGTAGCAATTAGTATGTGTTATACCATTTTGGAATCCTGACTAAACGCGCCATCTTTTAAAGTTACTTGCCAAAATAGTGTAGTAGATTTTTTTTTCAGTACAGTCGGTTAAAGTTGGGTGATGTCATTATTTTGAATTCAATATTGGGCAAAAATCTAACATTTAATTTAGAACTGAGGCAGTTACGTTTTAACTTTTAACTGTAATTTACAGAAGGGTTATTCATGGTTACATCACAGAGAAAAAAACTACCGAAATGTTAATAATGTAGTCACAGGACTTGAAAAATCATCACAGGGTGTCACTTTTTGAGATTTATTTTTGAATGCTTATAATTCGAAAAATACATGACCAAGATTTTTTTTTATATTTTTCTAATAGCTGTCACGACTTGGCCTATTGCCCGTTTTCGGCTTGACGTTGATTTCTGGGACACGTTGTATATAATATATTCGTAACGAATACATCAGACAGAGAACCAAAGTTACCGACTTAGCTCAAATAATTAGCAAGTTTAACGTGTTCTTGAGTAGAGACCGCGACTCTGAATCATATCTACCCAAAAATATAGTAGTCAATAAACCATCAAAACACACAACATGACTCCTCTATTCACCGAAGACTAGGAACTGAAGATTAACTCTAATAATACCCCCACATTTCGCCAGTAACGCTTTTTTCATTAAAAAAAAGTACCAGCCTATTACTGTCCCACTGCAAGGAAAAGGCCACTTCTCATACAGAGAAGGCATGAGCATAAATCACCACGCTTGATCAAGACGGGTTGGCGATTTCAGACTTATATTAATTATATAAGTCCAGGTTTCCTCACGATGTTTTTCCTTCACCGATGTCAGTGATGTCCAAGATAAACTTAGAAAGTACGTATGAATTGAAAAAACTCACATTGGTAGGTACTTGCCCAAGGTTTGAACTCACAACCTCGTGCACAAGAGGTGAGGTCTAAACCACTGGGCCATCATCACATTATTTTTTCATTAACCGAGCACAAATCCAAATTCCAGGCTACTGCTGAGAAATCCGAGAAGGAAAAGCTCAATAACACCCGGTAATCGAACCCAGAACCAACGAGGCAGTACAGTTATTGAAATTACTACAGCTAACAAAATAGTATTTAGGATAATTCCTAAAACCAAATTGATAGCGACCAAACTTTATCCACCTAATATTGCAAAAGGAAGATCCTTGTCCAATTGTTGTCCAAATTATATAGTTCTACCTAAAATGGGTGTAAATAGACGCCTAACGAAGTACGTCTTACGTCACTTATTTTTCCCTTCATTGGGATCATATCTTTTGTTCTAGAACCTGTCACCTTACCTAGGAACTTTCTGCTAACGGAGATAATGACGGTCAAAGATCCTATTTTATGTATTCGAAAACAACAGAAGATAATTAAAAAAACCTTTAAAATCTAGTTACAATCTCATCTCAGCGACAATCAATGTCAAAGACTTGAAATTTGAATTGACTTGTAATAACTGAACTTGTGGTAGATACCTGGTTGTGCATCGATGTTCCTTTCGATGCCCCTGTATAAGACGTCATAATAAAAGACTAGCTGATAATTACATTAATATTGAATACAACTGACATTTAACTTGTAGCACCCTTAAATAAATCGAACTACATAAAAACCTTGGCAATAAAAACGGGTTGAAGGTAAGTCAAGTGACAGTTGAAAGTCTTTACCTTGAAGTTAAATAGTTGTTATATACAGATGAATGGCAAGGATAATATTAACCGAAGGTTTTTATGTTATGCAGTATTAATTGTTCAATGGCCTGTCCCAAAAGTAAAAGCACCAGCCTATTACTGTCCCACTGCAGGGCACTGTGGCCTCTTCTCATACAAAGAAGGCATGAGCATTAATCACCACGCTTGCTCAAAACGGGTTGGCGATTTCAGACTTATATTAATTATAAGTCCAGGTTTCCTCACGATGTTTTTCCTTCACCGATGTCAGTGATGTCCAAGATAAACTTAGAAAGTACATATGAATTGAAAAACTCACATTGGTACTTGCCCAAGTTTGAACCCACAACCTCGTGCACAAGAGGCGAGGCCTAAACCACTGGGCCATCATGACATGGCAGGCAGGCTTTGCCTGTCCCCAGCTGCCTCCTAAATCTAGCATTTACCATCACTACTGCTGAGATTGAGGACCTGGATCCACTTCTCGGGTCAGACAGTGTTATTAAATTTTCCCACCTGGAATTTCTCAGTAACAACCCGAAGTCAGGACTTGTTCCTGCTCAGTAGCAATAGCCAGCCCAATACATGGGACTTAAATATAGCTGATAAATGTAGATGAACTATGGATAATCGTCCTTACCCATCAGGGAATATTTAGGCTATATATATATATATATATATATTTAATTGTCCAGCATTATTTAGGCGTGATGTTTGTGTGATGTGGCCTGACTCGTTGATCTAGCAGTTGCAAGCGCTACTGCTGTGCGTAAGGGCTTGGGCCCGATTCCCCGGTCAAGCAGTTTTATGAGTTTTTGATGTGACGATTTCCTAGCAGTTGGACAGTATATTCTACAGTTATCAGCAGTTAAAAACCTAAACAAACGTCTTCTTACACTTCTGGAAAAACCCGTGTTCGGAATAAAACCTATACGTAAACTAACCTGACCTACTGTGAAGCGACTAGAAAATAAACACAGTTATCATCTTTCACCCAAAAACACAATTCTGCGATGAATAACTCTCTCAACAATATCCAATCACGTGTCACAATTCTGGAACACCGCGGAAATGAGCCAGACACTAAAATAAAATACGATAACGTTACAATTTCATAACAATTGATAAAAAATATGTATAATATGTAACAGTGAAGTTTTATTATCACTTCTCCCACTGTTCCAGGCGTTTCGAATATATATCGATGGTTTTCGTTCGATATATTGATATTTTTGATGACGTATTATATTACAATTAGTTTCTTAATTCGAGATTCAATTATGAGTATTGGCAACGCATAAAAAAATAAATCGATATTTTATGATTTTACAAAACCAAAAACAGTAATTAAGAAGATATGGGTATTTACTGCTGTTTACAGAAACAGAGAATTTGTCAAAAAATATGTAGTTCTAAATTGGAATGTATTGAAAGTGAAAACAATATAAGTAATACTTATTTTAAAATGGCATGTAATTAAATCGATATCTGTATATTCCTGTTTTTCGCTTTAACCTTACTAACCTAAGTACCAATAAACAGAATCTACCGTTAACAAAGAATATTTTTACTGGTAATTATCTTATATTACCATCTCTTTTTAAAAATTAGTTTCTTCTACTGTCGATACTTTTTATCATTTCCGACATCCCTACATACGATTGGAACAAAAGGTTAATACAGCATTATTAATAAAAATGTTGCTAGTGAGGAATAAAATTGTGCCAGTGTTGCCTCATGTCGCTTCCATGTATTTGCGTCATTGGTCGGCGTTTAACGAGTTTCTGCTAAACTTGTTTCATTAAGTTTTGCGTCATAGGTAACTTAGGTACTGTAGGTGTACTAGTAATTGCTGTATTCTAGAAAACAAAACGGGTTTTTGGAACGAAGTTCCTTATCGCGCGTTGTGAAACGGGGCTAGACGAAAAAAAATCTCACGAAAAGTTGTAACGACACTTTTTGCTATAAGTAGTTGTAAGCCGTGCGGCGTGCGCGTCTTTCTCTGTGTGTCTGTCTGTCTCTCTCTCTCTCTCTCTCTCTCTCTCTCTCTCTCTCTCTCTCTCTCTCTCTCTCTCTCTCTCTCTCTCATAGAAAACAAGCCAGTTATTTATGTTTCGTCTTTCTATTTCGCATTGAACAGTGTGGTGTCGTGACGATTAGTTTTTTGTACATAATAAATAATAACAAAAGGAACTTCGGTCCATCCGGGTGTCCCTTGACACCTCTCAAGTTTTTTTTCTAGTTCTTCCTTGTTCTTATGTGTAACTTTCTTCATCAACGGATTATGTTAGAAGTTTTAACTGCTTCGTCGTTCTAGAAGTTGCATCACGCATGAGCTACTGGTGAGCAAGAGGTCCTAACTCCTGGGTCAGGCAAAGTTTTGGAATTTCTCAGACTTTCAGTTACAGCCTGGAATTAGAATTATTGCCCAGTTGCTAGCTAAAGGCTCCCTATTACATAAGACTTAAAGATTACTGGCGAAATGATGATTTACTATAATATACGACTAGGGCTACGATAGGTTATGTTTAAAAGTTTTTTCAATAATAAACCTCGTATCAGTGATTGAGTTTTATTGTTTTAGCTGACAATGAGAGAAGGATTTACCCATTGGTTTGTTTTTTGTATGCCAAAACTCCTCCAAAGTAGAGCATGGTGAGACCACTGCACTAGATTCAATTATCAGATTCTCTGAAACGTATTTATTGGTTTAATTTCTAGACCTATTTTCTTTACAATATTACAACTGCACTCCATTGTAACTCGAAATCTTAGTAAACTGGCATATAAATACAATCCATTCCTGTTTTAAGAATTGTTTAGTCCCCACAAAGCATGGGGTGGCTATTATTAACCACAAGTCCATCAAAAAAGGTATAATCATAAATATTTATGAGACACGTGTAGTAAAATATTAAGCAAGATATTATTAACATACCACACTATGCAATGACAAAGAAATGGAGAGAGATTCCTTACAACTGACTCATGCATATATTCTACAAGTAACTTTTGTTTATGAACTTGTTGCAATCCTGCGCATCAGTTTCTACGGAATGTCATAAAAGATTATACAGTGACCGTGTCATCTTATTCAGATTGCTATCTGTTGCTTTTCATCATCTTTCTTTTTCTATCGCATCACCTTCTATACAAGTGCAGGTAATTTGCTTTAGAATACCACGTTATGTATTTATATTTGGATGCAACTGAATACTAGTACTTTACACGGAGCGGCTGTCTTTCTGATCCCTATAATTCGGTAGCTGGCCAACACGATTTTTCGGGATGTTGAGTACCGGTAACGACCGTCAAAGATCTACTACTGACAGCCGGGACCATCGGTTTAGTGTACTTTCACATGGATCGTTCTATTTTCCGTAAATGGTCACCCATCCTCGAACACACTCTGACTCGGCTGTTCTTATTAATCCATTACCTGTTTGCCAATCTACATGTATTGTATACTACTACTACTCTATCGACTCAGAAGCGTTAAATTCTTTCAATGTACCCTGTTACCTTTCTTACATTTTATGTATCGTACTTGAGAAAAAGACCATTAATATATAGTTCCATTTCCTTGTTTGCTTCATTTGAAGAAGAAAAAAACACGTTCTCATTGTATATTTTGACTCTGCAAAATCATGTTTTAGTCCAAGATTTTTAGCTGTGATTTCTTTAAGCTTAGGTACAGTATTAGCGATTTTACAACATTCTACCTAAGAAATTAGTTAGTCGTTTATACCCCAAAATCCGCAACATTAACCGAATAGTTAGTCCGGGAGCTACGTAACATTTAAAATACGTTATTATAGGTAAACTCGCGTGATGACACAGTCATCCGGAGTGACTCACGCGTTGGGCGTTTGTTCCCGAAATAGTTCGTCTGTCTGTGCGTTACTATATACAGAACTGGGGTTTATTACGATTTTATGACTAATTAGTTCCTTTTTGTGTTGCTCACCACGTGCTTGTGATTTATTTATTAGTTTTCTGTGAAGTTCGAAGAATTAATTGTTATTTAGAAGAAAAACTCAGGGATTACGAAAAACAGAAGACACGTCAAGAAGATAGATTGACTTATTTATTCCACAAAAATAAAATTATAACGACATCTTTATAGATTAATAAAAAAAAGACAAAAGTCTGAAATATTTGACTAAATCTTATAGGTAAGAGAACATAATAAATAAATAAATAAATAAATATTTCTGGACAATCCACACAGCATCATCTAGCCCTAAGGTAAGCAGAGCTTGTGTTGTTTGTACTACTAGATGACTGATATACTTAATACAATACATTACATATATAGATATTTTTATTATACATAATACATAGGAAATACCCAGAACACCCGGAACAAATATTTGTAGATCGTACAAACATTTGTCCCAAGGCGGGAATCGAACCGGCAACCTCTTGCGTCGCAGGCGAACCTTCGCCCGCCGCGCCACATCGGTCGATAATATATTCATCAAACAAATAAACAATACTGATGTAGGGTAGTACTGGTAAATCCAGTTTCAAACACACGACACATAAAACGGATCTGATAATAAAACCGGCTTCCGTGTCATTGGGGGAATTACTGAAATGATTATAAAACAACGCATTTACTATGGTACAGTACAGTAATTATTTCTACTGAATTCTTTGCTAATTCCCTTTAATTACCTCATTCGTGAAACGATTGCAACGCTCAACTTCTTGAAATAAACAATGAAGAATGTGAATAACATTATAATATACATATAATATAAATAAAGAGAATATGTTCGACATTTTATAATAATAACTGCATAGAAGGCATTCTTTAATTCCTGGAAAAAATAGACTAGCTGGGAGAGTTGTGTACACCAAATAAGACAGCTAACTGCGTCAGCTTGTCTGATAATTACAACAAGCTTCATCCGTCCGTTTCCCATTGATTTAAAAGAGAGGTTACTTTTTACTCATGAAAAACTACTAGCAGATTTGTTTAACCACGTCATTATCATCTGCCTATCCTTTTCCTAATCATGTCGGGGTCGGCTTTTGGTCTAACCGGATGCAGCTGAATACCAGTATTTGTCATGGAGCGACTGCTTAATCTGACTTCCACAATCCAGTTTTTGGATAAAACGATACTGTTTTGGCAAGACTGCTCGTAAGACTATAGTGTATGTAGACGTAATGACTGTCAAAGATTTATAAATGACAGCCGGGACCAACGGTTTTCTTTACACGTAACGAACATAAATTAATGACTAACAATATAAGACTCAACAGACCAATAATGGTATCTTAATGGAAACATTTCTAGGGAAAATCGCTCAACCCAACAATTTATTATGACCAACTCTATGTTACCCATAGTTCAAACAAGTGGAATTTTACGGGAGGATATAATAATTAAAAGTATCTTTAAACGTAAAAATATTTAACAATTACAATACCCAACACACTTGAACTTATTACTGATACCGGTAAATACTCCTTCACCCTTTAAAACGGACATGAAGATAAGAAATTCAATTGATGATCATAGAGTTTATCACTTATTGACATAGACAAATAAAAATGATAAAATCTCGTAACAATATTTGACATGAAATGAAATAAAACAAAATGAAATTTCATGCCATAAAATCTCGCTAGCTACAATGTTGATAACAGCATCCTCCTTTTTTCCGTCGCAAACATGTTCTTTTTGAAGGACGCGACCAATTATGTCGATATTAATTACTAATGTGGGACAATAAAATCATTTTTATTATCCCACATTACCATTAAAATAGACAAGATAATGTTGTGCTGACGCAAATGCACGTCAATGGTCTTAGACATTGCATAACTTGCAAGAGGGAAGTCGAATGCATTGCCAACCTATTGAACGTAATAGACACGGAATACATTCGTGCAAACTACGCACAACTCTCTTCACATTTTCTTTTTATCATCAATAATGGTTTATTTTCGTAATATGTATCATCAACAATAAGTCGATGTATTTGTGTTGTTGTACGTAAATGACCTTGCGGAAGGACATCGGTGATATGGTCGGTGTGCAAACATGTCCTTTTATGGAGACATTCCCATCTGTCACTCTCACTACAAAGGAAGGGTTTTTCTTTTGTTTTGGTGTTTGAAAATTTCACCTTAAGAGTATTGTCAAATGCTGTCAATATTGACTTCTTGACACGTTTGACTATTTCAGTTGTTACTGCCCAACTGCAGGGCAAAGGCCTCTTCTCATACAGAGAAGGCTCAAGGCGGATTCTCCATTCCAAACCTTTACTCATTAACAGTCCTGGTTTTCTCACGATGTTTTCCTACACTGATGTCAGTAATGCCTAAGTTGTGTTAATTTATTAAATGAAAGAGTCACATTGTAACCCGTAACCCACAAGCTCGTGCGTGTAAGGCGAGGAAATTTATATGACGTACTTTATCTAGATTTTCTTTATCTTCTAATAACCACTGTTCAGCCCAACGGCTGCTACTAGATCCCATAGCTAGATGTATGATTTTCAAGGATGACTGTTAGTCCATTCCTAACCTACAAGCTTATAATGCGCAGTACAGTTCCCACGATAAGGACTGAGTGTAACCAACTTTATCTCTAAGATAGAATTAAATATTTGTACTTGTTATCGTGCACCATGTTCTACATTGTCTGCTGCGGCTGACAGACATATTGTTATCTTATTAACCTACTTTAGCAAGACGGATTATGTGTTCGATAAAAAAAAGGGGGACGGTTGACTTGTGACGATTGTAATCGTGATTTGATGACGATAATATTGATAGTCTTTTTTTTTGTTTTTCCTGTTTTGTATTGAGAATATCTTCAGATTTTTGGCAAATAAATAAAGGGTATCCAATATTTACTTATGAATAGAACTCCTAATCAATCAATATCACTTAAATATTCCATCTTTCATTTAATATTGATCCAAGTACTTGATGGTATCCATATATTGATTCTAATGGTTTAAGTTAAGCTACAAAAAAGGGCTAGTTTATGACGTCTATCCCTACTTTATAACGCTAGCAAATATATCAGTTAAACCTTTGCTAGGATTGATATGAGCTAAGTCATTAGGCAACACTTACAATACAATGTTGCCATACGCATTGGAAATCTCTCTTAAACTTTTGCGAAATGTTTAAATGCCATGTTATCGACGCAATCACAGTGTCCTCTTTATTTGTAATATTGTAGACCGTAAAACTAAAGTGTTTAGCACTTGAATATTAAGATAAGCTTCAAACACAAACCTTATCGTTGATCATTATCACAAAGGTACCACGGGTACCAGTTACATGTACTGATAGTTCATCATCTGCATCATTTTATCAACTATGTTGGGATCAGGTCTCACCAGCTCCAGCTGAATACGCGAGTGACAGCCAATCTGAACTCTACAATCCATTTTGTAAGTAAGACTCCCCTAGCAAGAATGGTTGTCAGACTTTCAGACTTCCGACTACCCGTAACGACTGTCAAATATTTACAAATGGCCGCCGGGATTCGTTATCTTAACATATAATACAGAGCTGCTTTTACAAGCTTTGATTTAATGTGCTATGTTAATTATTATGCGTGGGTCAAATCTTGCAACTGAATGTAAAACCAGTTATCCCTAACCGATTGAGCTGAATTTTTGCATACGCGTTTTGTTTAAATGACATTGCATGGTAGCTAAACCAAAACCATATAAAATTATATTCAACATAACATAACATCACGCCTATATTCCTCGAAGGGTTGGGCAGAGGTGCACCTATATGTGCATTTCTGCCCAATGTCCCCTGTGTCAAAATCTGCCAGTTATAATTAAGTCCCATGTAATAGTGACCGAGACTCATGCCATCAATGCCATCAACCGGGCACTGATCTAGGCTCCGGGCTGTTAATGAGAAAATTCCAATTGGAAAAACTTAATAACACTTTGCCCTACCTAGGAATCAAACCCAGGACCTCAAAGTCAACAGTAGCGCTTTGTACCACTAGACCAACAAGTCAGTCAAGCTACTAAATTTATAAATTTTATTACCAATATGTACATAATATAGCATAGTTTACAAAGCCAATCTTATCATTAATCCGTATGATAGCTGATAGCCTAAAATATCAAAAAGTAAACATAGTATAATGCTAGATACATATTGACACACATCATAGTGGCAACTGATAACGATATGGATAAGGGGGTTAACGACTTTTCAATATCGATACGTGACGTTGTAATATCGTGTACTTGTACCTAAATATCCTTGGTATTTTATTTTCAAGTCTTAGAAAACTCGAACTGCAGTATGGCTTGACTTTTAAAAGAGATCAAAACATGTAGGTAACATCAAGAGGTTTACGACCTCTCGTAATTGTGTTATGAAATTAAAACACAAAGAATGAAGAATGTTCTTTTTTTGAAACTTAACAAAACAAAAGGTCCAATGTGAATTTTGACATTTTATTATTACTTTGACTTACTCGTATACACGGTAATCTGAAATATAATTATATTGACACGAATAGTAATTCTTCCACATTTGAGACAGTTCGCGTTTGTTTAGAAATTAAATTAATAAAAAGCTGAAGTGTCATTTTCTTTCTACGCATTGGCAACCCCAAATGTTTAAATCTTTCCCCATCATCATCATCTACCTAGCAGCTCCATCACATTGACTTGACCTAGACGGATATGTTTTTTTCCCATCCCATAAATCTATAATCTTATATACCTCTACCTGTAAACATAGTACCATAGTAGTAACATAGTAGATGGTCTAATTGAAAATAAAAAGATTTAAAATAATTAGATTTGATAAAGTTAAAAAATATCTCATAACATTTTTGGTAATAACAAAAAACTTACAGTAATTATACGTAACAGTTATTCACTCAAATTTGTTATTTTTATATTTTGAGGTCATTCAACTCACTGTCTATTAGTCCACTTTGATAGTAGGTACGTCTTCAGGACTGCTTCCTTGATTTTTATTGCCAGTGTAAAATATATTTACGACGTGTGCATTACTGTGATTGCTTTATTTAAGAAAAGGCTTTGACATCAAAATGTAAGACTTTGTGTGAGAGTATAGTTTTATAAATATTTAAAGTGAGTAAATATTGTTTGTTTTAATATTTTGTGTAATAAAAACTGCACAAATAAATGTCTGGTAGTTACAGTGACGTGCAAATAAATAGAACATCGAACTTAGTAAAAAGGTTCAGATTAAATTTATAAATGTTAATAGAACTGTTGACAGAAAGAAGGAGTATGGATTTGAGGAATGTCAAAAACCATTTTATTTATTTGAGTATAGTATTTCTTTTTGTAGATATAGGTTTGAAACATACTATCATCTGCTATGTGATATTGACGACCCATGTGGCGCAGCGGGCGAAGGTCCGCCTGCAACGCAAGAAGTTGCGGGTTCGATTCCCGCCTTGGGACAAATGTTGGTACGATCTGCAAATATTTGTTCCGGGTGTTCTGGGTTTTAGCTATGTTTAGTAAAAATATGTATCTATGTATATATTGTATGAAGTATATCAGTCATCTAGTACCCATAACTCAAGCTCTGCTTAGCTTTGGGCTAGATGATGCTGTGTGGATTGTCCAGCATCATTTATTTATATTTACTGTGGTCAGCTTCCAGTACCAGCTGTAAGGCACGAGCGACAGCCTATCTGACCTCTACCACCAAGCTATTGGGTAACACGATTATGACGTTTTTTCATAGATCCTATAATAACACAAATTAAAAACAACTGACGCGCTCGATAACTTGTCTTGTTTACTTTTGTAAAGATTGATATCACAATCGTGTCCAATCGATTTTAAATCGATTTTGTTTGATTGAAATAGTAATAAAACGTGGGTTTCAACTAGCATTTATCATTTTCCATTCGAGTTCCGTCATTGATAGGTTTAATTGTAAATATAATCATTAATGTCATCATCTGCCTAGCCTTTTTCCAACTATGTTGGGGTCGGCTTCCAGTCTAACCGGATGCAGCTGAATACCGGTATTTTACATGGAGCAACTGCCTATCTGACCTCCACAACCCAATTACTGGGCAACACGATACCCCTTGGTAAGACTGGTTGTCAGACTTTCTGTTTTCTGACTACCCGTAACGACTGTCAAAGATCTACAAATGACAATCATCAAAAAATCTTTCGTTAAGATTTAAGGATCTTCAGATTTTTCGACTATTTTGTAGATTATTTTCAACTACCTTTTTCCCCTGGTTTTCCAAACAGGAATCGGACTATTTTTATTGTGGGAGAGAAAGTTACTTATGGCGAAAGTGTAGCTTTTTATAAGTGATAGAATTTTCGTTATCGTTCAGATAAATATTCTCAATTAAAAACGTGAATAATGTATCTATAAGTTAACAAGAATGTTTGCAATATCAATTACATTGGAAGGTGTCCAGTACCAGGTGATAGGAAAAAGTCTTAATAAAAATGATCTTTCGAGAACTTGTGTCAGTGCACTCTGTGACGTCATCGAGAATTTAATAACGGCTTTTAAACAATTAAACCAGCCTGTTACCGTCCTACTGTCTTCTCGTACAAAGAAGGCACGAGCATACTATTGTTGTATCTCTTCCTTACCCTTCAGGCATAACTTGCGTGATGTTGTCTAAATTAACATTATAAAGTGGACACTACATTTAATTGTTTTTATGTTGGTTTTTAATGGATGAACTCCAAAACTATTAATACGATTTAAAAAATATATTTTTCATAAAGAAAGCTACATCGGCAAGTAACATAGGCTACACTTTATTTTTTTAAATTACGCGTCAAAGTGGATGTTGAAAAGGGGAGATTTAGAAATCCCGCTTATGAAGTCGCCTATGAAGTGCTAGTGAAGTGCTGGTAGAAGAAGTGTTAGTGCTCTTGTTTAATAAATTATAAGTGCAGGTTTTCAAATTATTAAATGATTTTGATTTTGTTTTCTCGTGATGTTTTCCTTAACCGATCCCTGCAATGTTTAAGATAAACTAATAGAATTAATAAAGATAAATTGTACCGCATTGCTACACAGACAGGATTATACAGGCGTGCTTCAGATGATAAAGAAAACTACACTATAATTAGCTTAACCCAATATTTGGACAGAAACTGGCTGATAACACTAATCTTGTCTAATTAAACACTGAATTCAGTACAGTTAACGAAACCGTTGTGGACGCTTTTACTGTAAAAACTTGTCTTTTCGTTGAAAACACTTACTTACTTACTTAAATATTTGTTATAATAATAAAATAACTACCTATTGATATTTTTTCAACTTTTATTTTTCTATTAATTTTGAAAAAAATAAAATATTTTAAAATGTAAATGACATGTAATCATAAAAAAAAACATCATTCTTCTTGGGGTACTCGAGTAAAGAACACCTAAAACTCGCTTCTGAAGTGTAAAAAGACTGTAAACTTCGCGCCATATTTACAAATTTAGATCCAAATTGTTGAATGAAGATCTCAGGAAGCGCCACACAATTGTTTCGAGTTTCCTGAACCGACCGACCGCGTGGTATTCAACAACCAAAATAAACTAAACTAAGAAGGAAGCAAAAAACGTTAACAATGTCGCTCAAGCTACTTTTACAATCACTAGTCAGTTTACCGCGAATGTGACAATTGGTTAGACGTTTGAATTTATTATTGCCTTTAAAAATTTCTTTAAAAATATCGTTTTTTTTTTCAATTATATTCACACAGTTATTTCAAATAAAAACATCCGCAATAAAATTAAAGTTAGCTTTAACGTAAAAAAAAAGAAATACCGGTTACCCCTTTTTTTAACTGCGGTCGTTCCCAATCCCAAGTCGAAACGTTTCGAAGGTGAAGTGGCATAAGTCAAGATTGTGATTAAAATGCGCAGACACGTTTACCGCGCGACGTGTTCAGATGACGAAGACGATTGTTTTAACGATGTAAGAAACTATAGGCGTCTGAGGCGGGAATCCAAAATGATAGTTCTTAGCCGTTCGGTAAGTTTTATGTACGCTTTTATTTTTAAAACGACTTGGTGTTAGAAATAAATCAATTTTATCATGTTAAAAATTTATTCTTATAGGAATTTTATTAATTCTATTGTTTTAATTGGGCTATGCTTAGTAGTTTTATTATTAATTGAGGCACATTTAGGTTTTTTATTTATGATACCTACGTGAAATTTTGAGTGCCATTAAAATACCATGGCATTAGCATTTATTTATAAAACGTAGAATAGAATTTTAGAAAAAAAAAAGTTTTGCACATAAAACCTATTTATAAAATCTTTACCACAAAACAATGTAGTATCGTGTTTGTTTGTTGGACATTCCTATTGTACCATTATCTCTATTGCTTTTAACATCAAACTACGTCTAACAAAAATAAATAAATTAACGGTTTAAAATAGCCAATAAACAATAACTGTAAACTGGTACTTGGATGCCTTATTTTAAATATACATGAAAAACAAGACGGACAAAAAACATAAATGGATGGATAATAATATTGTTGATCAAGTCGATCAAGTTCATCTAGTATCTTCGAAACGCAATGGATGACTTTCGGTAAACATGTATGATGTAACGTAAAAAACAAATCAGGAGTTCGTTTGTTTGTAAATTTACAAGAACATAATATAACAGACTTAAGTTTATTGTATTTGAAATTGAAAATTCTTTAATATCTTTATTAAATTAGGTGTGTTTAATATAAACATGTTCTAGACATAAACCTTCAGGAATCAACTGTCTAAATGATGATGAATTCCTTACCAAATATTGTTTCGTAGTTAAGAAGAAGTACGCTTTTCGTGACTGTCTGTGTGACAGCCACACAAACAGACATGAAAAGTTACTTTATTTGATAATGAGAATAAGAGACAGAAGCAACCATCACTCCATTCTACTCAAGGGACACTTTACAGAATTAAACTCTATACTTCAAGCGTGTCCTCATCAAAAACAATGGAAAGGCGTTGGACTAAAATTGCTTGGCCAACATTTGGGCCAAAATGTTGGGCAAACTCGTTTTCAGCGTAACTTAATAAAAACACATTTAATTTAGGCGTATCCATTTCTTTTGTGCCATTAAGAGCCTTTTATTTTTTGTTTTACTTGTAATTAACCTGTTTAAATTGGTTAACTGTTCGTTGACTGTTTGGTGTTGTTACAATATATAAAACTAGCAATTCTCCCGCGACTCCATTTGCGTGGATTTCGTACTTTTCCCTTCAAACTTAAACATCCCCTCCACCCAGTGTAGACCACCAATTGCATTTAGGGCCAATTTTTATTTACGATGACGAATATACCCTACTAATTGTTAGCATAGAAATTGGTCCTTCTTAAAAACATATCCATCGCTGCATTCGCCTAACCGTGTCAGATGCATTAACATTAGCCCACGATTGGTGCACGAAATAATCTAGATATCGGCTCCATCTACCAAAACATGATTAGTATGCCAAACCGGACCGGGGCGGCGGCGGTCAGCAAGAACCTGACTCAAAGTGAATGTACACAGCTGACCTTGCGTCTGTTACGGCCGGTTACGATATTGTATTATTTTGTAACGTCACTGTACAGAGGCCAGCACATCATGCTACCCCAATGTGTCAGATTTCTTTGATAGTTTTTCAACTTTATCTCTATAGAAATAAGGTTCATTTTCTGTTGGGAGAATCTGACACATTGGGGTTGCTTGTTGTGCTGGCCTCTGTATATGACGTGAAATTGTATGAACTTCTTGTAACCTATTGGAGAAGGTATTTGTATTAATAGCATCGGATTACAACTGTTCGATTTGCTAATAAGAGAAATCTTTGAGAAGTTGGTGTTCATGGACAAGATGGCGGATCAAAACTTTAATAAATGTAAAATCCATACTTTTAGGTACATAATAGTGTCATAAAATTGAAGAGTCTGTTGTTTTTTTCTCTTAATTGGGATTTGAAAAAATACTTTTGTTTCTGATAGCCCAATTTTTGTGGAATGTTATAGACTATTAAACACTACGACTCTTAGGAGCTGGTGAAACCACAGCGCACAGCTAGTGAACTCATATAATTCAGTTATCAGATAAATAATTACAATGAGTCACCTAAATTAATTCTATGCATCAACAATTCTTAGTAAATGCCTATCATAAGTAAGAGCTAAATATAAGCGCTTGAAATAATTTTAAAATTTAAGTAAATGAAGTAAATAGGAATGAGAAACTACATTGCAATATTTGTAAAAATATTTACTAGAATATCTCTTATAGATTGTTTTTCTTTAGAAACGCAATTTAATTACATTCATCTTTTTAAGAAACTGTATCTTGGTGTCATATCAATTAACTAATAAGAAGACAGCAACTTGAAATTAAAAATAATGTATCATCATCCTCTTGTCCTTATCCCAATTTATTTGGGGTGGGCGCAGCTGGTTTTCTTCTTCCAAACATTTCTATTTGCCGTCATCTCAGAAGTCACCTCCTTCCTAGCCATATCATCTTTCACACAATCCATCATCTTGTAACCCTCTACATTCGTACTCAAAACTTTCCTCACAACATGATCCTCATTCCTTCGCATTACGTGTCCATACCATGACAACCGATTTCCACACAACTTCTCGGTCACAGGTGCTACTTTCAGACTTCCTCTTATATACTAATTTCTTATTCTATCCATTCGCTTAAAATTAAGAATAATGTATAAAGTAAACATATAAACAACTTCATAAATCCGCCTGTAACTGATCCATTGTAAAGAGCTTAAGTAACTCTAAGTAACACAACACGTCGCTGGTTTCTGTCATGCTCCAATCGCGTGGATTAAGTAAATATGAACTAGTATATTATACCATATAACATCAAATATGAATGTAAGATAAGTGTAATAACACGGTGAACTGTGAGGTAATTAGCACCTGCAATGAGCAGCCGTAATCTTAGAATTATTTCAAATGTGGTCCTTGGTTCCGCACGTTTTTTGGTCCTTTTGGTTCGACTTGATATTCAGTGAAAAGTAATTGAAGAAATCTTAAGTACTTTGGATTAATTTGGATCGAATTTTAGTATGTTTTTCTCACAGAATTTTGTTTTATTTTTACTGTGTAGAAATAGAACCCTAGAAACCAGATTTACAGGCACGCTGGTGACAAATACACTAAGTGGCAGTAATTCAAAATTTTATCGTACATAAATAAAATTATCTTTTATTAGCAGCCCGCCCGGTATTTAAACAAGCAGACTCCAGCAATCACGCTTAAACATAGTGGGAAAAAAGTTTCCAAATGTTTCTTAATAAAGAAAAAAAAATCTGTGTATTCGTGACTTAGAAGATTAGAGTAATCTGTATGAAATTATCACTTATTTAAATACTATAATCATGTACATTGCACGGTTACGAAATCTGACGGAAACCGGTGCGAAGGTGATATTTTTATTTATGCGAAGGCCGCCAGAAAATATGTTGTCATGTGTTCCCCTTATCAAATAAATGTACTATAAAATATTCACATTATAGTGCATTGATGCCTTTTTTGTATACGACAAAAAATGCATATGTGTCAGACGATGTAATGTGTCGGATACTCGTTTAGTTTTATTTAGTCATGTGAATTGAGTAGATTTTTTTTTGTCAAAGAGTTGTAAACATCTTTTTGTTCTAGTGTCGGAAATCTTTGTTTTTTTTTACGAAATGTCTTGCAGTATTATCGTATAAAAATATAGCTTTTTAAATGTCAGTAAACGCGGATGTGGAGAAAGCCACGGATTAAAAACTATCTTATGTCCTTACAAGGGTCTTAAACCATGTCAATACCAAATTTCATAAAAATCTGTTCATCTATTAAAGTGTGAAAACGTAACAGACAGTTAATTCCACATTTATAAAATTAGTATGTGATATGGATACAAAAAAAATCGAGCATGAATCATACTTGCACACTAAATAGCTTCTCTTTTGTTTCCGTCGTCATTACCATTATCATCCCACACTACAAAAACATGGCATCCTCAATATTTCACCCACATGAGTAACAATATACCGTAAGATATCATAATGGTACCTCATGAACGCGGATGCAGCACCGCATGCTTCCTACAGAACTACAGTATTGCAGCGGTTGCTCCACAGCTCTCCCTGAGGTGTAAAAACCACTGGCTTATTCAGCCGTTCTCATTTCACTCTGAGATGTTTCAAAACATTGTGAAAGGTCCACGTCCAAGGAAAGATAAGCGGTGGTGAGCGAGAAAGTATCGCTTCAAGAAACGTTAGCTTTGAGTGAGAAAACCAATGACGCATCGGAATAGTGTTCGGCTTTAAATGTCATGTAGTGTTATTTCAGCAATAAAGATAAAAATCTTAATAGTTTTAGCGCAAAAAAAAACCGTAATATTTCATTCATTATGATTGTTAATGAAATGAGCATAATTAAGTTCGTAAAAGATGATGTCAAGTATCGTGAGGTGTTCCGTATTATAATGTCAATTCCATGCATGTTCAAGTTGTTTGTTTAAGATAACAAATGCTATGCCATGTTTGCAATGTATATCTAATGAAGTACATACAATTATCGCCTTTAAAATACTCGTGTAGAAATATATCGATGTTTCTATAAAGAGTTAAGATATGTGAGCATAAGGACCAAAATGACAGGCGTTTAAATGAAATATGTTGCAAGTTATTTAATGCACCATCTGTCTTGCCTTTTCCCAACTGTGTTGGGGTCGGCTTCTAGTCTTAGCGGATGCAGCTGAATAAATGTGTTTCGCATAGAGCGACTGCCTACCTGACCTCCACAACCCAGTAACTGGGCAACACGATATGCATTGAAATGACTGGTTGTCAGACTTTCGGGCTTCTGACTACCCGTGACAACTGTCAAAGATGTATAAATGACAGCCGGGACCATCGGCTTAACGTGCTTTCCGAAGCACGGAGGAGTCTCGATATGTAATGAATAATCACCCATCCACAGACTGACCTCGGCAAGCGCAGCTCAACCTTCGATCGACCCATACGGCTGTTTTTATTAAGCCACGAACTCAACTTAAGTTATAAAATATCTTAACCATATTCATAGCATCTCTCAAACTAGGTAGTTGTCTTTAGCCACACTGTGCAATAGTTCAATGACTGCTGTAAATGGCAACCGATCGAGGTTCAATTCCCGATTCGAGCAGTAAGGAAAACGTATTGATACATAACGTGAACTGTGTTAAGCCGAAGTAGTTAGCTTAAACCTTTTTTGTGATGTGTGTCATGGCCGACTGGTCTCAAGTCAACCGGCCGTTTTAGCAAGTGACAACACTATGTGAGAAACTTGTCTTATTGTAAAAACGGTCGTGACATAACATCGACTTTTAAAGTATGGCTGTTATGGTATAAGTGAGCCATTTATCATTGGTATGAACTATGGAAATTATTAGGTCTGGGGCGTGACCTCTCATTAAAGACCTTTGTAGGGGGCTACTGAGGATCTTATCCTTAAATACTCACATGTTCTTACTACATTTCTAACTATGCAACAAAAATAACTTAACTTTTTCGTTTTTGATAAGACTATCGATAAACTGTAGTCTGCAATTAGAAGACACAATTAATTATCATCATCATCATTATCCTCTTGCCTTTATTCCAATTCAAATGTCATCGGCACAGCATGTCGTCTTCTTCCATATGTAACGGTATTTGCCGTCATCTCAATACTAACCTCCTTTCTAGCCATTACATCTTTGACACAATCCATCCATTGTTTATTTGGTATTCCTCTACTCTTATAACCATCCAGATTCAAACTCACAGCATTAGAAAAAACAATTGACGGTGTATTAACAAAAGAAAGAATAGAATTCCTTTTTAAACCTGCAATATAAGTAATTATACGTAGTCAAGTAACTTTTATATCAATTAAAACATTCATTACTAATCACTATGCAGGTGCAAAAGCCTCACGATTGTATCAGAACTGGTTTATTGGAATATTCCACCGATTATTTTGAAAACACGTTTCGTGTTCATTGTTTAAACTAGTGTAATAAGTCGTAACGAATAGTCTATCGATAAATGATGGAGGAAAATGGGACGTTAAAACGTCGCCAGTAAATGTTATACAATTCAAAGGTGTAGGACATAACTCTGAACATAATTAACAACAAAAATGGCGTGGTACAAGAAGATTCTGCTTTATACATAAAAGCGAGTGCTTTTATGTATGAAGCAGCATCTTCTATTCAAGATTGATGATGCTATACATGATGATAAAAGCACAAACAAGTCCGTTAAAAGCAATGAAGCAAATCATAGAAACAAACGTAGAACAAACAGAAATGATGCAAACGATATAATCTATCTTCGACACACAGACATCATTCAGACAAATTCATCTTAGTACGTAGTAATAAACATAGCAATCATTTGCAATGACGTTCAATCAGTAGATAACGTAATCACATGTCACCACAATAAGGAAATTAACAATTACGAAATAAACGTGTACATGGAAATTATCTTTAAGTCAAATTCAATTAAGACCTTTACGTGCGTATGTGCAATTATGCATGACTGAGACAAAGAGACGTTGCACTGCTCTGATTGTTACAGTTACCAACTTATCATGAAAATCATTATCACATGGTTCTAGTTCATCATTAATGATTCTAACTATGGTATCGGTTTTAAATTGTACGATCTACAAATATTTGTTCCGGGTGTTCTGGGTATTTCTTTTTTTTTTTTTTTGCTATGTCTATCAAAAAAATATCTATCTATGTAATGTATTGTATTAAGTGTATCAGTCATCTAGTACCCATAACACAGGCTCTGCTTAGTTTGGGACTAGACAGTGCTGTATGGATTGTCCAGTAGCATTATTATTATTGATTTATTTCATTTATCATTCTCTTCGATTTGTCGAAACCATTAGAACTTATCATTAAATAACAGATTGATATTTATGTATGGTGTCCTTATGGGCAGTTCATCCTCAATATTTCAACTGTTCCATAACAACCTCATTGTCAAGTTCCCGCTAGCCACTATTAAGGTTGCAAAACAATAAATATGTTTAATTATCATAACATTACGCCTGTATTCCCCGAAGTGTTAGGTAGAGGTGTACCTATAGAACACCCACATCGACGACCCGGGAATTAAGCCCAAGACCACATGATTAGCAGTAGCATTTGCAACCGATCATCGAACTTCAATATATACTAAATTATACTAATGTTATAAATATGCTTGTCCACAGTTCCACTCAGTGACGGACAAGAGGTCACACAACAATGAATGTGGAGAGAACAGCCTCACAATAGTATCGGAAAAGAAGATAGAAGATGATTCCTCAGACTCTTCGAGTGGAGAAAATGTGGAGATTGAAGGTATGTCACATTTATATTATAATAACTTGAATAAAACAAAGTCAGAACGGGAAGTAATCATGTCATAACATATTGAAACAGGTATGTGTTTTATGTACTTTATATATCCGCCGCGGGCGGAAGCTAGTATATTATAAAAATCAAACCATATTAGACAAATATATTTTAGCAAACCTTATACGTCGTGTTTCCAAACACCGTTCTATTTTATCCTTATTATTATAACTTATTTGGAATATACACCATACAGTATTACCATTAAAGGTGATAACTATTTGAGGTCAGTATTGAAAGTTATTGCAATGAATCACTCCTTTTCTTTGTCGAGGCACTTGATGGATCGGCTTTTTGTTGGCTGATGTATAACGCTCTGGGGATTTGAATTTCAACGCATATACGGAAACTAAAAATTTCCTTTATTTAGTAAATAAACATAAGGAAAAAGAAGGAAGGAAGTTAGAAAGGAAAGGGGTGGGGGTTGTATGTAAGGATCGTTGCAGGTATTCTGTAGTTTCTGCCTATATTAAGGGAAAAAGCGAGAGCAAGATTTCATTGATAAATACTAAAACTTGAGCCACACATGATCAAGTTTAATAAGGTAAAGGCAGACATAAAAAAAAAAACGAATAGACAATTTGAACTTTAAACCAGTGTGTAAAATAAAGAAAATGGGTTCTAAATAAAGTTCAATACGCCCGTGTATAGCGGTAAAAAGCTGCGTGTACGCACATTGATTGATATTGACACGGTTATTCGAGCGCAAAACTTTTATAAACTCTTAATTTGATGGTTAGCTGTTATACATTTTTTTTTTCATGTTTTTTGTCGTATAAGTGTGAGTTATGTGTATGTCAACAGATAATTAACTGGTTGTTTTTTAGTCTGAGGTTTATTGGTTTGTAGGTTAGTGAAACTTTTAGTAAAAAGGTCAATGAAACAGTCTCTAGTATCGAGTTTATTACCTATGATGTTTCATTACCAGTGATCGTAGGTATACCTTTGTATGTCATCCTTTCGTATATTCCTTTTTGTATTTTTCCATTTGATATTGTAGTCATGGTATGGGCACGTGATGTGAAGGAATGAGGACCATGTTGTGAGGAAAGTTTTGAGTATGAATGTGGAGAGTTACAAGAGTAGAGGGAGACCAATGAAAAGATGGATGGATTGTGTGAAAGATGATATGACTAGAAAGGAGGTGAGTTTTGTTATGACGGCAGATAGAGATGTATGGAAGAAGAAGATATGCTGCGACGACCCCAAATAAATTGGGATAAGGGCAGTTCGATGGACCTTTGAATTTGATATTCACATTCACATCTATCAACGTATCACCAGTATAAGCTGGCCTATTATTCAATTTAAACTCCTTACTACGTTAGTTTAACTCAAGGTCGAAGCGTTGCTATGGGCGTGCAGTAGACTGTACAAATGATATTGTACTTCAAATTAAGAAGATATAAGCTTAGACCAAAATAAACGATTTCGACATTTTGACTCCGTTCGTTATTTTGCGACTTCTTTTTGGTGGCGATGCCCATGCTTTTCTGTGTTCTTTAATAGAAATTTGTATTAAATTTGGTTCCAACTTCATTATTTTTTTTATTTTTTCATTCAGTCCTTGTCCATAGAAACAGGACCCTTATCTTTGATAACGATAGGTTAAGGAAAGAAAGAAAAACTATTCATACACGAAAAAGTTACACGCACATACAAAAAAATTGTTGTTTAACATAGATACGTTTTAAGAACAAGTTGGTATTAAATATTAAAATATTGTTCAGACTAACCAACTATTTAATAAAACAGAGAAAAACATCAGCAGATCGAGTTTTGCTAATACACATGTCACATCTATATTTTAAATGAGTTCATTTCCATTCGCTTAGAGAAAAATACCTACGGCACCATTTTTACTCAAAAGTTGTATAACAGAACGTTATTTTCACCTCAAAACCAGTTGCATTACAAAAACTAACCGGTTCGGTCGCGTGAGAGGCCAGATTTAGTAATCAGAGATACATGTCACGTTTTAACTGGCGTCCCCTAAAGATTGGTATAACGATCTTGGGGGAAATACTAAAATCAACAGAATCGTGTTGAGATTTCAAATGTGACTGCAGTTCTGATCGTCGAGGATGTCTTTGCTACCAGTATATTCAACACTGTTCGATCTTAGGGAATGATTTAAATTGTCTTAGTTTAATTTACCAGAAATATGGTTTAACTGTTATCTATGCACTGTTACTATGTACATATGTATGTACCTACATATGACTTTTTTTTATTTGATGAGCACAAATGTACTGACGTGGCCCATAGGATGCTAAATAACATTCCTCAAGAATTCATGTATCAAAATGCAAAATAATGAATTTTTCAAAACTGACTCGTAGTTTGAGATATGAGCTTATCCAAACAGAAAAACAGAAAACTCTTAACTATATTTAAGTATAAGTGAACCTCAAGTAAAACTAGTAAAGTAAAGTATTTTCCTTGACTTCAATCTTCATATCATCAGTCATCTTTACATAGTCAGGTTTTGAAACTGGAACAGTTACTCTGTTATTAGTTACAACTGTATGTCGTAGGCTTACCGTGCTACCAATCAATTAGAGCGATGTATAATTGCGTGAAATTCAGTACATTCCAGAATGGTCATAGTATAGTTCAACGACCTGTTGACGTTAAGCCGGTGTTCCCGGCTGTCATTTGTATATCTTTGAACGTCAAATTCACCTTTAAAATTCATACACTACACATTTTGATTACCCCAGAGTTAGATACACTATATATTTTGACTACTATACACACACTATAGAATTTAGATATATCACTTGCCTTTTACCCAACTATGTTGGGGTCGGCTTAAAGTATAATCGGATGCAGCTGAAGACCAGTCTTTTACATGGAGCGACTGCCTATCTGACCCCCACAACCCAGTAACTGGGCAACACGATACTCCTTGGTGAGACTGGTCAGACTTTCGTGCTTCTGACTACCCGTAACGACTGTCAAAGATCTACAAAAGACAGCCGGGACCAACAGCTTAACGTGCTTTCCGAGGCACGGAGGAGTCTCGATATGTTACGAACGGTCACCCATCCACAGACTGACCTCGGCAAGCGTAGCTTTACCTTCGATTAACCCGTGCGGCTGTTTTTATTTAGCCACGAGCTTCTCTATAGAACTTAGGTACAATATACACTATATATGTTGATCCTTCTAAAAGTTTTGTATGGACAAGATTAAGGAACAACCTACACACTCGAACACCAAATTGCTGTCTTAATAAGTCCTAGTTCTGCTTGGCTGCGTACCTTCTTTAATTTCCTGTGTATACCTAAGCCAGTATGCTCAGAATCTAGGTCAAACAAATAAAGGATAATTTATAACAGTATCCACACAACGACACTGTCATCTGGCCACCAGAATCCAATTTGGGAAATGAAATCAATATGTAAGGGTCAGACAAATGTGTACCTTTACGGTAAAGAAAACATCTTAAGGGAAACTTCATAATAGTCTTGGACTACCGATGGACAGGGGATGGTGTTTCCTTCTCTGTACTAGAAGAGATTAACACCTTATCTGTCAGGTATGGAAACACAATAGAAAATGTATTGTTTGTCATTTGGCGTTTAAGGTGTTAATGCTCGCTCTTTCTCTGAATGGGAAGCAATTAATTCCTGTCCTTTCTTTTCATAATAAGCCCAGCCAGTATAAGCTGGCCTTTTATTCTATTGAAGGTCCATACTACGCCAGGGTGGATCATAGTCAAAGTCTTATAAACGATATGCATCCTACTGTACCCCCTGAAAACCAGCGCAGTGCTGTGCCCCCCATGGCACAGCATCATTCTAAGTGGTGCCCTTCTTACCAGGTCACAAAAACTGCCGACAATTTTTTGCAACCATAAGTTTTGTCTTCACTGACATAATTTAAGCAAAATATTTACCAACAAGAACATTCGATATATTTGTCCAAATTTTTTCATGTCTTCAGTAGCAAATAACCATTTTGTTCTTTCTTTCTTACCAAGAAAAGCAGTGTTTATTTAATCAGACAACTCCAAATTCTTGATAGAAACACTAACTCATTGTTTTCTGAAATACTTCACTATATAAACAGTATTTTTGTCATGAAAGGCCAATCACACCTCTGCACTTAAATCGTCAAAGAACAGTTAGTTACATTACAAAAACTATACACTTGTCTAATAAGCTATTGTATACCTTAACCTTTTCATAATAAGATAGGAAATCTTCTGCGCGTCATCTCACACCGGTTCGTGAATCAACGGCTAGATTACTCTCAGTGACGTCATGATCCGTATCTATGTTCAAAGGAAAACACGTCATAATACTGAGAAGATTCGTATCTCTAATGTCTCATTGTTGACTGAATGCGTAAAATTCTTATGCATTTACTTAAGAAGATATCACAAAGTTTTTTTTTGGCTGAAATTTTCCTTATTAAAATATCTATGACTGGCGCTGTCTGGTGCAAATATAATGATGTCATAAAAATCTCAGCCTTAGTGCTAGTTTTTGTATTTATTTGATCGCAGAAGTAAGCTTAAATTGAATAAGCGCCGTCTGGTGGCAATCACGGGAAACGCAACTATCCCATACAAGTGAACGTGATCGAATCAGATCCTGATTTTACCAAGGGTAAATATTTTTTACAAAATAAAAGCAAAGTTAACAAACTTAACAGGCAAAACCAAACACAGTAAACCTAACAATATTTTTAACCTCGCGGTCGTTTTTTTAAATGTTTTTTTTTTTAACAATTTTTGGTTACTACTCGCACGCAAAAATGACCGCTACGATAAGTATCGTTAACTTTAAATAATATTTTAATACATATTTGGATGTACATAGTTATCCTCGTGGGTTTCGGACGTTTCACTTCCAACTTTAACATTTCCTCCATCCCTTTAAAAAGCGTTGTTTTGAAAATAATAATAGAATATCGCATTCAGAAATAATGTAGCTTTGTAACAGTGAAAACATTTTTGGAATTGGTTCATAAGTTCCGGACATTACCCCCTACTTACAAACTTACAAACAAATTTACCTCTTTATAATATTATTGTATATAGTATAAGTATGGATAGCAAATTGACAAATATATGAATAATACAAAAAAAAACAAATCTTTCTTCTGCTATGCTAACAGTAAACAATTCCAATCTTCACAAGAATCCTTGAAATACTAAAACTAATAGGTTTTTCAGCTTCGTAATTGTATTTTTTTCAACGTAATCCTTCATATCATAATTACGCACCTAATTACCAACAATATAGTAATAAACATTTTGTTTTCACAACCTTTTCCTGTTAATGTTATGCAAATACAAAATTACAAACGCTTTTCCCCAGCACAATGACTCTTACTTACTCAGAAAACCGCAATGTATGACGTTTACTTACTAATAAAATAGGTCAGTAATGAATTAGTTACGTCCTCCCTTACTTTATTAAACTTCAATAAAGTACCTCTATGATCCATATACTTCCATCCATATATTTTATACAGAGGCCAGCACATCAAGCTGACCCAATCAGTCAAATTTCTTTGATAGTTTTTCAACTTTATAACAGAAGTTGAGGTTCATTTTGAATTGGGAAAATTTAACAGCTTGGGATAGCTTGATGTGCTGGCGTATGTACCATCTCATTGTCAAAATACTATAAATATAAAATTAATAAAAAATAGTTACTATTTTTCTTTTTTTGTCTGCCACGTTGGTCGGTCGCAAGCTATGTGTTGGGCATTAAATCCCGGATTGATTACGGGGTCAGACAAATTGTTATAAGGTTTTTCCAATGACTTAGTAGCAGCCCGGAGTCTGGTTTTGTGACCAGTTGATGGCCATAGGCCCCCTATTACATGGGACATAGAACCACGCCTGTATACCCTGAAGGGTTGGGTAAAGGAGTACCAATAGTACACTGACATTTCGCCAGTTATTTTGAAGTCTCATATAACAGGAGGTGTCCACAAATAAGACACAAATCCATACTACGAGCTGCTTCTGTGAAATTCCTGATGGACCCGGACCTCACACTCAGCAGAAGCGCTTGACCATTGAGGTAGTCATTTATAAAATTGATCTTATCAATTTGGCATATTCTATTTTAGGAAGTCTTTATATTCTTATTGAGACTATTAAAGCAACAGAACCTCATATGAACGGGATTGTTCTTCTAAACGAACAATTGCATGCATTAAAGATTCTATTTATATCATAATTACTCATAAGATTATGCATGATTAGTTGTAATGATTCTTTGTTAAGGAGTTCATTTAAATTAACTGGGGCTTTGACCTCTGATTTCAACTAGTTAAGTTCAGAAACTATCAAGGTAATCAAGGAAGGATGGAGCAAAAACTCCGAAACATAGAAGTTTAAATTTGTATAAGTTTTATCATTGTTTTAGACAATGGTTAAGCCAAATCGTAGACAAAAATCCCTTCCATATTAGGTAGGTTTGAAACTTTACGTCTTGCTTAAGTCTTAAATGTTGGGTGTGACACAAGAGACATGAAAGCCAAATTAATGCTGTAGAAATGCATTCCTTGCGAAGCGTGTGTGGTGTAACTATGAATGATAGATTGGGCAATGATGTGATAAAATAACGTTGGGGTTTAAATGAAGATGAAGTGACAAAAATTGAAAAGACTTTAATAGTTTGGTCTTGTTATGAGGATGAATGAAAGGCCACAAACAAATGTGAAGCGACACGTCAGTCGACGTTCTAACATGCAAAAGGATTTTGTAGGGATCATCATAACAAGTGGTGTGATGTACTTTCTGCCTAAGCATTTTATGCAAGGCAAATAATTTTCCTTCCCGTTATATGTTCCAAAATATTTCTATTTTATTTTTATTATTTTTACCCCTATCTTTTACCACGTTCCTCAATAGTTATAATACCCGTAATTCTGCTCATACTCATATTATTGAATTCGAATTCATATACGTGACCGTTGTACCCTTGACATGAATACATAATATATAGATAAATGACGTTGGTGAATCCCAGTTCACGTAATGACTCCATTTTCAGTCTTAGGTGCTGATTCACACACCGACATATTTCAATACCATAATTGGCTATGCACCTAAGGAATATTCTTTTGAATTTGATGATTTTACATGAGCAACTCCTACTATTTATTACAAACTGCTCTTGTTACGGTCAATAACGACAGTGACTCTAAATATGATCATAGTATAATTAATAAAGAATTCATCAAAATAAAATAACATTTAATTTTATAGAAACTATTCAAAATATTCGTGAGTTATTTTGAAGTGTAACGCTAGGCCTCAGACTTTTATCACTTAAAAATCGCACCACTTCTCTTGTATATGTCATAATAATGAATATTTTATCTAAAACGGTCATGACCTTTGTAAGTTCCAGTCTCTTTTCGTCAAACAATGAGATATACAGTTTGCAATTCATAATACTAAACATTTTTGGAAAACCGCTTCATCATCATCAGTGTAACTGGATGCAGCTGAATACCAGTATTTTACATGGAGCGACTGCCTATCTGACCACCACAACCCAGTCACCGTTTAGTACCCTTGATCAGACTGGTTGTCAGTACCCGTAACGGCTGTCAAAGATCTACAAATAACAGCCGGAACCAGCAATTAAATTTTTGGCAAACCGCACGAGCCGACATAGATATTTCAACCGTAAGAAAGAATTACCATCGTTACAATTCCTCTACCAATTCTCATAGCACAATTTTCAATTAATCACGTTATCTTGCACCACATCTAACTACAGTTATCGAACGATTCGCAACAGTTTCCAATATTTTTTGTAACCTCAAAAATATTTCTAAGATAGCTGTTAATTTTTTTTGTAAGCCGGGCGATATTCCGTTCGAATGGCGCAAAAATTGCGAATAAGCGTTTGACCTAGTAGTCCTCATTCATATTATGTAATTGATAGCATAGTTAGCCTTGACTGCTGTGGTATTACATGATGTAATGGATATTGTTTTGATTACGGAGGTAATGCTAATTTATTTAACTGCCTCGTTGGTTCAGTGATCGTTAATCCTGGGTTCGATTACCACGTCGAAAGAAGTGTTGTTGGATATTTCCATCTGAAGTTTCTCAGTAGCAGCCCGGAGTCAGGATTTGTCAGAAGCATTTGTATGTGGCACTTGAACATAAACAAACTTACACCTTTGCCCAACACTCTGGAGGAACCAGGTGTCAAATAGTTTCTTACTAGGCCATTTTTGTATCCATAGATATTCTAGGTTTTAAATGCTTTATTACTAAAAAGATTTACTTGACTCTGGACTTACAAAGGGTACTGTGTTTGGCCCAAGTCTTTTGATTTTGCCGTACGAGGTAGGTGAATTCATCATTGTGGATGTAAATCAGTTGAATATTGCACATTTTTCTTACATAAACATAACGTAATGCCTGAAACGTTACCAAGTCCATAACGCAATTCAAAGCAAACTCTTTTATGACTCTCTATTTCTTAATCAGCAATTCAGAATTTGTTTTCGTCTCTCCTGGGTTTTGATAGAATTAGAATGGTAAACTCAACCTATAACCGCTTACCGTGAAGGCGGAAATTTTAATTTTTAACCTTGCAAATGGCCAAAGGGTTCCATCATAATTCACGTTCACTACATAATGCATTATGACTACCAGTATAACATTTATAACCTTCACCTGAGTTAAATTTATACTTTATTACATAATTACATGTTTATACACACGCCTATAAAACTAAGGACTTTTGGTCTGGCTTTTATGCATCCGACGTAAGACTGTTTAGAATTTTAAGTGCAATAAAACCTTTATCAAATTTGTATTTTTTTGAGTGACGTAAGCATGCTTGTTTTATTATTAAAAACGTTGTGGATAAAAACACAAAAAACCCAAAAAAAGACAAACGGAACCTGCCTGTAGTGTTTAAGACGTAATTTTGTGTTATGTGCTTTGAATTTCTAAAGCGACATCAAAGAAGATCCCTTTTCAAATTGTCTTTGCAGGAGGGCAGTGATTATAGTATGTCAGCATCATTAAAATGATTTTGCTTGATCAAAATTTGAGCTTTTGCTCAAATTTTGAGCAAAAATACTACTATACTAGTGCCAAACACAGTACCCTGTGGAAGTCCAGACTCAACTACCATTCTCTTATTCTCATACATTACTTATTTGACTATACCATCATCATCATCTGCCTAGTCTTTTCCATGAGCTTTAGCTGAGTACCTGAGAGACTGTGAGAGCTAATCTGACCACCACAACCCAGTTACTGGGGAACACGAAACACCCTGGCAAGACTGGTTTGTCAGACTTTCGGTTTTCCTGACTACCCGTAACGACTGTCAAAGATCTGACAAATGACAACCGGGACCAACTGCTTAGTGTGCATTCCGAGGCACGGAGGAGTCTCGATTTGTCACCCATCCACAGACTGACCTCGGCAAGCGTGGCTGAACCTTCGATCAATCCGTGCGGCTGTTTTTATTTAGCCACTAGCTTCTCCTATTTGACTATACCATTTCCCACCATATTCTCATCCAGTACTAACTTTGAATTAGTTTTTTACCTTTTGTTATATAGGTGTATGTTATCATCATTGTCGATTCTTCCTTATTGATGGTATTACATTTCATTATGTCTTAAGTCTTAGTTACTACCTTGTATTTCTATTGTTCTTTTATACTACTCGTAGAATTTCAAGTCTGTGTTTGGTTTTGTTATGTCAATATTGTTACTGATTGTAGTAGCTACTGGTTCGTTGAGCTGGTTTTAATTAATGTTGTCAAGAAACTGTTGTTCAGCTTGAAATGTCAGTGTAGCAGAATTAGTTTTCTAAAGCTTAAAATCATCAGCAATGAAATCATTCATTCCTTGTGCTCTTCCTCATCACACTACAACATTTACAACTTAATCTACTTTACAAATTTCATTGTTTTATAACTTTGGATACAATCTAACCTTGAATCATTTCAATATCAAAACATCTCAGACAGACCTTCAGTTGGTTTCCTAATAGCCTAGATTTTCATCGAGACTCGGTAAACGTCCTTTCTCTTTCGACTGACATAGTTAGTGTTGCTTCATGTTGCATTTACCCGCCGTTGTTGGGAATAAGTAATATTATCAAATCTATGTGCGTACTGAAATGTTTGCGTGTATATTGAGGACTAGATCATCTTCATTAGAAAAAGTCTCAGTTCATTAAAAGATTTTTCACCAAAAAACTTTGTGATCATTCTGAGGATCTTGACATTCCTCCACGTATTAGTAATCTCACTATTATATTTCCAAGCTCATTCTTGACAGACTTGACTTGACTCATATATTCTCTGCATGAGAATAAGCCTTTGTCTTAAAGACTCACGATAGGTTTTTAGTTATTCATTTATTTGTCAAACACTAAAACCTTATAGTGTACCAGCCTTGGAATATATAAAAGTGTTTGTTGAACTATATACGCAATATTATATAACACAAAATGACCTTACGACATTGATATCATCGGAATGTTATCGTTATGCGTGAGCGCAGATTATGAGCTCATTGACTTCAAGTATCGTGAATCACAATACTCTCATAGCATTCGGAGCCCAAAGGTTAGGCATCTGCACAATGGTTATTATCATCATCATCTTCATTACCATTGAAAACAATTAGCATTTCGATATCAACATTAAAAAAAAACTTCTATTATTTTTATTTCGATCATGCCTATGTTATTGGTATTTATTTAAAAACAATTTCATTATAATTATGACCCATGATGACTAAACATAATTTCTAAGATTTCGTTGCAATACTTTTTGTGTTATGTACAGCCAAAACGACGTTATTTTGTCTCTTGAATCTTACTTGAAATACTGTTAGTATTAGATATATATATTATGCTCCATTAAGTTAGAATTCAATTAAGTTAATGGGCCACTTAAGTTAAATGGCTACCTACGACTTATTAGTAAAACACAGGGATTTAGCTAATGAAAACGACACACTTATTCATTTACTAAACAACCTTATAAATAGTTTTGATGATTAGTAGATACTTGTATCTGTGCATATAATAAATAATAAATAAATAATGCTGGACAATCCACACAGCATCACCTAGCCCCAAGCTAAGCAGAGCTTGTGTTATGTGTGGGGCAATGTTTTTTTCTAAAAACTAAAACTTTGGGTACTAGATGACTGATATACTTAATACAATACATTACATAGATAGATATTTTTTATTATACATACTCGTAGTAAATACCCAGAACACCCGAAACATATCTTTGTAGATCGTACAAACATTTGTTCCAAGGCGGGAATCGAACGCGCAACCTCCCGCGTCGCAAGCGGACCTTCGCCCGCCGCGCCACATCGGTCGTCATAATATTTGCTGGGCTTGTTTTTCTATACAACTAACAGGTCCAGAATGAACCGTACAATTAGTTATATCTAGATAGGGTTGAGAATTTTCATTGTACTAGCTATAAATGTGCACTCACGTAACGATAACAATGCAACTGCAATTTATATTTTTGTGGCATTGAATAAAATTGAATAACGTATCGATAAAATGCCAGTATCGATTCCATGCGTAATGATATATAATACTCCAAATTATCTGCAATGGGATGAATCATTGTCTGAAGATTGTAATGAAAGAACAACCACTGAATATAAGGTTAATTCCTAAGTAAAAGTTCTTCATCGTGGCGATGCTTGATAATGTACAAATACTTGAGAGTATTATCAGAAAATCGGGTAATTACCTACAAAATTCTAGACGATAATAGAGTTAATGGACTAGACATTATAGGTATATATTTCGGTAAGGTTAATTAACCGCAAGTGCTTTCGATGATATAAAACTATTCCGAAGTAATTTTCAAAGACTTGCTCTGCATAGTTAGTATGGAAAAAAGAATGTTAGCTTATAATTCAACCACATGTAAAAATCGTTTGTTATCGATGTTCCTACATTTCAGTACCAATTCAATTTAACAATGGGTCGACAACTATCTTTCAATATTTCTGATTATTCCACTGGCTCACACCATCACATAAAGTTTCCAAGCGAAAACATTGCACCACCCACACAAGTACTCGCCGGCACGAGTGCAACACAAAGCAGCAACGTTATTATATAAGCAGATAACTCTATTATTAGACTTGTTTTAATGAAGATAGCGTTACAGACAAATGGAAGATTGTACTAAATGTTAATCGTTATATAAATAATAATAGTGACACTTCTGTTGTTCGGTCAATACATGGGCAAGTTCACAATAGGAAATATTCCAGCTATGTGCGTTACAATGCTTCGCAGGCAGACATACATGGCCTAATTTTTGATGGACTGATTGCTCCATGATTATTGCAATCTTAAATAAGTGTTACTAGACATAGTATACTGACTATAAAAACTTAAGCAATACTACACGCAATTTTAAGCAATGATGTTATAAAACCACTTCTTTGAATTTGATTGCATCTTAATTTATGAAGTCATTGATGACAAAATATTAAATGATAAATCTTCTAAGAACTGACACGTCACGGACGAGATAAAGTCACACCCACATTTACATTAACTATGACTGAACCATGAAGTCATCCATGTAGATTATAACCATTTTCTTCAGAACTTAATCGAAGCCGAACATCTAAGATCAACAAAAAGAAACATTCTAAGTAGGCACACTACATTGTGTACATATGTATAAAATTTAAAGATTCAGTTGCGTTGATCGTTAAATTTAATAGACAGTCTGCACACGACAACCTGCTTGAAACAATCCAATGGATCCAGGACACAAACATTGTACAAAGCCAAAAATATGTGAACACTTTATTTCATAATTTTATTTTTGATGTATGGCATTTTATAGTGATAACCTTCTCAGAAAATTTAACTTTAAATTTTTTCTTAAATAATAACATGTAATTCTCTTTTGTCCATAGATAAATCATTGTCGATAGTTCAGCCATCATCATTGGATGCCCCAGAAGAAGGTCATGCAGCTCAATGTTCCTGCCCCAACTGTGATGAACTGCTCTCACGATTCTCAGAGTGCAGTATATGCTTGGAGCCTTTGCAGGTAAGAATTGATACTAGGCTAGGTAGTAGATAGTTGATTTTAAAATTGTTAAAGTTCAAGGTATACGCCATCACGACATTTGACGTTTTAATTGGTTTCGATCTATCAAAACGTTATTGAAGACATGCTTAAGATTGAGATACCTTAAGAATAATCTTGACGACGGTAGGTATCCTCAATGAGTGCGATTCGTATCATAAAAATTGGGTCCTAGAATGATATCTAACATTATCCTTATCCAAACATCATCATCTGCCTTGTCTTTTCCCAACCAAGTTGGGGTCGACTTCTAGTCTAACCTGATACCTATCTGACCACCACAACCCAGTTACTGGGCAACACGATACACCCTGGAAAGACTGGTAGTCAGGCTTTGGGGCTTCTGACTACCCGTAATGACTGTCAAAGATCTAGAAATGACTACCGGGACCAACGGCTTAACGTGCCTTCCAAGGCACGGAGGATAAATCCTAATACACTAAATGTATGTTTAAACTGTTATCAACCCATTAACACTTAGTCCCGATCTATTGTACGTTATGAAAATGAATGGGATTTATTCCTCGCTAAGCTTTGTACATAGAAAAAACGTATCTTTATATCTCAGTCAAAACGCGTTCATATATTATTCATCAAAGAGATTATAAGACTAACCGTACTCTGTATGAAAATGAGCTGAGAGCCTGTTTATTCAGACCCTTCTTCCCTGTTGCTAGGGATCACTCTTCTGAAACTAGAGTTCAAACTTCTGTACAAAAGATATCCTTAGCCTTAAAAGATTCTTTACAGTTACTTTACATTTACGAGTTAACAACACATTTTTCAACACAGTTTTCAACACATTGAGTGCCACGGCATAAGCACAATAGAAAATCTATTGTTAACTCGCGTTAAATAATCACAACATTTTGCTTCACGTAGATTATACAATGCTCAGTAATTCTAAGCTTCTTTGTAGTTTCATGAGTGAAATCCAGTTTCCTTTAGTCAAACCAAGTTTAGTTGTAGGACATCCAGTAACAATAGTCCAAAATTGATACCTGTTAATAGTGAATCTCTACATAAGTTTATGCCTCAATGATCTTAAACTCGTAACCTGCCTACCTTACCTACCTACTTTATGACGGCACGGTTCGCGCAGTGCCTGAGCGACCGACTGCTGCGCTGCGTGTCGTGGGTTCGATTTCCGCAAAGAACAACCATTTGTTTGACCTACAGGTAGTTGTTCCGGGTCTGGCTGTTTGTGTATGTGACTTTAAATATTTGTGAACGCACTCACACACACACCACAGGAGAAATTCGTAGTGTGGGGCAACGTTTTTTATTTTAAAAAATCTCTTTGGAGGTAGTAAGGGCCATAGTTCTCTATGTACTTTAAAACTAGACTGTTCCTCTTACAAGGAACGTTGTGTTAATATAACGAAAGAGGAGCCAGGGAGAGAATCTTAAGTACCGTTAAATATAAGACCACGTGCGCCAGGCTAGTTGGGGTGCCTACTCGCTACGACGAATCACAAAATTTATAACAATTTTTTCAATCGAAGTTTCTGCGACTTTCATCACCCTCCTGCCCTTATCCCAATTTATTTGGGGTCGGCGCAGCATGTCTTCTTCTTCCATACATCTCTATCTGTCGTCATCTCAAAAGTTTCTGTGAATACCAACTAAATATGAAACAATAAATTCGACAAAGATTTTTCTTATTTGATAATAAGAAAAAAAAAATAGTCAGTCAGGTGTGCTAAAGTCATTTTTTACAATCAGTAATGTTACGATATTAATCAAATGACGTGCTTTTATTAATTTAACGACTTAATGCAGTTCTTTAGGTATTGATTAGACAATTTTTATATCCGGGTTTTAGGAGCTCGTAAAGTTTAAGCATGTCAAATGTTTTTTAATAGAACAAAACTAATAAATTTCACCTCTTTTTAAAATTAGTACAGATACGAATTCGTTAATAATCATCGGTTGATAATATACATTAATACATCTGTTAAGCAAAAGGAGTAAATGTAAGAGTAGTAGCAGATGTGGTTCTGGTGTTTCTACCTACCCCCATATGAAAAAGTCGAGAGTTTATGTATGTTAGTTTCAAAATAAGGGGTGTGACGTCAAAATTGCCAGGAGATATCAATGGTTATTTTAAATGGTATCTTCAGTCGAAGTTTAATTAAATTCGTCTCTCACAGACCGCACCGCTTTCTCAACAGTATGCAAGTTAGTGTGAGGTAATGACACGAGTACCGTGCACAGCTTAGTTCATTATTCGACGACCGATGTGGCGTGGTGGGCGAAGGTCCGCCTGCGACGCAAGAGGTTGCGGGTTCGATTCCCGCCTTGGGACAAATGTTTGTATGATCTACAAATATTTGTTGCAATGTTATAAAAAAATATCTATCTATGTAATGTATTGTATTAAGTATATCAGTCATCTAGTACCCATAACACAAGCTCTGCTTAGCTTGGGGCTAGATGATGCTGTGTGGATTGTCCAGTAATATTTATTTAATATTTATTAGGTCTAAGTTAAGGAAACTTACGTTACTGTCATGTTTCATGTATAAGACCTTGATTTTATAACAAGAATCTTTGCTATGCAATTCCTTTGCGGGTTTGGAATGTTCGTGCGTTCAAAGGCTGATGAACTGTTTGAAAATGTTCATGCTAGAACATTGCAAAATTCCAATGTATGAAATTATGTTAATACGGAAGCTTACAGCAAATTCTGAAAGGCTTAAGTTCGTGTAACTAGTTAAGTAGATATTCAAGCTTATAAACCATGGCGTGATGTGTCTGTAGGTACCAATGTAACCTAGATCGGGATATCAAAGTTAATCGCGTGATTGAAATTTATATAGAAACCGAATCCAGCAACAGCCGTCAGTATCCCACCAAAAACAACACACGTCTGGTTGGACGTGTTTTTCCCTTCTCTATGGAGGATTGGAAACTTTACACCCTGTTCTTCATACCGCTTAAAACACAGTAACTCACTGTTAGGTACATAATATTACTGACACTTCGCCCATGTAGTTACCTTACTTTCCCTTTCGAGCTTTGATATCCGTTCACCCGCTTTAAAAAGTAGTTTTGGTAAAACAAACCTTTATTATCTTTATAATTTTTGAAACCTTGGGTTACATTATTGCAATTTTCGTAGCTACCTCTTATTATTTTCAATTAAGTAGCTATGTTACTCTCTGATAATATAGCTTTCTATATGTAATAGTTCAAATCGGTGAAGTAATTTTTAGATTTCATCATCCCCCTGCCCTTATCCCAATTTATTTGGGGTCGGCGCAGCATGTCTTCCTCTTCCGTACATCTCTATTTGCCGTCATCTCAAGGGTCACCTGTTTTCTTGCCATATTATCTTTCACACAATCCAACCATCTTTTCTTTGGTCTTCCTCTACTCATGTAACCCTGCACATTCATACTCAAAACTTTCCTCACAACATGGTCCTCATTCCTTCGCATCACATGCCCATACCTTAAAAAACAAACATACACACAATTATTTTTTTCTTTCTGTAATATAATAGTTTAGACTAAGCTACTTGGATTGAACAGTCATGCAATGTTCTAATTATAATTTCTGTCTTTTTCCAGTGTTGCGGCCCATGCGTATGTCCGTGGTGCGGCGGTGTCTGGTGCGGGAGGTGTTCCCGGCGCATGTCCAGGTGTGCGTGGTGTAGAGGTGCGCTTAGAGCACCCGCTGTACCATGCCTCGCATTACAGCGGCTCATCAACGACCTAATGCTGCCGTGTCGGAATTATAGGTAAGTCATCATTACTTATCACTGTGACATATGTATGTGTATGTGTGTGTATGTCTGTGTGTGTGTGTGTATGTCTGTGTGTGTGTGTATGTATGTATGTGTGTATGTGTGTGTGTGAGTGTTTGTGTGTGTGAGTGTGTGTGTATGTGGGCGTGTGTGTGTGTGTGTATGTGGGCGTGTGTGTGTGTAATCTAGTCGGGCATCATCTGCTTAACCTTTTCCAACTATTCTTGAGACAGCTTCCAGTCTAAGTAAACACAATAATAATACCAATATGTGACAACGAACGACTGTATATCTGACCTCCACAGTCCAGTTACTAGGTAATATGATAATTCACGGAAAGGCTGACATTTGGCGACCTAAGTCAGTTTAGGATTAATTAAAACTTGAATGATGATTGGCGAATCTAATAGTCAATTCATAAGATCTTTATTGGTCTGTATATGGCTGGAATGTAGCTGTTAATCATAAATCGCATCCGTTAGTACATACTTAACGTTCATATCAGCAGATCAGAGCTCATACCCAACGTCGTGTTCCAACTATCCTAAGACTTATGGCTATCTCTAAAGCCGCCATTGAATTGGGAAGTCCTGTAAAGCAACCGCTGTCAATAACAACACCATATGTCTATAGCTGCCAGAATCGCAATGAATCATTTTCCTGGTTTGCATCTATAGTCGGAACAAATGTTAAATTGATCCGAAGCAATATGGCATCTATTGCAGTTTTATGTAGTACTAGCTTCCATCCGCGGCTTTTCCCGCGTGGTTTGCTGATAAAAAGTAGCCTATGTCCTTCCTCGGGATGCTATATATCTCTCTGCCAAATTTTATCGAAATCCGTTCAGTGCTTTTGCCGTGAAAGACGTACAAACAGACACACACACATTCCCATTTACGAGTATAATATTAGTATGGGTTACGTCATATATCTAAGAATACTATCAGCATTACCTAGGCAATACCTAACGACTTGATAGTATTTCCTGTCGTGCAATATTGTTGAAGATATATATCGCATTGGTTTCAATGACGATCAACTGAAAGGGGAATGGGAAGTTTAGATCGTACTTACGAACTAATATCTGCATGTCGGCACGTAGGTACTGAGTTTATTGACGTTGATATTAGTTTATCTGTTTGTTTGTTCATATCTACAAGTATTGTTAACTAGGCGAGTATACCGTGGGTACTGTATGTGTGTGTACTTATCCTTAGTCATTAAAAAGGTGCAAAACTTATTCAGACGGCTACTAATTTTTATTCATTATGTTTGTTTTCTATTGAATAACATTCCACCTATAGTAGTCTAGGTAATTTGACTTCATGTGCCACCTCATCATCTGCCTAGCCTTTTCCCAAATAATTTGGGGCGGCTTTCAGTATACCCAGATGCGGCTGATCCTCAACACTAAGATGACACGGTCACTCTTACAATCTTTAATGCCGTTCAGTAAATACTGATGGATGTTTTGGGTTAAAGATGATATGGCTAGATAAGAGGCGTTGAGATGGCGGCGTAGGAGCCATGTTGTAGAAGACATGCAGCGCCGACCCCAAATAGGTTACCTGAGCAGCAAGATGATGATAAGTAAAGACTGCGTATGACTGCAAAAAATAAAATTCAGGTTGTTACTAAGTCAACTAGACTGCAATAAGCCAACTTGACTCATTGACCTCTAAACCAAAGCAGAAGCCAGCGCCAATCCATAAAAAATCAAATAAGTACCAATCGATAACTAATCCAATCACTTTCCCACCGCCAATCGTAAACGCCACATAAAAGAAGACAATAACCGTAACTAATAAGAACACTTGTTTGCCGAATAAACCGCAACTTTCGGACAATAAACCGTAACTGATAGATTAAAGTTACGATTTTATTGCTTAGGGGATGCACTGACCATACTTTTTTGCCGTGTTCAAAACGCTTATTAGTTACGTACTAGCTTTTGCAATCAGCAACTTGGTCCGCATGACGTAGACGAAGTCGCTGAAGAAGACTGTCCCAGGGTCTCAATATATAAAGGTATCAGAGAGACAGACAGAGTTACTTTCAGAATTATAATATTAGTATGAAAATATGGAAGTGTCTTACCCTTAGGCCTTGATAGAGACCTCTCAAATATTGCTGTTACACTAGTTCCACGCCGCCTATTAAATCGGACTTAAAAATAACTGGCGAAATATTTAGTATAACATAGTAAATGTTACATCGAGATATTTCTAATAGTCCTGTAGCACTAGTTTCTAGTACACTAGTTTATGACGCGCATAGTCGTCGAGTTGCTACACTAGTTTCTCACTCCCTATGGGACATTAACATAGGACTTAAACATAACTGGCGAAATATAGGTGTACTTTAGGTACACCTCTGCCATACCCTTTGCGGAATACAGGCTTGATAGAATGTTAATAGTTTATCAAACATCGGAATTGGGACCTTCTTTCTTACCAACTCATTCAAGGAAAATACCATTCTTCAAGCAATCCAGCTCCTCCCTCAAACCTTGAGAATAACCTCTTTCTTAGGTGTGGAAGTTCTCATGGGTGTCCTCCCAGAGCATCATCATCATAGGCGGTAAATAAACGTAGCGGTAACGCGCCAAGTTTGGAAAAGTCCTTACTTTGTCTCGTCTCTATTTTTACAGCTGTGTCACGTTGTCTTTATGGTATGCCTTCCTTAGATCTATTTTATTAGGCTTCGTATATACGAGAACACTTAATATCAGTGAATACCTAGTATCTTATCCTTTTTCATTGTATTTTCTCAGAAGCCTTTATTTTTCTTGACTTTAAGAAGATTGGACATGAAACCAAATGCACACAGATAATTTTAAACGCGTTTGTGAAAAAAAACTACTAAATAATAACATTTTAGATTTTAATGTATTTTTATTAAACATTAAAAAAAAGGTCGACGCAAAAAGTTGACAGTAGATTGTAGGTTTTAAAATGAATTTCATAATTTTAATAATACTCAACATGATGTGATATTTCCTGCTACTTCACGAACTGGCGATGTTACGTACAGACTAACATGCACTAATAACAGTATGCATTAATTTGATTACATGCGCGTGAATCAATTAGTGTACAAAAACTGCACACAGCGATGTCGTGCGCGAACTAATTTATTTAGTTTTTTAACTTGATTAAAAAAACATATGACGCTAATTCCGTGCAAATTAACATGTCCATAGTTGCATTTTTTACTACTAGATGCAATACTAAATAACTTGGCAATAATAAATTACTGGGTAGTACCAAGCACCACTGAAATTGTGGACTCAATTAATCATGCTAAGTCTATAGATGTTTCATTCTGAATTGCTCAGTTGCAACTTTATTATTTATTTAATTAAGGTTATAATCGCAACAAACTCACTTAACGGATTGCGTAAACGGCTCGGCACGGCTGTCTTTCGTAGGTTATTGACAGTCGTTTCGGATAGTCAAAAGAAACCGGACAGTCTGACGACCTGCCTTACCATAAGAAATGTGTTTCCCCGCAACTGGGTTGTGGATGTCAGATAGGCAGTCTCTCCATATAAGATACTGAGATTCAACTGAAGCCGACTCTTACAAAATTGCGAAAAGGTTAAGCAGATGATGACATTACCGAATATTGAAAACGTTTAGTACCTATTATTTAGCAACATTATAAAAACTTTGCCCCTAGAGACAGCATTTAAATTCATAAACTAATAAACATGTTTCCTTGTTCACAGACGCGGATGCACGGAGCTCCTCACAGCCGTTACCAGAGTAAAGCACGAAGAAGACTGCAAATACGACACCATGATCTGTCCGATCACAGCCAACTGCTGCTCAGTACCCTTCGAAGAACTATCAGTACACCTACAAAACAACCACAACATCATCGCAGTCTACTCACAGAAGATCAAGATCTTAATAGAAAACTTCCAAACGAAGCTGAAGAAGACAGCCTGCTGCAGGACAAAGTACAAGATTATCTTGTTACACCAAAAAAGCGCTTTCATCATCAAAGTGTGTATATATAACTACCACGTAAGAGTAGAAGTCATGAGGCGGAAACTCGGATACATAGCCGATGTTAAATCAGAGACGAAGAGAAGCGATTACAGCGCTTTGATTGAATTCCAAAGCAAAGCGCTTTGCACGAAATCTGCTATTCTTATAGAAAACGAAGCATATGGAAAGAAGGCAGAAGTACAATGGAATGATGTGGTCATGAAATCAGAGAATGATGAAGCTATCACAATTCACGTCAACATCGGCAAATCAGATTCCGATTTGTTGAGGAAAGACTATGCGGAGTCCTGAGTAACGAATCAAATATGGACTAGGAATCTTCTTCAATTTCTTGCACCTTCATCAAATTTGTAAGAAGCAAGTGACGGTGCTTAGAAAATCGTTGAAAATAGTGCTCAATGCAGTGCAGACAATTTTAAATAATTCACAATTATCATTCCGATTAGATATGCATTTAAATATAAAAATAGAATCATTTATATTTGATAATGATGTGAACATAAAGAAGCTTGGATAAGTTATGCTGTTGGTGGTATTCGCGAACTGAAGTGACAAAGGAATTTTGTAGATTATGGAATGTTATAAAGTGTAGCAAAAAATGTTTTGCTGATGATGATGTTGTAGAAATTGGTACCGATTCACTTGTTCACAAAGTAAACTTAAATTAGAGAATTGGCTAACTCTCGGTGACAGTTATGTACTAAGTAAGAGATCTCAAATTAGTTAATACTTTGAGCTTGACTTCGTTTTTGGTCGATGCCTTTTAAATATCACCTATGGAAGTTCTAGTTGGACCAAAAATGTTCGACCCTTTCTTGTTTTATCAGAGAGACAGAGATGCAAGTAGTCTAAATTTAGTTTAGCTTGTGAATAAGGGAATTGGTACCATGATTTGTCTTAATAAAGTCATAGAAAGAAGAACTAGCACTAGACGACACGGCTGGCGCAGTGGTTCAGCCATCGGCTGCTGCGCCGCGTGTTGTGGGTTCGATCCCCGCACGGAACAAATATTTGTATGACCTACAGGTAGTTGTTCCGGGTCTGGCTGTTTGTGTATGTGAGTTTAAATGTTTGTAAACGCACCCACGATACAGGAGAAATTCCTAGTGTAGGGCAAAGTTTAAAAAAAAAAAAAAACAAAAAAAAAAAACTAGCAACATATTTTAGATGATGATAGACTGTTCCAAGATAAAAGTCAATGTCGCACATTGAGTTTTACCTCCAAAAGTACGTTTAAAAAGTAATTTACCTCGCTGGTCAAGTCTAAATCCTTGAGATCGCGAATTACCACCAATTGTGACTGATGTAGCCTTAATATTAGAATAATTTAGTATCTAAGAATACGGATATGTAAGATAAAATATAACATTAGCTTTTTTTAAATATTTGCATTTTTATTTATACCATTTGATCAAAAGATAGCAACTAAATTATATATTTAAAAGTGTGGCTGAATAATAAAAACTGCAGGTGTCAATCTAAAGGCTAAGCTACATTTGCCTACGTTGATCCGTGGATAGGTGACCATGTCTTGCACACCCCTCTGTGCCTTGCAGAACACTCCGTAGAGCCGCAGGTCCTGGCTGCCTTTCGTGGATCTTTGTCAGTCGTTGCGAGAAATCAGAAGCCCGGAAGTAAAACAACCAGTGTTACCAAAGAGTATCGTGTTACCAAGTTACTGCGTTGTATAATCACCGGCAAATAAGATGGCAAAAGTCGTTAGATGCGCACAAGTCGTTTTTTAGGTCTCTTTGGTGGTCAAGCGGGACGCGGGGTATGAGGTAGCGTTGATCCGAGCGCGCGATTGGTGCATCAGTCGACCCTTGCCTCCCGCACCGCGCCTTCGTCCCGTTCGCTCCCGATTACATTTCAGTGCACGAAAATTGAACCCTTTGTTTTTGTTGTGTTAAACTTAAGTGTTGTTATTGTTTTTAAATTTAGGATAGAGTTCCTGAAAAGGCATAGCATACGAGGAAAGTATGCTCAAACCAGAGTTATACAAATTAATAAAATTGGAAAAAGAACAATTTAAAACATACAGCATTGACCAAACACTTGCAGAACACAACCATAGTGTTCTGCGATTGCGACTTTCAATATGATGCCAAGGGTAGTTTTATTAACGGATAGTGACGACGACTAGTTATTTTTTTTTTTATTTATATAAACTTTTTTGAATTTTAAATGCACGTTATTTATAACCCCTAATAAACTTGAATTCCTCTCCCTTCTTTTACTTTGTTCTATACAGACATGATTAAATATAAATGATGGCAATAACAATAGAATAATGACGATCAATAAAAGTTATCACTTTTTTGTGCCACTAACTGTACGATGCGCGAACTTACCCCCACTACGCCAAAATCTTGCCATCTTATTTGTCGGTGACTATAGAGATGTTTCTGAATTAGACCTCAGTAAGTGCTAAAAGGATTATAACTTGATGTACGTACATGCACTAGTTTACTTTAATTTAAATAAAGAACAAAACGAAAAAATAAATAAATAATTTTAATTCAAGCATTTATTTTCACAAAATTCAAAATGGGACGCAAGAAGAGAAGATATTTAATGAGATGTAACCAACGACAAAAACAATACTAACTCGTAGGTCTAGTAGTCGCAAGTGCTACTGCCGAGACGTAAATAATATGTCAAAATCAAAATTACGGAGCCACACATTCAGACAGACAGAGATTCAAGTTCACAAGATAGTTTAACTCCATAATAATATCTAAGGCCATCGCAAATAATAGGCTATTAAGTAACTTGATACCTAAAACAGTGATATACGTGAGAATGATCTCTAAAAGTGCAATTTAATTAATTCATTTGTTATCGTACAAATTAATAGGTGCTATTTCGATCGCCATTTGCAATTTACATAATGCTATCACGTGCAAGCCAAATTCTTAAATAATAGCAACTGAATTCTTCATAATGATTTGATGATAAGAGAACATTTTAAATAACGAACCTATGTTCGTTATTTAAAATGTTCTATCTAATATATCTAAAAATAATTAGGTATAACTTATAGAATGATGGAGTATTCAAATGGTATGCATAATATACTTATTATGCATACGATTTGATTACTCCATCATCTCCTGAGACACTATAAACAAAGAAGTATAAATAATTATTCACCAAATAACATCCAGGATAGTCAGTCAATTGTTATATTTAGAAATTGATTACTAAAATAGTACCTGGATACCGAGCTTTGATCGGATAAAACGACGTTTTCTAAAAACCTAGCTAGATCTATTTATCGTCCCCGAAACCCCCTGCATACTAAATTTCATGAAAATATTTAGAGCCTTTTTATTTTTTTTTGGAATGGGCATCTCGCAGTTTATCCTTTAGGGATATCTACTGCTTAACCGAACTTTCCTGTGGGGGATTAATTTGAAATTAAGGCCTCCAGCCAGGGCGTAAAAACTTAAAAACTAAGCGACCAATCGCTAAGGGCACCCCCTGCGGGGTACGAGCCTCGGCTTAGGACGTCGCTGAGAGAGGACAGCAAGGGACGGGCTGGATCAAATAGATATATTATTTAGGGAGATTTTTAAACATTTACCGGCTCAGCTTCGCGGGCTCGCTCTAGCAAAGGGTCGGGGGGATTGACGGGGTAGTCGCGACGGACCTCGACGGCGAGGACGGAATGAGGATTTGGAGCCGGTTCCGAGATTCAGGTTATATATATACAGGAATTGCTCGTTTTAGATATTGAAGAAGACTTTTAAGGTAGTTCGCTCTCGGTACAAGTTAAACTTTCGGTATTAGCTATCATTAGTTACAATAGTCATTTAAGCTCAGTGTAAGTGAACTATGTTATTTATATTTACACCTATTCAAATAAATATAATTGAAGTTGGTCTGTTTTTATGTCAAAATAACAGCTTTTTAAGAAACGCATATAAAAGTGAATATGTAGTAGTGAAGGTGTAGTTATACCAAAAACACAATTTTCAAAACTTTTGTCTGTCTGTCCATTTGTTTGTTTGAGGTAATATCCGGAAAGGCTGGACCACTTTTGACGCGACTTTCACTGGCTGATGTGATAAGGCGTAACTTAGGCTACTTTTACTTTCGGACAAAAAAAATGGGTTCCGTGCATAAAAATGAAAACCGCAGGCACAGATAGTTAGTAAATAAAAGCATGGTATATAGATATGACGGCGCATAGATAAAGACGTTGGAACGAGATTTGACTGCTGTCAGTCTGGCGGAGCGTCGATGCGATGGTCAGCGCGGCCATTTTGAACAAGTGATGATTCCAGAAACGTCAACGGCGAACTCACCACACATTCAACGAATGGCTTTTGTTCCAAATATATCAGATTCTGATGATGAAGGGCACTTGCCTGTAGATATATTAATCATATCGTAGCTATTTAATTGAGAATACGAATGAACGACCAGATGGGTGGAGTGACTGTTTATTTCGTGGGTCGTGTTACCTAGTAACTGGGTAGTGGAAGTCAGATGGGCTCTCTCTTCATATAAAATACTTCGTTTCAGCTGCATTCGGTTAGACTTGAACCTAATCTCAAGATACTTGGGGAAAGGCTAGTCAGATAATGAGCATAAAAGCAAGTTTAACAGGGAATTGTGGTTATAGCATGATGGCCACTGGACAATAGTAGTGGTTAAAGCCTCGCCCTTTATGCATCAGGTTGTAGGCCCAAATCCCAGCAAATATTTGTGTGAATTTTTCATGAAATCCTGTTATTTTTAAGGTACTGAATACGTTTATTTCTTTAAAACGATACAACTATTAATACATTAAGGCATCGAAAAATTCATCCGCATCGCTGTCAGCGTGAAAAATGCCCAGAAGGCTGTCAGCATTGCCAAGTTGAATGGCAATGCTGATTCTTTGATAAGATTATATATGTATTATATTATATATACTTCCTAAGATTATCTTAGACATCAGTGTGATAAGTGAAGAAAAATATTGTGAAGAAACCTGTGCTTATAATATATTATTGATAATATTAGTATGTATAAGGCTCAAATTGCCAAACCACCTTGAACCAGCGTGGCCATTAGTGCTCGTGCCGTCTCTGTATGAGAAGAGGCCGTTGGCCTGTAGAGGGACAGTAACAGGTTAGTGTAATTACTAGCAATACATAGAGATAATCAGTTACAATATTTCTCTGACAATCATCATCATTCACCTAGACTTTTCCCAACTACGTTGGGGCCGGCCTCCAGTCTAACCGGATGCAGCTGAATACCGGTACTTTACATGGAGCTACTGCCTGTCTGACCTCCACAACCTAGTTTTTGTGCACTAGCATTCCCATTGGTAAGACTGGTTGTCAGACTTTATGACTACCCGTAACGACTGTCAAAGATGTACAAATCACAGCCAGTACCAACGGCTTGAGTGCTTTCCGAGGCACGGAGAAGTCTCGATATGTTACGAATGATGACCCATCCACAGACTAACCTCGGCAAGCGTAGCTTAGCCGTCGATCAACCCATGCGGCTGTTTTTATTTACGAGCTCCTCAATATTTGTCTAACAATACATCCCAAAAATTGAGCCTTTGATTAAGAACTGGCAACAGATTTAAAAAAAATCCCTTCTATTTTCTTAGAAGTTTTTCTAAGAATAGCACACTGCTTTCACTACGTTCAAAACATTTCTAAACTAATATAAGTATGTGGAGTAGGCCAGGATATTAACATGGCGGCCTTTATACCGACGGCATAACAGTCACATGTTTGTAATGCGACTCACGGAGTTCTGTTTGTTTCCATGATCAAGACGTTACGAGAAAAAATGTATTTTTCAAATTTCGATGTACTTACGTATGATGGACGGGACATTGACACACAATCTAATACGAATAGTTTAGTGAGTCCCCCAGCGTTGTAATTTTAACTTAAACTATAAAAACTCATGATTTTTATCTAATCCAATGAGATTTTTCATAAAAACCATCACCTATTTACTTTGAAGTTTAAAGAAACATTAGAAGAAAACCTAAAATTGGGAAATACCCAACGAATAATTTTAACTCTTGGTATCATATTGTGCGAGGATGTTACCTTCCACCCTGTATATCACATTTCCTAGTGTTTAAGAAATACCTACAAGTGTTTGTCGTGGTTTTCTTCTTCTCTTCCAATGACTTGGATTTGGACATTAATTTAGGACCATTTTTATTTGCATTTCTTTAAAAAAAAATCCCCACTCTAGGAATTTCTCTTGTATCGTGGGTGTGTTTACAAACATTCAAACTCACACACAAACAGCAAGACCCGGAACAACTACCTGTAGGCCATTCAAATATTTGTTACATGCGGGAACCGTACCCACGACACGCAGTGCAGCAGCCAATCGCTCAGCCACTGCGCTAACTTTAGACCAATGAATGCCTGAATATCATTAAACGTAAAAAGTTTGATGGTGACATCTAAACTATTTGACTGAACGTATCACAATCAAAATGGTTGTGATTTTGTTACACAATCGTATTGAAATTAAGTTTCTGATGCTAGAAAAACGATTAAATTGACCTCGCTACCTCCTCCTCAGCTCTGTGACGATCGATGTCAAAAACATGTACAAAAATAACACTTATGTTTTGTACACGGACCATCTGCATATTACATTTTCTTATTTATATCAAGTCCTTCTAAAGACAGTCTTTGTGAGACAACTTTTAGGTGTATTGTAACACCCTATGAAACTTTAATAGTTTTAATTTGTATGGTGTACAATAAAGTGTGCTATCAATTTCATTTACGCCAGTAAAACCTTTAATTTATTTCCGTAATAGTTTATGGAAAGAAATTAATTCCCGCGTCTTCTTCCAAGTGAATGTCGGTTACCGTGGACGGACACGAAGTCGTTAATTGAAAATTAGCCCGTATGTCCTTTCCAAGGTCTTATCTTTATAACAAATTTTATATAAATTGGTTCAGCGGATTAAGCGTAAAAACAGAGTTAAAAATTCGCGTACAGCCCCAAACGTTTCTAATACTGACAGATACCGTGCGCTTAACAATGGAAACCATCTCAAAACAGAATATTTACAAAAGAAAAATGGTCTTCATTACATTTTTCTTTCTTCACGTAGAATTGGGTACATTTATCACGAAACAATGAAGTATTTTTTTAATCTTTAGTAGTCAAGCTTGTTACATTTCGAGTTATTAGAATAATTGTTGGGTATAAGCAATTGCAGCATTAGGTATTAATGAAGCAATTTGTAGTAAAATTGGTACCGTTCTAACTGACGAAACTTTATGTTGTAATTTACCTGAAAATAATTTAAAATAAGCATACTAACTCGGAGGTCGTGGCTAAATAAAAACAGCTGCACGGGTCGATCGAAGGTTAAGCTACGCTTGCCAAGGTCAGTCTGTGGATGGGTGTGACCGTTTATTACATATCGAGACTCCTCCGTGCTTCGGAAAGTATGTAAAGCTGTTGGTTACGGCTGTCATTTGTAGGTCTTTGACTCGCTACAAGTTGTCAGAAGCCCGAAAATCAGACAACCAGTCTTACCAAGGGGTATCGTGTTTGCCAGTTACTGGGTTATGGAGGTCAGATAGGCAGTCGCTGCATATAAAATACTGGCATTCAGCTCTATACAGTTAGACTGGAAGCTCATCCCAACATGATTGGGAAAAGGTTAAGAAGATGATGATACTATACCATATCCTGCCTTTCTAGTCTTACCAATGGGTATTGTGGTCCCAGTAACTGAGTTGTGGAGGTCGGACAGTCAATCGCTCCATATAAAATACTCCCTTTAAAACGTAGTTTTAAATATAAAATATAGCTAATGTTACTGCTAATAATGTAACTTTCTATAGAAGAAAAATCTGTTAATTAACTAGTTTTTGAGTTTATCCATTACAATCAAACAGTATTTTTTTTACTTTTTATAATATTAGTTTAGATAGCAAACGCCAGTCAGCCAACGGTTCTGTAATCTCTTCTAAATACTCTTATGACATAAACTTTTAAATATCGAAGTACGTTCGAATGCCGAACGACCTATTAGGAAGGTAATTGTTTAAGGGTGTGTTTACAATGATATTTCAATTACAGCGTCATACAGACTGACCTCCATTTGAGTCAAAAAAGTTCAGGTAATCCTAAAAATATTACGATAGTAAAACAAAACACATAAATAAAACAAAGTGACCATATGTTTCCTTAACACTTACATTATTTCTACGTTTCTTAGCACTTAGGGCGCATTCCCACTATGTAATTTATCGTTAGACGACCATCGTCTCTAGCTGTTACCATTATAACGACTTTTAGTCGTCATTTTTTATCCTTTAGCGACTATCGTATCTTGCTGTGTTCCCATTGGATCGCGACGATATTTTATCACCCACGATTTGCCGTCACGATTTAGTCGTGACGATTTAATATCGTTTTACGACTGTAGTGCTAGCCGTTCTCACTGTCATAACAATCTGTCGTCACCGCAAAAAAGTCTTAGACGACAGTTACTTGTGTCGTCCTATGTGAACATCTCCATTTAAATATATTATGATACATGTATAAGCCACGACATTTAAGACTACACAATTAACTGTCGTCACGACAAAGAACGCGGCCTTATGGTGCGACCCTTCCCTATAAATGTTCCTTCGATATCATTGTAATCTCAGAGGAACGTAAGATTTTTGCAGTGTCTGAAGTAAGTGGAGGTTCCTGTTCGTGCAGGATTAACAGCCTTTCATGATGCCTTTGGGAAGAGGTGGAGAAGCGTATTCAGTGATGGATCGTTTTTTTTCAAGCAAAAAGTAAAGCAAAAACGTGTTTTGTTTTGAAATAAAAACTGTGTTGTAGCTCGGTTAGGGGTTACAGTAGAACAAAATAAGAGACTATTTATTGCACTTAAACTATTCCTATTATACCATCATAGAACGAAGTTGGGTAAACCTTTACAGTAGAATAGAATAAGATGAAATACTCTTCATTATACACCATAAAACTTACAATTAATGACTTTCAGAGATACATAGGGTGTTACAATGGGTGGTTTTATCGCTAAAAGCGATCGCTTACAGTTAACCTTAGGATGGACTTGACGGAGAAGAAGAAAAGACGTGTTGGTAGTTCGTGGTGTACTATTTTGAGCGACCGCCTATCTGACTGTCAGACTTTCGAGCCTCTGTCTGTTTCCCCGTAACTTACAATAATTATTATTATGAACAGCAATTAGTGTTTATTCAGTATTGTAACTAAAACATTAATGAAGATATATACGCAAAAATACGTCATATAGTAGATGACGTATTTTTACGCTGTAAGGCGTTTGGCACTCTGAACCGCATCAACAAACACTGCGCGAGAATGCGTTTCCTGTGTTTTCTATACAAACACAGATATTTGCGAACAACTTAAGAACACGTACTCCCGCGCTACGCTGCGTGATGCGGTGCAGTGTGCCAATCGCCTAAGTATAGGAACGAACGGTACCGTCACGATATTGCATGAACCCCTAAGGCGTATGTTTTCTGTTCTTAACAAAACATTAATAACCTTTATGAGGTCATAAAAGGTTCAAAGAACAAACAATCCGTGCATGCAACGTGCGTTTTTAAAACAAAAAGCTTGTCAAGAACTTAATATTTCCTTTCATAATTTCAAACCTTATTCTGTCAGCACTTGAGTTGAAATTAACAGAGCTCATGCTATGTTAAAAATAAATAACTAAATAATTCTTTCTGTCAACGACTTTATAATACAGGCATTTTTCAATATACCACCTAATAGCCTAGACTTTAAAGTTGAAAGTTGTTAGTCTTGCGTCAACGAGTACAGGGTGTTTGTTAGTCGTGACAGTCACGTTTAAAATGTTGATTTAGTTGTTAAATTAAATGGGTGACCAAGTGAACCGGTTAAGGAAGGTTTCAGTCACGACTTTGTCATATTTACCTCCTTTTATGAAGGCTGTGGATGTGTATGCAAGGCCATGCAGGGATTGAGCTGAACTGGAGAGAATCATCATCTGTCTAGCCGTTTTCCAACTATGTTGGGCTCAGATTCCAGTGTATCGGGATGCAGTGCAGCTGAATACCAGTAATACCGTTACCTTCATTATATGTATATGAAGCATGCATGTTTGTTCAAAAACACAAAAAATTGTTTATAACAGCAAAGGAAGTAAGCTCTCGTAGTCGACGTGACAAATACAGACTTGTGCTAGATGTGCTGCCTCGATCAGCGAAATATAATAAAAACTCTGTGGCTACTAGTATGTGTGTCTGTGTACGTCTCTATAATAAATTACCAAAAATTCCTTAGTTGCCTGATAATAAACCTGATATTATTTGTAATTATAAAGAACATATGATAAGTTCGTTATTTTCTAAATGCATAAGAAAAAACATACCTATATATAAAATCGATAATATCATGACCCATATCCAAAACCTTAATACAAAAACAGGTCGGCTATCCCCCACATAACAATATGCCGTCAATGGACAGGTTGAATCCTAAAAATAACTTATCAACACCCCATTCACACCACTCATTTTCACCACGGTCCAACAATAATATCATTATCTTTACACTCCCCGTATTTCCGAAATTAACCCATAAAGTGTCTTCACACTTCGACATGCCATGACGCGACCAATAAAGGCTCGGTCAGATAGGCGCGACTTCGGAGACGTGGGAGCGGGAAGTAAGTGGGTTTGACGTGATTTCATTGCACTAGTGCACGTAAAGGTATATGTCTGAGGGAACGAGATAAGAAGCACCAGCTTGTATTTATATACGACTAGCTTTGCCCCACGGTTTCAGCCGCCTCTAAGGGTCGTAGAAATGGTCTATAACTTTGCTTACACAATCAAATTCAAAACTAATTTTCCAAATCTGACTAGCAGTTTCAGAGATATTAGTAGATCTAAATTGTATTCAATAGTTTATGTTTAACGTTAAGACGAGAGAAAATAAACATATTAATGTTTTAATAAAAACAACACTTTGTTATAATATGGTAAGGTATATCGTTGAAAACTACGTTTTCACAAGTCCTCTAGAAATTCTAATCTCAGTTTTCATGTTAAAATACGCAGTTTATTAATAATCCCTTAAGGCATAATTATCTCGTTGCAACACGAAATCATAATATTTTGTCAGCTTGAAAATGAACAAGAAAATTATTTTAGTAGGTTTTTCCATTAAGTAAAGTAAAATTTACTTTAAATTATCTTCTTTTGTATTGCCTTAAAGTTTGCAGTTTGCTTCCCTCTGATATGGAAAGAAAAGTTACCGTGCTTTAATTTTTTTATCTGACTACAGATAAGTAAGTCACAAAAACCTTACTTACCAATTAATTATTTCTTCTTATGTGATAAAATACAACAAAAAATATTTTCACGGAAGGAGAAGTTTACACAAGTGCATTTTGACGAAAAGTAAATTCCGACTTCGCCCTATGAAAGTCGCATCTCTACTTCCACCGCGTCAATGTGAGCAATCCTTATGACGGCCCGAAACTTATCGATAATCGATAGATTTGCGTTTCCACACAATTGAGCATCAATGAAGTGCGGCTTCCATCAGGTACCTGGCCGACACCTTTAGTAAATCTTTTAAAAGTTGTAATGAGGTTTCTGAAGATTTCTTTAGTGGGTATAGGAAAGTTGATAGATTTTGGAAATCGCTTAGAAGACTGATGATACTTGGGATTAAGACAGATATTGAAATGCCTTATCAAGTAAATTGTTTCCTTTTATTTATGTTGAATATTTACCAAAGTCATATAGTCACCTGTAAATACAATTATGTCGTGTAGTGAAAAAATACTTATCCTGAGTCCAGAAGAAAAAAAAAAAAAGTTTCATTAAATGCACTACATTTCCGTAGAAAGTCCGTATTAGTAAAAACCGAAAGGCAGCATTAGACTCCCACCGCTTTTTCGTTCCCAGAAGTAAATTGGCGTAACGAATAAAATGATGAAATACTACTATTTATTTCTGTAAATAAGTTTTTTACACGTCTTATTATTTACGATTAGATAAAGTCGGCGTTTCCCTACCTCTGAGAAGAGACACCAAAACAAAGTCATAGGTCACAGCCTAAACATTATCTTAGTCAGATCATGTGAGGACCATGCAGATTAGTGTCTGAGATGGTCTTTTGAGGAAAAAACCAAAAAGATATAAGTGGACCTGTCCAGTCAGTGCCAGCATTTGTCAGTAATTGTAGAGCTCACTCAAACATCCACTTACCTCAGCAGCAATATACGCAGGTATGACAGAGAGGAGCAGCCTCTCCTGCTGCTCCCTCTCGCACTCCAGCTTCACTCTCTGCTCCAGACAGGTCCTGGTTCCAGCGAAGGTGTTCCTGTGGGCCCTCTCTGTGAGGGCTCGATAGTAGAGGCCGATGCCGCTAGCGGAGATGAGGAGGGATAACTCGCAAATCAGCTGTGGAAAAAGAGGTTGAATGAGTGGACTGTTGGTAAACATGATTGTATTGAGTGATTGGCTTGTAAAAGGAATGTACATATGCCCGCAACTTCGTCAGCGTAGAATTGCCATAAGGAGGATGTCGAATTTTCATGTACAATGGGCTAAATAATAACATCCGCACGGGTTGATCGAAGGTTGATTGTTGGTCCTGGCTGCCATTTGTAGATCTTTGACAGTCGTTACGGGTAGACAAAAGCCAGAAATTCTGACAACCAGTCTTGCCAAGGGGTATCGTGTTGCAAAGTAACTGGGATGTCGAGGTCAGATAGGCAGTCGCTCTATGTAAAACACTGGTATTCAGCTGCTTCCGGTTAGATTGGAAGCAGACCCCAACATAGTTGGGAAAGGGCTAGGCAGATGATGAATGGGAGTATGGAGCCCACTGTTAGGAGTATCGTGCAGTGTGGAAACTTGTATCCAATTTTAGAACCATATAAATCTAGCGAAAAAGCAAATGGACAGTATGCGACAGAAGTTGGGAAAAAAGAGATGTACAAGGTAGAAGATTTTTGTTTTTTTTTTACCGACATGGTTGGCGCAGTGGCTGAGCGATTGGCTGCAGCGCTGCGTATCGCGGGTTCGATCCCCGCACGGAACAAATATTTGTATTGCCTACAGATAGTTGTTCCGGGTCTGGCTGTTTGTGTCTGTGAGTTTAAATGTTTGTAAACGCACCCACCATACAGGAGAAATTCCTAGTGTGGGACAATGTTTAAAAAAAAATATATTTTAATACATGTACCCGGCGATGACTCGACCAACGGGGCATATAAATGTATGTATGAGTAAACTAGCACTTTGCCCGCGACTTCGGCTTTAGCATCCCCATCCCAACCTTTTAATAAAAAAATAAGAAGCTTTAACTTCTTATTTTTATGAATGGATGTTAAAAGTTGCTTTTCTCTATTTCAGCCATAAAAGTTTCAGTGTCGCATACAAACGACCAATTAATTTATCGCAAGATGCAATATTTTTCCACAGCTACAGTTTGATTTACAAGCCACCTTTTATGTGGGAGAAATAGTAATAAAAGAAGTCATGATATCATAAAAACTTTTACTTATTCGAATAACTTTATGAAATCGTCATGATTATTTAGCCTAGCCTTTTCCCAACTATTTTGGGGTCGGCTTCCAGTGTTACCAGAACGATATGGATAAATTAGTTTTACAAATATGAGTGTAAAGTACGACAAAAATTGTAACAAGCTCAGGCATTTGAATCAAATAAATACAAATATTTTATAAGGAGCTGCAGAACTGCCTACTTGACTAACCCCAGTAAAAAGTATAGTTAAAACGCTACCCCATTATAAAATACTATCTACATAACTGTGCCCCGCGGTCTCACGCTTTTTCTTTTTTCTTCACAGATTCAAATCTAGGTTCACATTTTTATTGCTAACTAGCTATGCCGTGATTTTAACAAAACATGGGTTTTCATTTCCATGCATAGAACCTTTCACAGAATTCTTTTTCCAATACAAAAGTAGCCTTAGTTACTCCTTATCACATCGGCTATCTGCCAATGAAAGCCCCGTCAAAATATGAACATCCGTTTTGGAGATTACCTCAAACAAACACACAAACAGACCGGCCATTTTTTAAAAGATTTATTTCAGCTTCTGCTAAACACGTTACATACCTACCTATGAAATATAATAGTAGAGAAAATTGCTCAGGAAGAATACCACGAAAAGGATCAAGTAATAAATTGGTCACGCATTTACACTGACCGTTGGGAACAGCCAACCACCATCTTACTACAACATCGTCACGCCTGATTCCACGAAGGGTTGGGCAGAGATAGATATACCTATAGTACACTCATATTTAAGTCGAGGTATCGCCACCAACCTTAGGGAAGACGGTGGCATAGTGATCACGTGTCGCCGTGCACAGCGAGGTTCAGGGAGACATCTTAACCATCTCCTCAGGGATGTGCCCTAACAGGCGTTGCACAGAGAAGGTCTTGGAGTGGTCTCTTAAGAGGTAACGGGGCCCTTTCTATGTGCTGATGGTGATCACTAAGGTGGTTTTAGTGAGGTAAGAATCCCACACTCCTTGGTCTTTTCCCCAAAAGTCCAGGCGCCTTTTGAATGTTTCCCCCCGTTAACAAAAAAAAAACAGGTATCGCCACCAACCGAGCGTAAACCCCGTACTGGACTGCGATTGCGAAATCCCAAGCGGAAAAACCCAATAACACTTCGCTCGACCTGGGAATCGTAACCACCTCATATTCAGCACTAACTGCCCTAGCAATCCCTGAACTAATAACGGAGCCAACTTCATCCTCATCATCAGGCTATATAAGTCAACTGCAGGACATAGCCCTCTCCTAATGAGCGCCATAGCGCCCTGTCTTCAGCTTGCCGCATCCAGCATTCGCAGATCGTCATCCCACCTGGTCAGATGAGGAGTCAACTTACTACGACCTTATTACAAGTACCAATGTGAGTTTTTCAATTCATACGTACTTTCTAAGTTTATCTCGGACATCACTGACATCGGTGAAGGAAAACATCGTGTCCCTCACAATGTTTTCCTTCACCGATGTCAGTGATGTGACCTGGACTTATATAATTAATATAAGTCTGAAATCGCCAACCCGTCTTGAGCAAGCGTGGTGATTAATGCTCGTGCCTTCTCTGTATGAGAAGAGGCCTTTGCCCTGCAGTGGGACAGTAATAGGCTGGTACTACTTTTACTTTAATTAACAAGAGGCCGATTCAAATCAGCTTAGAATAAACAAACAAAGAAAAATAAAAGTTAATGAAGGCAGAAATGCTACCCACACACGCTTTCTTGTTACAAAGAATGGCCATTTGTCACACAAGGTTTTACCACAAATAGAACCATGAGTAGAGGTTTAAACATAAACATAGTTAGCTCTTGAACCTTAATACATTAACGGTAAGAAAAATAATAAACCATACAAGTGCGATTCTGACTCTTGCCACGAGGGTTCCGCACAAACGTTGGGTAATTGTATAGTTATGTACTTTCCTTTTTTCTTTTTAATTATATGATGAAACGATAATTTTACAATTTTTGGACTTTTTCCTATACTTGACATGTAAAAATGATTGCTTCTTGCCAAATTTCATGAATGATTCTAGGTTAATGGACCCTCTAAATTAGCACGCTCAAAGTTTTCATTTATTTGCGAGTGACAAAAATATGCATGCGTAAATGGCCGTATTTTTTTATACCATCGACTTAAAAGATTAATTTTCTTAAAGTTCTAAAGGACTGTAGTCCCACGTGTATAATATAAAATTTAACTTGATACCTTCACACGTTCCTGAGACAGACAGACAGACCGACAACGAAGTGATCACAAAAGGGTTCCGTTTTTCCCTTCGATGTGCGGAACCCTAAAAGAAGGTACTTACTGTAAAAGCCTGTATTCATCGAAGGGTTAGGTAGAGGTGCACCTTTATAATACACCCACATTTCGCCAGTTTCATTATATTTTCTTTATAAAAGAACCGGATGCCCGTTTTTAGCAGGTAATTCACGGGATAAGATGAAAATGCTGTGTGCGTAACCTGCGTGAATATGAAGCAGTCCATTCCATGTAATAAAAAATATCAATATAAGTAATGTATAGTATTAAGTATATCAGTCATCTAGTACCCATAACACAAGCTCTGCTTAGCTTGGGGCTAGATGAAGCTGTGTGGATTGTCCAGCAATATTTATTTATTTATTTATTTATAGCGAAAATATTATTTTATATCCTCAGCCATAGAGCCGTATTTCTGTAAGATTTTTTCTTTTTTTTTCTTTTGTTTTCGATGTTTAGAATTGTTTCAATGTGTAGTATATACTCCTTGTATGTAAGGATCTTAGCAGGTGGCTTTCTGTAGTTTCTGCCTACCCCCATGGGAAAGTCGTGAGTTTATGTATGTGTCGAAGAAAAAGTCTTAAAGATATAATATGTTTTAGTGTATTGTGCGAGATAGTGGAACTACATACTTATTATATTATTTGCATAAAGAAGACTTTACTGACTCTGCTATTTTTCAATGGTGGTAGGGTTACGCTACGCTCTTCGAACTTCTAAAGGTAAGCCGGTAGGAATCGAGTTGTATAGACACTTCGGCATTGTGATGTCCAAGATAAACTTAATAAGTACATAATATTAATTGACAACGTCACATTGGTACTTGCCTAGGTTTGAACCCATAACCACGTGCACAAGAGGCAAGACCTAAACCACTGGGCCATGATGATTATTTTAATTGAATGATGATGAATGATTGAATTGGATTGTTATATTTACTAACATAATTTTAGGTAAATACTGTTACAAACCCTTTTAAGAGTGCATACTTGAAATAACCGACATATTACGAAATTACTATTATTTATCCACCAGGGTTGACACTTCGAGCATAAAGTCAAGGGCACATGCCAGTTTATGAGACACCGTCTGGTGTCAAGGTTGTCATGTCCGTGAAAACAAATAATGAACGTTTATTGACCATAGACACGGAAAGCGACGTCTTTTTGCTTAGGGCAGCCATTTTGTTTCCATTGAAAATATTTAGGGGACTATAATGATTCCACGGTTTTATTACAATCTGCTTTTAAAGTGTCGGTTTATTAGATACAGGAATTGGACTATTAGGTAACAAGCATTACTGTTCAGAATGAGGTCCTGGGTTCGATTCCCGGGTCGAGAGTGCTATTAGGTTTTATGATAGGGAATTTCTCTGTATCAGCAAGGATTCCTTGTTCCTGTTTAATGGTAACAGGCTACCCCTCTATTATATGAGACTAAACATAACTGGCGAGACGTAGGTGTACTATTATTAAACATAGGTACACCTCTGTCTTCACACGTTAATTTTTAAACTTGAAAATTACACCTCTCGCAGAGAATGAACAAAGTTTTCTCATAAACCTGCATAATAGAAAGCCTTTTAAGAAAATTTCGAAAATCCATAAGTCATGCCTTCATAATAGGTGGGTATGAAAACTCATAGCACTTTATTTACTCACCTATTTGAATAGACAGGGTTATAAATTTACATAAATGCGTCATATTAAATAATGAAACTCAACACAATGAACATAAAAAACCACTCCTCAAACTGTTACAAAATGATAAAAGTAAAACGAATACAAGTTAAATATATAAATCAAATAAAACACAATAACAATAAGCGCCTGCAATAACATTGTTGGCAATGCACACAATTAGCAAACCGAGTTATTGCTTATCACAAGCTGTCAGGCGCTTTCCCTCTCGACTATGTAAAAAGAACATTGCATTGCCTAGAGGCACGCTTCAGTGTAATGAATAGGGGAATGAAACAAAAGAAGTTGTAACTATTGTCTTTTGAAGTTAGCTTATATTCTTGAGTTTCCTATGTTTTGTAATGGATATTTACGGACGTATGGATATTACGGAATTACTAATTCACTTCTACAGAAACATAATTACGTTTAGAACAATGTTGTCTACCAGTAATCGTAGATAAAAACCTAAACAAATATATATCTTAAAACCAACTTTACAATAATACTTCGACTTAACATACATCGTTATAGCATAACATATAAAACGTATGATTAATTATAATAAATATAATATAATGTAACTGTATAACTATAATATTGCGGGTGTATATTTATCTTTTTCTGTTTTTAACCATTTAAATTGCAATGCCTTAACAGGCAAAGTCTAAGTTCTAAGAACCTACCTAATTTTAAAATCTAAAAAATCTATACACTTAGTTGGCAATAAAAAATTTGAATAACAAGTACAAAAATAACTTAATCACTAACTAAACTAATATTATAAATAAAGGAGAAATGTGTGATTATTTTTACGTTTATTTTTAATGGATAAACCAAAAATTAAATGACCAACTGTAATAAAATACCTAAAAAATAAAAATAAATTAAAATTTATTGCAATAAAAAGTTTCACAGTTTTGAACATTGGTCCCAAACTAGGCAATGCACTTGTATCTTGGGTACCATATAGAAATCTATAGAAAATATTACATTATCCAGAGGCTATATATTATTTTCATAAATACGCAGAAGGTGGAGGGATGTTAAAGTATATTACATATTTGCAGCAACCCCTAATTGAAATTCAATTAATTAGGTTCTAATTTCACTAACAAGTCTTGAAGCCTTTTTACAAAACTACTAAAGTCAAGTACTTAAGTTTGAGTAATCTAAGAGAATTAATTAGAATTTTCATTACAAATAATATTCTCTCCAAGTACATGAGTATTATGGAACAGTGGCACGGAGAGATAATCTGATTTAACTAAAAGTTGAGCGCCTATTCAGTTGGAAACTGATACAACTTGTTGCATAACTTTGTTAGCGTCGATAATGAACTGGTTCATTAGCAGGGAGCTTGTAATAAGCTAGAGATTATGATAGGGCGATGCTGTGATCCACATGATTAGTATTTTCCCATCCATGTTTGAGTGGGCTTCCAGTCGTTTACGTCACCACAGTTACTGAGGTAATATGACACGCGTTAGTAAGAATTACTGGTATTCTTTTTTTCAACGTTGCGCCACACTTCGCACGGTTCGATAAGTTCGTTTGAAGGTTAAGCTGCACTTGCTGAGTTTAGTCTGTGGATGGGTGAACATTCGTAACATATTGAGACTCCTCCGTGCCTCGGAAATCACGTTGGTCCCGGCTGTCATTTGTGGATCTTTGACAGTCGTTACGGGTAGTCAGAAGGCAGAAAGTCTGACAACCAGTCTTACCAAGGGGTATCGTCTTGCCCTGTAAATGGGTGGTGGAGGTCAGATAGGCAGTCGCTCCATGCAGAACACTGGTATTCAGCTGCATCCGGTGAGACTGGAAGCCGACCCCCACATACTCGTAGTTGGGAAAAACTGAAAAGGCTAAGCAGATGATGATGACAAATTTGATAAATTTCAGCTTGTTTCTAAAAAAAGGGCTTGACAAATAGACTGACAGACGGAAAGATAAAATAAAAATAAATAAATAAATAATGCTGGACAATCCACACAGCATCATCTAGCCCCAAGGTAAGCAGAGCTTGTGTTATGGGTACCAGATGACTGATATACTTAATACAATACATTACATATATAGATATTTTTATTATACATAGGAAATACCCAGAACACCCGGAACAAATATTTGTAGATCGTACAAACATTTGTCCCAGGGCGGGAATCGAACCCGCAACCTCTTGCGTCGCAGGCGGACCTTCGCCCGCCGCGCCACATCGGTCGTCATATAACGAAGTGATCCTATAACATTTCCGTTCTTTCCTCTTGATATACAGAACTCTTTAAAGTAATGTGTGTTAGGTGATGCTTCACCTAAATTTACATTACCTTAAGGTACATCAGTTTTACGAAGGTAAACATCACATTCTTAATCCCATTAATCTCGCATCCTCTCCAATCTTGTAAGGAGATTTAAGCTGATGGGACGACACGCGTGCCTGCCGCGCCATTTAAGTGAATTTGACATAATTATAATATGCTTCATATAAGGGGTTGGATGTTGGCTGTCAGACACAGTAACAACATGGCGGATTGATCAATTAAATTGTTGTCATACGATATTATGTTGTAACATGAATATTACATATATACAAGGTTATAATATTTACAAGGTTGACTGGAAGAAAATGTCTATGGCATTAAGTCCGCCTCAGTACATCTGTGTAATTAAAGGATTGAATAAATAATACATAATACCATATGTATATTATCTTCAAACATCTATCTCTGTTTACAAACCCGTAAAACTGGTAATAAGTTTGATTTTTGGCTTTATAATTTACTATCATTTCGCCCCGTGGATTTCGTACTTTTTCCTTCGAACTTTAACATCCTACCATCCCCTATTTAAAAAGTAGTTTTCAAAATAATAATAACCAAAAATACTTAGGTGTAATGTAGTTTTCTAACAGTGAAAATATTTTTATAATTGGATCTTAAGTTCCGGAGATTACCCCCTACACACAAACTTATAAACGTATTTTACCGCTTTATAATGTCAGTAGAGATTATAATATAAATGTGTAGATAATATTAGATTGACATAACATCACACCTATAATATATTACACGAAGGGTTGGGCAGAGATGTACCTACAGAACACCCACATTTCACAGGTCTTTATACAGTTAATATTCATCTTTGCCTGGCTGGAGGCCTTAATTTTAATTAAGCCCCCCCACAGGAAAGTTCGGTTGAGCAGTAAATATCCCTAAAGGATAAACTGCGAGATGCCCATACCAAAAAAAAAAAAAAAAAAATTCATCTCTCAACTTATAGGGAAGCTCCCGTCAACCCAGTTGATATTATTATACTTTTTTTAAACCACTCCTTGAACCAATTTTATTGTCATTTTTTTAATTTAATTTTTGTTGAAATACCTACTTACTTTTGTTTTCCTGTCAAAATAGAATTGTTGCATCCAGTTAGACTGGAAGCCGACTCCAATATAGTTGGGAAAAGGCTAGGCAGATGATGATGATGATGATCAGGCAAGAAACTCAATGATTATTCACAAACATAGCGAACATACCTGCTGATAGAATTGTGATTCTTCACCCATGGGGCGGATTCCCAAGGCCAGGCCAGCGTATGCCATCGTCAGGACACCAGACATGGCCAGCGCTATAGGCCGGGCTATAGGCATCATTGTGTGCACCATCTGAGGGAAAACGAGAAAGAGAAATATAATATCTAGTTTAGTCAAGGTTGATAGCAATAGACTCACCCACCATTACATGGAACTTAAACATAACTGGTGAAATGTGGGTGTACTGTAGGTTCACCTCTGCCCAACCCTTCAGGGAATACAGGCATGAAGTTACGTTATGTTTTTAGCTATACACAGTATTGTAGAAAGAAGAGTTCTACCAATAGTCGTCTTACCAAATGAATATGAAACTAACTGTCGCTTTTAAAATGTCAGTGAGACCAGTGTTTGCTTAAATCTTATACACAATTTCGTCAATGTAAGTTTTACGTAAATTTCAGCACTGTTTCCCATTCTATCAGATCTAAGTTAATTTTGCGGAAAATTATGATACAATTATATACTCTCGAAATTATACTTGCTGCATGACGTCATATTTTCATGATTATAATCTTATTTCCAGGCAATATAACTACATTTATTTTCTTTTTCTCTATCAATACCATCCAAAGGTTGTCTGTAAGAGATCGCTTTTGGCGATAAGACCGCCGATCGTCACACCCGATGTAGCTCTTAAGTTGTCATTTGCAAGTTTGTGTAGTCTACTCTATTCTATTCTAGTTTCGGACAAAAATCGTAAGAATTTGGCAGGCTACATTGAGGAATTACGACGTATTATTGTTGCCTGACCTAAGACTGGCTGTCTTTAATGAAAGATTTATCACACCATTTGCAGTAAACAAACATGTTAGCGACTACCCAGAGAATAACAGACAAATGAAGTTCAGCCATTCGAGCAGTCTCTTTTAATGCACTTTCTTTTGCAGGCTACGGCCTCGGCTATTAAAAAGAATACTCCAACAAAAAACCTTAAATCTTCTACCCAATCAGCAAAACACATCTTGTAATCCCACCAGTTCATCGCACAAAGAAAAATCAAGAAAAATACTTATAAAAGAAAGTTTTGATTCATTCCGAACGCGTGTGTCCACGGCAGACTTACACAACTTTCGCAGGAAATTAATTTTAACTTGTCGTATTGTTGCCAGAATATTGTCTTCATTGTCCACTGTTACTTAGTTTTGGGCGTCAGTTCTGTGACAACTTAACTTGGAATTACACATTTTTATTAATTATTTTTTAAGTCAATATCTAGTTGTATATGTAGATGTTGAGTCAACGACGAATCAATTCTATCGTCTGGTTAGACGATAGAAATGATTCGGGAAATTTGAAAATTACCGTTGAATTACATACATAAACTATAGAACGCCGTCGCGCGTCGGCTACAATCCTTACATACTTGTTTCGCTGGAAATTCGTTGAGTTATTGTAAACTGCCTTCAGTTAGAACTTTGTACGGAAGGAGAACCATACAGTTTGAGGGAGCGCAGATTTATAATAAGTTAGCTAAAGAAGTGAGAGTCCTCATCAATGAACATTTTTAAGAAAAGATTAAAGTTGTATTTGGCCAACCAAAAATGATAAACCACTGCATGTACCTACGATAGATCGAACGACAACTAGGTATGTTTATAATAATATTTTATTTTTGGTAAGTTTCTTATATCTAAGTGAACTATGTATGTTCTTTTTGAGAAATAAACTTCTTTAAACCGAAACCACATGTGTTTTACTTGCTAATTTCAGTCAGTATTCGTGCTAGACCTACTTTTTATTTATTTTGCCCGTTTCGAGTTCTGGCGACGGACAATGAAAACGGAAAGAATCAGACCGAGACTAAAGATAGTTTGGGAGATCTTTTATTTATTTGTAAAGGGCTACATGAGCGCTTTATTGTGTCTCAGCTGTTGACTCTTCATGCCAAACTGCCCCAGAAGGGGGGTAGTGGATTTTGAAATCAGATCAAAATAGTACATAAGGGTCATAATACTCGCAGATTATAATCTATGTAACGTTAAAAACGTTGGAAGCTCATGTTTTTTTTTATGTAGGTATAGTATGTGTCTATAGTATGTGTATAAAGGACCTCGTGGATAAATAAAAACAGCCGCACCGGATGATCGAAGGTTAATCTACGCTTGCCGGGGTCAGTCTGTGGATGGGTGACCGTTCGTAAAATATTGAGACTTCTCCGTGTCTCAGAAAGCACTCCATGTCTCAGAGGAAAAATAATCAGCTGTGAGGATCCTATATATTGTTGAGTAATGCTTAGATAGATGATTGCTAATGCTGATTTTTCGCGATTTAGACCGGCTTTACAAGTAGTAATACCGTGTATCGTCAGGCGTCTACGTTCGCTGATAAGTAGGTGCAATTAATGTAACTGAATAGGCAATTAAACGTGACAATGATATCCTCACCAATGAATTAAACAAAATACCTTCAAGATGTAGATTATTTATGCACATAAATATAAAGTTGTACAACATACTTAGTATCAGGTTTAATTAATCTGCTAGTTATTCAATATCTTGTTTATACAAATCGTGTCTTATTATTGCGGTACTATGAATAACTTATCTCTACCCCTTAAAGCTCCATCTTAACATACTTATATAAATTACGTGTCACGTTGTTTGTCCGCTATGAACTTCTAAACTACTGAACCGATTTAAGTCAAATTGTGTAACACAGTGTGGGTTTTTGTCAAACTTAAAAGGTAAGACAGTTTTTATTTCGATTTATAATATACAAAGAATGGAAGAGGAAAGCAAAACAGGTGGTAGCAGTCGCTAGGGCTAAGGCACAGGAGAAGTTGTATAACTCACTGGATAGCCCTAGGGGCCAGAAGGAACTCTATCGGATTACGAAAGCAAGGGAAAAAAGGGCAAAAGATATAACGCATATTAAATGTATTAAAGATGATGCTGGTAAGGTTCTGTGTGAAGATGATGAAATAAAACTGCGATGGAAGGTCTACTTTGATAGGTTAATGAACGAAGAGAATGAATGGAATGGTATGCTTCAAGAGACACAGGTAAATATGGGTTTGGTGAGAGAAATTAGCATGGATGAAGTTAGGAATGCAGTTAGAAGTATGAAAAATGGAAAAGCTATGGGCCCAGATGATATACCAGCAGAAGTATGGAAGGTATTAAAAGAAGATGGATGTATGTGGCTGACTTTATTCTTTAATAAGTTGTTGCATGAGGAAGTGATCCCACAAGAGTGGTGCAATAGTTCACTAGTGCCCATCTTCAAAAATAAAGGGGACGTACAGGACTGCAACAACTATCGATAAAAGGGATAAAGCTCCTGTCACATAGTATGAAAGTATGGGAGAAGGTGATAGAGAAAAGATTGCGAGAGGAGAGTGAAATTACCCCAAGTCAATTTGGGTTTATGCCAGGTCGAGGAACAATGGACGCCACCTTTGCACTCCGCCAGCTGTGTGAGAAATACAGACGTGCACATAAGAACTTGCACATGGTGTTCATTGACCTGGAGAAAGCGTATGATAGGGTGCCCCGGGAGGTGTTGTGGTGGGCCGTGAAAGAGAAAGGTGTGCCTGGGAAGTATGTGGAGTTAATTCGTGCAATGTACAGCCAGTCTAGGACGTATGTCCAATCGGCTGCTGGCAACACCGACAAGTTCAGTGTGGCTGTAGGACTGCACCAAGGGTCGGCATTAAGCCCTTACCTCTTCTTGTTGATAATGGACGCTCTGACGTCGGACATACAGGAAGAGGCACCCTGGTGCATGTTATTTGCCGACGACATTGTTCTTGTCGGTGAAGATGGACCTGAGATCCAGAGCAGACTGGAGAAATGGCAACAGAGGCTGGAGAGTGTGGGCTTGAAAATCAGCAGAACCAAAACTGAATATATGTTCTGCGATTTCGGCGGTCTCTCCAGTCCTGAACCAATGTCGCTTAACAGCGTGCTTCTCCCGGTCTGTTCCGACTTTCGGTATCTCGGTTCACTTGTGCAAAGTGACGGAGAAATAGATCGGGCTGTCAAGCACCGAATTAACATAGGGTGGATGAAATGGCGGCAGGTAACGGGAACAACCTGTGACCCCCATATTCCCCTTAAACTTAAGGGGAAGATTTACAAAACAATGGTTAGACCTGCTGTCTTGTATGGATCAGAATGTTGGGCCGCAAAAGGCATGAATGAAAGGCAGTTACATGCAGCTGAGATGAGAATGCTAAGGGGGATGTGTGGCGTTACGCGAATGGATAGAATAAGAAATGAGTATGTAAGAGGAAGTCTTAAAGTTGCGCCTGTGACCGAGAAGTTGTGTGGAAACCGGTTGTCATGGTATGGGCATGTGATGCGAAGGAATGAGGACCATGTAGTGAGGAAAGTTTTGAGTATGAATGTGCAGGGTTACATGAGTAGAGGAAGACCAAAGAAAAGATGGATGGATTGTGTGAAAGAGGATATGGCAAGAAAAGAGGTGACCCATGAGATGACGGCAAATAGAGATGTATGGAAGAAGAAAACATGCTGCGCCGACCCCAAATAAATTGGGATAAGGGCAGGAGGATGATGAGTATGTGTTTTTGTCAAACTTAACCTCTATATTTTTTTTATTGCAAATTAAATGTTTTCCTATAATAAGTTCCATACATTTCTAACAGATGGCAGTTTAACTTAACTTTTGAGGCGGTACGAAGTATGCCGGGACAGCTAGTATATTACATGTATAATCTCACAAATAACATTAAACCGTAAAGCCATACAAATAGTGTGTAAAATAGTTTGGAGCACGCGGTGCATATTTTTGACGACTGTTGTGGCGCGGCGGGCGAAGGTCCGCCTGCGACGCAAGAGGTTGCGGGTTCGATTCCCGCCTTGGGACAAATGTTTGTACGATCTACAAATATTTGTTCCGGGTGTTCTGGGTATTTCCTATGTATAATTAAAATATCTATCTATGTATTGTATTAAGTATATCAGTCATCTATTACCCATAACACAAGCTCTGCTTACCTTGGGGCTAGATGATGCTGTGTGGATTGTCCAGCATTATTTATTTATTAAGTTTTATATTGTTAATATAGTATTGTATATGTTTATATGGGCCTTGATACCTGTAATAAATGGATAAATAAATGTTGTAACTAAAAATGGCTTCTTTCTCAAAATTAAAACGCTGAAAATTAAAAGGCCTAAACCACTGGGCCATCATCACATACTACTACTCACAGAGCTTGACTGGTAAGGCATTTGTGTGTGAGGGACAGGGTGTCAAGTTCTTCATCCACCATTGAAAAGGAAGGATTCGACCAGACTGGCATTGTCTCTGGTGGGCTATTGCCTGACGGTTAGTGTCAGTTGTTATATATTATGTTCTATCGCTCGGATAACTTTAACATCGCGATGTAGGATATGATAGATTTAGTTCGTATAGTGGCATAAATCTCGCTACAAACAGAAAAAAGACTGTAAGCACGACTCTGGGCACTCTTAGAGTACTTTAGAGGCACATATAAAAACTTCCTCATTGCCTCGTTGGTCTATTGGTACTAAATGCGACTGCTGAGCGTGAAGTCGTGGGTTCTATTCAGGGGTCGAGCAATGTACTGCTATTGGGATTTTTCATTAAGAGTTTCTCAGTAGCAGCCCGGAATCTGGATGTGTGCCCGGTTGATGGCAATAGGCTCGTCCCCTATTACATGGAACTCAAAAACAAAACTAGTGAAATGTGTGTGTACTGAAGGTACACCTCTGCATAACCCTTCCTGGAAGACAGGCGTGATGTTATGTTATGTAAGGTTCTCATACACATATTGAGATGGGATTGTCATTATGTTTATTTTCTTGAATTTATCTCTCAGTCCTGCAACTCAGATTATAAATTGCTCGAATGGCTCGCCTCTACAGCACAAAGATACTCTGAATATCGGCCGAATTACCTCACAGCAAAATGGCTTACGTTGGCCCAAAGTGTAGAAGAGGCTTGATATTGGTTTATGGTGACCCCCACACTACCCGTGTGGGGGGCCACACAGGAAATTTAATTCCATATTCTATACATGTGATGATTGCATCGGTGATGCGATGGGGCGGCCATATTGTTTGTCTCAGTTGGTTGTACTGGTAATATAGTGTGAAGGGCTTATCAACAACATCAACTTTCTATCACGCTTGTTTTCTCTAAGGGGTAATGCAGAGGTGTCGGTTATAGTAGACACACCATTTACATAGCTATGTTGTAAGTCCTATGTGGGCCTATTGCCAGCAAATGGGCACAAATCCATATTCTTAGGTGCTACTGAATAGTTCCTGATTGAAAAACCCAATAATAACAATTTGCGTGACCTGGGATTATACTAATAATCATCATCATCATCATCATCATCAATCATAGATACTAATTTAAAAAAAAATGTATCGATAATACGCAAATTGTTAAATGTTGAAAACCCTATTTGACTTTTTCAAAGACTATTATAAGTATGGATATCCATTGTTAAGATTAGGATTATTGCATGAAAAATCAAACAGAACAAGAATTCAATTATGTCGCCATAAATCGGTCGGTGTGAACTAAGCCTACTCGACCTGCATGGGGAATTGAATTTAGCACGACACGTTCTTTTTCTCTAAAGCCGTTGTTAGATAAATTGCAGCGGTCAGTGATTGTGGCGGCTTGGGGCCCGGGGCCCGGGGCCCGGGGCCGGGGGCCGGGGGCCGGGGCCTATGGCGCGGAGTGCGGACGACCGCTCGAGTGCTGGCCGAGTCGAACTGTCTGCGACAAGCTTTTTATTTCTAATGTCAAAGCTATAAATTTTCCAATTTGTTTTATATTTTTTAATGAAACATATATTATTGAGTGTTGTTCTTGTTCTTAGTAGTGCTACTGCTACGCAAGGGATCTTAAGTTTGATTCCCAGGTCGGGCAAACTGTTGTTAGGGTTTCTCAAAATTCTCAGTAACGGTCCACTGCATGTATTTGAGCCCAGTAGATGGCGATAGGCTTGCCCCCTATTACATGGGACTTAAACTTAACTGGCAAAATGTGCGTGTAGGTGCCTAGTGTAAAGCATAGTTAAATGACCCATGACCTGTGACAGCGGCTGTGACTGTGCGCAGCTGCTGCTTAGTCAGTTGTAGGGCCTGTTTTGTAAAGCGGCCGTCAATTACAGGGAGTACCTCCCTGGACAGGCTGCAGTCTGTTTGGTCTGACCAAATTTTGTTCTGTTGAACCCTAATGCGTTTCCTTACCAGAGTGCGTATATACCCAAAGGGGAGTGGTACGAAGGGTTCCGGTCCCATTACTGCAATGCTAGATCCCCTTCTTGCGAGTTCGTCTGCAGTATCATTGCCACGAGAACCGCTGTGTCCTTTAATCCATTGAATGGTTATGTTGTTTAGAATACCCACCTGATTTAAGCGGTGATGATATTCGTATATAAGTCCAGAGTTGGTTGTGTAGCATTTTAGTGCTTGCAGGACCGACATGCTGTCTGATAGAATACGGACAGTGTGGTCCTGAACCTGTCTGGCTGCGTTAGCTGAGGCTGCTAGGGATATACCCATACACTCTGCTTGGAACACCGTATTGTGGACCCCTAGAGGTGTGGCTATATGTATATTGAGGTCCTCTGAAAAGATGCCAGCGCCTGAGCCGGTACCTGTCTTGGATCCGTCTGTAGCAAGAAAGCATAGTATACCTTTGCCTCGCCCAGTCAAGCATGTTTAAAATAATACTCCTAAAGACAGTACCCACAACCCGAAAATTATAATAACAATCCCGAATTTCAACCCTAAACTGCTTACAAGAAATATAATTTGCACGGGTACTGGGATATGAAAATCCAACAAAGTTACACCTACAGATTTTGTGAAGACTGGACAAGCGAGGAGTGTTGAAATATGTTAATTTTGCACAATTATGCACAGTCAGCGACGCTGAGGGAAAACTTGGCCAGATGTGGACTTGTGGAGTAAAATATAACGTCTTTTTGTACTAGGTAAGAAAGTTAATGTCGTTATGAGGGATTTGTTCTTTTGTTACCGGTGTGGTGCTGTGTCCGCCTGCAATTTAGCCTTGTTTTATTCGTTGTGAATATGGTATGGAAATACTCGAAGAGATCGTTGATAAATAAAAGTAGCCACACGGGTCGAGCTTTCCGAGGACATTCTGTGAATAGTTCAAGACTCCTCCGTGCCTCGGAAAGCACGTCAAACTATTGGCCCCTGCTGTCATTTGTAGATCTTTAGCAGTCGTAACGGGTAGTCCAACCGGTCTTGCCAAGGCATATCGTGTTGCCAAGTAACTGGGTTGTGGAGGTCAGATAGGCAGTCGCTCTATGTAAAATACTGGTATTCAGCTGCATCCAGTTAGATTGAATGCTGAAACCAACGAAGTTGGAATTAGGCTAGGCAGGTGATGGTTTTCTGCAAACACTCTCCATCTCCCTTAATTATCTTATGGACTTTATAGGCATTGGGCTTCCCCGTTTTTCTAGCGGTTAAAAGCGCTTCTGTTGAATATGCGGTACTGGTTTCGATTTTCGAATCGGATTCAGTGTCTTTGGAGGTCTGGATTTGTGCTCAGTTAAAGAAAAAGACTCGCCCTCTATACGTGTGACTTAAACAAACATAACTGGCAAAATGTGTAGGTGTACCATTGGTTCATCTTTGCCTTACCCCAAGGAGAATACAGGCGTGATGATGTGTAGAAAATACATTATTATCTAATACCTTTGAACATTCAGTCATGATGGCCCAGTGGTTTAGGCCTCTCCTCTTGTGCACGAGGTTGTGGGTTCAAATCTGGGCAAGTACCAATGTGAGTTTTTCAATTCATATGTACTTTCTAAGTTTATCTTGGACATCATTGACATCGGTGAAGGAAAACATCGTGAGGAAACCTGGACTTATCTAACTAATTTAAGTCTGAAATCGCCAACCCGTCTTGAGCAAGCGTGGTGATTAATGCTCGTGCCTTCTCTGTATGAGAAGAGGCCTTTGCCCTGCAGTGGGACAGTAATAGGCTGGTACTGGTACTGGTACCTTTGAACAAGCAATTCTTGTATATACATACGAGTATATGTAAACGGCTCCAATGATTTTCATGACATTTAGTATGCAGGGGGTTTCGGGGGCGATAAATCGATCTACATAATTATAGAAATTATTATTAGTCATTTTTATAAAACGTTGTTTTATATAGTACCTGGATGACCGAGCTTTCGGAGTAAAGCTCGGTCATCCAGGTACTATATACTACTCGTATATAATAAACAGCATTACATTTCAAAATCTATTCATGACAAATATCGCAAACTCATAAATTAAATGAAACTACTTAGACTATTAATTACACAAAACCTGGTGACAGAACTTGTCTGCAAGTCTTATCGATCACTGTACAATCTAAATGGGAACTTTTAATTAATTATGCCTCGTCACGAAAGGGGGTAGGCAGAAACCAAGGTAAACCTCGGAAGAGATTAATGGACTTGCCAAGCTAAGCGATATAGTAAGGAGTATATTATTTTAGGTTTGCTTAGGATAATATTCCGAACCTGTTTCTTAGTTGAGGGCTGAGGACTCAAGCTTGTTCAAACAAGACCGTTGTTGAGATTATGTTGTACGTTATGTCTGGTTATACCTACGTGGTGGATTATTCAGATATAATAATATAATTAACGTGTATGAATTAATGACCCATTTTACGCCGTGGGTTCCATGGAAAATAATCATAATAGTAATTAATCGAAAATAATTAATTAAGAAGGCGTATTAAGGCAAGGAAGTTGTCACTGTTGCACGCGCACCCCCGATTTGTGAGATAAAAATAAGACCGCAACATATTCGAGATCGTGGAGTACGTGCGCGTCAAGACCAACTGGACTTTGAGGGTCGAGAGGTTGTAGCCGCGTCATAACACGAACTTCAAGTCGTTCGTGGTGCGAGTTCCGACACACCATCTCGAGAAGTTCCTCAAGGAAGAGTTCTGGCCGAAAGGTGTTGTGTATCGCCGGTTTCGTGGCCGGCTACATGACACTAGTCAGCGAAACACGACGCCGACACTTCGTGTGCACTAGTTTTAGTTATTATGTAATATATATTTATAAAGTATTTTTAAGTTTTTGACCGATGTGGCGCGGCGGGCGAAGGTCCGCCTGCGACGCAAGAGGTTGCGGGTTCGATTCCCGCCTTGGGACAAATGTTTGTACGATCTACAAATATTTGTTCCGGGTGTTCTGGGTATTTCCTATGTATAATAAAAAATATCTATATATGTAATGTATAGTATTAAGTATATCAGTCATCTAGTACCCATAACTGATAACACAAGCTCTGCTTAGCTTGGGGCTAGATGATGCTGTGTGGATTGTCCAGCAATATTTATTTATTTATTAATTTTTATATTGTTAATATAGTATTGTATATGTTTATATGGGCCTTGATGCCTGTAATAAATGGATAAATAAATATTGTAACTAAAAATGGCTTCTTTCTCAAAATTAAAACGCTGAAAATTAAAAGGCCTAAACCACTGGGCCATCATCACATACTACTACTACTACTAGCTAGCGAAAATAACATTTGGAAATAAAATTCAACAATGCACCATTTGATTGGTCCACTGCATCCTACCACTAAACCAATTTAAAACTTCAATGCCGAACTATTGCCAAACTAGAATGATATCTGGAACTTCACTGTGGTCTATTTAGAATGAACTGCACTTTATCGATTATTACCGGTTTACCAAGTGTACACAATTGGTTGCTTACTTTGCTTAGTCCACCCATAGTGAATTACTTTTATTTTTTCTAGTCATCTTTTTCGTAACTATGTCATTTTTGGCAAAACGTCAGCAGTAGTTTTTCTTCTTCGGAATATTGTTAAATAGTCGAGGTCAACACTGAGCCTACACGATGACTAAGCGTGGTCTACGCCAAGCCTACGCAACTACTAAGTAGGGTCTATGCCGAGCCTACGCGACTGCCACTTATGGCAGTGTATATGACCCTGGTCATCATATATGAGCCTACGAGACTCGAGGGGTCTACGACGAGCCTACGTGCCTTCTACGAGGGGCCTACGCTATGTTACGTGCTGCAACAACTTCAGTAAAAAAACACCCCTCATTCTGCTAACGTCGTCACCAAAACTAACGTAAATAAAAGGCTTATTTAACACTACAAATCAAGGTAACTGACGACATTTATTTCCGGATCATCCCACATCTGTACAGCACCAAAACCATGTGAAAAACTTTCCAAAAAAATGCCACACGGAATACCGCAGGGATTACATAGGAACACTCTTATTGGGATACGGATGCGGAAGCTGAATTTGGGCAAAAAGCCTTAAGTCTCCCATTCACTCGGGAAAAACTATCACGGAGGATTTTACACAGATTTTTTAGACAGCCGGTGACAGATTTTGTTCATGACGTCATATGGCTGGTGCAATGACATTCACTATAAGTAGTGCATCACACGTGGGATAACAATTATGCTACCAGTATGTACTATAAAACCAGTTATGCTAAGTTCCATGTAATAGGGAACGAGCTTATTGCTAATAACCGGGCACAAGTCCTGACTCCAGGCTGCTGCTTATCTTCATAACTAAAAAATGATATAATTAATATCATCATCATCCTCCTGACCTTATCCCAATTTATTTAGGCTCGGCGAAGCTTGCCTTCCTCTTTTATAGAGATGTCTATTTGCCGTCATCACCCCCTTTCTAGCTGTAACATCTTTCACACAATCCATCCATCGTTTCTTTGGTCTTCTAAATTCTAGAATGATAAACCCAATAACACTTTGTCTGCCTCTACCTACTCTACTCTTTGGCCTACCTCTGTTCTGTCTCCTGCTTGATATGGAGGGAAGTGGAAATTATGTATTTTTCTAAGCTCCGCCGCTGTTCTTTTCTGATTAATTCCATTGCGGGATCCAAAACAGTTGAATCGTTTCTCCGGGACTCGTCGGGTTTCATTGTCTCCACGCTTTTCTGCAATGCTTCACTGCTGATTCTGGTTTTCAGGAGTTGCAGTGGTTTGGGAATAGTGTGGCGAGCTTGTCCCAAAAATAAATAAATAAATAAATAATGCTGGACAATCCACACAGCATCATCTAGCCCCAAGCTAAGCAGAGCTTGTAATAAATAAAAAATAAACACTTCGCTTGACCCCGAAATCGAGGAGTCTAGTCTAGCACTACACGAACGAGAAAACAAGGAAATAAGAATTTCCAATACCAGCAGATTGAAGAGACAACACAAATGAATAGAAATGAACGAATTTTGATGAGGCAGGGATAAAAGTTAAATACAATCGGAAATATACATAGATTGAGGATTGGAACTCTATTATTTGTGTTTGAAACTTCAAAATTAATCGTGAAACTTTTTAAGCTCCCGTTGAATATTCAAGAAGTAAAAATATCCTTTAGGAAGGTATTACATATAAGAACCTTGTGAATCTATAGGAGATATGGTGTCAATATTTGAAACGAGTATGCTTAGGTTGTTTGGTTAAGTTGAGAGGGTGAATGAAAGATGACTAAAATAAGGTATTTGTAAGGCAGATGGAAGCGGAAATGCTGGATACCCTAGAAGGACATACACTGACTTTATTGATGATGCTTTCCAAAAAGGTCAGGTCAGGTTTTAATCGCAACCGACGCGGCTTGCGTGTATGGTTAGATGTATGAACGTAGACGAGGCAAAAGGGTAGTAGTTAAGGATCGTAACAGGTGGCGTTCTGCAGTTTCTGCCTACCCCCATAGAGAAAAGGGGTGAGTTTATGTATATAATGTAAAAATAACCGTTTCAAGTAGTTTATAATAATTATTGAATTTGTTCCTAGACTAGAGATTAAAAATCGTATTTTATTTTAACCTACACGTGGCAGCGTCCATCATTTATGCAGGTTTTAATTTTCTAAGTAAAACAGTAAGTCGTGACTATGAAGCCAACGGTGCCATGCTCTGATATTTTTTTCCAGGAAAGACGTTGTTGCCGTTATTTTTAAGGTTTCAGTAGCACGAAAGCAGGGTAAGATTTTCAGAAGAAAAAATCTGTCATAATTACGCAGAAGAGCATTTGAATAAGAAGATTTAACGATGGTTATTTGCTAGGTATTAGATAGTTTTTCAAGGAATTATTTACGATAGTAGTATCATTAATTTAACATAGGGTATCATTTGTATGACTTTTTTTTTTAATAAATCTTTTCCCCACACTAGAAATTCCTCCTCTATCGTTGGTGCGTTTACAAACGTTCAAACTCACATACACAAACAGCCAGACCCAGAACAAGAACATGTAGGCTATACAAATATTTGTTCCGTGCTGGAATCGAACCTTGACACGCAGCGCAGCAGCCAATCGCTCAGCCACTGCGCCAACCGTGCCGTCAAATTTCATTTTTCATCGTGTGTTTGGATTTTTTTAAAGTTTTCTGACTTATATTTATTTAACTAGCAGTGCCCGCGACTTCATCCACCTGGAACATGACAGAATTTCATGGGTTTGAACGTTGTGTTTGTTTGTTTGAATTACTCTCCGTAACAGCAGGACCAATTTTGACGAAACTTTCACTGGCTAGCTGATGTGATAAGGAGTAACTTACATTTATTTTAGCTAAACTAAAATTGGGTTCCGCGAAAACATTAAAACCTATGTTATGTTAAATTCCACGTGAATGCAGTCACTAAAGTGTAGCTAAACGAGTAAACTTTCAGGATATGCTATCAAAAATACAAGAAACACTCCCGCGAGCTCTGTTCGGGGAAGTTATACAAATAATACAGTTTCATAGTCCCTCAGTGAGCGCTTTACTGAAGGTTAGAAGTCAGGTACGGTTGATGTTAGCTTTAAAATAGTTTTATCGTTGTTGAGATGGTCTTATGGTCGTTTTAATAAATGTTTGAAGAAGATAATGTCGTAGGGGTCGGGCCAATTCCGGAATGGAGTCTGATCGTTAAGGGACCTTTGTTTTCAACTTAATTGAAGGCTATATTATTATGACCGTATGTAACGTATGTGTAATATAAGTTTTATGTGATGTTTTAAGGTTTTAATATACATTGGTTAGTGTGTGTAACACCTTACCTGAAAAACAACGAGACCCAATAGAAAATGTATTGTTCGTCGGTCATTTGGCGTTCAACGTGTTAACAGTTCTTAGATGGCGACCGGCCTCTTGGCTAAAATGATGAAGGTGGATTCAGACGTTTGAATTGAGTGCCATCTTAAAAGGTTGTAAGGGTTTTTATTACAAATTCCAGGATTTACTTACAAAATTACTACTAAACTGTTTGTGTAAAAAATATGTAAATTTATAGTGATATTTGACTTGTCTCTTTAATTCATAAGGACACCTTCGATAGATCATTCATTTCTTTATAACTTAACGTATGTTATCATCTACCTAGCCTTTTCCCAACTATGTTGGGGTCGGCTTCCAGTCTAACCGGATGCAGCTGAGTACCAGTGCTTTACATGGTGCGACTGCCTATCTGACCTCCACAACCCAGTTACTGGGCAACACGATACTCCTTGGTAAGAAGACTGGTTGTCAGACTTTCGGGTTTCTGACTACCCGTAACGACTGTCAAAGATCTACAAATGACAGCCAGAACCAACGGCTTAGCGTGCTTTCCGAGGCACGGAGGAGTCTCGATGTGTTACGAATGGTCACCCATCCATAGACTGACCTCGGCAAGCGTAGCTTAACCTTCAACCAACCCGAGCGGCTGTTTTTATTTAGCCACGAGCTCCTCTAACTTAACACTAACTAACTAACTTAACTATAACTTAACGTATGTAATAATAATAATACAAACATACATAAACTCACGCCTTTTTTCCGAATATGGTAGGCGGAAACTAAAGAACGCCATCTAATACGATCCCTACACACTCTTTCATGATATGCAAATAAGGTTTACTTACCAAAATAAGTGCGAAGAGCGGCAACGGCGCATGATGAGTAGCCATAAGCGTACCAGCGCCGAGGCTGATGGTCACGAGCAGCGAGCCAGCCAGCGCCAACGCCTCCCATTCTGGCGCTGCTGGTAATAGTGCCAGGCACAATACTATTGACAGCACGAAGGTTATCACCGATAGTGATGCGATCTCTTTAGTCTGATGGGCGAGTTCCTGGAACAAAGAAGACATAGTTTTAGTTTTGTTTTTATTTGTCCAGAATTGACCAACGAAAATAGATATGGGCTGGCCGAGTGATGGGAACAATCATAGAGAAATGGTGTCAAATAATAACGTACTAGTATCCTAGGGATAATAAAATAAGGAATTGGTAGCTAAAGAAAAACAGCCTCTCAGGACGATCGAGCTTAATGCTACGCTTGCCGAGGTCAGTCTGCGAATGGATGGTCATATCGAGACTCCTCCGTGAATCGGAAAACACGCTAAGCCGTTGGTCCCAGCTGTCATTTGTAGATCTTTGACAGTCGTTACGGGCAGTCAGAAACCCCAAAGTCTGACAACCAGTCAACCAAAGAGTATCGCGTCGCTCAGTAACAGAGTTGTGCAAATCAGATAGACAGTCGGTGCATTTAAAATACTGATATTCAACCGCATCAAAAAAGACTGTAAGCCGACCCCAAAATAGCTGGGAAATGGGCTTGACAGATGATGTGATCGCAGTTAAGGGAAACTACTAAGAAGATGGGAGGACGAACAAAAACGAACTGCGGATCTAACTGGAGGAGAGTGGCTTTTGATGGCTCTCAGTGGGAACAGCTAGGGAGGCCTTTGTCAAAGGTTACACTAAATTGATGGATATCCATACAAAAAGACGGTATAAAATCAGAATTAAAAGGCATTATTGAATTAAAATAAAAAAACAGACGTTCATGATCCGTAATCAGCATTTGCCCAGCGTTTCCCCAAGTATGTTGGAGTTAGCTACTTATGTGATCTTATGCAGCTGAATACCAGTATCTAAGATGGAGCTACTTCGGCCTATACAATCAAACTACTGGAAAATATGACGCCGGGACGGTTGGCGTAGTGGTTAAGCGATTGGCAGTTGCTCTACGTGTCGCGGGTTCGAATACCACACAGGACTTATATTTGTATGGCCTACAGGTAGTTGTTTCGAGTCTGGCTGTTTGTGTAAGTCGGTTTAAATGTTTGTAAATATTCCTAACGTGGGGAAAAGTTTTTTTTTAAGTATAATTACACAAAGAATAGTGAAACCATTATTTGATAATTTAAGAATAAGTTTATGTTTTTCAAATACTAAGACTTCACTTGCCCTAGAAATATTCTGTAGCCCAAAAACCTAATATCCAACATATTGATTTCAATATTTGTAACCCATTCATATTTTTTTCTAATATCTCCGGTATTTTGATATTACTTTTTTCAATAATAAATGATAATATGAGATTGGTATGAAATAGCCAGAGGGCACAACATACGACGAATATATTTTATGAGATATATTCAAACAACAGAATCAAATCAATATGTTTAATATCTATCTGCATACCTACTATGTGAAAACATTATATTACGGAATGGACATGCTGTCATGTAATGACAATGGATGCACAAAAACACTTTTAATTTAGAAGTAAACCTTTCATTTATTTATTTTTTAATATCTATCTATATGTAATGTATTGTATTAAGTATATCAGTCATCTAGCACCCATAACACAAGCTCTGCTTAGCTTGGGGCTAGATGATGCTGTGTGGATTTTCTAGCATTATTTATTTATTTATTAAAAACCTCACTAGGTGAGACGATACTCATGTCTTTTGAACAACGTAAAAATAATGGAAAACCTACGAAATACTTCAACACTGTAGGGTCCAAAATTATGTACTGAGTATGTTCCTTCTACTGTATATGTAACCCAAAGGATTTGCCAGTGCGTTGCCAAACTTAAAGACAAAGTTTGCACATCTCAGAAGTTTAAATATTTAATTCCACCAGCGCCTAAGCTTTAGCCGGGTGTGAGGGTCGCACTAACCCGGATAAACCCTTTCTCAAGCGCCTTAAGACAACCTAATTCTCCCTTAGTGTAATAATGGTAAAAGGCACGATGGGGTTGACATATCTGGTTAGAGAAATACCCCAAAACAAATAAAGAGCAAAAAAAGAAATATTCTATAGGGTTTTTTGGAATAAATAATTGGAAATGTTTTAGGGGGTGAAAGTAAAATGAATATGAACACTTACTATGAGACCAAACTTAAAATTCAACAAAATAAGAAATCATATATTTCCTATATTTCGTTGGATACACGAAAAAGTTACATAACATCACGCCTGTATTCTCCAAAGGGTTGGGCAGAGGTGGACCAATAGTAACACCCACATTTCGCCCATTATGTTTAAGTCCCATGTTTTGGCGAGCCTATTGCCATCAACTGGGCACGAATCCAGACTCCTGGCTGCAATGAGAAAAATCCTATAAAATAATCAGACCCGGAACAACTACCTGTAGGGTATACAAATATTTGTTCCGTACGGGAATCGACACCAGCGACACGAAGCGACAGCCAATGGCTCAGCGACTGCGCCAGCCTTGCCGTCGGTCTTGCTGTGCCGTCGTGCTGTGAATTTACTTGTTTGATGCTTAAAAACGTGTTTGGTAAAACCAATTGTTTAGCAGACATTGATATCATTTTTACTTTAATGAACAGCTTCTTTGTTTTTCGTATATCAGGGTTAATTAATTCGTAAATCCATTATGAAAGTTGTTAATGTTCACGAATGATTTCACCCCTTAAAATTGCCTATGCATTATTATAAGTTAAGTAAGTAAGGCTATATAAAAACAGCCACACGGGTCGATCAAAGGTTAAGCTACGCTTGCCGAGGTCAGTCTGTGAGAGAGTCCCGTTTTACCATTTGGGTACGGAACCCAAGAAATAAAACAAATGATAATTGTCTCTAACAAGTCACTAAAACAAAAGGGTCGAGTCCAGATAAGGCTAATAACAATATCAGTCAGGCCACAGATGTGGACAAGGCCGGCCGTTGTCCCAACTCCAAAACTAGACGCAAAATAGCTTTTGTAGTTTTATAGGACAGACGAGAAGTGGTGATTAGTAGTGATGTGGCCTTGTCTCGGGAAATACAAAAGAGGATGTTAGTAAGAATTAGTATACCTAATGTTTTGTTCGATGCTAGTCTATACTTATATTATAACTAGCTGACCCAGCAAACGTTGTTTTGCCATAAATAAATTGGTGATAGAAGGGTGTAAATTGAGGGTTGTATGTATTTTTGTATGTTGTTTCATAAAAATATAAAAACAAAAAAATGTGTAAAAATAAAAAATATAAATTTACGGGTGGACCACAGTTAACATTTAGGGGGATGAAAAATTGATGTTGTCCGATTCGCAGACCTAACCGAAGTGCACACATAATTTCACGAAAATCGGTGGAGCCATTTCGGAGGAGTTTAATTACAAACACGTGACACGAGAATTTTATATATTAGAAGAGGTCAAGTTTTCCAGTTTGATTGTAGAAGATTATATCCAAGACTACATTCGATTTTTAAAATTGCTACATTATCGACGGCTGGCAAACTGAATTCCACGCTAGCGGAATAGAATTCTATGATTTGCTATATGTGCCCTGTGGAACTCAGCGACATCATGACTAGGGTACCTACATACTAATTTGGAACTTCTTCTTCCCAGCAAAAACACTAGGAAGTGGTGAAGGGTGGGCGTTTTGGGGGACTGTCTTATGTAAACGTCTTTGACGTTCAAAAAGTGCTGATTCTCAGCCTAATTTGAATAAAATGAATTTTGATTTTGATTTTGATTTTGATTTTGGATCTCAAGAAAGCAAAAGAGGAAAATGAACCTTTCAAATATTGTACCAAACATATTACCTTCAAATTTATTGAAAAAGCAACAACGAGAATCTGCTTTTAATATTAATTTGTCTATTTTCCAAGTACTTAATTTGAACACCTTTATTTAAAACGTATCCAGCTCATTATTCCGTGGCAAACTATTTCCGTCATCCAAACTTAAAAATGGCGGTCTATAATGACTTTTATACAATAAGCTAGGGAAACGGATGCAGACGAAGAAATTAATGAAGTTGGGTTTAAGCTCTAAACACACAGGTTATTATCCAATGAAGGCCTGAAAAAAAAAAGAGTCTTTTTTTTACCGACAGAAATGGACGTAAAACTTTGAAATTAATGTCAGCCTAGCATAACACTGTATTATTATTTTTTGATTCGAGGTGGAAAATCCTCATGGATGTCCTCCACCCTGGGGAGCGAAGGGGTCTGTCAGACTCATACTGACTAAAAACCATCCCGGTGTTCCGTCTCACACCTACGCCGGGGGTCGCGGGAACGTACGATCCTTCTGCAACCCCCAGCTTGTGCCGGCCCGCCTATGCAGGCCTCCTCAGGTCGAGGAGGGGAGTGAGGTGTCTGACTCCCCCCACGACGTCTAAGAGGGGCGCGCGTGGTACACTACGCGCTGCCACCTCGGGTCAGCATAACACTGTACTGCCCCAACCAAAAATCTCTCAACACGGCTAAAGAAGTTAACACTAAAAAACAAATACATTTCAACTAACTAACAATAGCAATTAAATAGGCAACATGGGGCTTAAAAGCAACTGGTGAAATGTGGGTGTACTGTAGATACATCTCTGCTCAAACCTTCGGGGGATACAAAAATCAAAATCAAATCAAAGTTCATTTATTCACTTTTTGAACGACAAAACATTTACAAAAGACGATCCCCCAAAACGCCCACCCTTCACATACAAGCGTGATGTTATGTAACTACAATTACAGACATCAAAAATATTAATAAAAATACTCATCTGATAATAATATACTGTTGTGCGAGCACCGCAAGGCATCACATAACAAAGGGCTCATTACTTTCTTCGTTAAAAAATACCTGCCTGTTATTGTCCCACAGGGCAAAGGCCTCTTCTCATACAGGAAAAGTAAGACCACCTTTCCGGTCCTAATCCTGTCAATCCGCCTTGAACAAGTGTGGTGATACTTGCGCAAGACGGATTAGCTATATCAGACTAAACATAAGTGACTAAAGTGGGAACGGATTATCCAACATCCATCTGCAGTAGCAGACCGGAGTTCGGATCTGTGACTGGTTGATAGCAGTTGATAGGCTCGCCCTTATTACATAGTCCTTCAAATATAGCTGGTGAAATGAGCACTCTGCCTAAACCTTAGAGGAACTCCTGAAAACCAGAATCAACAGTAGCGACCACCAAAAAACCGTCGAGACAATGAAGCCTGACGAGTTCCGGGGAAACGATTCAACTGTCTTGGATCCCGCAAAGAAATTAATCAGAAAAGAACAGCCAAGGAGTTAGAAAAATACATAATTTCCACTTCCCTCCATAGCAAGCAGGAAACAGAACAGAGCTAGGCCAATAGGCACAAAGGGATGTTTACAACTGGGTAAGGCCCAGTTGCCTAGCACCACGGTTTAAAATTTAACACTTATATCAATGGGTACTAAATGTTTCTTTTTATTATTATTCACTCTATACTACCATTACAGGTTACTTAACCTAATTTGGTAGCAAGGACAGAGGACATAATAACAAATTATATAAAATATTTACAAATTACATATAAAACTTAAAAATACAGACGACACACATGAAACTACTACCTAAATTACACCATACTATTTTAAAAGCAAACAAAGTACCTAATAATAAAAAAAAATATAAATCAACAGTAAAATTAAAATAAACATAAAATTTAAAAACAAACATAAAAAACATTATAATTCCGTATAGCACAATACATGTAATAGTACTCTTGCGAATTCACTAAAGCTACACGTCAAAATGTCATGATGGCCCAGTGGTTTAGGCCTCGCCTCTTGTGCACGAGGTTGTGGGTTCAAACCTGGGTCATCGGTGAAGGAAAACATCGTGAGGAAATCTGGACTTATAATAGGTCTTTACCTATGAAATTGCCGTTTTGTATGAAAAAATTTAAATGAATTTTTTTCATGTATTTTTTATTTGTATTAATCGAAGTAATCACCCATGCAATCAATGCATCTTTGCCAACGCAGTGGCAGTTTATTGATGCCCTTCTTAAAGAAATCAGCTGGACGGGAGGCAACAAATTCTTCAAAGGCATTTTGTACTGCCTCTCGGGTATTGAATTTTTTTCCCGCCAAGAAGTTATCCAAATTCTGGAAAAAGTAGTAGTCTGTAGGCGCAAGGTCTGGTGAGTAGGGCGGATGACGGAGAGCTTCCAACCCCAGTTCTTGCAACTTGGAGACCGTCTGCTGTGCAGTATGAGGTCGCGCGTTGTCGTGCAGGAGCAGCGGAGACGAGCGATTGACCAATGCTGGTTGGAGATGTGCCAGCTTCTCCATCATTGTGTTCAATTCTTCACAGTACACATCTGCAGTAATGCTCACCCCGTTTGGTAAGAAGCTGTGTTGAATCACACCGGCGCTAGACCACCAAACAGTGACCATCACTTTTCTTGGGGTAAGTTTTCGTTTAGGGCATTGTTTAGGTGCTGAACCAGGATCCAACCAACTTGCTGAGCGCTTGCGGTTATCAAACAGAATCCATTTTTCATCGCAGGTAACAATGCGGTTCAAAATTCCTTCATTTGTGTGTCTGTTGAGCAGTGCAAGGCACGTCTCGACGCGTATTTCGCGCTGGCGATCATTGAGTTCGTGGGGCACCCATTTGTCAAGCTTTTTTACCTTGCCAATTTGACGCAAATGGACCAATATTGTTTTGACGCTAACGTCGAAAGCTGCTGCTAATTCAGCCGTAGATTGTGTATCATCAGCTTCCACAATCGCCTTTAATTCGTCATTGTCGACCAAAGTCTTCGGACGACCGCGAGGTTCATTTTTCAGGTCGAAATTTCCAGAACGGAAGCGAGCAAACCAATAACAGGTAGTGCGTTGGTTTGTAGTGTTAGCTCCGTAAACGTCGTTGATGTTGCGTGCCGCTTGTGCCGCGTTGCTGCCACGACGGTACTCATATTCCATAATTACTCGAATTTTTAACGTATCCATGATGACGAAAAAGATTTAAATGCGATGAAAATGTAACACTAATCAATAAACAAATGACTACTTTTGGAAAAAAAAATCCATGTTTTTAAAATAAAATTAATTTGAAATTAGAATTCTTAGCCAAACAAAAAATATTTTGATTTAAAATGGCCAGTACTGCAGAACGGCAATTTCATAGGTAAAGACCTAATGTAATTAATATAAGTCTGAAATCGCCAACCCGTCTTGAGCAAGCGTGGTGATTAATGCTCATGCCTTCTCTGTATGAGAAGAGGCCTTTGCCCAGTAGTGGGACAGTAATAGGCTGGTACTTTTTTTTTTTACACGTCAAAACAGCAAGCTTCGCATGAAGTAGGTTTATGATGCGCTGGATCAGTGGGTTACAAAGGTATGCTGTAGTGATGCTCGTCCATGAGCTGATTGAGTGTTGGGGCATGCAGTGAAGCTCGCGTAGCGGTCTCGTTACCCGACACTCCGCGCTTGTCCCGTCCTCACGCAGAATTTAAAATTTTCCATGTTTATTTTATTGCCTATTTAGCGAAAAATACTCACACGCAAAGCTGAGCTTGGCACATGTCAGTACGACTAAGTCAACGTAGGTTAGCTTTGCAAATGACAGATTTGGTACGTGGGACATGTTATGATAGAATGTGTGGAAAAATATTATTGTGAGGGGCTTTACGTAACACTTCTGGCATTGACAATCAGTGATTTTCACGTATTTTGTAAGTTCGATAGAGATAATTTATATAATGTATTTGTTTAGATAGGGTATATAATTTATTTGCCATAAAACACGTTTACAAATAAATTCCGACTGAGTTGAATGACCTTAAAACAAAAGTATACAGTGAGGAAGGGACATCGTCACGCGAACTGATATCATGAGTTCAGTACATCATTCTGGACCCCCAGCAATGAAGTGTCTCGTCGGCTCTTTCCTCATTTTTATGTTTATTGATGATGAGTTTTTTACGTAAACAGACATGACGAAATTCCTAGCTGACCCAATAAGATTTTTTACTATTAAAAGTTACGTCTTTAAGATTTTTTATTATTTTACGTCAAATCTCTCCTTAAAAGTATCATTGAGTTAGGTGAAAATAAAGATTTTTTACATCAGAAAAATCCTAGCAAAATTAGGAAAAGTAGACGAAAAATTTCCATTCATTCATTCATTTTTTTTTGTAGCGAGCGGAAGGTAGTTTCACCCAGCATGGTGCCAATGTTGGGTGACGGTAAAGCCTGAAGCCAAAGGCCCGACTCCCACGTACCCACAGCCAGCAGGCGGGCACGGTCAGCAGTATTGGAGGACGTATTAATAAGATTATTCCGTACCAAACTGCAGAGCGGCTTCTCCAACTGTCTCTGGGAAGATGGGTTTTCAAGAAGATTCATTTATTTATTTTTTTCAACTTTTTGTTTTTGTTCATTTTTCAACGTTTTGTTTTGTTTGTACGTCGATGCCTCTTCTACCCTGTATGACGTTCGTACAACAAGTCAAAAAATAATTTCAGAGTCAAGCATTGTTAGCTCACGTACATTCGTCACTCAATTGTTCGTCGAAGTTATTTTATACGAGTAGCATAACGTAACACAAATTGGGGGTATTTGGAACAGGGTGTAAAGTTCCTCATCCACCATAGAAAAGGGAGGATCCTCCGATTACACGGTTGTTTTGTCTGGTGGGCTACCGCCCGACGGCTACTATCGGGTGCTTGTACATGTGTTCAAACGCTCGGATAACTTTAATATCGCGATGTAGGATACGTAAGATTGTAGATGGCGAGATAGAAGTCGATACAAAAAGTTTTAGGCTTGTATTCCTCGAAGGGTAAGGCAGAAGTGTCAGTCAGGAGCATAAATATCTTACCCTGACACAAAATTCAAAAGCTATTTTCTCGTGCAATAACGATTAAAACTTTGAGGAAACCTCTATTTCATAAGCGTGTAGTTTCGAGAATACTGTGTTCATTACACTTTAATACTTCTATCAATACTTTAGTAGAAAATCGCTTTTAAAATTCTGAGTTAATGTAAGGTGTTTATGCTCGTGACTGGACCTATAGTAGGAACGCCCATACTTCACCAGTTACGTTCAAGTCCCATGAAAGAGGGGTTAACTCCATTAACCGGGAACAAATCCAGACTTAGGTTTATTACTAAAAAAATCCAGATCGATACACCCAATACCACATTGTCCGACCCAGTAATCGTACCCAGAACCTCTGCAGGTCCTCAGCTGTAGTGCTTGCGGCCACTCAACCAAAGAGGCAGTTTGGTATGACACTGACACTGGGCAATAACATACCCCTTGGTAAGACTGGTTGTCAGACTTGTGGGCTTCTGACTACCCGTAACGACCGTCAAAGATTTATAAATGACAGCCGCGACCAACGGCTTAACGTGCTTTCCGAGGCACGGAGGAGTCTCGATATGTTCTTATTATGATACTGACACTCATATAAGAAGTAAATTGACAGTCTAGAAAAGCGGAGGCACCAACATACTAATATTTAATTCTCTGAAGGGACACACGTATTTTTCAATTGTTTACAAAGTCCTGATTAAATAATAGGTCTTTACCTATGAAATTGGCGTTTTGTATGAAAAAATTTAAATTAATTTTTTTCATGTATTTTTTATTTGTATTAATCGAAGTAATCACCCATGCAATCAATGCATCTTTGCCAACGCAGTGGCAGTTTATTGATGCCCTTCTTAAAGAAATCAGCTGGACGGGAGGCAACAAATTCTTCAAAGGCATTTTGTACTGCCTCTCGGGTATTGAATTTTTTTCCCGCCAAGAAGTTATCCAAATTCTGGAAAAAGTAGTAGTCTGTGGGCGCAAGGTCTGGTGAGTAGGGCGGATGACGGAGAGCTTCCAACCCCAGTTCTTGCAACTTGGAGACCGTCTGCTGTGCAGTATGAGGTCGCGCGTTGTCGTGCAGGAGCAGCGGAGACGAGCGATTGACCAATGCTGGTTGGAGATGTGCCAGCTTCTCCATCATTGTGTTCAATTCTTCACAGTACACATCTGCAGTAATGCTCACCCCGTTTGGTAAGAAGCTGTATTGAATCACACCGGCGCTAGACCACTAAACAGTGACCATCACTTTTCTTGGGGTAAGTTTTCGTTTAGGGCATTGTTTAGGTGCTGAACCAGGATCCAACCAACTTGCTGAGCGCTTGCGGTTATCAAACAGAATCCATTTTTCATCGCAGGTAACAATGCGGTTCAAAATTCCTTCATTTGTGTGTCTGTTGAGCAGTGCAAGGCACGTCTCGACGCGTACTTCGCGCTGGCGATCATTGAGTTCGTGGGGCACCCATTTGTCAAGCTTTTTTACCTTGCCAATTTGACGCAAATGGACCAATATTGTTTTGACGCTAATGTCGAAAGCTGCTGCTAATTCAGCCGTAGATTGTGTATCATCAGCTTCCACAATCGCCTTTAATTCGTCATTGTCGACCAAAGTCTTCGGACGACTGCGAGGTTCATTTTTCAGGTCGAAATTTCCAGAACGGAAGCGAGCAAACCAATAACAGGTAGTGCGTTGGTTTGTAGTGTTAGCTCCGTAAACGTCGTTGATGTTGCGTGCCGCTTGTGCCGCGTTGCTGCCACGACGGTACTCATATGCCATAATTACTCGTATTTTTAACGTATCCATGATGATGAAAAAGATTTAAATGCGATGAAAATGTAACACTAATCAATAAACAAATGACTACTTTTGGAAAAAAAAATCCATGTTTTTAAAATAAAATTAATTTGAAATTAGAATTCTTAGCCAAACAAAAAATATTTTGATTTGAAATGGCCAGTACTGCAGAACGGCAATTTCATAGGTAAAGACCTAATATAACAAAGAAAATATGTTGGTTTGTTTGTGAGGTCATACGTGTGGGAGCAGCAATGGAAATGTTAAATCTTTCAGTGTTTTTACATACTTTTTGTTTTGTTACTGAACTGAAATGTACTAGAGTAAACTTTCCATTCGTGAACTTTGTATGAGTTCTTTGTATTTGTACAGTTAGAAGTTTGTAATCTGTATTTAAAAAAATAAATAACACTAAAGTGTCTGGTTGTTACGTCATAATTACAGCTTTTTACTAAATTCCTCGAATGATGAAATTATATACGATGCTTGTAACAAACATGATTTTTTTACCGACTGCGCGATTCAACTCACCAAAGGGTATATTGTCTTTATTAAAAATGTTGTCTCTGTGTTTTGTATAATCTCAGAAACGGCTGGGCCCTCTAGTTGAGACTTTCACTGCCAGGCATCTGATGTTGTAAGGAGTAACTTAAGCTACCCTTATTTTATAACAATAATGAGGGTTCCGTGAAAAAAAAACATTAAATCGACTCGGACGAAGTCGCGGGCAACGGATAATCTAAAACAGTTTTATTTTTATAAAACAACTTTAATACGATTTTTGTTGTGCTATAAATATCTAAAAAAGTCATTTATTTTAAGTGTAGAATACTTTAATAATAAATAAATATCCCTTGTAGGTACATGTCTGATGCGAAATAAGCGACACTATCTTTAGCGACTCCAGAAACCGCAGCTACGCACGTAGCCGCAACGCTACGCGCGTCATCGCCGCCTTTTGCTACAATGCCTACGAGACTGACTACGGCGCTACGCGCGTAGACGCACGATTTTTACTGCTACGAGCGAAAGTATGGCGGCGAATTTAAGTTCACAAGCATTTCTGTCTGTCGGTTGGTCAAAATTTAATCAGACACCATATGGTTAAAACCATGGCTTTCGTGCAATGACATCACGCACACAGCTTATGATTAAAACTAATCGAATACAGTTTCGCGAACGTCAATCTATGACTCACAACTCTGAAAAAGCGTGCCTAACTGTAGTTGTGCCAGTACGTCGCCGGATGGCGCGCTTGCGATTCTTTTTGTATCCATACTAATAATCGGACTGGCTCGTGGCTAAATTAAAATAAGTCGGTTAAGCTGTGACGAGGTCAGTCTGTGGATGGGTGACCGTTCGTAACATATCAAGACTCTTCCATGCCTCGAAGAGCACGCTAAGCCGTTGGTTCCAGCTTTTATTTTTAGATCTTTAACAGTAGTTACTTACGGGTTGTCAGAAACCCGAAAGTCTAACAACCAGTCTTACCAAAGGGTACCGATTTGCCCAGTAACTGGGTTGTGGAAGTCAGATAGGCAGTCACTCCATTAAAATTCTAGTATTCAGCTGCATCCGGTAAAAGACTGGAAACCGACCCCAACGTGGAAAACATCTTCTACTGGGTAGGACAGAATAGCGGTACGAATGGTTCTCGTATTGTATTATTACTCAGGAAGCTGCTTTGCATAGGATTACAAATTAATTGACGTCATTTCAAAATATATACAACAACAGTAGGAAAAACAAAACAGGAATTAAGTGAAACAATTTCGTCAAGTACCATTTTCTTAGAAGGATCATCCCATCTCTAGCCATTAGTAGTCTAATCAAATACAGACAAGTCCGCACGGCTTTACTGGGAATAAACTTACTGCCATACGATTGTATGCCTAATTTTCTTTAACATAAGAGCTATGGAGCTTTAATTGCCGTTGGATTAGAGGTTAATTGTTTGTTCGTTTACAGATTTTTCCTTTTCGTTGCTTTATTGTTACCTATTTTTAGGGTCACACGGAGGGAGGAGCTTGTGGTTAAATAAAAACGGCCACACTGGTTGGTGGAAGGTTAAGCTACGCTTGCCGAGGTCAGTCTGTGGATGGGTGACCGTTCGTAACATTTCGAGACTCCTCCGTGCCTCGGTTAGCACGCTAAGCCGTTGGTCCCGGCTGTCATTTGTGGATCTTTGAAAGTCGTTATTGGTAGTCAGAAGCCCGAAAGTCTGACGACCAGTCTTACCAATGGGTATCATGTTGCCCAGTAACTGAGTTGTGGAGATCAGATAGGCAGTCACTCCATGTAAAATACTGGTATTCAGCCTCGTCCGGTTAGACTGGAAGCCGACCACAACATAGTTAGGAAAAGGCTAGACAGATGATGATGACACAATCAGAATTTTCATGATTTGTCTTCCAGTTTTCTTTTAAATAATTATATTTAGGGTTCGTACGACTTAATATTTAAAACAAAAGGCTTGAGAGTTATTCTGTATGGGAATGATTATTGATTTGAAATAATATTAGTTACCTAGACCATGAGATATTAATTATCACTACATACAGCAAAATGTTGGGTATAAAAATGGAATTCCAACATGATGCAAGTCTTATCACATAAAACATGTAGGGAAATAAAAAAATGGAAATTTGGGTTTGGAACTATCAATTTTGGAATCAATAAATTAATTTTAGGAATCAGGAATTTTACTAACAAAACCGATTGATGAATTTACGCAATTACCTATATGAATGCCTTATATCAGTATCCAATAATCGCTCAAACAATCAAATTGGATTAACAGCTCCACTGACTTTCTCACTACCACAAATCCCGCACAATTTCCCAGTCGCATTATGCGTCAAAAACCGCTTTAATCTGGTTATTATCAGTCTCAACTGGCCCAAACCGGTCCAAACCAGTGTAAACCAGATGCGTGCAATTTAACATCAAGAATACTTCAACAAAGTAATTGCTAATTTGTGATAGTGCTTTTTATGAAAGGGAAAACATCGTACCACATATCTGCATGGGAATGAGAGAGCAATATTGTTTTATGTTTTACAATTTTATTAATTGAATTCTTGATGCGAACTTGTTGACTTAATATATCGGTGAACAGTTGATGTTGATATTCATCGGGCCGCTTGGGAAATGTACTCATACCATTCATTTGTTTTTCTCAAAGGGTTAAGCAGAGATGTACTTTTTAATACACCCACATTTCTCCAGTTATGTTTAAGTCCCATGTAATAGGGGGCGAGCCTATTGCCATCAAAGAGCACAAACCCAGTCTCCAGGTTGCAACTGTGAAATTTCAGATGGAAAACGCGATTACACTGCTTAAGCCGGGAATCAAATCCAGAAGTTTTTTTAAGATTTAATAATATCGTTGGTCTAGTGCTCGCAAGCGCTACTGCTGAGCATGAGGTTCTGGGTTCGATTCCGTGGTCGGGCAAAGTGCTTTTGGGTGTATCCATCTGTAATTTGTCTATTGCAGCCTGAAATCTAAACCTGTGTCCGATGATGGCAATGGGCTCACCCCCTATATGGGACTCACACATAACTGGCGAAATGTTGGTGTCCCTACTATAGGGACACTTCTGCCCAGCCCTTCGGGGATTACTGACGAGATTTTACGTCATTGGTGACATTCAATTTAAAAAAAAATCGTGACATTTCATTCCTACACAAAAAACTGTCCCAAAGGTCACCACAAAGTATTACATCGTCCAAATACCTCATTTTCTTATTATTATTTTGACCAACGAAATCCTTAACTGACTTTAAGCAATCGTGAGTATTTGTAACTCACGATTGCTTAGGGGTCAGTTCCCAAGGGACCTAGTATTACGTGTAGTGAGCCCAAAAGCCAAGGTTTACCTGAGGTCAATGGGTGGTTGGATATCGTATTATAGCAAATAGGCTTTTCAGTAATAGTGAAGCGGAATCTTTTAGGGTTCCGTAAACAAAGGGTGCCAGTGGAACAATATATATATTTTAAAACGATGCCCGACACTAGGAATTTCTCCTGTATCGTGGGTGCATACAAACATTTAAACTCACATACACAAACAGCCAGACCCGCAACAACTACCTGTAGGTCATACAAATATTTGTTCCGTGCGGGGATCGAACGCAAAACACGCGGCGCAGCAGCCGATGGCTCAACCACTGCGCCAACCGTGTCGTCAAAAAATATATGTATATTAAAAAAACTTCGATTTTTATGCGTCTGTCTGTATGTATGTCTATAAGCGGGCTGTATCTCCTGAACTGTAATAGGTAGACAGTTGTAATTTCACAGAGTGTTTATTCTATTGCCACTTTAACAACAGAATGAATAAAAATAAATGACGAAATAAAGAGGCTCCCATACAAGAAACGTGAAATTTTTTCAGCGTTATTTGCTCGATATGTTACGGATACCTTTGTGAGCGAGTCTAACTCGCACTACGCCGGTTTGTGAATTATCTTAGACCTAGTATTTAATTTGGTTTAGTTAGGTAATCTAGTTTTAATAAGCGTCAATGTGGTGGGAGTGTACTTTTTTTTACGTAGGCACCTTTTTGCATATAATTTTTACAAGTTCTGTACCTAATATTGTACTATTATTCAGCCTCTGCTGTCCGTTGTCTGTCAACGGGCTGTATTTCATGAACTGTTATAGGTAGACAGTTTAAATTTTCGCAGTAGGTATGCGTATTTTAATTGAATTTTAAAGGTTTATGAGTAAATTACTCGACCTTAAAAATCATCGTATCCCTCTTTTACGTTGATACGGAATCCTTTCTGCGGTAGTGCCACTCGCACTTGACTGATTTCTATGCATACTAAAACGTGACCAATTTTGGACATAATTTAATTGACATAATTAAACAGAGTTCAATTGAGTTAGCGTTAAATAATTTATCAAAATATATTAGGCAAGAATTTGTCATACGTAGTTTCAAAACTTCTAGCATTTTACATTTTTTACTTCTTATTTATGTTACTTGCGTGTATACCAAGGTGAGTAGTTAGCTTGTTCGAACCCTGGGACAGCTCACGTGCTTGAAACATTAACCATACCAGACATTACAATAAACGTTGGGACTCCAAACACAATGTTATCCTTCACCCTTTGCTGGTAATAAATTGGATACATACGTTATGTTTGTAAAAACAAATCGGTTTGCGTTATGAGGGCGTGTTTCCGTACATTTTGTTTACACTGTGATAAACGACTGTTCCGACTTCCTGGGTAATTAGTTAGTTATATTCTTTTTGTAACCGAATGCTAAGAGAGTATACGTAGTGTAACGCGAATAAATAAAATGAGAAATTAGTTATTTTTTTAAAGCTTGTCCCTCACTAGGAATTTCTCTTGTGTCGTAAACGCAACCACGTTTACAAAAATTTAAAGTCACATACCTACACGAACAGTCAGACCCGGAACAAGTACCTGTAGGCCATACAAATATAAGTTCCGTGCGAGAATCGAACCCACGACACGCGGCACAGCAGTCTATCACTCAGCCACTGCGTTAACCGTATATAAGAGTATGTAAGAGGAAGTCTGAAACTAGCGCCGCTGATGACCGTGAAGTTGTGTGAAAATCAGTTGTCATGATATGGGAATATTATGCAAAGGAATGAGGACCATGTTGTGAGGCAAGTATTGAGTGTGGAGGGTTACAAGAGTAAAGGAAGACCAAAGAAAAAATGGATAGATTATGTGAAAGATAATATGGCTAGTAAGGAGGTGACTATTGAGATGACAGCAAATAGAGATGTATGGATGAAGAAGACGGGCTGCGCAGACCCCAAATAAACTAGGAAACAGGCGGGAGACTGATGAATCTTTTCGTAACCAGTGTTTGAAGAAATATTTTCATATACCTCCGTGAACATGAATATCCATCGTTGACTACCGATGCTTTTACTCATACCAGTACAATTTACCCATCACCTGGTACTCGACTCCTGCTCCCCAGCTAGCGTTGCCAGGCGTCCGGATAAAGCCGGACATAGGTAGGCTTTTTGATAAGGTGTTCGGCCAAAATACACGGTGTCCGGCTTGTCCGGCCTTTGTAAGACTAAACTTAGCATACTCAGACCGATGTTTCTCAACTGCCCAACACGATAAGCCAGATATTTCGTTTTTATTAGTACAACAAACCAGACGAACACTATTTATATTAAAAAAAATTGTCCTGCCTATTAATACTGACACACAATCTTCAATAATGTAAGGTGTCCGGCCTCGGCCGGTTCCGGCCAAACTGGCTGGTCTGTCCGGCTAGTAGGTTTTGGCGACTTGGTAACCCCCCAGCAGCTGAAATGTGTGAAACGAGGCACACAGAGTTTGCAATTCATTTACAACCAGAGATAACTGCCACAGATTACTTATACCGAGCTAGTTTGAAGTACAAAGGCTACGTTAGACCTAAGTTTTACTGTACTATTAGTGTTTATTATGCTTTGTAGACAGGTGAATTTAACCTTTAAGTATAACAAAATAAAGAGTTTAATACAAATAGAAGACACAAGCTAATGTACCTACTTATGTGTTTAGGATTAATATCGAAAAAAGAGGATTGACACAAAGAGTATTTTAAAGTGGATAAGGAAATGGTGATTACAATAGTTGTATTCTAATTCTTCATAAAACAAATAACTGCCAAATATCGATAGTTATTATGTAATATTGTTGAAATAACTTTGACTATGTGTTGAGAATAGTATCCCGTCGGATCCTGTCATTAGTACGGACACAAATAATTAAAAATTATTTATATAATAACTAATTATAAATGAATAAATAAATAATGCTGGATAAGCCACACAGCATCATCTAGCCCCAAGGTAAGCAGAGCTTGTGTTATGGGTACTAGATGACTGATATACATAATATAATACATTACATAGATAGATATTTTTCATTATACATAGCAAATACCCAGAACACCCGGAACAAATCTTTGCAGATCGTACAAACATTGGTCCCAGGGCGGGAACCGCAAGCGCAACACCTTGTGACAATCTGGCAAAACAACAGTTCGGTCCGCTTCTACAGAGTCGTGATGATAGACTTCCAACTATTATGATATGGAGCGTCTGATTGCCTCAGGGTATCTTCGTAGCGAAACTAATAAATCTGAGCTCGATTCGTCTTTATAAAAAATAAATAAATTTTTCGTTGCATTATGCAATATATGCAGTGTATCAATGTGTTGTTATTGTACAAAAACCATTTTAATGCCGTCATGATGTTTAGAGATCTATCGGAATTAATAATAACCAACCGACATGCAAAAAATAGTACTTTGCTTTGTATTCATCGTGACATAACTGAGCTTCTTACACGCTCACTTGAGCACTTGGTAGATTGGTAGAATAAAGATATATAGATAGACTAGCTGACCCGGCCACGCGTTGCTGTGGCTAAAGTTTTTGTTATATTACATTATAGTAAACAATCTAAGAGGAACAATAAGAGAACATCAGTCACGGAGTCCACTATGCTTTTTCACACAGATTGTATTTGTAAAAAAATATGGTGATCTCCTTATTTGACTTTCTACTGCTATAACCCTTTAGTACAATGAAATTATTTACGAACAAAGACGAAAATGTTGATGTTGGTATACAAATTCACTGGATTGAGATTTGAAGGGGAAGTACGTTGAACACAATTAATTAAAATGTTCTTACACTTGATATTAAGCAGAAATCAATAGGTACAAAATAAAAATTTATCAGATTTATTATTTCCATTTAATTTTATAACAAATATAAGTATATTACAGTATGATATAGTAAATAACATGTGACGCTTAAACTCATGAATGAGGTAGGCAAGGCAGACAGTCTTAAACTTTTAAACATGAATATCTATTTTTTTGAATTATAAATACTTTCAATTTCAATTTAATTTAACACCAATCGGTGCACAATGTTTTTGGTTAACCTGTCTTTAGCTAACACAAATAGATTCGACGGTTTCCCAACACGTGAACACGCAACATATAGCCCATGAGAAAAACATGGATTTTCCAAATCTAAACCACAAATGGACATTGTTTGACCTTGAGATTTATTTAAAGACATGGCGAAAGCTAAACGAATTGGAAACTGTAGCCTTTTGAAGGGTATGGTAGAATCTGATGGTATCATCGGAATACGTAGCAGCAGGACCACTTTTCCTTTAAACTTCCCAGCCAAAATCGTTGCTTCAAGAATGTTTCCGGTGATCTTTTTGATGACCAAACGCGTACCGTTACATAATTGAGGTGGATTCAAATTACGGAGGAGAATAATAGGGGAACCAATCTTTAATCGAAGATTATGTGGTGGCATTCCAGGGATATCTAATGAATTTAAAAATTCAATCGGAAAATTTACACTTTCATTTTCATCAACAACAGTATCGATTGATTTAAAAGACATCAGATCGCCTGGTAACAACTGTTGTATCTGGAAGTTAATTTCGTCAACATCAACGTTTTTGGCTGCCAAAATCGCCCGTTGACTAAGCCATTCATGATTCAAATAATTATTCTGTATATCCGGGAAAATACTCTGAATCAATTCATTTTTATCCTGAACAACAGTGCAAAAATTGTCTGGTAGTTTAATGCATTGCGTATTTGGTTGCAGTTCTATTTCACCGTTCCCAATATCTAGTAGTTGTTCGGAAAATATTTGTGCTGATGGATCATTTTGCCATTGTACTCGCATATTTATGGTCAATCGAAGTGTTTCAACACTTCGCCATAAGAATGATTGTTTCAAACATGCATTAATCTCATCCGCGAAAGTAGAGCGAGGTATAACCGGTAAGGTCTGCCGGAAGTCACCAGACAAAAGTAAGATAGCACCACCGAAAAGTTTATTATTGCTGTTTAAATCTTGCATAGTTCTGTTTAATGCTTCAAGTGAATATTTGTGTGCCATTGTGCACTCATCCCAAATTATTATAGAACTCTTCCGCAACACTGCAGCTATTCCACTATTCTTTTTGATGTTACACATTGCATCTGGTTTATTATGAACGTCCAATGGCAGCTTGAATGTTGAATGTGCTGTTCGCCCACCATCCAGTAAAGTAGCCGCAATGCCTGACGATGCTACTGCTAATGCGATTTTTTGTTGCGACCGTATTTTGGCAAGAATCAACGATATTAAAAATGTCTTACCAGTTCCACCGGGTGCATCCAAGAAAAAAAAACCGCCTTTTTCAGCAGCAACAGCCAGCATAATCCGATCATAAATAATTTTTTGTTCTGCTGTCAGTAATGGTTCACTGTTCATGATAATTGTTGCTAAACTTCCATGGTCATATTTATTTTCTCGTTGTAAATCGGTATTGACTAAGTCGGTGGCTGGACGATTAGGTGATGGCATACCATAATGATTAAGTGGTAAATTTGAAATAAGAACACATAAATCCTCGATCAAGAACAATGCTTCATTGTACATCTCTGGTGTATAATCTATGTTTTGGCATTGATTTGTTTGTCTAATTCGGTGCAAGATGTCTTCTGTCATACAATTTTTATATTTTTCCCACAAAGTTTGTGCTTGCGAGGGATAACATGTCGTCAAAATAATTGCAAACAACTGACGAATGTTATTCGGTGTTGATGTCAACGCAGCATCAGCAAGCGTTAAGTCCCAATGGTTATCGTCTTCTAGCAATTGCAGTTCACGACATGCATCCTGGTATGTATTGAATACTCGACCATTAACTGTTCGTAAAAATTCAAAAGACGTTGGTCCGGGAACATTCACCAATAACAAACGTAAATAGAAGCACTCGCGTTGCTTTGGATGTACCGTGTAAAGTCTCCCCAATGTCTTAGCTTTGAATATGCCTGTAATGGAAGGATGTGGTTTTCCTTGTTTTCGTGGCTCCCATTTTTTACTGGATTTGTTCCATGTGAAATAACGTGGAACATCACCATACACCAATGTCTTCGCGAATTGGCCAAAAACATCAGGTTTTTGACACAATGTAAAAAATTCAGTTAGAGTCGTTTTCGGAGCTTCGAACGCTCTTTGGAGAACATTTTCTTCAGTGAAGTATACACGTTGACCGTTTTCAAGATGTATTGCCAGATGTTGGACAGCAGGATCTCTTTCGTGGATGGGAAAGCTGAGAATATGCCAAATAGCTTCATTGCTGCTAATGTATCTGCCCATTTGGTATCGTGCTATTTCGTCGATTTTATTTATGTTTTGTACTTCAAATATGGCCAAATCACTGCCTTTGTTTACATATTTACAAATATACTTCATTGATTTAACAGAACTGCAAAGCTCAACATTGATATGAGCTTTGTAAGTTTTTGAAAGTAGTGGTGAGTATGGTACCACCCACTGATTATTATAAAACTCAACTTGACTTGGAAAGTTCGGCAGTCGCATTGTAAATGACATGTACATATTTAAATTGTAGAGTTTAAATAATAATTTCAATAAGAATTGAAATACTAATTTAATCGTTTAAATATAAGAAAAAAAATCTGAAAAACTTATATAACACGTTCGTAGATTTACCATAGCAGCGCCATCTATTGATTACTTACTCAACCCAGTCGAAAGGTATCGACATCTGTTAGAATCATTTGGAGTTAACAGATAATTGTGACTGTCAAATAATAACAGACAAATAATTAGCAATAAATTAAAATTGCGACTATAATTTGAGATTTAAACTATCCTATCTCTCAAGTTGGATCGAACTGCACATGGTGTGCGAATTTTATTATAATCGGTTAAGTGGTTTAGGAGTCCATTGAGGACAAACATTGTGACACGAGATTTATATATATTAAGAAGATAGAGATTGGTAGATTTGGTGCAATGAAAGACTTCAGCCTTGTATCTAAGTGTGGTGCTGCTCTAAAAATGAGGAGGACCTGATATCGAGTCCTGCGAGTTATGATACCTGCACGTTGCAGCCTTTGATGGCGCCAAACCCACATGTAATTTCTGGACCGAGTCTATATAGACTCCCATTGAAACGATACAAAGAAAAAGTATAATAAGAAATAACGCCTTGTAACAAAATTATTCATCGTTTCATTATACATATAGGTATTTCTAAATAGTCTCTATTTAGCATTACAAAATCCGTATCTCCAGCTTGACAACCACTTAATAAACAGCAGTAAAGACCTGCCAAATGTGACTGCCATTGTTTTTTAATGTATTAACATTAAAAAACAATGGCAGTCACATTTGGCAGGTCTTTGCGGCCATTTTGAGTGAAATATACCTCACCAAATGAAAATAAAATGAAAGCGCTTAACAACTTGCTCGCGGCGAGATTTTCTTAATGAACTTGATGAAATTATTACCTCGAGGGGCAATAAGATGCTTCAATTTAATATTCTTGTGGTGCCGTGTCTAAATAAATCTTGAGTCGTATTTTAAAGAGGAAGACGGCTTTGGTAGAAGTTCCGGATTCATTTACAGTCAAATTACTCTTAAGTATTTCCTCATGGTAGGTACTCGTATAAACTTACACATCTCTTTCTAGCCTTTTCCTAACTATGTCGGGGTTGTATCAGCTTTTTATCTGAGTCCATGCAACCAGTATTTTACATAAACCAACTGCCATAGTATTTTTATTTTAAGAACGTTCCCCCACATTAAGAACTTCTCCTGTATCCTGTATATATAATAAAACAAACAACCAGACCCGGCACAACTACCTGTAGGTCATAAAAATATTTTTTTCGTGGATCGTGGTGAAATCAGTATAAACATATAGCGTATATGAACATGACATTTTTAAACATTTGAATATATAAAAAACAAAATAGCCCATCAGAATTTAGTTCCATACTGATTAAACATAAATCATTAACATTGTAAACGTCACTTCTATTTACGTCCCATCTAAAACACAAGTTTTAACAAATAATTTCTACAAATAAATCCCCATCAGTTGGACAGAAATGTCACACAAATGTGACTATAATCTGTCATAAGTCGACTACTGACAAGTTCACGACCACTCAGCTTAATGGGGCAAGTTGGAACAAAGTAAGCATTACGCTTGTATTCCTCGAAGGGTTGGGCAGAAGTTCACGTATAGAAACACCCAGATTTCGCAAGTTATGTTCAAGACCGATGTAATAGGGGGCAAGTCTATTGCCATCAATCGGGCACAAATCCAGACTCCAGATTGCTAGTGAGAAAACTTCTTTTGGAGAATCTCAATAACACTTCACTTGACCTGGGAATTGAATCCAGGACCTCACGCTCAGCAGTCGCACTTAGGACCACTATCATCAATTTCTCAATGCAGCCCAAGGCCAGTGGTAAAGCCGCAAAGAAGTCTGGCAAAGCCCAGAAGAACATCTCCAAGAGAACAAGAAAAAGAAGAAGCAAACGTAGAAAGAGAATCACGCATGAAGCAGGTACCGTCACACAGTGGTTTTTCCAGCAAGACCATGACCATCATAAACTCGTTTGTCTAAGCAAAAAAAAGAACTCTATAACCTACTACCCCACCCCTCCCCACCTTTTCCCATCAAATTCTTTATCATAATCACCATCGCACTTCCTATCTTGACATTCCACTCTTCATCACACAATGTATTCATTAAACAAAGTAAAGTGTACACAACCAAGGCTAAAGCCTTCCCCACACGTGCAGAACTTTAATGGATCGGAAGCTAAGGTCTAATCTCTTGACCCTCAAACGAGTTAGTGGGCGAGTGGTACGGCTAATGCAATTCCGTGCATACATTAAGGTGGTGGGCACTTAATGATGTATGTAGGTATAGTAAGCAGCTGTAGTATAGTTAGTAGTAGTGGTATGGTTGATAGGCTATCGTGTTGTGGATCTTCGCTTGGTAGCTTGAGCAATTAGGTGAGGGTAAATGCTTTTTTGTTCAAAGAGAGGTAAGGCAGGAATATAATACCGTGATGGTGTGACTACGATCTCTTTGGTCGGTTATTTACAAAGGCATGTGAGACTGCCGATAAAAAGTTCTATCTATAATTGTTGCATAGTCCCACGCAACAATTATATATAGAACTTTTTATATTTATCAACGCTTAAGTGAAGTGAAGTGCGTGAAGTGTTTTGGAAATAAAATATTTGGTTTCGATTCCGTTTTTTTTTTTTTTTCGTCTATTTTTTTTTCGAAATTTTAATTCGAAATTCGTCGTTTTTGGAGACATTCAAACTAAATATTATATTGATTTCTGTATAATAATGCTGGATTCTATAACTAAACGCTTCTTATGGTGGTGGTGCCATTGTAAGTTGTTTTTTTCTGTTGTTAGTACAGTTTAAAGTAATAAAATATTAGGAAAAACGTAAAAATGGGAAAAGGATCAACAATTGACAACCTGTGTGGCGCGGCGGGCGAAGGTCCGCCTGCGACGCATGAGGTTGCGGGTTCGATTCCCGCCCTAGGACAAATATTTGTACGATCTACAAATATTTGTTCCGGGTGTTCTGGGTATTTGCTATGTATAATAAAAAATATCTATCTATGTAATGTATTGTATTAAGTATATCAGTCATCTAGTACCCATAACACAAGCTCTGCTTAGCTTGGGGCTAGATGATGTTGTGTGGATTGTCCAGCATTATTTATTTATTTTATTTATTTAAATGGGCTGTGTGAAGCTGTCTCTACCTGCAAATACGCTACCTGAGACTGGACTATGGCGACAGGAATGCCATAGTCCGGTCTGGTCCAGTCGACAGAATGGCTAATGCAGATAACAGATGACAACCAATCCACTTTTTTTATTTACGAAAACATCTGTCATAGATTTAAATACCTTTTTATGTAGCTACGCTTTGCGAACTGTACAGCAAAAAAACTGTTGCCAGCATAGTCAAAACATGTATTTGCAAAGTGCAGAACATTGTAACAACTTTTCTTTGAAAAAGTGTTTTTCAAAGAAAAGTTCGTAATTTCCCTTCTACGACTTCCGCACGAGGCAGCTGGTGAGGACCAGCTGCCTCGTGCAAAGAGGTTTAGTGAGCGGGGAGTAATTAAATTTCCTTGAAGTAGTCATCAGAAATTCCTATTTTCAGTTAATACAAAATATGGACGGTTAGACTGGATTATGACCCCTACATAACTATGAAACACAATTATTTATACAGGGTGGAAGAGATATCGAAGTACAATCTGATACCAGGAGTTCATTACATGATTCTGGACCCCTCAGAGTTGAAATTTACCATCGGTTTTCTCGTTTTCTTCTGATGTTTGTACTTAGGAACTATTATGACGACACGGTTGGCGCATTGGTTGAGCCATCGGCTGATGCGCCGCGTGTTGTGGGTTCGATCCCCGCACGGAACAAATATTTGTATTACCTACAGGTAGTTGTTCCGGGTCTGGCTGTTTGTGTATGTGAGTTTAAATGTTTGTCAACCACCACGCAAAGTTTAAAAAAAAAAAATATAGGTTCGATGACAGAAAGATTTAAGAACAACATATAATATTCGACGATAACGATACATTTTCAAACAGACTAGACTCTAACCATCAGTGGAGCTTTTATGAATAAAATAAGTAAAGTAAAGTACCAGCCTATTACTGACCCACTGCAGGGCAAAGGCCTCTTCTCATACAGAGAAGGCACGAGCATTAATCACCACGCTTGCTCAAGACGTGTTGGCGATTTCAGACTTATATTAATTATATAAGTCCATGTTTCCTCACGATGTTTTCCTTCACCGATGTCAGTGATGTCCAAGATAAACTTAGAAAGTACATATGAATTGAAAAACTCACATTGGTACTTGCCCAGGTTTGAACCCACAACGTCGTGCACAAAAGGCGCGGCCTAAACCACTGGGCCATCATGACATTATTTTATGAATAACAATCTTGATTATTTCTTACATAAACAAGTTGTTCTCCCAAAAACTATTTTGTAAACATCAGTTCTAACAACAAGAACTTCTGCTGACAACAAGTCTCCTTTCAAATCTTTATGACACTTGTCTTGTCAGTGACAATGACAGATAAGAGCCAAGTTAGAAATGTTAAATTTGTTAATGCTTTGAACTTGGCAGTGTTTTTTGTCGATGTGTTTTATATGAAAATTTTATTTGGATGGAACCTTTAGTCAACAGCTCTAATAAATAGTCGCCCCTTATTTGTTTTCTAGGTTTAAGAGTGAAAATAGAATTTAATTTAGTTCAGCGTAGGAAAAATGGAACGGGCACGTTCATATTATCTATTTTAAAACAGTGTGTGTGGATTTTCTTGTCTATTCTTGTCCACACGAAACTACCTTTTGTAACGGGAAATTAGAATAATTTTAGTATTTTATTTTTATTTTAAAATTGACGTTCAAAGGTGCTTTTATAATTGTATCATTGAAATAAATAAATAATGCTGGACAATCCACACAGCTGCATCTAGCCCCAGACTAAGCAATGCTTGTGTTATAGGTACTAGATGACTGATATACTTAAAACACATACACACACATTGATAGTTTTTTTTTTTATTTTACTACATAGCAAATACCCCGAACACCTAAAAATCTTTGTAGATCGTACAAACATTTGTCCCACGTCGGGAATCGAACCCGCAACCTCCTGCATCGCAACATCGGTCGTCATGATTTGACTTTGACTTTGACATTGTCTTATTAGTACTCGTGGGTACATTCAAACTCTAATCCTAACATTCAATCAGTCTAAAAAACACTAACCCAAGCAGAGAGCTAATCCAAAAAGCTTTTTAATCCTTCCTAAGCTCAGAAACCTTAAAACCTCAAATCGAAAAACTCTTTGGAATCCATTCGTTCAGTACTCAGTGAATGAAAGATTAAACCACAAACGTTCCGTATCTCACTATTATTTCATTCTTCACACTATCATTCACTATTCCGTTTGCGGTTTCCTTTCATTCATTCACGAGCAACAAGGGTGATTCAAAATTCTGTGAGATTCATGGTAAGTAGAATTTAAAATGAATGTAGTTCCAGCTGTAGTTCGAAGATTTTTGTTATTGCAGTGAATTATCCTTTTTTCAGTGCAGTGAATTTTGGGATCTGAACTGAATTTCACTTATACGAATAAACAAAATTGAAGTCAGTTTGTCATGTCAAAATAACAGCTTTTTACATGAATGTAAATACGGTAGTTATAAATATATTTTATTTCTTTTGGTCTGCCTGGCTGTCTATTTGTCTCCAAAACGGCTGGAACAATTTTGACGAGACTTTCCCTGGCAGATAGCTGATGTTATAAGGAGAAACTTAGGCTTTATTTTAGATAAAGAACTAGAGTTTCGCGCAAAACAACTAAATCCGTATATTATTTCAGTTTTATCTTTAATTTCCACAATTGTCGCTCTTAAAAGATAACATAACATCACGCCCGTATTCCCTGAAGAACTGGGCAGAGATGTACTTATAGTACACCTACATTTAAACATTTATGTTTTTGAGTCCCATGTAATAGGGGGTGAGCCTTTTACCATCAAGCGGGCACACATCTAGACTCCGAGCTGGTAAGAAAAAGACCTATTAAAAAACCCAACAAAATTGCTCGACCTCGGTATCGAACCCAGGACCTCATGCTAAGCAGTCGCGTTTGCAACCACTAGATCATAGAGGCAGTCGCTCGTGAAATCACCCTATTAAAAAGTTAGTAAATAGCAATAGAAGAACGACGTTTTGAAAATAATAATAAACGGATTTACGTGAAAACATACATTATGTATGCAAACAAGTTTACATAACAATAAAATAGGATTTAGAACCCAGAAGTTTCTAAAACAGGTAAATAGGGTTCAGTAATGTCCTAAACGTGCTCAAGTTGCTTTTACGCGAGGAATCTTGATGGTATATTATTTAAATAAGTGATAATAAAACGAAGATTTTATTAGGCTTAAGAAAATGAGCTCAGGTACTTTTATATCTTACTTTGTTTCTAAATTAAATCAGTACACGGTTCCCTTTTAGGGTCCCGTAAGAAAATGGTAAGAAGAAACCCCTTTTTTTAAATATGGGAAATCATACAATGACTCCCTCCCGTTCCGCCCAGAATGGGAGAAGTGTCACATTTTTACTGACTAAAACCCATCCGTGTTCTGTCCTTGCCCTTTACGTTCCGGGATCACAGTAACTAAGAAGAAGCCCCTTTTGTTGCAAAAATTATTCATTTTTTTTTTTTTTTTAAAAAACGTTGCCCCACACTAGGATATTCTCCTGAATCGTGGGTGCGTTTACAAACATTGAAACTCACATACACAAACAGCCAGACCCGGAACAATTACCTGTAGGTCATACAAATATTTGTTCCGTGCGGGGTTCGAACCCACAACATGCGGCGCAGCAGCCGATGGCTCAACCACTGCGCCAACCGTGTTGTCAAATAAATAAATAAATAAATAATGCTGGACAATCCACACAGCATCATCTAGCCCCAAGCTAAGCAGAGCTTGTGTTATGGGTACTAGATGACTGATATACTTAATACGATACATTACATAGACAGATATTTTTTATTATATATAGCAAATACTCAGAACACAAGGAAAAAATCTTTGTAGATCGTACAAATATTTGTCCTAGGGCGGGAATCGAACCCGCAACCTCATGCGTCGCAGGCGGACCTTCGCCCACTGAGCCACATCGGTCGTCATTTGTCCATCATAGCACTGAAATACACATTTCAGAAGTCACTGACTCTATCAGAACAGATCAAAATAATGGTTGGTTAACGATCTAGAACGCCCTTATCTCTGAAGTTTTTAAAGCAAAAAGTTTTGAAGTTTTTATTATGTTAATATTACAGGAAAAATGTAACGACTTCTAATCTTGACTAGAAATAGTGAGATGATTAGCATTTTTCTTTTAAAAATCAGCAAAACCCTTTTACCCTCAAACTTACTCATGCGGTTGCAAACAATAAAAATACGTTGAACCCTCGGTGTGCGAGTCCGACTCGCTCTTTGCCGGTTTTTATTTTTTTATTTTGTTAAGTGTTAGCAACATCTTCGTTTATTTACTGTAGGCACTTATTCCCGATTTTTAGAAGCCTCTCATCATTGCTGATGCAAAGTAACTTCAAACAATGATCATCATCTGCCTAGCCTTTTCCCAACTATGTTGGGGTCGGCTTCCAGCCAAACTGGATGCAGCTGAATACCAGTGTTTTACATGGAGCAACTGCCTGTCTGACCTCCACAACCCAGTTACTGGGCAACACGATACCCCTTGGTAAGACTGGTTGTCAGACTTTCGGGTTTCTGACGACCCGTAACGACTGTCAAAGATCTACAAATGCCAACCGAGACCAACGGCTTAACGTACAGCACGTTAAGCCGTTGGTCTCGGTTGGCATTTGTAGATCTTTGACAGGCACGGAGGAATCTCGATATGTTACGAATGGTCACCCATCCACAGACTGCCCTCAGTAAGCGTAGCTTAACCTTTGACCATCCCATGTGGCTGTTTTTATTTAGCCACGAGCTCCTCTTAACAACAACCAATGATATGATAACGAATTTCACAGCAGCTTTTTAAAAGATACATTTTTCTAAACAGACAATGAGTAAAAGTTTAGACAAAATATGGCCAATTACAAGTTTCCACATGTAGTATATAAATAATCAGGCATAAACAAAAAGACTGGGTGTTTGCTACGTATAGTAAAAATATCTATCTATGTAATGTATTGTATTAAGTATATCAGTCATCTAGTACCCATAACACAAGCTCTGCTCAGCTTGGGGCTAGATGATGCTGTGTGGATTGTCCAGCATTATTTATTTATTTATTTACTGCCAGTCTGACGCACCGGAGCGGTTATTCCAATCAGGTCGTGACCTGTGCAGTTCAGTTTATAATGAATCCTATAGCCCAGCGCAGAGAGTGCTCCGTATTGGATTAATTATCCTCTCTGTGTCTCTCGCATCCACAGATGTAATCATGTTAAGGCAAATCTGATTGAAGTGAAGATCAACTCATTTTTTTTTTAATTGGCTCTGGCTTGCCTTGTTGAGGATGAGGTCCTGGGTTCGATTCTCGGGTAGAACAAAAGTGCTGTTTGATTTTGCCACTTGAACGTAATCGGTAGCCACCCGAAATTGGTATTATGACCGTCTGGATAGAAATAGCATTGGGCTTGCCCCCTATAATATCGCACGTAAAACGTTACTAGTAATATGTACTTTAGCTATGTCTGCCTAACCATTCGGGGAACACAGCGCGATAAAAAAGCAGGAGATGGAATATTAGTAAAATTAACAAGTGAAGATCAGTTTTTTTTTCTTATGTTAGGCCACTCGCAGTTCAGCACTAGAAGGCTGTTACTGCTTAACCGGTCGATCCTGTCGTGACCTTACAAGAAGACCCCCAGCCAGGGCTAACTACAAAGTTAACATAAAGATCAGTCTTGGAAAAATTAATCCGTATCCCTGGCAACGGGAAAAATACCCAAAAGGTTTGCAGCGTTTCCATGTTGAATGGCAATGCTAATTCTTTGGCTACTAAAAAGTCCAACCTCCCCTTAGTAGATGAGTAATGTACATAGGCCAACAAAGCTTTTCTTTATAACCACAGGTACGGAACCCTTAAAAACATGTAAAATAAATAATAAATAATAATATTGCTGGACAATCCACACAGCATCATCTAGCCCCAAGTTAAGCAGAGCTTGTGTTATGGGTGCTAGATGACTGATATACTTAATACAATACATTACATAGATAGATATTTTTTTTATTATACATAGAAAATACCCAGAACACCCGGAACAAATCTTTGTAGATCGTACAAACATTTGTCCCAAGGCGGGAATCGAACCCGCAACCTCCTGCATCGCAAGCGGACCTTCGCCCGCCGCGCCACATAGGTCGTCAAATAAATAAAAAAATAAAAAGGAATAAATTTCAAAAAGTTCGTCCGCATCGTTGTTATCGGGAACAGTACCCAAAAGGCTGACAGCATTGCCACGTTGAATGGCAATGCTAATTCTATGGCTATAAAAAAGTCCAACCTCCCGTTAGTAGAGGAGTAATGTACACAGACAAACGAAGTTTTTCGTTTGTAAACACAGATAAAAATTAAACGAAATAATAAAGGTCTTGTGTTATCATAACTTACATGTGAATGCAACGTGCAGACTGCACACAGTAACAGCACACTGCAGAACAGCGTGACGCACAGCGCTGACACGAACAGAGCGTGTTTCAATCTGACGCAGTATCTCCTGTAGAGCGCCTCGAGCTCGAGCTCAGTGCCCTCCTCCTCTGTGGAAAAAGAAAAAAGATATGTTAAATTAACAGAAGAAATAAAATAATAAAAAATAATCACAGGGCATCGAAAAATTCATCCGTATCGCTGTCAACGGGAAAAGTGCCCAGAAGGCTGACAGCATTGCCACGTTGAATGGCAATGCTGATTCTTTGGCCAAAAAAAGGCCAGCCTCTAATTAACAGATACATTATCAGGCGGTCAAACTCACTTGCACACCGAGTGGTAGTGTATGTGAGTGACTTTAATATGTTTGTTAACGCACCCACGACACAGGAGAAATTCCTAGTGCGGGGCAGTGTTAAAAAAAAACTTCCTTAAAGAAACTTCTCGCAACATTTTCAGGGCGTGTTTGACTTTTACTGACGAAAACCCATCCGTGTCCCGTCTTTGCGTTGCGCCTTGTAGTTAGCCCTGGCTGGGGGCCTTCTTGTAAGGTCACCACAGGATCGACCGGTTAAGCAGTAAACAGCCTTATAGTGCTGAACTGCGAGTGGCCCTACCTAAAAATAAAAAACCCGTCTTTGCGCTTTACGTTCCGGGGTCACGGTAGCTCTTTACAACATCCCGCAACCCCGGCAGTCATTCTCGCACCCTAATCCTGAATCTACGCCATTGGAGATGCACTGCAAGATTTATTTAATAATAAAAATAAATAATAACAAAATATTGCAGTAAAAAGTTACAAATAGCTTTTAACATTTGTCCCAAATTAGGCAAGCCTGTATCTTGGGTACGTGGGTTTATTTTAGTTTATTACGTACAGTATGAATGTGTACACGAGACCTAAAAGCGTGGTTTAGTCTTTTGTAGTCAGTGGGCACTTTGGTGTGAATCGTTGAACGAATACAATTTTATTATGAGATGTGGTTGTCATGGTATGTGCATGTGATGAGAAGGAATGAGGATCACGTTGTGAGGAAAGTTTTAATAATGAATGTGGAGGGTTACAAGAGTAGAGGAAGACCAAAGAAACGATGGAAGGATGGTGTGATAGATCATATGGCTAGGAAGGTGTGAAGGTGTTTTCAAAACTTTATTTAATAACATTGTTATCAGAACTAAATCCCAATTGACCTTTTTAAAATATAAATCTTGTTTGTTCAAAATTAACACAACAACTGAATCCAATATATAATTATGTTTGTATAGTTATGTTTTATCTAAGTACTGGTTAGTCATTAATTTTACACACATCGTGAAAATTAATAGTAGCATGTGTCGTGTAAAACTTGACTGCACGAGTACATAAAATAAATATGCACTACGATCAGTTGAAAATATCGCACTGTAAACGTAACCGATTTACCCGCCTATATCCAGATTTTAATCAGCGTTAAAAACAGTTGAATAGCGTCGCCATGGCAACGCCTGACAATACCTATTGTCCATTCCTCTTTACATTGACTGGCAAACAGAATGCCATGTTTGATATGTGGGCGTCGTTTGGTCGAACTTGTGCCTTTTTATGTTCGCAGGCATTCAAGTAATGTGACTGATAAAAACTATGTCAATAGAGACAAAGATGATAGACAGGGAGGTAGTGATTTGATGGTTATAGCAACACAGCATCATGCTGAGTAGCATCCTACTTGTCACAGCCACGACGTTGAAAATTGCCGACAGTATTCTGTGTTATCCCTTTAGTTTTCACATTCTTTTCACTAATTGTTACATAATCCAATTATAATATAAAACTAGTCAAATACATTTGTACAAAAAAAAAAACAAAAAGGCTGCAGTACTAAATAAAAACCCGACCTAATATCAGCGAAATGTCGAAACTATCATTGTAAATACCTAGTATACAGTTATTTTTTACAAATGCACGTAATTATAAAGGCCAAATAAAACTGTATCTTTCCTTCTTTTTTTTAACAAAATAATACTACTAATATACACACAAATAAACATAATAATACATACAGAGTGGAAAGCACATCGATGCACAAACATATCCTGGACCCCCCCTGGAGAGTTGATATTTTTGGTCGGCTTTAAAGAAACTTTGAAGGTCTTCGTAGCTTTTGTAAATTGCAATAATACCTACATACAAACATAAACTCCCGCCTTTTTCCCATAGGATAATAAGATACAACAGAACGCCACCTGTTACGATCCTTACATACTCCTTTTGCTTCGTGTACATTCAGTGATTCTACAGTTCAGAGTTTATTACCCAGTACCAGCCTATTCTTTTCTCTAAAAAAAAACGTTGCCCCACACTAGGAATTTCTCCTGTATCGTGGGTGCGTTTACAAACATTCAAACTGACATACACAAACAGCCAGACCCGGAACAATTACCTGTAGGTCATACAAATATTTGTTCCGTGCGGGGATCGAACCCACAACACGCGGCGCAGCAGCCGATGGCTCAACCACTGCGCCAACCGTGTCGTCAAATTATAACTATTACTGTCCCACTGCAGTTCAAAGGCCTTTTCTCATACAGAGAATGCATGAGCATTAATCACCACGCTTGCTCAAGACGGGTTGGCGATTTCAGACTTATATTAATTATATAAAGTCCAGATTCCTCATGATGTTTTCCATCACCGATGTCAGTGATGTCCAAGATAAACTTAGAAAGTACATATGAATTGAAAAAACTGACATTAGTACTTGCCCAGGTTTGAACCCACAACCACGTGCACAAGAGGCGAGGCCTAAACCACTGGGCCATTATGACATTCATATACATGACAGATTTTATTAGCTGAACAATAATAATTCAAAGAATTTCTAGAAAACATCAACCACACACATTTGTGGTCAAATATTCAAACCTTCAAACGAACTAGTATTTACCGATATAGAGTGGAAAAAAGTGGTACGAACCGCAAAAATCCGATTACACACAAATAGGAATGCGGCCTGTATTGAAATTGCTTTCAAAGTTGACTTGTAATAAAATATGTGACTAGGGATACATTTTGGGCTGGGTTTTATGAATTGTTCATAAATATTCAAGTGGTGAAATTTGTCAAAACTAGTTTGGTAGGTGTGTTATGAAAGATTTGTCGCCAAACTATAAAGAAAATATTTTGGTAGTCATACGTTTAATAGTTTGAAATCTATGTTCTCTTATTATGTATAATAGAAGTTTTTTATAAATGACTAGTGGGGTAACAGACGCTGTACACCTCCCAGGTCCAAACTGTGATTCTAAACCACAAACGTTATTTTTTTGTGTGTGTTGACTACACACAAAAAAATAATAATTTAAATGATTGCCGTTATTTTTGCGAGACTATACGAATAGCAATTATGTTTTATTAAATAGATTAAATCTCATTCTAGGGTTTTAGCACCTTTCAATGGTGAAACTTTCCATTAGTCAGAGATTTTAAACCAGATGCGATAGTTTCCGTTTCCTACATCCAAGCTCACAAACTTTTTATTATTATACTGTCCTAATCCAAGTCAAGGTCTACCCATGTGCCAAATTTTGATTAATAAACATACAGATTCACAAACTCACAAACTTTGATCATCACGCATCTATTCCCTGAAAAATTAGGCTGAGGTATACCTGCGTATATAGTACACCCACACTTCCTTATGTTTAAGTCCCATGTAATAGAGGGCGAGCCTATTGCAATCAACCAGACAAAAATCCAGACTTCGATCTGGAAAAACCCAATAACACTTCGTCCGACGTGGGAACCAAACCCAAGACCTCGTGCTCAGCAGCAGCACTTGCAACCACTACACCAACGACACAGTATTGAAATAAATCAGCACAAATAAGTTCTCATACAATCGTGCACTTGTTTTTCTTTACAACAAAAGCTCCTCTTCGAACAGCTTGAAGCTATCGCTAGCGCTGACAGCTTGACAGCTTCACCGAGCTGCAGCGAGACAGCTTGTTTCAGCGTTCTTTTGCCTTGGACCACTTCAAAAGCTTACTGTCCGTGTACACTAAACAACTGTCTATTACTCGTAGTATCCTGACGTTTTTATTATCATGATGGTACGTGGTTATACTTTTTTCTTTTAAAAGTGAAGATAGTTTACGATACCTGATAATATATGTATGTTGATTGGCTATTTAGCGCATCTTAGATGCATAAGGAGAAAAGTATGTTGCATCTAAATTTGAATACTTCTCATGAAAAGTTATGTTTAAAAGAAAATAATTTAACTACAATATCATAAATGGGAAAGTATGTGTGCATGTTTGTCCGTCTTTCACGGCAAAACCACTGAACTGATTTCGATAAAATTTGGCAGAGAGATATATAGTATCCCGAGGAAGGACGAAGGCTACTTTTTATCAGCAAACCACGCGGGAAACGCCAAGGTAATATTTGTAAACGAAAATCTAAAACATATTCAACGTCAGCATCTGTACCAATCTCCAGAAGTCACCATAGTACCACAATTATGTAGTATCTTTATCTATATCCATACAAATAAAAAAAAATTAGGTGTCTGTTTGTAACGTCAAAATAACAGCATTTTACTAAATTCATGTGGGATAAAATTACTGTATTATACTAAAGCACGAACGCAGATAATACTGTTAAAATGGAACGCAGCGGATGGAAGAGAGAGAAAGGTATGTGGGAGAAGGAAAAAAGATGGCGATTTGCATATCACGGTGCAACCATGGTAGTTTTTTGGTGCGACAAATATAATGAGAAATAAAGTTTTGTTTAGCAAGTTCTCATTGTTTATTTTGTCATACAATCCCATAAAATTGGCGGCTCGTCCGGGATTGGCAAAATAACGATACTAGTATGAGTTTTCAAAAAATTGAAATAAGTATAAAATTACATATATAATAGGTCTTTACCTATGAAATTGACGTTTTGTATGAAAAAATTTAAATGAATTTTTTTCATGTATTTTTTATTTGTATTAATCGAAGTAATCACCCATGCAATCAATGCATCTTTGCCAACGCAGTGGCAGTTTATTGATGCCCTTCTTAAAGAAATCAGCTGGACGGGAGGCAACAAATTCTTCAAAGGCATTTTGTACTGCCTCTCGGGTATTGAATTTTTTTCCCGCCAAGAAGTTATCCAAATTCTGGAAAAAGTAGTAGTCTGTAGGCGCAAGGTCTGGTGAGTAGGGCGGATGACGGAGAGCTTCCAACCCCAGTTCTTGCAACTTGGAGACCGTCTGCTGTGCAGTATGAGGTCGCGCGTTGTCGTGCAGGAGCAGCGGAGACGAGCGATTGACCAATGCTGGTTGGAGATGTGCCAGCTTCTCCATCATTGTGTTCAATTCTTCACAGTACACATCTGCAGTAATGCTCACCCCGTTTGGTAAGAAGCTGTGTTGAATCACACCGGCGCTAGACCACCAAACAGTGACCAACACTTTTCTTGGGGTAAGTTTTCGTTTAGGGCATTGTTTAGGTGCTGAACCAGGATCCAACCAACTTGCTGAGCGCTTGCGGTTATCAAACAGAATCCATTTTTCATCGCAGGTAACAATGCGGTTCAAAATTCCTTCATTTGTGTGTCTGTTGAGCAGTGCAAGGCACGTCTCGACGCGTACTTCGCGCTGGCGATCATTGAGTTCGTGGGGCACCCATTTGTCAAGCTTTTTTACCTTGCCAATTTGACGCAAATGGACCAATATTGTTTTGACGCTAACGTCGAAAGCTGCTGTTAATTCAGCCGTAGATTGTGTATCATCAGCTTCCACAATCGCCTTTAATTCGTCATTGTCGACCAAAGTCTTCGGACGACCGCGAGGTTCATTTTTCAGGTCGAAATTTCCAGAACGGAAGCGAGCAAACCAATAACAGGTAGTGCGTTGGTTTGTAGTGTTAGCTCCGTAAACGTCGTTGATGTTGCGTGCCGCTTGTGCCGCGTTGCTGCCACGACGGTACTCATATTCCATAATTACTCGAATTTTTAACGTATCCATGATGACGAAAAAGATTTAAATGCGATGAAAATGTAAGACTAATCAATAAACAAATGACTACTTTTGAAAAAAAAAATCCATGTTTTTAAAATAAAATTAATTTGAAATTAGAATTCTTAGCCAAACAAAAAATATTTTGATTTGAAATGGCCAGTACTGCAGAACGGCAATTTCATAGGTAAAGACCTAATATATGGTTGTTGTACGGAAACAAATTTCCAAAATTTTTGTTTATCTGTCTGTCGGTTTGTTTGGGGTAATCTCCGAAACCGGTAGACCGGTTTTTACAGGATTTTAACTGGCAGATAGCTGATGTGAAAAAGAGTACCTACCTAACTAAGGGTACGTTATTTTAGTTTTCAGTGTTTTTATAGAAGTATAATTATTTTTCATAGATACATAAAATCATGCCTGTTTCCCATGGTGGTAGGAAGAAACTATAGAACGCCATCTGCTACAATCCCTGCATACTCCTTTTGCTTCGTCTATAACATCATTCCTCAATCTATCAATCAACGTTACTCCACATATACTTCGAAACCGCATTTTACCGCATTTATCCTTCATACATCAATGTAGGCATTATGAAAATCTCAATAAAAAAATACTTGTGCCCATGGCGGGTCCCTAGTTAAAATTAAAATGGATGATGTTAATTTCTATTTATATTTTTATTTATATTTTTATTTAAGAGCACAATATTTTTTTTTTCTTAATAATTTGTTTGTCAATTGGCAAAACATAGCGCACTACATAATTTTATAATATCTTGTATGTAATTGTCACCTATGTTTACGAATAATAATAAAAATAAATAATAAATATTGCTGGACAATCCACACAGCATCATCTAGCCCCAAGCTAAGCAGAGCTTGTGTTATGGGTACTAGATGACTGATATACTTAATACAATACATTACATAGATAGATATTTTTTATTACACATAGGAAATACCCAGAACACCCGGAACAAATATTTGTAGACTGTACAAACATTTGTCCCAAGGCGGGAATCGAACCCGCAACCTCTTGCGTCGCAGGCGGACCTTCGACGCGCCACATCGGTCGTCGAATAAATGATTCTGATTCTGATTCTAATAACAGTATCATTGAATACTGTTAAACCATTTTCCACCATACATCTAACTACGCGTATAAGAAATTTCATTCCGGGTAACCGGATCCGGTAACCTGGTGGATCCAGTATCATTAGACATCTATTGGATCCGGTAAATTATATATATTCACCTTTTTTTTAAGGAAAGGCCACTCACAGTTCAGAACTAGACGGCTGTTTACTGCTTAACCGGACGATCCTGTGGTGACCTTACAATGAAGGCCCCCAGCCAGGGCTAACTACTACTCGTAGTTACATTTAAACGACCGCGCGGTAAGGGCGCCCCCTATGGGGCTCGAACCTCGGCGTAGGGCGTCGTTGAAGGGACAGATATTCAAAAAGGCTAGATCATATTATTATTATTGTCGGGGATTTTTATATTATTGAATATTCACCTTAAATTAGAAAGAAAGAAAGAAAGAAAGATTTATTAAAATCAAAATCAAAAATTCATTTATTCAAATTAGGCTGAGATGATTCTCAGCCTAATTTGAATAAATCACGAACGTCTTGGACGTTCAAAAAGTGCTGATGCACTTTTTGAACGTCAAAGACGTTTACATAAGACAGTCCCCCAAAACGCCCAGCCTTCACCACTACTATTTGTCAGAATATAGTACAATAGATGTTAACGTTATATTAAGTTTCTTATATTCTACCATTTCTGGTGTACAAATTTATGATCTTAAATAACTAATCTCTTAAGTAACTAATTATGCTTATACAATAGAATTATACACCTTATATTATTGATTTTGCACACACCGTGCAAATTCATTTCGGTATGTCATGCAAATTTTCCCTGCGCGTATAGGGTGTCATACGGTCTCTATCATTACCACAATAGAGGCACTTAATTAAACCGCAATAGGAAACACTCCAGTGTACGTAATTTAAATTTATTTGACAAAGAACACCACAACACAAAGGTTTTGCACCACAGAACTATGAATGTCGCTATGTTGGTTACGCGAAACATGTTTAGTGGTTGTTCGTGCTTGTTTATACAAACTCAAGAGATGACAAACGGGAAATTAGGAAGTTTGATAGTGTTTTGGTTAAATACCAAAATCATGGAATAGATTCTATCAGATTTCAAATACTTAAGTCATCATCTGCCTAGCTTTTTTCCATCTTCATATGTTGGGGTCAGTAATTATAACAGGATAATTATAATCGCTTACCTTCATTCTCTAAGACGATTTTATGAATTGAGTTTACGTTTACTAAATAGTCATCTAATTTTTCAACTAAAGAATCAATCAAGTTAAGTAATGTTACAAATCTATACTATTATTATAAAGACGTAAAATTTGTTTGTAAGTTTGTATTCAGGGGGCAATCTCCGAAACGAATGATCAAAGTCTAAAAAAAAAATTACTGTTAGAAAGCTACTGAGTATTCATGAGTGCTATAGGGTATTATTATTTTCAAAACTACGCTTTAAAGGGGCTGTATGGGATCCACGCGGACTGCTACTAGTACTAGTGTATTAATATAAAAAATAAATCGTTTTTCTTTTTGGCTTGATTTATTTCAATTTGCGCAATTAAATGGTTGCGGATACATGACAGGTCATGTATCCGCAACCATTTAATGCGGGATTCCACAGGACCTAAAATCATGCTGGAGGCCGTTTGATTGCGGGTCCCTCTTTGCTAGATTGCAATCCCAACCCAAAACCCTGAAGTCTATAATTAATTCTAACGCAAACAGTTTCAGAATCACACAAACGGAAAAAAACAATTTGCTCTCAGTGAATGTAAAAAGGTTGTATACTGATATTTACAAGATGTCAGTGACAGGTTGACTTCAAAAGACTGTCTTACTTAAAAAGGTTCAGTTGTTGCTTGAGGCTTTACTTGGAACGCGGTACTTCATTTTAGTGTTTAATGTCTGGGAAAAATTGTGGTTTATTGTATGAATGTGAATAAAACAATTAAGGGTTGCGGTTTAAAAGAAGAAGATCGGAAAATCGAAAAATCGAAAAAATAAAAGACTATGCATAGATGGTTGGTTGGGTTAGAGAATTAATGAAAGGTGTGAGTGGAATCGCAAAGAGAGGACGTCCTTGAAAGACAAACACTGCTCTTATTGACGTTTTGACGACCGATGTGGCGCAGCGGGCGAAGGTCCGCCTGCGACGCAGGAGGTTGCGGGTTCGATTCCCGCCTTGGGACAAATGTTTGTACGATCTACAAATATTTGTTCCGGGTGTTCTGGGTATTTGCTATGTATAATAAAAATATCTATCTATGTAATGTATTGTATTAAGTATATCAGTCATCTAGTACCCGTAACACAAGCTCTGCTTAGCTTGGGGCTAGATGATGCTGTGTGGTTTGTCCAGCATTATTTATTTATTTATTTATTATTTATTTATTGGTAATGTTATTCAGAAAGTTCAGGTGCGTAGTCAGAGCCGGCGTATATGTCTAACCAGGAGTCCTAGTACTAATTTCTCGCAAGAAGTTTACCAACCGAAAACGTCAACAATTTATATTAAGATTGAACACTGTTGTTACTTTCCCCACTCGTCCGACACATTTGTACGACGTAATACAGCATTGAGACGAGTTAAGAAAACTGAAAAAATGCACAAGGTGACGTATTAGTTAATGAAACCTTAACGATGAATGTGATAAGTTGTCACCATAACCGCTCAGAATTTATGTCAGAAATTTCGTATTTTTTACAGGTACTAAACCTTGCCTGTATCAAAGGATCGCTCGCATTTGAACCTGCAACCGCGTGCAAGAGACGCGAGGCACTAACCACTAGGCTATCACAACCTTTGGCCAGTAGATTACATTTTAATCGTTTCGAAGAATTCCAATTTGTACAGACACTTGACCAGGTTAAGCTAACACATATTATTAGTCGGTTTTAACGTCGACAAAGTCATTCGACAGCAATTAGCCCAATTTGGCTGTAATAAAAAAATTCTTAGTCCGGAAGAAACTGGGTCAGCTCTTTCTTTCAGGAGTGTTCAGTTAAAAGATTTAAAGTCATTATTAGGGGAATTAACAAGAGTGATCGTTGCTTTTTATTTTGTCAGGAAGCTTATCGTATTTTCAGAGAGAAATATTCTTCTGTGCGCCCGGCACAAATTCTTTTAATATTTGAAATACTTGTTCCGAATATAATATTTGAACAGTATCTTCGTGAATTTATTCTTCTTCGTTTATTTGTTACATGTATTTTTGTAAATTGTTTGTTTTTATATATGACGATATGTAATCTCAGGACGGCCTTAATCGGAACCTATTTTGCAACGTAGGTATGTAGGTAGTCCAAACACGGTAATTTAAATTAATTCTCATCGAAACTTAAACGATTTTACTTCCATAACATTAAAATAATCCTACAATTGCGTAAATGGTAATCACTAATATTCTGATCAACACCCAGTATTTTACATGAATTGACCCCCCATCTGCTGGGCATCACGATACCCTTTGGTAAGCCTGGTTGAGACTTTCGGGCTTCTGATAACCCGTAACGACTGCCAAAGATCAACAAATGACAGCCGGAACCAATAGCGTAACGTCCTTTTCGAAACACAGAGGAGTCTCGATATGTAATGTACGGTCACCCATCTACAGACTGACCTCAGCAAGAGTATCTCCGATCAGCCCTTGCGGCTTTTAACCAGCATACTGTACGAAAATTGTATTGTCAATGCTTCGGGCTTTATCCTTGGCTTTGGTTCTCTTGTGCATTCCTTCTCTTCTGATTAGATCTCGTAGAGAAACTCCAAGCATAAGTTTAAGGTAGGTACTTATCAAGAACTTATTAAGTCGTCTTGTTTACTCAAAATATCTATTGTATAACTCGGAAACTCAGTGATAAGTATGTTTTGGAACACAGAGAACTGATCGTACCTAGTCAGTTACTTCCTGCTGGTGTAAACTTCGTCTTGTTGTTGAAGTTTCCCATTGAATTTACAAGTTTTGCCCAAACATAAGTTTATTCCAACTTAAACGCTCACACTAATTTCTATGTAATATCTACATTGTAATATCTACATTGTATAATTTCATACATATGCATAATGCATGCAGATTTGTGCCCGGTTCATGGCGATAGGCTCTACCCCCTCTCAGGAGGGACTGAAACTGTATGTGTGTTCTGTAGATACACCTCTGCCTAGCCCTTTGGGGATCAAAGGCGTGATATTATGTTATGTTTGTTCATTGTTTTTTCATCAGTTTTCATCATACAATGACTCGTTAATCGGACATGTTAATTAAGTGAATTGCAACGAGAACCTTCGCGAAATACTGGCGTGATGATATGTTATGGATTAAGTCCACTTTATCTTTATCCACGCAGGAGGTTGCGGGTTCGATTCCCGCCTTGGGACAAATGTTTGTACTATCTACAAATATTTGTTCCGGGTGTTCTGGGCATGTATATAAAAAAAAATCTATCCATGTAATGTATTGTATTAAATATATCAGTCATCTAGTACCCATAACAAAGCTCTGCTGAGCTTGGGGCTAGATGATTCTGTGTGGATTGTCCAGTATTATTTATTTTAGATTTTTCTAGTCACTTACACGACAACGTTCGGTAAATATTAAGTAAGTCAAACGATGCAGAAACGATGCTTTGAAGGAAGAGCCTTTGCGGCTTTCAGGCGACCTTTCCCAAATGAAGGCATCCAAGTATCAGCCATCGTGTAGCTCACCCCTCTTTTAGAGAGCTCAACAACCCGTCACACGACACTAACAAAGCAATACATTTGCGTGGGCCACATAAAAACTACTTCAAAAGCCGTCAGACAGTTAAGGCTGGCTGGATAGAATACGCGGGCGTATTCTATCCAGCCAGCACATTCACAGTTCTCTCTTAACGATCCTCTTTTCTTTTGAACTACAAATTCTGACGAAAACCCTCATCTGCTAACAAGAAGGTTATCTAGAGCCGCTAGTCTGTTAGCACCCAAAACTTGTTGTATTGTATACACGTTATACTCGAACAGACAGACACCACCGACAACTTTTCTGCTTTTCATCAATTAGATTTTCATAATCATTCTATTGTTTCTAAGACGTGTACATTTCACAGATGTTTCACAGATGCTAAATTTAGTAAATTATTACGTAACTCCATCACGCCTTCTTTTTCATGGGGGTGGGCAAAGACCATAGAATACTAATAAGATTTGAACGTGAAATCCTTTTGCTTGGTTAAAGTTCTTACATCTGAGTATACGACCACCCGTTGCGAGTAACACGCACCCAACCTTTCTGAAGACCATCACCAATAAGATAAGTGTATGTATTTCAAGGCGTCCACTCAAATATACTTGATAAATACCTTTTGTTTGTTAGACACCCTTTATTGATCCTTTCCACATGAGCCATCTTAACATTGGTGCTCTTATCAATTTTTGTCACCCCTTCTCCCAAATCATAACCTTGTTTTACTATTTAATAATACCAAGAAGATACTTGTATGTTAAGAAGGTGTACTCCTTCACTTACAGGAGACCACAGTATGCACAATAATTGTCAACTACGCGAACAAATTCAAAATTTAAATGAAAGGTAAAATATGGAAACAATTAATACCAACACAGGATATAGAAAAAAAAGAAAATAAATCATTTACAGATACTTCAATTAAATTAAATCCATTAAACATTGTTTTATATTTATACAGAGACTCGCAGTTATCTAAATTCTTAGTTATAGCTAACATGTTATAAAAATTAAACACTTAATTAATTATACATTATTTAATTAATTATTGCATACCTACAAAGTCTCTCCACAGCGGCGTAACGACCGAGGTTACTTTTTAGATATAAAAAAAATTGTATTCAGACTTTCAGGCTTCTGACTACCCGTAAAGACTATCAGATATATATCAACTGATTTCCGAAACTCAGTGTCTGGGTATGTAATTGATGGTCACCTATCCATGAATCGACCTCGGCAAGCGTTGCTTAACCTTGAAAATCGACCCGTGCGGCTGTTATTACTTAGCCCCAAGCCCCAAGCTATTAATCCCAATACTTCGTTATTGTCAGACAAACTTCATTCTCCACAAAAAGAAAAGGTCAAACGTATTTTTTGCCTTCGTTCAACCTTTAGAAGGGTGACGTAGGGTAATGCTGCCACGTCCGGGTAAAGTTGTCAGATTTTTTTTGCTGACCCTACCCTCCTCGTAGGGATGTTAGAAATGTTAATAAGTATCATTATACGTATTAGATCGTAGTGAATATCAAAAATAAATAAAACAATAATCCACAAAATAATTGTAAAATGATAATAAAGTAATAGTAATGTAATATAATATTCGTAAAATATATCGATATCGCTTTCCAAATCGATTTATTCCAAAAAATATTGAAATACCGAAACTTTTTAGACAAACTTCAATAGTTGTTCGTGAAGGATTCCCGTATTTTTAAGAACGTTCACATTCTAGTCTCAATGTCAATCTAGAAAACACTTCTAATTTACCTACAGTTTCGACAATGATTGTCGCTGAGATAAGATTGCAACTAGATCTACGGGATTTGTTCTTCGATTTCTGTAAGCAGGAGAATATAAATGCGCATAATTTCTGTTTTCTTTTTGCACAGCAATTAGGTCTGTTGAGCTTTCCTTTTTTTTTATTAAAAAAAAATGTATTGAAATGTCCAAATATTATTCATTGCCAAAAAATATCGATATAAATATAGTCTACCGAAAAATATCGATAAATTTTCGACTAACCTACCTCCTCAGACAGTTTGAACTTTACTAATAATGAGGGTACGAGAGTTATTTCGTGGGTCGAGCTGATTCTCCTATTGTATCGTCGTTGGTACTGTCCGATGATTTTTATACGCAAAATAAGTAACTAGTATAAAAAATAGACCATGTTTTAAATTTGGTAGGCACAAAACGCGCGCAGTTTTCACTTCTGTCAACAGTCCCCATGTCTGCCTATTATTTTAACTACCTCGTTGGCTTAGGTTGCAGGCGCTATCAGTCATGAGGTCGTGGGCTCTATTCCAAGCTTAGACAAAGTCGTATTAGGCTTTTCAATCTGGATTGTCTCAAAGATGATGAAAGGTGGGTTTTAAAGCAGCTACTGATTACACAGACCGCCTGTTTAATAAATCAAAAATAACTAATTAACTTGAAACTCAAAAACAATATGGTTAATCTACTGACAAATTATTATATATATAAAAAAGGGCCTCTTAACGCGATATTTTAAAGGATTTTTTTTATTTTTTTTATTTAAAAACGTTGCCCCACACTAGGAATTTCTCCTGTATCGTGGGTGCGTTTACAAACATTTAAACTCACATACACAAACAGCCAGACCCGGAACAATAACCTGTAGGTCATACAAATATTTGTTCCGTGCGGGGATCGAACCCGCAACACGCAGCGCAGCAGCCGATGGCTCAACCACTGCGCCAACCGTGTCGTCAATTGTTATATATAAATGGTTTAAAAACAAAATAGATATTATTTTCAGTATTTGTACTCATAAATGGGTAACAGAGATGAATGCACGTCTCTCTATGTACCTAAATCGCAACAAGAAGTAACAATTTCAATAAGTTCTTCAGACGAAGTATAAATCTGACCCAATATTTGCGAAACCTCTTAAAAGGATATTTACTAAGTCGAAATCGGATTTGAGTGTCTACAACCTATCTCTATCAATCTGCTGAACCCCGCAGCTGTCCAATGTATGACTTACTGATCAATTGATCCCTTTGCATTGAATGCGAAGATCATACTCGGAGAAAAAGCTGCCCGTGAGGAAACTGCCTTGAAGCCTGACACGCCGAAAACACATGCGTCATTTAATCATAAAAAAAAAATAAGATTATACCTATAATTTATTATATTATAAACATTTTTTTTTTTACAGTAATTTTTCGGAAATATTACTTAATACGCTCGAAGAAGCTATTGGATGAAGTTTTCTTAAAATTAGCGATAATAGTATTAAAAATGTCGACATCAGCTTCTTGGCAGTTTGCGTTGTACATACGACTCGCTCTCGCCACGTACGAGTTCCGTCTGTACGTTGTACGTATCTACCCAATGTTTTAGGGAAAACAAAAGGAAAAAATATAAATGGAATAATGGAAGGGATGAGATGGTCAGTTAAACCTTCCCTGCCCTTATTGTTTTAGGATTGGACATCCTAATGTAACATTGCCGTATTGGAAGACGTAGTGGGTAATGCGAAGGCAGAAAAACTTTTCCGAAAAATAAATTCCGGTAATATGTACCTTGCCTACCTACGACTTCATTCAATAATATGAAATGAAGTAAATTAAATAAATGCAACGAATAAAATAAATAAATGACGGATATATTCGTGCTAGACCTACTGTGTGTTTGACGTAAACGAAACGTCAATTTGTAAGATTTGAAAAATGACATTCCTCGTTCTGAATCATCATCATCATCTGCCCGCCTTTTCCCAACTATGTTGGGGTCGGCTTCCAGTATAACCGGATGCAGCTGAATATCAGTATTTTACATGGAGCGACTGCCTATCTGACCTCCGCAACCCAGTTACTGGGCAACGATACCCCTTGGTAAGACTGGTTGTCAGACTTTCGGGCTTCTGACTACCCGTAGCGACTGTCAAAGATCTACAAATGACAGCCGAGACCAAAGGCTTAACGTGCTTTCCAAGGCACGGACGAGTCTCGATATGTTAAGAATGGTCACCCTTCCACAAACTGACCTCGGCAAGCGTAGCTTAACCTTCGATCAACCCGTGCGGCTTTTTTTTATTTAGCCACGAGCTCCTCACTATGTGCCTTGACCACAGGAGCTAATAATCTTATCCAAAACAGTTTTCCTAAAAAATCTATTGACTTCAAGAAAAACACTGAAGTTGAAAACTAAAGAACACTAAAGTCAATATTATGATTGTCTACAATATAGAGTATTCTATTCTATCGCAAATCCATACTTAATATTATAAATGGGAAAGTGTTTGTCCGTCGTTCACGCCTAAACTACTGAACGGATTTCGATAAAATTTTGCAGAAAGATAGATTATACCCCGGAAAAGGATATTGGCAACTTTATTTTTCAGCAAACCACGCGGGCGAAGCCGCGGATGGAAGCTAGTAAAATACAATTTTAATCCAGAATCGTATTCTCATTTTTTTCCTCTATCAAAATATACAGTTTAAAATGACAAACAACAGTTATCACACACAAAAAATCACGAGAGCATGCAAGTCTTATCAGTCAATCGGGAGCCGTGACAACAGCTTAACATAGATACCGTACAGATTGCTCCATTCGATGCTCATGTGATACGGATTGCGGTGCAAGCGATTTAGATCCAGTTATTACGACCATAGAATAAAAAAAACACTGTACCTGCGGGGCCCTCAAGCGACGCAAATACTTTAACCTCATAGATAAGGCGCGGGTCAAGGGGCCCGAGAACGCACCTCATTTTCAAGGATATATCTCGCTGAATGATCATCAGCTCGCATGACCAAAAGGTTGCCTCAATCTTTGGAAAAATAATTATCATTGCTGCCAATTATCTGGGCACGTTTCCGGATGACAGCGATGTGGAGGAGTACTTTTAGTCATGGAATAACTAATGTTCATTTTGTTCAGGAAAAATAAGACAAGGGTGAAGCAAAACTTCTTGTTACTTCCTTTGTGCGTACGCCAATGAAGCCGAAATAATCATCTGCTTTTACCATCTATCTAATCATATGATTTGCGCTCGCTCAAGCTGAACAGCGGTGCTAGCACGGTTCTTTTTGATAACCGACGTTTTATCGACGTCATTTCCATAGTTTTTGGGTTAAAATTAAAAGTCAATTTTCTGAGGATCCTGATACCTACTTCAGAAAAATACCAGCCGGACCGGCCAGAGGGAGGTCAGTGTCCTCAAAGAATCAAATCAACTAAGTTTCAAGACACGATATGTTTACGTTAAAAATAGCCAAAAATAATATTGATGCACATTTTGGCACCCAAAATCAGCCATTTTGTTTATGTTCTGACGTTTCTTTACTCGGTTGGTAGTCGGCTAAAAAAATAAGTGTCACTTTGACGTTTAGGTAAAATGACCGTAATTATTTAAAATACGTTCGAAACAGTTTCAGCTCTATACATTCTTAGTCTATGTCCACGATCTACGGGTCGTTATGTTCTAATACTTTTGAATAGATTCTGGAGCAAGCTTGCACTCAGCTTGGACCAATGAGGCGGTTTCTATGCGTTAAACTAGGTCATTGTTCTATCTATTGGACGATGAGGAGATCGTGGCTAAACGGCTGAAGAGACGATCGGAGATAAGAGGACCCTGGTCGAGATTACGTCTTGCATCGGATAATATTCTTTTAGAATGTTTCCATAAGATTAGTTCAATTCAGTAGTGTACGCTGAATGCATTTACACAAAACATTACGACCGTATTTCCCTAAGGGTTAGGCAGAGTTACAGCTCTATACTATTTTTTTGTTATTTGGGAAAAGCCCGCCACAGTATTCCCAAACCACTGCAACTCCTGAAAACCAGAATGAAAAGTGGTGACCACCAGAAAAGCGTCGAAACAATGAAGCCCGACGAGTCCCGGAAAAACGATTCAACTGTCTTGGATCCCGCGACAGAATTAATAAAAAAGCAGAGGAGTTAGAAAAATACGTAATTTCCACTTCCCTCCATTATCAAGCAGGAGAACTAGTTGCCTAGCACCACGGATTAAAATAAACACTAATATTAATGGGTACATAATTATGAGCTGTTATATTTCATTCCGATAGTGATATGGTAAAAAGACAACATTTGAGACAAGGCCGCCCATTGTAACAGCCTATGTAGCTCTTAAACTCAATATTTGTAAGATTTCATGGTGTACAATAACGAGGCAAAAATTCTATTCCCCAGAGTAATACAATTAACTCTTAAGAAATACCACGTTATTCATAATATAAAAAAATATCTATCTATGTTATGTATTGTATTAAGTATATCAGTCATCTAGTACCCATAACACAAGCTCTGCTTAACTTGGGGCTAGATGATGCTGTGTGGATTGTCCAGCAATATTTATTTATTTATTTATTATTTATTCAAAGACCCTACCTGTATGTAGGTACTGCTCATACCATTGCAATACAATATCGATCAAGTTTTATGATCGCTATCAGTACCAGTGCACGTCAATCTAGGCATGATGCAATTTTTATGACTAGATTAATAGGATGACTCACCATTATGATATATTCAAAGAGCGGTCTGTTGTTATTTTATTGACGGAGTATGTGGCACACGTGGTCAGATATTAGTTCTATGCGCTTGTGTGTCAATGTTTCTTTAGATATAGATACTCGTGTCGCTTAAAAACGACTACAAAATACTATTAAATTGTCGTTTTTTTAAAACTACGCATTAAAGGTGGTGGTGATGTTAAAGTTTTAAGGGAAAAGTACAATTTCACGCGGATGAAATTTCGGGCGAAGTGCTATTCTAATATATAAAAATGTTTGTTACCAAACTCCTCCGAAACGGCTTGACCGATTTTTATGATATACACACAAAATCTGGTCTGAGAATCGGCCAACATCTATTTTTCATACCCCTAAGTGATAAGGGTGGTCCACCCCAAACATTTTATATGGCAAAACAACGTTTGCTGGGTCAGCTAGTCTTACATATAAAATTCTCGTGTCACAATGTTAAACTCCTCCGAAACGGCTGGACCGATTTGTATGAAATTTTGTGTGCATATCGGTTAGGTCTGAGAATCAGCCAACGTCTATTTTTCATACCCCTAAATGATAAGGGCGGTCCACCCCAAACATTTTATATGGCAAAACAACGTTTGCTGGGTCAGCTAGTAATTTATAAAATTCTCGTGTCGCAATGTTTGTTACCAAACTCCTCCGAAACGGCTGGACCGATTTGCAGGAAATTTTGTGTGCATATCGGTTAGGTCTGTGAATCGGTCAACATCTATTTTTCTTACCCGTAAATGATAAGAGACCATATTATTATTTTTTTGCTTAAAATGGCAAAGCTACAGATGAGGTTTTATAGATTTAGTTCCTATGGCTTTATAGAACATCAAAGATAAAGTCAAATCATTTTTTTCAATGAGACCGCTTGAAAAGCACTTTTGGACATCAGGATTACAAGTAAAATAAAACATTGAAAAGATTTTAGTTGCCACTTCCAAATGTTAGTTTCGTGTGGAGAAGAATGAGCAAGAAATTCCACAATCACTCTTTTCAAATACTTTCTGTACAATATTTTGTATCGGTATTATTCAGCTAATTATATCTAATACATTGATCTAATATCTACTTCAGTCACGCTCACCTCTGTAAGGTTGGGTGTTAAGGAGAGTAAATGAAACGAGCGAGCTCCGAGAATACACTGACTATATTGAGATAATGATACCTTATTATATACCTTTCAATTACTACATCACACCCCCGCAAAATTCTTACACTCACGTTCACCTACCTTACACCCACACTACACACCGCCCTCGATCTCAAGTTGAAATAACTTAACATAACACCACGCCTGTATTTATTCGAAGGGTTGAGCAGAGATGTACCGAAGTACGCCCAAATTTCACGAGTATTGTTTTTAAATCCCATGTATTAGGGGGTACGCCAAATGCCATCAACCGGGCACACATCCGAGTTGAAATAACCTATAACTTTTGTCCCCAATTTTCTATTTTAGAATATTTGCCTATGGCATTAAGTCCGCCTCAGTACATTTGTGTGCTTAAAGTATTAAATAAATAAATATTTAGCTTAGATTTTCTATTATTTTATTTTATAATTTAGTGCAGTTTTTCTTTTAAGTTCCGTAACTTACCAAATACATAGTTTAATTGCATGATTTTCTTTAGTAAGCATTTGTCAACGAGGATGCAACTGAACCTTTTTTAAGAACATCACAGTAAATCCTTCTAGGGCGTTCTGTCGTGGCGTGCGTCCCTCTAAAATCTCTGACTTATAAATATCTAGCTTTTGTTAGTCGTCTTTCATTCATCCCCTCAACAAGACCAAACCATCAAAGCATACTCCGCCGTCGGCGGCGTGTAATACAAACCTGACCTTTCTGAATAACATCACCGGGTAAGGTCAGTGTATATCCAATCACGTATATTAACAAGCTGCCCTAATTATTGGTTAAAGTAGGTATTTAATAATGGTACTCGTAGAACTGTCACCGTGGTGCTAGGCAACTGGGCCTATACCAGTTGTAAACGTCCCTCTGTGCCTATTGGCCTAGCTCTGTGCTATCTCCTGCTTGATATAGGTGTATCTATGATATAGAAGTGGAAATTATGAATTTGTGTAACTCGTACGCTGTTCTTTTTTGATTAATTTCTTTGCGGGATCCAAGACAGTTGAATCGTTTCTCCGGGAATCGTCGGGCTTCAATGTCTCGACGCTTTTCTGGTGGTCACCACTGTTGATTCTGGTTTTCAGGAGTTGTAGTGTTTTGGTTATAGTGTGGCGGGCTTGTGCAACTGTCAACCAAGGCCATGTGATTTTGTAAACTTTATCAAAACTTGTCACCATTATTTACACATTCGTGTGTTGTGGGAGAAAGCAGTGCAGAAATTCACAGGATTCAGAATAACGGTACATCATCATCTGCCTAGCCTTTTCCTAACTAACTTAAAAAATAAAACATCACGCGTTTATTCCCGGAAGGGTAAGATAGAGGTGTACCTATAGTATAACCAAAATTCGCCAGTTATAAGTTATAGTTTAAGTCAGATGTATAATATAGGGGACAACCTACTGCCGTCAAATGGAGACATCTTTGAAAGTTGGTGGTACAAATTCGCATTAATTCCACTTACAGAATAAATACCTACCTACACACTTATGCGAAAAATGATCTATTTTCGTCTCCTTCGTAAAAAGAGCTTGTTTCTTAATAATAATGTTACAGGCTCTTATTTTATAACTTAATGAGCTTAGTAAGCCGATTATTTTAAAATATTATACGATTATTAACGTTATGATAAATTATAAATACCTTTTTATTTTTAAACATACTTATTCATTTCTTAGACCTTTCTTTTTCCCACGTAAAAGTCATACTTTTTAGTCATAGTTTGTTCAGTGACTTAAAGTTTGTTGCATTAAAAAAAATACTTTAAAAACAAAAAAAGAAGATTTACTGACCGGAAAATATTTTATCAAAAGCTTTTCACCAATTATTCTAAAACCAATCCTGTTATGAAAACTGTATATTTATTTATTGCCAATTAACTAGAAACAGTGTTCTGTTATCGTTTTTAAATAATAGCAGCAAAGGATTGACCGGGCTCGGCTTTTTCTAGTACAAACTTTTTTTAATGGCGTCAGTACTGAATGAAACCTGAATAAAGTTTGTTCTATGAATAGTTTTTGAAACTTATATTAATACCACTTTATGTATGGGTACGTAAATGTCAGCGTTTCCTATTTGATTAACTCTGCAAATAAACCTAGAAGCTTGTCCATTTATAGTTTAGACCTTTAAATTAGCCATTAATAATACTAAAATAATTGAATAGTTATAATAAAGTATAATGAAGATAGAAATAATATTGGCGGGACGGTTGGCACAGTGGCTGAGCGATTGACTGCTGCGCTGCGTGTCATGGGTTTGATACCCGCACGGAGCAAATATTCATATGGCCTACAGGTAGTTTTCGCTTCTAGAAAGGGTAAATAGTGTCCTTGCGGTTTGCTTGGCTTTTATTGGTAGATCACCATTCCTCATCACAAGCTCATACCATGACAACCATCATCTGCCAAGCCTTTTCCCAACTATGTTGGGGTCGGCGTCTAGTCTCACCAGATGCATCTGAATACCAGTATTTTACATGGAGCGACTGCCTATCTGACCACCACAACCTAGTTACTAGGCAAAACGATACCCCTTAGTAAGATTGGTTGTCAGACTTATAGGGCTTCTGACTACCCGTAACGACTGTCAAAGATCTACAAATGACAGCCGGGACCAACGGCTTACCGTGCTTACCGAGGCACCCCTATATACACCATAACAACCCATTTCCATAATAATTTCTCGGTGACCGACGCGACAATGACGAATAGAACGTATAATAGTTCTTTATTTGCTATATCTATACACATACATTATTATAAGTACAGAAACACAGACATCACATGCATATTACATGATCGTTTATATAACAGTCTCGGCAATGACCATTAAAATAGTCTGCACTCAGTAAATATACATTGCAATTGACTATTGACAATTATAATTAACATATCAAGATTGTCAATCGATTTGTTTATAAACATGTCACACCCGATCTGATAATCGGTTGGAGTTTGTTAATTAATATCAACGTTTGGTCTTCGTAGATTAGCGTAGACCTTTACATTCATTAATAACGTTTATAGATAATTAAATAATCAATAATGCTGGACAATCCACACAGCATCATCTAGCCCCAAGCTAAGCAGAGCTTGTGTTATGGGTTAGATGACTGATATACTTAATACAATACATTATATAAATAGATATTTTTTATTATACATAGCAAATACCCAGAACACTCGGAACAAATCTTTGTAGATCGTACAAATATTTGTCCCAAGGCAGGAATCAGATCCGCAACCTCCTGCGTGAATAAAGATAAACTTTACTTAATCCATAATATGTCACCACGCCAGTATTCCACGAAGGATCTCGGTGGAATCTGCTAAATTGACCTACCCAATTAATGAGTCACACTGTGATGAAAACATAACATAAAATCACGAATTTAATCCCCCAGAGGTGTATCTACAGAACACGCATACAGCTCACCAGTTATGTTTAAGTCCCACCTGAGAGGGGGTATAGTCACCGGCAAGTAAGTTGGCAAGGTTTTGGCGTAGTGGGAGTAAGTTCGCGCATCGTGCACTAAGTGGAACAAAAAAGTGGTGACTTTTATTGATCGTCATTATTTTATGGTTATTGCCATCATTTATATTTAATAACATCTGATTAGAAGAAAGTTGAAGAAGGGAGTGGAATTCGTAAAGTTTATTGGGAGTTATAAATAATATGCATACGAGGAAAGTATGCGAAAAAAGGCATACCTTTTTTTGCCTTAATTTTTTAATTTAAAACAACAACAATAATATCAACTCGTAACAAAAACTAAATTTAAAAAAAATAACAATAACTCTTTAACATAAACACAACAAAAACAAAGGGTACAATTTTCGTGCACGCAAGTGTAATCGGGAGTTCGGGAGGCAACAGTCGACTGTTGCACCAATCGCGCTGCTCGGATTGACGCTACCTCATACCCCGCGTCCCGCTTGACTACCAAAGAGACCTAAAAAACGACTTGTGCGCATCTAACGACTCTTGCCAAGTTACGTGCCGATAATTATAGAGGCTATCGCCATCAACCGGGCACAAATCTAGACACCGGATTGCTATTAAGAAATTCCAGATGGAAAAACCCAATATGACTTTGCCCGACACGGGACTCGAATCCGAGTCCTCATGTTGAGCTAAATCAACAAGGCAGCAACGAGCCTTCGATCAAATCCATCCTGTCCCTTTGTTGTTCTATCCCAGCGACGCCGACGCCCTAATCCCAGGCCCGTACCCTGCAGGGGGTGCCCTTAGCGTGCAGCCACTTAGTTTGTAAATAAATAAATAAAATAAATAATTATGAAGGCCCCACAGGAAAGTCCAGTTGAGCAATATTAGTACTAGCATACTCGTATATAGTAGATTATTATTCTTTTCTGTGTTTTCGATATTTGGTATTATCATTGTGTGCCTGTAAATAAATACATTTTTTCTTTCTTTGCTTTTCCAACCTCAAGGATGAACTGCGAGATGCCCAAAAAAAAAGAATAAAAGCAGCAATGGGCCATTTTCAATGACATGAAATGCCTTCGAACAGCGGTCCGTATTTCAGGAGCTGGCAGTTAAGGAACGTAAAACTAATCCTCCAAACATGAATCAATCAGTTGGAATGAACTACAATCGGTTTAACTACAAGTAAGAAACTTTTCAATTGATTTAATTCAATTAGATAAACTATAAACAAAGCCATCATTAACACACTGAGTTACAGAATTTATGTGAGCATTTTATCAGTGTTGAAAGTTTAAAGAGAAACGTGAAGAAAACCACATCGGTACGGTACTACGTTTTTGTGGCATTCGCTTATAAACATGAATGTATCAACAAGAGAAGATTATAAGATACTTCTTAGCACGGTTGCTAGGAAGTGATATGTATTCTTGTCAATCCTCATTCGGTCTTGTCTTTTTCATAGCCTTATCTGAAAGCATATTCCCGTAATCCCGTCTCATCAATATCAAAAACTTGTCGAAATTGTAGACTAATAAGCCTTATTTTTGACAGGTTGAGACTGTTTCTTAAAATAGGGAAATTTCCCCTCTGAAGTTACCTCAGTATTTTTTTTTTGTCACACTATTCCCGCCACACTATTCGCCCTTATTACATAGTCCTTCAAATATAGCTGGAGAAATGAGCACTCTGCCTAAACCTTAGAGGAATTTACAAACCACTGCAACTCCTGAAAATAAAAATCAACAGTGGCGACCACCAAAAAAGACGACGAGTCCCGGAGAAATAATTCAACTGTCTTGGATCCCGCAACGAAATTAATCAGAAAAGAACAGCGGAGGAGTAAGAAAAATACTAAATTTCTATTTCGCTCCATATCAAGCAGGAGACAGAATGGAGCTAAGCCAGTAGGCACAAAGGGATGTTTACAACCGGGTAAGGCCCAGTAGCCTAGCACCACGGCGTCCTAAATGATGTGTATGGCAAAAATAACGCTCAACAAGATAAAAAAAATATAAAGATAAACAAGGCATTGGGCAAAATACCCAATAATACAAAGATTAACGAAAAGTAGGAACCAATCTACCCTTGTTACTACCCAGACTATCCCTATCCGATTCTAACTGACACATGTATTGTGCTAATCACCCCCCGTCAGCGATTACAGCGGCTCATTAGCACATCACTAATTAGCGAGTTACAGCTCTATGTCCGTATCATTACAATGACATTGCCTTATATCTACTGTATTGATGTTTGTCATCAAATTATCGGCTGTTCCATGTATCGGCTGCATTGTTAGTTGATTGTATTGTAGAAAAATGTTGAAGAAAAACTGGGTCAATCGAAACGAAGAGGTGAATCGAAATGAAACGTTACAAAGTCACTGAGACACGTGAAACTAAATAAAAGCCTGTAAAACAGGATAGAGTACGATGAATTCAGACGTTCATGACTTTCACGAGCTAATCTGGTAGAGCATACACACTACGACACAAAAATAGATTAAACCTACCAGATTCTAAGCTAAAAATACACTCCACAAGCACTTTAGTAATGTCAGTTAAAATATATAATAAATAACCAGATGAAATTAAAAATGAACATAAATTTAATATCTTTATAAATAAATTAAAACAACTTCTAATCCGTAAATGTTATTATAATTTACATGAATATCTAAATGATAAAGTTAATAAATAAATAATAATACCAAAAAACTAAATAATAATCTATATGACTAATACATGTATAATTTAAATAAATATTAATAATAATATATAAATCCAATATATAAGTAGAAAAAATTATATGAATACAATTAGTTGTGAGCCTACCTACCTACACAAAACGAAAGAGTAGATTAATATGGAAAGTGTAAAAAATATATTTTTAATAGCCCTCCTCCTAATTTTTAATTTTTATGTTGTTATGCCCGACAGGGTTTTGGAGCATTGTGGGCTCCAAAACAATTGTATGTACAACCACCTAAGTTCACATTGTGGAATGCAATAAACGTATTGAGTATTGAGCATACTTTTCCCGACGGCCAACTGGCGTGCAAAACTAGGACCACTGGGACACACGTCAAAGTCTAACACGTCACGACATCTCTATATACTCGACAAGGCTATCGCTCAATCGAAGTATCGATAACGCTGTCCAGCACTTCTCGATGAAAGAGTATTATTAACGCTGTTCGACATCGATTTAGCGGTATTACATCGTCTACAATCAGGTAATCTTGCAGGTACGATAAGATCGGTCACAAGCCACAGTAAGTCAGATTTCAAGCGCCTTTGAGCGACCGGAAGATTGGTCTTCCTGATTTCATTTTTAAAGGATTTTTAGAGACCATGTTGAGAAGATCTAGTTACATGGCTGATTTGTTTGTTTGATAGTTTGGCAGACAAGGTGAGTGAAATCGCATAGTTTACTTCACTCACAGAAAGGGCACATAGACTAATTTTTTAAACCCAAACGGCTCGAATATAATTTTCGCAATTAGGTTGTTATAATTCGCCGTTTGAGGTTTTCTGCGTGTTTTGGGGCATCGCGAAGCATTTGGTCGACTCTTCACGTAACCAGCAATCAGTAGCCAAACAATCAGCATTGCGAATTGCAATGTTGCCAGCCTTTTGGACACTTTTCCCGTTGACAGGGATGCTGATAAATATTTCGTTCCCCTGTGATTCTTTTATACTTTTCTTGTACGTAATAGTTTCATTGCTTTATTGAATAATTCGCAAATCTTCATTTACATAAACCAGTCTGAACTTCAAATTTACAAGTAACATACAAAGAGAAATGATTCAAGTTCTTTCAAAAGATAGTTTTGTACCAGAAGAAGGGTTAAGAAACTCCATACTAACTCGTTTAAAATACTTTTTTAACAATATTTTGTTTCATCATCATCATCATCATCATCATCAGGCTATACTAGTCCACTGCTGGACATAGCCCTCTCCTAATGAGCGCCATAGCGCCCTGTCTTCAGCTTGCCGCATCCATATTTTGTATATATACCGATAATTATCACCATTACTGATGATAGAGGATACACAAAAGAAGGGCAGATACGTTGCAAGTCTCATCACTATCTTTTGTCATAGTTCACCAACATCACGACGTGGAGACAGAGCTTTCTGATGATCAGCACAGAAGCACTCTTACTACTAGACGGCACGGTTGGCGCAGTGGCTATGCGATCGACTGCTGCGCCGAGTATCTTGGGTTCGATTCCCGCACGGGACAAATATTTGTTTGGCCTACAGGTAGTTGTTCCGGGTCTGGCTGTTCGTGTACGTGACTTTAAATGTTTGTAAATGCACCCACGATACAGGAGAAATTCATAGTGCGGGGCAACGACTTTAAAAAAAAAAACGAACTCTGACTTAATAACACTTTCTTCACCTTGGTTACATAGGTAGTCACTCCTGTAAAATACTGGTATTCAACTGCATCCGGTTTGACTGAAAGGCGACCATCACATACTTGGGAAAAGGCTAGGGAGATGATGATGATAAAGCCTTTCTGTACTTTGAAACACACGCGCGTTTCAAACGTACACGCTTGTCTGGTGTTCTGTGAGAGACAATATGCGAGGGTGTCCACTGTTACATGTTAGTTTGTGTTATTTTGTGATGTATTTAAGTTTATTTAATCATTTAATCAAATAATAATTATTTTTTTTATCCATGAATTGTATATCTTATTGTTTTTATTTTTTATAACATTATGTTAATTAATGTAATTGGACCTGTGCCTTTTTAATTAACTATAAATAAATAAATAATAAATAAATAAATAATAATTTGAAGAAGTTACCTCAATCTTTCAAGAGTTATTTATTCTATTTACCTACTTTTATAGGTATCTCTGATAGAATACTGATAACGATAAATTACTTAACAATTTCAATTTTGTATACAACATCGCGAGAAATTTGCAGAAATAATATACGTTATATTGTAAACAAATTAATTCTGCAATTTTCTCACGATTTAATTCCATCGTTTCCTTGTACATTATTTATCATAACTAAATGAATAATTTAATGCTATGTACAAAAACAATAAACCAAGATAAAACGTTTACTTAGAGCACATACAATATGCGACAAATAATTTAACAACACGCTCTATGATTGGCTCTTACTTCACTGCTTCTAGGCTTTTTAGACCCGACCTTTTTACTTTTGCAAAATTAACTAGTGCGGAAAAGTGCACTACGGATAACGATACTATCCCAAAATATCCTACTACTACAAAAGGAGGGTAATGTTTTACGAGTATATGTTTATTTCTTTGCCATGTAAAGGTTTGTCTTGACACCTTAAATGTCACCCACCCACTTTTTGTCTCACCATCACGCGACGATTGACTTGTAGTAAAAGCCTATGGCATTAAATCCGCCTCTGTAGCATTTGTGCGCTTAATGTAATAATGAATAATTTTATGCCTATTAATGTCCCACTGCTGGGCAAAAGCCTCTTCTCATCACAACAATCAATCAACAAACACAATCTGCCTGTTTGTTGGTCTAGTGGCTGCAAGCGCTACTGCTGAGCATGAGATTCTGGGTTCGATTCCTAGCTTATGCTAAGTGCTATTGGGTTGTGGAATTATTAATGCTTCGTGAAATACAAGTAAGCATGTGTAAGCTGTGGTTGCCTGTAATTGAGTGTGCATTACAGGGTAATGTATACTGTATAAGTTTTAATTTTGTAATATTTAATTGTAATGCATTTCTCGTTGGTGATCCTTAAAATAAATAAATAAACAAATACACATTTTTTCAGAAAAAATACAAATCAAATTATTTATTTAGGACCAAATATTATGTACATTTTTTAAACCCACCAAACTGAGTAACAGTTTGTCAGTGTGTGTGAATTGCAAAAAAAAACAAATGAAAATTTGAATTTCGCGGGCTGCCAGTACGCATTCATCTTAATCCCACTTATTACCTACTTAATTTAATCTTTACAGCGTTATTACGCGAGCCACCACAACATTCAAGTTGGTTTGCGTAATAATCTCTTAAATGGAAGCGGAATTAGACAATTAAACCAATGGAATTGTCCCATTGTTACCGCCTCTAAAAGATTAAGGAGATAAGGCCGTTATGTCCGCATGGCCATGATATAGAACTTGAGTTTTATGACTTAGAAACTCTACCTTAAACACGGGTGAGTACATCTAAATTAGGTCTTCATTTGTTTGTACAAAAGGAAAAATATTTCGGTCATAAACGTTAATGTACTAACATATGTCCGTGACAAAAGACTTGGTTCGTGTACAGGGTCAAAGTAAATCAGCGAGCGTAACTCCACATATGTAATATAACATTTTAAATGTGAATAAATGGAAGAATGAAAAGCGAGTTGCATTTTTTGGAGATAATTGGATGAACACATGTAAAAAATTTCATGGAAAGTGGTTGATAAGTTAATGTGAAAATATTTATCAGTACTGTAGAAATCGTGTGGACGAACGCAAGTCATCATGATCTAGCTAGCCATTCCTTTTCCCAACTATGTTGGGGTCGGCTTCCAGCCTAACCGAATACAGCTGTATATCAGTGTTTTACATGGAGGACTGCCTATCTGACCTCCACAACCCAGTTACTGGGCAACACGATACCCCTTGGTAAAACTGGTTGTCAGACTTTCGGGTTTCTGACTACTCGTAACGACTGTCAAAGATCTTCAAATGACAACCGGGACCAACGGCTTAACGTGCTTTCCGAGGCACGGAGGAATCTCGATATGTTACGAATGGTCACCCATCCATACACTGACCTCGGCAAGCGTAGCTTAACCTTCGATCAACCCGTGCGGCTGTTTTTATTTAGTCACGACGCAAGTATATACAACAATAAGTAACAACATAATAACAATAATAACAACTGCAACTACCTATATAAATTATGGTACGCAATAAAGAATTGAGAACATACATATTATAGAATCTATAGACATGATCCTATACCCACTACCATTCAATTAAATTCATTCAGTCATTCAATTGTATCTCACGACTTGTTAGAATCATTAACAAACCACAGAAGCTATAAATGGTTGGATAGGTACTTGGTTCTTTAAATTAGTATTTTCTCGTAGCTCGTCGACATTCTAATGGGCACTAAATAGTGTTCAGGCAATTTAGTCATGTGTGTTGTGTCAACCATTTTTGACAATCATTAGGTTGATTGATTGAGCTGGTACGAGTTGTCAGGAGCCCCAAAGTCTGACAAACCAGTCTTACTAAAGGGGTATTGTAGTACATAGTTACTCGGTTGTGGAGGTCAGAGAGCCAGTAACTCGATGTTATAATATATTGAGCTGCATCTGGTTAAACTGGAAGCCGACCCCAATATGAATTTGACGACCGATGTGGCGCGGCGGGCGATGGTCCGCCTGCGACGCAGGAGGTTGCGGGTTCGATTCCCGCCCTGGGACAAATGCTTGTACGATCTACAAATATTTGTTTCGGGTGTTCTGGGTATTTGCTATGTATAATAAAAAATATATCTATCCATGTAATGTATTGTATTAAGTATATCAGTCATCTAGTACCCATAACACAAGCTCTGCTTGCATATGCAAGCTTGGGGCTAGATGATGCTGTGTGGATTGTCCAGCAATATTTATTTATTTATTATTTTATTGATTTAATATAGTTGGGAAAAGACTAACATTCTTGAGTTGTCTATGAAACTCAATACGTCTCATTATAAAACGAGGGCTAACTTAAGTTCAAACCCAAACCTTGCAGCTCATTATTGCAATATAAACTTTATTCCATTGCACGATAACTTAAACTCGGTAGTTTTTGCAATTAGAACTATAAATCTGTAGGAATAGAGTTCGAAATTAATAAATGAATCGATGGCGTAACCTGGGTCTGAAGATAAACCGTGTACTGTAATGAGACCGTTTGACATTTTAACACTTACGGGCGTGGATCAAGACTCGTAATTAAATCACTGATTTATCAGAGGAAGTGAGATAACATGTCGTAATATTATGACAGATAGTGGTAGTATTTCCTGCTGACCACTTTGAATTTGGAAAGTTTTACCCAAACAAGTTATCTGATAATTCTAAATGTAATGTTTGAATCACAATTTTCCTGTTTAATTATTTCCGGGAGGTGCAGCGTTCAGTGGCTTGTGCTTATAAACTGAACTATACTCTGTTCAAGTAAGGATGCTTTGCATGACGCAACCCAAATAATATTCCACAATTTGTGGAAAATCAGTAGGTATACTTGTTTTGTATGTAGTAGAGTTCATAGTGGAGAGTGTTTTCACAGATTAAGATGACACTATCATAAGTATTCTTAATACGCATTAATACGCGTGTTATTGATTTTGCACACATTGTGCAAAGTAATTGTGCCATTAGTCATGCAAATATTCCCAGCGCGTATAGACTAATATAGGATCATGGTTCCAAGCTTTATACTACATGATACTACATATATGGATACCAATTCCAAGACCTGATTGTATGAAAATTCAATGACGCCATCTTGCGTCACAATCATCTACATATTCTCCGTTTGTGATGTAGTTTCCAAACATGCGTTTTTTGAAAAAGCAACCTTAAAATCCAAATATTAAGCTCAGTTCTCGCAACGACTTCAAAAAATATTGCGATTTTCCTAAAAATCCTAGTCATACTGAAATTAACTTAATTTACATTGACATAAAGTTGATATCGGTTTAAGTGGAAATTATGTTTCATTTGGAAATTGGTAGGTATCTAGGAGTTTATACGGAAAATATTTCCGTAAAGGTTAAAAAGGTCGGGTAGCGCGCTCGTTCCGTGAGACTATAAAACACGTCATCACAACTACAGATTATCTTCTTATGTATACGCGATAAGTACCTTCTCAGATTACAAATCTTACTTATACAGTAGATGACTGACCGAACTTGTAAACACTTGGAAATAGGGTATTTTCCTTAAAAAATCTGTTTGGTCCTTCAGTTAGAATACCAAAAAAAATTGGACACGTAATTTTTCTTTTGTTATGTAAACAAAAAATAATGACGTAATAGTGCTTTGAAATTTCGAGTGACGTCACGCCTTGCTACACTTTTTACAAAGAAGTGACATTACAAGCCCTTTCTCCTGAACTTTGATGCAGTTTATTTTTATCACTTTTTATTGAATGCATCATCATCTGCCGAGCCTTTTCACAAATATATTGCGGTCGGCATCCAGTCTAACCCCCGACCCTATGCTCAAGCCAGCCCGCGAAGCTGAGTCAGTAGTTTTTTTTTTAAATAAGTCCCTAAATAATATATCTATTAGATCTAGCCCGTCCCTTGCGGTACTGACCCATCGACGTCCTCAGCCGAGGCTCGTACCCCACAGGGGTGCCCTTAGCGATTGGTCGCTTGGCTTTTAAGTTTTTTACGCCCTGTCTGGAGGCCTTAATTTCTAATTAAGTTCCCACAGGAAAGTTCGATTAAGCCGTAGATATCCCTGAAGGATAAACTGCGAGATGCCCATTCCAAGTAATAAAAAATCCAGTCTAATCGGCCGCAGCTGAATACCAGTGTTTTACATAAAGCGACTGCCAGTCTCACCTCCACAAATGATATACAATAAATAAATGATTTAATTTAATTTATTTCATTAAAATTATACAATTATTAATATTTGAAGAAATAAAATAAATAATCATAGGGCATGAAAAAATTCATCCGCATCGTTGTCAACAGGAAAAGTGCCCAGAAGGCTGGCAGCATTGCCACGTTGAATGGCAATGCTGATTCTTTGGCCAAAAAAAAGGCCAGCCCTCTGGTCACGTGAAGAGTCGACCAATAATTTAATTTAAATGTAATGCAAATGTATGATTTAATTTTGACTAAACTGGCATTTTAATTAAAATTGAGAAGAAAACCAATTCAAATCTAACAGGATAAATTATAATCACAGATACTTTTTCTTATCATATTTATATATAAAAATGAATCAGATTACACAATATAAGATCGTGTAAGATTTATGACTAAGCTTATTCTGCCGTTTTTAGGGGTCCGTACCAAAATGTGCAATAAGGTTGGTTGTTACATAAGGTTAGGTTTAATGGCGCGTCCTGTCTGGCATAGCACAGCTACATAATTTTAGTAAACTATCTCCAAGTAAAACCATTAGACACTTGTAGCACTAACAGCATAAATTAATAACAAGTGAAAGATTTAAAAGAAAATTCATTTTTTTATTTGAAAAAAAAAAAGTTTCTAGTATGGGGCCACACTAGGAATTTCTCTTGTATCGTGGGTGCTTTAACAGACATTCTAACTCATATACACAAACAGCCAGACCCGGAACATTTACCTGTAGGTCATACAAATATTTGCTCCATGCGGGAATTGAAAGCGCTACACGCAGCGCAACAGTCAATCGCTCAGCCACTGCGCCACCAGTGCATTCCGAAACCGAAATGTGGGGTTAGAGGGCAATAAGGTCAATTAGTGTGATTATCGGGTCGTCATTTGCACATTATAAAACTTTTCTTAAATCTTATCTTGTACACGGAGGTTATCATCATCCTCCTGCCATTATCCCAATTTATTAAGGGTCGGCGCAGCATGTTTTCTTCTTCCATACATCTCTTCTTGCCGTCATCTCAAGAGTCATCTCTAATATAGCCATATCACCTTTTACACAATCCATCCATGTTTTCTTTGGTCTCCCACTACTCTTGTAACCCTGCACATTCATACTCAAAACTTTCCTCACAACATGGTGCTCATTACTTCGCATCTTGTACTCGGGATGATTAGGTAAATATTGTACGAAAACAATAAAAAATATACTTTGAAAATGGAAGACTATTTTTTGTCAAAGTGCTGACGCTGAAATTTACTGAACTGAATTCCATTCGATTCACTTTACGGTTTTAGCCTACAGATAAATCAATTTATTATCACCACAGTGGTTTTTTTTTATCAAGACAGTAGTAAGATATCATCCTCCTGCCCTTATCCCAATTTTATTTGGGGTCGGCGCAGCATGTTTTCTTCTTCCATACATCTCTATTTGCCGTCATCTCATGGGTCACCTCTTTTCTTGCCATATCCTCTTTCACACAATCCATCCATCTTTTCTTTGGTCTTCCTCTACTCATGTAACCCTGCACATTCATACTCAAAACTTTCCTCACAACATGGTCCTCATTCCTTCGCATCACATGCCCATACCATGACAACCGATTTCCACACAACTTCTCGGTCACAGGCGCAACTTTAAGACTTCCTCTTACATACTCCTTTCTTATTCTATCCATTCGCGTAACACCACACATCCCCCTCAGCATTCTCATCTCAGCTGCATGTAACTGCCTTTCATTCATGCCTTTTGCGGCCCAACATTCTGATCCATACAAGACAGCAGGTCTGACCATTGTTTTGTAAATCTTCCCCTTAAGTTTAAGGGGAATATGGGGGTCACAGGTTGTTCCCGTTACCTGCCGCCATTTCATCCACTCTATGTTAATTCGGTGCTTGACAGCCCGATCTATTTCTCCGTCACTTTGCACGAGTGAACCGAGATACCGAAAGTCGGAACAGACCGGGAGAAGCACGCTGTTAAGCGACATTGCTTCAGGACTGGAGAGACCGCCGAAATCGCAGAACATATATTCAGTTTTGGTTCTGCTGATTTTCAAGCCCACACTCTCCAGCCTCTGTTGCCATTTCTCCAGTCTGCTCTGGATCTCAGGTCCATCTTCACCGACAAGAACAATGTCGTCGGCAAATAACATGCACCAGGGTGCCTCTTCCTGTATGTCCGACGTCAGAGCGTCCATTATCAACAAGAAGAGGTAAGGGCTTAATGCCGACCCTTGGTGCAGTCCTACAGCCACACTGAACTTGTCGGTGTTGCCAGCAGCCGATCGGACATACGTCCTAGACCGGCTGTACATTGCACGAATTAACTCCACATACTTCCCAGGCACACCTTTCTCTTTCACGGCCCACCACAACACCTCCCGGGGCACCCTATCATACGCTTTCTCCAGATCAATGAACACCATGTGCAAGTTTTTATGTGCACGTCTGTATTTCTCACACAGCTGGCGGAGTGCAAAGGTGGCGTCCATTGTTCCTCGACCTGGCATAAACCCAAATTAAGACAGTAGTAAGATAATGGTATATAATACCAATATCTAGAAGCCTGCTACATTCATCATTTTCTCACTGATAGAAGAAACATAAATAATCATTTTAGATAATAAATGAACAAAAAAAGTGACGTAATTTCGATGCCTCAATGCACCTTTGCTTACACCTTTGAATCTTCATCACAAATAAATAAGTTTAGTCTGTGTGTCATGGTGGCCGAAAGGCATATTTACTAAAGGTTCCCGGTCAAATCCTAATTTGATCTAACCAATATGATGTCTGGACTTCAAAAGGGAGTTTGTTCCTCCACTTCTTCTTCCCAGCTAAAACACTAGGAAGTGGTGAAGGGTGGGCGTTTTGGGGGACTGTCTTATGTAAACGTCTTTGACGTTCAAAAAGTGCTGATTCTCAGCCTTATTTGAATAAATGAATTTTGATTTTGATTTTGATTTTGACTGTGACTTTTGAGTTTGTTTCGAGACTAGTCAAAAAATCATTTACCAAATTTGAAAATAACCGGTATAAGTACTTTGACACCTAATCTCTCTTTTACTTAGTATTCCCCCCTTTTTTATTTTATTTTGATTTTATATAAATATAACTAAATAAATAAATAAATAATGCTGGACAATCCACACAGCATCATCTAGCCCCAAGCTAAGCAGAGCTTGTGTTATGGGTACTAGATGACTGATACACTTAATACAATACATTACATAGATAGATATTTTTATTATACATAGCTAATACCCAGAACACCCGAAACAAATATTTGTAGATCGTACAAACATTTGTCCCAGGGCGGGAATCGAACCCGCAACCTCTTGCGTCGCAGGCGGTCCTTCGCCCGCTGCGCCACATAGGTCGTCAAATAACTAGTAAGCTTTAGTATAAATGGTTAGTAGTGTATTGTTGTTGTTGCCGTTGTTGTTGTTTGTTGTCTTTATTGTGTTGTGTATTGTATTGTTGTCTTGTTCCAGTCTAACCGGATGCAGTTTAAATACTGGTATTCAGCTACATCAGGTCAAACTGGAAGCCGACTAAACATGGTTGTTAGAAGACTTGGCAGATAATAATGAGTAAGTTGCATACTGTAATTAGGTGTACCCACACCTATAATCATGAAAAATGTTGCGGGGTTTTACCTTGACACTGCATTGTTACAATTATCAGATGTTGTAATACATGATGGCCCAGTGGTTCAGGTCTCGCCTCTTGTGCACGAGGTTGTGCTTTCAAACCTGGGCTAGTACCAATGTGACTTTTTCAATTCACATGTATTTTCTAAATTTATCTTGGACATCACTGACATCGGCGAAGGAAAACATCGTGAGGAAACCTGGACTTATAATTAATATAAGTCTGTAATCGCCAACCCGTCTTGAGCCAGCGTGGTGATTAATGCTCGTGCCATCTCTGTATGAGAAAAAGCCTTTGCCCTGCAGTGGGACAGTAATAGGCTGGTATTATTATTATTATGTTATGACTCAGTGCCCTACAGAAACAGTGTGATTGAGCTCAACTCAAGTTCTTTATAATATGTAGTATAAAACTACAATAGAAGCCGAATTGTTTTTCATATACTTATCATGCAATATAAGCATAAAGTAGGTAATAAACTTAAATATCGCAAAACACAAGTGGCCTGTTTCCCACAGTGATGACGATAGAACGAACCTGACATTGACCCTCCATTCTGCTACCAGTTCTCTTGTTGACAATCTAAACTGAATGTGGACTACTTTCATCTCTTTCTCCTTTATAAGACTAGAAAGGGACGGACATATATATGAGCTGTCAATTTTAGTTGAACTTCCAAACAATCATAGTTGACATTTAAAAGGCATCGACCGAAAACATGGTCAAGTTCAAGGCATTAACTAATTTGACATCTCTAACTTCGTTCATAACTGTCGACGTCCTTTTCTCGAGCTATCTGTTAGAAAGAGATGTCATTACTCTAATGTAGGTTTAGTTCGTAATTTAAAAAAAAATAGTGACTTATATGCAAGGTTATTTGTAAGACTCTAGTGACCTTTCAGGGAGTGAAAGAACTCATGATTGTAAACAAGTTTTACTAAGAGACCAAACACGAAACATCAAAAACAAATCAGCTGTTTCATACATTTGTATGAAGCAGCTGATTATTTTTATTGATTCAGGTTTTGTCTGATAGTAAAATAATGTGGTTTCGCAAATAAAGCTACGTTTACTAAAAAAAATAACGTTTTATTTTTACTTTCGAGTTATTTGAAAAATTATTTTGTAAACAAAAACTAACAACAACACAGAACATCATAACATCACGCCTATAATCCCCGAAGAGTTAGGCAGACACGAACCTATTGTACACACATAATTTGCTAGTTATGTTAAAGTCCCATGTTATAGGGGGTGAGCCTATCAACCGGGCACAAATCCAGACTCCACAGATGAAAAAACACAAATACCTAGTAAAAATTTGAATGAAGAATTCTAAATAACAAACAAACGACACGTAGCCGTGTTTAGGCGACAAATTATTTCTCCTCATCGCTGTTAGTAAAGACTTATTAGTAGGTATGTTTCAGCATTGCCCGACTAAGCGCTAATCACGCAACGAGGTCGCCAGTTCAACTTCTCGGTGATTTTAATTAACCCTTCGTTCAACTCTATACCAAGTCGCGTGATCAAGAATCTAGATCACGCGACTTAGTCTATGGGATTCTAGATTGAAAGTGCCTGAAGCTAGATACTCATACGTAAAACGATGTCTAAACGCAGCCTAATTATTCTATAAAAATCTCACCGTGGAAATGTTGGTAAAATGAGCGTGTAGCGAAGTGTCCCTAGCATTGGTCTGGTATCATTTCACCTTTACTTAACTCACATCTTTACAGGGAGACTTTAATAGAATAATACTACTCTACGCGACCGTTAATAGGGTAGTGTCCTTAAAAAATCTGATTGGTCCGAAAGTTGGATTACTCAAACATACTGGACACGTTTTTTTTATTTTGTTACGTAAACCAAAACTGAAGACGATATAGTGCGTTGAAATTGCGCGTGACGTCGACGTATTATTGTCACTTTTTATTGAATGAGATAGCAAAAAATACGTGTCCAATATTTTTTGGTAATCTTACTGACGAACTAAATAGACTTAATATATTTTTTCCTAAGATACATCCCTATTATACCTACATAATTATGATCCAAAGTTGATTGAGATAAATAAATAATAATTAGAAATAAAAGCAAGCGCTTCTGCTGAGGAATTCTTTTGGGGAACACTGCCGTGATGTTATGCCCTACATAGGTAGACAACGCGTAAGCCCAAGTTAAAGGAGGCGTCTAAGAACTTAACAAAGTAATAACTGAAATTGACAATTTTTGGCTTTTTGATAAAGAAATCCAGACCATGAATTCCACTTTCCACATGAAAATCCATAGTCATATAAGGAATAGTGCTTCGCCATAAAATCGGTGTCAGGTTGAAAGCCCATTTCAGACTAGTGAAAGGTACCAAAGCACCGCACTTAACTCATAAAATGGCCGCTACATTGTAGGTATTATAGATTCCTATCATAAAATATTAAAGTCTATGGGTAGCTTTGCTCCTTCCTTTAAAGGCAACAGGATGAAGGTAAGCAGATAGGCATCATCATACGACCTTATGGTGATACGATTGTTCCTGGCATTTTCAGAATTTTAGACCTCTCGTCAGGGAATAAGGGAAATTGAATGTTTCCTTTAGAATTGCCCAAACGTGGCGATCACACCGAATTTATTGGTGATATCCTTCAGAAAGGTCAGGGGCGTAGTACTCGCAACCAGCGAGCGTGTGTGACCACGTGTATGATCGTAAACGAAGCAAAAGTAGATCGTAACATATGACATACTGCAGTTTCTGCCTACCCCCATGGGAAAAAATTGAATAAGGGTATTTATGCTGTTGCGGATTTGTAACGCAGTTCCTATTTTGGTTGTTGTATTGATGCATTGTTTTAATATTTTAGTGTGTTTTTGTTTTCGTTTTTTTCGCCTTATGTAATGCTAATTTTGATTTTTCATTTAATTTCAGATACAATGTACTTATTGTTCATGAATAAATGATTTAATGATCAATTTAAAAGGCCTGAGTTTATGTTTGTATGTGGCGATTTCCTAAATCCGTGAAAGCCGTTTCTCGTTATTAAAACCGATTAAAATCTAGTCGCAATCTCATCTCAGCGACAATCAATGTCGAAAACTTGCAGTATTTTTGACAGGTTGGACTGAGATTTAAACGTGAACGTTCTTAAAAATACGGGAATTGTGCATCTTTCACAATTTTAGACTATCTAGCGGAGACATATCTGATAAACACAAATATTTAGTATATGTTAATATTTACTAGTAAATTAACTCAATTCTAGAATTGCTATTATAACGCTTAAAACTTACAGGTTGTTGAAAGTGTCACTTCAATTCAAAGGTTTGAATGGAGAAGTGATCAAGGCTTATGGTCCAACTAGTATTACTTTTACTTGAGACCAAGCTTCATAATATAACGTTATCCTAGTGTTGATAGCCCTTCGGCCCAGCGTTAGAGTTCGATATTATCGAGTTGAAATTTAATGATGATGTAACCAAAGCACAACATTCAGCATTTCACATAGTTTCACGAATGGTCAAAGTCAGTGAATTAAAAACATTAATAGACGCAATCTATTCCACCAGTTCCTCATAAAGATGCCAAATAAACTCTCGACCACACTATGATTCGATTCATAAAATGAACCCCATTCAAAAATCAACCTAAACTTTTAACTCATAAGGAGTGTTATCAATGTTGCTGGCTACAGGAAGTTCTTGGTACAATGCCAAAGCCGAGTCAAGGCCAATGACCGTTAGTGATATACATTAACTGTTTTCCCCTTGAATGACAATTGTAGGATCGTTGTGAGACACCGATGTGATGCATCCTATACTTGACAGCCAGTATGCACGATATGTCGGATCGCTGACACGGTTGCTGCCAAAAGTGTTCTAATTTCGTGTTTACCGATTTGTGGGAAGATGATTGATAAAAACATTACATCACGTCTGTATTCCTCAAGGGGTAAGGCAGTGGCGTAACTTATAAAGTTATGTTTAAGTCCCATGTAATTGGGGCCAGCCTACCACTACCTACCCGGTCACAAATCCAGACTCCAAGCTGCAAAGACATTCCAGAAGAAATAACGGGAATCGAACACAAGATCTCACGCTCAGCAGTAGTGCTTGGGGCCACTAGACCAAAGAGGCACTTATGTGTTTGATAGGTACTATGTGCTATCACCCACGGTTCGTGTTTCAAGTCGTAAATGTGAGCATTTCTATGGCCTTGCATGCTGTGAGCATATTTGTTGCGTGGTCTGGGTATGTGAAGCACGAACATGTGAATATATGTTGTATGTACAACGTGTGTTTTGATATCTAATACCTTTAAACGAGCAATTCTTGTACTCGTATATATGTGTGTACATATATGTAAAATCTGAATCTCGGAAACGGCTGGGTCTACCAACTTCTGAAAACCTCTACTCACGTCAAGAAGTGGTCTTCTTCTCCCCAGCAAAACAATATTAAGTCGTGAAGGGAGGGCATTTTTGGGGGACTGTCTTATGTAAGTTATGACGATCAAAAAGTGTTGACTCTGTTAAATTATAATTTTGATTTTGAGTACCTAATTCAAATGGAGGGACTGCCTTTCTGGTCTCCACAAGACAGTTACTGGGTAACAGATATCCCTTGATAATACTGGTTATCAGACGTTCGGGTTTCTGATTACCCGTAACGACTGTCAATGATCTACAAATGACAGCCGGGACCAACGGCTTAACGTACTTTCCGATGCTCGCAGGGGTCTTCTACGAAAACCCACAACTAAGCAACAGCTTATTTAGAATAAATAGTTAAGATAACCTACATCTCTAGTATTGCTATAATCCTACTGAACCGCAAATATTATGAATGCGAAAGTTTGTCGGTTTTTGCGTGTGTATTTTTTACTTTTTCACGGAACAACTACTTATTGGATCTTGATAAATAAATAAATAAATAATAATGCTGGACAATCCATACAGCATCATCTAGCCCCAAGCTAAGCAGAGCTTGTGTTATGGGTACTAGATGACTGATATACTTAATACAATACATTACATAGATAGATATTTTTTATAATACATAGGAAATACCCAGAACACCCAGAACAAATATTTGTAGATCGTAAAAACATTTGTCCCAAGGCGGGAATCGAACCCGCAACCTCCTGCGTCGCAGGCGGACCTTTGCCTGCTGCGCCACATAGGTCGTCAAATGATGTGTCGTGTGATGCAACTATACAGGCATGATGTCATGATGGCCCAGTGGTTTAGGCCTCGCCTCTTGTGCAGGAGGTTATGAGTTCAAACTTGGGCAAGTACCAATGTGACTTTTTCAATTCATATCTACTTTCTAATTTATCTTGGACATCACTGACATCGGTGAAGGAAAACATCATGACGAAACCTGGACTTGTAACTAGTATAAGTCTGAAATCGCCAACCCATCTTGAGCAAGCGTGGTGATTAATGTTCATGCCTTCTCTGTATGAGAAGAGGCCTTTACCTTGCAGTGGGACAGTGACAGGCTGGTATTATTATATAAATATTGCTGGACAATCCACACAGCATCATCTAGCCCCAAGCTAAGCAGAGCTTGTGTTATGGGTACTAGATAACTGATATATTTAATACAACACATTACATAGAGATAGATATTTTTTTTATTATACATAGCAAATACCCAGAACACCCAAATACACACACTTCTTATAAGAAGCTACACTATCGGCGAGTGTCATGGGCTATATTTTATTTTTCAAAACTACTCTTTACAGGGATTGGAGGGGCTTTTAAAGTTCAGAGGGAAAACTCTACTTGGAGTACTCGTGCGAAACCCACGCAGATGAAGTCTCGGACCAAGTGCTAGTAGACTATCTAAATGTTTATACATATATAAATAAATCCTTGTTTCCCTTGGTCACACCATAACTTGAGAATGACTTTACCGATTTCATTCAACTTTTTAAGTTTTCTTATACTTTGTAAAAGGTTCTTACGGAAAGAAAAATTAAGACAATTGCGCAAAAAAATAGAATATTTCAGAAAAATTAACGACTATTTTAACTTTGTTCGTTTGATGAATGTGAATTTTAACCGCGGGCAACACCTCAGGGTGCAGTTGTGACGTGACGACCTATGTGGCGCGGCGGGCGAAGGTCTGCCTGCGACGCAAGAGGTTGCGGGTTCGATTCCCGCCTTGGGACAAATGTTTGTACGATCTACAAATATTTGTTCCGGGTGATCTGGGTATTTGCTATAAACAATAAAATATCTATCTATGTAATGTATTGTATTAAGTATATCAGTCATCTAGTACCCATAACACAAGCTCTGCTTAGCTTGGGGCTAGATGATGCTGTGTGGATTGTCCAGCAATATTTATTTTAGTTAATTGGTTATAAAGATACAAAAAAAGTCGTGGGTGGTGCCAGTTTCTTTACATTTATCGATGTCTCGATGGTAACATGACAACGGTAACTGTACTGTTAAGCTTGATATGTGCTCAGTAGTGATACTGTGCGGCTTCAGAGTAGATTGAGATTTAAATGTAGTTACCTCATAGTTTCCTGTCTTGCAGTGGGGTCAAAGGTTATAACCACGTCTCGCCTACTTATTATGTATCACTAAACAATATAACATAATATCACGCCTATATTCCCCAAAGAGTTAGGCAGAGGTGTACCTAAATAGTGCAGCCATATTTTAGCGGATATGTTTAAGTCCCGTGTAACTAGTGAGGGAGCGAGCTCACTGCCAATCAATCGGGCACAAATCTAGACTCTAGGTTACTGTCGTGTAATTCCTGATGAAATAACCCAATACCACTTTTCCCGACCCGGTAATCGAATCAAGAATCTCACGTTCAGCGTTAACGTTAGCGACCACTAGACATACATTTCAATGCAGTCAATATTATAATAACATTCCATATTTAAATCCGGTGTCATATAAAGTAAGATGATCTCAGAATGTAACACAAATTGAACTTTAGGTGTAGGTATTAAAATTGTTTTTTCAACACATACTTGTTAGTATGCTTAAAAACTTAGTTGCTAGTGCAGGGTTGTCTAGTAAAAAAAAACGGTCTTGGCTACAAAGGAATAACCATAAATCGTCGACTACGGAAAGTCTTTAAGGTTCTTGCTACGAAAGTGCTACGAGATTTGGCTACGAATTCTTCGTGTAGCCTTTCTCTGCTACGAGAATTTGGGTACGATTCATCCTTGAGTTTTCAACTTGCTATAATGCTACGCGTTTACAGTAAATTGGTGTCAGCAGATTAAGAACAGTTTGGAGTTTATTTCCAACTGTGAATAGAGTGATATATTACTTCCCGTCTAACTGAGGGGTCTGAATAGGAGGATGCACCGCTGTGATACATTACGCCAATTCTATCAAGGTCTAATGCTTATCAGAGTTCGAGGCCAATCAAGACTGGAAGCGAGATGATTGTTGCAACTATCTAGAAGATTGTGGATGGACTACAAATAAGTAACAAATCATCACGCCTTTATTCCCTGAAGGATTATGCAGAGGTGTACCCACATGCCGCAAGTTAGGTTTAAGTCCCATGTAATAGGGGGCGATCCTATTGCCATTAACTAAGAAATTCTAGATGGGAATAACCCAATAAAACTTTGTACGACCCGAAAATCGAACCCACAACCTCAACGCTTATCAGTCGCGTTTACGACCACTAGACCAACGAGGTAGGCAAGTAAAATAAATAAGTATATAAACGTAGTGAATGAATAAGCAGTAGGCACTTAAATCTAAAAGGAGACTGGGACTAGAGGCGCTCGTGGCTATAATCTCTGCCACACTGGTCGATCTTCAAGGCACGATCTGCAAAGACGGCACGGTTGGCGCAGTGGCTGAGTGATTGGCTATCGCACCGCGTGTCGGGGGTTCGAATCTTCGATACAGGAAAAAATCCTAGTGTGGGAAAACGTTTTTTTTTTTAAAAAGGAAAAGTTTGACAGGTCGGTTCCAAAATCCTTCTAATTTACCAACATTTTCGACAATTATGACATTAATCGTCTCCGAGATGAGATTGATACTAGATTTTGAACGTTTTAAGTGACGGGAGTCGACTAGTCAAACTCATTAACATTAATTTGATAATTCATACCTTTGATTTTTATTTATCTATTATTACATTTTTTGTTTATCTCAGAACGAAAATATTTCGTGGCGATAGATCTATTCATTAGTTGATACAACTTAATGACAAATATCAATTTTGGTGACAAGAAATATAGTCCCCTTATATTATTTAGTGAAATACACAGCTGCCAAATAAACTCGAACATGAGTTCGAATCGCCTAAATTCCAATGTCGATCGATCGTAATTGAAATCTAGAGCAAGCGTGTAACCACGCAAAAACTAAACACTAGTATTCTTATGGGGTAATAAATAAAAAAAAAACTTATGCACCACTTGGTAAGTCTTTAGAAATGAGGTATTACTAAAACAAAATACCATAGTTAATATTTATGTCTCTTGTCAGATCATGCCGTCGCATTAATCTTGGTATATTAAAAAGGTAGGCAGGTACTTAAGTATGAGGAAAAAGTCAGATTCTCATTCATAAATAAAATATTAATGCGTGCTTAGAATTAAATTCAACCATTTGACAAGCTGACTTGTTTGCAACAGAATATAATTATATTTGGTTTTAGTAATTTATTTGTTATTGGCATAGTATGTTAATCTTTTTATTTTTGTCGTGGTGGAATCCTCGTGGATTCCCCTCCCATGGGTCCTCCCCTCTGTTTGTGGAGAACGTAGGATTGTATCGGGCTCCTCCCGACTCACACTCCACTGTTCCTGCCAGTACCATATGTCGGGGGACCGGGAGTTCTTTTTACCTCGTTCAGCCCTTTTTCCAGAATTAAATACTTCTAACTCATTATCATTGCAGTTTTTCTAGTACGCAATGGCATAATATTGTGGGCACAGAATTGTAATTGTTTGTGGTTCAGTAGCATTGAGTTAGTGCAAAATACCATGCAATTTATCTATCATAACGCAAGCGTGTGATCTGTCATTACAAGGCATTATGATATATTAGCATACGTTTTATATACATGAGGCTTATATTAGGCACTAGCACTTCGCCCGTGACTTAGTACGCGTGGATTTTGTGTCATCCCTAGGAATCTTTCATCAATCGTTTTTAACAACGCACGCGAAATAATGAATTTTATTGTTCAGTGATGATACTTTGGTTTACATTATTACAATTTTCGTTGAGATCTCTAAAATTTTTGATAAAAATATAGTTTATCCTACTTGCTGATAATGTAGCTTCTTATACGTGTAAGAATTAAAAAATCGGTCAATCGTTTTTGACTCATCACAAACATATAAACAACACAAATATTGTCTCCTTACAATATTACATAATAAGTTGACTGATCGATACTTCGCGTGACCTGGCCTGGTGTCGACTGGCTGGCTTATTCTTTGCCCAAAAAATTAGTATTGCCATCAAACGTGGCAAAGCTGCCAGTCTTTTGGGCATGTTTCCAGATGACAGCGATGCGAAGGAGTACTTTGAAGCCTCAGTGTCTTGGTCGGCTTTTTATTGTTTTTTGTTTTTGTATATACATTGTTAGTTTTATATTAGGTCTTTACCTATGAAATTGCCGTTCTGCAGTACTGGCCATTTCAAATCAAAATAGTTTTTGTTTGGCTAAGAATTCTAATTTCAAATTAATTTTATTTTAAAAACATGGATTTTTTTTTCCAAAAGTAGTCATTTGTTTATTGATTAGTGTTACATTTTCATCGCATTTAAATCTTTTTCGTCATCATGGATACGTTAAAAATTCGAGTAATTATGGAATATGAGTACCGTCGTGGCAGCAACGCGGCACAAGCGGCACGCAACATCAACGACGTTTACGGAGCTAACACTACAAACCAACGCACTACCTGTTATTGGTTTGCTCGCTTCCGTTCTGGAAATTTCGACCTGAAAAATGAACCTCGCGGTCGTCCGAAGACTTTGGTCGACAATGACGAATTAAAGGCGATTGTGGAAGCTGATGATACACAATCTACGGCTGAATTAGCAGCAGCTTTCGACGTTAGCGTCAAAACAATATTGGTCCATTTGCGTCAAATTGGCAAGGTAAAAAAGCTTGACAAATGGGTGCCCCACGAACACAATGATCGCCAGCGCGAAGTACGCGTCGAGACGTGCCTTGCACTGCTCAACAGACACACAAATGAAGGAATTTTGAACCGCATTGTTACCTACGATGAAAAATGGATTCTGTTTGATATCCGCAAGCGCTCAGCAAGTTGGTTGGATCCTGGTTCAGCACCTAAACAATGCCCTAAACGAAAACTTACCCCAAGAAAAGTGATGGTCACTGTTTGGTGGTCTAGCGCCGGTGTGATTCAACACAGCTTCTTACCAAACGGGGTGAGCATTACTGCAGATGTGTACTGTGAAGAATTGAACACAATGATGGAGAAGCTGGCACATCTCCAACCAGCATTGGTCAATCGCTCGTCTCCGCTGCTCCTGCACGACAACGCGCGACCTCATACTGCACAGCAGACGGTCTCCAAGTTGCAAGAACTGGGGTTGGAAGCTCTCCGTCATCCGCCCTACTCACCAGACCTTGCGCCTACAGACTACTACTTTTTCCAGAATTTGGATAACTTCTTGGCGGGAAAAAAATTCAATACCCGAGAGGCAGTACAAAATGCCTTTGAAGAATTTGTTGCCTCCCGTCCAGCTGATTTCTTTAAGAAGGGCATCAATAAACTGCCACTGCGTTGGCAAAGATGCATTGATTGCATGGATGATTACTCCGATTAATACAAATAAAAAATACATGAAAAAAATTCATTTAAATTTTTCATACAAAACGGCAATTTCATAGGTAAAGACCTATTATTATAATTTAGTATACATGTAAATAAATGACAAAAAAAAATTAATAAGTTTAGATTGTAATATAGGTGTCGTCTATTATAATATACGTGACTTAAGTGGTAAGACTCAATTAAGCCCCCGACAACACCTATTTCACTCAAGATTATTGAACAAATTCATTCTGCCGAAAACATATCAACATTAGATTATTTCAATTAAGGTGTCCAAGCCTTAGAATTGTACAAACAGATACCGTTGTGCTCTAAATTGGATTTGTACAAATTAATGGTTCTCTCCTAAGAATGAAGTGTCCTCCTTGAAATTGGATTCGTCAAACAATGGGTCCCACACGTTATAAATTGTTTAAGGTCTTAGAGTATGAAGAAGGATTGTAGAGCGCGGGAATTTTAGTACTAATAGCCCTTTGTGGTTCTTGCAGGGTAGGCAAAAAATAGTAGTTAATTATTGCCGATAAAACCGACTAAGTAGGTATTTAAGGGGCAAATGATGTGATGAGCACGAGCATTCGCTCCCGAGCCATGGATATTTATATCCATTATAAGTTTGTCTATAAATTTAAAAAGTCACCGTAGTACAAGCTATGCTTAGTTTGGGGCTAGTTGAGAGTCCGAACAATTAGTATTAAATATAATAAAATAACAAATCTACTTAAATAGATCTTACCCGCAACTCTATTCAGGGTCTGGCTGTATGTGTAGGTTTGTGGCTTGCAATGTTTGTATTTTATTTTAACATTGCCTCACACTAGGAATTTCTCCTGTATCGTGGGTAACCAAACATTGAAACTCACATACACAAACAGCCTGACCCGGAACAACTACCTGTAAGCCATAAATATTTGTTCCTCGCCGGGATCGTACCCTAAACACGCAGCGCAGCAGCCAATCGTTAAGCCACTGCTCCAACCGTGCCAACAAAATGCGCCAACGAATTAAAAAAAATAACCAGTACTTAAAACCACTTACAAACAAAATCAAGGAAGGACAACGATGGTATCGACGTTTGTGTTGGATTCATTCACAAGGCATTGAAGCTGCTCAAATTATTGGAAACTAAAAACATCACGAGATAGCCGGTACGTCACAGAGCCAAAAATAGTGACGTCATCTTACATTGTATTTGTGTTTTAAAAAAAAATACTTGTACACCAACATACAAAGGTCAGTTTCCACTACAATTTCAACAATCTTTATGACTTAGGTACTCATCACTACTTGTCATTGGAAAATCGATATAATATACACGGGTATAGTATTGATATTAGTTTAAGTAAAAATAACATCAATTGTAATTACGTAGTCAAATATGGAATACGGCCCACTCCCTCTTAGAAATAAGAAGACAAGAATCCCGGCAGTGGGAACATCAAAGGCTGATTACATAACCGCGCTATATTTATGTACCTTTTGGAGTTTCGAATTCAAATATGGAATACGGCCCACTCCCTCTTAGAAATAAGAAGACAAGAATCCCGGCAGTGGGAACATCAAAGGCTGATAACATAACCGCGCTATATTTATGTAGCTTTTGGAATTTCGAATTCAAATATGGAATACGGCCCACTCCCTCTTAGAAATAAGAAGACAGAATACCAGCAGTGGGTACATCAAAGGCTGATTACATAACCGTGCTATATTTACGTATGGGAATTTTGTTTTCGAATATGGAATACGGCCCACTCCCTCTTACAAATAAAAAGACAGAATCCCAGCTGTGGGAACATCAAAGACTGATTACGTAAACGCGCTATACTTACGTTATTCATACCCTAACGTAAACAGGTTTCTGCCAACACAAAGGTATAACTTAAATGGGTACCATCCTAGTTTCAACAGCTTTTGTTGAGCTTAACGTGCGTTGTTTTAAGCGTATTATATTCACGCAACGTGTCCACATCGTCATTGATAGTGGTAATTAGTTCTCGATATAATGGGACAGCCTTTCCGGAGTATGGGTATTGTGTCACAGTGCTTAACAAACGTGTAATGGGCACAAATGCAGCTTTGTTCCTCGTGTTAAATACACGCACACAGAGGATTAATTAGGCCGAAATAATTACATTTTGGTCAATACTGAAATCGGAATTATCATGTAGGTTAAAGTCAAATCATCATCATCATCAGAAGATCTCTTGGCTAAATACAAACTGCCACATGGGTTGATCGAAGGTTAAGCTACGCATGCCGAGGTCAGTCTGTGGATGGGTGACCGTTCGTAACATATCGAGACTCCTCCGTGCCCCGGAAAGCATGTTAAGCCGTTGGTCCCGGGTGTCATTTAGAGATCTTTGACAGTAGTTACGTGTAGCCAGAAGTCCGAAATTCTAACAACCAGCCTTTCCAAGGGGTATCGTGTTGCCCAGTAACTGGTTTATGGAAGTCAGTAAAATACTGGTAATCAGCTGCATCCGATTGGACAGGAAGCTGACCCCAATTTAGTTGTGGAAAGGCTTCGTCGACGCTCTGTAGACGACATGTATTAAGATATCTAATTGTGTATTATTGAAAATATAATGTTATAAGCCTAGAAGCCTTCTTGAAATGTATAAAAAAAAACATGTTATACTATCGAGGTACATATAAGATAAATCTCTTCTGGTCTTTATGAAACAACCTAAAAAGACAAAAGATAACTCTTACAACATACATTAGATTGTTGCACAGATACATCAACACGATTAGATAACTTAAACTTCAATCAGATAGGGCAATAATCTAAGATTCCACAAAGAATTTTCATTACAAGCCATGAATTGCACCTAAAAACAATTGCAGAATATTAAATACTTGCTAAGCCCCGCGTTTTCACATACAAATAGGTAAAATAGCTTTAAACCTTAATCAGGAATTAGGCTATTTAATTGGACGTTCAAACAAAAAACAAACAAACTCTAACTTTATTACACTGTCGGACAGTTTAAAAAAATCCACTTGCAAAGTGCCAAATGTCCAAATGGCCCTATTTTATGTGTTCCTTCTTTTACACATAACATTATTTTGTTTTGTTTCAAATTGGTGCTATTTTATTTTATTTTTTAAATGTTGCTTTTCTTTTCAAGTAGCTGTCTTTTGTGATTGCGGAAATATTAGTGGCTTTTTTATATTGCTCGTCAGTATAAAGTATTAAGATAGCTTTAATTTATTTCGGACGTCATCAGGACTAAACGCAAACAGAGACAATACGCAAGACAATGATACCCTACCGATTATCTGAACGAGTTCAGTTCGGATTATTTTCAGATGTCGTCAGGACTAAACATACGTATACAGGGTAGAATAGATATTTATATATACACACATGATTCTGGATACCCCAGGGTTGAAATTTTTCTCTCTATCAGTGGTCAGAATGCCTGTACATGACAAATTCATGAAGTGGTAGGAGATTCGTATCCTTCACCATTTGATTCTTCTGCAGTTCAGCTTTTCATATTCTGGTGGTATGTTGGTGTATTTTTTATTGTTTTCTGAGAGTATTTATGGCCAGAAAATAAGCAAACAGATTCTGCTTGCTTCAGATTAAAACGAGATGTCAATTTTGTCGAGATGTCAAACCACAAAAATAAAGCCTTTTTGGCCCTTTCTCTGTTGAGAGCGATGGGGTCAAATCTTTTGATGCTCTATTTCCTGCGTCTTTTATTTATACATACTTACATAAACTCACGCCTTTTTCCCATGGGGATAGGCAGAAACCATACAACACCACCAGCTACGACCCTTACATACTCCTTTAGTTTTGCTCACGTTCATACATCTGGTCATTCACGCATTTTTTATACATTATACATACTATTAACAAACAAACACTCATTCAGATAAACCTAATATAAGCTTGATAAAAACAAAGCAAAGCAATCTTTGTTTCTACGTGTTTCCACAACATAAACAAGTAGGTAATGCTGAAACATTTATAGAGAGTGCATTCTATCCAAACACAACCCCTATATTGAGCATCGATCGGTGACGTCAGAAACACGAAGGGGATGGCGCATTTGAGCTGCACTTTACAAGACTCGTTAGTTCAGTGGTTAGAACGCCTGGTATGTCTTGAGGTTATCGGAAGTTCGATTCCTTCACGAGTTGTCCCTTTTGCTATTTTTTTTATTTTCTTTTAATGTTTTCATATAATTTTCATTATTTTATGCCTAGATTTTCCAAACTAAATCTTTGAAGAATATGGATGTGAAAGACTAACCGTTTTTGAGGTTTAACTCTTCTGATCTAAGACGGCCAGAGCGAAGACAATCTCCACAGATAGTCTTAGCTTGGGGCTAGATGATGCTGTGTGGATTGTCCAGCATTATTTATTATTATTATTATTCCGTGTCTTTAGATGAATTATGAACCAAACAAATTGTAACTTTTTCCTATCAATATGCTGACCACCAATTTTTGAAATAATCTTTGTACCAAATTTAATCTGACCCACAGAAAACAGGTTCGCAAGCCTCAAAGTCATCATACTTCTGCCTTTATCCCAATTTAATCAGGGTCGACGCAGCATGTCTTCTTTTTCCATTCATCTCTATTTAACGTCATCTCAATACCTATTTATGAGTCATGATGGCTCAGTGGTTTAAGCCTCGCCTTTTGTGCACGAGGTTGTGGGTTCAAACCTGGGCAAGTACCAATGTGAGTTTTTCAATTCATATGTACTTTCTAAGTTTATCTTGGACATCACTGACATCGGTGAAGGAAAACATCGTGAGGAAACCTGGACTTGTAATTAATATAAGTCTGAAATCGCCAACCCGTCTTGAGCAAGCGTGGTGATTAATGCTCATACTTTCTCTGTATGAGAAGAGGCCTTTGCCCTGCAGTGGGACAGTAATAGGCTGGTACAATATCTCTTTTTAGCCTTATCACCTTTCACACTCCACTCATCGTTTCTTAAGTCTTCGTCTACTTCTGTAACCCTCGACAATCTTACTTAAAATTTAAGGTAGATCAATGCAAGCTTCATATCATAAGCCAATGGACTGTCACGGATATTTAATAAGTTAATGATAAATTATAAATAAGATTTGTCAAAGTTAAAGTTTATATTGAGAATAAGTACAGAAAGTGCAAAAACAATCGTTTTGCGACCACTGTGAGACCACTATACGTCTATATTTGTTCGTGAAGCGAATATTTCAAATCCCTTTTTAAGAATATTAGTCGCACGGGAGAGCTAGAGATCTGGTTAATATTAAGAAGGAGTATTTCAACCACTGACTCCACAGAGCGAACACTAGTAACAATAAATATTTTTCTTATTATCTAAATACTCCTTAAATATCAAAACCTGAACAAACCTTTAAGTCATCATCATCAAACATCCAGACACTTTGCAAGTATTCTATACGAGGAAAAATTTGAACACAACCCACACAGACGAAACACCTACTTACCTCATTCCACCCCTATCGATCCGTGACGTCACAAACTCGAAGGGGATGCTTTATTTCGACAACTTTTCACAAGACTCGTTAGTTCAGTGGTCAGAACGCCGAAGACTGAGGTCAAGAGGTGGTCGGGGGTTCGAATCCTTCACGAGTTGTATCTTTTGCCCTTCTTTTGTTTTTTTTTCTGATATTTTGGTATAATTTTCAATGTTTAATGCTTATATTGTATCGTTTGAACCCTCAAGTGTATTAGAACTGAAAGATCTACCATTACAGAAGCCCTTCTCTTATTCACCTCCCCTATCTGTATCGGGAGGAAATTTATGGATAAAAAATATTGATGCTTGAAAAAAAAACAAAAATAAATCTAAAAATAAAAAATGTATCTTTATCTTTAGGGTTCAACCATACAAAACTTCAAGCATCACCACACTCCGCAACAATTCCACGCAGCTACAAGTATGTACTAACGCCACGTACAAATATAATATACAAACTACATTATATCGTACAGCAACCCCTATCGATCCGTGACGTCACAGACACGAAAGGGAAGCTCCTTTTCGACTGAAGTTCACAGGACTCGTTAGTTCAGTGGTCAGAACGCCTCTTGGTATGGAGTCGAGAGGAGGCAGGAAGTTCGAATCCTTCACGAGGCATATCTTTTGCTTTTGTTTACATTTTTTTCTGATATTTTGATATAGTTTTCTTTGTTTTATGAGAATTTGGGAAAATTTGTATCTTATAAAAAAAACCCTGGAACAAGGTAAAAAGAGTTTTCTTAAATAGGTTAGCTAGGTACTCAAACATTTACCTCAGGGAAGACGGTGGCATAGTGATCACGTGTCGCCGTGCACAGCGAGGTTCAGGGGAGACCTCTTAACCGTCTCCTCAGGGATGTGCCTTAACAGGCTTTGCACAGAAGGGGTCCCAGAGTGGTCTCTTAAGAGGTAACGGTGCCCATTCCATGTGCTGATGGTGATCACCGGGGTGGTGTTAGTGAGGTAAGAATCCGACACTCCCTTGTCTTTTCCCCAAAAGTCCAGGCGCCTTTTGAAGGTTTGCCCCCGTTAACAAAAAATAAAAAAGGTACTCAAACAATTGTTTTTCAGTATTGTTCTTCAGTTCTTCAATGATTAGATGAACAATACACGTAATATTGTATGTTAAAAACTTGAAGGTCCGACAGCGACAAACAGTGTTCCCTGTTACTGTTAAGGATGCTGCGATTGCATGTAGTTTCATTGCACTTCCATAGATGTCTATACTGCAAGCTCTGTGAGAATATGTGCATAGATGGCTGCAGTGTCCTGTACTTTACTTGCAATATCTAAATTAATGTCTCTACTTAACTTAGTCTGACTATGGGCATTCTATTTTCGATTGTTAACCTTTTTACCTGCCTGATTTTATATCAGTTACAGACTCCATTTTCATCCCTCGGCGTTGAACTAAGCATTGCAAATTTTCGCTGAGCGCATCTCCGACGCGTTTTATTGTGTATCTAAATGCGGTGCAAAAAGAGCGCTCTTTTCAAAGCAAACATTGAAAAAAATATTCTTAGAAGTAATGCTTTTCAGTTAGAATATAGCCAGCCTAAAATATAATGTCTCCTTCATAACACAATTATTTGATCTGTCAGAAAAAGCTAAGAAAAATAAGTGGACCATTTCAGACTAGAACGAAATATGTAAAATAGGAACTCAGTTCTTTAGAAATCAGCAACAAAATCTAGACAGCGGATACACGTTTCACCCTTGTCAAAACAAGATCATTTGATAGGTCAACAATTTCAAGAAGTTTCTTAAACATTGCTTATTTCGTAGAAAAAACTCAATTTTCTCAGAGAAAATGGAAAGGGACAATCCCTTTACATTTTCTATCTATGTACTTTATGTATAATACCTTATTTTGTATTAAAAGTATTAAAGTGTATATTTGAGTACGACAAACTGTCCTTCCTTTTGATATCATGGGATAGTAAACGATACGAAGCGCAGATTTTAAGAACAGCTTCTTTTAATTTATATATAATCACCGAGTTTATCCTCGACATCACCGACATTTATGAAGGAGGAAACCAAGACTTGTAATCTATATAAGTCGGAATTCACCAAGCCGCTTTAGCAAGCGTGGTGATTAATTCTCGTGCCTTCTCTGTATGAGAAGAGACATTTGCCCTGCAGTGCGACAGTGGGTAATAGGCTGGTATTATTATGTTACTTCAAATTATAATATTAGCTGTACGATTTGTACCGACCATTCTTATACGTAATGCCTGTTACGACACAGTTTTTAGACTCGAATCTGTCCTTTTTTTGTCTTTACTCTTTTTGTGCTTTACTTATTCACTGACTTTTTCGGATTCACTCGTTCTTACAGAAACTCTAATTTGACGAAATATTATTGACTTCCCTGTCTTACAAACATACATACAAACAAACAAACTCAGTACGTTTTCCCATAGGGTTGGCAGAAAGACGCTACGATCCCCACATACATTATTTTCCGTCGTTTCACTTCCCTGGCCTAGTAAAGTTAATTTTGTTTCAAGTTATTATGTCAGTACGTCGTGTCATTATTTCAAAGGTGTGACGCATTACTAAGCTTGGTATAAGTTCAAGGAATAAGAGAATACATTTACATAATTACACATCCCATAAACGTCTATTAGAGATTATGCATGAAACACGCAGATGACGACAGTAGGTACCTACATTATGTTTTGTTGTTTCTTCAAATGATATAAAAGAAAATTCTAGCAATGAGATAAACATTAGAAATTTCAGCTGTACTTGTGAATCATGTGTACACAAACAGCAGGAGCCACTTCACATATGATTATAAAATATAGTACTAATGAAAAATTGAAAGAATTGAGATCTCTTTGTTTCTTTTACCTTTTTTAATGTTTCCTCACACTAGGAATTTCTCCTGTATCGTAGGTGCATTTACAAACATTAAAAGTCACATACACAAACAGCCATACTTCCTGCAATCATCAGCAGGTCATCGGTCTACCTTGTGGCCTTGGTGAGTCTACTAGATTTTAATGTAGGGGGCAAAAGTAGCTCGTTAATGTTTGTGTGTGTGCAAATAACCAACCGGTGGGTCTTCGCCGAACTTGGCTAGAACCACTACCGTGTTCCTAATAAATATTTCATACAAATTTGACCTAAGCATAGTTTAAAATGCAGCAAACTTCAAATTAACAGACCTACAATATATTTTATGTTCAATATAAACTTTAGTGGCTGCCATTCAGAGGCCGTTGGGTTTAGGCCCTACATGTAGAAAGGTTTTCTTGATAAAAGAGAGCAAAGTATCACCCCCTAAAGTTTGTACAGTCGGAACCCAAAGTTATTATATTACCAATGACATAGTAACTATTGAATTATATTTTCAAATTTCAGTGTAAACGATAAAAAATAAATTCCAAAAGTCCCATTTACATGGTAAAAACCTTTAAAATAGTTTTCATTTAAGTGCTGAGCAACTTTACGTTTATGGTTCGTTAAAAATTCATCATGGCGGACAGCTGTATATTTTCCCGCGCAATTTGCGTGACAGAATGTGCAATGAGTTAAAATGTTTTAGGTAGGGTACCATAAATTTTAGCACCAGTATTTATGTTTAAAGGGGTGAAGCTCGGCTGGGTTTTGCTCATATAAAGCAGATAATATTTTCCTCAGTTATTGCTACAAAACTCAGGTTCCCAGTTTAATTCTTTATTCAGACTTAGTTTTTAAAACAGTTTTTTTTTTTATTTGATCTTATAATTATAAAGTGTTTCTTATATCACCATCATCCTCCCGCCCATATTTCAATTTTTTGTTGTTTGCGCAACATGTCTTCTGATGGCGTTACATTTCTACTTTTACTTATAAACAGATGAAAATAAATAAGATAGCTACATATACAAAAAAAAACTAACAAATAAATTAAGTACTAAGTTAACGATTAAAGTATGTTTGATTTACTAAAATTAAAATTAAATTACTTTTAAATCTTTCATTGGGTTAGAAAGAAATAAAGATTTTCTCATGACTTATTAGTTTTCAGTTAAAAACATACAAACACTAAAATAGTCTCCAAATTCCTACCAATGTAGAGAGATGAACCCACATCATCTGCCTAGCCTTTTTCCCAACTATGTTGGGGTCGGCTTCCTGTCTAACCAGATGCAGCTGAGTACCAGTATATTACATGGAGCGACTGCCTATTTGACCTCCACAACCCAGTTACTGGGCAACCCGATACCCCTTGGTAAGAATGGTTCTCAAATTTCGGCTTAGAGAGGTGAAGCCACCTCTATATATATATTCAAGTTATATCCATTCACGTTGCGTGGCAAGTATATTTTTAACCTCAGTCAGCTGACATACATAATACCCCAAAAATAAGTCACTACCCACAAAAGAGGGTAGATCTGGGCTACATACATCTATTGTTAGCCTCGGAACCACGTGTTCCATTCACGCCTACCGTCCAATACCACAATTTTATTGACACGCATCCTTAGTTACTCATGGTGCCTAAATATTCGACCTTGACCTTGAACCAATCGATATTTTTAATTATAAACGCGATCCGATGTTCGGACAGTATAAAGAAAAAGTATCTTCACACTAGTGGAGACAGACTTTGAAACAAATGAGGGAAATAAAAATAGGGTTCTAAATATCCTGGGGATGTCGGTTCGGGGTTCGATTCTCAGTTCGGGCAGAGTGTTATTGAGTTTTTCTACCACGATGTTTTTTGGTAGCAGCGGGGATTTTGGATATGTCCTTAAAAAAAAGTATCAGCCTATTACTGTCCCACTGCAAGGCAAAGGCCTCTTCTCATACAGAGAAGGCGTGAGCATTAATCACCATGCTTGCTCAAGACGTGTTGGCGATTTCAGACTTATATTAATTATATAAGTCCAGGTTTCCTCACGATGTTTTTCGTTACCGATGTCAGTGGTGCCCAAGATAAACTTAGAAAGTACATATGAATTGAAAAACTCACATTGGTACTTGCCTAGGTTTGAACCCACAACCTCGTGCACAAGAGGCGAGGACTAAACCACTGGGCCATCATGACATTTTCATTTTACTATTTTGATATGTTGTGTTGATGGCAATAGGCTCGCCATACATGGGACTTTAACAGAACTGGCGAAATGTGGGTGTTACTATAAGTATATAATAATATAATATATAGGTACACGTCTGCTCAAATCTTCATAAAATAATCTAACTTAACAAATAAATAAATCTCTGTAAATCTTAGGATTTTTGCAATAGAACGACTTTTTTTGGTCAAGAGTTTTTATATTGCGTAACCTATCACGTGTGTTAATACGAGACACGATAATTGTCTTTTGTTCAGACATACACGGGAATCTTATGTAACGTAACATTACGGCTGTATTCCCCGAGGGGATAGGCAGAGGTGTACCACACATTTCCTTAAATATGTAATGCTAATTAAATTCCACGTTAAAGACCCAATTTTTGACGACACGGCTGGCGCATTGGTTGAGCCATCGGCTGATGCGCCGCGTGCTGTGGGTTCGATCCCCGCACGGAACAAATATTTGTATGACCTACAGGTAGTTGTTCCGGGTCTGGCTGTTTGTGTATGTGAGTTTAAATGTTTGTAAACGCACCCACGATACAGGATAAATACCTAGTGTGGGGCAACGTTTTAAAAAAAAAAAAAAAAAATTGTAAGGGTTAATTGCCAGCAACCGGGTACAATACCAGACTCCGAACTGGAACTGAAAAAATCCTGATGGAAATCCCAATAACACTTTCTCCGACCTGGGATACGTACACAGGACTTCGTACTCAGCAGTAATGCTTGCGACTACTATACGAACGAAGCAGTGTTATCCTCGTAAGGCCCAACCTGAATGTAGGTTGATATAAATTAGGACCCAATGTATTGAAAATAGGTACAAGTACCTAGGTAGCTGCGGCCCAGAACTTTGATTAAGTAAAGAAGTGTTTAAATGAAACGCTTTTGTCCTAATTCTTTTATATATTAAAAGGGGTATTTCCTATATCTAAACTTGACTCATCATCATCTGCCTAGCCTTTTCTCAACTAAGTTGGGGTCAGCTTCCAGTCTCACCGGATGCAGCTGAATACTAGTATTTTACATGGAGCGACGTCCTAAGCCGAGGCTCGCACCCCGCCGGGGGGTGCCCTTAGCGATTGGTCGCTTAGCTTTTAAGTTTTTACGCCCTGGCTACAGGCCTTAATTTCTAATTAAGTCCCCCCACAGGAAAGTTCGGTTAAGCAGTAGATATCCCTGAAGGATAAACTGCGAGACGATTATTCCAAAATAAAAAAGTCGTGATTTTAGGCCGCGGGGCCGTAATTAAACGACGATTTTATGATCCACATATGTGGCGCGGCAGGCGAGCGTCCGCCTGCGCGCATGAGGTTGCGGGTACGATTCCCGCCTTGGGACAAATGTTTGTACGATCTACAAGGATTTGTTCTAGGTGTTCTGGGTATTTGCTATGTATAATAAAAAATATCTATCTATGTAAAGTATTGTATTACGGATATGAGACATCTAGTACCAATAACACAAGCTCTGCTTAGCTTGGGGCTAGATGGTGCTGTGTGGATTGTCCAACATTATTATACTTTATTAATGTAATTAAAATTTTAAGAACTGTTTCAAGCTGGAGCGCCTACATTTTATTATTGTCATTAAATTAGGCCTTAGGAGGTTAAGTGGTTTTGTGAATTAATAACTTCAAGTATGCACTGATGAATGTCATGATGGCCCAGTGGTTTAGGCCTCGCCTCATGTGAACGAGGTTGTGGGTTCAAACCCGGGCAAGTACCAATGTGAGTTTTTCAATTCATATGTACTTTCTAAGTTTATCTTGGACATCACTGACATCGGTGAAGGAAAACATCGTGAGGAAACCTGGACTTATATAACAAACATAAGTTTGAAATCGCCAATTCGTCTTGAGCAAGAGTGGTGATTAATGCTCAGGCCTTTGCCCTGCAGTGGGACAGTAAAAGGCTGGTACTTTTTTATGCACCGATTTTAGTTTCTTACTGTAAGTACACGTGCCTGAAGAAAGGTCCAAAAGGGAATAAAAACATGAATATAGGTACTTATTTAGTCGTAGAGTCGTTATGACAGTGCTAAATTAGTAATAATTACTTTTATTAGCACTCAACGAAGTAAGTGGCCGTTAGGAACATAATATTCACACAGTAAAGGTACTATGGTGTTGCCATTTTCCTTAAACATTTTTGTTTTTAGGTAATAAAGGAATGCGCTAATTGATATTAAAGTTATATAACATAACGTCACACCTGTACTCCCTAAAGGGTTGGGCAGTAGTGTAGCTATAGAACACCCACATTTCGCCAGTTATGTTTATGTCCCATGTAAGGCAACCTACAAATCTAGACTACGAGCTATCAGAAATTCCAGATGTAAAACCCCAATAACATTTTGCTTGACCCGGGATACTAACCTACAACCTCATACTCAGCAGTAGTGCTTGCAAACACTACACCGATGAGGCAGTGAAATTACTTAAAACAAATATTATTCCTAGCTAGCTATAGCCCGCGACTTTATCCGCGTGGAAATAAACAAAACATAGGTCTTCATTTATTTATGCGGAACCCTAATTATTTTTCTAAAATAAGAGTTAGCCAAAAAAACATTGGCTATGCTAAAATTATGTATTATGTTAAAACTATTATGTTGCCGTGCCCTAACCGGGTTTCATGTTGGAATTTACCTACTTTTAACACCTAAATGTACACATGAATGCAATAAAGAGATTTGATTTATCTGCCAGTGTAACTCCTGTCAAAATCAGTTAAACGGTTTCGGAGATTCGCCCAAACAAACAGACAGACAGAGACAATCACTTTCTGAATTATTATTTTTGTTATAACTACCGTGTTATTGTGATAGTACTTTCATATACATTAAGTGAAATGTTGTTATTTTAACAAAACAAATAGACACTTCTATTATATTTATTTGTGAGATTGATCATGTAAAGTGTGTTGGCTATTTTTATTAATGAAAAAAGTAAAAATTTTGGCTTTTACAAATCAAAAGAATTGGTGCAGGTGGCTTCAACTGACTTCAGACATCAGAGAATGACTGATTGATTCTAGAAATGAGTCAGATTAAAATCTTAAAATTAAATTATTTTTCTTATATTTCCTTTTTACTTAGGAATATGGAAGATTGTACTGTTACCAGTTTTTCCACGAAGTTTTGTGTTGCCCAGAAACTGGGATGTGGAGATCAGATAGGTAGTCGCTCCATGTAAAATTCTGGTATGTATCTTCATCTGGTTAAACTGGAAGCCGACCCCAACATAGTTGGGAAAAAGCTAAGCAGATGATGATATTGGTACTAAAATTACATCGTAACTCATCTTAATAATTCGAAAAACGAGCTGTAAGTAGCTACTTCAAAAGTTGTTAAAAAAACAGTACATGCAGGTTCTGTTATAATATTCATGTTTTTAGGTAGAATTATAAACAAGACGCGTCATGTAGGCAAATATAAACTAATTCATCATATTATTGTTCCTCTTCGAGAGGTCAGGAAACTATAGGTACTACATTAATCAACATGATTATGCATTAAAACGTCAACACTACATACACAAGTCGGGTCAGTTAATTAATTATAGAAGCGTGTACTAAAAGTATTTGTTTTCAACTAGCTAACGCCCTGCTTTCGTATTAAGTAATGACCTGTAATGATAGTTTTAAGTAGTTTGTCAATTAATAATAAATAAATAAACTTTAGTCGAGAAAAGATTTTTTTTAATAAAAACTGGAATTTTCCCAGCGGTAATTACTGTCACAATTATTCCCAGTTCTAGATTTGAATTTCAAAGAAAGGATTAAAAGATCCGTTGTAAAAGAATATTGTTACTTACCCTCAATGTTTTCTTCGTCAGTATCTGCCATTGTTATATTCATAACTCAACCAAAACTATTAAAACTGAACCATAAACATTTCAAACAACACAACACAGAACTAATTTCACGAAAAACTGACAAGAATAACACTTTTTGAACTCGCGAAGTTCCGTAAGAAAACTCGGGAAAGCGCGCGACCTCCCCTCGCGACGGACCGATGCGAACTGAGCACTGGCGTTGTATGAATGAAAGAAAAACAAACAGTTGTGCGCGGGAAAATTGTTTCCCTATAATTTTGTATTTGGAACGGTTACTATTTCTATAGTTACGAACCCGATCGGCAAAAAATATTATCGATGATGATATAAGTTTAGGGGACTCCCGTACCAAAGGATAAAAAAAAACAGTGCAATATAATATGCAAGTGCGTGGAGTGTTGTTGGAAAAGATCATGAGATTGTAAGTTTTTAAATTAAGTCAATAGCTTTTGAGACTGGTTTTCTTAGAATAGAATAGAATAGAAATCATTTATTTGCACAAAACATGGTATACAGTATGGTAAGGTAAATACTCGTGCAATTGTAGAACATACATGTTTTGCTTCATAAATATAAGCGAGCAAATTTTACATGCATAACAATCCAATACAAAGACTATCATCATCGGATTTTATAATCTAGGAACTCCCTGACACTGTAAAACACACGTGACAGCCATTTGTGTAATATTATTTTGAATAATCTTGTACATATTTAATGTTTTCAATTCATCTGGTATCTTTTTATATCCGAAGTTAGAACTGCAGAAATTACTTTCTTCATAGTTTGCTTGAGAAATATATTTCATAGAAATACAAACTTATGTTTCGCAGTCAATAAAATCAATACTGTGTTATATTCGATAATATTTACCTCGACTTTTTACTGTGAGTGATTCAAAGGCACTTGGCAGATTTTTCACTAGTGCTTTGTCAATGTATGAAGCATGTATAGAGGCCGGATTAGAAATAAAAGGAGGTTTAAGTGCTATTTTTTTAATCGCATTTTATACGTAGATTCGCTACGTGGGTAAAAGGAGTATTTATATTGTTATGTAGTGAAAATGGTAACTAGACAAGTTTAACAATACACATTGATTTTCATGTTTTGTTTCACATTAGGTTATGATGATGATGAAACGTGAAACACGCAATTTTTTTTCAAACTTGTGGGGTCAGTGGGTCATTTTAGTGGCGGAGTTGAAGGAATAAGAGTATACGCCTAGGGGCACTGTAGGCAGCAAAGAAAATAAACAAAAAAAAAAGTTTTAAAAAATCCGAACTATTGACAGTTGAAAAAATATTCGAAGGCCTGTTTCTCGGAACGGGTGCGTCGTAAGACTCTCAGAACCTAATTAGTTTCTATGGTCAAAGTCAACCGGAAAAAAGTAAAAAAAGAAAAATGTCCTCGCTCCATAGCTACAGTTTCCGGTGTTTCTTTTCCTTTTTGACTACTACCCTGTGTTTCTTAGTCATATCCAACAACGGTGAAGGTAAACATCGTGAGGAGACCTGGACTTATACCTAATTAGTATAAATCTGAAATCGCCAACGCGCCTTGAGCAAGCGTAATTATTAATTAACCAGCTAAAAAAAGATGTTCTCAAATCGACACGATCCGACTGATTCATCGACAAGATTGGTCACACTGAAACTTGAAAATTGAGATCAAGCCTTTAGTGTAGTAAATACGGAGTCATTGTTTTTCACCCACTGCATTTTCGTAAAAGGTGATGAGCAGTTGACATTCGGCTGTTGTAACTTATACAAATGATTAATTAACCCACTAAAAATACCAAAAACAAAAAAGAAAACTCGTGCCACATCTGTACAAGCAAAGGTCTTTTGGTCTGCAGTGGGACAGTAACTGGCTGGTATGAATGCAACTATTAAAAAAACAGTTAAGTTATCGAACAAATAAAGAAAAAAATACTTTGTTCCATAAGCATTCTTTTTATGAACTTTCAAACAAGACGACATTTAATGGCGTCATGCGAGTATGCGATTATTTTTAACGTTAAGACGTGGGTGCGATTATCGCCAACGCGTTTTAATTTTAGTACCACAATTCTGACGCGAAGCTTTTTAAGAATTGGTTAATCATAATTTATAGATTTATAGGGTTGACGATTTTTGACATGAAAGTGGCGCCTGTGACCGAGAAGTTGTGTGGAAATCGGTTGTCATTGTATGGGCATGTGATGCGAAGGAATGAGGACCATGTTGTGAGGAAAGTTTTGAGTATGAATGTGCAGGGTTATGTAATCCACAGTCACACAGTGACAGTCTTCCTCTACTCATTTGAGTAGAGGAAGACTGTGTGAAAGATGATATGGCAAGAAAAGAGGTGAACCTTGAGATGACGGCAAATAGAGACGTATGGAAGAAGAGAACATGCTCCGTCGACCCCAAATAAATTGGGACCAGGGCAGGAGGATGATGATGATAATGAGGGTTGACGATTTTTATTAGATTAAAACGTAACGCGAGGGCTGATTCCGGCTGACGCGAAAAAAGAGTTCCAGGGTGGATTTGGACAGGGTGGAATTAATTATAGTTTTATTATTTTTTAGTGAAAACAATGGCCAAATTAAGTGAGTAAATGCATTTTAGGTCAAATATGAAAACAACTCTTATTGCTATAAAATAAAAACACTGTCAATGTGAAATGGTTTCCCTGGGAGATCGGTTGACTGTACCTTTTTCATCATCTGCTTAGCATTTCCCCAACTATGTTGGGGTTGGGTTCCAGTCTAAATAGATGCAGCTGCATACCAGTACTATACATGGAGCGACTGCTGACCTCCACAACCCAGTTACTGGACAACACGGTACTTCTTGGTAAGACTGACTGTCGGACTTTCAGGCTTTTGACTACCCGGTAACGACTGCCAAAGATCTACAGTGACAGCAGTGACAAAACGTGCTTTTAGAGGCACGGAGGGTCTCGAAATGTAATGAACGGTCACCCATTGACAGACTGACCTCGGCATGCGTAGCTCAAATATTTACCCTCAAGCTCCTTTCGTTGACTGTACCTACTTGTTATTAATTAGAAGCTTCTAATTATTATTAGTCTGACCTACTGGATCTCTGTGCCTACAGTAGGGCGCATGTCGGTGGTAACTTTGACTCAAGCTGGCCCAGCATAGTACGGAGTTTCAATAGATTACAAGGCCTACTTAAACTGGATTTGTTACCACTGACGCGCGGCCATGTGCCCACCTATTACTCTTCCTCTTCAATGCCTCTTGGTTCTAAAGATCGTAACGATCGCAAAAGCAGATAATAAGGTCCTGGATTTGATTCCCAGGTCGGTAAAACGGTCATTAGTATTGCCCATATCAGATTTCTCAGGGGCAGCACGGAGTCTAGATGGATTTCATGAACTTTGAGATACCTGGCAAAATGTAGGTATACTATTAATTGATTAATTAATTAGCACACTTCTGCCTAATCCTTCGAGGTATACGCGTGTTGTTATGTTAATGACGTGTTATCACTCGATTGCACGAAAGGAAATACCTATTCATTTATTATTTAATTCTAACCACAATAAATTCGAATGTAAGTGGTCCGTATTAGATATGTGGTTTATGAAAGTACGTCATACTTTGGATTTTGTCATAAAACATTTTGCCACTAAAGATGATATTTCTAGTAAGTACCTACTGCTGCATTATGAATTATTAACCAACGTAAAAAAGGAGAGAGGTTTTCAATTCGACACGTTTTTTTACACGTATACGTTGAAGATGGTCCCCATTAAATTTGAAAAATCCACCGTCAGTGTAGAAAATAGTGGATAATTGATTTTTCACTTAGTGAATTTCGTAAAAGGAAACGAGCAGTTGTCATTGGAATATTGCATCTTATATACATTATTAACTGATCCACTGAACAAATATACGGAACAAATATGTATTTATATGGACTACAGATTTTGGGTCTGGCTTTTCGTGTATGTGACTTTAAATTTTTGTAAACGCACCCACGACACAGGAGAAATTCGTAGTATGGGGAAACGTTTAAAAAAAGGATGTATGTACTGAAAAGCGAGAATAAAAACGTTTTTTAAATCAAATTCAACGGACCTTAAAAATTCTGAAATAAAAACTTCTTTACAAATGAATAATCGGACCTTAAAATATTATATCTACACATTTTTTACTGTCTTTTTTTAGATCGGCAAGAAGCACGAAGGTGATGGCTTGACGACCAGGATGTCTTCTCAAGAATTGGAATGAGGTGGCACGATGGAAGGAATGGATGGAGGCCTTTGCCCAGCAGTGGGACAATTCGGGCTAGTAATAAATAGTTATAAATAAATAAAGGTAGGCTAGTATCGATCCACAGAAGTGGATACAATCTAGTAAGTTTGAAAATAACAATTGAGGTGCATCCAAAGGTTGTCTGTAAGAGATCGCTTGTAGCGATAAGGCTGCCCATTGTAACCCTATGTAACCCTCTTAAACTCATTATTTGTAAGTTTTCATGGTGTATAATAATGTTTAATTCTAAGTTTAAGTTTATTTATATTAAGATAATTTAGTCATTTATTATCTTTTTCACGTTCTATGCGTCTAAATTTAAATTTATTTTTTTAGGATTTCTGTCAGTAAATGGGTGCGTATTTCATCAAATACGAACTTGACGTTTTTGAAAATCACTTCGGTTTCCCAATGACTAGTGCTATTAAAAACGTCATGAAAACTGTTGAAGTTGTAACGCAAACGAAACCCATTGAAACATTCAACAAAAAAGTTAGACGGAGATCATATTTTTTACAGTTTAGAGTAAAAAAAAACCATCTGAAAGAGAGTAACAATTAAATCGCAGAATCAGTAAGTAATGAACTCATGCTATCTGGTTTTATGCGTATGTGTTAATGTGTATTAAATGGCAATTAAGTTCGCAGCTACACTTAGACTAAACCTCTACAAAATCATGAACAACGTGACAAAAATTTTGCGTCCTACGAAGCGGAACGAAACATCAAAGGACTTCGACGTGTCGTGAACAGCTGGGCACGTAAAAAGTTAGCCATGAGTGTGGCGAGTGACAGCCCTGACTTGTTTGCAAACTGTAACGTAGTGGTTTTTCACTGTTCCATACATATACTTGCATCGTCATCATCACTTTTTGACATCACACATCTTGACGACTTATGTGGCGCAGCGGGCGAAGGTCTACCTGCGACGCAGGAGGTTGCGAATTCGATTCCCACCTTGAGACAATTCTTTGTACGATCTACAAAGATGTGTTCCAGGTGTTCTTGGTATTTGCTATGTATAATAAAAATATCTATCCATATATTGTATTGTATTAAGTATATCAGTCATCTAGTACCATAATACAAGCTTTGCTTAGCTTGGGGCTAGATGATGCTGTGTGGCTTACCCCAATTTGTATGAGGTCGACGCAACATTTCTTCTTCATCTCTATTTGCCGTCATTTTAATAGGCACCTCCGTTTTATCCTTTTCATCTTTGCTCAATCCATCCATCGTTTCTTTGGTCTTCCTCTATTAAACTAGAATATGAGAGTTGATCTCTCTTACTGATATAAAGATTGATATAAAGACGACGAGAGGAACCTAATAACACTTTGCCAAATCCAGGACCCGAACCGAGGATCTTATTATCCACAGTAGTGGTTGCAACATCTAGTCCCAAGAGGTAGTCAAGAAAGAAACAAATGTGAACAAAACTGCTCATAGTACATACTTCAGACTGTAGTTACATACGTGTTTTTTTTTCGTACAAAAAATACAAGAGTTTATAACGTAACTCTGAAGTTGTAATTCAAGTAAGATTGTATGGCGTCTCGTTTTTGTGACGAACACAGACACAATATAATAAAAACAGTAGTCTGTCTAGAGTAGCTGACAGATTATTGACCTCTAAACTAGATACGCAGGTGTGTACCATCGGTGATGGGAGATTTTTCGGCTTCATTTTTAAATGACCGTGACATTTCAGTTGCTTACAATATTATACTAAATGTAATATTGTATGTGGTTAAGAGCTAGTGAATTGAATATAATTTATGAATCTAGAAGAGCCCTACTCATCTTACTTATCCTAATAAGAGGAAGGAGGTGACTATCGAGATAATGGCAAATAGATATGTATGGAAGAAGAAGACATGCTGCGCCGACCACAAATAATGCCAAAGCCAGCACAGAGCTGGTAATGAGGGCTAATAAACACACAATTTCAGTTCCTACTAAGCATCACCAAACTCTTCTCGGCTTATTCTAGTTTTAGTATATATTTGAATGTATTTATGAAGGTTTATTAACACTAGAACACTGCTGACAAACTGCCCTGTAGTTTGGCAGATTATCTTTGTTTAAATAATATCTACTTGGGTCTTGAAAGAATAAATAAATATAAACAAGTTGGCCGTCACGGGATGCCCGGCAGATGAGAAACATCGAAATTATTGGAATTTTTCATCGGTCGGTCAGTGGAGAGGATAAAGTAAGCAGCTCAAACAGAGAAGCAATGACGACACAAATCTAGAGCGGTGGCATAGAGACAGGGCACGTTTGCATGACGACACGAGGCGCGCCTACAGACATGTTACATCAAAATCTACTAATTGTTTCCTTACGCAATAAACAGACCTTACGAAATCGACGTGCGATATTCACGAAATCTTCAAACGAAAAACCAGGAAAATCTATTCTTGGCCCACTCTGAAAATACACATTTCGCCTTCATATATCATGATAATTATTCACATTCTAAGTCCCTAAAATACACGAGGAATATCGGCCGGTTATTATTATTGCTGTTCAGATGTTTCATTATGAAGGAAATTACTGTTTTTGTGCGAATTATACAATCATTGCTGGAATAATCATGTTAAGGTGGATTTAGAACAAATGAAAATAGAACCAGAAAGAGAACAAGACGATTATTATCTTGTTATTCTTGACAATTTAGTACGGATTGTTGCCTCGTTGGTGTAGTTGTCGTGAGCCCTACTGCCGAGCATGAGATCCTGGGTTCGATTCTCAGTTTGGATATAGTGTTATTGGGATTTTCCACCTGGACTTTCTCAATAGCAGCCCGAAGTCTGAGTCGGTTGAAGGCAATAGACTCGCCCCCTATTACATGGGACTTAAAACAGAACTGGCGAAATGTGGTGAAAAATGACCTGGTGATGATTGTGGGAAACAGATGGATAAGAGCAGCTCAGGACTGATCAATGTGGGAATTTTTGGGGGAAGCCTATGTCGAGCAGTGGACGTCCTTTGGCTAAAATAGTGATGATGATGATATCCCAGCAAACATAATTCTGTATCTCTGTTTACACCAGTAAAATGGTACGTACTACAGAGCACGGAAACTCCGCTGCCAGAGGCGAATTCCATTTTAGATTATCTATTCATTACTTAATTTAGAGGAATCTGTTTAATAATTTTGTATCATCAACCTCCTGTCCTTATCACAATTTATTTGGGGTCAAAGTCTTCTTCATGTCAAAAATGTTGTACTTTTATTAAATTAATATTTAGTCATTATTATATAAATTTAAATCAGATCAAGATGCCGATTATAAATGAGAATATAATGGATTACAATACAATATTTATTTAAACACGACGACACGACGATTTGACGACACGGTTGGCGCGGTGGTTGAGCCATCGGCTGCTGCGCCGCGTGTTGTGGGTTCGATCCCCACACGGAACAAATATTTGTATGGCCTACAGGTAGTTGTTCCGGGTCTGGCTGTTTGTGTATGTGAGTTTAAATGTTTGTAAACGCACCCACGATACAGGAGAAATTCCTAGTGTGGGGCAACGTTTTAAAAAAAAAAAAAAAAAAAATTCAATTATAAAACATAATTGAATGTCGACAAACTTCTAAACGTCAAAAAATCGTATTAATATTGAAACAGCGCCTCTACATTACGTAAGTGAAACTAATTTCGTTTGATTAATAACTAAGTAGGTAATTTGACGTTTTCTACTAGTAAACTTCTCGCTGGATACTTATGCTTGGGCTACAGGTATTCTCTGTAGTTGACTATACAATCTTTAACTGGACTATCTATTTACGAACCTGATAACGACAGATGAGGCCTATCTGTCACCGAGCTATCAAGATCAATCAAGTCGTACCAGCTATGAGAATAAGCAAATGTGAGCCGGTAGGTAATCTAAACTAATATTATAAAGAGGAAACATTTGTTTATTTGTATACTAGTATCTGTTTGCGAAAGACTGCAGGCAGATGCTGGATGCGGCAAGCTGAAGACAGGGCGCTATGGAGCTCATTAAGAGAGGGCTATGTCCAGCAGTGGACTAATTAATATAGCCTGATGATGATGATGATGATCTGTTTGTAACGCATTTCCCAAAAACTACGATTTAAAAAAATATTTCACTTTTAGAACGTGACATTGTTATCAAAACTACGCTTGTAAGGGGGTGGAAGGGATGGTAAAGTTCGAAGGGAAAAGCACGAAATCCACGTATACGAAAGCGCGAGTAAAGTTCTGGTAGGTAATATAAGTACTAACCTTCTCAAAAGACACTATTTGACTACACACACCACAATTTGACGACCGATGTGGCGCGGATAGCGAAGGTCCGCCTGCGACGCAGGAGGTTGCGGGTTCGATTCCCGCCTTGGGACAAATGTTTGTACGATCTACAAATATTTGTTCCGGGTGTTCTGGGTATTTGCTATGTATAATAAAAAATATCTATCTATGTAATGTATTGTATTAAGTATATCAGTCATCTAGTACCCATAACACAAGCTCTGCTTAGCTTGGGGCTAGATGACGATGATGGTGTGGATTGTCCAGCATTATTTATTTATTTAATACTAATTACGCGCACAATTCATTCACCTCTTCTTTCTCAACACGAAGTTATAAATAACATCAGAGTTTCTTCCCACGTGCTTTGTGAGTAGTTAGCGTGGCCTTTACCCGCCAAGGTAAGGTTTAAATCTTTAATTTTCCCTGCATTTTCAACCCTTGCTAAGTATATAAGAATATATATATATAAAATAATCCCTGTTTCCCGTGGTCAGGGCATAACTTGAGGACGACTGTACAGATTTCATTCGTCGGTTTTTAAGATTTCCTAATATTTTGTAGAAGATTCTTGGGGAAAGACAATCGCATTTCATTACTTGAGTACTGTTCCCTCATACAATCACAACATATAAAATCATATCTACTTCTAAAATCATTCAAGGTCTATAAATAATGTCAAAAAATAGTCGGCTCCAACGTTATTCTTTTCAACGAACTAAAATGAAGAACACTCAACAATTGATTGATTGACGTAAATTGGTCGATCAATAGTTCACGAGGATGAATAATTACAAACATCAATCAGGGCCGCGTTAACCTTTGTCTTGTCTTGCTAAAATGACGTTGATTACTGATCAGAAGTTGTATCTGACAAATTGAAATTCATGGTTTGTAAGAATTCTGTGGAAATGATAAAAATCTTTGTAATTTTTGCTGGAACATCCTTGACATGAAAAACTAAACCATTTTGGTTGTGATAAGTACCGTATAACGGGTTGAATAGAAACGCAGGGGTAAATAGAAACGAAACTTTGAAAGTGATTTTCGCGTTAGTTTAAGATCGTTTGCCTCTATAAATAAGTTAACTTATTTTTTTAAGGAATTGTAACTTATCATTTCCGACATCTTGTCAGTAATAAATAATAGTAAATAAAATCTCAAATAAAGTTTTGTTTCGATTCACCCCGGCGTTTCGTTTCACCTTGTTTTACTGTAGTTTGTGTTTTTGTTTTTAATTTTGTAACTTTTTTATTAACTTTGCCCCACACAAGGAATTTCTCCTGTATCGTAGGTGCGTTTACAAACATTCTAACTCACATACACAAACAGCCAGACCTGGAACCTGTAAGCCATACGAATATTTGTTCCGTGCGGAAATGGAACCCACGACACGAGGCACAGCAGTCGATCGCTCTGCCACTGCTCCAACCATATCTCTGGAACTGCTAATCGGATTAGAAAAATCCATTTTTACATTTGATAACCCCATTCTTGAGGAGGCTGATGAAGGCTTTTACATCACGCTACGACCACCCTAACACACAGTTACTCTCAGATACAATGATACGTTTTCTTAACCCTGTAGCCTCTGCCTTTGAAAAAACAAAATGTATAGTAAACTCGCAAGAGTACGATCAATAAAACTACTTACTACTAAGTAGAGTGTGCGGAATCCACTAAGATAGTTGCAACAATTTATCTAAATCTTTGCTCTCAACTCAATTAGTTGTTCGCTCACTCGGTTAGCTAACGAAGCTAGCCTTTGTCTATGCTGGAGTTAACAAGTATAAAGTATTGGTACGTATGTGGAATTTTTAAACAGAGATAGATGTAATGTTTCTGTTCTCCCGGTACAGATGCCAGCACATTAAGTTATCCCAAACTGTGAAATTTTCCTAATCGAACATGAACCTTATTCTTTTGTAATAAAGTTGAAAAACTATTAAAGTCATTTGAGAGATTGGGATAGCTTGATGTGCTGGTCTCTGTAGTTAGTTCTGAGTCTAGCTACACGATAACTGACAAATGCGTGCACTGATTGGACAGGTCCACTCAAATCTATGTGGTTCTTTCCTCAGGAGACCATCCGAGACACTTATCTACATGGTTCCCATAATATGATCGATCAGACCAAGATATTTTCAGGACCTTAAAAGAGACTGTGACCTCTGAGTTCGATTCTGTTTCTTCTCAAAGTAGTCGGTTCTGAAACATAGACCTGATCTATTAATTTTGAGACGTGAAATGTGTTTTTATAATATAATAACAGAAATTAAAATCGTTTAAGATTGGGATTCGTTTAGTGTTGGGATTGGCTTCCAATTCTTCTAACAATATGCTCCCTGTACCAGCCTATTAATGTCCCACTGCAGGGAAAAGGCCTCTTCTTATACATAGAAGGCATGAGCATTAATCACCACGCTTGCTCAAGACGGGTTGGCGATTTCAGACTTATATTAATTATATAAGTCCAGGTTTCCTCACGATGTTTTCCTTCACCGATGTCAGTGATGTCCAAGATAAACTTAGAAAGTACATATGAATTGAAAAACTCACATTGGTACTTGCCCAGCTTTGAACCCACAGCCTCGTGCACAAGAGGCGAGGCCTTAAACCACTGTGCCATCTTGACATATGCTCCCTGGTAAGATTGGATGTCTGGATTTGTGCCCGGTTAATGACCATAGGCTCGCCCCCTACAACGGAGGACTTGTGGGTATTCTTTAGGCACCTCTGCCTTACCCTTCGGAGAATACAGGCTTGAAGCGAGGATGTTTCTTTTGTGAAGTTTAGTCCGAGGGCTCTCCTGCCTCGTACGCGACAAATAACCAACTGAATACTACTGGCTGAATAGAAAGAAATGATAATCAACCTTGAACTATTTTCAAGTTTATCTTTAAGACTATTGCAGGAAAATTAATATAAATAGCTTTTATAAATAAATACGGCATTGGAGATTTTAAATACACAATTACAGTGAATAATGATGCTACAGATTTTTTTGAAGATAAGCGTTAAACTTACATATCTATTGTTGAAGTTTTCGAACCAGAACGGGTTTGCCATAGTCAATGGCGTCTTTTTTCTTTCTGTTAAATGAAATAAGTATTTTGTCTAAATGAAGGATTGCAATCAACAAGGATATGATGAAATGATAACACCATAACAGCGACTGCTAGTTTGACTGCCAAATAATAATCATCATCATCAGATAAGATTCCAAAGTCAACATCATCTGCCTAGCCTTTTCCCAACTATGTTGGGGTCGGCTTCCAGTCTAACCGGATGCAGCTGAATAACAGTGTTTTACATACAGCGACTACCTATCTGACCTCCACAACCCAGTTACTAGGCCACACGATACCCCTTGGTAAGACTGGTTGTCATACATTCGGGTTTCCGAACACCCGTAACGACTGTAAAAGATCTACAAATGACAACAAGGACCAATGCAACGGCTGAACGTGCTTTCCGAGGCACGGAGGAACGTTAAAGTTAAATCATTTATATCGATAAAGTCACTTTTAAACGTCAAATAAAAACAATATAGAAGAATGTGTTCATTTATTTAAGACACTATCTAAGCTAGTTTAACTAAGAACGCATTACGAATTCTCTGTAACGTAAGTAGTTTTGTGATAAGTAACAAAAAAAAACATTGATTTTTTTTTGCTCCTTCCAAAAGGTAGTATGGAGAAGAGTGGGGAAGAAACTCCTCAGTTACTCTTTGGTGGTGGTATGTAGTAAACTCACGGTAGCGGGCGGTGCGTCAATGACACTCTGTATAATACAGGGCTTGTGTAATCCGGAAAAATGAACCTAACCAAAACTTTATTAACGTAACAGTTCATTGGCCTATTATTAGATTTCTTAGATATTTATGTTTATGTTTTTTTTTCAATTAATCATGGAAGACTTACATCTTAAAAACTAAATAAAAAGGAACCCTTGGTAGACAGGAAGCCAATTAAAATTCCTTGGGTGTAGGATTAGACTGGAAATTCATAAGTGAGCATACAACAGTAACACATAATATATTGTGTTGTTACTAAGGTGTTACACATTTGTCTAAAACTATTTAAAAAAACTATTCAAATGAAATTTTACCAAGAATAGAATATTTTTTTATCAATAACAGCGTAGATCTTCAATATGAAACGGCCAAAAGATATGAAAGTTGGTTTCAATCATATTAGGAGAAGTTTTGTTCGCTCACGGAATCTAATTTTGACCGAACTAGACTGAGGGTGAACAGTTATGAAAAACGTAGAAATGCGTAATATTCTTATAAAAGATATTAAGGTCCCCAAGTACCTACATCTACTTAAAGAATGTCAGGTCCAAATTGGGGGACATAAGTGGATACATATCGTATTAGTTTCGTCGAAAAAAAATAATGACCGTTTTACTAACACCAAAATGAATGCCTTTTTGTTTTTCTTAGCGGGGGGAAACCTTTAAAAGGCGCCTGGACTTTTGGGCAAAAGACCAGAGAGTGTGGGGTTCTTACCTCACTAAAACCACCCCGGTGATCACCATCAGCACATGGAAGGGGCCCCGTTACCTCTTAAGAGGCCACTCCGGGACCCCCTGTGTGCAACGCCTGTTAGGGTACATCCCATCCAACCTAAATTAATGCCTAACACAAGACATTGTTGAATTCTCTACACTTGGTTTAGCGCAGACAGCTGTTACAGTATAAAGTAAAGAAAACCTTAGAAAAACACAAAGAAACTAGAAAAAATAGATAAAAATATTTAACGCTGGGAGGTCCAGAATCATATATTTAACTCGTGGTATCGGGTTGTACAAGTACGATGATGTCCCTTCCACCCTTTACATAGGCATTAATTAAGGTGTCACCTAATGTTTGTGAGATAACTGCTGCTGATAGCCTGAACTGAAGCCATTGCTTTCAAAAAAATAAACCAAACCGATTTTTTTTTTTTTTTTATATAAAACGTTGCCCCACACTAGGAATTTCTCCTGTATCGTGGGTGCGTTTACAAACATACAAACTCACATACACAAACAGCCAGACCCGGAACAACTACCTGTAGGTCATACAAATATTTGTTCCGTGCGGGAATCGAACCCGCGACACGCGGCGCAGCAGTCGATCGCTCAGCCACTGCGCCAACCGTGCCGTCAAAACGTCACTTTGTCGTCTTATATAACCGATAGCTTCCATACATAACATCACGCCTGTGTGTGAGTTTGTTTCCCACTAGTTAGTAGGGGGCGAGTCTATCGCGATCAACTGGGCACAAATCTAGTCTCCGGGCTGCGCTAGACTGAGAAAATTGCTGCACATTACTCGACCCGGGAATCATGTTTATCAGTCACGTCCACTAGACCAACGAGGCAGCCCTCCACCCTTTATTTAGGCATTCATGTAGGTGTCACCTAATGTTAGTGAAAACGGGTATAACTAACAAATGAGTCAACGAGAATTTATCTGGAGGTAATGAAACTAGGTCAAGGGAAGAGGAAATTATAGGTGGTTTAAATTTTAAAGATTTATCGAATCATCCGCGTAGCCAATTCCCAACTACGTTAAGATCAGTTGCCATACTTATAAATAAATAATGCTGGACAATCCACACAATCACCTAACCCCAAGCTAAGCAGAGCTTGTGTTATGGGTACTAGATGACTGATATACTTAATACCATACATTACATAGATTGATATTTTTTATTATACATAGTAAATACCCAGAACACCTGGAACAAATCTTTGTAGATCGTATAAACATTTGTCTCAAGTCGGAAATCGAACCCGCAACCTTCTGCGTCGCAGGCGGACCTTCGCCCGCTGCGCCAAATAGGTCGTCAAAATTATCAAAATAAAAAATCACATATTTAACCACGGCTAATAATCTGCAGTTTTAAACGTCAAAATAACAAAAGACACTAACTTCACCACTTCCCATTGTTTGGAAGAAGTGGACGAAAAAAGAAGTGGCGCAAAAAGCTCCCCCAGCAACACATGTCTGATAAGTATCAGCTTCCATACTAATTATTACGACACTTTGTTTACTAGCAACACAATAATATAATCAATTGGCAAGATGTTGCCATTATAAATTATACATAATGACGTGTTGTTTACGCACGCCCATAGACACTACAAATCTACAATATTGATGCTAGATAGGTATTATAGTGTGAATGAACAATTTATACCTAATGACTGCGTTTATAGTCCACAGCTGTTTGTACGCACAGCTGTAGTAAGATGCAAAGTAGGTAACTATTAGGTATTAATCGCTTCGGAAACCAATACCCATTTATTACGAGGAAACAACTGAAATAATCTACAAAATATTTTGTTTGTTTTTCGTGTAAAATTGGTGAAAATCTATTTTTTATAGAAACACCCAGCAAACGTTGTTTTGCCATATAAAATGTTTGGGGGTGCACCACCCTTAAAATTTAGGGGGATAAAAAATAGATATTGGCCGATTCTCAGACCTACCCGATATTCACACAAAAACGCACGTTAAAACCTCATTGCAAACGACCCACCATTCATAAAATTAATTCAACGAGCACGTGAAGCGTTAATTTAAAACTGCAAATGTGATTATTATAAATTTATTTACTGCTCCCTACAAGGTAAGCCACAATGGCATTAGTCCGATTTTATCACCGAGTAATGTCGGCCTAGGTACTTACTGGTATCATTTCTTAATATTATATAGGTCTTGACTCAATAAGGAAGTTTTTATAGTATGTCAGCCACCATAATTGTTGCTAATTATTATACAAATTAGCAAGTTGAAGTGGCAGTGGGCTGGTCATATCTCGCGAAGAACCGACAACCGTTCGGGTAAACGTGTTCTTGAGTGGGGACCACGACTCGGCAAACGTAGTGTATTTTTTTTTTTTGTGGATTTTCTTGCCCATTTTCAACAAACGAAAGTAACTTTTGGAAGGAGTGGCTATTATTCCAGTTAGTTAGTTAGTTAGTTTCCAAAAAAATAATAGGAAAGATATTTTAAGTTAATTAGTTTTTGACTTTATCCATTACAAACAATTACTGTTTGTAATGGATAAAGTCAAAAACTAATTAACTGATTTTTTTAAATCTTACACGAATAGAAATCTACATTATCAGCGATTATTATGGGCTATATTTTATTTTCAAAATGACTCTTTCAAGGAGATGTAGGAGATTTTAAAGTTCGATGGATAAAGTATGAAATTCACGCGGACGATGTCGAGAGTAAAGTGCGAGTAAAGAATATGTAAGTTATGATAAGAGACAAACTGTAGAGAATGGGCGGAATAACTCACTGAAAAGAAAAAGAGTGATTAGCTCTTTGCTCTTCTAGCTGACTAGCTCTTCTAGAGCTCGGTGACTCAGTCGGTCAGACGCCGAGTCATCTGCCTAGCCTTTTCCCAACTATGTAGGGGTCGGCTTCCAGTCTAACCGGATGCAGCTGAATACTGGTGTTTTACATAGAGCAACTGCCTATCCGACCTCCACAACCAAGTAACTGAGCAACACGATACCTCTTGGTGGGACTGGTTGTCAGACTTTTGGTTTTCTGAGTACCCGTAACGACTGTCAAAGATCTACAAATGACAACCTGGACCAACGGCTTAATGTGCTTTCCGAGGCACGGAGGAGTCTCGATATGTTACGAACGGTCATCCATCCTCAAACTGACATCGGCAAGCGTAGCTTTACCTTCCATCAACCCGTGCGGCTGTTTTTATTTAGCCAGGAGCTCCTCAGACGCCGATTGTTAGCTCATTTGACTCAAGCCGCAAGCGCGTCGACGGAGACGGCTTGGTTCACTGAATAGTCAATAGCTCTTGAAAGTTTGGACTATGGATCGGGAATTTGGTCAAAACAACCTTAAAAGTACTAATTTTGTATTATTGTTGCTTTTTATTATAAATTTACGAAACAAAATTTAAACGAAGCGATTCCTTTTGATAATGTTTAAAGTAAAGTATTTTCTACTATAACAACAATGACAATAAAGGTTTATAGTGACGTAAGTGGTATGATAAGTTTACAAAGACGTATTGTATTGGAGAACTAGATATGAAGAGCGAGCGATGAGTTCCGAAGTATTCCGAAGCGAGCCGAATGAGCCGTTCGGTCGGTGCCTTTGGTGTCTCGAGAGAGCGAAAGAGTGCGCAAGAGCGATGGCACTTTTTAACCGACGAAAAATAGAAAGAGTTTCTCAATTCGACACGTATTTGTTTTTATATCACGCATAATTATTTACAGTGTAATCCGATTTCATCATTCTTTTGTCCTGAATAGAGTAGGTAGGTCCCATTGAAATTTGAAAGAAGACACGTAAGTGTACAAAATAGGGGATTTTGTTTTTCGACTACTGAATTGTAACAGGTGATGAACAGCTGTTGACATTAGGATATTGTAACTTAAATAACTGATCCACTAAAAAAGCGTAAAATATAAAACTTTCCGCCAGTGACTTCAGAAATTTTAGTTATTTTAACTTTTAAGCGTTTTTTTTAAGTCGGTTGAATTTTGTTGTGCAAGAGTTTTTCTATCACTCGTTCATGAGCTACCCAAGTCTAGCATACAGTGTGAATTCCAAAGTCCCAAAGGGGAGAACAACGCGAGTACAGCGCAGTGTCGCGTTGAAACAATTCGCTCTCGTGTGAACGCACCCTAAGAGACAAGGAAAATCTGCACTATCCCGTAGACGTCAACTCATTGACGTAGCGGCCATTGTTTATCTACTGCACAACAAAGTAAGACCGACACACATCACGCCTCATAATAAACTCAGTATTATTTAGTAACACAGCTGTTCCGTCACGTACTGATGAACTTAGTACTGCGCTGGACGTAGGCGTAGTACTCCTGATCAAAACACAACAATGCGTATTGTGGGCATAAATATCGGGCATAGACGCTTGCCCAACAATAAAATGACACAGAGCGAGCGTAAAAACAAACAGCATTTATATACATATTTTGTTGACGTTTCCACTGGTTAGTAAAAAAAGAATAAGAAAAAAAAAATTGCCATAGAAGACGTTCGTGAAGGAATCAAACCCACGACACGCGGCGCAGCAGTCAATCGCTCAGCCACTGCGCCAACCGTGCTGTTATTATTTAGAGTAGGTATTCGTTCATCACATACAGGCCCCATTTAGCTCAGACATAACAGGGTGCGTTTGAAACAATGCGTTTTGTTGTGTATTGCTATTTCTGGCGCGTCAATCCGAAATAGAATCCCGGTCAATTAAAGGTTTTATATTGTATAAAAATAGAACCGATATTGGTTTAATTCCATACATATGTATATTATTGCGTTTCGCCAGCGATTTCGTCTGCGTGAATTTCGTACTTTTTTTTTCGAACTTTAACAAAACTTAAAATGCATTCCACACCTTTTAAAGAGTAGTTTGGAATATAAAATATAGCCTATGTAACTCGCTGATAATGTGGGTAGTAAGAGTTTTTTTTTTCTATTCTAAAAAAATATGTAGCGCAAAATTAAGTTTTTGTGTGGGTTTAAAGTTATATCTATATAACGAAATTGCAGTAAACCTTAGTCTATTTTCCGATTCTAACAGGTATATTTCATGTTACTATCCAGGAACTACAAACTTCATAAACCTTAATAATAGGTCTTTACCTATGAAATTGCCGTTTTGTATGAAAAAATTTAAATGATTTTTTTTCATGTATTTTTTATTTGTATTAATCGAAGTAATCACCCATGCAATCAATGCATCTTTGCCAACGCAGTGGCAGTTTATTGATGCCCTTCTTAAAGAAATCAGCTGGACGGGAGGCAACAAATTCTTCAAAGGCATTTTGTACTGCCTCTCGGGTATTGAATTTTTTTCCCGCCAAGAAGTTATCCAAATTCTGGAAAAAGTTGTAGTCTGTAGGCGCAAGGTCTGGTGAGTAGGGCGGATGACGGAGAGCTTCCAACCCCAGTTCTTGCAACTTGGAGACCGTCTGCTGTGCAGTATGAGGTCGCGCGTTGTCGTGCAGGAGCAGCGGAGACGAGCGATTGACCAATGCTGGTTGGAGATGTGCCAGCTTCTCCATCATTGTGTTCAATTCTTCACAGTACACATCTGCAGTAATGCTCACCCCGTTTGGTAAGAAGCTGTGTTGAATCACACCGGCGCTAGACCACCAAACAGTGACCATCACTTTTCTTGGGGTAAGTTTTCGTTTAGGGCATTGTTTAGGTGCTGAACCAGGATCCAACCAACTTGCTGAGCGCTTGCGGTTATCAAACAGAATCCATTTTTCATCGCAGGTAACAATGCGGTTCAAAATTCCTTCATTTGTGTGTCTGTTGAGCAGTGCAAGGCACGTCTCGACGCGTACTTCGCGCTGGCGATCATTGAGTTCGTGGGGCACCCATTTGTCAAGCTTTTTTACCTTGCCAATTTGACGCAAATGGACCAATATTGTTTTGACGCTAACGTCGAAAGCTGCTGCTAATTCAGCCGTAGATTGTGTATCATCAGCTTCCACAATCGCCTTTAATTCGTCATTGTCGACCAAAGTCTTCGGACGACCGCGAGGTTCATTTTTCAGGTCGAAATTTCCAGAACGGAAGCGAGCAAACCAATAACAGGTAGTGCGTTGGTTTGTAGTGTTAGCTCCGTAAACGTCGTTGATGTTGCGTGCCGCTTGTGCCGCGTTGCTGCCACGACGGTACTCATATTCCATAATTACTCGAATTTTTAACGTATCCATGATGACGAAAAAGATTTAAATGCGATGAAAATGTAACACTAATCAATAAACAAATGACTACTTTTGGAAAAAAAAATCCATGTTTTTAAAATAAAATTAATTTGAAATTAGAATTCTTAGCCAAACAAAAAATATTTTGATTTGAAATGGCCAGTACTGCAGAACGGCAATTTCATAGGTAAAGACCTAATATATTAACTGTACTATACTATCTATCAGTAAGCGTATATACCAGCATCCAACCAATCTCATCCACCAAAAAACTAATTCATACCATTTCCCATTGGCAGTCGTAAATTTTCCGCCTCTTCGGCTTCTTAGAGCAGTACCAAATACTTTCGTTATTAGCACACGAGTCTGGCTTCATTATCACTGTAACCGAATTTATTACACAGCATATGAGGGGTCAAGTTCTATATACTGTCTGATGGGTTGCAGAGTAGCTGTGTGAGTATGTTTGCTAAAATAAACTCAGAAAAGATCATGGTAAGCGTAATTCGACGGCAGGGTTGGCGCAGAGGCTGAGCGATCGACTGCTGCGCTGCGCTGCGTACGATTCCCTCATGAAACAAATCTTTGTATGGCCTACAGGTAGTTGTTACGGGTCTGGCTGATTGTGTATGTGACTTTAAATGTTTGTCAACGCACCCATAACACAGGAGAAATTCCTAGTGTTTGGCAGCGTTTCTTCTACAATAAAAAAAAATCTAGGTGTTACTCAGTGTTAGTTTGTTTGTTTTACAGCTAAGTCTGCTTTATGGATTATTTGAGAAAAGGTTCAGGGAAAAATGATTACAGTACTGATCAAAGCAAATCTTTTTAGGTTTCTGTACTCAACAAAGAAACCTTTTAATTTCGCCATGTCCATCCGTCTGTACGGGGCTTAGCTTAGAGACTATTAGTACTTGAAATCTGTTATTTGGCGTGGGTATGTCTTATATTGACCACACCGACAAAGTGGTTAAAAATTCTTGAAAAATAATGATAAATAGATGGATAGATGCATGACAGAAGGCTCACCACCTATTTATTACATAGGATTTACACATAACCGGCTAAACGTGGTTGTACTGTAAGAAACTCGTCTGCCTAACCCTTTGGGGAAAACAGGCGTGTTATCCATACTAATATTATAAATGGGAATGTGTGTGTGTCTGTTTGTCCGTCTTTCACGCCTAAACCACTGAACGGATTTCTATAAAATTTGGCAGAGAGATAGATTGCACCCCGGGAAAGGACATAGGCCACTTTTTTTTAACAACAAACCACGCGGGCGAAGCCGCGTGCGGAAGCTAGTATGTTATAAAGAGCCATGGTCCGATAAAGCAGAAATGAAATGAAATATTAAAGAGCTAATATCAAGTACAGAGTTAGCTTCAAGCTCGAATAAATCTACGAAATAGATATCGGTCTGAGTATATCACAATGAATGAATGGTTTAATATCTTACGCATGAATAATTACGCATATCATTTCATCGACAAATGCTTAGCAATTTGTATCGTACTAACAGAGATATTTATGAAAATAATTCCCTTTGAAGCACCTAGTACATTTTCATGAGGTATGCTACATCCATACTAATATTATAAATGGGAAAGTGTGTGTGTCTGTTTGTCTGTCTTTCACGGCAAACCGGAGCGACGAATTGACGTGATTTTTTAAGTGGAGATAGTGAAGAGATGGAGAGTGACATAGGCTAGTTTTTGTCTCTTTGTAACCCCGCACTTCATAACGCGAGCTCAGCCGCGGGCATAAGCTAGTATTATAATACGCACGGCAAACATACGACTGTTTCCCATGGGCGACATGTGAAACAGTCGCCCACGTGTGACTGCCCTCAGTTGCCATATTGCCATGGGTGAGACTGGGTATGCAGGTACTACAGACCGCCACCAGCTAAGATCCTTACGTACTCCTTTTGCTTCATATTCCTAGGTCATACACGCACGTCGGCTGCGAGTACTACGCACTTGTCCTTTCTGTAGAACATCACCAATAAGTTCAGTATATATTCTTCTGGGGCGTCCCCTCCCGTCGCGGGCGTTTCCACTTACCACGTAACAGTAGGTATATATTACGTAATGTATATGTACCTATTGTGTCATTCATAACTAAAGTCACGCGCCTCACTAATTAGAAAATTATTTCCACTAATTAAAACGTTAAGCACTTGTAATAATCGACTCTGTTATTTTCCTGACACACTGTTGATAGTATTACTAAGTTACCTCTATACGAGTGACTCTATGTTTTGAATTCACAGGGTTTCGGAGTCAAATTTTAAAAACGAAACTAAATAAATTCGGCCATCCCTTCGTCCGTTTTTCTGTCTGACCGTCTCACCGTCCGTATGGCCGTCTGTCCGTCCGTCAGAGACTTACCTATGTAGGAGACTGGTTCAGTAGTTCACAACAAACGCAGTCGATGAAGTAAACGCCTTGGTTCCTACATAATCCCGTACGTCAGACAGCTATTTTATATGCCATGTTGAGTATTGGCTGATTCTGTAGCGACATTGATCTCGCCACATACGAACTATAAATAAATAAATAATGCTGGACAACAACAACATTAGAGTAGCCTCGACATACACTCACAGAGCCTGATGACCCTATCACTCTCCTCCAAGATAGCAATAGGGCCACCAGCACTGTTCGCAAACACAGACCACTGTAATTCCGTCCTCGCCGTCGAGGCCCATTGCGACAAGCCCGTCAATGCCCTCCCCCCGACCCTTTGCTCGAGCCAGCCCGCGTAGCTGAGCCAGTAGTTGTTTAAACTGGTCCCTAAATAATATATCTATTAGATCCAGCCCATCCCTTGTTGCCCTCTCCCAGCGACGTCCTAAGCCGAGGCTCGTACCCCGCAGAAGGTACCCTTAGCGATTGGTCGCTTCGCTTTTAAGTTTTTATGCCCTGGCTGGAGGCCTTTAGTTCTAATTAAGTCCCCCCACAGGAAAGTTCGGTTAAGCAGTAGATATCCCTGTAGGACAAACTGCGAATGCCCATTCCAAAAAAAAAAACCTAGGGCAGAGCCCATCAGACACAACAGCCATTTGGTCGGAGTACCCTTTTTCTATGGAGGATGAGGAACTTTTGACCCTGTTCCTCAGACCGACAAACTGAAAACAAACAAAGTCTCCATCGGTCAGCTCATACGGGATTTAATCAATTAGCTAACTCAGAATACAGGGTGGAAGTGATATCGTCTCACAAACTGATACCATGAATTCAGTACATGATTGTGAACAAAGAATCCATCGGCTATGTCCTCGTATTACGTTCTTTTCAGTTCTGTTTTTACTTAGAACAGTCATTGCTAACATCAAAAAATACAAATCAAAATTCATTTATTCAAATTAGGCTGAGAATCAGCACTTTTTGAACTTCAAAACGTTCTATCTAACTCAGTGAGTATTTTTTTAATAAATAGTCTCTCATTAAAAATATCATTGGGTTAGGTTGAAATCATGATTTTTACAGTAAATTAAAAAAAAAACACCAAAAAGAGCGTAGAAACCAGGAAAAACCGACAAAAAATTAGAAGTCTAAATTTCGTTACCTATGTGTAAATTAATATTTTCTCATGACTTTTTACTGTTCTAAATACAAAAACAACAGAAAAAACATAAAAATGAGGAAAATCTGACGAAAAATTTGAATTCTGAAGGGTCTGCAATCATGTACTGAACTCACGGTATCTGGCCGCCAAAATCCCTTCCACCCACCTTCTGTATAGCAGTCTACTGCTGTACTAAGGCTGAATCAGCCACATGGAATTTGGGTGTACATAAAAAACATAATAACTAAACATCGACTTTTCTTTTTTCTTTTCCTTTAAACAAATAAACAAAAGGAATTTATCTTGTATCGTGGATGCGTTTACACGCATTTAAAGTCACATACACGAACAGCCAGACCCGAAACAACTACCTGTAGGCGATACAAATATTTGATTCGTGCGGGAATCAAACCCACGGCACGCGGCGTAGCAGTCGATCGCTCGGCCACTGCACTAACCCTGCCGTCAAATAGTACAGATATTTATGATCCTTCACATCAATTACAAGCAAAATACGAGTAACGAGGAATTCTCGTTTTATATAGAGATATGATGTAACTCGAAACAGTCGATATGATTGATGTCGACAGCAGAACATTTCCAGAGATTTATTCATGGCAGGTGGTAGTACCTACGTTCATTTAATCGATAAAATTATGTGTCGATAACAAATTGTTCTTGTGTGGTCTCATCTCTATTAATAAAACGCAAACTTCCTTATGAAATTAATAAAACAAGGTAATTTTAAATTTACTGGCAATATTTTAGGGGGTGAAAGTACTCATGATCATGAAGAACTTTATCTATGGGATCAAAAATCGGCCGTTTATATACAGCAGATTTTTTTGATGATTGTCTATTTATAAGGCAGATGTAAGTGAAAACGTGGGGAGGGGACGCCTTAGAACGACATACAATGATATTGGTGATGTTCTTCAAAAAGGGCAAGTGGATGGAACAGATTTTATTTGGCAATACACAGGCGTTTCTAATTGCTAGTCTACCTTGATCCTCAGTTTCCATCATTCAAGTACTATAAACTACTCTGCGAAGATCGTCTATACAATATATACTGTAGGCGTTTGTTTATTTACTTACTCAATAATAAACACGGTAAACTTAAATTAGCTAGAAACACAATTAAAGAGAAATAAATATGTTCTTAACTTATACTTTAAGTAAGTACGGGATCAATGCTCGAAGGTAATGTAGTCTTAACACTTGAGTCTGGAAAAACTGTGTAGTATTGCCAACTATTTTAATTTGAGTCTGTAAAAGAATTGTCTGTATGTTTACCTAGCTCCGCTATAAAGAGGCGTGAGTTTACGTACGCACTTATGTAATTGTCCAATAATTCATATAATTAGGACGCCATCCTTAAAAAATAACAACAAAATAACTGCTAAGTGACGTCATCAAAATAATATTTATCACTATCGTATTTTAGTAATCAGGTGTCCGAAGGACATCCGTAACAACCAAGGAGCTATTACAAACCCATAAAATTACGGTTTTTGAAACGTAGGTATATGTTCCCAATTTCTACGGTTTTTCAATGTCAAACGCATAGTTACGGTTATAAAATAGTTGTTAACGTCCACAAATGAACTGTAATTTTGATTTTATGAAGTTTTTTTAATTAACGTTGCGTGGGTGTTGCCATGATGTTAAAAACTAAAAATACATAGTCTAGTAACGTTTTCGTGATAGGATGACATAATCACGGTGACATTGTCGAAATTGCGTGATAAATTGGGGTGTAGTGGAATATTTTGATACGAATTTTAGGTCAGGAATGAGGCTTCAATGTCACATGAGTACTGTATGGAAAATTAGTGAAATCAGGAGAAAATTTTATATCGATTTGCAGTTTATAGGTCTTGTAACACTAGAGCGCTTTGTAAAGGACCTGCAAAATTAAATAAAAATAAACAAACAGCAAGGCGCCACCAGTGTACAGTTGATGTTTCAAAAACTAGCACCAACCGTTTTGCTTCCACGTTATACAACGTGTCCCAGAAATCAACGTCAAGCCGAAAACGGGCAATAGGCCAAGTCGTGACAGCTATTAGAAAAATATAAAAAAAAATCTTGGTCATGTACTTTTCGAATTATAAGCATTCAAAAATAAATCTCAAAAAGTGACACCCTGTGATGATTTTTCAAGTCCTGTGACTACATTATTAACATTTCGGTAGTTTTTTTCTCTGTGATGTAACCATGAATAACCCTTCTGTAAATTACAGTTAAAAGTTAAAACGTAACTGCCTCAGTTCTAAATTAAATGTTAGATTTTTGCCCAATATTGAATTCAAAATAATGGCATCACCCAACTTTAACCGACTGTACTGAAAAAAAAATCTACTACACTATTTTGGCAAGTAACTTTAAAAGATGGCGCGTTTAGTCAGGATTCCAAAATGGTATAACACATACTAATTGCTACTTCTTAATTGAGGAAAAAAAGTACATTGTTGGTTTTAGGTGCGTTTGAAATAAAATTCAGTCGTTGGATTTCTTTTATTATAATTTTTATTAAATCAGATTTACGAAGTTTTATAACAAATGTTCAAACTGTTTTCCTTCAGCTGCAATGCAAGTTCTACATCTCTTTAAAAATGATCGCGTAATAAGACGGGCGTATCTTCTTGAGTTGATGTATTCAGCGGCTTCTGCAATTCTTTGGCGCAGCTCGTCTAAATCTTGAATTGGTTTAGAGTACACTTTATCCTTTATCGTACCCCAGTAAAAAAAATCTATGGGGTTTAAATCGGGTGAACGGGCAGGCCACGAAATTGTACCACCCCGCCCAATCCACCTATCGGGGTATTCTCGATTGAGAAACTCTCGTATTGGGCGGGGTGGTACAATTTCGTGGCCTGCCCGTTCACCCGATTTAAACCCCATAGATTTTTTTTACTGGGGTACGATAAAGGATAAAGTGTACTCTAAACCAATTCAAGATTTAGACGAGCTGCGCCAAAGAATTGCAGAAGCCGCTGAATACATCAACTCAAGAAGATACGCCCGTCTTATTACGCGATCATTTTTAAAGAGATGTAGAACTTGCATTGCAGCTGAAGGAAAACAGTTTGAACATTTGTTATAAAACTTCGTAAATCTGATTTAATAAAAATTATAATAAAAGAAATCCAACGACTGAATTTTATTTCAAACGCACCTAAAACCAACAATGTACTTTTTTTCCTCAATTAAGAAGTAGCAATTAGTATGTGTTATACCATTTTGGAATCCTGACTAAACGCGCCATCTTTTAAAGTTACTTGCCAAAATAGTGTAGTAGATTTTTTTTTCAGTACAGTCGGTTAAAGTTGGGTGATGTCATTATTTTGAATTCAATATTGGGCAAAAATCTAACATTTAATTTAGAACTGAGGCAGTTACGTTTTAACTTTTAACTGTAATTTACAGAAGGGTTATTCATGGTTACATCACAGAGAAAAAAACTACCGAAATGTTAATAATGTAGTCACAGGACTTGAAAAATCATCACAGGGTGTCACTTTTTGAGATTTATTTTTGAATGCTTATAATTCGAAAAGTACATGACCAAGATTTTTTTTTATATTTTTCTAATAGCTGTCATGACTTGGCCTATTGCCCGTTTTCGGCTTAACGTTGATTTCTGGGACACGTTGTATAGGATGGCCAAGCTATGAAACTCCTTGCCGGAATCCATGTTCCCCACAACAATCTCGGTCTTTAAGGCGAGGGTGAATTGATTCTCTCCAGGCAAGCACGTTTGATCCCAAACCTCAACATCGCTTAACATCAGGCGAGTTGTGGTGAAGCCCAAGCAACATAAAATAACAAATAAAAAACCGGTGTAGGAACCTATATCTGCAGCTAAGCAGGCCCTGCTGGAGCTGCCTGGCTGGAGGCCTTAATTTTAATTAAGCCCCCCACAGGAAAGTTCGGTTGAGCAGTAAATATCCCTAAAGTATAAACTGCGAGATGCCCATTCCAAAAAAAAAAAAACCTGCTGGAGCTGGCTTGTGTTCCCGGGGCCTGTATTCTGATTTGAAACACGTTGGCGCCGTTTTAATTAGCTCAGGCTCGGATGGGCGCTTTTTTAACGAGGTGTTCGGAAAAAGCGCACTGGATGTGTAAACTGTTGGCGGCGATAAACCGAGCTGAATTCAAAAGAGCTGTTAGATTCATCACGTTCAGTTCAAAATCCAGTGCGCATTTGTCTTGCTTACAGGCTCATAAAACAATCATTGACAAGTGCTTAATGGCCACCCAAACTGTCACTTTACAGTATATAACGGAAAACCAAGTGAATTAGGAATAAAAAATAATCCCATAAATTGTTTGACAAATAATGTTGTAAAAAAGAGACATAAACGTAATGCACTTCACATCGGTTTTTGTGTTCGCGTATTTATCTTATTCGTCCATATACGACGGTGTGAAATGGCTCTATTTGTCTAAATTTGCCTATTCGCACGAACAAGGCGAATACGCGAATACACGAACACCTTGTTGGTTTTTTGCAACATATCAAAGGATTGCAAATATGCCGAATATGTTCGTTTGCCGTCCACATATCAAAATAATAAGCCGCTGCTGCAGTCAACACGTCCATCTTTGCGTACGATACTATGGTAAATTTGACGACCTATGTGGCGCTGCGGGCGAAGGTCCGCCTGCGACGCAGGAGGTTGCGGGCTCGATTCCTGCCTTGGGACAAATGTTTGTATGATCTAGAAAGGTATGTTCCGGGTGCTCTGGGTATTTGCTACGTATAATAAAAAAACATCCATCTAAGTAATGTATTGTATTAAGGATATCAGTCATCTAGTACCCATAACAAGCTCTGCTTAGTTTGGGGCTAGATGATGCTGTGTGGATTGTCCAGCATTATTTATTTATATTCGTAAATGTTCGGCATATTCGCTGTTCATAACGATGTTTAGACGTCGCGTTGTATTCCTATTAATCAGACATCACCACGAATAAAGCGAACAAAAAAACGCGAACACCGCATAGCGATGTGAAGTGCCAGCATTATGCTAACAATAACAGAGACGTTCGTTAAGATTCTTTATGATCAATTGAAATTACTTTTCAAATCTTCAAGCTGTTGTTTTACCGAGTGCCAGCCACTTTTAATGCAATAAATAAACAAATGAACGTTGTGTAAATTATGAATTTATTTCTTGGATATGTTACAGCATTCCACACGCTATATAAATTGAGTGACGCAAAGCTTTTTGCTCGTAATTAAATAAGACAGGTCAATTACTATGACAATTTTTGCTGGCCAAAATTCAAATTTTGCGAGTTATTAAATTTCTCTTTTTAACCAACTACAGCGATAATATGTTCTAGTGGTTACTGGTAAATATGAGGCCTTGGTTAATTCCCAGGTAAGATAAAATGTTATTGGGTTTACAATCTTGAATCGAAAAACGACGGCATGGATGGCGCATTGGCTGAGCGATTGACTGCTGCGCTGCGTGTCGTGGGTTTGATTCCCTCACGGAACAAATATTTGTATGGTGTACAGGTAGTTGTTCCGGGTTTGGCTGTTTGTGTATATGAATTTGAATGTTTGTAAACGCACCCACGATACAGGAGAAATTCCTAGCGTGGGGCAACGTTTTTTTTTATAACAAATAAATAATCAATTCTCAGTACTAGTCCAAATTTGTGCTCAGTTGATGGTAATCTCCGCCTCGTCCTGTTGCATTGTCCCTTGCCATAAGTAAATAATGTAAATTCAATGACTTTTCTTAAGTTTTTTAACCAGGGTATCGACCCAATTGTTGGTTTATGCAATGCAATACATTCTATTCCTAACCACCTGGCAAATAACCTGATGGAAAACCTCAGACACAACATTTCAAAGAGCTTAGAGGAGAGCACTACAGGATCTTTAATCGACATAAGAAGGCCATGCCCCGTAATTAAAAACGTTCCAAATCTAGTAGCATTGTAATCTCAGCGACAAACAATGTCAAAAGCGTGTCAAAAATGTAGGTAATTTAGACGTATTTTTGACAGCTTGAGACTGATTGCGACTGATAGCAGGATTAGGTACCGCCATATATGTAGGTTTTCAACCCAAAAGCTATAGGGTACTTCCAATTGACCTATAATTGTATTTTTTTGTTAAAAGCAAGGTCTTATAGTACAAGTAAAGGGAAAATTCCGAAAAATTGAAATTTTTTAAAACTTAATTTTCAACTTTTTAATTTTTCTTTACTGTACCATAAGACCTTGCTTTTAACAAAGTTTTCGGGAAAATCTAAATCTGCCTCAATCTTTTTACCGTGTCAACACATGACCTTGATTTTTATCCACCTAATAAGGACTATCTGGTATGAATTCAAACTTGCTAGATATACACCTAGCAAGTTTTCACCACCGATTTTCTCAGGAATGGCTACCCATTCCTGAGAAAATCGGTGGTGACACACGGACAGAAACAAGAGAGTGATTTTGTACTTTTAAAGTGGTGCGTTCAAAATAGTTTTCTAGAGTAGAACTTGTTTATTAAAGAAACAATCAAGATTATTTTCATAAAAGCTCCACTGATGGATAGAGTCGAGTCTGTTTTAAAGTTTATTTTTATTCTCAAATACAATATGTTGTAAATCTTTCTCTCATCGTTCCTATTTAGTTCCTGAAGGCCAAGTGCGTGTTGTGTTTGTATTTCATCTCATGTTATTTTATTTAAATATAAAGGTCAACACAGAGATTCATTTGTTTTTCTTTAAAATTCGAAATAAAATATTTTTTCTTTGTATTTCTGCTTACTGCACAACGCGCTAGAAAAGCAAGACCTTTACAAGAATTTCTCATACCTTTGGTTATTTCCAAGAATACACCGTGGCCTGTTATAATACATTGAAAAACAGATTAGGTTGATTCTCAATGGGTAACAATAGCGCACCAAACTAGTCCGCTTTTGTGTTGACGGCTTATTTTCACACCATTTATTTTATACTAAATTCAATTATATAACTAACTCCCTTTTTCTTTTTAAGGATGGGAAATCATCCAATGACTTCTCCCGTTCTGGGTGGAACGGGAGGGCGTCAGACTTTTACTGACTAAAAGTTCCGTCCTTGACCTTTACGTTCCGGGGTCACGGTAACATCTTAAAGTAATTAAAGACACAACAGTTAATGCTTTTAATTATTACAATATCAATTTCTAACTTATCGAACAAATAAGTATTGCACTTTAATAGTTTTGACAGTTGCAGTTGGCAATAGTTATTCTGTGGTCGAATGACACAACCACAGATTAACTAAGGCTGAATACAACTCAATCCGCCGCCTTTATTTAAAATAAACTACTAAGGAAATCTATTTTCTTTACATGGGTATATTTCTCCTCATAGATACACATTTTTCATTATTATCCTGTCGACCCATGCAATGCGCAGCGGGATATCTTTTAATTAAACCACCAACACTGTTATAATAAAATGGAATGCGTATTTATGAAGAAAGACGCCTAGTAATAAATACTAAACTATATACGAGACATTTAATTAAAATATTAATCAGTCCATGCTTGAAAAATTATAGGTAATTTTTCAAGCATGGACTGATTAATATTTTATAGTAGTCGTCTAGGGACGACTACTATAGAAAATTATACTGAAGCTGTTAGTAAAACCGAATTATGAACCGAGGGCCGAAATGGTTTTACGTTGAAAACACAAGTTTCATTAAAATGGCCAAAACCGCGGAGTTTTTATCGTTTGCAGTTTGAAATTGGATCGTGTCTTATATCGGTCTCCAGAGATTTGGGTCGTGCATAACGTGAGGGATGTGGGACATGCATCATGTTTCAAACGAAACTTGTTATCTTGGCCATCAAATATTTGACGACCGATGTGGCGCGGCGAGCGAAGGTCCGCCTGCAACGCAGGAGGTTGCGGGTTCGATTCCCGCCTTGGGATAAATGTTTGTACAATCTAAAAAGATTTGTTCCGGGTGTTCTGGGTATTTGCTATGTATAATAAAAATATCTATCTATGTAATGTATTGTATTAAGTATATCAGTCATCTAATACATACAACACAAGGTCTGCTTAGCTTGGGGCTAGATGAGGCTGTGTGGATTGTCCAACATTATTTATTTATTTATTTATAAATAGATTGGGTGGTTTGCCAGTCAATATTTTCCAGAAGGTTTATTTATGGGGTTAAAGAAATACTTCGGTTTAAATAGTTCTGTTTCTAATAAAAAAGAAGAATGATTTCATGTAATAATCGCACCATATGCCAAACCCGTTCCCAATTTTATTGGGGTCAGCTTCTACTCTGCACCAGACGAAGCTTAATACCAGTATTTTACACAAACTGACTGCCTATCTGACCTCCACTAACTAATTACTTGGGAACACGATACCTTCTATTAAGACTGATTGTCAAACTTTTGAGCTCTTGTCTACCCGTAACGACTGTCAAAAGATCTACGAATGAAAGAAAGAAAGAATGAAAAATCTTTCTTTGGGATAGGCACAGAAAATAAAAAAAACACCAAAAACTAAAACAAAATAAACAAAAAATAGAAAAGGTAAAGCAAGTATAAAGTATTTAAAAATGTAAACATCATGTGTACACGGAATTTGTCATGGAATGTGCTAAATGTTTGAAATAACATTTATTTTCGTTTAGCGCATTATCGTATCGAGGCGTCAGGAAATAGTTGTGTGAAAATAAATATTTATGCGCTCAGTCATACATTGTGATCGCTCAGTGAAGAGTTCAGCCAGACATCTTCTCTTCGTCTTTGCATATCGATATTATTTCTACATAGAGTCAGCCCAGTAATTAACTACGAGTTGGGAGTCGTCAGACTGTAGCTTCCATCAAATCCTGCAGCATGCAGGTATCAGGGCACATAGGACCTGATATCAGGTGTCCCATCGTATGTGGAGTAGCACCACAGCTGCACACCTGGCTGTAGTCGTTTATTAATCCACACCTGAGCAGGTTTTCCGTTTCTTAACCAACTTGTGTCCTCTGAATGTGTGGAATCTGAGACTCCTAGGTAAGTCAAGGTAACGTTTCTACAACCACACATTATGTTCTAATACGATTGTCCTGCATAGATAATCCAATATATGCACAGAAAAAATGCCAAAACGTAGAAATAAACCTTTCGGCATTTTCTCTAGAGAAATATTTTTTAGAGTTAAATGTAAACAACGGAGGAACGTTGTTTACATTTAAGTCTACCCACATCCAAATTCAATACCCACGCTAGCAGATGACAAATTATTTTATCCATTACACAAAGTACTGTTTCAAAAACACTGCCAAACTGCAAAAACAATAAATTATGAAAACGTCAACAATTCAATAACGAAGATTTTCCAACGTTTAAGAAAACGTCGAATGCATGCCCGTGTTTCTTGCCAGTGTATTTGCATGCGATTACTCAGCCAATTTGTGGGAGACTTGACATTCATAGTCAATGCTACGACGCTCGAATTATGAAACAATTTCTCACTCAGCTAACAAGGAAACGGATGCGAAGACCGGTGCTACAATTCTTCCATTCATTCAGTGAATGGGTGCAGTTCTTACATATAATACATTCGGTACGTTGTTTGTAAAATCTTTAGTAGTTGTTGTTAGTAGGCAAACTATTTAATTTAATGATTTATAAAGATGATTGATATATATTTTTTTTAGAATTAATCAATAATGCAGCAAAATATTCGCAATGGGGAATGGCTTATATTTTGATAAAAAGATGGTGTGTGCTTATTTATGACCACACGATAGAGACCTGTCAAAATATTTATAAATGTATAAATAAATAAAACATGCTTGTAACGATGCGAGTTAGACCGTAAACGTGGTTGATGACAGCTAACGACGACTGGAGCCTGGAGAAGTATACCTAGCGTTCGGCGTCATCGACCTAACCGTGATGATTCAGTTTCCTTCCCTATTCAGAAAGAGTGCAAAGTTCGTCTGAAGAAGTTTTTATTCCAAAAGCCATCAACATCATTTACAGTCCAACTGCACCCACTGCTCCTCAAGGGTCACTTGTTTTTGTTCCCTTCACTCCTGTGACAGCCCCATCCAAGTTTTATCCGTGATCCATAGTTATGTTTATTTGTCTAGTCCTAAGAAACAAACATAACATAAATCAGGAATCAATCGTGCTTGAACTTAATAACATGATATGTTAAGGCAAACGCAGCAAAAGGAGTACGTACAACAATCTAACGGTCTTCAAGGCGGGAGTAAATTGGCTTTTCCTAGGCGAACACGCTCGATCCTAGATTTCAGCACAGCTTAACATCGGGCAAATTGTGGTAATGCATAAAAAAAATAAGTATCGTAGCATGTGGCGTTTTGTAGTTTTTGCCTGCCCCCAAGAGAAAAAGGCAAGAATATTCTGAACTAAACGCTTTTAGTAGCTCTAAAGGATTATAATATTAAATTGTTCTTTTATCGTCGAATACAAAAAATCTAGACACATAAAAATACACTAAAATCTCAACTCACAGACATGCAGTTCTTTTTAACTGGAATAAATTCGGCGATATAACATTTAAAGTTATTTCAAGTATTCCCTAGACCAATAAAATCTGATATAACATTTCGAACAGAAGCGTAGCCTTTGAAACCGTATCCCTAACTGCATAATGCATATGAACATTGCAATAACCAGAACCAATTGACCTCGACTGAAGGATCAGTGCGATGCGACGCTATACGACGCTCAAAAATATCAGACAGCTGACTAAGTGCTGCGTGTATCAAAAATCAGCTGTCATTTTTAACGTCGCAGTTCTCATCATTATGCACAAGCACCAACGCAGAAATTCAACACCGATTTTCATCTGAAATTATTATGTCAGCTTCGATATACGATCTGTTTATAAAAAAAAGTATTGTTTCAGAAATACAATGTTCGTTACACTAAAATAATGCTATTAATACTTTTAGAGAAAACTAATTTTGAATCGTTCGTAAGTGTTACTTATTTATTCTCGAGACTGTACAGTGCCTCGGAAAGCACGTGGAGCTGTTGGTCGCCTTAGTCATTTGTAGACCTTTGGCAGTCGTTCCGGGTACATAGATTCCCGAAACCTCGAACCTATTGTTAATATCTTCAAAATTATGTACACTTTCTTCGCATGAAAGAATTTGAATTGCGACAAAAGTCTGACAACCATTCTCAAAGAAGGTTGTTGCCCTGTACCTGGTTTTTGGAAGTAATATAGGCGAAGGCTCCATTTAAAATATCGATATTCAGCTGCATCTACTCGTAGTTATAAAGGATACATACTTGGGAAAAGGCTAGGCATATGATAAAGACCTACTATCAAAAAATATATAATAGCTAAGTAAAGGATATAAACCAGGACAGTACTAATAAAGTAATTGTAAATAATTCACTCACACAAAGACTTCATCATAGTAACAAATTCTTAATATAAAAAAATATAATAATTAAAATAACTGACATCTTTATTAGTCCGTGAATTTAATTTATCATTGCATTTCCATGTATGTTTACTTACAATATGTTTTAAGAAAATGTGAATGTTGTAACTAACCTAATCTTAAGAGATAAACCGTTTTCTGTGCATGCGGTGTTAGCCTATAAGCGATTGTTACACTTGCTAATGATTTTCTGTCACTCGGAATTTTATAATGATGTGTAAACAATTTTAAACTAACCTAAAATATAAAATAGCCGTTTGGGGTTGAAACACTAGGGCCATGGGGTCCGTGTGCCCATTTAGTTTTTCGAGAAATCGCGAAACGTTTGGTCGACTCTTCACGTGACCAGAGGGCAGGCCTTTTTTTTGGCCAAAGAATCAGCATTGCCATTCAACGTGGCAATGCTGCCAGCCTTCTGGGCACTTTTCCCGTTGACAACGATGCGGATGAATTTTTTGATGCCCTATGATTATTTATTTTATTTCTTCATATATTAATAACCTAAAATATAAATAAAAAGATGTTAGAGAGCTACATTCATAATCATAATCAAAATCATCATTTAATGCATTCATGTAGTTTACAAGTTGTTACAAAATATATATCAGTTTCATGCATGAACCCTGCTAGGTAGGACACAGCAATATAAACATTTTTAAGTGCTACAGTGTCACAATAACAAACAAACCAAAACTATTTATTTTTACATGTTTAATGTCATATGTGTCCATCATTGGTTAATTAAATAAATAATTGTCACGATGTAAGTAATATATTATGTAAGTAGTTCATTCTTTTGTTGACTGTCGCTTTACATCGCTTCTATACGGTGTGTTCCTTTCGTAGGACACAGACCGTAGCTCAAGATGCAACCATCAAGATAAAAACGCTATCAGTGCCCAGGGACCACAGCGACCTTTTTATGCGAAACTCAAGGGTCTATCCAAGGCCAAGACTGCATCTTACATAGTGATACAAATTGGCTTCAGACCTCGAGGGATATAGAGATATTTTATATTTACAACTTTATAAGATCAGTATCGTTTCCAGAGATATCGATGTCAAAGACGAAAATTGTATGATACAGGGAATTGCTTTTGATCACAAGTTGAAGGAAACAGACTATCTGTTTGTTTTAGTTTAGTTCTATGTTCTAGTTAAATTTACACTTACGTACAGCGGCTAGCATATCGAGCTATCCCAAACTGTCACATTTTCCCAATTGTTTTTATTTTTTTATAGAAACGTTGCCCCACACTAGGAATTTCTCCTGTATCTTGAGTGCATTTACATTTTACATAACAGTCTGACCCGGAACCATTACATGTATACATATATCAGGCCATACAAATATTTGTTCCATGCGGGAATCGGACCCGCGACATAGCTTAGCAGCCAATCGCTCAGCCATTGCGCCAACCGTGCTGTTATTTTATTTGGAACTAAACTCTTTTAGTACCTCTAAAGGATGATAATAGTTTGTTTATATATGTATTCATTTTATCACAGTTTGGGCGATGAAACCGTAGCATACCACTGAAATCATTTCTTGTCTCAAACGTCTCGTAGATGGCAATTTACGCCGATAGCGAGTACCACGCACCTGATATTGCTGAAGAACATCACCAATAAGGCAGTCTATCCTAGGGTGTCGACGATACAAATACAGGAAATCTCCAAGTGCGTTTAAAAGACGTGTTAATCAAACCATTTTTTTGCACTTGAAATAATAAATAAAATTGTACTTCTGACTTCATACCCTAAACTATCCTAAAAATAACTTGTCACCTCATATCAATTTTGACCAATAGTTGTCGCAAATAAAAGTTTTACTGCCTACATTTAACGGTATATTACCGTGTGGCTACCGACACGCGACTTGCGCTGGCGCAACGCCAAATGTCACCACGTTTTGAACTTGGAACGCTGTTATTCTTGTAACATATACTGTGTTATTTGCACTGAAAAATGACACGATATGGATTTTATTAGCAGTCTGAAGGGCAAGAATAAGTCTGGTGTCGCACATATATAATAAGTGGAATTTTATATGAATATATATGTGTTAATTGAGCTAATAACTTCTTGAAAGAACCTTGATAATCATAATCTACCTTTTCTCAACTATGTTGGAGTCATTTCCAGTCTACCACTACCAGAACAAGGTGAATACCAGTTATTTATATGGAGCGACTGCCTATCTGATTTCTACCACACAGTTACTGGGTAACATGATACACTTTGGTAAGACTGTCTGTCAGACTTTCTGGTATCTGACTACCCGTAATGACTGTTAGAAAATGTCAGCCGGGACCAAAGTCAAAAGTCAAAGTCAAAGCATTTAGTTTAAATAAACCAATTACAGGTACCAACAGCTTAACGTGCTTTCTGAACCACGGAGGGATCTGTATGTAATGAAAGCTCACCCATGCACGGACTGACCTCGGGAAGTGTAGCTTAACCTTCGACCGACTGATTAAACAATTAAATTATTTAGCACACAACCTTGATAAAATTATGTTGAAAACATGAATAACTCTTTTAATAGTCATGTATTTCAAAATGTCTCAGCCACATTCAAGTTTACGTTTGTTTACGGATTAACTCACGCGCATGTTTTGGTTTTACCAGACCAGTTTCAGACTGAAATAATGACCGACGCAGGCTAAATATTAGTCTTAAACATCATGATATGAGTTTAGTCATAAGACCCTGAATATGCTTACCGTATTGCTTAGTCTGGCAAAAAATGTATACAAACATGCGTGCAGAATTTTCTGAAGAAACTGTAAATCTGATCTCATATAAAAATCTTTATACTATATTTTTATTTAGGTGGAGATAATAGACTGATAATTGAACACAAGTAAAAACACAGAAGGTAATTTTAAACATTTTAGTGTGTTGTAGAGTCGATTGTTTTTTTTTTGAAAAAGTCTTTTGTTTCTAACTTCTTAGTGGGTCGCTTAGTAATATGTATCTAAGATAAAATAATGCAAATATAAGACTTATATTTCTCATGGATGCCATTGTCAGAACTGGACCAAATTGAAATAGGACCACACGGGAAGCACGCTCCGGGACGCTCGGCGGATGTGAAACATCTAAATTGACGCTTATTGAGAGAATCTATAATCACTGACACGGAGAAGCAGCGAAGTAGGTATATATAGTATCCAAACCACGAGATTATATTACTAAGCGGCGGTAGAGACGGGCATGACGGCATAAGAAAGCATCATGCCGTATGCCGTCACGTCATGACGGTTTTACTCCCAAGGCGTGCCTACAGATGTTTCTCGTCAATATTATGTAAAAGAAGAGTAAGTTAAATATTTACAGCAATATAATTATATTAGAGTAACAAAGTCAATATTTACTTTCCGTCTATTAGCGTTAAAAATCTTTTGTTATCTCTACTAATAAAATAAATTATCAAAAATAGCTCCCTTATCGCCAATTATAAATTCTTAAGAGACTATTTTTAATCATAATTCTATAAAACTACTACCCTTAATTTTATGGATATTGGAATTACAATATCTTAAAAAAATGAGGGTAGTGTTATAAAGTACTTTTAAAAACAAATATATTTTGTAAATAGCGGATGCCTTGTGTACTTAATTATGTAATACCATGAACAATATAACAAACTTAATCAGTGAATGACAGAATAAACATTGCTTCTCAGTGTGAAAAATCTTTGAGCACAGTTACTGTGGGGTGTTATAGTACGCCAGAACACACAATTAATAAATAAATAAATAATAAATAATGCTGGACAATCCACACAGCATCATCTAGCCCCAAGCTAAGCAGAGCTTGTGTTATGGGTACTAGATGACTGATATACTTAATACAATACATTACATAGATAGATATTTTTTATTATACATAGCAAATACCCAGAACACCCGGAACTAATATTTGTAGATCGTACAAACATTTTGTTCCAAGGCGGGAATCGAACCCGCAACCTCCTGCGTCGCAGGCGGACCTTCGCCCACCGCGCCACATAGGTCGTCAAAAAATGACAATTGCTCCTGAGTGTCACCATCGCCCAACATACCGAGTTACGCGGGAACTTTTCACTAGACATTAGTTTTAATGGCATTAGTTTGATCGCAATATATTAACAAAATGACTTTAATTACATCGTATGGGGTACCCTAGTACCCAAGTTTGTTTTTTTTTAGGTAGGGCCACTCGCAATTCAGCACTAGAAGACTTACTGCTTAACCGGTCGATCTTGTGGCGACCTTACAAGAAGGCCCCCAACAAGGGCTAACTACAAGTTACATTTAAACGACCGCTCGCTAAGGGCGCCCCCTGTGGGGCTCGAACCTCGGCTTAGGGCGTCGTTGAGAGGATAGCTAAAACAAAGGCTGGGTCTCGTTATAAGTAAGTCGGGGGTTTCATAGTACCCATGGTGGTGTTTAAGATTTAAATACTAAAATAATCATTCTACTCATAAATCTGTCATTTCCATTCTATTTGATTATATTTACAGCCATACGTCTTACAATTTTCATACATACCTATCATACCTTTTACTTATATATGTATTTTTACATAAACATTGAATAATACTTCAGATATGTTCAAGGTAAATGCATTCGCCCACAAATATTCTATAAACGACTTATCAACAGAATTCTGAATTTAGTTTGTCTGACGCAGTAAAAAGGAAGCGGTTTATGATGGAGGAAATTCTGGAAATTTCTCGCATGGCAACTTTATTAGCATTTCCGGTTGCCAAACATAATTGTTATTATTGTTTATGCTTATATTTAATGTGTGTCTGTGACGTCACCAATCGATAGGAGCTGTAGGACGAAATAATGCAGTTTCTATATGTAGATCACCAATACCGTTATTGGTGATTTACTACATTATAGAAATAACATAACATCATGCCTATAATCCCCGAAGAGTTAAAAAGAGGGGGCTATTGAACACCCACATTTCGTCAGTTATGTTTTAGTCCTATGTTATAGGGGGCAAGCCTATTGACATCAACCAGGCACGAATCGAGGCTCCTGGCTGCTACTGAGAAATTCCATATGGAAAAACCCAATAACACTTTGCCCAACCCGGCAATCAATCCCAGGTCCTTGTGCTCAACCTTGTGTCAAGAGTCAAGCATAGAAATAGTTAATGAAACAATATTTCTTCGAGGCTAAATAAAACAGCCGCACGGGTTGATCTAAGGTTAAGCTACGCTGTGGATAGGTGGACGTTCGTAACATATCGACACTCCTCCGTGACTCGGAAAGCGCGTTAAGCCGATGGTCCCAGCTGTCATTTGTTCGTTAACAGTCGTTACGGGTAGTCAAAAGCCCGTAAGTCTGAAAACCAGTCTTAACAAGGGGTATCGCGTTGCCCAGTAACTGGGTTGTGGAGGTCAGGTAGGCAGTCGCTCCACATAAAATAATGGTATTCAGCTGCATCCGGTTAGACTGGTAGCCGACCTCAATATAGTTGGGAAAAGGCCTAGGCAGATGAATAGGCGTGTGACCGACTGAGTCAGCGAGCTCTAGAAGAGCTAGTCAGAAAGAAGAGCAAAGAGCTTATCACTCTTTTTCTTTTCAGTGAGTTATTCCGCCCATTCTCTACAGTTTGCCTCTTTTCATAACTTACTTATTCTGTACTAGAACTTTATCCTCGACTTCGTCTACTTTACCCATCGAAATTTAAAATCCCCTCCATCTCCTTGAAAGAGTAATTTCGAAAATAGCCCATGTTACTCGCTGACAAAGTAGATATCTACGCGTGAAAGATTAAAAAAAATCAGTTATGAGTATATTTAGTATGTTTTCTTCTGAAAACCCATTTTCGGTCACACACTAGTGATAGTAAACTATAAGCACAGACTGATAGTAAAACAAATAATTTAAAAACAAGTTTGCCGTCCCGGAACGCCCGGCAGATGGGAAATGTCTAATTTGATGCTTACAGAAAGAATTTAAAACAACACACACTCACACGGGAGACAACGAAGGATAATATGTGTGTAGTGAGTGAGCGGCGGCGGAGAGGAGACATGACGGCATAAGAAAGCGTCATTCCGTGAGCGTTGACGACATTCAGATCACAGAAAACCCCGGTTTTCGAAACCCGAGACTGGTTCTGTTAAAGTTTAATGTGAGAATATAACTAAAATGCAATCAAATGATCATGGAGGTAAGAGAAAAATAATGCTAGACAATCCACACAGCATCATCTAGCCCCAAGCTAAGTAGAGCTTGTGTTGCGAGTACTAGATGACTGAAATACTTAATACAATACATTAAATAAATAGATATTTTTTATTGTACATAACAATGTGTGTTCTGGGTATACCAGAACACACATTTTTGGAACAACAACAGAATTGGAAAGGCTTCCAAAAACTGAGGGTTCATGGCATTGAGAGGGTGTCTACCTTTATCGAAGGTTTTATTTGTGAGATGCCTAATTTCTCAAATTCACTGACAACGAAGAATATTATATCAAAATACCAGTAGAAAATAAAAAAAAGGGCATAAGAAACAACTCGTGAAGGATTCGAACCTCCGACCACCTCTTGACGTAAGTCTTCGGCGTTCTGACCACTGAACTAACGAGTCTTGTGAACTTCAGTCGAAATGCAGCACCCCATTCGTGTCTGTGACGTCATGGATCGAGGGGTTGGTGTATGATATAATGCAGTTTGTATATGTGTACGTAGCGTTAGTACAGACTTGTAGCTGCGTGGAATTGTTGCGGAGTGTGGTGATGATTCAAGTTTTGTATAATAAATAAAATAAAATAAATAAATAATGCTGGACAATCCACACAGCATAATCTAGCCCCAAGCTAAGCAGAGCTTGTGTTATGGGTACTAGATGACTGATATACTTAATACAATACATTACATAGATAGATATTTTTTATTATACATAGCAAATACCCAGAACACCCTACACTATACACTATGATAGAACCTTAGGTAGCTTCCATCCCCCGGTTTTTTTAACCTTTATCGACATTTATTCTTTACTGAGACTTATTGCAAGCTATTGTGATTAGGTACTAAAATGTTATCAAACAGTGAACACAAACAAAGATTGCCTCGTTGGAGTACTAGTGCCAAGCCCGTCTGTTGAACGTGATTTCCTGGGTTCGATTCCCAGAGTATGGAATTGTGTCCGGTAAGTGGCAATAGGCTCAGCCCCTATTACATGGGACTTGAACATAACTGGCGAAATGTGGGTGTTACTTTAAGTGCACCCCTGCCCAACCCTTCGGGGAACACAGTCGTGATGTTATGCTTTTAAGTTGTCCGGACATAAGGACACTCACTTTGTTTTAAGTAATATTGGAGTCTTAAGTAACTTTTAGGACTAGCCTTAATCTTGTGATTGTGCGATTAAACGAGCAAAAGATTTTCTTATAAGATGACATTTGGCAGCAGATAAATCTGAACGGCTCCCCATACAGATAGGGGAGGTGAATAAAGGAAGGGTTTCTGTAAGGGTAGATCTTTCAGTTCTAATACCCTTGAGGGTTCAAACGATACAACATAAGCATTAAAAATTGAAAATTATACCAAAATATCAGAAAAAAAAACAAAAGAAGAGCAAAAGATACAACTCGTGAAGGATTCGAACCCCCGACCACCTCTTGACCTCAGTCTTCGGCGTTCTGACCACTGAACTAACGAGTCTTATGAATACCTGTCGAAATAAAGCATCCCCTTCGAGTATGTGACGTCACCGATCGATAGGGGTCGCTGTACGATATAGCGTTGTTTGTATATGTGTACGTTGCGTCAGTACAGACTTGTAGCTGTGTGAAATGGTTACGGAATACGATTACGTTTGAAGTTCTTTATGATGGAACCTTAGGCAGCTTCCATCCCCCCGTGTTCCCAACCCTTATCACTTATTTGATTTCTATACAAATACAAGGTGTAACAGAGTAAACGTAAGTTCTGAACGTAGAACATAAAGGATTTAATTTTCAAAAATAATTTCATATTTCCACACTGACCGCCGATTGAATCAAAGAAAATTAAATTTTATTTCCAGCCATTAAGGTTCAATTTTAAACGCATAGTTTAATGCTAGGGTCAACACGATTGTCTTAGCAAAAATAGTAAGCTTTAAGATTTTTAAGTTTTGGTGATTGTATCATGCTTTTAACTCAATACTCTAATTGGGGTGTATTTGGTCTTGCGTTAACTATGTTTAATATTGTATAGTAAAGCTGACGAGTTTGTTTGTGTAAAGAACTAATCTCAAGAACTGGCCGTTGAATTTGAAAAAAAAATACGTATGCACTTGGTAGCCCAATTCTTGAGGAAGACCTAAGGCTATTTGACGTCATGAAAGTCAGTGTCAGCGTCAGTGAAACCGAGGAGCACAGCTAGTTACCTTTACATTAACTCCTAAAACCTATCAAGATAATGATGAGATAATGTTTATCTATGAATTAAAACAAAAATCAAGTCAATCGATTGGTCGGTTATTTAGATATTACCGCGCTAATGGACAGATAAATTGTGATGTGTAGCTTTTAGATATGATGATTTACAGGAGTATTGAGTATTGTATTGTTGTTTATTTGAGTTTTGTTATTACATAGGATGGACAAGCATTTTACTGGAGCAAAAAGGTCCATGGAAGCTCTTATCTGCCTTTTGCTTTACATTCATTTTAATTTCACTAAACAACCTTCCTTTCCAAACTTTCTTTTCACATAACAGTTACGGAATATTGAAAATAACATAATGTGATTTGATAAATAATAGTCTTCATCATCATCACCATCAGGCTATACTAGTCCACTGCTGGACATAGCCCTCTCCTAATGAGCGCCATAGCGCCCTGTCTTCAGCTTGCCGCATCCAGCATCTGCCTGCAGTCTTTCGCAGATCGTCATCCCACCTGGGCAGAGGGCGTCCTACTCTACGTTTGCCAAGTCACGGTCTCCACTCAAGAACACGTTTACCAGCTTTTGTCAGTTCTTCGCGAGATATGGCCAGCCCACTGCCACTTCAACTTGCTAATTCTTTGTAATAATAGTCTTACCTTTATAAAATATTTTTTGTTCCACGCAATAACGAACGTTTCTCCAGATAGACGTCGCTAAAGTTCAGTAAAATCTTCCTGATTATAGAAACACGCGCCAAACAGTAAATGGCGTACAGTAGCAAATAATGACGTCCAAAGTCACTATTTCAGTTATTTTTTTATTGGTGAGGAGCAAAGGAATCTATAACAAACAACCAAATCTGTCAAACTCAAAATTACGAGTATGTTCGGATATGGTTTCGTGAGTAAAAATAAAATAAAAACACATTTATTTCTCTTCCACAAATAAATACAAATGATTGTTCTGTTGATTCTGGTTTCAGGTGTTGCAGTGGTTTGGGAATACTGTGGCGGGCATCCCAGAAAAAAAACTGGTCTACTCTGATAGATAAGATTATAAAATCTCCACTTGAAAGTTGGACGAAGGGAACGGTTCATACCTGGTATTAGTATAGGATGATAGATGACTTCGCCTTCAGTTCACCTATATTTTCAGGGGATTTTTTTTTGAATAATATGCGCTCGTGGTCATTTTTATCCACCCTTTGTCTAATGTTCGCTGGACGTGTCATTCCAGCACATTTTTATTATAAGCAGTACCTTACTTTTGGAGATAGTGGCTAAATTAAAACAGTCGCATGGATCGATCGAAGGTAAGCTACGCTCGCCGAGGTCAGTCTGTGGATGGGTGACCATCCGAAGCATATCCAGACTCCTCCATGCCTCGGAAAGCAAGTTAAGATGTTGGTCCCGGCTGTCATTTGTGGATCTTCGACAGTCGTTACGGGTAGTCAGACGCCCAAAATTCTGAAAACCAGTCTTACGAAGGGATATCGTGTTGCCCAGTTACTGAGTTGTGGAGGTTAGATAGGCAGTCGCTCCATGTAAAATACTGGTAATTAGCTGCATCCAGTTGGACTGGGAGCCAAACCCAACATATTTGGGAAAAAGCTAGGCAGATGATGGACCTACTTTTGGAGATTATTATCTTATTTTTTTTATTTTTTTTTTAAACGTTGCCCCACACTAGAAATTTCTCCTGTATCGTGGGTGCGTTTACAAACATTTAAACTCACATACACAAACAGCCAGACCCGGAACAACTACCTGTAGGCCATACAAATATTTGTTCCGTGTGGGGATCGAACCCACAACACGCGGCGCAGCAGCCGATGGCTCAACCACCGCGCCAACCGTGTCGTCAAAATCTTATGCTGCTGAAAATAACATATTTAAAACTGTTTTAAAATATAATCGGATAACGAAATCGAAAAGGAGTTAAGAATAAAATACTCAACCAAGTGAATAATTTAATTTAAAATGCCGTCGAAGCTCTTAGTTCTTGACTCGGCTATGTTATCATAGATCGAATATTGGAAAACTAATAGGCTAACTAATGAGCTTCCCTGCCTGTATAAAATAGTATTTATTGGAGTACTGACTAACAATATTAGGTTTAATGGTCTTTACTTGACTTATTATGGCAATATAGACGTAAGGTGGAGTGATGATCATCGCTGGGTGACTGGTAGCCATTGGCGGTACGAAGGGGAGAAGTCGCCCCAAAATCGTCACATCAAATGGAAAAGTCTAAAAAAAGACAAACATTGTTAATAAATCACTGACTTCCTGCTTAAAACGTTCGAGACGGAACGGAACTTTCGTCTCACATATTATCAACACATTTGCCTAATACCAGCCTGTTACTGTCCCACTGCAGGGCAGAGGCTTTAGAAAGTACATATGAATTTAAAAAGTCTTAGGTACTTACCCAGGTTTGAACCCATAACCTCATGCACAATAGGCGAGGCCTTAATCACTGGGCCATCATGACATTTTGCCTATTAGATTAGAATACCATTGTACCATTACAATACCATTTTGTTTTGTGATTTCTTTTAGCGAACTTATTTTGACAACCCAGCTGTGAACCTCCCCGAAGTCTTTGGCTGGCACCGCACCTACTAGTAGCAGCTAGATAGACCAAGCTGAGCATCAAGTTTAATACCTTGACAATTGTTAAGACCTATTTCAAGCTGAATAAAGGGCGCTATGGCGCTCATTAGGAGAGGGCTATGTCCAGCAGTGGACTAATATAGCCTGATGATGATGATGATGATGATTTCTAGCAGTAAGCTGCAATTATGAACTGATCATGAAGTCTATTTGCAGACTTGTGTTTTCTATTTTTGTATAGCAAATTTGCTGGAGCTCGCTGGTGGGACAGCAACCCGGGAAAGGTTGGATCGGAACAAGATTAATACGGGACGAACTTAGAGCTATAGGTTCAGCAGTGCGGGCTGGCTCGAGCAAGGGTCGAGGCGGGCAAGGTCGGTGGCCTGTATTTATGTACGGTACTAGTAGCCCTACTAGATACTTTCCTGAAGGAAGGTTATAGTGTTATCGAGAGTGATGAGAGTATGCCTTGGTGTGAGACTTTCTCTAATGGAGGGAGTGTATCGCAACTAAAGGGTTACGCAAACTTGTATGTGAACCGTACTGGTTCAATACTCAGAAGTAAGGACTTAGAATATGAAAGCACTCTTTATAGACTTTAAAGACCACCTTTATTACTAAAGTTTACAAAAAGTTACTATATAGTATACAATGCAAGTGAATAGCACAGATTTCCCGGTACAAATGCCCAAGAGTGCGAATATACCATTCAAAATGTCTGCACACTACCCACCATTTTACTTGCTTATGGAGTTTGCCTGTAAGTGATTGTTGCACTATTGCAGACATACATTCGCATGTTAGCATAGAACCTGTGTAAACATTGTTGGTGAACCAAATAAATAAATAAATGATTGGTCGAGAACTATCAAAGTCTCGACCAGTCACATGAATTCAATACAACTACATTTAATCTTAACAGTTCATAGATATGATTATAAACAGTCAACAAACACATATAAATAGGCATAATTTATAATATGTAGAATCTGGGTGGTCTAAAAAACTGTTTCTTTTTAAAGCGACATCGACACTGAATGACGAACGAACTGGTTTCAGTGGTTCGCAGCAATTTGCCAACAACGAAATCCCACACGACAGCTGTCAACTGAAAAGTATCATTTATTTAGGTACCAACTACTTAAAACTAAAAAAAACTTTTCATCGGATGATTTAATAAAAAGGCCATGTCATTAAAAACTTTCTGAATCGTATACGATATCAGTAACATAACCTCGCGCCCACATTTGCCGACGGCTAAGGCATTTTGACCACTATTCCAAACACACTAAAAATAATCTCCTTATAGTATTTAAAATATTAGGAAAATATTTTAAGACATCAATAACTAATATTGCCAATAAACCACATAATATACTGGACTCTGTTCTTCTTCACGAATCAAAAATGAGTCATCCTTCCAAACAGCTGCATAATAAATAAATTCAAAATGGCGACCAATATTCCTTCCATGAAATTTTTCAATTCGTAGCAATATTAATATTAATGGAACATTAAATTAAAATATCGTTGGTCGAAATAACAATAGATCATAGTGACAGTTGAGTTAGTGCCAAAATCGTATTAATTTACGTAAAGAGCTGTGAGGCACGGAGTTATGCTATGACACATGGTGGCTGAAACTGCTCTCCTGGAATTGGAGTACCAGTGAAGCAATAGGTGCCTCACTGGTACTCCAATTCCGGGAGAGCACTGTTGGAATATAACTGAGACAACTCAAAATTCGTGAAATGATTGCACGCGCGGTGTGCATGTCCTATCATGATGGCCCAGTGGTTTAGGCCTCGCGTCTTGTGCACGAGGTTGTGGGTTCATACTTGGGCAAGTATCAATGTGAGGTCTTCAATTCATATGTACTTTCCAAGTTTATCTTGGACATCACTGACATCGGTGAAGGAAAACATCGTGAGGAAAACTGGACTTATATAATCAATATAAGTCTATCGCCAACCCGTCTTGAGCAAGCGTGGTGATTAATACTAGTGCCTTCTCTGTATGAGAAGAGGCCTTTGCCCTGCAGTGGGACCGTAATAGGCTGGTACTACTACTACTACGCGGTCCTGAGTTCGATATCCGGGTCGGGCAAAGTGCTATTGGGTTTTTCCATCTGGAATATTTCAGTAGCAACCAGATTTGTGGCCAGTTGTTGGTAGTAGGATAGCCCCCTATATTACACGGGACGTCAAAATAACTGGCGAAAAGTGAGTGTGCAATAGGTAGCTACTCATCTGCCTAACATTTCGGGGATTACAGGCGTGATGTTATGATTTATGTATTATGTGGAATTATTGTATTAAAATGATACAATTATTAATAAATGACGAAATAAAATACAATAAATGATTATTTATTGTATTTTAAGTACGAATGTTTCGATGCCATGTGATTACAGGGCATCGAAAAATTCAACGGGAAAAGTGCCCAGAAGGCTGGCAGCATTGCCACGCTGAATGGAAATGCTGATTGTTTGGCCAAAAAAAAGGCCAGCACTCTGGTCACGTGAAGAGTCGACCAAACGCTTCGCGATTTCTCGAAAAACTAAATGGGCACACGGACCCCATGCCCCTAGTGTTTCAACCCCAAACGGCTCAAACATATAACTTCAAGTTATGTTGTTGTATTGGGTGTATTATTGTGAATTGGATTTTATGAAACAAAAAAGTGTAATGAAAAAGAGACAACAATAAACATTCTTTCTCTCTCTCTCTCTCTCTGTTTACCACATCCATAGTGTATTCATCTCATCTCTTGCAAATTAACCAGAATACAAAGTCTCACTTCTAAAGCGTGTGAAGCCACTACTCTAAAATAAATAATTTATCAGTAAAAAGTATTGATTCTTAGCCCCAGTTAACATGCAGTGACCTAATTTAAAATTCCATTTCATGACTTTGCTAACAAAAAATAGAGAAATACGATATTTTTATCCAGGTACTGAATAATCAGATTTTGAGTTGTTTTAGTTTTGATCTAGGTTTACGATATAGACTGCTACCTACTGTTATTAAAATCTACACTAATAGAATAAGACTAAACAGGTTATTTGTTTGTGAGACTGGTATTTCCAGAAATTTACGGAAAATCTGGAAATATCTCTGGAAATAGCAGTCGGATTAAAAAAAATTGCATCTGGTAGCCCGATATCTAGGGAAACTTAAGGGCTATTTACACATGTGTGTAACAGCGAGGCACGGTTAGTAGTCTAAACAAAAGCACACTGTTGGATTTACAACGCTCCACCCAAAAGATTTTTTTATTTTATTTTTATTAATATGTTTCTCAACAATCAGTACACTATAACTTCATAATTTTTACATCGCAAACTTCCAAGCGAAGCGAACAAAGTCTAAGCGCCTCATCACTGACAGAAAAACACTGCATTATTAAAAAGTTGTAAATAGTTCGAAATTTAAAAAAACCAACAGATTTTGGGAAACCGGGCATTATGCATTTACTGATCTAACTATAGATACTGCTGTTTACTCTTTCACACTTTAAAACTAAAAAAAAACATATTTTCGCAGCACTTTTATGCTGTCTCAAAAGACCAATTTGCTAAGCGTTATTTTTCAAATTGGTCTTTTGATACAGTTTATCGACGGTGCATTTATGATTTCTGCAATACCTCGTTATCAATGTGTTTCTCAATACAAGAACAAAGACAAAATAAAATCAATGGTCACCTGTTCAAAATATGCAGTATTCTCAAATGGTTTGGGAACTTAGTCAAATAAAACAAATGATTTCAATTTACATTTCATTTTTGTTATTGCTTGACTGAAATACAAGATTCCAATCTTGTATTTCAGTCAACCAATCATAAACCTACAAAAGATGATGTGATTGGTATCACCTAAGGAAGATTGCGCCAAACACAAGCACACACAGCGAGAGCGAATGACATTAATATGTTTTAAACTAAGGCTAAATTCAATCGAAATTAAATTAAAGTAACGGACTAAAAAAATCTAAAAAATTTGTCTCATTTTCACATCATACTTTGAGACTTAATAAAATGCAATGAGACTTTTTACTCGAATATACGACTCATTTGATAATTTAATTATCGTCTTATTCGTATCTCAGACTTTCGGGCTTCTGACTACCCGTAACCGTCGTTACGGGTAGTCAGAAGCCATTGTCATTTGTAGATCTTGGACCGTTCTAAGATCTACAAATGACCACCAACGGCTTAACATGCTTTCTGGAGCATCATCTGCTTAGCCCTTTCCCAACTATGTTGGGGTCGGTTTCCCGTAAAACTGGATGCAGGGGAATACCAATATTACTTGGAGCGACTGCCTAACTGATCTCCACAACCCAGAAACTGGGCAACACGATACTTAGCTGTAAATATGTACATGCTTTCCGAAGCACCAAGCTGTTTTGCTAAAATGTACCAAACACCAACATGTTGGTTCTAAGTATTAAATAGACAGTTTTTTATTTATATAGGAACGATGGAACTATTAATACATGAAAAAATAAATAAAATAAATAATCACAGGGCATCGAAAAATTCATCCGCTATTAATAAACCATAGAAGAAGATAAAAATAGTATAGAAATTGCATTGGTACATTATGGTAGAACTACGTCATATTAAGAGCAGATCTACAATGTTTAGAAGTGGTCATGCCCTAAATCCACTTAAGTTAATCCGGTTTCAAGGAAGTTTAAACATTTTTAATGTCAGCACAGACTGAACGTGGCAAATGATTTTATTATCATATTACGCTAAACTCACAAGTCATACTACAGATAGAAACATATCATTACGCCTGTATTTCCCGATGGATTAGGCAGAGGTGTACTTATAGTAGGTAGTTACATCCACCTTTCACCAGTTATGTTTAAGACCCATGTATTAGGAGGCGACCCTAATGCCATGGGCCGGGCACGATAGAAAACCCAAGAAATTGGAAGTAGACCTTGTCCGGAAAGAGCGAATTCGCCGCGAAACGAGTAGCGCGAAATCTTTCGCGCGTTAGTGAGATACTAGGCACCAATACATGGCGCCCACAAGCATCGCGCGAATTGAAAATATGCGCGTAATTCGCGTGCACTACGCCAGACTCTCGACTTGCGCGTGATTCGCTCGTAATACGCGCGAGGTGAGATACTAGGGACGCCCTGTTGTGGCCAGTTAACGCGCGAACTCCAGAGCGAGTGCAAGTAGAAAGAGGCAATGGAGTGCCAACATTTTGATACAGAATGCTCGCGCGTTGGTACGCTCCTTCTGGACGCAACGGCCGCGCGTTATACGCACGAGAGAATCGCGGCGAATTCGCCCTTTCTGGACAAGCTCTAAGAGCCAGTTGAGAAACAAATGAAGACCTCATACTGAGGAAAACAAATCAACTACCTATGTAGTTGTCATTACAAAAGATATTTATATCACAGATGTAAGTGAGGGGACGCTGAAGCAGGACACACACTGACCTTATTGGTGATGTTCTGCAGAAAGGTCAGGTGCGTAGTACTCACAAGTACTCACAACAGACGTGCGTGTAAGACCAGATGTAAGAACGTAAACGAAACAAAAGGAGTTTGTAAGTTTCGTAGCTAGTGGCGTTCTGTAGTTTTTGCCTACTCGTAAGGAAAAAGGTGTGTGTGCTGATATTTCTACTGCTAAAACCATTATTTTCGAAGCAGCTAACTGTCGTTCTACAAGGAAAGGGGACGGAAAAAACAAGTGGTTACTACAAGATATCATTAAATTGTTACGTAAGCTTTACGTGTACCATAGAACATTTAAAAGTGTTTTCAAAAGACTTATAAACATGTAATTACAGAGCAGGGTGATTCGCCGGGAGCTGCCGCTAGAGATGGCTTTGCCAATAACTTCTATATAAACCTGCCTTGTTAGTGAGAGTCATCAATATACATTGAAGATGTAAGGAAGAAGTTTCTATGGATACCCATAGAAACTTGTTTTTTTCTAAAACACCTTTTTGCTGTGGACTTTTACCCTTAGTTGTATGTTAGGTCCTCACGCTGTTAATTGTTTACTTTACGTAAAGTAAGTTAATAACATAAATAGCAAGTTATAAATAGAAGTTTTCTTAAAATTAATCAATTAAAATAAACTGACTGCCTGTGACAATGCTAACTATGCATGTGACTAAACGGTTGATCGAATGGGAATTAAATTTGTCTAGGAGATAGATTTTATCCTGGGGAAGGACATAGGATAGTTTTTACTCCGCGACTTCATCTGCATCCACGATAACCACATGCACGCCGACGAAGTCGCCGGCAAAATCTAGTAAAAAAAAATGGTGTCTGTAGTCACTGCCGTTGCAGCCATTTTGAGGTCTGTGGAGGTTATAAACGTGAGATCTCACACAGCTGACACTCTTTTACCCTTAATTAGTATGGAAACTTTTGGTCTTGTGGACACGTAATTCATTTGTATAATTTTGTGGTAATTTGAATAAATAGGAACGTGAATGTGACGCATGTTTACAAGCACACTTACTCATCGTTTTAATACTCCGAAATCGTTTTATACGATATTATCCAACCACATTCTGGCCAGCTCATGCTTTCCAAATAGGTATATTCTTTTAAGTAGGTCCGTGTATCATCTGCCTGCCTTTTCCCAACTAAGTTAGTGTTGTTGAATAACAGTATTCTATATGGAACGACTACTAACTGACCTCCTCCACCAAGTTACTTTACGTAAGACTGGGTTTCTGTCTACCCGCCACGACTGTCAGAGACAACTGAAACCAACGGTTTGACGTCCTTTCCGAGGCATGGAGAGGCCTCGATAATGGCCGATCACCCATCCACGGACCAACAACAACAATAGATTATCCTTCTATGGAATATCAGTCTTTTAGCTGGGCAACACGATACCGCTTGGTAAGACTGGTTGTCAGACTTTCGGTCTTCTGACTACCCGTAACGACTGTCAAAGATCTACGAATGACAATCGAATCCAATGGCTTAACGTCCTTTCCGAGGCACGAAAGAGTCTCGATATATATTGGATGATCACTCATCCGCGGACCGACCTCAACGATGGATTAACCTTCGATAAACTGCAACTGAACAACCTCGTTTACTGTAGGTATATAAAACCCACCTTTACTAACTAAATCATCAGCTAATTATTTTATCCCAAATACAGGAAGACTAATATATCCAAGGACCCGACGATGGAATGAAGCGACGTGAAAATAAACCAAACACGCGCTGTAGTCACATCTTGTCATCGTGTCTTTGATCTTCGTTTTATTTACCTATTATATACTTCAGAACGTTTTAATAGCGTGGTATGTAGATACTAGGAATGTAGGTATAAGCAGGAGTGTTTTGGTGGAAAATTTATAAACAGAGTCGAAGAGATATTGACGCAAAACCTGATGACATGAGTTCAGTACATAGATATATGGTTTGGAACATGATTATGGACCCCGCATTGAGTTAATATAGTTTTGGAAATTAATGAGATACGGAAATGAGTTGAAATCGAAAAGAACTTTTGTGATGGCTTATTTATAATATTTTATAGTAGGAATTCATAAAGGTGTATTGCTACAAATAAATTGGGGTATGGGCAGGAGGATGATGATGATGATGCTACAATTCTTTCTTTGTTTAAAAAGGACGTTGCCTTGCCCCGCACTAGGAGTGTCTCCTGTATCGTGGGTGCATTTAAACTCACATACACAAACAGCCCGACCCGGAACAATCACCTGTAGGCCATAAAAATATTTGTTCCGTGCGGGAATCGTACCCACGACATGCGGCGCAGCAGTCAATTGCTCAGCTTACGCGTGAGCTTTTGTATTTGCACACTTACATCAAATGTAGGTATATTTACTATATTTAATAGGTACTATTTTTACCCAGACCGACTGAAGTGACCCACACAATTTAAAACGTGGACAAAAACCATTTATCCACAATATATTTTCAGCTGTTGGAACTTTGGGAGACTGCATAAATCACACGAAATATCTCTAACAAATATATTCACTGATCTTCAAATAAAACTATCTCTTCGGCTTCAAATATTTGGCTCCATTCTCCTGAAACATTTACCAATAAAATGATTTTTTTTACCAATATGTCATCGAGCTCCCAAACTATCTGGTTCTGTAACTTTTAGTAGTCCACAAGGAAAAAGCAATTTAATAGGTAGGTTTAAAAAAAAATGCATTTTTACTCAAGTTTAAAATGAGTGCCATGTTTTAGAATGATAGAATTGACGGCACCGTTGGCACAGTGGCTGAGCGATTGACTGCTGCTCTACGTGTCGTGTGTTCCACGGAACAAATATTTGTATGGCCTACAGGTAGTTGTTCCGGGTCTGGCTGTTTATGTATGTGGGTTAAAATGTTTGCACCCACGATACAGGAAACATAGTGTGGGGCAACGTAAAAAATACTTTACTTGCAGATAATATAACCGCTGTTGAAAGTCAGAATATACGATGTCCTGAAATTTAATTATCGAAAAATAAATTATTTTCCAAGGACAAATGGATAACATTCAGTATTTTCTATTTTACTTACAGGGTGAAGATAAACATGAGAGAAGCCCGAAATCAAGGTTATTTAAGTAGGTCGATAATTGCTTCAAATTACAAGCATTTTTCATAAATAAGTCATTGGCCGGATTGTGTGAAAGATGATATGGATAATGAGCACTCGACTACTGAGATACCGGCAAATAGAGATTTTTGGAAGAACAAATTGGGATGAGGGCAGGAGGATGATGATGACGAAAATAAACGCGCTTTGGGCCTATGAAATTACCATGCCAAGGAGAACCTAGTGGTATACTGGCTGGTAGAATATTAGTTCTGACTGGTTTCAAACACTCAAGTGATTCCAGAATGTTTACAAAAAAAGAATGTGGCATTTGTTCGAAGCCGAGCGGATTCGTTAAAGAGACACGCTAACGTAAGGCCTATGTAAGTACGTAAAATAAAATAAATATAATTGAATCAGCGGAGCCCTGCATTTATAGTAGTAAGCCCTCAACGATCCCTAACAAACTGCCTTTCTTGCAGTAGGTACCTATCTAGCAAATAGTCAGCAACAAACTTTTAAAAATTCCTTTGTAGAAATTGATGAAAATAATCCTTAATTCTCGTTCCCGAATTAAACCCTCCAGCTAATCTACATCACACCATTAGCAAGGAGATTAAACTCGACATACGTATCTACTCCAATCTAAGTAGGTAGATAGTGTTTGAAATCAAAGGAACGACTAAAGGGTCATGAGTTTCCTGACCCTTAGGTCGTAACCATAACTTGACGATTTGTTTTCTAAACAACTCCAACTCATGTACCTATTCACATTATTAATTATTATTTACTAGTTGCACGTCGGTGTTACCCGTGGTTTAAGTTCACATTCATCGTCAAAATTGGTCCAGCCGTTTCAGAGATTAGCTCAAACAAATAGACAGACAAGCAAAATGTCATGTAATATTGGAAAGCTACTAAGTATCCGATACACCATAGTATCTACGAAAAACGTAAACCCCTATTTGGCCTAGTCGAAATTTGGAGTTGCCAAAATTCTCTACAATAGAGTCTATTATTATATAAAAAAAAAAAAAAAACCAGTTGATAGTAATTATACGAAAATCAAATTAAGTTGATTTCAGAAAACTAGTAAGTAATAAGAAAAAGTCATAATAATGTTTTAAGTTATAGCACAAATTGAACTTAATGTGTGGGCTATAAAGTGGTTTTTCCAAATGTTTGTTTAAATCTATAGGAATCACGAACGCAGCATACCGTAGTTTGTTTTCATTGTAGGAATAATGAGAACACACTAATGTACCCACAGTTGAATCGGATCAATTTAAACATTTCCGGGCTATCTACATAATTGTGTTTCAAATCAAATAAAATTGTTCCATGAAACCATAAATCCAGTTATCCTGAACAATTGAGCATTTGATTCACAACCGCGCTACCGCATGCCGCGCTGATTAAATTCAAATTAAGATCCATCATAATGCTGCCATAGTTAAATATTCAAATTGATTGGCCCATTCATAGTCTGTTTTGGAAGGTAATTCGTTTTTATTTGCGTCTAATTACAATTTTTGTCGCAGAAAATAAATTTAATAAAATTGTCTGCAATATAAGTAAGTAAGTAACGGCTTTTTAGTAAATGTACATGGAACTTTAAACGATTAAACCAAAAATCTTTTTTTTTTAATTGTTGACTGCCTGTCGATCCGTCTGTTAGTTGGAGTTAACCTCCGAAACGGAAGGACCGATTTTGACGGAACTTATTCAGATAACTAATCTGGTCAGGAGTAACTTAGACTACTTTTATTTAAGAAAAAGAATAGATAGGGTTCCGCGAACAAAATAAAAGCCCTTGTTTCATTAAATTCCAGGCGGACTAAGTCGCTGACACAGCTAGTACCTATCTAACAAAATAAACTAGTTTTGCGTGAATTTAGAGTAAATAAAATAAATAATGCTGGACAATCCACACAGCATCATCTAGCCCCAAGCTAAGCAGAGCTTGTGTTATGGGTACTAGATGACTGATATACTTAATACAACACATTACATAGATAGATATTTTTTATTATACATAGCAAATACCCAGAACACACGGAACAAATATTTGTAGATCGTACAAACATTTGTCCCAAGGCGGGAATCGAACCAGCAACCTCCTGCGCCGCAGGCGAACCTGCGCCCGCTGCGCCACATAGGTCGTCGTAGAGTGTTTCAAAAACAATTTTGAATCCGGATTAAGTTCGAAGTTCTTTGAACTCTATATTTAGACCGAAGCTTGGGTCACTAGATTTTAATATGCTCTCACGTGTCGTATGTATGATGAGGATAACCTAATATTAAGTTCCATGATTTCAGTTACTGCAGCCGTCTTACGGTAAGTAAGTATCTGCCATGTCAAGCAAACTGAAAACCCGGCTATACCTTTATGGTAACTGCTGCAAGGTTTTTGGGAGCACTTGTGTACAAAGGTTTTCTGGTGCTGGAGCTTGGCATCTGAGTAAAAAAAAAACTAAATACGGCGAAGACACGATTAATGATTTCAATAAAACTTGATGTACCAACATATTTTACATTTCTATTCTATTCTATTCTATATCTGTCTGGGTTTATTAATTTTACTCACTACACCCAATAATACATACCTACTAGGTTATGTATCAACGAGTACGTTACATATTAAAGTATTTATATATGGCGGCTCTCAAACATGGTCTTTGATTATACAGAGGAAGTCCTTGCTTGAGGTTTCCCAGAGAGCCATGGGACGGAGTATCATAACTCAAAGACTTCCCGTTTTCTTGGTCTTTCCAGTTCCATCACAAACAAATCTAATGTCACTCTGGACGTTGTCAGGCTGAAGTGAAATTGGGCTGGACACATCTTCACTAAAACGGGGTGAAGCGAAACAAAACTTTAAATGATATTTAAACGTTGATTCAACATTATTAATTGACTAACAAACTGACAAGGTGATGAAAAAAAATGCCCTTCAAAGTTTTGTTACTACTCACCCCTGCGTTTCTATTCTACTGGTTTTACGGTACTGCATGGAAGACCATCAATGGGCCATACCCACTACAATGGGTATCCCCGGGGGAGATGGTGGGTTGAATCTCTTTCGATAAAGAGTGGTTGAAAATCCAGAAAAAGAAAATCTCGGCTTGTTATAATATAAAAGAAATGTGTAATACTTTGTTAGCTTCTATCATCTGTGACATTCTAAATAACGAAAACGTCAGAAACATTTAATAAAAAGGTATACCTAGTTTGAATCTCAATTATCGTTCTTTTTTGTAGATGTAACGTAGCTGGAAAACACACCTATTATGTGACTTACAGTAAATAAAACATAAATGAAGACTATTTTCTATAGGTACTTTTGCAAGATTGGTAGAAAAAGTAAGTATCAATTTTCCCAGATTGTGCTGGGTTTTCCCAGGTTGCGCTAGAGTCGACTTTTTACCAGGTACTTGGCCTCTAGTAGTGTCATAATCAAGTAAAGTGCCCATACTAAAGACGTCTTTATAAGTATTGCGAAACTCTTCAAAAGGGTTGCTAGATGTAGCAATATTAGAACTAGGTATTAGGCACAGCGCACTAGAAAATAACGAATGTTATCTTAGTTCTTTTATCAAAATTATAAAAAACGTCAGTGAACGCTCACCTTCTTCTTTGATAACCTCCTTCCCTTCGGCATTTTCCACATCGGCCATAACTAACACAAATAAATTTCGCACAAAAACCAGAGCACCTTCAAAATAAACTTGTCACACGCAATATATTGCCTATCGTCCTTCTCTCACATCACTTTACATAGCACACGGTAATTTACACATCAAAGGAGTATTCAAACACTTTAGGATGAACGTAACTAATTCCTGAATAAATTAATCAAGCACTTATTTTAAAAAAACTCGCGTTGAAAACTTTCCCGCCAATACACGAGTTTTTTAGTCTTGGCACACACGTCCATATGCCACAAGAGATGATCACAAACTGTTCTATTTTCGTTGATGGAACAAATTGAAAGATTTATATGCAAGAGTAATTTGTGGAAAATAACTACTTTCGTATATTATCTGTTTGCCTATTAGTTTTTTTGTTTGGTTATGAATAAGTCAATATTTTCAAGGCTGTGAGAGGTCTAAGGAGTTTCCTAGATTACAATTTAGTCAAGGTCTCCTTGATTAGGTGTTAAAATGAGGAAATAAGTTGGTAACTATTCCCAATAGGTTATTTCGCAGTAGCAGTTTAACAGAAGTATCGCTTCAAATCATTGTTTAACTTTCAAAATACTTTGAGCATAGCATTACGCTTGTGTTTAGGTGAGCCACATAGTAAGTATGATGGATCAGAACAAATGAGCCAGACTCATAGCCGACTTAAACCATGCAGGGGCCTTTGAGTACCTACCTACACAACAATTTGGGGCTCCTTTAGAAAGTAAAAAGCAATGTAAATGTAAAAAGAATAATTATATGTACCTACCTATCTACTTTTATTTAAATATTTTATTGGTTATCCTAATACAAAGCAAGCAAATTTTGACATGTTTTAAAATTGGAACGGCATATCTTGATTGAAATAGGCTAAAAATGATCTTCAATTTTTTATGTAAACGACTATGTCGTCATTTCGAAGCCCAGTATGGTTGGGGGCCCAGATTACGTGCCCTGTGTGCCCTTATGGTAAAGACGGACCTGGCCAGACTAATCACACAATGGAAGCCAGTAGATAGGCGTCGTCGCCGACGGAGGTCTTAGAAACACTGCCGTGACGACTTAAAAGCGTTTAAGGTAGATTGGCTGGAGAAAGGAACGCACAGGGAGTGGAACGCCATGGGGGAGACTAGACAGTAGAATAAAACAGGTTAACAAAACAAAAGAGCATCACGCTTGTATTAATCAAAAAGGTTGGCAGGCATGTTCTGAATAGCTAAATTATAATAGCTAACATTAATTTAAGAAGAAGATATGCAACTGTGCTCTATTTTAATTCTAATATATTTGCCCCTTTATGAAACAAACGATTATTGTTCGTATATTATTTAGCCCAATATGATAAACGCATCATGCAGCTAGTAGCTGTATAAAGGGACAAGTCATTAACCAAATCTTATTTCTTTGGTTTTTTTCGCCGCGTCGTTCTCTCTTTAAATGCTGAGTGATTATTGACAAATGGGCGCTCTGACAGGTCCACTTAAATTTGTGAGGAGACCATCTCACCAGACACTTATGTCTTTAATTTATTTTAATATATTTCCATGTTTATTTCTTCAACAATGATAAAACTATGAATACATGAAAAGCAAAAATTAAATTAAGAATCACAGGGCATAGAAAAGATCATACGCAGTACTGTCGACGGGAAAAGTGCCTAGAAGGCTGGCAGCATTGCCACGTTGAATGCTGGTACTTTTGGCAAAAAAGGCCAACCCTCTGGTCACGTGAAGGGTGCTGGGGACCTTCATTGTAAGGTCACCACAGGATCGTTCGATTAAGCAGTAAACAGCCGTGTAGTGATGAAATGCAAGAAAAAAAATCACGTGAAGTCGACCAAACGCTTCGCGATGCCTCTGAAAAAACTTTTAAATTACTCGATGGTCTAGTGGTCTCGTGAACGTGACTGCTAAGCATTAGGTCCCGAGTTCGATTGCCGGGTCGAGCAATGTGTGATTGGGTTTATTCATTAGAAATTTCTCAGGAGGACCTCGGAGTCTGAATGTGTGTTGGGTGTGCTCTAAGTACACCTCTTTCCAACCCTTTGACGAATACAGGCATGATGTTACGTTATAAAATTCATTTTAAATCTTATAATAAAATAGGACACATAAAAAAAAAGAAACAATGAACTCTCATAACTTTATAAACATAACCGTAAATTATAGCAAGGCGTCGAAAAATTGCTGAAAGTACCAAAAAGACTAACGGCATTGCCACGTTGATTAACCATGGAAAAAGTAGTCTAGACTAGCTGGGTGATATTGACCGCACACTTCACCTAAGTTTTCACAGACAGATCTTTCAAAGAACAGCACAATAGACGGTTGTTGCTGAAAGTATTATGCACCCATTATTCTTCGATAGCCACGGTGAGTCTTTTTGTGAAAGACCAGACTACTGGTTATCTAGGCTTTCCCTTCGTCATGATCAGAGGTCGGAATTAGGTAGAGTTATTTATGTACTTACACTGATTTCATACAGCGAAAGAATAAAATGGATATGCCTGAAATCCCGGGATTAATTATAAAGACCAGAAAAACCCCGTGATTTATTAAATACAAAAGTTATTTACTTTTACACAATTTAAACCATCCAACATCGGATGTCCGAATCTATCTCTGAGCTTTTTAGTATTATTTATTTGTAATATTGTTGGCCACACGGGATTTTTTTTTTTTTTTTTTTTTTTTTTTCTTTGATTGTATTATAAATCCCGGGAAATCCGAAGATCCATATTAATATCAACATTTCGATGCAAGTACATAAATAACTCTACCTAATTCCGACCTCTGGTCATGATAGTCAGTTTATTATTGATACTGATTTAAGAAATAAAATTAACAACCATGTTCACCTTCCGAACAAAAAACGTTTTCCTAGTAGTTCGGTCGTAGTTCTGTGTTACGTCAGATGCATCCAAGAACCCGCCAGCGTTGCGGGATGTTTCAAAAAGTAACCGTGACCCTGGAACATAAAGGGCAAGGACGGAACACGGATGGGTTTTAGTCAGTAAACGTCTGACACGCCCTCCCATTCCTTCATCATTGGATGATTTCCCATCCTTGAAAAAAAAAGGTGTATTCGCGAAAAACATCTTTAGACAAGTACAGAGGCCACCAATTTCTTTGATAGATTTTCAACTTTAAGACGAAAGAATTAGTTTAATGTTCTATTGGGAAAATATGACCGTTTGGGGTAGCTTGATGTGCTGGCGTCTGTACATAGAATAGTGCCATGCAATTAAAATCGTCGATGTTATGTCAATGGCCTTGAGCTAATTTAGCATAATACGGAGTTTCAGTAGAATGCGAGACTAACTTATAGATGCTAGTTTTGCTACAGTGACATGCCGCCTTTTGTACAGTAAATCACTGTCACACACTGCACACTGCATACACTGTTTGTTCAAATTGAATAGTATTGCATCTTTTAATAATATTGCCTTGTATACAAATATTGCGCAATAGTTTTGCGCAATAGTATTACTTTGTTTTCTGCAACATCATACATAATGTTCACATCTTTTGTTAACAGAAAACGGAACAGATACAAAATTGCCAGCAAAAATATAACATTTCGTGATGCCATCATGCATTGTTTAAAATCAGAGAGAGGCGATAGTTGTGGTAATTTTTCAGAAATCATACATTAAATCACGCCTCTATTCCTCGAATAGTTGGGCACAAAATGTACATACAGAATACGTACATTTTACTAGTTATGTTTTGAGTCCCATGTAATACCGGGTCAGCCTATTGCCATTAACTGGGCACACATCAGACTCCGGGCTGCTACAAATATATTGATAATGAAAGCTCCCAATAAATAACACATTTCTCAACCCGGGAACCGAACCCAATACCTCATACTTAGCAGTTGCATGTGCGTGCGACCACCAAAACAACAAGACAGTCAACAGAAATTATGCACTGATAAATAAATTATTATCGAATATAATAGCTGTTAAGCTGTCGAACAGTAGTCTGAACAACGCAGTACTTAACGCTAAAGCACTGCTTGTATAAAGAAATTATCACCTACTGGGAATTCACTGGCTTGTAACCCCTAAAATATCTTAATCATACTAAGATTCAAAGAGCGCCCCGTACATTACGTTCGTGAAACTAATTTCATTTGACTGATAAATTATTACATAATTTGACTTTTTCGGTTGGTAAACTTCTCACAAGAAATTCGTGTTAGGGCTACCTATTTGGTCAGAGTCACATCCTTTACTTGTACATGAGATAGCCTTCCTATACTCAAGCCAGAATTGAACATTTCCGATGTTTTTCGTAACTGATACTTCAGAACCGGTTTTAACTTTTCTAAGAGTTCTAAAAGTGCTGTAAGTTAAACATAATACATAAATATCGAGTGAAATGTTATGTTACATACAAAATATAATCTAAAACAAAATAATAATAGAACGCATTCTAACATTTTTTTGGCTGGCAACCACAATGAACGTCAATGTTATTTAGTCACCTGTTCAGAGTTCTGTCATTCAAATGTCAAAGCATTGTGCCTCCACAAGATGAGCGCAATGTTTTTGTAATTTATTTACTTGAATTAACCTGTAAGGATATAAAAAATCTAAATAAAATCAGTAGTTTTATTTTAGTGTTAAGTGTGAGTGAGATCGTAGTATCATCACAATGTCAGAAGAGGACGAAAACTTACATCGTTTGGAGGGATCTTCAGGTGATGCTCCCGGCGGTCTTATCCTTAAAAAGAAGGACCCTCCAGGGGAGTTTCAGTTTGCCAAGCCTTCGTTACTTGGTCTTGACAAGCTGGCCGCAGCCAAACGTAAGCAGAACAGGCTGATATCGTTCCAAGACGAGAGTAACGAAGAGGATGTTGACGATAGTAAAACTGATGCTAGTGGTTCGTTAGAACGTAAATACAGGAAGCATAATGAAGAAACACCTACGTATACCGGTGGTATATCAGAACAAGCGCGGGAACGGATGCTTGAGAGATTACAGAAGTGAGAAAGTTTGTTTTTAACTTAGTTTTACTTTTGTTTATTTGTTTACAATGAAAAATTTTCTTGTTTTAAAGTTTTGACGAAAACCATCAACGTAGAGAACATTGATGGTTTTCTTCTATGGCTTAGATCTATAAATATCTCAATGAAATATGACCAGAAATATAAAGTCCGTAAATATTAATACTAAAATAATAAAATTACCAAAAAACAGTTAATTTTGATTGATTCCCTGCTGTTTTGTTATCAAAAACTTGGAATGCTCATATTCTTAATTGTTTTAGTTACCCTTTCTCGGGGAACTGGGGTGGATCGAATAAGGTATTGTCCCACCCTTTACGCAAAATATGTGCTAAGTCGTGGAGTTGCGGAAATCGGCCTGCCTAACAATACAATACTTACCCATAAGTAAAAGTGTTTTCAAATATCTTCATTCATGATGTTATTAAATCAAACTAAATAATAAGCAAACATTTCACACGTTTATAATAATATAGATTAAATTCCCAGTTACATCTAAATTAGATCATTATTTTGAGTTGGGCGTTGGAAGTAGAACTGTAGTGTAGTACTATTACAGAATGGAGACTACCCTACTAGATCGTTGAATTTCCAGGCACACACCCAAGGTCAACTGGCTTTTGTGTTAGTGAACATCTTAAAAGTACACTTTCCACAAATCTTGCCAAGTGTCAAAATATGTTGCAATCATTGGTAATGAAGTTGTGTCGTATATGACACAAAACCATGTCATATAAAACACGTAATTTCATTACCACTTACCAACTAAAATTAGAAAGGTGTCCTCCATTGATCATGTGATAATTTGTTTCATTTAACTACTATCTATCTAATACCTTTTAAGAGAAGGTTAGCATTTGTGCATTCAAGGTAAGAATAAACGTACGTGACATCTCACTACACCCCTTCGTCAAGTGGTGAAGAGTGGGCGTTTTGGGGGACTGTCTTTTGTAAATGTTTTGACAAAAGTTCAAAAAGTGCTGATTCTCAGCATAATTTGAACAAATGAATTTTGATTTTGATTTTCAGGTTTGATCATGATAAATAGGTGATCAGAATGCTAAAATTAAACAAATATATTATTCTTCCAGAAGAGAAAAAGATGCAAAAGAAAAAGGTGTACATCACTCAACACAAGAAGAAAAGAAAACACGGTCAAAAGATGACGAGGATGACCGCTACTACCGGTACCGCTATGATCGGAGGAACCAGGACCGCAGGAGAGATGACCACAGAGATGACAGGAGGGACAGAGATAAGGATAGGGACAGAAGACAAGGTCCCGCCCACCACTCGGATAGAAGAGATCGGGATAGTGACCGGAGGGGTGATAGTTCTAGAAGAAGTTATTATGAGCCGAGGTTTAAAGATGAGCCTAGGACTCCCAGGTATGTTACTGTTATTATTTAAAATTAATTATAGATTGTTTGAAGGTAGTTTATACTTTTGAATAGCTATATTATTGTAAATAATATACCAGTGTTCATTATTACTATCAATTCGTGCCTTAATCCTAATTTAAACTGGGTCAGCGCAGAATAACTATCCTCATCCTCTGTACATTACTTGTAAGATTGTTAACACCACGTAACTTGTAATGCCTAAATGGTACTCACCTCACAACTTTTGTGTTCTTCAAGCATGAGGTCCTGAGTTCACTTTATGAGTCAGGCAAAACATTGTTGGGTTTTTCCATTGGAAATTTCTCAATAGCAGCACAGAGTCTGTATTTGTGCCCGAACAACGGTAATAGAATCATCCCCACAGGGGATTTAAAAACATAACTGGTGAAATGTGGGTATACTCTAGGTACACCTCTACCCAAACTTCGGTAAATACAAGATGATGGTAGGAGAAATAAATAAATTATATTTAATTTCTAGCATGAAAGTTCTCAAGCCTACGGACAAGACTGCTTGGGATGATGACGATGATGACCCGAAAGCTCCTATTCGGAAGTCTAGCTGGGACTTCCCCACACCACTGACTCGGGCCGGAGGTGGTGACCGGTCCCAAAGAAGTGATCGAAGTGGTAAACCAATGCGGGATTATAAGGGAAGGCCTTATGAAAATACGCCAAGAGCTTCGCCGCATAAGTGAGTTTTTGGTTTTATTTACATTATACTCTTCTTCACTTCGCCCGCGGGCTTATTCGCGTGGATTTTTTATTTTCCCCTTTGAACTTTAACATCCCCTTCATCCCCTTAAAAGCATAGTTTAGTAAACTATAACCTATGTTACTCACATAATGGAGCTTTCTAAAGGTGACAGAAATAAAATCGTTAAAGCAGTTTTTGAATTTATCCATTACAAAAAAAACAAATGTTTCCTCTTTATAATATTATTAAAGAATGTAACATTACGTACTTTCTTGAGAGTCATAGTTTAAAAAACAAGATACATGGTTTATTGGTTACTTACAGATTCGCTAGTTCAAGGCGGGCAGTTGATATTGATGACTCAGACTGGGAGGAAGCTGAAAAGAAACTTGACAGAGCTTGGTATAATATGGGCGAAGGTAATTATAATAAGTTTATTGGAATTACTGATAATGTCTCTGTACCAGGTTTGAGTCTGGATTTATGACCGGTTAATGGCAAAAGTCTCGCCCCCTATTACATGAAACCTAAACATAACTGGCGAAAGGTGTACTATAGGTAAACCTCTGCCTAAGATTTCGGAAAATACAGGGGTGAAGTTTATGTTATAAACCAGTGTCATTTTAATCCCAGCAGTACCCGTCACGCGCCTCTTCGAAGACACCCGGGTGATCTCCTTACAAATATGCACTCTATCTCACTATAAATAAGGTTTATTTGAAGTTGCTCCGCACAGAACTTCTTCCTTTGTTCTTCTCGCCTATATCTAGTTCTGCCTTCCCCCAGGCGAAGCTGATGAGTCCGACCCGTTCGCCGGCTCATCATCCGAGTACGTGGCCCGCAAAGAAGAACAGATAGAAAAGCGACGCAACCGCAAAGTGTCGGCTCAAAGGCAGCAAATAGACAAGGACAACGAGCTGTGGGAGCGAAACAGAATGCTGACGAGCGGTGTGGTCCACGCTATTAATGTTAACAATGATTTGGATGAGGTACGTAAGACATATTTCAATTATTTTTTTCATATAAATACAAACAGTAAAACATGTTGTTTATATTCAAACTTTTAACTGCTTAAGTATAGCTAGTAGTAGTAGTGCTTGCCTGAATTGAGCTATTTTTGAGCAGAATGTAATTTAGAAACTAGAAATCAAATTGAACAAATGAGTAACCACATTGAGTCGTTACGCCCAGTAACTAGCTTGTAAAGGTCAGATAGGCAGTCGCTTCATGTAAATGTATTCAGCTGCATCCAGTTAGACTGGAAGCCGACTCCAACATAGTTGGGAAGAGGCTAGGCAGATGATGAGTAATCAATTGAGAGACTATCCATCATTCTCCAAGACATACATTTCAAATAATGCTTTCTCTATTTTCAACAGGAAAACGTTGATCGTGTACACTTGCTTGTCCACAACATAGTACCTCCATTCCTTGATGGCAGAATAGTATTCACCAAGCAACCCGAACCTGTCATACCGGTAAGTTTTTTATTTACTACTATTAAGGGGAAGTGTGAAAGTGGCGCCTGTGGCCGAGCAGTTGTGTGGAAATCGTGATTGTCATGGTTCATCATGCTGTGTGGAAAGTTTTGAGTATGAATGTGGAGGGTTACAAGAGTAGAGGTAGACCAAAGATACGATTGATTTATTGCGGGAAAGTCTGAAAAATGATATCATTTTAAAAAACGTTGCCCCACACTAGAAATTTCTCCTGTATCGTGGGTGCGTTTACAAACATTTAAACTCACATACACAATCAGTCAGTCCCGGAACAACTACGTGTAGGTCGAGTAGGTCGGTAGGGGATCGAACCCACAACACGCGGCGTAGCAGCCGATGGCTCAACCACCGCGCCAACCGTGTCATCGATATGGATAAGAAGGAGGTGACTTTTAAGATGACGGCAAATGGAAATGTATGGAAGAAGACTACCCGACCGGACCGCCGGTGAATCTCCACTTGAAGAGTTTTCTCAGTTCAGAATCAACTAGTCCATGAAAAAAGGGGACCATTATCTTTAAGTTTTGTTTCGGTATTACTTCTCAGGGATCAGTCAGATGGAATATGCACCATCTATATTTTTTTTAATATTGACCATACACTTACTTGTTAAAGTGTCTGGAAAGATCTACTTACAGAAATACGTATCATTTTATATTATTTCATTATCATCATCATCTTTCTCCTGCCCTTCTTCTTTCATACACCTCCATTTACCATTTACCAGTCACCTAAATAGTCACCTTCTTCCTAGCCATATCATCTTCCACACAATCCATCCATCGTATCTTTGTTCTTCTACTATTTTCCCACTACATTCATACTCAAAACTTTCCTCAAATGATTCCCAATAAAATTCTTCTTGCAGGTAAAAGACCCGACTTCTGACATGGCAATGAACGCTCGCAAAGGCTCTGCTCTCGTCAAAGCATTCAGGGAGCAGAAGGAAAGAAGAAAGGCTCAGAAGAAACACTGGAAGTTGGAGGGAACTAAAATTGGTATGATCATTATAGCAGAAAACTTTCTGATGACATTGAAAGATGAACTTTATAATTTAGTGTAATAGAGTTCGAAGTTGTGTGAACTTGTACGCTGCCATCGAACAACGCCTCGGGAGTCTTTGAGTGCGTGATCTCGTTTGAACTTTATGTCAATTAAAATAAAGTTAATTCTTCAATGTTATCATCACCTGACCATTTTGTAAATGATTCAGCCTATCTTACCTAGCCTAGCTGTGTCCTGTTAGACTAGAATTTGACCCCAGTCATACTTGTGAAAAGGCTAAATCTACGTCATATATAAAACTTTCATCTCGTTTTCAGGTAATATCATGGGCATTCAGAAGAAGGAGGAAGAAATGGAAGATGGTCCGACAAAAGACGCTTACAAATACGCTGAACATATGGATAACCGTAAGTGGACTGTCAAATATATGTGCCATAACTGCCTTATTGGCCTTGCATGATCCTGGGTCGATTCCCGGGTCAACAGTGTGTTACTGTGGTTTTCTATCTGGGTTTTTTTCAGTAACAGCCCGGAATCTTAATTTGTGCCTGGTAGATAAGATATATTTTTATTTTATTTTATTATTAGGCTTCTCAACAATGAGTACACTGTAACTTTATAATTTTTACATTGCAAACTTAAGTCTAAGCGCCTCATCACTTACAGAAAAAGACAGCATGCACTACATTATGCGCAGATAATAACATAATTTATTAAAAAGTTGTAAATAATTCGCTATGTTGTTTACAATTGAATTAAATTAGATGATGTGCTCGCTACACGCGGCCTTCATGGGTCTTTTTACCTTAACAGGCGACATATGAGTGTACTAATTGGTACTCCACCCTTCGGAGAACACAGTCGTGATGTTATGTAAAGTTATGTGATATTGGATATATAATATTAATCCCTAATTAAAACATAAATAACAGTTTCCGCTACAACTTTAGTGTTTCTCTGACAGTTTATATAGTCATGCCATTCTAAAATCAACTTAATTTACACCTCAGTAAAGTTGATATTTAGTTGATGATGTGGTGGACGTGCACTTATCGAATTACAGCTCTACAAGTAACATTGTGTTCTTCACAGAGCCACAGGAAATCGAATCGAAGTCAGACTTCGTGAAGAAGTTGACGATATCTGAACAGAGACGGTTCCTGCCAGTGTTCGCAGTCAGAGAAGAACTGTTGCAGGTCATCAGAGAAAACAGCGTCGTCATTATAGTTGGTAAGTTCTGATGTTTTTTTTACCGACAATCCTCCGTGCCTCGGAAAGCACGTTAAGCCGTTGGTCCCGCCTGTCATTTGTAAATCTATGACAGTCGTTACGGGTAGACAAAAGCTTGAAAGTCTGACAACCAGTCAAGTCAAGTCAACCAACCAACCAAGGGGTATCGTGTTGCCCGCTTATTTGGTTGTGGAGGTCAGATAGGCAGATGCTCCATGTAAAATACTGGTATTCAGCTGCATCCGGTTAAACTGCAAGCCGACCCCAACATAGTTGGGAAAAGGTTAGGCGGATGATGATCAGTTCTCATGTTATGGCATGACCAAAGGAAACAGGGATTGATATATGTATAAGCTGTGTCTGACAAAAATGATTTATTATCATCCTTGTATTCTAGGGGAGACGGGCAGCGGTAAGACGACTCAGCTGACCCAGTACCTGCACGAGGAGGGCTTCAGTAAGCTCGGCATGATCGGCTGCACGCAGCCGCGCCGCGTGGCCGCCATGTCCGTCGCCAAGAGAGTGTCGGACGAGATGCACACCAAGCTAGGTCAGTGTAGCCCCACTTACATTTGTTGGTGACACTTCACAGAGGGGATGACTATCGAATCTAGTCTATATACCTTATATCATAAACTTGTAACAGCACATATACGAAAGGTTACTCAGAGATAGGTATCTACCTATAGTACAGAGGCCAGCATATCAAGTTATTCCTATATGTCAAATTTCTTTGATAGTTTTGCAACTTTATTACATTACAATAAGGTTCATATTGAATTGGGAAAATTTGACAGTTTGGGGTAGCTTGATGTGCTGGCAACTGTACACTCACATTTTGCCAGTTACGTTGAAGTGCCATGTAATTTAAATTTTATTTATTTATGTAGATAATATGTATGTATCTGTTTATTTACTTATTTTTTTTTTAATAAAAATGTTGGACACTAGGAATTCCTCCTGTGTCGTGGGTGCGTTTACAAACACCTGTAGCCCATACAAATATTTGTTCCGTGCGGGAATCGAACCCACGACTCGCGGCGCAGCAGTCGATCGCTAAGCCACTGCGCCAACCGTGAAATTGAATTGTATTTGACTAATGTACATTTATTTTCAAAACATGACTATCTTTTTACCTTGCACCTATCATGTTCTGTCTCAGCATCACCCTAAGGTAGACTGGTAAATAAGGCCTAAGGAATTAATTACACCTTTGCACAAAGGTTTAATAAATAAATAAATCCTCATTTTAAAAAAACATCATCATTTTCAACCTTCAGGTGACGAAGTGGGCTACGCCATCCGTTTCGAGGACTGCTCCTCAGCCAACACGGTGATCAAGTACATGACAGACGGTATTCTCCTCCGCGAGGGTCTGCGGGAGCCAGACCTGGACAACTACTGCGCCATCATCATGGACGAAGCTCACGAGCGGTCGCTGTCTACTGACATGCTGTTCGGGCTGCTAAGAGAGGTAGGTGGACATAGCATAACATATAACCTTAACCGTCAAGTAACCGATACACAATACCTTTTCTATAGTGTCTCGCTGTCTGGTAGTGAAGGTGTTAAAGACTCAAAATAGAATAGAATACTTTTTATTCTATTCTCTTCTTTTTCTTTCTATTTTTTATTTTTTTCTACATTTTTACTTTATTTCTTTTTTTGTTTGTTTTTCTTTTTAAAAGAGTTATTTTTATTGTACACCAAACTTACAAATAATAACTTTAAGAGCTACATAGGGTGTTACAATGGTCAGCCTTTTCGCTGAAAGTGATCTCTTACAGTCAACCTTTGGATGGACTTTATAGAGAAGGAGAAAAAGCTAGCTGCGTTATACTATATATTTCACAGGAACCGTGCATTTGTTTCGTGCCTATGTCACTCTCCGGCTCTTAAGGCTTATGCGTATCAGCGGCCGTATATTATTAAAAAATATTAGCGACCGTTACAAACATACATTTTTCGAAATACCGATAATCAACAAAATCAGCTTTACAACTCTCTAAATTAGAATTGTGCTCATCGCACAAATCGAACTTACTATACCGGATAATTATTTCAATTAATAATAGTTTTTGAAATACGCATTTGTTTCAGTCGTGAATGTCATTTGTAATAACATACAACTAACAATACTGAGAAACAAATTGCAAAAAACCCATGTAAATTTCATAAAATCCCGTCGATCCGTTGGTCCGTTGCTGTAAAGTAAGGACAAATAAACTGCATTCATATTTCTTTCTTTTTTTTTTCTTTCTTAAAAATATTGCCCCATACTATGAATTCCTCCTGTTTCGTGGGTGTGTTTACAAACATTTAAACTCACATACATAAGCAGCCGGAACAACTTACCTGTAGGCCATACAAATATTTGTTCCGTGCGGGTATCGAACCCGCAACACGCAGCGCAGTAGGCAATCAGCCACTGCGCCAACCGTGCCCGTTATTAGGAAGGTTTCAATGACATGAATGACATAGCGATGGCAGGACGCGATAACTTTGTTTGAACGTCAACACACAAAGTAGAAAATTAAACCACATGTTCTTTAGTCACACACTAAGAGTATAACAATGAGTAACTTTCAAAAACAGAAGATTTTGAATTTCATTTTGAATATTTACATCATTACACATTTATAGTCCTGCATTTTTCTACCGAACGATGTAACAATCTTGTGTCGTTTGGTATGTTGCCATGGTTACCGGTAGCCATTCATGTACAGAGGCCAGCACATCAAGCTACCTCAATCTGTCAGATTTCGTTGATAAAATACTGATACCAAAATCAAATCAAAATTAATTTTAGTCAAATTGTACGAAATAAGTTTTAACTTGAATTTATACACGGTATACATACTGTGCATAGGCATTTTGTTTTAATTTTGGTACCATGTAAAAAAATCATACGTTTTTCTGGCCCCCGACGAGAAAAGCTTGCCGACCCCTGCTCTAGTCTAGTCTCTACACTAGATCTAAAGACGGTGGCAACTATTTTAATCAGTTAGTTGATAATAATACTGTGTGATGACTTAGGAATATGAAATTGACTTTATCGACGGGTAGACGTTATTTGAAAACCTATGTGCGACAGCACTGAACCAATCGGCCCTTATAAATAAAATTAATAAATAAATAATGCTGGACAATCCACACAGCATCATCTAGCCCCAAGCTAAGCAGAGCATGTGTTATGGGTACTTAAATGACTGATATACTTAATACAATACATTACATAGATAGATATTTTTTATTATGCTTACATAGCAAATACCCAGAACAATCGGAACAAAAAGTGTGTTTCGTTCAAATTTTGCTGATTCTCAGCCTAATTTGAATAAATGAATTTTGATTTTGATTTTGAACAAACCTATGTAGATCGTACAAACATTTGCCCCAAGGCGGGAATCGTACCCGCAACCTCCTGCGTCGCAGGTGGACCTTCGCCCGCCGCGTCAACTCGGTCGTCAAGCAAAGATATCACTCACAATATGCCTAAGATGCGTATTTAAAATTCACACGGTATGACGAGTGACAAAGCATCCGTTACATTTGATGTTGTCATACTAATAAGACGAAGTCCAACTCTATTTTAATCTCAAAAAGACTGGAAATAGCTCTAGGCCACGTCTGTCGCGCACTATCGGTGGCCGATCTTCAGCGGCCGACAGCTCATAAACTGCGTCAGTCCGACACAGATCATTCTAAGGAAACGTATATTGATAACGTGAGTCTTTTTAAGACACGCTTCTTTTCTCTTTTCCCGTTGCACTTGATCTAACATCAATCTGATCTTTGACAGTCCTTACATAGTCAGAAGCCCGAAACTGACAACAAGTCTTACCAAGATGTAACCCAGTAATTGGGTTGTGGGGGTCATATAGGCAGTCACTACCTATATGTAAAATACTAGTAGTCAGCTGCATCCCGTTAGACTGGAAGTCGACCTCAACATAGTTGGTAAAAATTGTGTACATATCGGTAAAAAAAAAGTACCGTAAGTAGTAAAGTAGTAGGGCAAAGGCCTATTCTCATACAGAGAAGGCATGAGCATTAATCACCACGCTTGCTCAAGACGGGTTGGCGATTTCAGACTTATATTAATTATATAAGTCCAGGTTACCTCACGATGTTTTCCTTCACCGATGTCAGTGATGTCCAAGATAAACTTAGAAAGTACATATGAATTAAAAAACTCACATTGGTACTTGCCCAGATTTGAACCCACAACCTCGAACATCGGTGCGCGCTACTAACGCTTGTGAACGACCTTAGCACTATTTCCAGCTTAAACATTTTCTCGCGTTGTGCGATAACATTTTTCTTGAGCATACTCTTAACGTTACATTAATTTGACAATAGATGGCGTTGTACTTAATTTTTCATAACTTCTGGTAATCCTTGGGAAATTAGCCAAATGTGTCTTTAGATAGAGGTCGCTGTTAACCTCTTTGTCTATTTTTGGATACTAGTTGACCATATAATAGGTCTTTACCTATGAAATTGCCGTTTTGTATGAAAAAATTTAAATAAATTTTTTTCATGTATTTTTTATTTGTATTAATCGAAGTAATCACCCATGCAATCAATGCATCTTTGCCAACGCAGTGGCAGTTTATTGATGCCCTTCTTAAAGAAATCAGCTGGACGGGAGGCAACAAATTCTTCAAAGGCATTTTGTACTGCCTCTCGGGTATTGAATTTTTTTCCCGCCAAGAAGTTATCCAAATTCTGGAAAAAGTAGTAGTCTGTAGGCGCAAGGTCTGGTGAGTAGGGCGGATGACGGAGAGCTTCCAACCCCAGTTCTTGCAACTTGGAGACCGTCTGCTGTGCAGTATGAGGTCGCGCGTTGTCGTGCAGGAGCAGCGGAGACGAGCGATTGACCAATGCTGGTTGGAGATGTGCCAGCTTCTCCATCATTGTGTTCAATTCTTCACAGTACACATCTGCAGTAATGCTCACCCCGTTTGGTAAGAAGCTGTGTTGAATCACACCGGCGCTAGACCACCAAACAGTGACCATCACTTTTCTTGGGGTAAGTTTTCGTTTAGGGCATTGTTTAGGTGCTGAACCAGGATCCAACCAACTTGCTGAGCGCTTGCGGTTATCAAACAGAATCCATTTTTCATCGCAGGTAACAATGCGGTTCAAAATTCCTTCATTTGTGTGTCTGTTGAGCAGTGCAAGGCACGTCTCGACGCGTACTTCGCGCTGGCGATCATTGAGTTCGTGGGGCACCCATTTGTCAAGCTTTTTTACCTTGCCAATTTGACGCAAATGGACCAATATTGTTTTGACGCTAACGTCGAAAGCTGCTGCTAATTCAGCCGTAGATTGTGTATCATCAGCTTCCACAATCGCCTTTAGTTCGTCATTGTCGACCAAAGTCTTCGGACGACCGCGAGGTTCATTTTTCAGGTCGAAATTTCCAGAACGGAAGCGAGCAAACCAATAACAGGTAGTGCGTTGGTTTGTAGTGTTAGCTCCGTAAACGTCGTTGATGTTGCGTGCCGCTTGTGCCGCGTTGCTGCCACGACGGTACTCATATTCCATAATTACTCGAATTTTTAACGTATCCATGATGACGAAAAAGATTTAAATGCGATGAAAATGTAACACTAATCAATAAACAAATGACTACTTTTGGAAAAAAAAATCCATGTTTTTAAAATAAAATTAATTTGAAATTAGAATTCTTAGCCAAACAAAAAATATTTTGATTTGAAATGGCCAGTACTGCAGAACGGCAATTTCATAGGTAAAGACCTAATATACAAACCTTTAAAACATTGCCAAGTTTTAGTGTGGATAACGCTCACGTATAGTCTGGTCTTGGTAATTTAAGCTTAACTTGTCATTTTTATTCTTTTTATATGAACTTTTTTTTATTCTTGAGGAGCTCATGGCTAAATAAAAACAGCCGCACGGGTTGATCGAAGGTTTAGCTACGCTTGCCGAGGTCAGTCTGTGGATGGGTGACCATTCGTAACATATCGAGACTCCTCCGTGCCTCAGAAAGGACGTTAAGCCGTTGGTCCCGGTTGTCATTTGTAAATCTTTGACAGACGTTACGGGCAGCCAGAAACCCGAAAGTCTGACAAACAGTCTTACCAAGGGGTATCGTGTTGCCCAGTAACTGGGTTGTGGAGGTCAGATAGGCAGTCGCTCCATGTGAAACACTGGTATTCAGCTGCATCCGGTTAGACTGGTAGCCGACCCCAACATAGTTGGGGAAAGGCTAGGCAGATCAACTAAAATTTAACTAACCTTTAACTCGCTAAATGTAGTTTCTAATGTTATCTTAGACAATGCTGAGTTTCTTCAAAACCTGGGCATACCCGTTTTTAATCGCGGGCATGCAGCAGGCATTCGTTCTGTCTGAGATGAGAGTATTTTTCTCTGAATTTAAAGAATTACTGGATAATACCGAGCAATATTCTATCAAATCGTCATAGTTGGGAGTTATTTAGAGGCGAGGGTAATTATTCTCCCCCTACTCTCTTTTTATTTCTATAGTTTATCATGTCTATTTTCTACCTTCTTCATCCAGTCATCTCCACCTGGGTGGCGGTGTGACCTATCATTTCTTTTTACATTTTTACCCATTAAAATATGTAAAGAAAGGCCGCTTCATATATTGTTCAGCAGTGAAACAACATATTGATAGCCTGCGTCATCCCACTACTGGGCAAAGGCCTCTCCCCATGACTTCCAGTTGTTTTGATCCAGAGCTAATATGGGCCACTGGTCATTGGTGTGTGACAACATAGGCTGTAATATTATTAGTATAGGATTTTATTTATAGGATTATTATTGTAGGATTGTTAAGTCGTTTTTGAGTTTGAATGTGCATTGTTATAAGAGTAGAGAAAGTCAAAGAAACGATTGGTGGATTCTGTGGAATATGATATGGCTCGAAAGGAGGTGACTATTAAGATGACGGCCGACCCTAAATTAATTGAAATAATAGCAGGAGGATATTGATTGAGTCGTTGGGATTTTGGAGGAGCTTGCGAGAAAATAAAAACACCACATTATAAAGTAATCATTTATTCATACAAATGCTTTATTATAAATAGAACGTTTAAACATACACGAGTACAACTCTCACAACTGTCGACATTACGTCACATTTAACATTAATTAGCTCGCATAAACTATACAAGTTAAAAAATACTTTTAATTGTCAACCCTATTAGGGCTGACCAACGTAACAATACTTCTTTTGACTAATTCAATTCACATTGAGCGATTTTGAACGAAAAAATCGTATTCCAAATTGGAAAATAAAACAGTCTTATTTTAAATCAGAAAGAGTGATATAAATACTCATAAGACTAGGTTCACCACTCTCAGATAGATATATTATAACGATTAAACATTAAATAGTTTAATATTAACATATAGTTATATTAATATACGAGCCGAGGGGCGTCTTTTCTGTGTTAATAACCGGAATGTTTATCATAGTTATTTTTTTTTGTTGCTATAATACCGATTTAAAGCTACGGAGGGCCACTTTCACAATTTTCCTCTTATACAATTATTTATGTATTTAGGCGGTACATAACCAGATTTAATTAGAACTACATTCGCTATCTAATATGCTAATCTACTTTTTTTATTTATAATATTTAAAGTATTAACACGATCTAAAATGTGTAAGCCGCAACTTGAATTTGGTCCAACGGTGTCAAAATGTGTGAAAGATGCCCTAGAATTTAATATTATCCAAAGAGAGACAGTAATAGCTAGTTGTCAAAGTAAATACTGGCAGGAAAGACAACGAAACAAAAATAATATTAATATACTTAATGAAATTCATAAGAAGGAACATAACATAAAAGACATAAACCCATGTTTACAAAATATCCCGATCTCTTCACGAATAATTCCGAACTGAAAGTTATTCCAATTCGGAAGTCTTGTTCCGAATTCAAACGATCAAATCCGGAGTCTAAATATTCTTAATTTAAATTAGAAATGCAATTTCAAATTCAAACGTAAACCGATGTAACAATCATTTCGATATTGGAACTCTTTCAATTATGGAACGTATTCCCAGAAGTTCCATAGTCAAATTGATACTTAGACGTTGTCGATTTTCTTAAGGGTGGGCCAAAAGCAGGCGTAGCAGGAGTAACCACCAGCGGAGTGGGAGCCGCTGGTTGGCGATACTCAGACGGACTTGGCCTTCTCTCTAGCGTAGCTCTGGCTGACAAGCATCACACCCATATTCATGCCGACGTTACCCCACTTGAACGACTCGCTTATCTGGAACAAATAGATTAAAACATTAGTCTAAAGAAGTTTAATATCAGTTGGGTTTAGTAGAGACGTCACCGCGAATTAGTTTTTAGAATAAAAAATCTAGTAATTTCTATAAAGTGTAGGTACACTGAACATATAATATAAAGAAAAACAGTTAAAGCGTTAGTGGACTATAAACACAATGGAACTGTTAGGGGACTTTTTGGACTATCACAAATATCATATAATAATGTTAAAATAATTTGCACATTTTCATATCAACATTGTCCAGAAATTTTCCATTCTCTATCAGAAGCCAATGTATATTATTCTTTTTATCATTCATGTCCGTTTCGTGACTAATAAATGGTCCATTAAATTTTATCTTTCTTTAACGATGCGCGAAAGGTCATTCCGTGACTATCACAACGACTTTTTGTCTATAGAAGACAACTTCACTATTGATACCTATTAATTTACTATGCAATGTGTTACATAATTTGAGAGGTGTGGCTATGCTATAAATATTCAGTGCGGATAAAGCAGGTAAGCAGCATATATCAACAGTTTTGTGCAAGACGGTTGACGATTCGATACAAGATGTCTGTAATGTTCAATCTATGACGTTGGCTTTGCGCCCACGCATGTTCTAAGGACACATGTGCTGAAACAATAATAATTCTATCACACACATGTGGTTTTATAAAAGAGTTACACATAGATACATCATAATCGATAGTTTACTAAATAACTTGGTTTTGATGTAAATATTTTCATGATCGAAATATTATCGTTTTTTAATAGTTATTTTTATGTTAATATGTTTTGTAATGATAATAAAACTTCAATGCCATTTGCTGTATAGCTAAACGGTCCTACAGTACAGTGTCTTGAGTAATTCTAATTATCCATTGATACGAGTACGAACTGGTTATAACTGGTATATAGCAGATCAATTGTTTAAAATTACGATGGCCAGTACAATGGCGCAGTTTAAAATTGACCGTTAACTTTTGATAAGGGATTCCATGTTTGTGTTATCTGTGATTTTTGTTTATGTTTGACCACTTGTTATCTGACATTTTTTAACCTATATTTATTTTACATACCTTTGGATATTTTATCTTTTTCTCGAACTAATTTAGCACTGCTTTACGGAATATTTGAAATAAGTAGGTACTTATTAGATTTATTACTGTGCATGTAATATGTAATTGTTAGAAAATTATTTCCTCAATAATATTTCCTTGAACATTTAGCCATTATGAAAATTCAGACCAGTCTAGTGTATTTTCCTTACTACTGACGCATGTGGTTACAGTAATAGTTAGTTGTAATTAGTTTCATTGAATAATAACAAAATAAATATTTCATTCAGTGCAAAATCTTGTGTTGTGATGTTATTTCCTGTTGTGGGATTTTACAAACGTAAATTACGTTCGGGAACTCCAATAAATTATAAAACAATTGCCATATTAAAAAAAAACCATAAAATTCGGAATTTTAGAAATTATAAAATAGCACTTAATTGTTCATGGTACTCTAGCCAGAGACTGTATTTTTAAAGTGTGTTTTGTTATATTCACGCAACTAACTCGGACGTATCAGTTGTATTAAGTTCAAACACCGCTTGCTTACTTTAGACAAAAGTAGGTTACACATGTACCTAAGATAGCATCATTAATTTGGATTATATCGATGAACTATAGCTGTTAAATTTATATCAGAATAATAACTTATAAGTACCGAAACCTATAAACAACGGTAACGCGGTACAACTTTAAATAAAGATTATAGAAGTGGCAACACCACCGGTGAAAGTGTAAAAAACAGACAATGAAAAAAATTAAATAAAATGTCCATAGAGTCAAAATTGTAAGACATGTGACATAGACTACCAACCCGAACTGGGCCTACGTGGTGGATAATGGCCCATTCCCTCACACATAGAAGAGGCCAGTATCCTAGCAGTGGGAATAGGCTGATAATCCTTTCATACGAGTCAATAGTATTTATAAAGTGTTGTTATAGCAAGGAAATCCGTCAATCGATAGATTTTATTTAAATTAATGCGAATACTACTGCAAGCAATTACGGTTTAGTAATTGTTATATAAATAACCGCCATTTAAATCGTGTTATGTAATTTAAACAACATTATTGCATAGTGTAATTTAAGTACTAAGGTATGTAAAAGGTGAGTCTTTACAATACGTATAAAGGGACTTTACCTTGCTATTATTCATATATTGTGTTCCGCAATATTAATTTAATCTCAGTTATACTATCTACCTACTGATGAAAAAATTAATTTAATTTTAATTGACTTGTCTAAAAAAATATACAAAATGCAGACCCCGGGCTGCTCTTTGAAAAAAAAAACTCAATAAAATACCGTCTATGGTCTAAAAAAAGTAAAGAAACAAAAATGAATCGTCATTTCGTTAATCAAGACAAGACATTCAAAACCTGACACAATGCTTCTGATCTCTAACATAGTATAATGACGTTAATGTATTGTCGAACAAAAGTAACAAATCGTAACGTTTATACAATGACCGTTGCATGGTAACAATTATTGTAATGGTATCACTGTTTATACAAATGCGTATCATTGTATTGCTATAATCATTATTGTTTTATTACTTTCACTGTTAAATGGTCGCCAGGCGAAACATAATATGTACCTACTCATTTTATCATTCTGTAGTTTTCGTCATTTTGTTCTCAATTTTGTTTAAAAGCTGAATAAATATATCGTCGTTATGCTCAGATAGGAGCCTTTTTGCTCTCGCAGAGTTCCTTTTTTAAATTTTAACGTGTGCGTGTCCCAAATAAATATTTTTCTTTCTTTTTTTCTTTTAAACGGTTGCTTAACGCAATAAAATGACGCACACTCCTCGTACAAATCACAATTTAACCACAATAACATTATAAATGCATTTTAGAAACGTTTGAAAGACCATTCACGTTGCGAATCGCTTTAATTGCCTAATAAATCAATGATCGACGTAGTCTGTATAAAAGTGCGCACGACCGCGCGGAAAATCGGACAATGTTATTAACAATTTTCACTGGTTGATCGCTATATTTGTGTATTTTTTTCCTCTTCAACATGTAAGTTTACGTTTGAAGTCGATTAGTCAGTAATATTTACAGTGGGGCACAGATTTTTTTTTAATCATCTTTGTCACTACGTGACCACGCACAGGTATCAAAGAGTTAGAACACATATAGGCACAATGAGTCCTAAACATCTTACAATCTGTTAAAAGTCAAAACCTCACCGGTATTTGTTATTCTTGCCAGCTGTAAGTGTCCAAAGCGCCACAACGATTACCATCAAAAGATGATAATCATAGGTGTTTTCGACGTCGTTAAGCTGATCTGTAACAAAATTTCTGCTTTGTGCGATCTCTTTTTTACTCTCGGACCCAGTTTTTGCCCCATGCATGATGGATGATCGCCAGTCTTGATGTGCCATTAACTCCGATGCCCCATTCAGTCCACAGTAAATAAACTCAATCAGCATAGACATACACATGAAGCTAAATATTGAGAAGCATATACAATGCTTGACTGAACGTAAAAAAATGTATAGGAGTCAAGTAATACAGCCTTTACGAACGTATTTCGAAACGTTGTAAGGGTGGGCTTACTCTCCTTTTGCGTCTATGCATTCGCATGCATTAAAAAAGAAAAGAAAAAAAAAGACATTCTAGAACCAAACATTTGAAACGGAATATGGAACGTAATGAAGCGCATATTACAACAAACGCGGCAAACGGTAACTTAACGCGCGAACTCGTTAAACGTGTTTATTGGTTACTAGAATTCTATGCGGGTTGGTTTTTGCTTATAATCGTGTGCAATTTACCTGTCTCATGCGAGCCTCCTGCGGTGTCTCGCCGTATCTGCACCAGTGGACGAAGTGCAGGGTATTGTGCCAATTCCTCTCGAACCTTGATTTAGTTGCCATATCCAGCTGCAATCAGTAGAAGCTCCTTAGTAGCTGTTCCACTGTTCGAGTGTGCCCACTGTTTCCAATAAACGAAAGACCCCTTGAGGTTTTCGCTATCTGAAACGAGAGGTTTCCAATTCTGACGCAAGCCTACGGTATTGAAGGAAGAACGTCTAAGTTCGATCGAGTGATTTGATAAACCATTTAAGGTGGAATATTATCATGCATTACTCTAAGCTAAATGGGATTAGTCGAGGAAGAGAAAGACGGATTAGATTGATACAGAGGTGTTAAGATAACACTGAATACGTTGATTGACGTGGGAACTAAGGCCAAAGGTATTCGTGAATTGTCATTAACACGAGGCCAATCTCTAAGTACGATCTAAGTTGACAAATCATGACTTGAAGCAGTTTAACACACGATTGCAATTGTTTTTATCCTTTGACTAGTGTTCATAGTGTATGTCGTAATCTTTTTACAAAAGACTGTTGTCTGGTTTCAGCAATGTTACGTTACAAAACTTGTATGAAATTTTAGCCTCGGTATTAAATATATCGTGGATCATTGAAGGCCGTATTTCGTTATGTCACCTGAACAACTATCAGTTCAAAGTGTTTTAATGATAAAACAAGTTGTTATTTTATAATTATGTGTATAATTGTTACACGTAATTGTGTAACAATCGAGCCATTTACAGTTATCATGATTTGCAACTAAAGTAGTAGTCTCAGGGTTAGATAGTGGGAATGTAGAAAACTCAAACGTGGTTTTAGTAAATATTGGAATTGGAAACGTGGACTTCCGATAGTTTCGTGGTTATAGTTACCTTTGCTCTGATATCCTTCTCGCTGTTCGGGGTCTCCTGCTTATCGTCCACATTGTTGATGCGTATCACGGAGTCCTTCTTCCAAAAGGCACCCAATGTTGTCTTCACGACACGTTTTCTCACTCCTTTCTGTTGTACTGTGTACACGTCTATCTGTTCCGGGTTCTTTGTTTTTTCTGTCGGAAGAACATTTTCATTAATTAAAAGCCATATTGCTAAAGTCTCGTTTCGAAATTACATTGGCGTCTCGAATAATTCTGTAAGTTTAAATACTCCAAGACCTTTGCCCTTTAGCATCGTTATTGCCGACGGTCACACGAGCTTTTAACGCATCAACAATCCATCGGTTGATCTCATTAAAGCGAATCGCGCATGCACATGAATTATTTACAAACGCTATTGTGAATTCGTCTTGTTACGTGTGACCGTGGCTCAACCGAGCCAACTTTATTTAGTCTCGCTCCGAGGCTCGCACGAAGTGAACGCTATCGAGGCGCCCTCATTACGATATACATCGTGACCGAACACGACAAGTTTTAACTCCTTTTATGTTCTACAATACCGATAAGATATTAACGACATAATTTTAACACATATGGTACACACCTTTACCCTTCTTCCACATGGCGACTGCATACATGTGGTAGTCTGGCGACAGTATCGAGTCCGGGGGCAGAGGGTCCTCGGCTCGCACCTCGAGAATGAATCCTGTCTCGAGGACGGCGCACAGTATGTTTTGTTCATCATGCTTGAACCACTTGGTCTCGCGAAGCTTGTGTATAGCCACTGATGACCCGAAGCGGGGTTTCTTTGGCGCGAACAAAGCCTGTGCCTGACTCCCGAATCGAGACAGGAGCCCCTTCACCGTCGGTGGGGACGGCGCGAGGCTCTTCTCAGGCGGCTTGATCTGCTGGAAACTCCGGCAGGTCACGAACCTCGCTTCCATTGAACCCCTCTCCAAGCTCAAATGCACGAGACAATTCCCCTTCCACTGATTATTACGTTGCGAAGGCGTCGCGTCTTCTTGGTTCTTAGGCGCGGCAATGTACTCTCACTCGAGAAATCACGTTTTATAAGCAACACTTTCACAATTTATTTAGCGCGTGGTATTGCGATCGTGGCACAACCGAGCTATACGGTGGCGCAGTAACGTTAGACGCGGCGCGCGGATGGGGGGGCGGCTTTATACGGCCGGCGGGGGGGCTGTGGGGTGCGGGGAGGGCCCCTCCGGTCTTTCTGACCTCACTAGTGTTGGGTATTGTGCGATAACACGCATGTATTGTAGGTATCATTGTTGTAGTGCAGCTATTGTGTTCACTTCTTTAACGGGCTTCGGTGCATTTTGTTGCTTTTTTTTTAAATTGCATTGTATTGATTTCTTTACATGTGAGAAGATTTGTCCTTTTTGGAAGTATTTGTAGTTCCAATTGGTTCACGGAAGTGGCTGTTAAACATTGTACTTTGCGAACTCGAATTTCTCATTGAACAGGACGCAATAGTACTTAGCAGTAACTTAATATGTACACATATGTAACGAGAATCACGTGTGGCGTATGTTGTGGAAGTTTCGTGAGACATATTGCACCTTGGAAATTGGTACTCACGTGTATTCCGGAATACTGCAGCTACTTTCATAAACACATAAATCTGCGATGAATCCCACGTCAGAAGTGAAAAAATCGAAGTACAAAATGAAGGCTGTGCCAGATTATTTTTCCCCATGGCCGTGCAGTGGACTATCCTGATAGACAGCTAGTATTAATATCACAATCAGTGGATAAAATCCTCAGCCTTCATAAGCCTCTCAGTAAACAATTAAACCGTTCAAATGGAAATGCCTAAATCACCACGCTTGTCAGACAAACCGGGAATCGCAGATGGTTTTAATAGAAAGAAAGATCCTGATGCCTAAACTAGCTTGGTTTTCATTTGCATAATCCAAGAATGAAATATGAGTACATTTTTCGTCACCGAAATCATATGTCATATTAAATACTACTACTTATGCCCCGTGGTTTCCTGCCGTGCTCCTAAGGATCGTAGCGTGATGTTAATTACCCTTCCTTGATTTTTCCAATTCCGACTAGTAGTTTTGAGATTAGCGCCTTTGAACAAAATATAAAGGTTTGTATGTTTTTAAAGTTGAATATTTATTATACAAGTAGAGATATATTTCTTCATCATATCTGACATCATATTAAAAATCCACACATGGAAAAACGCGGCTTGTTCTTTACCAAAGACAAAATTTTCACGATTAAACTAAACAAAAAACAGTCGATATAACAACAAAACAAGTGTTGTCCCATCCCTCGTTGATGCACCGGCTTGACCTCACTCGCTGCTAGTTGTGACACCCCCTGCGCTCCCCGGGGTACCCCCCGCCCCCTCCTCGCCCCTCCCCGCGACATGCCGGCGCCAACTGCCAGGTATAACTTTTTCACTTTATTTTTACACTATCAGTTCAAAATAACGGCTATTTAATTGAGCTGTTCGTTATCGCGGTATGCGATGAGGTGGGTTAGTATGTTGTTGTAAACAGTGTACCAAGTTAATGTAATTGTCCTCTTAGGTGGGTTTTGTTAGTGTCGTTTTCCAGTCTGTGGCTAAGTAGTCATTTAGTTGGACTTTTGAACCGTGCTTGTGAAGTTCCCAAACGTTGCTCAACATTACAACATATGAGATTTTATACAGTTTAAAGTTAAATAATTATCAGAAAATGTCTACTGAGGAGTCCAGGATCATGTACTGAACTCACGGTATCAGGTGCGACGATATCCCTGACACTCTGTACAAATGCTCCTAAATATTTCTTACTACATATTATTTTTTTTTTCTTAAAATAAACATTGCCCTACACTAGGAATTTCTCCTGTGTCGTGGGTGCGTTTACAAACATTGAAACTCACATACACGAACAGCCAGACCCTACAGAAATTCTACACAGTCAGGAAGCTCGACTGCCGACAATTAACTGCTTCTAACTTTAGTAACATAATTTCAGCAAATTATTTACAAACAATATAAAAAAAAATGCAATAAAAGTTTCACACAGTTTTGAACATTGGTCCCAAACTAGGCAAGCCTGTATCTTGGGTACCAATATGGAGGGTTGGCCATTATACAATTTTACATTACATAAAGTAACAAAAGAAAAAGGTAAAGTATAAAGTGTTAATAAAAAAATATAAAAATCCATTTAGGAAATATCATTTGACCTTTCCTCAATGGAGTTTTTTTTTGTTAAGTCCACCCTCGTATGAAAACCCCCAAATATTCTATGTGTATACCTAATATTCTAATGAAGCCGAACTCAAACTTGTAGATAGAATCACTCTGGGAATACCCACCTACGTATATACCTAGTTATCATGCCCCAATTATCCTGTCGAGTCATATTAGGTACATGGACTGCGCCACGTACGCACACATAATAATATTTACAAACAAACATGTAAATTGATGCCAAAAACTCGGAAAACAATGTCAAGGAAGCCATTATATTTACGAGTGTTTATCTTTTAAGTAAGTCCTTATTATTGTTATCGCTTAGATTTTTATCTAGATTAAGATTAAGCTTTGATGATTTGAAGGACAAATTAAAAACTTCTTTCTCTCTCTCTCTCTCTCTCTCTCTCTCTCTCTCTCTCCCTTTCTCTCTCTCGCTATCTTTTTCTCTCTCTCAACTCTCTTTTCTAGGACAAATATCTTGACCCTACTTTGTTTCCAGTATTGAAAGTTATAAGAGGAAGATTCTACAGCACTTTAAACTTAGGTTGAAGTGAGCACCGAAGGCCTAAACATCATCTGCGTAGCCTTTTTCCAACCATTTTGGGGTCGGCTTCCAGTCTAACCGCATGCAGCTTAATACCAGTATTTAAAATGGAACGACTGCCTGTCTCACCTCTACAACCCAGTAAAGTAATTTAACATTTATTTGCTTACATTGCAGGTACATAGAATAAGATGTAACAATAAAACGGGTGAGCCTTGTACAATCTACCTTATAATAGGCATACAAACATTAATGAGATTGTTAACTAAATTGAAAATTAAATTAAATAATGGTTTACATTCACTATGCAGCACAATATTGTTTAGAATGGTTGTTAGACTTTCGAGCTTCTGACAACCCGTAACGACTGTCAAAGACCTACAAATGACAAAATCAAAATTCATTTATTCATATTAGGCTGAGAATCAGAACTTTTTGATCGTGAAAACGTTTACAAAACACAGTCCCCCAAAACGCCCACCCTTCACCAACTCCTAGTGTTTTTGCTGGGAAGAATATTATAGTGGTGGAACAAACTCCCCAGCAACACGTCTGTCTGATAGGTTTGAAGAACTTGAATCTATACAACATAAGTATGTCAAAAGTATGACAGCTTGTACCAATGGCTTAACGTTCTTTCCGTGGCACGGAGGAGTCTCGATGTGTAATGAAAAGTCGCCCATCTACAGACAAACCTGGCCAAGCGAAGTGTAACCTTCAATCGACCGGTGCGTCAATTTTTTATTTAGCCACGAGGCACGGCCTTAACATGCTAAAAAATGACATCTCAGAAGAAACATACGACTTAAACATGCTGTCTCTATGTACGAGTATCGCGTTGTTGTGCCAATGTACCAATTTTTGATAAGACCAAAGTAAATATGAATGTACCTCAAGGTACTATTGCAGGACCCCAATATCTGTCCTATACAAACATATAGCACAGCTTTAATTCAAAAGAATCCCACCCAAAAAAATTACTCTCCTTGTCCTATAACTTCAAGATCAAGGCAACTTACAACGTAAACGACTTAACTTCTATTTAACTTTCCTTAAATAGAATCCTGAAAGCTACTTAACTCTCTATATATATTTTTACCCCCAAGCTTTACTTGGGACTGCGACAAATGTAACATGTATAAGTCGTAAATATCTTTACGATTCTTGGGATCTGAATAAATATGTTTTCTCCATTGTTAATCTTATGTTCTAGATTTGAAATGTTAAAATAAAGAAAATTAAGCTTAAGAAGAAAAAAGATTATATACTCTAGTGCTCATTTAATCACCTTTCTAAGAAAATGGTTGTAAAAGAAAAAAGAAAAAAATGTGTTTGCTGCGAGGATCGAATATTGTCAAAGAATTCACAGTCTAATTATTTTAGAGACATGTTCAGTAAAAAGAAGTTAATGCATTTATACAACTTTACTGCCTCATTTTATCAACAAAGAAAATCCTCTATTAGCACAAAAAAATTGCACCAAAGATCTTTTCATTATACAGGAAGAGTATAAATCAGCTAAACCAACAAATTATATCTCTAGGAACCAAAAGTAAAGTCAAACTCCTAAATACACTTCTAGATCCTGTGCAAACTCGAGTATCTCCAAGGCTTCACATAAATACTCGCTCCAGTAGTCCAAATAGAAATGTAATCGAATGCATTCGCTCTAATAAATATTAATTCAACTAACGACATCCGAACGTGCGTCTACGGAAGCAGGTGGTCCTTCAAAACGTCCTTGACCTGGTTAGATCGATATCGGAACACATTAGAAACCTTAGCGAACTTTCTAGAACAATAATTGGTACTGCTATAATAGAGTCAACAATACTTGTGAACGAATATGTTTAGTAAGTGAAGGGATACCTGCTTACGTGTCCTGCAGGCCTAGACAAAAATCTTTTCTGTAGCTTAAAACATCTGACGATCACATCAATGTATGGCATTGACATTCCACGTGGGAAGAAGTCAAATGACATCTCTAAAGCTAATGTCAACCCCATAACATTAGATCTTTCCATTAGCATTAACGCTTACAGAAAAGGGATTTCGTTTAGGCCCCCTGATGCCTGTTCGTTAGAGAATTGATGATCATTCAAGATGGCGGCAAATTTCTAGCTAACTATAGTAGTCTGGCTCTACTCAATATATGTATATTGCCATCGACGGCGCTGGTAATCCCATTTCTGTATCTTTTAGTTATATGAATCCGTCATAAGTCACAACATGTTGTTGCTTTTCTAAATAATTGGAACACTTCGTTACATTTGCATCAATAGGTATACTTTTTCTTTTTATATCTACATTTGTCATTACCTTATCTACAAATTCTGTCTACTGGAACGTGATAAAAGTCCGTCTCAAAATTACAAGGATTTAAATGATTAACATGTATTCTCACTTTATTTTTGCATTCTTCGTATCTAAATGTTTCACTTTCAGAAATGATTCAATCATTTCCTTGTAATGTAGAGACTCAGTATTTGTTTAGCTCGTAATATACGTCATGTTTATGAATTTTAACAGAAACAAAATAAAATCATAAATGTCTAAGTTGTACTATAAAAGCATGCTAAGCCGTTGGTCCCGACTGCCTTGTGTGTAGGTAGATCTTTAGCAGGCGTTACGGGTAGTCAAAACCCCGAAAATTTGACAACCTGTCTTACAAAGGGGTTTCGTGTTGCCCATTAACTGGGTTATGGAGGTCAGATAGGCAGTCGCTCCATGTAAAATACCGGTATTCAGCTACATCCGGTTAGACTGGAAGCCGACAATGATGATGAAATGTCGAAGTTATACTAATGGTACATCTTCAATTCAAGTTGTTGTTTTGAAAAACCGATGACATGGAGCTGATCTAAAAGTCAATGAAGGGACGGATGAGAATAAAACAGTGACCCTTTACATCCATTTACGACCAACACGGGTTAAACCAACTGACGCTCCTGCATTCTGTTTATATTCAATGACACGCGTCACACGAGAGGCATTCAACAAATGGCACAGAAAACAGGTGATTATACTCATTTAGAAACGTGTGAAAAATACCCGTTTAAAAACTTGACCGAAGGAAACAGAGGTTGCACCAAAACCTGTCCTTAATGTAAAGTCCCTCTGTTATTAACATCTAAATGTAAATTCATAATTACGTCTTTTGATACCGTGTCTTTTTGTGGTCCAGAACATTCCATGTTATGCAGCGCTACAAGTTTCTTTTATAACGATCATGGTGGTTGTTTCGTAATAATGCTCAGTTTATTTATTTACTTTATACTTTAAGCATACAAATGTACAGAGGTGGACTTTATACCATAGCCATTTTTTATTAGTCTACCTTTGATGCAGAGACAAACAGTGATAGGTGAAATTTCTTAACCCTTTCGCTGCCCAGTTCAAAAATACGATTTAACTTGTATGTTACAATGTTTGGCAAATTACATAATGCGTAGGTACATGATAGGGGGATGAGCATGTTCACATCTCATCTATAGCTTTTTACATGTACGACTCGGGAAGCGAGTTCTAGATACATGAACAAACTATTTTTCGACCCGGGAGCTGGGTGCTGGGCACTAAAAGTGTTAAAAGAAAGGGGAACACAAAAAATAAATGTATATAGATTAAAAACTATGAATATAATACCCAGTCCCTGCTATAATTATTCTGCAAACTCATATCTAATTTGACACTGGTCTACAGTGCTTATATCTGCCCTTTCATCTTGTAAATCATTGGTATCTTCAAGTTATATTTACACAACAATCACAAGTTAAACTATTATTTATATTCGAGAATTTAATTGAATTTTCGAATACTTACAATTCTGTAAGCACAGTGGCTTCAAGGCCAGAGATAATAAATATTTAAAGTTGCGTACTTTACATTTGTTCAGCCGTCTGGGAGCACTTGAACGAATGAACGTTATTAAAGAAACTGTCTTGTCTCTCTCTCTTTATCCAGCTCTCTTTCTTTACTCTTCTTTTATAGCCAGCTCTTGTTTAAAAGACAAAGACCATCGTCATCTACCTAGGTTTTCCTAAGTATGTTGGGTTCGGCTTCTAGTCTTACCGGATGCAGCTTATCACCAGTATTTTAGGAGCTATTGCCTATCTGAACACCACAACCCAGTTACTGGGTCACACGATACTCCTTGGTTAGACTGGTCAGAGTTTCGGGCTTCCGACTTTCCGTCACGACTGCTAAAATCTACAAATGATATAAACTGCTTTAAGTGCTTTCCGAGGCACGACCATTGACAAAATATCCGTAAAAATACTAAGAGAAAAATATATAGCCAATAATACATATTTTTCTTATATGCAACTATCAGAAGGTATCCTCCTTAAATATGATTATTACTTGCTAAATCAAATCGTTTCATCAATGTGTACATATCTACAGTATATTTTAGCATCACTCCGATACATAGACAGTGACAGGATCTCCCAAGTTTGAACAGATTCACTAAAAGCCTTTGACACTTTAGTGCGAAGGACGCACTCGGGTTGATCATCGGTTCAATGTCCTTATTATATCAACCAATATGCAATGCAAATTAATATGAAGAAGCATAGAGTATTCGAGAGTCTTTAGAGCTGAATATCACTAATACATATTTAAAATGCAATACAGTTTGGGTAACGTTCTTTACAATTGGTCCTTATATACCAACTTTTCGTTTAGGCGCCAATAATTTTGAGACTCAATAATAAAGTATCAAAACTCAAGAAAGTTTATTGTGTACGTCTAGCCCTAAGACGGCGGCTATAGAAAAAAAAGAAAAAAAAACAATTATTGGCATAACATTGAATAAAAACAAAAAACACTTGCATAAATTTGTCGGACCACGCCAACTGTGACCAATTCTTAGCTGTTTTATAAAGACTGACAGAAATGCAAGATGGTGTTATTGATCTCTTTCTACTAGGCTAGGGAAAAAATATGAATAACCAGTTTCTATACAACTGCGCAATAGACTTAGAAAACCCACTTCAACCATTACGAATCTGACAGGACAGCTCATTGTGGGAACCATTCGACCGGTGTATATATGCCTTTTTCCGTTCATACATATAAACATGATCAAAGAAAAGTTATTCACATACTATAATATAAATACTTACATTATACAGAGCGCCCAAAGTTAATGATATAACCGTGACTACCTATTCATCCGTAATATATTAAAATTCACACCCGAGGATGTCTATCGTACTAATTTTATAAATGCGAAAGTTTGTCGGTATGTGTGTATGTTTGTTACTTCTTCACGCTGAAACAACCAAACAGATTTGTATGAAACTTGTTATGAAGGTAGCTCATACCCTGGATTGAAACATAGGCTACGTTTTAACCCGATTGAAGTATTCCTGTGGGAATTTTCAATCGTCTTGTGTCGACTTATTAATTGTTGATAAAACCGCAGGGCGCATCCAGTAATGTCATAATTTTGACACAAATGAGTAAGTAAAGTAAACATTAGTAGTAGTAGTAGCAGTACTACTACTACTACTAATGTATACTTTATGAGTAAGTAAAGTATACATTACCAAAGGATTAAATGTTGTAATGCAATGAAACAGTTTCATTGTAACAAGTAGGTAGGATTTCGATTGTGATAGTACATACACGTTGATAAGAAGATACCTAGATCCGCAAAGTAAAACAGTGCTTAACATTGGAATCTAGATTAGTCAACATTACAGTGGTGAGAATTCTAGAAGCATGCGCAATATACATACAAGAAAAGTTTAAAGAAAATAACACTTCTCTATCAAGAAGGCTCTCAATGTTGAAGGACCACTTAAAACCGCATATATGTCTAACTTAACTTAGCTTTGAATAGTTTACCTGAGTTCGTGTACTGTAATTCGATGAACGGAATTTCGGCGACTTCCTTGAATGAAAGAACTGTTCTAAATATTGTCTGTCTGTGGGCTATAATCCCAGAAGACTTACTTTACCTAGCAAAGTAAAGTTTAAGTGTGATCTTTTAAACCCTGTGAGACCGATTAGTTCTTCTAAACGACATGAACTTAGATGTGGTTATCAACATCATTTAGATCATTTATTCTGGAAGAGAAGAGGCAAGAGGCCAACACATCAAGCTACCCCAATCTGTTTAATTCTTTGATAGTTTTTAAACTTTATTCCAAATGAATAAAGTTCATATTCGATTTGGAATATTTGACAGTTTGGGATAGCTTGATGTGCTGACTTCTGTATACATATATCACAACGATTTTATTTAGATATAGCACAAACACCTCGATGTTGGTTATATGTTGGATCATTTTTAGTGCGCATATAAAAATGATGTTGATCTTCATTTTTCACACACACACGTCACATAATAGTTTGATATGTACGCGTCAAATATATGTTACTACAACCTTTCAAGGACGAGCAATATTATTAATCAAAATGATTCACATCATTCAACCGTAGCATTGTTATATACGTCAGTACTTCTGAATAGGATCCTACATGCCATCCAAGGTAGATAATGTGAATCATAGTAGATTATCATTTCAAATCAATCGCCATAAAATTGTTTACAACTATCTCCACAAATATTTATATGTTCAGTGTCTATTTCATGAGAAATATGAAGTTTATGTACTTATAGTTACGGATCACAGAAATTCCAAGAGTAATAAAGATCTTAAGACTTATTGGCACTGAAAGAAATAAGGCTGTCTAGTGTGGTATTTTGTTCAAAAATATGTTTTGTGCCTACAAAGTCTACTGAAAAAAAATCTCTTTAATATTGAAGCTCATTTCAAGGACAGTTACAGCAGTGTACTGTAACGTCTCGGTAGAAAAATATTATTGGAAAAAGTACCTTCTCCAAGGTAAATAATAAATTCTTTCTTGAGGCGTCATTCGTGTTCATACTCGAGTCATGTTAATAAAATGTATGTATGTAGTCCTCGGTTTTCCTTGCAGTATAAATTATGATCCTTACAAAGTCACGTTCACCAATAAAAAAGTATGAACTAGAGCTAGGAGGATACGTCCTAGGTAAAAATATAGAGCTAATAATTGAAAAAACTAGACCTACATTTTTGAGAACGATACCTTTTAAAAATAAATACATATTACCAAAATTCAACAATGTGTACGGAACGAGGGTTGCTGATTATCTAGTACCTTACTTTCTAAATAAACTCCCAGAAGAATTACAAACGTTGTATATGACCAGTTCGAAAAGTTACACGTATAAATCAAAGCGTTTTCTGACACAACATCATCTATAAATTAATTTAAATTGTATTTAACGGCTCGCCTGCACACAGATAAACCCAGAGAGGTTGCCGTTGTGGGGCCAGACTTGATGTAAGAATAATGTATGTATTTTAGAAATAATAATAAAAAAATAAAAAAAATATTAAGTCTATTTGGTCCGTCATATAGATTACCAAAAAATATTGGATACGTATTTTTTGCTTACTCAAATCAATAAAAAGTGACAATGATATAGCACATCAAAGTTCAGGAGAAGGGGCTTGTGACGTCACTCTTACGTTAAGAGTGTAGCACGGCGTGACGTCACGCGTAATTTCACTATTAAATAATTAATTTCACTATATCGTCGTCATTTTTGGTTTACGTGACAAAAGAAAAAATACGTGTCCAATATTTTTGAGTAATCCAACTTTCGGACCAATCAGATTTTTTAAGGACACTACCCTATTCTTTGATTAGCGAGTCCTTTTAAATTCCAGCTTGTCCTACTATTTAAGAAAGAGCTAACTAACGATAAAATAACAACTATATTGAAATCGTAAAAAATATCAAAGTCTTCAACAAAAACTCTTCACAGAACCACATAAATTTACCAACTCATAGACGTAAAAGAAACACTATCAACATGTGTACTATTACTACTACAAAATACTTGAATCTTATATAATCTTAATATCCAAACACTTTTTGTTTCATCCACCAGCTCGAAAATCAAACAAAACACCAGTGTGCTCACCAAAAAACGTCACAAAAAACCACGGCTAATCTCGTGACTACTGCCCACAAAAACTTAAGAAGGCCATATGAGGAGTTACAGATCAAAGTGTATTAACTCCGTTAGTGTTTTGTGAGCCATCGGCTGCTGCGCCACGTGCTGTGGGTTCGATCCCCACTCGGAACAAATATTTGTATGGCCTACAGGTAGTAGTTCCGGGTCTGGCTGTTTGTGTATGTGAGTTTAAATGTTTGTAAATCCTCCCACGATACAGGAGAAATTCCTAGTGTGGGGCAACGTTTCTAAAAAAAAAAGTAACTTTTGAGATAAAGGCATAATCCATAATACTTTAAAGAGATCACACAAACAAACAACTTTTCTCTATAATAGGGTTATTAGCAGTCAATTCAGCAAATAAAACTGTAATCTACATACATTCTTATTATTAATTTAAGGTCTGAAATAGATGAAAAATCCGTTGTACTATTCTTATTACGTTGGGTGCAGTTAATACACTTTGATATGTTACTCCTCATTTCATATGTGGCATAACAAATTATATAGAATGTACCTTCAAAAAATTAATTAGAAATTAATTAATACATTGATGAATTGTCGTAACCATGAAATATAATTTTACTCCTAATAATAGCCTAATAATTTACTAACTACTTATTTAATAATTATTTTTTATAATGTAATTAATGTTCCTAACTAATATTAATCGAAGCAAGACTGTAAATTCTATTATGTATGACAATGATGTGTATATTGGTATGACTATTGACATACAATGTAATTAGCCATGTAATAGAAATATTTGCACGACTGATAAGTCGAATATAGTGAAACTAAAATTATTTTACCATATCATGTAAGCACATATATTCTAGCAAATAAATAAATTTCATTTCATTTCATTTTGAAATAATAAGAGAACGAAGAATGTACGCATGTGTCGTAGAGTTGCAAATATATTCTGCACATAAATTACAATTTGTGGCTGTTTGAATATGAAATTCGAGTATTCATAATATATGCTCTTGATCTTCTTTTATGTGAGGGCGTTTACCCTTTTTGATTCATTAGACTCGCTCTGATCGTTTCACATGTCATTATCCAGCTTCCAGTCTAACCGCATGCAGCTTAATACCAGTGTTTTACATGGAGCGACTAGACAGTCGCTCAGATAGACAAATTGCTGCGTGTATGCGCATGTCAGTGTTGAATTTTGTCCTATGATCTTGGCGTTGAAGGTGTAGGGTTATTATTGTCATATTGTTGACATGTATTCATCATCATCTGCCTATCCTTGTCCCAACTATGTTAGCTGAATACTATTATTTTACATGGAGCGACTGCCTGTCTGACCTCCACAACCCAGTTACTGGATAACACAATACCCCTTGGTAAGACTGGTTGTCAGACTTTCAGTTTTCTGCCTACCCGCAACGACTGTTAAAGATCTACAAAAGACAACCGGGACCAACGGCTTAACGTGCTTTTCGAGGCACCGAGGAGTCTCGATATGTTACGAACGGTCACCCATCCACAGACTGACCTCGGCAGGCGTAGCTTAACCTTCGATAAATCTGTGCAGCTGTTTTTATTTAGCTACGTGCTCCTCTCCTTATACTTATGTCTATTTCATTATTTATATTCCTCTTATCAATTTCAGTTATTTCTTTTGCATTCAGATTCATTGTTATAATAGAGCTGTCTCTCACTTTCAGATAATCATACATAGTATGTTTCAAATACACCCCATTGCTTGGTATTAAAAAGATTACTATACAGCCTGGCTTAGTCGTTAGGAAGCCTTTTAGCTAGCTAGTCTTGAATTAGCGAATACATACAAACTCATAGACACATAGACTCTAGTCTGTGATACGATTTAATCTCATAGCACAACCTACATGGGTACATGTATCTTCAGTATCTTTCGCTATGCCATTACCTACATCTAGATTTTTATTAATAACAACTGTTACAGTTTCTTGTTCTCACATATAGGAACAATGATCATAATCCATTTTATCTCCCACGGCACCACGCTCGCTTCCGACGTTGGTATCGGAAGTATAGTTGGCGACCTCACAATGTTCAACTGACCTTCGCAAAGGCAGAGTAAATAGCTCCAACTTAATCATTGTGTACTCATCTGATCGCTTTATGCCATTGCATAGCATTTATTCTTCATCGTTCTAAATCTTGTAAAAGAATATCTATCGCCTCAAGTAGATTATTTTTGATACGTTTAAGATAAACTGAACGTGAATCATACTATCCAAGTATCAAGATGTTTATTGATAGAGTAAAAATAAGCGCTGCATTTTTGTAATACCACCCGACAACATTGTACAACAGATATATTCATAAATCGTGATGTTTTATTACTCTTCCCTTCACCACACATTTTATCTTCCAATCAAAAAACAAACTACTGCTAACATACTCAGACACTTAAACTACTACGTAACATAATTAACACACTCCCACGTACTTACACGCACATACAGACGAACCACTATGTATGTATGGACGTAAGATACATTCCATTTGGCACGTAAGCGACGCCGCCGCTGTAAATTGCCCGCGCTGTCCTGCGGGCCAGCCCATGTCTGAAAAATTACCTACGTCACAACGGCACACAAGGGGTCTGTCAAAGTAATGGAGCAATGGACGTTATTCGTTGGCATTGAACGGCCATTGGCCAGTGTTGCTAGGGAGACTTTCTCGACAGCGTTTTGTGCTGGTTTTTACTTATTGACATAGCGTACTTAAAATTGGTCTTCAAATGCTTGCTAATGATTGTGTACGTATTTCGGAAGCTAAAATACTTCATTGTTTTGACAATATAGTTGAATTTGCAATTATAAAATTACCACCTTGAATCGTTTTGTATTCTGAAAGTCATTCCATTGGTTTTGTCAAAAAAATGGCAGAAAAAATTGTCACGATATTAAGAACGAATTGTACCTATTGTCGAAGACCTAGTAACGTAAATGTTTTTTATGTTCTGTGGATGTGGACGGCGTTAACTATGGCATTATGAATGTGAGTATTGTATAATGGTTGACGACACGGTTGGCGCAGTGGCTGAGCGATCGACTGCTGCGCGGCGTGTCGTGGGTTCGATTCCCGCACGGAACAAATATTTGTATGGCCTACAGGTAACTGTTCCGGGTCTGGCTGTTCGTGTATGTGACTTTAAATGTTTGTAAACGCACCCACGACACAGGAGAAATTCCTAGTGTGGGGCAAAGTTAAAAAAAAAATGTATGAATAATATGGACACTCGTAAATTTAACACCGGTGACAGCTCTTACGACTTTTGTATAAAATGTATGGCTAATAGAATATATTCAAACTAACAGGCAAAACACTGAACTTAGTAGACACTAGAAATGAGTAAGCGATACTTGAAAACGAGATACGATAATATATTGTTGTTTGCGTGCTTAACGTTGAAGGAGACTTTAAACAAATGAATGATATACAAACACAAACAAGACCAATTGCAAATGTAAATATTCTAATGGGTACTTGATATAATTAGAAGATGTGTTGTGAAGAAGATTTGGATTTGGTTACGTTGAGAGGATGAATGAAAGACGACTAACAAAGGGTGCGTTTCCGCTCATATCTAGAACGACATACAATGACCTTGGTGATGTTCTTCAAAAAGGTCAGATGCGTAGTACTCTTGACTAGCGTGTGTGTATGAATAGATGTATGAGCGTAGATGAAGCGAAAGGAGTATGTAAGGATCGTAGCAGATGGCGTTTTGTAGTTTCTAAATACCCCCATGGGTAAATGGCGTGAGTTTATGTATGTATGTATGTAATCAGAAGAATTACGAGTAACATAACAAGACAACAAAAGTATCTGATTACAAAAACAATTATCAAAAACAAACATACATAAATAAACTTGCCTTTGGGTAGGCAGAGTCTACAGAACGCTACGAACCTTACATACTCTTTTTGCTTCGTTAACGTTCAAAGATAACTAGTACTTCGCGTGGTTTTCGTATTTTACCCTTCGAAATTTAAAATTAAAACTACGGTTTCAAGGGGGTGGCCCCTTGAAACCGTAGTTTTTAAATAAAATATAGCCAATGTTACTCGCTGATAATGTAGCTGCTTTTTGAAATCGGTTAATTAGTTTATGAGTTTATCCATAACATACAAACATACAAGCAATCAAATCTTTCCTCTTTAAATAATGCTCTCAATTCATCTAAACAAAAGAGTTGTGTGACATCGGAAGGTCATACGGATAAAGTTTCATTTTTTTTAAACGTTCCCCACACTAGTCATTTTTCCTGTATCGTGGGTGGTCTACAAACATTCAAACTCACATACACAAACAGCTAAACCCGGAACAACTACCTGTAGGCCATACAAAAATTTGTTCCGAGTGGGAATCGAACCCACGACAGCGCAGCAGCCAATCGCTCAGCCTATCCGCCAACCGTGCCATCAAAGTGTTCAAGTTGCTATGACAAATACAATTCTAGAATTTTCTTTGAAGCAATTCCATTGATCTTATTTGTATCGTATTTGATCGTTTCGACAAACTATTAATTTAACGTTGCTCCAAGTGCATTAACAGCTTCAGAGTTGATAGTGTCATTAAAGCCAGTACATTATGTATGGAATGACCAAAGAAATTATGAATGGATTGTGTGAAAGCTGATTGAAAAGAGATGAATATTGAGATGATGTCAAACAAAGATGGATGAAAGAAGTACGTGTTGCGCCGACGCCAAATAAATTGGTATAAGGGCAGAAGAATAATGATAATATTAAGTTTTTAAAGAAAAAGAAACATCACTTTTGTCGTCATAAATAATTTTATTTTAAAGACAAAGAGAAAAAACACGAAGGACAGAATATGCAAGTCCACATTGCTCAATGTTTACACAAGACAGCTCGGAAAAATGCGGTGATGATCAATATGCGTACTTGGCTCGAAATATTCAGAATAAAAGAGAAAAGGAAAGAGAGTATGAGTGAGGGAGTTAAAAATAAACAAAAACAGGGGGAGAGAATATTTAAAAGTATTTAAGTAAGATTATCACGCCTGTGTACCACAAAGTTTTGATAACAGTTAATTTTAAGATTGGCACTTGGTAATTGTTTTTTACTCATCTGGTACTAGCTAACAAAGAAAGAATCAGAGTGGTCCCGGGTTCAAAAAAGGATTTGAACCACTAGTCATAACGTTTTTACTGTAACTGTTAAAAAACATTGACACACGATAACAAAGCTGAAATAAATACTAAGGAACTAATTACACTTATTCAGCTCAATTCAGCTTTTGTCCAAAGAAAACACCAGTTCTATATGATATGCGTACGCGTCCTTTCAGCTGAATGGATGCGTACGCGTCTCCATATAACATCATTATTTTCTATGGACATAAGCTGAATAACTGTGAGTAGACTCTTAATCATAAAGTATCAGGGAAGGAAAACTTATCTGTTCTCAAGACTGTATCACTTCATAAATAATCCTCTGAAGACAGAATCTTTGAAAACACTAGGAAAGTTACTAAAGTGAGTGTTAAAATTTGGACCATCAATCACGCTTGACAACCGTGAAAGATAAAATTAACTAAAGTATGTGACTTACAATTTATCTTGTGATAATTTCTTTTGATAGCGGTATTACGATTTGAAATCGTAATGCAGATAATTGTTAACTTTTTGACCTTGATGCAAAAGGAGAGGCCAATTGCGTAATAATCATGATTAACTGAATTGCAGATATTACAACAACTTGTTTATGGATAAATAGACATAATCACAAAATCCCAAAGGGGTAGGCAGAGGTGTGGTAGTGTCTATAGCACATCCGCATTGCGCCAGTTATATTTAAGTCCCACGTAACATTGGGCGAGCCTATCACTACCAACCGGGCGACAATCAAGACCCCGGGCTGCTGACTGACAAATTACAGATAAAGAAACCCAGTAACACGTAGTACTTTTATTTACTACTTTAGGACCCATTAATATCAGTGTTAATTTTAAACCGTGGAGCTAGGCAACTGGGCCTAACCCAGTTGTAAAGGACCTTTGTGCCTATTGGCCTAGCTCTGTTCTGTCTCCTGCTTGATATGGAAGTGGAAATCATGTATTTTTCTGACTCCTCCGTTGTTCTTTTCTGATTAATTTCGTTGCGGGATCCAAGACAGTTGAATCGTTTCTCCGGGACTCGTCGGGCTTCATTGTCTCGACCCTTTTCTGGTGAATTTGGGAATAGTGTGGCGGGCTTGTCCCTTTAAAAAATAGCACATAGTACGATGTGGTAATCGACCCCAGGACCTCATACTCAACGGTAGCACTTGCGACTAATATACCAACGAAGCGTGATTTATTATTTGTTGTTATATCGGAATTAATCGCCAATAGAAATACACACTCGGGGCTAAATTTCAACTGTCTACCTAAGTACCTACCTATCACGGTTCATGGGATACAGCCCGCTAACAAACAGACGAACGGACAACGGACGCTTAGTAAGAGAGTCCCGTTGGTCACCGTTTGGGTACGGAACCCTTTTTTTAAGGATATGGAATCATGCAATACTTCCTGGAGGGCGTGGCAGATTTTTACTGACCAAAAACAAATCCGTGTTCCGTCCTTGCACTTTACGTTCCGGGGTCACGGTAACTCTTTCGAACATCACGCAACGGGGTAAGGAATCCTAAAAAACTGTCTAAAAACTCCTTTTTATCAACAATCTATCTGACGTCAATATAGAAAGGTTTGAATATTCAACCGGGCGCTGAAGTCGGCCGGTACAAATAACAATGACTCGATAAAATCACGTGTTTTTCCAATAAACGTGACATTTCCATTTTTTCTAGAATCACCGATTTCATTTGTTTTTCATTCAGAGATTGATGTGACGTCATTTTTTGATTGCAAATGAATTCTGTATCAGACCTTATCGGGCCTTCCTTCGTATTGTTTCTTTTCCGTAAAATAATCTTATCTACTAGTAAATACGGCTCATTTTCCTTTAAATACGAGTCATAGCCCGTGTCGTGTGTAATACGGTTTCCCTTTTTATTCTTGGTAATTCTAAAGTGTTGGACGTCATAGAGTCTGATGCAGCAAAACCAGTTGCTAGTAGAGAATACGTTCGTGTAGGGTTGTTGGGTGTCCGGGTAAAGCCGGACATAGTTAGACTTTATGGATGGGTGTCCGGGCCTGTCCAGCTTTTTACATATTTCATTATGTAAAAGGACGATTCTATGACAATCTTATGCTCGCAAGTACCTTCTTTTATAGCCGACGGGCTGCAAGTCAGTAGTACCAAAACCAGTATTAACTGGTCTCGCATTTTACTGAAAACCGTACTACACTAGGCCAGCTCAAGGTCAATGTGCTATCATCGACACGTGCAGTCTATCTACGCCAAATATGGATGGGCTACTTTTAAATATTGTAACGTATCAATCAATTTGCATTTGTGACGTGTAACAGTGGATAATAAAATCGATGTGGGATTATCCACGGCTGCAGAATTAATGAGTTTGTGGAATTACCAATATTCATAAGTTAACACTTATCCACTTACGAGGTTTACATAGTATTACGGTTTCCAGAAATAGTACTAGAATGAAATGGATACTAGAAGCAAAAGTTACGTGAAGGGTGGGCGTTTTGGGGGACTGTCTTATGTAAACGTTTTGACGTTCAAAAAGTGCTGATTCGCAGCCTAATTTGAATAAATGAATTTTGATTTTTGGTTTGGATGTTGTGCACATTTTGACAAAAGACTGGATATTTGTGTGATTGTTCAGTGATTTCTTAATTAAACAGCTGTGGAATGTGTAAACAAAAAATGTGTTGATGGCCCAGTGACTAAAAGGGCTCTCATCAACTCTCATGCATGAGGCTGAGTGTTGGGTACCGGGCAGAGCACCTATGTGACTTGTTTCATTCTCTTTTTTAATCTAAAGTTTTTTCTTGGATCATTGACATCGGTGAATGAAAACGTCGTGAGAAACCCTTAATTCATAGTTAACTAGCTGTGCTCGCGGCTTCGTCCGCATGAATGTCGGTTATCGCGAATGCAGACGAATTCGCGGATTGAATACTGTCTTATGTCCTTCCCTAGAATATAATCTATCTCCTTGCCAAATTGCATTACGATCTGATCAGCCGTTTAGTCGTGAATAGGTAACAAACAAACTAAAAACAGAGTTACTTTCGTATTTATAATAAACTAGCATCTGCCCTCGGCTTCGCCCGCGTGGTTTGTTGACAAAAAGTAACCTATTTCGTTCCCTGGGGTGCAATCTATCTCTCTGCCAAATTTTATCCCAATCCGCTCTGTGGTTTATTCGTAAAATGGTAACAAACAAACTTACTTTCGCATTTATTATATCAGTTAGGATTAGTACTGAAGTATGGATTTGGATATGTCTGAAACCGCCATGCTCAAGCTTGGTGATCAATTCTCATGCCTTTTCTGTATAACCAGGGGCCTTTGCCTTGCAGTGAAACAATAATAGGCAGGTAAAATTATTATTTACAGTACCACAGATTAAAAATAAGTACCAAGCTAACAGTACGTCGACGACTTAGTGTAGTCTCACTAAAGAGTATGCAAACCTTGGAATGCGCAATGAGATTATTAAGATAGTGTTGCAAGTTATTTAGAAAAACTTCAAGTCCTTCAAAATATTCTTAACTATGCAAAAGATCTTCCTTAGCTTCAGGTACCTAACGTGATCCTTTGTTGTTGGCGTATACATATACACTGAGGACATCTAAAATACCTTTATTACGAACTTACTTTGTCGTACAGGGTGTCCTCCCCTTGTTTATATTCATTCCAAGAACGTTGTTTCTCTGTCTAACTAACCTTGATTCATTCAGTCTTGTAATCATCATCATCGTCTGCATAAATCCTTTTTCTAAGTATGTTCCGATCGGCTGCCAGTCTAACCAGATTCAGCTGAATACCAGTATTTTATATGGAGCGACTGTTTATCTACCATCAACAACCCAGTTACTAGAAAACTCCACACCTTTGTAAGGTTTTAGATTTCTGAATTGACCAGCTAAGATAAACAAATGATAACAGGGACTATTGTATTGTATTGTTTGACGGGTCGATATCCGCAACTCCACTACTTTGTGTGTATTTTGCTTAACCTGTGGGACAATACCATCATTCGATTTTGACGACCTATGTGGCGCAGCGGGCGAAGGTCCGCCTGCGACGCAGGAGGTTGCGGGTTCGATTCCCGCCATGGGACAAATGTTTGTACGATCTACAAATATTTGTTCCGGGTGTTCTGGGTATTTGCTATGTATAATAAAAAATATCTGTGTATGTAATGTATTGTATTAAGTATATCAGTCATCTAGTACCCATAACACAAGCTCTGCTTAGCTTGGGGCTAGATGATGCTGTGTGGATTGTCCAGCATTATTTATTTATTCGATGTCCTCGAGAAAGGCCAGCAGCGATGCTGGTGTTCTCTTTGAGAGTAACTGGGTTGCCGATGTATGTTGACCTGTATGCAGTTACCTCTGGGCAGTAGAGGAGCACATGGGCTGCTGTCTCGTCTTCCTCCATGCAGGTTCTGCATAGTGGGCTATCTATAACCAAAAGGGACTAACGTGGCTTAACGTGCTTTCTGAACCACGGAGGAGTCTCAGAAACCACGTTAAGACGTCCGTACCTTGTTATAAAACAAAGTATTGTTAAACGAAATGGTACGATAACTGCATATACATACATATATGATCTACGACCACAATTTATACCTTCTGGTAGGTACATTTTAAACAGCAATTTGCTTTTGGTAATTGCCAATAACCCATAACCTCGCCATTTTGTGAATTTAATGTGTATTGGCAATTGGGAGCTCATTGGCTTATTCTAAATTCCAATATGTAACGATATTTTCATTCGGTCTGGTTGCTTTCTCATTATTCACATTTAGAGGTAGCTCACTTCAAATAGTTGGGTTTCATTACAGTTTTTAACATTTTGTCCGAATGTTTTGTGTTTGGAACATCATAGTTGTTGATTTGGCAACCCCATCTCGTTCTACAAGTTCTTCAAAGCAGTCTCCTTGAGTAAAGTTGTTATGTCATAAGTAGGGTTACCATCCGTCTGGCGTTTTGGCCTGTCCTCCGCACTTTGTCGTCCAGACTTTCGATTTAAAATTTCTTAATAAAAAAGGGCTTAAAAGCAAAATGTTCCGACTTCTTTGCAAGTGACCAACTTTTTTGTCAGGACTTTTTAAAACTAGGAATGGTAACCCTCGTTAAAACTAGAACACATTTCAAATTTGAAGTAAGAGAAAAATAAACATGACAGTCAGCTAGACTATCGACTGACGTTAAACTTCTAGAATCTTCTACAGAACATACTCCATGCATACATATTAAAACGGAGCTACCACAACCGCATACCTCTTAAACATAAACATAAGTGTAACCTCAGTGTCTGATCGAGTTCCATCTGGTTCGACGTGACGTTACGGAAGTGGGACAACGTCGACATCGTATTACTCACGAGAATTCGTATATGATACTTCATACAGAGGCCCTATCACGACCGCGCAATGTAAATATAACGTTATTTCAAACAGGTTTTTATCGAGCATGCCCTCTGCTCCTGCGCCACACTCATAAATGAGGATGCTTCTTGCTCTCTTCACCAGATCGTTGGTCCACCTTGTGAGGGGCCTACTCACTCAGCGTCTTCCGATATCCGCTTCACACACGACAACCATTTCGCCCCAACGGCCATTGGTTCAGCGAGCAATGTACCCCACCACTACCACTTACCTTAAGTAAATTTTCATGCTATATACATGTCAACAACGACAAGATCGTGGTTAAATAAAAACAGCCGCACGGGCTGATCGAACGTTAAGCTACGCTTGCCGAGGTCAGTCTGTAGATGGGTGACCGTTCGTAACATATCGGGACTCCTCTGTGCCTCGGAAAGCACGTTAAGCCGTTGGTCCCGGCTGTCATTTTTAGATACTTGACAGTCGCTACGGGTACTCAGAAGCCCGAAAGTTTGACACCAGTCTTACCAAGGGGTATCGTGTCGCTGAGTATCTGGGTTGTGGAGGTCAGACAGGCAGTCGCTCCATGTAAAATACTGGTATTCAGCTGCAACCGTTTGGACTGGAAGCCGACCCCTACATAGTTGGGACAAGGATAGGCAGATGATGATGAATACATGACAACAATATGACAAAAATAACCCCACACCTTCAACCCCAAGATCATAGGACAAAATTCAACACTGACATGCGCATACACGCAGCAATTTGTCTAAAGATGTCGAAATAGCAGCCAAGTCGTGATCAGGAAAATGTTCGAGAAGCTTTGCAGTTTTAGATGAGTCATGTATCAGCAATAGGGCTGCGTTTAGTTTTCTGTGGAATTGGAAGAATGATCTTTCAAGCATGGTATTACTACTTATTCTGTTAAAATTAGCGTAACGTAGCGTAGGGTAACGTTCTGTAATAGACATTAAAATAAATCAAGATCAATATCATTGCTTCATATGTTGCAATACCATGTGAGGCAGTTATACAACGTGTAACAGAGTAAATATATACGCAATACCTCTTAAAGGGGTCATTGTACTCTATGAACAACTTTTACCAAAACTGAAGTCGCGAAAATTAAATCGACTTCCCATACATTTATGTGCGCATAACTCGGCAAAAGGTACTAATGAACAGCTGATTTGTTTTTCGCGATTTCGTATATACCTATTTTTTAATGTATGTCTTCTTAACAATAATATCATACTCATGAAACTAACAATCCATGAGAAACACTGACCTAATCTAAATCTAATTTATTTATTCCATTTCATGACGTTTCTAAGTATTTTTTTGGAACCTACTTACAGAAATAAATGTCATATAATTTCATCCCATAACTAAATCCTCATAAATAAGGGAACTGTCAAAACCTACATTTGTATCATACATAACAACACGCCTGTATCCCCAAAGTGTTAGGCAGAGCTATACTAATAAATGACCCACATTTCGCCAGTTCTGTTTAAGTCCCAATTATCCGTACTCCGGACCCCTACTGATAAAATACTTTATTGAATTGATGACCTCATGTTCAGCAGTAGCGCATTTGACCACAAGACCAACGTGGCAGTAATTATTAAAAAAGTTGATGTGAAGCAAAAGGAGGATCGTAGCAGGTGGCGTTCTGTAGCTTCTGCCTACGCATATATCATCATCCTCCTGCCCTTATCCCAATTTATTTGGGGCGCAGCATGTCTTCTTCTTCCATACATCTCTATTTGCCGTCATCTTAGAAGTCACCTCCATCCACCGTTTCATAGGTCTCCATCTTCTCTTGTAACTATAGGTAAAAGGCAATTTCATTATACTCTCATTGAACCCATTGTATCACACTATGATGTGACGACGCTCTCATACACAGTTTATGTGTCCCCGAGAACTATAACTGACTTCCGTTCATTTGTTCCGTTGCCAAAAAAACATTTGAACCACTGCTGCGTAGAACGTGCGTTCAGTCACGTAACCCTACTGAGCGGATCCCTTGTCGTGTTATCTACATCTCAATATAGTCTTTATTCCGTTTGCTCTACAGGTGGAATTCGTTTCAGGTATTGGTTGGAGTTAAGTCCTCTTGGAGGCTACTAGGGAGGTCTGATCGACCTTTTTCAAAAGTCTATAGGTATTCTCTTTGTATAGACATAAGTTTAGTTGCTTGTAAACCTTTGAGTATTTGAAGTCTTCTATTGAATTGTGTGGTAGTTGTAGGCTTTTGTGTTAGTTTCCTTGTTTTGAAATGAATGGAATGGGGTCACTTGATTGAAAGGCCTGTGTATTGCGCCATTTTGATTTTTTATAATGAGCCAAAGCGTTTTAATATACCAGATCGTATATGTATAAGAAGGTTAGTAGTAGGAATATAAAACAGTATTAACTGAAGCCTAAAATGAAGATTCTGTTCCTTTTCCCACGCAAAGAAAAATGTTGTGCCTGTTGCAAAAGCTTTAAGGTTTTATGTTGCAGTAACATTAGGTTTTACGATGTTGTTAGACATGTCGACACACTACCTACGTCATAGAAATTACGTATTAACAAAACAAGAATAGCTAAAAACTTCTTAAGAAACAAATCACCCATTGTTCATAGTAGTTAAAAGTGAAATTGACGTAGATAATAACAACACTTTTTAAGGTAGAGAAACTAAATATAAACATAAAAGTTTATCTTTACTACTAATTGTTTTAAGCAATGTGTTTTTTTTTACATTGAAGTACAATTCCATGCTCTTGTTGTAGATATTTGTATCAAATCATAAGAAATCGGATAAAAACCCGAACATGTGATGTCCTTCAATAAGGTCAGGTGTTTACTGCGTAGTATTATAGTGTAGTCACTACAATTGGCTTTAGCATAGTAGTTTTTATTCTAGAAACATCGTCTTCACATATAATTATCTTATTGAAGTAAACAAAATAATGTAAAAAACCTGTTTTTAAGAGTAAGTACTCGTAACTATGGAGTTACTTGCCTATCTTTTTCCATACAAAACTACCTTTTCAAGGGCGCAACTAGATTCATTTCACTTTAAAACGTCCCTTTTTTAAAGGTCTAATTATTTGCTTTGGACGCTGCCGTAATCAAGATGACTGTCTGAATTTAGACGAAGCAAAAGATATGAGTTATAAGAATTCAAATATTCATAACGTCACACCAGTATTCCCTAAAGGGGAAAAGGTTTCATGCTCAATCGACCGAGCCTGCTGCCATAAACCAGGCGATTCGATTGAAGGTTAAGCTACACTTGTCGGGGTCAGCTGGTGGATGAGTGACCGCTCATTACAAATCGAGACTCCTCTGTGCCTCAGAAAGCACGTTAAGTTGTTGGTCCTGGCTGTTATTAGTAGATCTTTGACAGTCTTCGATAGCCAGAAGCCCGAAAATCTAACAACCAGTCTTACCATGGTGGTATCGTGATGCCCAGTAAGTGTTGGGAAGATCAAATATCAAGCCTATCTTACCAGCTGTGTCCGACTACACTAGAAGCCAACCCCCAACATACCGGTGAAGGGGTGAATCTACTTCATAAAAAATAACTATATCTCTTTTTCAGGTAATATCAATAAATGGGTTGTGGAGGTCAGATAGGCAGTCGCTCCATATAAAATAGGTACCAGTATTCAGGAGCATCTAGTTAGACTGGAAGCCGATCCTAATACGGTTGGGAAAAGGTTAGGATTGAAAAACCAAATCAGTATATTTATGCAACCAGTGAGACAAATAATATTTTTAGTTTTACGTAAGACAATTTAAAGTTCATGATAATATTATGTATACACGTTCGCGTTACTCTCGTGACTCGCGACCTCGTGTGTTATCTACATTTGAGTCACAAATTAGTCGAGCATCCCAAAACAGGCACGTGAGTGAAACCATAAACAATGTGTATACCAGCTATATCTCTATCACAGACATTCTCGGACTGGTTTGTGTAGAAAGCGGTTTCATATTTGTGGATTTGTGCGGAATAATATTTTGGTTTTTGTATATAAAGAGCAGTTGCTTCCAATTTCGATGGCAATAACATAAACATGACATAACATTCTTCGTCGAAAGGAGATAAAGAAAGAAAAAAATAAAAGACAAAACATTTATTTGGGACACGTACAAGCAATAATAAACACAAAAGAAAAAAGAACCCAAAATCTAAACACTTAAAATAAAAAAATAAATAAAAGGACCTTTGTGACGCCAAAAAGGCTCCTATCTCAGCATATGCTGCGATATTTTAACAAGAAGTATGAGAGTATCGTACATCCACATTCCGCCAGTTATGTTTAAGTCCGAAACAATGTATGCATGGCCGCTCCTATTACCACCAAAGGGACTCCAATCCAGACACCAGGGTACTATTTAGAAATTCCAGATAGAAAAATACATTTGTATATTTGTCTGACTCAAATCTAACTCAGGACCTTTTGCTCAGCAGTAGAACTTGCGATCAGTAGACCAACGATAGCAGTCTATTTGTAAAAAAATGTACTTTCTAGCTAGAAAACTAGCCTGTCATTGAAACGGTAAAGACTTGAATAAATGCTGGAACATCTTTGTGTTAAACTGTCTCTGATTACGAAGTTAATTCCGGGCATTATTCTAGGAACCTTTCCAATGCTGTATTTACCCAATACGTACATACATTGCATTCTTTTATGTGCATTGTATCTCTTCATCACTTACTCGTAACATGATTTATACGTGTTAATTGAATTAACATTTTTAACAAGAACCACTACTTCCTTACCTTTTTCCATGACTTCAGAAACTCCATTTACGTATAGAAAAACAAAATGGCATTCATATTAGTCACCATATTAAGACATTACGTGTTTAATTGCTTCTTACTACACTATAAGGTAGTTTACAGTTATTACTATAGGTACATTGTACAGCCTTGACTGCAGTTTGTCACGGTGTATTTTTATCTCCAACTTCTTGATGATAATTGCCCTCTTAAATGGCCTCTTGATTAATTATATCAGTTGTTGATTTATTGTTAGTTGTGTCAATGTTTGCTCTTGGTACTGAAGGCTATTCAGTGACCTTTGTACCAGCTCTAAATTCTTCAGATGTTCTGTAATTTGAAGCTTATATCCTTAGTGTTGCCGTCTAAGCTTCTCCTCAAACGACGGGATTACGTAATGGACTCACTTATCTCTGCAGAGCTCCGCATTAAGGGCAAAAAGATCCTTACACTAGTTGGGTGGCTGAAAATGGACGATTTCATTACCACTTTTCTTTAATTCAGTATACGAGTATCTTTCTACGTCTTCAACTTAACGGATAAATATTCAAATTTCTTATTAACTTATCTTCTGCCAACAAAAAATTCATCGCTTGGCCCCCAAGTGTGATCAAAGAGTCATGTTCCAAAGTCACGGTATCAGTTTGTACGTCGATGTCCACACTACCAATCTGTATATAATCCACTATAATAGTACATATCCAACGAAGCGCCTAATTAGGCTTCTATCACAATGCCCCATACCCATTTATCCGGCCGATTTACCCCTAAATCTCTCATAGACCTGTATAAATCATCCTTATCGACAGCCTACACCGCGGGCTGTGCAATAAATTCAGACTCTGGGGGAATCACCAGTCGGTCCATATACGTATTCAGTATATTTTACAACCTCCACCCATACTCTCATGTTAATAACTTGTGTGGTTAATCGGTTGAAAAAAACAGCTGTTCCATAGTTAATTTTAATATCTACAAGATTAACAGCAGATTTAATTTGCATATTCCAGACTTGGTCACATAGTGAAAATTTTTCGTGTTCATAGTACAGAGGCCAGCAACATCGAGCTAGCCCTAGTAGTTAAGACCTTTTATGTATACCTATGATCACAAATAAAGTCTGATTGATTGATCCATTCATTGAGGTCAACCCTATTTAGGCCTAGAAATGTCTATACATTTATACAATTATATAAAATTGAAGGGTCTGTTTTGTAATGTTAAAATAACAGATTTTTACTATATGCATAAAAAAGTTTATAAAATAACTAGACACCAATTTTTAAAATGTTTGTCTGATTTTTTTAGGTAATTTCTACTTAATTTTAAGCAAAATAATCAGGGCTACGCGCAAAAAATGTAAAACCATGTTTTGTTAATTTCCTCGCGGACGAAGTCGCGGCAACAGTTAGTTCGTAACTAAAATCTGAATAAAAACGGGGTTGATCCAAATGTTTACGTTCATCCACGTTCTAAGTCATTTGTAAACGTTCGGTCCCAATCCCCTCACGACCTTGAACGTTCACACTCAGGATTGTAATCACATTACACCGTGTACCCTTGAGTGCTTCTAATTCAAATAAACACATTCCTTGTGTGTGTACGTTTGTAAGATTAACGTTTCTTTATCCCGTACTAGCAACCACCCGCTACGCTGTCTGCGTATTTATCTTTACGAATTTATAGCCTGTGTTATTCTGAACCATATGTTTTGAGATAAAAAAAAGATGATTTGATTTGATTTGATTTGATACTGTGTAATTTTCATCAAAATACATCTTCACAATTTTTCACATCTTAATCTTAAATATATATAAATTACGTGTCACGTTGTTTGTCCGCTATGGACTCCTAAACTACTGAACCGATTTTAATAAAATTTTGCACACAGTGTGTGTTTTGGTCAAACTTAAAAGATAGGACAATTTTTATTTCGATTATTGACTTCAATATTTTTTTATTACAAATTTAATGTTTTCCTATAATAAGTTTCATACATTTCTAACAGATGTATCTAACTTAATTTTTGAGGCGGTACGAAGTTCGCCGAGACAGCTTGTACATATATAATATTATACAGATGTAGTAGGATTAACTGAGTGTTTTAATTGTGTCTCTAATTTTGGGTCCTTATTCTTAGCTATTATCATAATATCACTCCTGTATTTCCCGTAGGGCTAGTTAGAGATATACCTTCGGTACGCCCACATTTTGCCAGTTATGGCCTAAGTCCGGGCAACCGGGCACAAATCGAGACTCTGGGTTGCTACTTAGAATTTGCTGGTAAAACACCCAAAAACAAAAAAAAAAACAAAATAAAACAAAATTCATTTATTCAAATTAGGCTGAAAATCAGCACTTTTGAACGTCAAAACGTTTACAAATGACAGCCCCCCAAAACGCCCACCCTTCACCAATTCCTAGTGTTTTCGAAGAAGAAGTGGTGGAACAAACTCCCCAGCAAACACTTTTAACGACCCGAGAATCGAGCGTAGAACGCTGCTGTTATCACTACAACAAAACACGTCATCTAATTTGAATATACTACAGAATCTGTGGTGGTTAACGCATGCGCTATTACCACTTCGTCGCACAGAAAAAGTCAAATCGAAAAATAGCAGAGAAATCGCACATCTGGGTCTTACGGTCTCAGATTACCGTTTTCTTATGGTATTTATTAAAACGAGGTTGCGGAACCACGCACATCGATCTATGTTAAACCGTCCAGCCAGATAAGCTTTATTTAAAGCCAAGTTTCTCCTTGTAATCAAGAGAAAGGAGAAAAATATAGAGTAGCTCGCAGATTTCCCCCACATTTTCTTGTTACTGTGATAGTGGCGTAGATTTGTCCCCGGTTGACGCCAATAGGCTCGCCCCCTATTACATGGGACTTAAACATAACTAGCAAAATGTAAGTGTTACTGTAGGTGCACCTCTACTTAACCCTTTGACGTAAACAGGCGTGCTGTTATGTAAGTTGTGGTGATAAAGACAAAAGTGCAATGATTATTAATGTTTGAGTGGCGTTCAGATCTCGGAATCTGCTCGGTTCTGTACTTGAATACTAAACCGATATTCTGAGGGGCTCGTGGCTAAGCACGGGTCGATCAAAGATTAAGCTGTACTTGCCAAGGTCGGTCCGTAGATCGGTGACCAACTATTGCATATCGAAACCCCTCCTTGCCCCGGCAAGCACGTTAAGCCGTTGGGCCCCGGCTATCATTAGATCTTTGTTAGTCGTTACGGGTCGGGAACTACAAACATAACATCACACCTGTAATCCTCGAAGGGTTAGGCAGAGGCGTACGTATAGTACACCCACATATCACCAGTTATGTTTGAGTTCGATACTACTTACGGGTAGCTTCTATAACTCTAACCGACTGTCTTACCAAGGGATAGTGTTATATAATACCCAGTAGATGGGTTGTGGAGGTCAGATAGGCAGTCGCTTCATGTAAAATAGTGGTATTCAACTTCATCTGGTTATACTGGAAGCTGTTCCCAACATAGTTTTGAAAAGGCTAAGGAAAAGGCAGATAATGATTCAAAACCATAGAGTTCTAAATCACAACGGCCTTTAGTCGAGCAAATTTTGATAGGCACACAAGAAATTCGGGTGTGATCTTTCTCGCTTGTGTGATTATTGTAACCGTTAACATATGTAGAATACATTAGTAGTCGCTAGTGTGAGTCAACTTTAATAAGAACTGTTTGCATCCGTTCTTTGTGAAGAATGTTCAATCAACGGACAACACCCACCTATTATATCATACGTTAAAACAAGTATATCAAGTCTATTCTTTTGCATGCCTCGTATAAACAAGCATGGATTCTCCCAGGCAATAACATTAGCATTAAATTGCACTAACGCATCAAGGCCGAATATTAGACCGGTTTTTAGTAGTAAACGATGATAAAACCAGATTGTAGTGGTTTCTATAAATGTTTGCACAGTTTAATCTTGCATGTCTGGCTAGAAATTTCCATATCAACGCCATTAAAGCGTTGTTTTCTATGCTGTTTCGGTCGCAAATAAAGCATTATTGCAGTTTTATTTGGAACTAGCGGACCTGGCTGACGTCATGCTTGCAAAGCGCCACCTCCACGGTCCAATGGTAAATCTAAACGATCAAGAGGCCTACTTAAATGCACAAAAATGTCATTACATCCGGTCCGTTTACGATGAGTTTAGTGACATAAAAACGTAGAAAAGAATTGACGACCGATGTGGCGCGGCGGGCGAGGGTCCGCCTGCGATGCAGGAGATTGCGGATTCGATTCCCGCCCTGGGACAAATGTTTGTACGATCTACAAAGATTTGTTCCGGGTGTTCTGGGTATTTGCTATGTTTAATAAAAAATATCGATCTATTTAATGTATTGTACTAAGTATATCAGTCATCTTGTACCCACACAACACACGCTCTACTTAGCTTGGGGCTAGATGATCCTGATGTGTGGATTGTCCAGCATTATTTATTTAATTAATTATATGCAGTCGTATTTACATATAGATAAAACAATTAGATAGATTGTGTAAATTGACTACCAGGCTAGATGCATAAAAAGACACTTTTAAATACTAAAGAATGTTATTGGTACGTTTCCGTCGATCAATCAATTGCTCAGCCTATCGCAGTTAAAGACAATGTCAGGTTTAGATAACTGAATTCTGCGAATAACATGTTTACCGCTAAAGAAACCGGTATTAACCGCATTGTCTTCAGAGATAAGAGCTAAAAAACTCTTAAACTGCCGGAAAGACATAAAAAAATACTGCAAAATATTTTACCATTTCACCTGGTTGATAATAAAAACGCAAAACTATTAACGATATCGGTAAAAGCAGTTACTTTTGTTGCTGAACAAGTGTTAATAAACGGAAACATAATTGTAAAAACCGTAACTGATAGAAGTGCGCACATCACTGTGTAAGAGAATGGAATAAGTAAAAGAGTATATAGAGAAGTTGACACATTATCTTTTGATTATCAAAGTAATTATGTACACATACAATATTGCTATAAACGATAGAGCAGCGGTCATAATCGTCCTGCCCTTATCCCAATTTATTTGAGGTAGTTTCAACATGTCTTCTTCTTCCATGCATCTATATCTGCCATCATCTTAATAGTAGCCTCCTTGCAAGCCATATCATCTTTTATACAATCCATTCATCGTGTCTTTAGGCGATTGGCACATTGCACCGTATCTCGCACCAGGGTGCGTGGCGGCGAACGACGATTACTGCGCGTGAATACGTTTTCTGTGTGTTGCACGACGCTTGTCGTGTCTTCTATACACACACACACAGATACTTGCAAACAACGTAAGAACACGTACTCCCGCGCCACGCTGCGTGATGCGGTGCAGTGTGCAAATCGCCTTAGGTTTAATTTCATACGACCCAGCAGAAGTCAATATAAATAATATTACCATCCTGTTACTGTCCCCCAAAGGGCAAATACCTCTTCTCATACGGAGAAGGCACGAAGATTAATCACCACGCAAGTCGGAAAGCACGTTAAGCCGTTAGTCCCGGCGATCTTTGACAGTCGGTACTAGTCGTCAGAAGCCGGAAAGTCTGACAACCAGTCTATCCAAGGGTTATCATTTCCCGAGTCACTCCGTAAAATACTGCATCCGTTTAGACTGGAAGCCGACCCCAACACAGTTGGGAAATGGCTACGCAAATGAGATGAGATGGTGAAGTCTCAAACAATGACTTAGAATACAGAAATCAACAAACTAAAACTCCTGAATGAGTATTTAGAGTCTACATTCTACAATAGTAGACAGATGAAGGGGGCGATCTTCATTATAAGTACAGGTTTCCTCACGACTTTCCTTCACCGATATCAATAACGTCTAAGGTAAACTAAGAAGGTACGTATAGATTAAAAAAATCACATTCATACTACCCCGGTTTGAGCCTACGACTTTAAAAAGTAACAACATATTACCACCAAATAAAAATTTATCATCGCCGTAGCATTTTCTAAATATCACCGTCTGATTAGAAATCACGTCAATCATGCATAGTAATATAAAACTCAATGAAGCAAGACACAGATCATCATTATATTGTCGCATAACATAATCTATCGACGTCGTCCATTATGTATCTTCATGTTTACCAATGAGCTATGATATGTTGGTGTACACAATATGTCATTAATGTTTTAAGGTAGATTCATCTACTTTCGAAGAGTCTTTTGGTTCTCTATAATTCGATGAGTCTTTTTTATGCTTTTAGTGCCCAGCACCCGGCTCCCGGGTTGAATAAGAGTTGGTTCATGTACCCAGAATTCGCTTTCCGAGTCGTACATGTAAAAAGCTATGGATGAGATGTGAACATGCCCATCACCCCCTACCTACGCATTACGCGTAATTTGCCAAAAATTATGACATACAAGTTTAATCGTATTTTTGAACTGGACAGCGAAAGGGTTAAACGTTGCCCCACACTAGGGATTTCTTCTTCTGTCTTTCTTCGCCTTTCAAACTTACATACACAAACAGCTAGACCCGAAACAACTACTTGTAGGCCATACATATATTTGTTCCGTGCGGGAATCGAGCCAAAGACACTAGGCGCAGCAGTGAATCGCTCAGCCACTGAAAGAAATGAGAGAAAGAAAGTAGAGAAATGAGTATGTAAGAGGAAGTCTGAAAGTGGCGCCTGTGCCGAGAAGTTGTTTGGAAATCGGCTGGCATTGTATGGTCATGTGATGCGAAGGAATGAGGACCATGTTGTGAGGAAAGTTTTGAGTATGAATGTGCAGGGTTACAAGTGTAGAGGGAAATAAAAGATGGATGGATTGTGTGAGGGATGATATGGCTAGAAAGGAGGTGACTCTTGAGATGACGGCAAGTAGAGATGTATGGAAGAAGAAGACATGCTTCGCCGACCTCAAATATATTGGGATAAGGGCATGAATGATGATGTCTCAAAACATTCACGTTAATATTTTAAATATCAGTAAATTAGGATCAGTTTGGTGTTTACTGCACATGAATACACTGAAAAGCTTCGAAATATGACCCTACCCAATATACTCTTTATTATGCCCGCAGAATGTATCAAATGAACTCCTTAATAAACAAAAGAAGCTTTTTTTGTAATCCCTCTGCCAATACCATAAATAATCTTCACGTGCCTGACACAAACCTCCAGCCTTTTGCCTAGCTTTGTTACTACGTACGAGTATATTAGATAATAACCATGTGATAATCTTTGACGTACACATACAGGATAAACAGACCATCTGACACGTACGTCACACGTCAGCACATGTCTTTGGTTACACCTTCATGTATACTTACGAGTTCATAACTCATCGCTTACATACAGTGTGTGAAAAGACCCATGTTATCGACATGTCCGTTGTACAAAAATAATTGCTGGAGAACGATTTATTTTTGGTGTGAAAAACCCTAATGAATTTACTGCAGCGCGCAATGTAATACACGCAATACTTTGTGGTTATGGCTGCAATAAATGCTGCTGAAATACATACATACATAAACTCACGGCTTTTTCACATGGGGGTAGGCAGAAACTACAGAACGCCACCTGCAATGGTGTAAGGATCTACTTACTCCTTATTTCCCTCTGTAATTTGTACTTGACCTTTCTCAAGAACATCACCAATCAGGTCAGTGTTTGTCCTTCTAGGGCGTCCCCTAAGCTCAAGAAGAATACTTCAAAAATAGTTGGAACTTTAACCTTCAATATCTTCGTAACCACATGGTCCCAAGTGGTCCAGAACAAAAATTATATTAGATTGACGGGTAGAACAATTGACTCTTTTACCCCCGACGAATGTCATCCATGATTATATATTACGGCATTGTCATGCGTGTATAACCGAATTTAGGGAGTATACCAGTATACAAGATTAATTTTCGGGAGGAGTTTGTCAGAGTTATACTTATTACATTGTGGCAATCCACAACCATAACAACAACACAGATAGTTCTAAGATCTCCGATGCTAGGGATTTATCAGGCCAGGAAACAGTCGTTTCCTTCAAAACTGTATCTGTATTACTGTCAGCCATGGTATGAACACCCTTGTGACTGTGCACGGAAATATCTGCCTTTGATCCGGTTCATTGTACACCTTGAACAGTAACCATTAGCCTATTCTTCAGATCATTCTTTGTATGACAACTTTTCATTACACCTTCAAACAACAACACTTTATAACTGTAGTAGGATCACGAGACTCGTGGAACCCTGACCCGTACATAGTCAAGGTCAGTAAGATTGCGGAATTCAGAATAACAATTCAGATTCACATTCCGCGATTTAGAAAACCGCTTTCACGGTGACGTTATCATTAGTGACCGGAATACCGATCCAAATAAGTCGGTTGTGCGTTTATGTAAATTGATTGTGCCATTAGGGAGATTTCGTATTTGTGTTCGTCTAGCGTTGGCATTTGTGAAGCGCGTGCGCACACCGCTTAGGTGCTAATGTGATCGCCCTTCAACGCAGCTATGATCCAACTGAGTGGAGTTACACGATTACACTTACTGGCTGGACAGGTCCACTCAAATCTTTGTGGTTCATTTCTCAAAAGACCATCTCACACACCAATGCACATGTTTCACATATGATTGATCTAACCAAGATACTGCCTTTGAGTTAGTTTCGCTGTTTCTTCTTAGAGCACTTAGCTAGGAAATATTATTTATGGCGTGTAGAACTTAGCAAAACCTATTTACAGAAATAAATATCATTGATAAACGTTTGCAGCGTCAACCAATCAACATACGCGATTGATATTCCATCATTATAATAGTCAATCATGAATAAACGCAGTAGCGCAGTCTATACGCGAGCTATAAACTAAACATCCTGAATGCAAGCTTACCTAATTATTTGTACAGGTAAAACAAACATGGCGGGATGCATCACTCGCTAATATGCCTTTGTCCGTGATGTGACCTTCCTCAACGAGCCTTTCAGTGAGAGGAACAAACATCAAATACTAAGCATGTAATGGCTATGTTAGCATTTACTTCTGTATATCAAAGATATTGTTTTGAGCGTAGAGAGAGATGTGTCCGCCATTGCAAACGCTTCTGTTATTATAGAAATCATCAAAATTGATTGATTAAAACCACTTATACACATAGACGAAAGCCTTGCAGCCACCAGTCTAGTGCATTTTATTTATTTTCTTAATGTGTTGCAAATAGACACTCACTTTTTTTAAAAGGAGTTTCTCAATTCGACACGTATATTTTCTTTTTTATTTATGACCATAACTTTTTACAGTGTCGTCCAATTTCGATGATTCTTATTTTATTGTATAGGTTAAACCTCAAAGTTCCTCTTTAAATTTGGAAACTCAAATCCACCCATAAAAGTCTCGAAAATAGGCGATGATTGATTTTTCACCTACTAAATTTTGTAATAAGAATATTGTATCTTAGATACCTTATAAACGCCCTAATAGGACACACACTGACCTTATTGGTGACGTTCTTCAAAAAGATCAGGTGCGTAGTACTCGCAACCGGCGTGCGTGTATGACCAGATGTATGAACGTAAACCAAACAAAATGATAGGTATGCCTTCCCCCATGAGAAAAAAGCGTGAGTGTATGTATGTATATGACCCACTGAAAAGTGAGAAATGCAAACTTTATACATAATAAATCAACCGACTTTTTGCTAAATACCTATATAATGATTCACTTCTATAAAAACTCCAGTCAAACCTAGTTGGTGTGAATATCGATATTTTATCCGAAGCTGCTTGCTGACCTTTGCCACCCAATTACTTACAAACACGGTTTTAACGGAAAGTAAAGATGGCTGCCATATAAATATCTGGATTCTCTCACCCCGTAGTAACAGCTTCATGTTTTCGCTTAACAACAGCTTCATTGTTTGACATCACTGATCTAAATCCAGTTATCTCATTTAATTAAATTGACCTGAATACATTGTACAGATTGATACATTGTATTTCGGACATAACTGTCAAATTTAAAGTACAGTATTTATCCAGTTGTCTGCGATAGTTTTGATACCTGTTGTCTTACTGCGAGTTTTCACACCTATTCGACAATATACTTACACACACAAACTCACGCCTTTTTGGAGGTAGGCAGAGACTACTGAACGCCATCTGCTACGATACTTACATACTCCTTTCGCTTCGTATACGTTCATACATTTGGTCATACACGCGTCGCGAGTATAACGCACCTGACCTTTATCGATAATGTTTACGTAAACTTTAATTTGTAGTGAAACACAATTATTCCGTACAAATTGACGTAAGGGAACGTAAACGTAAACGCGATCGAGTAAGTATAATAACTCACACTAGGCCCTCAGTTCTTTATTCCTCAAGAAGCTGTGAAACAAGTTACTAGCACTTCGCCCGCGAATTCGTCCGTATGGATTTCGTTCTATTCCGTCCGAACTTCATCCCCTCCAATTTCATCATCATCCTCCTGCCCTTGTCCCAATTTATTTGGGGTTGGCGCAGCATGTTTTCTTACAATCAGATCCAGCCTGTCCCTTGCTGTCCTCTTCAGCGACGTCCTAAGCCGAGGTTCGTACCCCGCAGGGGGTGCCCTTAGCGATAGTCGCTTAGCTTATAAGTTTGTATGCCTGGCTGGAGGCCTTAATTTTAATTAAGCCCCCCACAGGAAAGTTCGGTTGAGCAGTAAATATCCCTGAAGGATAAACTGCGAGATGCCCATTCCAAAAAAAAAAAAAAAGCATGTTTTCTTCTTCCATACATCTCTACTTGCCATCATCTCAAGGGTCACATCTTTTCTTGCCATATCATCTTTCACACAATCCATCCATCTTTTCTGTATTGAAAATAAAATAAAGGCTATTTTACTCGCTGATAATTTTCGAGTAGCTTACTGTGGGTGAAAGAATTTAGAAAATCGGTTTAGTTGTTTTTTGACTTCATCCATTAGAAGCAATCAAATCTTTTTATAATATTAGTTTAGACAAACCGTGTGCTAGTGCTAGATGGGTTTTCCCATCGGCCAAATTACGATTTTAGCTACAAAAATTCAATAACCCCTATGTTTAGGGATAGGGATTTATTTTCAAAAATTTTTCCTTGAGTGTTAACTTTCATTATGTGAGAAACTCTCGTGCAAAATTTCATGCTGCTTCAGCGAACGGCTTAGGCCGTGCGTTGTCCGTCAATGAAGTTGAAATTGTTATTGTGTAGAATGTAGGAAGCTTATTCTATGCTTTACTAGGTTCCACAGTAATCACTTACATACCGTAATAAAGTCGCCAATCTTTACTAATTATTTATATCAAAATTATTGTAATTCTTTAACGTAGGTACAATAAGACGGCAATATTATGATATGCCTAATGTTTTCAAGATAATACATAGATAAGTCATATCTAGCAGAAGCTTCGCATTCCTAGGTTATCTGGAGCCGCGCTCACGTAAATTTACTACCTATGATAAAAGGAGTCACTTCTTGAATAAATGTTAAAGACATAATTCTTTCTAAGGTATTGGAAGGTGCAAAAACTAAGACAAAATTTGGCTCAACTCAGGTAAAAAAAAAAGTACCAGCCTATTACTGTCCCACTGCAGGGCAAAGGCCTCTTCTCATACAGAGAAGGCATGATCATTAATCACCACGCTTGCTCAAGACGAGTTGGAGATTTCAGACTTATATTAATTATATAAGTCCAGGTTTCCTCACGATGTTTTCCTTCACCGATATCAGTGATGTCCAAGATAAACTCAGGTATTTAAGAATAATAGAAGCATGCAGTCGTTACCTGAAAAGGCTAATCTTATGTGACACTAAATTAATTTCTAAACCGGTTCAGTAGTTATAGGAAACAAAAAACCCACCCACAGACTTTATCATGGCTAATTGATAGATAAGATTTATGAAATCGCTTAGACAAGGCACGTGCGCCTGTAGATTAAAACGTGTAAACTAGGAAAAGATATTGACTTATCTAAAGTAAACGACCAAGTAATGCTGATGTCTCATGTTTTGTTGTCTGAATTGAAATATCCAATAACATCACATCTCTTGAAAACTAGACATCGTATTAGATTTAATTATAATCAAGCATAAATAACGAAAATCATATCATTGACATTCATTTCATACATTCGCCCTTAGTATTGCGTATTGTCAGTCTTTTCTAAATTGGCGCCTCTGAATATCTTCCTTCATCTCATAAAGTTAGTAAATTATCGGCGTTTACATTACCATATCATCGTCATCTGATCTGCCTAGCCTTTTCCCAATTATGTTGCGGTCAGCTTCCAGTCTAACCGGATGCAGCTGAATACCAGTATTTTATATAGAGCGACTGCCTATCTGACCTCCACAACTCAGTCACAGGGCAACACGATACCCCTTGGTAAGACTGCTTACTATTACCATATCATAAATGCAAAAAAAACTCAAGAGATTTTGGTTTTTTTTTCGTATTCATCATTAGTTGGCTTCAATGTAGAACTGCTATTACTAATCATGGTGACTATCGCAAAACAATTCGTTGACGTACTCAGTTTATCTTCAGTAAAAGATACTCTTTGGATTACCCTGTCTTCTTCATGGAAAATTTCTTACATCCAATTTATTTTCTTCGCGTCACTTCTAGCTTCCACTATACGAAGTAATATTATAATCATTATTTTCAACTTACATTTTTTAACAAGGAAGACATCAGATAATATCTTCCTTTCTCTACACAATCTAAAAAAACTTCAGGAAATAATTATAAAAGAACAATATGAAGACAAACACGCGGAAGAAAATAAAAACAATTCTCTTAAAACTATTAAAAATAAAAACAGCATGTGAAAGTGTATAATTGAGTGTTTTACAAGGTACATTTTATATCAAAACAGCTATCTTATAAAGTCACGTGATAACAATCGCGACACACACAAGCTTATAGTAGACTGGTCAAGATAAAACTATAATTTTTCCACTGCAATATTGGTTTTTCAAGGATTCAGTGCGATATACGATTAGAGTCGGTGAAGGTCGTAGGGTGTTGAATCGTCTCTGCGGAATATGGGGATTTTAAAGGGTGACTAAGAGAATGATAAATACAGATAAGTCTGTATGGTCTAGGTGAAGGAAACCAAAGAAAAGATGAACAGATTCTGTGAGATAAACTTAATGAAAAGAAGGTGAATGATGATAAGATGGCTGATACCAGAATAGAAGTGAATGACCCCAGTAACATGGGACCAGGACAGGTAGATGTAGAAGGTGGACACATTATATGGCTGTTAGATGATAGCTCTCAAATGTCGACTGACGTATGGCTGTTCGAATAGCTTCTGCAACGCCATGAAGAACGAATATGTTGATTCATGACTGAACAGTTTGTTACAACATATTTCTTATTTCTCCTAGTGCTCGTTATTTCAACTCAAGTAAGATCTTCTAATAATTATTTTCCTTATATAAAATGCGTAAATGAAAGCAGAGATGATATCGATACCTACTTTACCGTAGGAAATTGTGTGTGAATCCCTAAATGGGTGGATTTACGAGAATAGATGGAACAGCTAGAAAGGAGATTTGTTTCGTTTGGTTTGAAATTGTTTTGTTTGTCGTTGTGTATATCTTATTCGCCATTATTAAAATTTCACATTTAGGTGGCTAAATCACATTTGTTTGATAAAAAAATAATGAACTGTATTTAGGTCATGTATGAAACGTTTGCATCAGTGCAGTGTTATTAAAGAAGACATCATCATCTGCCTGCCTTTTCCCAACTATGTTGGGGTTGGCTTCTAGTCTAACCGGTTGGAGCTGAAAACCAGTGTTTGACAAGAAACGACTGATTATCTGACCTCCACAACCCAATTACTGGGCAACACGATACCCCTTGGTAAGACTGGTTGTCAGACTTTCGGTCTTCTGGTCGTCTAATCAAAGAAATGAAGACCTCCTTGACCGAAACATTGCGATAACATAGGAATTACCCAAATTAACACATATTCAACATTGGCAAGTGAGACCTCTTACAGAGTTTATCTTATCTCCATTACATCCTTATCATAATTCGTTACAATCTGCCTTATCGAACCTTTGTTAACACTCATAGCATTGATTGCTTCATTAAGCAATTAATTCGTTATTACTTCATTATTGTCTTCAAATGAAGTGTTGTTTCTTGCAATTTTACCTCATTTCATCGTAATAATTGCTTATGCTGCAGTATTTACCTGATCTCTGACTACATTGCGATGGAGACTTAATTCTTAGGTAATTTGTGTTAGTGTAATACTGTTACTTTCAGCCCCCTAATCGTCTAACAAGTGTTTCATTATGTCTTTCTAAATATCATCATGGTCTAGATTATTCTATTATTTCATTTCATCATTTCTAGATTTTTCTTATTAAAGTCCAACGTTATCTTAGGCTACTTTAACGTACCTACGTCAATCCTTTTACATTCTTCAAAGGCTCAAATCGTCGTGACGGTTACTTTGATGTTCCATATTGATATGAATTATCAATTCGCATGCCTTCTTGTTTTCAAGTATTATTAAATAGAAAACCTTTGCTTATCTTAACCGTCAATGTCCTTTATAAGGAAAATATAAAGACAATTATATGGCTGCTTGTCCTTGTTTAATAAAGCCGCGTCCTAGTCAGTACCTTCGAATAACCCATAGCCTCACGCTTGTATTCCCCAAAGGGTTGGGTAGAGGCAGTACACCCACATAACAAAATACAACAACAACAGCAATTATATCACTAAAAGCTTGTTAAATGATGAAAATTAGTGTAGATGAAAATTAATCTAATTTAAATTTAATATTTATCTCTGGGCTGTACTTCCTGAAGCAGATAAATATAAAATATTTTGTGTTACATAATATATATAATAATAATACCATTCTGTTACTGTCCCACTGCTGGGCAAAAGCCTCTTCTCATACAGAGAAGGCACGAGCATTAATCACCACGCTTGCTCAAGACGGGTTGGCGATTTCAGACTTTAATTATTAAAAGTCTGAAATCATAAAATGTAGTTACTAGAGTAGATGAAAATTAATCTAATTTAAATTTAATATTTATCTTATTATCTCTGGGTTTTAGTTTCTGAAGCAGATAAATAAAAACGCTTTGTGTAACATAAAAAAAATATGACGACACGGTTGGCGCAGTGGTTGAGCCATCGGCTGCTGCGCCGCGTGTTGTGGGTTCGATCCCCGCACGGAACAAATATTTGTGACCCACAGGTAATTGTTCCGGGTCTGGCTGTTTGTGTATGTGAGTTTAAATGTTTGTAAACGCACCCACGATACAGGAAAAATTCCTAGGGTGGGGCAAAGTTTAAAAAAAAATAAAAAAAATAATAATAATTAAACAAATAATTAACTAATGATAAAGGCTGCCACTGTTGATTCTGGCTTTCAGGAGTTCCTTTGGTTGGGAATATAGTGGGTTTGGCTTGTACAGATTAATAAAATCTTGTCTACAAAAGGTTCCAATTGCCTTTCAAAACTAGGTCACAAGCACCTCAACACCTAATTTCCGTCAACAAGCATGCTTTAAAAACCAATTAATTGCATGCACGCGTTACAGTTTTTTTTGTCACCATAGATTTTGTCGTGCCAACCTTTATTAGCCTTTGTCACGAAATTGTTATTTGACCTGAATTTCCAACATATTCGAATTAACTTGCCATGTCCGTATTATTTGAAAATATCGAATTATCTCTAGATCTTTCTAATGATTCAGACGCCAATTTTAAGTATTTATAATCATGCATGATTTGTGATGAAGATAATAAGTTTTAGAACGACGCAATTAGCTATATCCTGCTTATAGAGATAGCTGAGGTTTCTTTTACTATTCGTCACATCATCGATTGGGATTTTAATTAAGGAAAAAGTTGTTAAGGGATCCGGTTTTGTCGAATCATCATCTGATTGTAATCTGCCTAGCCTTTTCCCAACTATGTTGGGGTCGGCTTCCAGTCTAACCGGATGCAGCTGAATACCAGTGTTTGACACGGAGCGACTGATCGCCTATCTGAACTCCATAACCCAGTTACTGGGCAAAACGATACCCCTTAGTAAGACTGGTTGTCAGACTTTCGGGCTTCTGACTACCCGTAACGAATGTCAAAGATCTACAAATGACAGCCGGGACCAACGAATTAACGTGCTTTCCGAGGCACGGAGGAGTCTCGATATGTCACAAAGGGTCACCCATCCACAGACTGACCTCGGCAAACGTAGCTTTACCTTCGATAAATACGTGCGGCTGTTTTTATTTAGTCACGAGCTCCTCCTGTTTTTTCGAATGTAAAAACTTTACAAAACTGCAATCCGACAGAACTTACGGCAGAAGACAATATTACCAAAAGGTTTATTATTACTGAGTAAAGGCATTAATACAGTTTCTGAAACTGTCATGTTACTACATATCATTATCATGCTCCTGTCCTTATCCTATTTTATTTCTGCGCAGCATGTCGTCTTCTTCGATACATCTCTATTTGCCGTCATCTCAATAATCACCTCCTTTCTAGCCATATCATCTTTTACACTTTTTCATGTTTCTGTCAATCCTATGAATATTAAAGACGAAGATGATATTTTGATTGATGTTGATGCTTTTGAATTCAGTTTTACTTTCACACATTCCCATTCATCAATAACATCTACAGCAATGCAGCCATGCCACTACAAACCATATGTACAAAGTACTAAAACACTATGCGTAGCTCACACAGGTCTGTGTTCAATCAACCATCACTATTTTCAACTCATGACATGGCTCATCTAACACATACTCGTATATTATGATAAAACGTTATTTAAAAATAATCCTTAATCATAATGCTCTACGGGTGTCACATGTGTGTTGTACTCACAACGTAGACAGATCTGATGCCAAGTGCTACCCGTGATGATAGACAGATTAGTCTGATATGATATGAGTTTTATTATAAGCATTATTGCACTCTACACCAATTTACATTTTGAAAACAACTGATTACGTTTCATTCGCTTTAGCGTCAGTTGGATTCCTTGTATCGTGGGTATTGTCGTCAGAATATCGGCTCATTGGCTATCTTTCAGGGGGTGAAAGTACTCATGAAAATAATTTACTTTTACCATGGGATCCACTCTGTATAACGTCTTGAGTAGTATAAAAGTTACTTTTATTATAAGTCTTTATATTGTGTGCCCACTATGTAATATACTGCTGTTTGTTATGCCTATAAAATAAAATAAAAATAAAACACTGAAATCAGCCATTCCGTACATTTTGTAGATTATTAATATTTCACATCGATCCCATAGTGTAAGCTGTATAATATATTCATGAGCACATTGCATTGCACCGCAAGTATAGTTATTGACTTTTGAATAGACAACATGGTTGCATTAAATACATTTTTGCCTATTTTCTGAATGTGAATTATAAAATTTGAGTTACTAAAGACACATCAGCAATGCATTTACCCAAACGATCGTCTATTCACAACAGTATACAATACATACTTTAAAATACATACCTTAAAACTATTTTCGTTTAGCAGATGGTCACAAGATCGTGGACGGTCGTTTTATTTCGTCAATCTGACATCATCATCAACCGCCCATCGCAATTCGAAATTCAATCCTAGGTGAAGTAACGAATCCTGCGCAATGCGTCGCTTCTTGATTTTACATTAATGTTACTAAATAAGGAGGGAAATTGGCAGTTTCTAAACTACGACTACCGTCATTCTTGGCCTAGTGGTTGGTCAACTAATTTATGTGGTATGTGTCAAAAATATTTGAATATGGGGACTACCAGGAGTATTGTAGCTGTGTATATAAATGACGTCACACGTTAAGGGGAAGGGACAATAAGTGCCACATCCTGCAACTAGGGGGAGACGAGTTATAATCTTGTTAAGTAAAATATGGTTAAAAAGTTTGATTTACTAACCTCTTTGGAGAAAATATATGAAATAAAAACATTTATTAATATTTTATGACCAGCTGTTAAAAGTGGTAGCTAATTTAATTCTATCCATTCCCGCCATTTACACAAAAAATAAGTTAAAATGTCAAACTGTGTGACGTCACACTCAGAAAAAGGAAAGTCACATAAGTGTGCCCATCTGTCTTGGGCTCGTGTCACAAAATTTTAAAAATTGCTCCTAAATAGATCTACGTCACAACCACCTTCCAACACCGCTATAATCGAATTGCATAATTGTTATCACGGTACATTCGATGCATTCCTAGCGTCCATAGATTACACACGTGGGAATCTCTGGCACGATTCACCGTTTTTGTCACCTCTCTTTCTTCCAAAGTAATTTCTACTTTATCTTCTACCCCTTAAGGTTAAGGATCACTTGCGTGGTTACTATCTACTATCAGCCTATCAGAGCTGTGACGTAACATGTCACGTAATAGTTCCGCCCACGGTGTGTTTATGTTTATGCTCATATTCATCACAATATTACATACGTTAGTAGCTATCTGCTTGTATCGATTTATCTATTTTTGTGACACGGACCTCGTATTTCTGGGTACTAAAGGGTTATCGGGATGTAACCTTTGTGTTTTGCCTCCTAGTGAGTTTTTAATTGAGACGGAAAGTATTGATAATAAATTATATTTATTCATGTAAATAGGTTTTTACAAACTCTTTAACAAGTCAACAAATACAAAAATATTTTTAAGCTAGGTCGGTGCATCAGTATCTGACTTCTCTGAGAATAAAACACCAAAAGAAACTCAACGGTTTCTTTTAAAAACCAGACATTATCTTGGTCATATGACGACCATGCAGATGAGTGTCTGAGATGGTCTTTTGAGGAAAAACTCACACATATTTGACAAACTTTCACTTAGATAAATCATAAATCTTTTAAATGTTTGTTGGCATCGTTGTAGAGTAAGCAGTCGAAGTTTCGAATCAGTTGGCGCCCAACGTAACCATCGCCATGATTTATTATTTAGTGGTCATGAAATACACTTGTAAATAACAGCAATTACACTATAATATGACTCTTGCAAGGTCAAAACAGGTTCAATGTTAATAGCGAGTGCAAAGGGTACTGCAATGACCCTTTCAATTTCAAAGTCAGCTTTTATTGCTGCAGATAAAAAAAGTAAATAAAATACACGCATGATAAGAAGCGAGAATTGCCTTCTATAAAATATTTTCTTGAATAAATTGTTCCAAGTGGAATGAACCAGGGGTTCATTCCACTTTTACAGCCTCTACAACTTTTACAGCCTCTAACTCTTTCCGTCTCTTTTTTGTAAAGACCTAAAAGGGAAAAAACTTAGTATTATTACTAAGTATAACTACTAACCTTACTGGTTCTAGACGGACCAAATTATTATTAATAAAAGAGGTAAGTATAATAACTAATCGAAATTCGGCTAGTTTAAATTACTGCATTTCTTTTTCGTATAAACGTTAATATTAACTATGCTAAATCAAAAAAGAGATCCGAAATGTTCGCTTCACATATCAACCAAATAATTATGACTTATTCCTGGTAACAGCTACTTTTTTAAATTACGCCCCAAACGCCTGTCAGCCAACGGCTGTCTAATCTCTTCTATATTTGAATTAGTGTTTATCTCATAGTATCTAGACAAAGATAGACAAGCTAAAGTCAAAACAATTGAACCCGGAGAACTGCTGGTATATAACTCAATAAACCTCAATCCTAACTCATATTACATTTGAGAATGTGAGTTTTTTTATTGTTATACTTTCACGCCTTATCTACTCACTGATAATCGTTAAATTCTGAAATGCATACATGTTGTCAGGGGTACAGAAAAGTACAAAAGGCTATCCACAAAAACGTTTTGTGCCCGAGGGTTTGACAAAATTTACATTAAAGCGAGCGAAAGCTCGGACAAAAGCTAGTAAAACAGAAGGTTTTAGGAATGTTTATTTGAAAGAACTTCCTAGTTCAAGTAGGATGTCAATAAACCTGTTTGTCCAGCCTAATCTTATCAGTCCAGTGTGGTAACTTTCCATTTCCTTATTGATAAATAGTACAAGTGGTATTGTTCGATACAGTGAGCGTTAATACAAATATAAAAGGTTTATTTGTTAAGAAAATGGGAGTGTGTTTGTCAATACACGTGTTAGGATAGCCGTTGGACCGTTTGAACTTATCTATTGGAACTAGTGCAGTGTATTACTGTAATTAAATAAATAAATAATAAATAATGCTGGACAAACCACACAGCATCATCTATCCCCAAGCTAAGCAGAGCTTGTGTTATGGGTACTAGATGACTGATATACTTAATACAATACATTACATAGATAGATATTTTTTATTATACATAGCAAATACCCAGAACACCCGGAACAAATATTTGTAGACCGTACAAACATTTGTCCCAAGGCGGGAATCGAACCCGCAACCTCCTGCGTCGCAGGCGGACCTTCGCCCGCTGCGCCACATCGATCGTCTAAAGATGAATAAATGAATAAATGATTAGCTTAAAGCTTCCATAGATTAAAGACGATGACCAACGAAACGATGGATAGTGTGAAAGATGACATGGCTAAAAAAGAGGTGGAACATAACCTGGGTTTTGTCTATCTGGAGACAGATGTATGTGCAAAAAATCAATTTTACTAGAACTTTCATGTGCTATATCATTATCACTTTTTATTGATTCGAGTAAGCAAAAAATACGTGTCCAATATTTTTTGGTAATCCTACTGACGGACTGAATAGACTTAATATATTTTTACCTAGGACACATCCCTATTGCTTAGTGTATCAAAACATTGTTATGTCTAGTAACAATCCTTGCTTCAATTATAATACAGCCGACGATCATAACTTCTAAGTATTAGCACATAATTGCATAATAAGTTCATCGGGGTCATCGTCCTCTATCACGCAAATTTTGTCTGCCACCGCTCCAAGGTTTGGCTTCACCAATTTCCTGATCGCATCGTCATTGAGGAAATAATTTGCTTGTATTGACACCCAGGAATTCATGTATCGTAAATAAACATGGCTGTTACATTATTTTCTGTCATCTTCCTCATTGGTCTCATGTCTAAATACGTGTTTGTGTACAATTTAGGCATATATGATTCACGTGGGGGGGGGGGGGTAGAAAGAGACAAAAAGTAACCTATGTCACTCTCCATCCCTTCAAATATCTCCACTTAAAAAATGACGTTAATTCGTCACTCCGTTTTGCCGTGACATACGGACAAACAGACACACACCATTTATAATATTAGTATGGATTTCGATTCAGTTATTAGGGATAATAAAGAAATTATGACGTCAAAGCGACGGGAAATAATATAATGTTATGGTTAACACAATCAAAACAACATTGCGGTCACTAATCCGCTTTTCCTAACTGAAGTTTAAAAGCTCGAAGATGCTTTGCGGTTTTGCAAGTATAGCCTTGGAGATGTAGTGTGATTTTGGAATGTCTGTCGGCATTCAAGTGTGTTTGTAGATGCCAAATATTGCATGGCACCAACGCTTCACTGGCGCAATAGTGAATGACGTCATTAATTGCTAGCTCTTCCTTCAGTTTATTGTACTGACTCGTCTCTTAGCTGTCATATTGTTGTTATCAATAACTTACTGATCATCTATCTGAAATACTTAAATAATGTTTTAGTAGTTAACACGGCCACGCTTCCTTGTGGCTCAGTCTTTTGTTTTTTTTTTTTGCAATTTGTTTTATCTAAACCTCGTTAAACCCTTGGAGTTTCTCGTTCCCGTGGATACAAAGTACTTATGTATAAACACTCGTAGGTCAATTAATCTACTTTTCTAGATTTGCGAGCACTAACATACGTATGCTGTATTTTGACGACTCGGTTGGCGCAGAGGCTGAGCGATTGGCTGCTGCGCTGCGTGTCGCGGGTTCGATCCCCGCAAGGAACAAATATTTGTATGGCCTACAGGTACTTGTTTCGTGTTTAAAAAAATATATATATATACAGAAAGTCAAGGAGGTTTTGTCCCGCATATATTGTGTCTACAATATGATCAGTCTCTTTCTTGTATAGACATAACAATTGTATTCATATCAACCTATGAATCTATGAAGGCCCACAGCATTACGATCATGAACAGTTCAAAAACCTACAAAAAGAAACTTGTCGATCATTGTATTAATGTTGACGTACTTAAATAATAAGTGCTATATACAATATGTAACATAATTAACGCACGTCCTGAAAGTAGTTTGATCAGAATCGTTTACTGAATCTATTTCTGTAATTTTTAATATAGGTAATTTTTTATCCCAAAAATAAATAAAACTACGTAAATTACAGTCACACTACCCCTGTACAGTCAAAACAAACTGAAATAGACCGTGACTCAAAGCTATTAGCTAGCTAAGACGTCTAGAACTGCAGTTTTATTTGTATCAATACAAATTCCGTCATTCAATACAAAATAAAGAAAAATTAGGAGAATTAGTAAAACTAAATGAATAAATAATTAACGCTTAAACATGTTAAACTTAAAATTTAGTGTATATATTTTGATTATAACATAATAATATACTAATTGGGGTGTCTGAGGGTGTGCGTTAATTACGTTACATGTTTTAGATATGGCAACAGGTAGCAATGAAGATAGCATTGAACGTTTAACTCATGAAGAAACAGATTCTGGCACAAAGTGACGGAAATCTCTAAATTAATGGAGTAGGTAATATAACACTTTGACTAGTTCAGCCCTGAAATCTATTTCAAAGATGTCAAATTAAAGATAATTTAGGAGGCTCAGAGCATTGATGTTTGTAACCGTCAGTTAGAATACAATTCTCTCAAAACAATGATTTAGTGAAACAAAAATAATGTTGTGAACATCAAAATCGTCAAAGATAAATATTCAAGAAAAAATTGAAATATGGTACTGTAGATGTATTTACTACTCCAAACATATGTACCTATAGAATATGAAACTGCCACCCCTCTTCTTGCAGAATAATACCCAAAATTTAAAATAAGTAATAATAATCCCTATGGTCTAGTGATTAGAAGCCCTACTGCTAAGCACGAGGTCCTGGGTTGGATTCCCGGGTCGAGCAAAGTGATATTGGGATTTTCCATATGGAATTTCTCGGAGTCCAGATCTGTGCCCGGTTGATGGGAATAGGCTCGCCCCCATTACATGGGACTTAAATATAACTCACGAAAATTTTGGGTGTACTGTAAGCACGCCTCTGCCTAACCCTTCAGGGATTACAGGCGTGATGTTATGTTACCCTCCTTCATAGTTAAGGACAATACACTGACTGTTGTCTTCCTCCTAGTATCCATTAAATAAATACCTTAACGACTAGTCTCAGGAAACCATTAGGTGTCACTGCACTTTATCTGTATTTACGCACGTAGGTGATAAATTGGTCGTGAACAAATCATTTTGATACACAGCTTGAAGGTCACCTCAACATTAGAGCGCACCGACTTGTAAACACTTGAAACTATCAAAACCCGAAAAATTTCCATATATCTAAACTGTAATGTTTATTTGGAGAGATGTGTCATTTCCCTGATTTGTTACTTACCAATGATTTTTTGTTGTGCAAGAGTGAAAGTTTTCATCTCTTCTCCAATCTTCTTTCAAATAGAATTTGACTTAACCATTTCACATCATTAAAAAAAAAAAAAAATATTGTCTTCCATTGTACACGAACACTTAGGTAAACACTAAACACTATGCAGCGTAACAACTAAAATAAAGAGTGTTTTCGATGAACTCTGGCACCCAGAGTAAGTTTTAACTTGTGTTTAGGGTGCCAGCGTCCTCGCCTGTAATTTGAACATATATCAGTAGTTGTATGACGAGCACAGTATATTATTATTAAGAGAAACTACTTACTACTAGATAAATCCATGTGTCTGTTAAAATACCTATGTGGGGGAATGTGTTTGTGTATGTTTTGAGAGATAGATAAAATATGGTGAGAATTTGTTTGTATATAAGTCTGTGTAAATGTAATTATAAATATATGAATTAATTAACTACTTAAAGATTAAGCGATTGATACATATAGTAAATCTTCGGTCTTATCGTAACACATTTACTAGGACCTCGGACTAGGTGGGATGACGATTTGCGAAAGACTGCAGGCAGATGCTGGATGCGGCAAGCTGAAGACAAGGTGCTATGGCGCTCATTAGGAGAGCGCTATGTCCAGCAGTGGACTAATATAGCCTGATGATGATGATGATGATGATGATGAGCTGGATCCATCCATTCACTATCAACAAACATGTAGTGATTGTCACCTTGCAAATATTGGTCCTCTACCTATACTGACGGCTGTTCCAATACTGTTATTTGGTACATTTGTATTATTACTACATTTACGCACAGCTCTGCTCGCGTGCTGGTCTGCAATTATCCCATGAGAATGTACTACAGGGATAAAATAATTCAACGCCCGATCCCCGGTCATGGTCTATTCATGTACCATTTTTTTATGAACCGGTTCAGCTGTAAATTCGTAAAAAGTATACAAACAAACTCACATTCGCAAGGATCGGGATTGTAAAAGCCCTCAGTTTATTGAAAAACTTATTCGTTTGATAGGTATACTTTAATCTTACATTCATTTATTGTTCTATAAGTTCTGTATTGTAGATGCAACTGAACAAATATTTACTAAACGCTGCACTGTTAATAAACATATACTTAAGTATCTTATTAATAACAATTATACTGTTGACGCACACATTCATCTATTTCAATTTCCAATCATTAATTTGTATTCCTCGTGCCATTTCTTCCCTTCGTCTTGTTTACTGCACCTAATTGGTGACTTGCATCATGTGGCATTCTAGCCGTGTCTAGATTTACTTCTAGTCTTACCACATGCTACGAAATAATAGCAGCTAATACATGAAATACTCATTCTTCGCCACTTATAATATGTCCAATGTTTCGAAACATCGCACCGGCCTAAGTCAAAAACATGACTCCTGCTATCATTAATCTGAAACCTCGCTATAATCTACGCATGTAAACTATGTAAACAAACTCTGACCTAGGTTCAATAATATCCTAGAGAATTGTGCCACATAGCTTGGCAATGCCCGCGCATATTAAGAGCTATATCAATAGATGTTTAATTATTATTCCTTATTATTCTCGTGTACGCAGTTGGCATTGTTTGGATGTTTTCGATAGCTCTTATATGTTTTTTAGGTCAACTGATGATTACAGCTTTTCACGGCCTTGAAGCACTATATAATTGATCTACCACTTGGCGGCATTAAGCAACATTGTAGTGAACAAGTGTGTGCTGTGTGACCATACTTTACACATGATGCATCCATCGATCTAAGATTCTTGGCAGCCATTTTAGTATAAAATCGACAGACACATGCGAAAGACCCCATCGGTCCTAGCTTTGAATGAAATATTCTCAAACATATCGGTCATGATGGCCCAGTGGTTTAGGCCTCGCCTCTTGTGCACGAGGTTGTGGGTTCAAACCTGGACAAGTACCAATGTGAGTTTTTCAATTCATATGTACTTTCTATGTTTATATTGGACATCACTGACATCGGTGAAGGAAAACATTGTGAGGAAACCTGGACTTATATAATTAATATATGTCTGAAATCGCCAACCGGTCTTGAGCAAGCGTGGTGATAAATGCTCATGCCTTCTCCGTATGAGAAGAGGCCTTTGCCTTGCAGTGGAACAGTAATAGGCTGGTACTTTTTTTACTTTATATTGGTAAAAGTCCAGCATACCAATTTCGTAATGCCCTTTCCATCACATTCCGAAGGATTTTTGAAGAAATTCCAAATCAATTGTCTCTTCATGTTTGAACAATCCGTTTCCTCCACAACGTAAATAACACAATGACTGTTGTTGAATTGTCAAAATTACAGGCATCGCCATTGGTTGTTGTGCGCTATTACCCCGCCGCTTAGTGATTCATCTATAGTTTGGTGTTCACTAGGAATCACTAGTTAAGAGTTGAGGTTTATAGTTAAACAACCAAATTATCAGTAAGTACACAACAACCCAAGGGTGACGTCCAGTCGCCACCGGAGATGGATCGGGACTCTCCCACCGCGTCACTCTTGCGTTGAGTTGTACATTTATTAGTATACCATACCACACATAGCATCAAATAATTATACTTAATAGAAATGATATGTAGACTGAAGACATTTACGTTGGCACATATCCCAACAAATTATTTTATTAGTGCGTTCAAGTTTCAATGAGAAAGTCGTTTCTGTTTACTGTTTCAAATAGTCGTCTATAAATACGCTTGATATATTTCTTTGATTACTGTTTGTTCATAGGACCCACACATTATTATTATTGAGTGTTTAAGTGCTATTTTGAAAGTCAATAAATTTCCTGACACCAATTAGAGAATGAATTATGAGTTGGTATCGTACGTTATTCAAACAAACACTATCGGTAAACTGGATATGCAAAGTCCCTTTAAATTAAGTTGGGTAATGCCCTGAAGCCTGCCTCGGTGACTAAATCCAGCTCTTAGTTTAGTTCGCAGGATCTGACCTGACCTTTAAATTTTAACACCACTGACGTTTCTGGCTTACATTAAGTACATGTCATGACTTACAAATAACATTTGTCTTCTTGATAAGAAAGTCATCTAGTAAATACTTACGTGGCTAATCAATAAACAAGGCAATTACCAAACTTTCCAAAAATGTTCACCTTAGCACCGTCTGCTCCATTTTAATATGTATTTACATTACAATCAACTGTTTGTCCCACAATAAACTTCGGTTGTACGAACAAACCACGATTGTTATTATCTTAACATATTCTATTTATAACAACAATTAATAACACAGAGGGTCAAATATTTATTTTATTCTCTTTGATAACGTACTCGCCGCATAATTAATCTTATTCAATAACATAACTGCTATCATTTTGAACTTTAACTCTTTGGGAATAAGGTTGGTGTTATTCGTGTTGATACAATAATGAAGGCTATTCAGATGCGTCTGATAAAGTCAACATATTCCAAGAGTGATGTAAACCCTTATGTGGCTGTTGTTTGACATAAGTGTGAGGCAATAGTCATATAAATAAATATGTTAATTTTATTGCAACAGAGATAAATATAGATGGTCTGCATACAGAGGCTTACGAACTGTAAATATATAATTAAGGCAAATGTTTAAAGTACGCCTAATTATTATCTGTAAATACACTAATAAACTACGAAAACATCTAGTTCATAATTATATGTTATGTATTGTATTAAGTATATCAGTCATCTAGTACCCATAATACAAGCTCTGCTTAGCTTGGGGTTAGGTGATGCTGTGTGGATTGTCCAGCAATATTTATTTATTTTATTTATATGTACGTGCAGGGAATATTAATCAGGAATTAGAAATAAGAGTATTACTTCCTTGTTTTATAACGACTTTATTATCATTGTTTATTGATATTCCATTTACCGTTTCTGCATAATGTAGGTATAAGTTGTTTGATTCCGTATCGGATGCTTGATCCTTGCTAAGATACTCAGCAAGCATAAAATGTTTTTTTTTTTATAGTTAATCTTGTTTCCAGTTCTATCAACAACAGACAGGACATAATGAGTCATGTCGAATTATTTATAGAAATAACAATACATTTATTGGTATTAAAATTTGAAGGTCTAAGTAGTAAAACTGATCATTGGTATCGTATCATGCACAAATACCATCAAGTTCCCATAGATATAAATACTTTTTATGATGCTCAGGAAACGATAAGCTTTATGTAATCCGCCATAGTGTTTTACTATCCCTTTATTCGCTTCAATATCGTGTATATGAAAAAGCATCTGCACTGCAGTAATGAAATGCTATTCCGGAAAAACCTCTTTTATCTAAAGCCTAACATACAATTTAGTTTTGTCACTCTTTCATATTATCTCTTTCATGTCTGCTATCACTTTTATCACCAGACTATGATACCACTTGGATCTTGAACTTTGCTCGTTATAAACATACATTCATAGCAATTCAATTAATATCAGTGTGTTGCTGACCTAGAACAATATTACACGTTCGTAAATTAAAATAACACGAGAGTTTTCGTGATTTACTGTTTTACATGCCGTCATTGTTTATCGTTTTGTAATGTATGCTATTTCTATAAAGCTGTCTTCCGGGGTATTCGAAATGACGTAGCACATAGAGAGAATATTCAGTAGAAAAGGTCACAGTATATTACCTTGTGGCATGCCTTAAACCTCTTTATAGTTTGAACCCGATATTGGACTGTTGACGTCAATTATAGTTCAATAAACCTAGCGTGTAATGCAAAAAACTCAAGCTACAAAATGCTCGTTTGTTAATAAATATTCAAGTCAGTGGAAATGAACATAATTCTTCCATAAACTCTAGTATTTTACTGAAAAGATCACACAACGTGACAACGGTTCGGTCTACGCGAAGGCTGACTTATTTTAATTAAATTGGAATGACCCCAGACCACTTAGACTAATTTAAAACACAACTATAGAAAACCTACTGGGACTCCCACAATAATCTGCAAGCATATCAACAAACTGGTCTAAGTAATTTATTTAAATATTGCAGACTCTACTAAAGCTTTGACGTCCTTTACATCAAGGAAAGTATCCTAGGAAAGTAGGATAAAACGGTAATCCAGCTCCTGATCAGGAAATCTTGTGCCAAATGTGATAGGTTGGCAGAAATTGCAATACCGAGTCAAGTCACTTCATTCTTAAAAGGATTAAAAGAGTTTAATAAAAAGAAAGAGATAGACATCTAAGCATACCATCTGCAAAGATTATATTCGAGGTTAGCTAAATAGCAAGGATTGAAATAGAAGGTCTCCAGTACATTGAACTGTAGGGTGACAATACAGACACATTGCTATCTATTATTTTATTGCTTCAAGTCTAGTTCACGAAGAACTAGATTAATATTTATGGGAGGCCACGATCTTGGCCAACCGTTCATGATGATGGTTGGAAAAATTTAAAACTTTAAACATATTAGTCATCAACCCAGTATCCTGTATGGGTGTTGTCCAAATTCTATATTGAAATGAATGATTCTAGTACTTTAAAAGCAAAAATATAGAATTTTACCTTTAAGGACATTGCAGAATCACTCGATACGTGACCACTTAATATATTCATGATGTTTAATAATACTGCACTTACCGTTGTCACAGGCCAGCTTCATAATCTTTAGGGTTTATGCTAAATACTACTATTATGTTTATATCTTACTTAAATACTGAGTCAACACGACTATTAACTAACAATATTTATTGAATTGTTTCAGGTACTATTTCTAGTATTATACCTTATTAGAATGAAAGGTAAGTACTGCACAACAAGGAACTGAAGGGACATGACTCATATAGTAAAACGGTTTTACTTTAGGCATCTGCCAAGAAACTGTTACTTGCACCAGATCGGGATGTTTGTCGTCATCCTAGAGTTCCTTTTTAGCTGCAAGCGAAATCGGTAAAAGATTATATATCTTGGAGAGACTCGTCTTTCGTTTTGAAGATATTTCTGTCTTTAAGACTTAATATTGTTGAAATGTATGTGTACGCGTTAGATAGGGCATTCTTTTGCCGTGGGTACTTTATTTATTTTTATTTAGTCTACATCATTATCGGCTCTCTTAAACTACCCATTGCTGAGTATAGGATTCATCTCTCTTGTGGCTTGAGGCAAGAGTAAACCACTAAAAAAAAACTGTTTTTTCAAAGTTCTCCTTTCTGTGCGTCTCTAATGATTAACTATGTATCTCCCAAACAATCTGTAATCTGTCCATTACTTCAAAATGACGACTCTCTCCACGTTTCAACAGTAAGTGCTTAGTTATCCTCTATAGATTAATATTCCTACATTAGCTCACGACCCTAAGCCGTGTTCAGTTCAAATCGTGACCGCTATTCACTTAGCCGTTTACTTTCTACACTCAAACATGGTGAATTAAGACATGCATACTTATCTTGTAATAGATTTTTTGGTAGTGCGATGTAAATTATAACTGCTTTCATTTGTTTTGTTGAGTAAAACGACTGAAAATATTCTAGTACATTCTGGTAGTAACCTGAATGTACTAGGATGTGACAGTGGATGAATCTGGATGTGGCAGTCTGGATGGGACAGTTTGCACAGTAGTGCAGACTGTCCACATCTATAGTTTCATGCTAAATGTATTTGAACTTGGGGTGGACTAAAAAGGTTTGATTACCAGGCCTTTAAAAGTCTTTGATTTTTCCATTAGGATTTGTAATAGTAGTAACCCGGAGTCTATATCAAGCCTGGTTAATGGCAATAGGCTCACCTTTTATATTGGGTTTAAGGAAACCCGGAGAAATGAGGGTGTTTGAGGTGCACCTGTTCCTAACACTTTGGAAAATAATAACGTGACGTGATATAATGTTAGGTTAAACTAAAAAATAAGTTGTTCAAACCAGAACACGCTGTAAGCAGACCCTACTACCACGTAGAAATAAAACTAATAGAACTGAATACGCTACTGGTATTCTACAATCACAAATACTATTTAATAAAAAATGAATTCAAAAACAGTTAAATCGCAATTTACATTCGGGTTCATTGTTTAACATGCCAGACAATCCAATATTCCGTTCTGATTAGACTATACGAAATAATTAAAAGCAAGTCTGATTACATTCAAATCCGCTCCATTGTCTTGAGCTGTCTGTACCGTCTCGATTCAAATTAATGGTAAGGGACTTACAGCCATTGATTTCTAAGACTGTTACTTATTTAAGAGATAAAACCATTATTTCCATATGAAATTCATTATCCTTATTAGTAGTATTCATTAGTCCATCAAGTGTTTACAAAAGTTTCCTGGAACCAAATCCATTCTGTGAATAGAAGCAAAACCGATATCTTAGTAGACACTCTTGAATTTATGAATCCAGTACTAAATCAAGCGAAACCTTGTTTACAAGCAACCACTATTTCGACAAAGGTAATTGAATATTCATTAGGAACATTTCGAGTGTTGTCCAATTTACAATGTTTTGTACGTTGTAAATTGTAGAAAATTCGCAAGTTTGAATATGATGGCTAGTCTTGGCTAAATTTAATATTTATGACTGATGAGATTACTAGGATCCCATGGGATTTGAATACGGTTTTTACTTCTATTTTAAAATACGCAATCACTGTCTCCTGCGTCTACTCCCCCAATAATGCAGGCATACGTAGTCGTCGTCCCAAATTCTTAAATTTATTCCACCGCATTCAATTAATCGTTCATTCTCATAGACAGACTCTTGAGCAGTATGTAGTACATGAATTACATTAGACTATAGTTAGGCAACATAGCACAGAAGGTCGGCTTCACTGGTTCGTGCACACAGACACACTACACGTACAGCGAGTGCAAGCGCCCTCGCGACTGACATTCAGCTAAGATCGCCAAGCTTGTGTATGTGTGCGTACGCCTGTTTTTGCTCGTTGCATGTAACCAACTTTCTGCAATAATCTGTGGTTAGGCGCTTAGACATATCTCCGTTTATAGCTCGTGGGTATCTATGTCTGCAGTCATCGGCTGCATTCAGGTTTCTAGTCTCCTTTTAAGGTACTACTAGCCAACGCGACTTTAAAATAGCAAGACTAGTTGTTAGAGCATAGAAATAGATAATACGAGTACCTAACTGATGTTGTGGTTTTACTTAGATAGAACTTGGTAGAGGATGTTTAGTTGAAAAGTCTTACTTTTTTTTTTTTTTTTTAAAAAAACGTTGCCCCACACTAGGAATTTCTCCTGTATTGTGGGTGCGTTTACAAACATTTAAAATCACCTACACAAACAGCCAGACCCGGAACAACTACCTGTAGGTCATACAAATATTTGCTCCGTGCGGGGATCGAACCCACAACACGCGGCGCAGCAGCCGATGGCTCAAGCACTGCGCCAACCGTGTCGTCGTTACTGGTAATTAATGAGCCAACTTTGGTCGAATAAAAGATGCTGAAGCCAACTCAACCAATGGGGATGACGTAAGGCATGGTGCTTGCAAAGGGAATCATACTTTTAAATTAATAACAAAAATTTACTTCTTGTTACAATTGCTCATGCATTCAATTCCAAGCATCAGCCATTAATCTTTTCACAGAACTGCGTCTTCAAAAGTTCAATAACAAATTGAATCATACCTAGTCTCTTCATCATCTGCCTCTGCCATCTTCCAGTCTAACTGGATTCAGCTGAACACTGAATAGTATTTTATATGGAGCGATTGCCTATTTGACCTTCACAACCCACATCATCTTTAATATTACTGTGATAATACCGATCTTGTATACAATATCATTGAAGTGTCATTGTCTAACGATCAATGGCACCGTACGAAAATAATTTAATTGTGTTTCTTTAACGATACCTTCGCCGTCACACTTCTGTGATTTAAATCCGGGAGAACGTATTCCAATAATCAAATAGCCTATAACTGTCCCATGGTCTTCCACTACGATTGACGGACCTCTGTTTTTACCACTCATCCATTTGCTTACGGATATGTCAGGCAAGTAAAATGTTTCACCACAAACATACATAAACCTACGCCTTTTTCCCATGGCAAGGCAGAAACTACAGAACGCCATCTGCTACGATCCTTACATACTCCTTTTGCTTCGTTAACGTTCATACATCTGGTCATACACGCACGTCGGTTGCTAGTACTATGCACCTGACCTTTTTAAAGAACATCACAAATAAAGTCAGTGTATATCCTTCTAGGGCGTCGCCTTCCAGCAGTACCCCCCGACATAATAATAACGAGACCCAGCCTTTGTTTTTGTTAAGTATTCAACGACGCCCTAAGCCGAGGTTCGAGCCCCACAGGGGGCGCCCTTAGCGAGCGGTCGTTTAAATGTAACTGTAGTTAGCCCTGGCTGGGGGCCTTCTTGTAAGGTCACCACAGGATCGACCGGTTAAGCAGTAAACAGCCTTATAGTGCTGAACTGCGAGTGGCCCTACCTAAAAAAAAAAAAAAAAAAAATCGCCTTCCAGCGTTTCCGCTTACATCGCCTAAATACCTTTCATATTTATATCATATCATATTTTATATCATTCCAACCATTAACTAATACCACAGCATTTTTTTAGAATCCTTAGTAATATCAAAGATGCAAAGTATCCGATTCTCTTTACTACGAGTACTTAAGTACATCATTTTGGCAGGTGCAACAAAAACATAAGTTTTGTCATATTATTTTAGTGACTAGCCGGGCGAGGCGCCTTGTGGCGATCTGCCAGGTACTTCTCATGAGAGCTTTATAGTGTTTTTACTTTTCTATTAACTCCAATTATATGGCAACACAAACAACAAGCTACTTTAGATAGTAAGTATATAACCCCGTGTAAAGTAAACATTTTATGGATGAGTGAGATTCAAGAAGAAATATGTGAAGACGCCAGCACATCAATCTATCCTTAGCGGGGAAAAAATCGCAATCCAATATGATCCTTATGCTATTGTAACAAAGTTGAAAAACTATACTTAAATTTGAAAGATTGGGGTAGTTTAATGTAGATTAGTATTTATAGACCTGTCAATAAGCCTCGGACCACTTCGTTTAATCCCTGGGTTTAATAGAAATACTTTTTACTCGACGTCTCGTCGAGACTAATCCTCATCTGGTACGAGTAAGTAGAACTTCTTACTAAACTTAGCGAGTAAGTAGAACTTATAAAGTGTATTAATGTAATGATAGAATGCTCTTTATATTGAACACCATACAAACTTACAAATAATGAATTTGAGAGCTACATCAATGGGTGGCCTTATCGCTGAAACCAATCCCTTCAGACAACTCTTCTTCTTTTATTACCATACAGCCTAATACTGAGCTGCAAGTTACAAAAAAGCAACAAAAAAAAAACGCGGGTCATTTAGGGGGTCTAAGAGTCACGTCACTTATTTCAATGAGACTGCACTTTTGACATTAAAAAACGACAAAGAAAAGAGAAATGAATTGCCCAATTCTTTTAATCAAACTGATTACATTCTTACTCCCGAAGAAAACAACGCACAAGTATTTTCTTCCGTAAGTGCTACCACAAGATTTATTCGCCCAGATTCACAAAAGAAAGTCCGCATGTATATTTACGAAGTGCAGTTTTAAAACTGTCCCGTAGCTGTGACTGGCTCTGCGCCAGAGTTGTGTGTACTCAGCGTAGGCATCAATACGGTACTTGAATTTTTTCGGTAGAATGTAATTATTTGAGTTGACAAGCTATTCAGGGTCTTGTTAACACAATATGTCTGTCAGTAAAATAGCTTCACACCATATATATTTTTTGTTCATTTGCGTGTCGTTTTGGGAATGTAGAGATTGTTATGTGGAATGACTGCAATGGATAAAAAAAAATGAGAATACAAATAGGAAGCTTGAAAGTGGCGCTAGTGATAGACAAGTTGACGGGAATCAGCAAGCATGTGATGAAGAGGGATGAAAAGCATGAAACTAAAAGAATCAAGAATATAATATAAATGAGGATGGATGAAGAGGGAAAAAGAGACAGTAAACAAGATAGACGGATTTTGTGATAAATGGTAAGAAGAAGAAAAGTCGCGTTATCTTTCGCTCTTTTTGAGTAATCGATTCAAGAAGAGAGACTGTAAGATGAAAACGTGTTATACCTACCCCAAGTAACATGAGTAAGACAAGGCTTTACTGTGTTTTCCTTCTTCTATAATACAATCATCATCTATTCAGTCTAATGCAGAAGAAACTACACAAACAACATCTGAACTAAACCATACTAAAGGAAACTAGATCCTTCTAGTATTAGTTCGTAGTGGGATATAACTCACTCTTCACGACACTTAAAGCGATGAGCCAATCTTTATTCTTAGTAAATATTCTAGTCAACTGGACATTTCTGACCTTGTGCTTGAAGCTTGCTAGTATTGTTAAATCTCGATTATAATTGCAACACGTACTGTCGGTAAGAAAAGAAAGAAAAATGACCAACGGTCTAAATAATAAATAAATAAAATAAATATTGCTGGACAATCCACACAGCATCATCTAGCCCCAAGCTAAGCTGAGCTTGTATTATGGGTACTAGATGACTGATATACTTAATACAATACATTACATACATAGATATTTTTATTATACATAGCAAATACCCAGAACACCCGGAACAAATCTTTGTAGATCGTCCCAAGGCGGGAATCGAACCCGCAACCTCCTGCGTCGTAGGCGGACCATCGCCCGCCGCGCCACATCGGTCATAATGATTATCATATAGGCAGAAATCCAGACTCAGGGCTGCTACAAAGAAAATCCAGATGGTAAAACCCAATAACGCACTAACCCGACCCAGGAGTCGAGCCCAGGACCTCATGCTTAGCAACTATTAGACCAACGATGCAATCAGCATAATCATCATCAAACAAATTAATCCCGCCTAAACTCCATCGTCACAGTCGACCGTGAAACGCTATCATTCTCCGACGCGGAACAATTTTGCACAATTTGTCAACACACCGCTTAGCACGTAGTGTGTGCAACGATGCCCTGACGCGGAAAGTAAGGAAGCGCGCACATTATACACATGCACATCATCAGTACCGCGTATGATGCACCAGTTGTTATCGCGGAAGTAGGGACCGAGCGAAATTATTATACAGTTTTATTTTTGGAACAGCGATTGTTTTAAATAAAATAAAATAAAAAGTATTTATTTCAGGTAACCAAAAAGCACCCATACAGCAACCAGAATACATAAAACAACACATACACACACATTTACAATTCTTAAAAATAGACATATTATCGTACACGGCTAGCAACATGCCTGCTACAGCAATGTCCGATATACGGGCAGTCAAATCTCCCGGCAATCATCGCCAGCATTGTATTGGAGCTGTCCCGCACCCTGCGCACCATAGACGCGCACCGCTTGCGCATGGTGGTGTGGAAACAGTCGGTGCGCGCTTCCGCAAACATGCCCGAGGCACTGCAGAAGCGGGGCAGCCCCAACACCGCTCTGAACGCGTTATTTTATTGGATACGGAGGGCACTGTAAGTCGCTTGTGTGTAGGAAACCCATAGGCTGCTGCTTTAGTTACAAGAATGTGATATGTGATGCATTGGTGCAGTTGCTAAGGGAGTGCTGACACTTATACGTACACCTTCAGTACCATCCTCAGTTGTGCTGCGTTTGATGCACTCGTTGTTATTATGTTGAGTGGGAACTGAACGAAGTTACGATGCATTTTTATTTTTGGAGTCGTGTTTGTTTTACTTTCAAGAATGTAAGAGTGAAGTGGAGTCGAGGTTGTGGGTTCAAACCTGGGCAAGTACCAATGTGAGTTTTTCAATTCATATGTGCTTTCTAAGTTTATGTTGGACATCACTGACATAGGTGAAGGAAAACATCGAGGAAACCTGGACTTATATAATTAATATTAGCCTGAAATTGCCAACCCGTCTTGAGCAAGCGAGGTGATTAATGCTCATGCTTTCTCTGTATGAGAAGAGGCTTTTGTCTGCAGTGGGACAGTAATAGGCTGGTACTTTTTTTCTTTTTTTAAGAGTGAAGTAATGAATGTAGCTTTGATGAAGTGAGAACACTTATACAGCGGGAGTTTTGAATAGTGGTTTTGCCGCTGCTGAACAGAAGTACCTTACTCATGATCATAAACAACTTTTACTGTGGTGGTTTCCCCGCTGTAGAACATAAGTACTCATGATTTTAAACAACTTTTACTATGAGACCGACCTTGAAATATCAATAAACAAAATCAATTGTTTCTCTGTATTCTGTATAACATGTTGGTATTTTGTTACCATTGGTAAAATGTATTTTAAGGTGGGCAGCGTTTGATGCATTAGTTGCGAGAGAGAGTGAGAGAGAGTGTGAACGAAGCTTAAGATGTAATTTTTTTATTGGCTCTATTTATTTATAGAAACAGTGTCACAGTGACGTAAGACACCAAAATAAGGTCATAAATAAGACAGACGTATCGGGTGTACATGCACCTGTTATTCTCATGCGAAAGATGAACTTAAACTTGCTGCAGAGTAAACTAAACTAAAAGAACGTGGTTATTTATAAAACTACTGAGAAGTCATTGTAATCATAAAACCATAATGAGGATTCAGATTTTAAAAACACGAATGACTCGTGTTAAGTTTGATCAGACGTATGTATGTATGCATCTCTAGGTGAGTTGTTTATGATGCACTAACAGACATTACGGAAGTGGCGAGGACATTATTTTAGAGATGAATTTTCAAGAGATTTTAAGATGTTTGCTTTTTTTTATTTGTGTTTGTAAATTTGATGTATATTTTTGAAACTTGTGTAATGAGGTGTTGTTAAGTTTCTGCCCTTGATGTAAGATTTCCTTAAGCATGCAGTTAAGCTTTATGGACATTCCAATTTCCTCGTCCTTTAGAGATTAGTAGCTTAGATTAGTCTTTTAATTGATGCCTCATTCCTAATTCTCTTTGAGACAAAATTCCATTATTCTCAATCCCCAATGGCTTGCTCGTGCTAAGTCTTACCTATACTGGATCGTGAAGGTTGTATACAATAGCAGAACTTAATGAATACAGGCAGGTAGAACTTTAGTTCTCACTGGTTTCAAACAGTCAATATTCCAATTGTTTGAAATATAGAACGCGCCATTTGTTAAGAGTAGAACGAGTCATCTATGTGACGTGTCTATGTAAAGACCTACTCCTAATAAACGAGCAATCGTGCAAAACGTCCCTAGGGGCAATAAACTCCCGATTCGGTGCTGTAAAGCTGATGCTGGAAGAGTCCAGCTTCTACAGTATCTACACTGTTTAATCAGTTCTTTGTACAAAGCTTTCTTTATTATTATCCTCTCGTCTCATTTTGTGGACATATGATCAGCTAGTCAGTGAAGTGGTTCATGAGCTAAGGGTTCAGGGTGCGCCGGAGACAATTATTTACGTAAATATAAAATTTCAACATTTTTATAAGATACATATGTGAAAGGCGACTTACAAAAAGGTACATAGCAGACGTGATTGGAAACGCCGGGGGACTACCTAGAAGGACATACACTGACCTTGTAATGTTCTGCAGAAAGGTCAGGTTCGTAGTACTCGCAATCGATGTCCGTGTACGAGTATAACCAGATATTGTATGAACACTGACGAAGCAAAAGGAGTATGTAAGGATCGTAGCAGGTGGCATGACTATACCGCCTTGTTGCCTAACATGCCGAGACCCCACCTGCATCATTTAACTCGGGCGGGATTCTGGAGTCGCGGGTACTCAGAGTGGGGACTCTGTTCGCCCACCGAATGACCTAAGGAAAGACGGTGGCATAGTGACCACGTTTCGCTGTGTACAGTGAGGTTCAGGGGAGACCTCTTTACAGTCTCCTCAGGGATGTGCCCTAACAGGCGTTGCACCGACGACGGGGGTCCTCGGTGCAACTCCCGGAGTGGTCTCTAAAGAGGTAACGGGGCCCCTTCCAGGTGCTGATGGTGATCAGCGGGGTGGTTTTAGTGAGGTAAGAATTCCACACTCCCTGGTCTTTTCCCCAAAAGTCCAGGCGCCTTTTGAAGCATCCCCCGTGTAAACAAAAAAAAAGAAGTGGCGTGAATATAGAAAAAAGCGTGCGTTTATGTTATCTATCAATATAAACAGTTTCTGGCAACAAATACCCAGTCATAACAAACAAAGCTAATCATTTGGTAACAGCCAAACGGAAGGCAGACATATTTGCAACATAACAAGTACATATTTATAACAACTATACGAGCTCGCGATAACATATGTAGTTGTTTTATGCATTTCCTTTTCTGCCTATATTGCAATAGTAACTAAAAATAAAACAGTAAACGTTATATTGTGTAACAAATCGTGAGCCGTAAAACCGGCTAAGTGCCTGTTGGATAGGAGAATAAAGGGTTCCGTAGTCAGGATGAGTATTGCATTGATAAGTGTTTATATTATCGGCTGCAAAAAAAGTTTGTATATGTAAATTTAGAAGTGACTTACTTAAAGAGGTCACTTATAACCTCTTTAATTATCAGATGCAACAATCTCACATAGATATCATAAAATCACGCCTGCATTCCCCGTAGAGTTGGGCAGAAGTGTACCTACAGTACACCCACATTTCACTAGATATATTTTCAAGTCCCATGTAGTATATTGATGGGATGACTTATTGCCAACAACCGTTCACACATCCTTACTCCGGACTGCTACTGAGATATTCCCAACGAAAAACCCCGAATCTCAATCACATGGATACTTTTAACGAATTACTGATTTCTCTTTTCATCTCTCACTTGTATGTATGGGGTATTGGAGTGTGCCATCCCTAATTATTTTTTTCGCAATTCACTGCAGTAAGTCTCCGAGTAAAATGGCCGTGTAATATTCGGACCGACCAGATGAGTTTATAAGGATTCCGTATTTTACATTTGGCTATGGAATCCTAAAAATAAATACTGGATTTAATGAATAGGTGCTTTACTTACGAATTCATGCTAGCGTGGTAAAAAAACAGGTATGCTGAGTACCAGGCTGTGGGTTCCAAGCCTCACCATCATCTGCCTATTCTTTTTCTAAATATGTTGGAGGCGGCTTCCAGTCAAACCGAAGGCTTGCCATACCATGATCTGTGGGTTCCAAGCCTGGCATTCTTTATTTATAAGATAGCCAATAATCATAATTGATTTGTTTTGATTGAAAACTAGTGAACGTGTACAAAGGCCAGCACATCAAGCTTATCCAATATGTCAAATTTCTTTGATAGGTTTTCAACTTTATCTCACATTATTTAAGGCTCATTTTCAATTGACAAAATCTGACATTTTGGGGTAGTTTGATGTGCTGGCGTCTACAATGGGCGGTCTAATTAATAATTCGTTAGTATTTGGGTCACAATATAGCTTATCTTTTCAAGTTAATTAAAACACGCTTAATAAGTAAAATGTGCAGTGTTATTTAACATGTTTTTTTACTATATTTTCTATAAATATTTTGCTTCTACGAGAGCCCACCGGTTGGAAACAGGGTCCAAGCTACCGGTGGTTTGGGTTCTTGAGAGAGGAACCTCCTAACTATACTCGCTGTGTCCAGGAGTACCGCTTTCTGTATAGAGCCCTAGATCCAACTTGCGTAAGGAGAACTTCCTTAGGTGCTCTTTTTTATTATGTCATTGGCCGGCATGACCATCAGCACATAAACGGCTGTATTTTACTAGGTAACATATAGTTTAGAATATAATACAAGACCTGACTTTTAGATAACTATAGCACTTCTAATAAATGCGTTTTACCAAATTTAATGTATTGTAATGTGTACGAGATGTGGGATGTTGAATATTTAGTACCTTTTTTTCTTTACAATCTTCCAGATGACTTGCAAACGTTAAACAAAACGAGCTCTATAAGTTACAAGTCCAAATCTAAACGTTTGTACATACAGAAGTTTTAGTTTACTAATTATGTATTATGAAATAGTTAACATAACATCATGCCTGTATTCCCCTAAGGGTAAGGCAGAGGTGTAATACATGTAAAGCCAAGGAGTCTGGATTTGAGCCCGATCGATGGCAATAGGCTCGCCCCCTACTACATGTGACTTAAATATAATTGACAAAATGTGGGTGTGTGCTATAGGGAACACCTCTGCCTAACCCTTTAAGAATAAAAGGCGTGATTATATGATGTGGTTTTATCAAAAATATCTTTTACTCTGTACAACGTAAAACTTTTGGCTTTACAAAGTACCTAACTAGTAAAACTAACAACCGTCAAATCTATTACGTTCATACCAAATGCGAAAGCGTACGGACATTCACAAATAAGTATGACATGAAGCTTTCTGTAGTCTCACAGGGGTTCAATGAACTTCCACATAAAATGCTTACTCATATAATAAAGGAGAAAAACGTGATTCACATGAGTAATAATAACATATAGAGCGCCGAGCAGCAAAGACGGCGGAAAAGGGAACTAAATCCCTGAATTCAATTGTTTTCAGTAGTAGTAGAAGCGCCATTATGCTAGTAAAATAAGTTCTGAGTTGAGTTTTAAGATAACTTGACAAATGCGTCCTGTTACTGGACAGGTCCACTCAAATCTGTGAGGTTCTTTCCTCAAAAGAGCATCTCAGACACTAATCTGCATGTTCCTCACTTGATCTGAGCAAGATAATGTCTGGACTTTATTAGAGACTGTGATCTCTGAGTTTGTTTGGGTGTTACTTCTCAGAGTATTCACATAGGGAAACACCGATTTATCTACTTAAAAAAAAATGTGTACAAGTGTTAGGAAAAATTAATTCACATAAGTAAATATGACTTATCATTAATACTGATAAATGAGTGTTCTGTAAAAATCAACTTATAGTTAGTTTTTTTTTTTGTTTCATGAAGATATTTGCATTGAACGACTTCTACCGTAAATGGGGTCAAAAGAAACCCGGGGGTAAATTGAAACAAAAGTTTGAAGGGGATTTTCACGTTAGTTGAAAATTGTTTTACATTATTTGTATTTTTTTGTGGTTATGTTGGATATAATACCAATGATATTGAATGAACTTGAAAATCCCACCCAAAGGTTTATCTATTCACCCCGTTTTACCCGGAACCTATAAAAATATCAAGTATACTTAAAGTGGATTTCGCTACGAATGTCAGTATGTTTTACAAAACGCACAACGTAAATCTCGAATGAGAAAATCCATAATTTTTGTAAGCAACGCCAGGCGGATATAAAGTTTGTGAAAGTTCAGATCTTCACATTTTAATAATTTTCATCATAACCAGCATAACTGTGTTTAATATAATGGTTATAAATCGAAGCATCTATTAACCTAAATCATTTCAAACGGCTGTTCCACATACACAAGTTCTCAAAAAACAGAAGTTTAGTACTTCCAGAAAATATTAAACTTATCGTGATTTAGGCCAATAAATCTTGTAAAAACCACATTCCCAACTACTTACCGCAGTAAACAGAAACCGGCCAAGTGCGAGTTGTGCTCGCACACAAAGGGTTCCGTACCATCGTGCAAGTTTAGAGATACAGACATTCATAAGGTCGAGCAGGAAACACCGAAAAAAAACACGTTTTATGCATAGGGTCCCCTCTTATGTTTAAATTAGTTAATTATTTTTTGTAATATCATCATCAGGCTATATTAGTCCACTGCTGGACATAGCCCTCTCCTAATGAGCGCCATAGCGTCCTGTCTTCAGCTTGCCGCATCCAGCATCTGCCTGCAGTCTTTCGCAGATCGTCATCCCACCTGGTCAGAGGGCGTCCACTACGTTTGTAATATGCTGCGATATAAATACACACTCTGTGAAAATTTCAACTCTCCAACTATTACGGTTCATGAGATACAACCCGCTGACGGACAGACGGACAAACAGCGTACGGAACCCTAAAAATATTAATAGGTCACGTTCACAAATACTTCAAAAGTTCAACGTTCCTGCGATAGATTCTTAAGATTGTGTCAAGGACAAGAGTTTGGATAGTAAATACTTTAGTGCCAACGGTTTGGCACGAATCGTGTATTAACATTTAATTTTACTGACTTCAACAAACGAAATGCTTAATATTATTGTTGACAGAGAATTATGAATGTAATAAAGCCATTTTGTGGTACCCATTGTAAAAATCATCGTCTGCCTATCCTTTTCTCAAATATATTGGGGTCGGCTTCCATTATAACCAGATGCAGATGAATATTTCAGTATTTTACATCGAGCGACTGCCTATTTGACTTACACAACTCCCCATAGAGGTATTCTGGTTCCTGTCCAATCAATAACACCACTGGTTGCCTTGCCCCAGGGTGGGGTCTGTCAGACTCTTACTTACTAAAAACCACCTCGGTGTTCCATCTCACACCTACGCCGGGGGTCGCGGGAACGTCGGCCCACCTCTGCAAGCCTCCTCAATTCGAGGGGGGAAGTGAGGTGTTTGACTCCATGACGTCTAAGTGGGGCGCGCGTGGAACACTACTCGCCGCCACTTCGGGTACCACAGGTTGTCCTAAGGCAACTACAGCCTTAAAATGGCAAAATTTGTTTACTTTACGTTATTCACCACTATATTATTGAAACTGGCTTACATTCACAACAGTAGCATTATTAGCTAATCTGTGATATTAGTCATCATCCTCCGAGAATGAAATGAGTAAAAGAGTATACATAGAGGAGTTGATACATTATCTTTTGATTATCAAAGTAATTATTTAAACATAATACATTGGTATAAAGTATAAACGATCGAGCAGCGTTCATCATCATCCTGCCCTTATACCAATTTATTTGCGGTAATTTCAACATGTCTTCTTCTTCCATACTGTTTTATTTGCCGCCATCTCAGAAGCCACCTCCTTCCTAACCATATCATCTTTCACACAATCCATCCATCGTTTCTTTGGTCTCCCTGTACTTTTGTAACCCTCCATATTCATACTCAAACTTTTTTCACAATATGATCCTCATTCCTTCGCATCACATGTCCATACCATGACAAACGAATATTTGTAATAATACTGTGTACAGTAATAAAAGTGAACGAATGCGCCGACTCTTAACTTTCGGTTCTACGCTGAACGTTGAAAATCCAACATTTAGATATACATTCATTAAAACTTTCCGCTTCAATTCCCTTACTAAAAAATCATCCCAAAATCAGATCAAACTCATTTCAAGACAAAGATATCACAATAGGAAAGGACAGCCATATCAAAGACAATAACATTCCCGAAACAGTTTGCAAAACAAAACAGACATTTTATCTTACAATTTTGGCAACAATCCCAAATTCAAAACAATTGGCATCATTTGTAAATGCTTGCGCCTCTAGTGGTACATAAAGTTCTTACTTTATGTACTGCTGAAATGTTAAACCAGTGGCTCTCAACCTTTTACTATAATCTCATAAGCTCCCCCACTAAAATCTCGGATAGCTCCGAAGTCAACGGGTGTCTTGCCAACTCAGTAAGTACATTGTGGCGACCAGTTTAATTCTAGTAATCAGCCGATCTTAACATTTATAAACTACAAAGAAGCGATGACGTGTGCCAAATATGTGCATTGGTAACGTCAAGTAACGTGATTGCGTACATACATGATGTGACATACTGTTGGTGCTCAAAGTTTCTGACAACAAGAAATGTTTTCTGATAGCAAGAATACTTTTTTTAATAACTGTTTATTTTTGGGAACGCAGCGCCCCCATTGGGTCACCCTACGCCCTGGTTGGGAACCCAAGTCTTAAACAATTACCCTACAGTACTAATTTATAAAGATTGCTGTTGACATACTTTCTTTTATCTTAAAATTGGGATTCTCGGATTCGGATACGAACACAATGAACTTTGCTTGGATACCCACATCTTCTTATCAAATAATATTAATAACGCCAGCCTATTACTGGCCTACTGCAGAGTTAAGAACCAGGTTTCCCGACGATGTTCTCCTTTACCGATGACAAATGAATTGTAAAAGTCGCGTTAAAATACTTGTCTGTATTTTAACCGACATATTCTTAATAAAGTTATTATAATTCACGACTGTTAATATGTTCGCCTTTGAGTGCCTCGCTGGTGTATAGGTTACAAACGCGACAGCTAAGCTTGAGGTCGTGGGTTGGATTCAAAATGTTTTTTGAGTTTTTCCGTTTTTTGTATTTCTAAGTGGCACCTCGGAGTTTGGATTTCTACCCGGTTTATGGCAAAACATAACTGGCGTAATCTGGGTATACTATAGGACATAGGTACACCACACACAGGCATAACGTTATTTTATTTTATTTTATTATGTTTCAAATTTTTGCTGGATGGCAAAAAGCCATATAAATAGCTGGAGCTGCAAGCCGGGGTGTCGGTTTAATATCTGTATTTCTCCCCCAACATTCATAGAATTTCTTGCTCCCAAAGATCGTGACCAGAAACTTAAGGTGCGGTCCACACATACCAACTTTGACGCCGAGGTATGCGTTTTTATTCCACATCTATACAAATATATAAAATTGAAGTGTCGGTTTGTGATGTCAGAGTAATAGCTTTTTACTAAATACATATGTAGGTGAGTTTACATGCGCACCCACGATACAGGAGAAATTCCTAGTGTGGGGCAACGTTCTTAGACTTTAGTTTTATAAATAGAATTAGGGTTCCGCGTAAAGAATTGAAAACCCATGTTTTGTTTATTTTTATACGGATAAAGCCGCGGGCACAGCAAGTCTATAAATAAAACAAAAATACCTACTGATCCACTTTGTACAATCGCTGTACAACAATCATTTCGCCATGCTAAAGAATTTCCCCTTTAACGTATAAATTCAACACGCTACATTATGCTTAATTAAAACTGCGTGCGCGCAACATACTCGTTCTATTTTTAACACCTTATCCAAGTCTCGTACAACGTATGCATAAACAATATTAAATGCATTTGTGTGCAGTAAATATGCGTAGGTAATGTCTTTACGTTTTATTTTTAAATTGTCCGTTCTATTTTCAAAATGTTAAAACGCTTAGTTGAGCTTCATATTTCAACACGCAAGGTCGCATGTCAGGATTTCTTTTTTTTTATCGAATTCTATTTAAATGTCAAGTTGAAGGTCACACGTCGTGTTTCCAAACAATTAAAAAGCGATTTATGAAAGTAGACAGGGTATAACTGTGTTAATATCTTTGACACACGAATCTCTTTGTTTTATTATCACGCGAGGTATAATTTAAGACAGTTAAATAGTATTTTGCGTGCATAATAATTGAAAACGGTGTAACCACAGCGAAGTCTCCTAAATTAAACAACTAGACAAGCTCCTTTCAACCGACATCTGAGTTTACTATGCAACTTAAATTAAATAATAAAACGTTAAACTACCGTACGGTACTCCCCACGTCTCTGGTAAAAACAAACAGAATAGGCTGGCCTCTAATTCTATTAAAACTCCGTACTATCCTAGGCCAGCTCAAGGTTAAACATTACCACTGGCATGGAGCCTACTGTAAAGCTACAATACCAAGATATTTCAATCTGCGAATCTTCAAAACTAATTAATTTCACGTGATGCATACTGAGAGCCCCATTTTCCAAAAACTCACTTTTCCTGCTTGCTGCTGTATAAATAAACCCCAGTCAAATTCTTCACCAAGTGAATGTATAAACAAACCTACATAGACGCAGGCCTTTTTCCCATAGGGGTAGGCACAACCTTCACATCTTCTTTCGCTTCGTTTATTTTCGTACATCATAGTCATCACAGTCCTGGATGACCGAGCTTTGCCCGGACATAACGACGTTTTCTAAAAATGATACCTAGCTAGATCGAGTTATCGCCCCCGAAACACCCTACGTACTAAATTTAATGAAAATCGTTAGAGCCGTTTCATATGTATATACAAGAATTGCTCGTTTAAAGGTATTAGATACACGCACGGCAGTTGTGAGTTCTACGCACCTGACCTTTCTAAATAACATTACCGAAAAGGTCAGTGTATGTCCTTCTGGGGCATCTAGGTAGTCCCCTCCCAGCGTTCCCAGTTACATCGACCTTATGACAGTCGCCTTCCATTCTTTCTCTCATGACCAGACAATCTACCATACTCCTTTCAATTCTTGTCACCACTCCTTCCTTTAGTCTGTACCTATATGTAAACAGTATATAAATAACATTATCCTTTATAATGTGGGCCACCAGTTGAAAACACCGGACTCGTACACAATTGTATCGCCCGCCAGTGAAAAAAATCAATAATGACAGACTGGGAAACAACCACTATGTATTTTTAGATGGCCATGAATTGCTCAAGAACAACATATTTGTAGTACGATTTAATGTCAAGCAATGGTATTATGGGTGAAGTGGGTAATTTAGCACTTAAACTATATTTTTTACTTCGTTTGCTGTTTTGATATGAGTAATGAGAATGATGCCGGAAACACTTTGCTTATCCACTTCAGTTCTAGAACCTTCAGCGCTAAGTTAGGTTTCTGTGGAACACTATGTACCACTATTTGTGCTATGTAACCCGTCTCACTATGCTATCAGATCTGCATAGCTTTAGCGTAACCAAACCACACTTATATCCTGACTATGCCTTTAGCTCAAATCAGTTTTTTTTTTTATCTTATCCTTGTATACTACGACAACTCAAAATTCATGAATTTTCAACATCATCATCCTCCTGCCCTTATCCCAATTTATTTGGGGTCGGCGCAGCATGTTTTCTTCTCCCATACATCTCTATTTACCGTCATCTCATGGGTCACCTCTTTTCTTGCCATATCCTCTTTCACACAATCCATCCATCTTTTCTTTGGTCTTCCTCTACTCATGTAACCCTGCACATTCATACTCAAAACTTTCCTCACAACATGGTCCTCATTCCTTCGCATCACATGCCCATACCATGACAACCGATTTCCACACAACTTCTCGGACACAGGCGCCACTTTCAGACATGAATTTTCAACAACAACTAAAAAAATATATTGTGGTATCAATAAAAAGTATTGATTCCCAGTCCAGGTAAAAATACACTTACGTTCTACAACATGTTTATGACCTGATGATGTAAGGTTCTGTTTCATTACTTTACTGACAGAAATACTTTTTTTTCACCAGAGCATTGAAAATATTTATTTTTTGAGTTTTGATCTAGATGTGCGATATGTTCCAGTACCAAAGTTAATACATTCAAGTTGGCCACAATAACTATAACTTGCTCAGCTCTTACAAAGCTTATCTAAATCGGTTCTATGGTTAGTTTTATAGCTTCTTATATATGCTTGATCACAGCCTTTTTGGTCAATAGCGTGAAGTCATGGGCCTAATTCCCAAGTCGGCAATGTGTTATTGAGTTTGTACATGAAGAATTGAGTCATTAGCAGCCCTAAGTCTGGAATCGTGCCCTATTGATAGCAATAAACTCGCCTCCTATTAACTGCCGAAATCTGGGTGTACTATGGTTGGTACACCTCTGCCTAGCACCTCGGGAATCACAGGCGTGATGTTATGTAAAACATCTCCCCTGCTTAGCCATTCATAGCTTTTATTGGAATTAAATGTACATAGGTCATCATTTAGGACCCATTAATATCAGTGTTAATATTAAACCGTGGTGCTAGGCAACTGGGCCTGACCCAGTTGTAAACGTCCCTTTGTGCCTATTGGCCTAGCTCTGTTCTGTCTCCTACTTGATATGGAATGAAGTGGAAGTTATGTATATTTCTAACTCCTGCGCTGTTCTTTTCTGGTTAATTTCGTTGCGGGATCCAAGACAGTTGAATCGTTTCTCCGGGACTCGTCGGGCTTCATTGTCTCGACGCTTTTCTGGTGGTTGCCACTGTTGATTCTAAATTTCAGGAGTTGCAGTGATTTGGGAATAGTGTGGCGGGTTTGTTCCACTTTAAAAAAAAAGCCATTCATAGCATTAGCTCTGAATTACCAGTTATGTCTTATTTGTACGAATCAATAGCAAACTAAATTTCCGTGCTAGGACGGTTGCATGTTACATGTTTGGTATCGTGCTTGTTTAGAAAATATAACCTTGACTAAAGCTATTTGTAAAGCATGCCGTCCTGATGATACAATTTCTTGATAACATGGCACAACAAATATTTAATGTACAGTCGCGGTAAAAATTCGTTCGTCACCTTCACAATATTTTGCGTCAATTATGATACAATAGTTACTCAGTTACTCAAACTTTTTAAGTTTCTTCTTGGACATCACTGACTTCGGTGAAGGAAAACATCGTAAGGAAACCTGGACTTATATAATTAATATAAGCCTGAAATCGCCAACCCGTCTTGAGCAAGCGTGGTGATTAATGCTCATGCCTTCTCTGTATGAGAAGAGGCCTTTGCCCTGCAGTGGGACAGTAATAGGCTGGTACTTTACTTTTTTTTTTAGTTACTCAATTATCATGAGAAAACATCAATATAGGTCTCGTAATTATGTTTGCTGGCCAGTACGTTTGAGTCCGTTACAAAGCTTTTAGTTTGAGCTGAACTAGGTATTCGTGAAAGGTTCATGCGATGTTGCACTTTGCTATTACAATCAGAATCAAAATCAAATTTAATTTATTCAAATTAGGCTGAAAACCAACACTTTTTGTACGCCAAAAATGACAAGACAGTCTCCTACAACGCCCACCGTTCACCACTTCCTAGCGTTTTTGCTGGGATGAGAAAGTGACGCAACAAACTCCCCAGCAACACGTCTGTCTGATAACTTGGAGGAACTTAAATCTACACAATATATAAGTAAATTTAAGGGACTAAATACGTAGGTATAGTTGTCTTAGTAGTCGTGTGTGGCTAAAGTGTGCGATTCAGAATTACATCGATCTAGCTTAAACTATCGCGTCATTAATAACCTAAGCAAAATATAATTGTCAAACAATACACACTCACTCCAAGAGAATGCTATTCCAATTGAGCAGTTCATTGAAACTTGAAACCTATTGCGCGCACGCTTCTAAACACGTGCTTATACTGGCGGCCTTAAGCTGTATAATTTTTTTATATAATGTCATTATAGAATTTACTACGTGTGGAACGTGCCCCTCTCACCCCGACCCCCGCCGTGTCCCCCCTACGCACCGCATTCCACCTGTAAGGTGAAATACTACGCGATGTGCAACTATCTCTTTTACACCTGTTCCTGTTTATATACATGTGTCGACAGCTGTCGAGTTTATTATTGTTTAGTGTATTTTCGATACGACTGTACCGCTTTGAGTACAGTCAACCCACGGTCGTCGTATATAAGGATCGTAGTAGGTGGCGTTCTGTAGTTTCTGCCTACCCAGACAGACAAACAAAAATCGCCTTCTATTGTTGCATAAAGACCCTCATATTAAGTTTTCTCAAACATCTCTTATGTACAGGGGCAAGCACATCAGGCTACCCCAATGTGTCAAATTTCTTTGATAGTTTTTCAACTTGATTACAAAAAAATATGTTTCATGTTCTATTGCAATGCAATAGATGTTTGTTGCTATCTCTGTCACCCATTTAGAAGCTGACGTTTGATTTGAAAGCATTTACCTAGTTAACAGTATTGCCTCCACAACCAGCTGTTGGTGAATGTATATTAATACAACCATGAACTTTTGTATCGTGCAGCATGTTAAGTGAATCGATATTTGTGGTAGGGGTGCCCCAAAAAACAAAAAAAAACTTCAATATCATAATTTAGGTACTAATAAAGTTTTTTTATACGATAACAACACGATACCCCTTGGTAAGACTGGTTGTCAGACTTTCAGGCTTCTGACTAGCGACTGTCAAAGATCTACAAATGACACCTGGGCATCAACGGCTAAATATTCTTTCCGACGCACGGAGGAGTCTACCAACGAGAAAAGCAAGTTGTCACTCAGGTGCAAATTGCGGCTCTTCGTCTCGGTCATCCGACCAATCATGACATACGCTTGCGCAGTGTTCGCTCACGCCAAGCCGTATCATATTCATAGGCTTCAGACCGTCCAGAACCGATTCCTGCGCAGAGTCACGGGAGCCCCCTTCTACGTCCGAAATGAGACTCTCCATGTAGATCTCAAAATACCTACGGTGAAACAGTTCATGAAGCGACTCACCCAGCGCTTCATGGACTGTTCTACCGCTCATCCTAACCCCTTAGTGTCATCGGCCGTCCGATACACTCCCTCGCGAATAAGTACAGTTCGAAGACCGAAACACACACTCACAGAGCCAGATGATCCTATCACTCTCCTCCAGGAGAGCGATAGGGCCACCAGCACTGTTCGCAAACAAAAACGGACATTCCGTCCTCGCCGCCGAGGCCCGTCGCGACGACCCCGTCAATGCCCCCCTCCCGACCCTTTGCTAGAGCCAGCCCGCGAAGCTGAGCCGATTAATGATTAAAATGTCCCTAAATAATGGAACAATCAGATCCAGCCTGTCCCTTGCTGTCCTCTTCAGCGACGTCCTAAGCCGAGGTTCGTACCCCGCAGGGGGTGCCCTTAGCGATAGTCGCTTAGCTTATAAGTTTTTATGCCTGGCTGGAGCCCTTAATTTTAATTAAGCCCCCCACAGGAAAGTTCGGTTGAGCAGTAAATATCCCTGCCTAAAGGATAAACTGCGAGATGCCCATTCCAAAAAAAAAAAAAAAAAAACGGAGGAGTCTCGATACATTACGAACGGTTATTCATCGAACAACCAGTGCGGCTGTTTTAAGGTACGAGCTCCTCCACCTGGAGAATAAAGATATATACATATTTCTAAAAATATATCCCATTATTTTTTACTCGCATCATGTGCCAGCCCTGCCTGATCAGGAGGCCATGAGAATTGACTTGTTCACTCTAACGCAAAATTCAGTACGTCCACGTTGGAACACACGTGCGTATTGCGAGTAGGTACATGCATGACGTAAAGGGCCTTGTATGGTTTCTTTTATGTGTCAGTAGTTTTGAGGGGCTCGTGGCTAAATAAAAACAGCCGAACAGTTCGATCTTTAAGGTTAAGCAACGCTTGCCGAGGTCGATCTGTGGATGGGTGACCATCCATTACGTAGAGAGACCCGTCCGTACCTCGGAAAGTATGTAAAGTCGTTGAGTCTCGTGCCTGATGGGATTTCCAGTCCAATTTCTCAGCAGTCATAGTGAATGTGTCGCCAATAAATTTTTACCTCTAAACAGAATTCTAAGCATTAATTCATCCACGAGTCTAACTTTAGAAATTACATCCTTCCACAAACTAAAACTTAGTCAAAACAGACACTACGTACCAAAGTCAACGTTTCAATCCCTATTTGCCACCATCTCAATAGTCACCTCCTTTCCACACAATCCATCCATCGTTTGTCTGGTCCTCCTCCAAGAAGTACCAATACAGGTAAATCAGTTCACGGTGTCCTAAATTAATTCTTGGTTTGACGGCATAGTCATAAAATTATCTGGTTTTATGCATTTTGGAACACGCCTTCTAGCTGCGAAAACAGGTTGCTCTGACGTCCATTGGCGATACGATATCTTGTTTCCACTTGAAACCAAAAAACATATATTCAGTTATGTCGTTTAAGAAATTCTGTAATAAAATTACTTTTCCAAAATGTTGTTTAGAACATAACACCTTAAACGCCAAGTGACAATACATTTTCTAGCAGTTAAGGTGTTACGACCTTTTAAATTTACTTAAAAACTATTATGTATATAAATAGGAAAAAAAAGAATCACAGGGCATCGATAAATTCATCCGCATCACTGTCAACGGGAAAAGTCCCCGAAAGGCTAGCGGCATTGCCACGTGTAAAAAAAACTTTATAAAAAGGTTTTAGAAAATTCTAGAAACATTTACCGAGGTTTTTTATTGAGCCGTTATTCATAACTCCTGAGTCACGAGATAGTATATTTTTAAAGGATTGGCTCTATTGCACCGTTGTACGCCCTCTTAACCAGCCTATCCAAAAAGGTACCAATCCTTTCATTGTTAAAGATATCTCAGCTGAAGGAGGCAGTTCCAGCGATTACCACCATAATCTCCCACTAAACAAAAATTTCAAAAACAGAACAAATTCTAACTGTTAACTCAACACTGAATACCTAGGCAGTCATTGCACCTCCACCCACATACACGCGACTGCGTTCTTGACCATACACAGTGCGCAAAGCCAGCATTTCTGTGACTCATGAACACTGCCTTCTAAGATCATCTGGTTTATCCCTATTACCCACGATTTACGCCTTACAGCATCGGGTTGGGAGCGAACGGGTATAAATAAAATAAAATGCATTTCATTCGACTAAGAATGTCCATGTATTGTTAGTTATAAATATATTAAAACTATTTTAGTATTACATCATTCATAATCATTTTAAAAATAAATAAACATCAATATTATATCAATGATGCTCCGCTGATTAATATAATTATGTTTACTAGCCATCCGCCACGGCTACGCACCGATGTATTTTTTGTTTGTTGTTATTAAGTATTATCGAGTGTTTGAACAAAAATGATAATAGTTGAAAATAAATATATAAATGAAAAAAATAAAAAAACGCACTAAATAAACGACAAATTCTATATTCGAAATTTAAAACGATTCTAAAACCGTTCGAATGTTCGTATCCAGCCAAACTAATATTCTGCCAGACTGCATGCTATAAAAAACAAAACAAAATTGATTTATTCAAGAATAGGCTGAGAATCGGCACCTTTTGAACGTCAGTAACGTTTACAAAGGACAGTCCCCCAAAACGCTCACCCTTCATTTACTCTTCACCATACAATCCTGTACAGTACGATCAATCGTATGTCAACGTATATGTATGGCTAGCAGCCACCCACTACAGTGTGATGTATTATTCTGAAGGCTTCAATACTTTAATAATTTCATCAGTTCAAGAGTTTTTGCGTGAAAGAGTAAGAAACATCCATATGCATCCTCACAAACTTTCATAAATTATAATATTAGTAGTAATTACTTTTTGACGACACGGTTGGCGCGGTGGTTGAGCCATCGGCTGCTGCGCCGCGTGTTGTGGGTTCGATCCCCACACGGAACAAATATTTGTATGGCCTACAGGTAGTTGTTCCGGGTCTGGCTGTTTGTGTATGTGAGTTTAACGTTTTTAAGTTTGACGACCGATGTGGCGCGGCGGGCGAAGGTCCGCCTGCGACGCAAGAGGTTGCGGGTTCGATTCCCGCCTTGGGACAAATGTTTGTACGATCTACAAATATTTGTTCCGGGTGTTCTGGGTATTTTCTATATATATAATAAAAATATCTATCTATATAATGTACTGTATTAAGTATATCAGTCATCTAGTACCCATAACACAAGCTCTGCTTAGCTTGGGGCTAGATGATGCTGTGTGGATTGTCCAGCAATATTTATTTATTTATTTATTTATTTAAATGTTTGTAAACGCACCCACGATACAGGAGAAATTCCTAGTGTGGGGCAACGTTTTTATTTAAAAAAAAAAAAAAAAAAATTAAGATTGCTTTAAGTATTATAATTTCGCTAAACTGTTAAGATCGAACACATCTGTCTGATGATTTACGAGTAAAGCTACAGATGCAATACAAGGTGTGATATCGATTGCAACATCACCTGTAGGCGGCGCCCACACATATCCACACGTGCGTGACCACATACGGAGCGCAGGCGCCGAGCCTCTGACTCAATGATCTTATTTCCTTCAATCAATGCAGGAGTCTTGCCGGGCCCCTAAGACTCAGCTCAGAGAAGAGATCATTGAACAATAAACCTTATTGCTTGTGGCTTAAAATTCAAACGAAAATCCGCGTGGGTGTGTGTCTACAAATTTGCACGTTGTTTCAATGCCCATAAGGTGTATATTTAAATGTCATCAGAAGGGTCTCTGCTGTGCAAAGCCTCAAAGAATCTCGACATGTTCAAACTTGTCCTACTATCAAAACTACAGTATGAATCATAGAAATAATCTTTTATGACTCAATTAACACGCACTTCAGATAGTTGTCCGTACACAATGAGCACTCAGAGATGATGTTTAACAGAGATTAAATGATAACCAATCAGTTATCTTTAAGACTAGCTACTAGCTTTGCTCCGTGATTTCACCCCTTCCTAGGGTCGTAGCGTGATGATAAAAAACCTATAACCTCCTCCGAAAATTGGGCTATCAGATGCAGAAAGATTTTTGTTTATCCTACTGGTAGATCCAGAGATTTGGGCGTTGAAACGAACCAACCAGACAAAGAACTCGAGTATCAAGGGTTCCGTACAAACGTTAGGTCTGCCCTACGCCTGTATTCCCCGAAGGTTGAGGCAGGGGTGTACCTATGATACACCCACATTTTGCCTGTGTGTAAAAATCCAGACTCCGGGCTGAGAAATTCCAGATGGAAAGAACTTTTTTTTTTTTTTTTAATAAACGTTGCCCCACACTAGGAATTTCTCCTGTATCGTGGGTGCGTTTACAAACATTTAGACACACATACACAAACAGCCAGACCCGGAACAACTACCTGTAGGTCATACAAATATTTGTTCCGTGCGGGGATCGAACCCACAACACGCGGCAACTAATAACACTTTGCCCAACTTGGCAATCAAACCAAGGACTTCATGCTTAACATTAGAGCAGATCAACGAGGCAGATTCAATAAAGCTTTTGAACCAACACTTCGACCTCGACTACCATCAAAGTTCTAGAGAAGTCTTTATGACTCAGATTTTAATAGTCAAACATTCAATCAAACTCCTAAATTCCACTTGGCTTCAAACGACTCTTCATGAAGTCGTGAACACATGGCGTGCGGTCACGCACGTGGTCACAGCGGCGCCGGACGTCGCGTCGGCGCCGGCGCATGGCAGCTTCTCGTCGTCTCGTATAACACCCGCCTTACTGGAGACTGCCACCTGACTGACATCAGATATAAACTGTTTTCTGTACTCAAGGTTTTCATTCCCATACTCGATATCTTTATTTGATTTTCATTATGTTTAGCAAGATCTTATAACAGTGGCATGAAGCTAAATCAACAATGCAATTAGCAGTAATCAACAAATTTTAGATAATAAGGAGTATCAGTTCACTGGTATAAGTACAGTTTCACCTTTATTATTATCGAATCTTGTGAATGATGTGTCATGATGGCCCAGTGGTTTAGGCCTCGCCTCTTGTGCACGAGGTTGTGGGTTCAAACCTGGGCAAGTACCAATGTGAGTTTTTCAATTCATATGTACTTTCTAAGTTTATCTTGGACATCACTGACACCGGTGAAGGAAAACATCGTGAGGAAACCCGGACTATAATTAATATAAGTTTGAAATCGCCAACCCGTCTTGAGCAAGCGTGGTGATTAATGCTCATGCCTTCTCTGTATGAGAAGAGGCCTTTGCCCTGCAGTGGGACAGTAGTAGGCTGGTACCTGTACCTACCTGTACCTTGTGAATGATCTAGACTATTCCCAGCTATCTTGGCGTCGGTTTCTTGGATGCAGCTGAATACCAGTATCTGACTTCTTGTCTGACCTCCACAACTTAGTGTCTTGACATTAAGTTACCCCTTGGCAAGATTGATTGTCATACTTACGAGCTGTAATATCATCTCAAATGGTTGGTAGATCGTGTATGGTATAAGTAAGTATAATATTCATGGATCTGAACAAATAGTGCCCTAACCCCGACCACGGGAATAAACCGAACAAATCTATATCAAACCTTCACCATCCGACTCAATAACTCGAAAATTCGTCAGTGTGCTTCGATGTCTATTCTTGCCTTCTTTTACCATCAATTAATTTGTGATTTTGAAGCGCTTGCGATGAGCTAACTTGGTTACTACCCAAACGAAGACATTTCATAGCAGTGTTTTATATTGGTGTTTTTAGTACCTGTGTGTGTCCAAAGTAAGTGATTTTCTTTCATTCTTTTTTCGTTTCTTTTTGGCAACTTATTCAACGCCCATAGTACTAGTAACCCCACAGAATCGGTACGTGTTCCATCCACCAAACAGGACCTAAATAGTGAACCTAACCTAAATGAAATACTTAACATAACTTGACACAGGTCTAGATGCTAATGATTGCATAATCTATGCTAAACATTTTTACAAGGCTATTTGCCTTGCGTGTTCCAGTTCCAGAGAGCTTAGTGTTCTAGATCCTTATGAAGTCACTTTAACAACTAAATAAATATTAGCGCAAATGTAGAACATGTAGTAGATGACGATGATGTAGGAAAGAAAAAAAGAAAGAAAGAAAAACTGTCTCGTTAAGGGACGATCTGAGCAAAACTAACAAGCAACGGTCCATATTAGGGTCCATAGTCGGGAGGCGCTTGACCAGGAGTAGGGTGATACAGGCTGATAGTCATCAGCAAGCACAGAAAAATCTAGAAGGCTGGTGCGCATTCCCTTGAATTCAAACTGAGCTAAAATTGGTAAATTGACATTTCTGACTGACAGACAGTTCGAGAATAAGGCAGTGACAGTTCCTCCTACACCTCAAGTCAAATTAGATTATGACATGAGCTTCGCCTTGTTTTTTAGCGTTCTGATTCGCCAACTATAAATTTTTGTATGCAAGTTCAACCAAAATGGACAGCTGTCATATTTCCGTCTCTTTCTTGTTGATTAGAGAGAGAAAGATGGGAGTAACCTTAGTTAACGCGTTAATAAGCATTTGCAAAAAGTTCGCTAATAATTCAGCAGTTAAGTTTAGCTTATGCACAACAAAATTGGCACAATTGTGTAACAAATATATCTACATCAAAAAGTTTTTCAAAAGACAAGATGATGTCAATATTTACAAAATCACGTTGTGCCATGACCCTTACCTACAAGTATTGAGGAAGTGGCGTTTTGAGATGAATACATATTTAAATTGACTGTATGCTTTGAATACAAACATGTAGGCAGTAAATACTTTATGTTTTTTTCAATAGGAAATGACATTACACAAGGAAGTGTATTTATGTTATTTTTTCACATACGTACAATGCTTTACTATGTTATACTTTTCTCGATCTTAGATACATCCCTGATGATTTTTTGCTAAGGTCCCACTATCTTCTCTATTAACTAAATTGCATGGGGAATTACTCACTAATATCTCTCCTAAAATATCATAATATAACATTTCTTTATTTTTGCATGATAAACATACTACACGCCTGTATTCGCCTAAGGGTTAAACAGAGGTGACCCACATTTCACTAGTTCTGTTTAAACCCCTGTAATAGGGGGCGAGCCTATTGAGTGCCATGTAATATGGGCGAGCCTATTGAACATTTGATTGGACATCAATATCAGTATTAACATCGTGAACACATACTGGCTTTTGCCCACGGGTATGTTTTCTTTGCACACAAACTTTAAGACCTCATTGCTCCTTTAGAAAGTAAAAAGGTTAAGGTTAGACATTCGTGCTCCTCTGTAATCTATAATTGAATTCCATATTCGTGTTATGAACATGTCGCTGTCTCTCAGTCACTCAAGTAAGATACGGAACTGCATAAATGTATATTAGTATAGAATAATATTATGTCTGTCTCCCATCGTCAGCGTGTAGCGACACGAAAATATGTGGAAAGATGACTCGTCATTCCTTACTTACAGTTCAGATTGCTTGGCATTCACACTATCCCGTTGCACCGGTATATTTCTGTATAAAATGTTCAAACAACATCCGACTGATTTTAAATAGTAAATTCTTGTACAAATTTTGAAGTAGTTTCTTCTAAGATCATTATGTTCTCACGGTTACACTTCCGGTCTTAGACTAAATTGTTAATAAATGTATCAATATTCATCAATCATCGAGAAATCATTATCTACATTAAATGGTTTTGTTCTATTTTTTACTGTTATTAATAAACTGTCGGAAATAAGAACTGGTTAAAATAATCCCTAGGCCACTACTGCACTTTCCATTTTACATATGCAAATGATTTACAAAGAAGAAATAGTTCGCAGTCGTGCTCTGGCCAACATATCGCTAATAATTCTGTCACTGATTTAATGTCAACTGGCCTCTATTAAAGTGTGTCAGCAGTAATAACAACGACTTACAATAGAAACGGTTGTGAAGTTTTATTCACGGCCGTAATAGTGCCATCAGCGATCTTCGCGGTCAATCACAGAGAGATCGGTAGAGCTCTGGTTATTACAGGAACGAATTATTGAGAGCATTTGGCATGATCATTGCAATCATGGCATTTAAAACGTATTAATTTGTTGGAAGATTGTATCGATTCATTTTGTAATATAGCTGATCTTCAGAATAGGGCCAGAAGAGTATCTAACAAGCAAAGCGTAGCCGAGTTATCGAGTTTCACCGGCCGTATTCTCCTCACACAAACATACACGTACCTACATATATCCGCTCGAATATCTCGAAATTAATAGCGAGATCTTATGCATCTTACTCAAGTTCATCATGATTGTCATGTTGACCGCAAATAAACTTGTTTTCTTTTTCTTTACATACATACCTACATACATAAACTCACGCCTCTTTCCAATGTAGGCCAGAAACCACAGAACGCCACCTGCTACGATCCTTTCATACTCCTTTTCCTTCGTTTACCTTCATACATCTAGTCATACACGCAAATACTACGTTCCTTTCTGAAGAACATCACCAATACCAATATCTTTTTCTTTGTTTTGCCGGAAGATGATCGTTCAACTTGCCAAAATAGAAAACTGCAGAGTAATAGCGTATTTTTAAACGGGGATGCTTTAGCTCCTATTCAAATTACTATTTCTTATTCAATTACATCTTTCTAACCAAGAAAAACACGGCGTATCTAATACTTCTCATGTTATGACTAGCCGTCGTCGTCGCCATTAGTTTCTCAAGCCAGGCTTCTTCAATTGTGGATCGTTGTGTTGATGTCACCCGTGTTATGACGGGCTACAAATGACATCATAATGGATTGTTGTAAGGACTCGGTCGCGTTTGTAGCGATTTTCTAGTGGCGGGAAGGCTGGCGTCATGTAGCAACTGTATTGCAGTATTGTTTAAAAGACCATCTTCCAAATGTTCCCCTTATCACTGGAACATATTAATGGCTTAGGTATTCCGTACCAAAGTCCTGAACACGGATACATGCTTACCTTTGTCAAATGCGTTAGCCAGATCTAGAATGCTATAAAGTGTCAAGTTTTAACTAATAGCTTTCGCGTACTTAACCGCCCTAATTTGTCGTAAAAAACATCAATATATTGGCAAAATATTTCATCTAACGTTCAACAGCTCGCGTTGTAAATAGTAGTGGATATGTATACATCTTTGTAGTAAGTATTTATATCCAGTTTCGTTTGTATGAGAATATTACACCAACGTTTTATCTTAAATTCAGTGATCCTAGAATCACATCAACAAAGCTTCGATGACGTGAACCAACCACGTTGTTATCATATTCGTTACGAGGACTACCAACCTGTATATTTTCATTTATATCATTCTCAATTGTAATCTTATCTTCATTTATTTTGATCTCCACTGTTAGAACAATCCCGCCTTTTCCATGTAAATCAAACGCTGCCTGTCTGACCGCGTCCTATAGGCTATAAAAGCATACTATCAGATACAGAAATCAGGACACAACCTTGACATAGTGAGCATAGACAAAAGATTATTAATCGATTTATCAACAACGGCCTGAAATCATTCGATGCGTTTTATCTAAACATAGTTGACGTTTTCATTGAATGATTATGCTAATATATCGTACTCACGTGATCGTAACAAATATCTACGGTCTATATCTTTTTTAGGGCAAAGCTTAAACTGATTTCAATACTACCTCATAATAGAATGTTCCAGAATCATTTTAGCTTCTATCTTGTTTTCTGCTTCTTTGTCAATTTCCTCGAACAGTGCCTAGTATTGACCGTAGCGGTGAATTTTACTTAACAGTTACGTCTGACATTAAAAGATCACTGTACCATTAAATACGGAGTTGTATGAATTGGTTAATAAATAAAAATGAATCATAAAATCTGAATTGTGTAATAAAAATCTGTCTGCAATAAATTATATTTAATCGTCGCAGTTTGCATTGGTTCAATGAATCTGATATAACTTCTTTAGTGAAGAGTTTTGTCTGTGCCATTTATGAAACGTTGGTTGCTTCAGAAATTACATTTCTATAGTAAAATCAATGGATAATAGTCTTGAATCTCTTCACAAAAGGCAATTTCTTAATATCGAAACCTGAAATGAATTTATACATTTCAAATACAGTATATTCAATCAGGAGCAAATTCAATCTGAATTCGATTGAAATCGTTCAATTTTAAATCCAATAACTTGCTAGAATTACGCCATTTGAAAGAGTCTGCGAAGCAGGGTTTGCCGATCTATATCGGATATATGTATGTCATGATGTACATAATTATGTCTATCAAGATATCATTTGATATTAATGCGAGTATGTCAATTGATATTTCCATTTCTCTTACCCGCCCCGGTTTTGAACAGATACTAAGATTATTTTTATTGAGATTTTCATACAAAAATTCCGACTAATAATGTTAGATTTCCAAAAAAAACTGACAACACGAACACAACAATAAAAATCAGCCACATAAATCGAGCCATTCATGATAATCTTTCATATTTACGGCAATTGGGTTTCTGCGAACCCTGCTACGAAGTAATTTTGCTCTCCAGTACATTTATGCTTGCATTCCACCAAGTAATGATAACGACTTTGATATACAGTGTTTTCTTTAATACCGTATGCTCAATGAATGGCATGTAATAATATGTGTCGGTCATTGTCATGTTCTCTACTAGGTATGATCTACAGTTTATATTTATCTCAGTAGAGTACTAGCCTCCTTTTGTGAACGTTATAAGAACGTCCTTGTTTCATCAACTTTTTATTCGCCTATTTCCTTTCGTATTCATGTTTCACTTACCTTACATTTATCTAGCAGCAATTTCATGAAAATACTTCTGTAATCCGACAAAATTGCATCTTTTTCCATAAATTGATTAATTCTTAAGTGGATGTATGTCCCCGAGTAAGCATCTACATGATTACATTCCGGAACCTTCTCCTAGAATGTTCAGGGGTTCTCCAAGGAATTGGTATAAGCCTCCCTTTCACCATAATCTAAGCTCGATTACGCGACAGTTAATCATTTGCCGGCTATCATGGAGTTCCGACATTTTGTCGTTTACTATTATGTAAATTGATTGCGAACTAAACTTCCTCAGAGATTTGTGGCGATCATAATTTATAACTATTTCATGTTACGTGAACGTTTGTCTGATTTAAGCTCTGGCTTCACTGAGGCGAAATCCGCGCGTAACGACAGACGCCACTGCGCTCGTCGATTGTTTTAATGATTAGAAAGCCACACGACTATTTGCACAGCTTCAACGTCTTCGTACAATTCAATTGACACGCCGCGAGCATAATCCGTCCCGCATCCCGCGCGAAACGCTTTAGTTAGGTCGGAGCTTTTTTATTGTTGCTGGGGAGTTTGTCGTTGCTGGGGAGTTTGTTGTTGCTGGGTAGTTTTTTCCGCCACTTCTTCTTCCCAGCAAAAACGCTAGGAAGTGGTGAAGGGTGGGCGTTTTGGGGGACTGTCTTTGTTCTTGTCTTTGATTCTCAGCCAAATTTGAATAAATGAATTTTGATTTTTTGATTGATTTTGCTGGAAAGCGTAGTGACTAGCGTATTCGTCACCTTATTACTTGTAATACCTGTTTGATTACTCTGCTGATATGTAATGTCACAACCACCAACGAGTTGAAGTCGTCAACCAGCGCTGTAAAATGTCTAGCACTTGCCACATATCCTCACGTATGAAGGAAATCTTCTCGTAATACTAACCCATGAACCGCCCAAGTCGGATTTATCCGACCGACAATTTTTATCTTAACCCTAAATCCTACATTACAATAAATAAATAAATAAATAATGCTGGACAATCCACACAGCATCATCTAGCCCCAAGCTAAGCAGAGCTTGTGTTATGGGTACTAGATGACTGATATACTTAATACAATACATTACATAGATAGATATTTTTATTATATATAGCAAATACCCAGAACACCCGGAACAAATATTTGTAGATCGTACAAACATTTGTCCCAAGGCGGGAATCGAACCCGCAACCTCTTGCGTCGCAGGCGGACCTTCGCCCGCCGCGCCACATCGGTCGTCTAAAACAATCTTCCCAAAACAGTTAATTTCAGGCGAGATGATATATGTATTAATAACAATAATATATTTATTTAATTAGACAACATTGGTCCACTGGTTAGTAAAAAAACACAAACTTATCAACTAGGGGTTAGTATTTATTTACTAAGTACACATAGTAGTTATCACATATACCTACTAATCCCTGGCGCACGAGTAACCGGGCAGAATGCCTCAACATTGGTGCATCATGCTGTTCAGCTAGGGTTTTCAAAATGCTGTTGCTGCTAGCCCTCATTCTGTTTAGCAAGGATGCTATCTTTTACCTAATACTGGCATAAAAGTCGTCAGTACGTGCCACAGCATTGAATGACGACCGATTTATCAACTGATATAAAATCAGGCGGTTAAAAGGTTGATAAAGAACTCTTTACTGCATATACTAAACACCGTAACTTTAAAGGTCAGTCGTGTTTTAAACAACGCAGTACGCGTGATCCCTTTCAAGGGCGAATACCTTAATTAGTGTATTCTCTTATACGGTCTAAACTATGCGGATGTTATGAGCTGCTGATCTTATAAGTGTTTCCTAAACAAAATGTGATGATTTATGCTTACAATACAAGGTTATTTTTCATTTATCCAGGGAGTAGAAACGACTTTTACTATGGTATCAACTATGAAGTATGAGAAAAAGCAGCTGTTTAGTACATTTGTGTTAGCATGATTTGACAATATGTAGGGAACAGCAGAACATTCATTTGTGGTTTAGAGTTGATACCATAGAAATAGTTATATATTTTCATGAGTAGTTTTACCCATAACGTTCGTTACCCGTAACGGTTTATCAACCTATAACATTCCCACTGTTGGGACTCAGGGCTCCTTGCTGAGCTCGGAGTAATGAGAGACAAGATGGAAGCCATAATCCACCTTTTTTGGATCTAGATCTCAGACCTATATTATTTAATCTATTTAATAATTTGTTCTGTATGTGACATTCTGATTAAATTATATGTTTTTACAAACAGTTATGCCCCTCCCCTAAAAATCGCTCATCAAAGCTAAAGAAGTTTTAACTTCAAAATATTATGTTAACTTCCAAATAGCATAACAAAAGTTTCACCATAGTCTAGTTGACATCAAACTTGGTCCTTTTTAATGGACTGGCCAGTTTATGAAACATCAAAGTATTCTATTTGCAGAAATGGCAAGAAACACCTATCAACGACCTTTCTGTCATTATGTCAATGTCAAATGAGAATTAAAAAGCAAGTGTGCATAAAATTAACTAAATGAAAATCACAATGAAATTAATGTAGACTAGACACGTAATTTCTTTGTCAGTGTCACATTTTTAGTAAACACTGAATGTCAATCTGTGACATTGTGATTATGTCAGTAGAGAGGCGCTCTAAAGCAGATTGTTCATACATTAACTCACGCCTTTTCCCATAGGAAGAAACTATTGAACGCCACCTGCTACGATCCTAACATACTCCTTTTGCTTCGTTTACGTTCATACATCTGCTCAAACATGCACGCCGATACAGATTCTCGATAGAATCTGCTTTTACTCTGTTTACGATCAAACGAAGTAAACACCAACAGATGATGAACCAATTTCCAATGTGACTATACATAAACTTGTCCCAACCTATATCCAAAATCGAGTTACTGAACAAAGCTTATCTTAAATTGTAAAACTTAGCTCATACCTTCAAAACCAAATTCCTCTTGAAGATTTAACTTTCAGAGTTTAAGCCTAGATTGAAAGTTCTTGAACTTTGCGTCTCAAACTTTACTGATCAATATAGTTCGGCTTCGACCTTTGATTAAGATTACGTCGGTATTTTTAACAAAGGTTGCTGCTATTTTTTTGATATAATTCGGAAGTAACGTGTATCCGGATAAGAAAAATGAGAATGGGTCCTTTAAAAATTCCAAAGGATTATTGCTAATTACTACCTGATTTTTAAATAGGTACACATAAGAATACCTTTTTGGCCGAAGGCTACGGGTGTATTGCTTAAGTAATTTATTTCGGAACAATATACATTTTGTAGAAAAAAAATTGTTGGTTAAAAATATGTCATTTTTATAAATATGACATTTACAAAGAATCATATCAACCAAGTGATGATATCTTTTCTTTAAAACTCGACAAATTTAAAAAAAGAACTGTCAAAAATATGAACACTAGTGTACGAACATAGGCTGACATACCAGAATGCTCCAGAAACACCTCGGGCCTACTGAAACCATGTTGCCTGTTTTCAAACATAGGTATTCTGATATACTATGCCGAGGACGGCACGGTTGGCACAGTGGCTGAGCAATTAGCTGTTGCGCTGCGCGTCGTGGGTTCAAATCCAGCACGGAACAAATATTTGAATGGCCCACAGGTGGATGTTCCGAGTCTGGCTGTTCGTGTATGTGAGTTTAACTGTTTATAAACACACCCACGATACAGGAGAAATTCCTAGTGAGGGGCAACGTTTTATTTTTTTAATAAAAAAAAATATATAAATAATACTAACAGATACGAGGCCACATCATACACTATTCATGGACATTTACGTTTAATTATTTTCACCAAGAAAATGCCTATCAGGTAAATCACGTGACAGAATGACATACATAGTATTACCTTGTTACTTGCAATGCCATATTCACATATATTCAGTGCTTGCGTTCCAGTCTTCGCCTTGACACTGTCACATCAAGGTTCTCAGCGTGCTGTACATTTACCTGGATAAAACATTCACCGGGTTCCAATTACGTTTAGTTTAATATGTTCTGCGTCGTCGGTCTAGTGGTTGTAAGCGCGTCTGCTGAGCTTGAGGTCTTGGGTTTGATTTACAGGTCAGGCATCGTGTTATTGGTATTCCATTTGAGTGGTCGGTATCAGTCTAGATGTGTGTGTTGATGGTAATAGGCTCACCCCGTGTTACATGGGACTTAAACCTAACTGGCGAAATGTGGGTGTACACTAATGTACAGAGGCGGACTTAATGCCATAGGCATTTTCTACCAGTCAACCTTTGGGTGATGCAGAGACAAACAGTGGCAGGTGCAATTTCGTAAAAGAAAAGTGAAAAGAAATATATATTTATAAATATAAATACATATATATTATTATAAACTATAAATATAATACCTACATAGAATATATACACAAATAAACATATACACAAACACATACATAAACAATAAGAACAGTTAATGAGAAAACATGTGCACTATTGGTATATCTCTGCCGGGTTAGGCAGAGAATAGAGATGTGATGTTATGCTATGTTTTTGGAACGAAGTTCCTTATCGCGCGTTGCGAAAGGGGGCTAGTCGGAGAAAATTAAGACAAAAAGTTGTAATGACTCTTTTTGCTATAGTTGTAAGCCGTGCAGCGTACGCGTGTTTCTCTGTCTGTCTCTCTCACTCTCAAATATAATTAATTATATGTTTATTTATTAATGGTTAAAATAAAATTTTATTACAATTCTTTCATTAATTAATCCAAAGGAAATATGTTCCATCCGGGTGTCCCTTGACACGTCTCAAGTTTTTTAATATTAAAACGTCTATATTTTTAGTATCTTCTCAATGAAAATAACTTAAAGATGTTAAACCCTACCAAAAGTGATTTGTATTAATACGAGTACAATCATGTTATTCGAGGCATAAAATTACCAATTATCTTCTAAATGTAAGGTTCGTAGCCAGATAAATTTAAATTACGTCCCTTAATAGCTTATGATCTAATTAGTTTAGAGAAATGTGTTGGAACATTTTCATTTATGTCGTTAACTTCAGACCGAATATTCATACATTTTAGGGCTGTATAACTTCATATTATCTAAAACTGAAAACAACGGAGTATTTTTTTTTATATTAATGCTTTAAAACTGAACTCATTATATTCGTTTAGCCAAAATGAGAAGCAAATTTCAAACTTTTGATTTATGAGAGCCTCTTCAAGAAGTCACATTGTACACAGACACATCATAGTCATCAAAATCCTGCCATTATCCCAATTCATTAGAAGTGCGCGAAGCATGTCTTCTTCTTCCCTACAACTCTGTTTGCCGTCATCTCAATAGGCAATAGTCCTATGCTAGTCACCTCCTTCTTAGGCATATCATCTTTCACACAAACCAACCATCGTTTCTTTGGTCTTCCTATACTCTTGTAACGCTCCATATTCTAATTAAAAACTTTCCTCACATCGTGATCCTAGTTCCTTTGCATCACCTGCTCATTCTATGACAACCTCACCAACCAACATATCCTCCTCCCCTTTTCCCAATTTGTTTGGGGTCGGCTCAGCATGTTTTCTTCTTCCATACATCTCTATTCGCCGTCATCTCAAGGGTCACCTCTTTTCTTGCCATATCATCTTTCACACACCATCCATCTTTTCTTTGGTCTTCCTCTATTCATGTAACCCTGCACATTCATACTCAAAACTTTCCCCACAACATGGTCCTCATTCCTTCGCATCACATGCCCATACCATGACAACCGATTTCCACACAACTTCTCGGTCACAGGCTTCAGACTTTCTCTTACATACTCATTTCTTATTCTATCCATTCGCGTAACACCACACATCCCCCTCAGCATTCTCATCTCAGCTGCATGTGACTGCCTTTCATTCATGCCTTTTGTGGCCCAACATTCTGATCCATACAAGACAGCAGGTCTTACCATTGAAAACTTAGTAAAAAATTTGGAAAATCCAAAAGTGCACGTCTCAACGCTCATTTTATGACAAAAATGACTTGATTGAATTAGACGGTAATTTTCAATAGGCTATTACTCAGAATGATACTGAAGCGGATGAAAAAAAAAATGACTCAAAAAGTGAAGTTTTTTGGGCGATATTGTGACCACATACATCATCCGAACATACAGACAACCCGACGTCCACTGAAATAGTTTTTCAAAACGGTTTTTTATTTACTATCTAGCAAAAATAGTGTTTTTTAAAAGTATCTACTGTCATAAAAAAGTGTTATTGTTGATATTTGTCAACTCATTTAATACTCAAAGTCCAAAAGGATCCAAGAGGATAAAAGCAATTTAAGCCGAGATAATTGCTTGACCTTGAGAGAGTGAGAGTAAAGCACAACTCAACGCTTCGCGTTGAGACGTGCAATAGCTTAGTAAAGAGTAAATCTTCCCCTTAAGCCTCACCAACCAACATCTCATAATAATAATCGTTCAACGATTCACAACAAATTAGCCATAGACTACAAGAGAAGCGACAAGCTTTTAGGTCTTGACCAGAGACAAGTGACTGTTCAAAATTCTGCTTGTACAAAAGGAACGACTGTCTTACAAAAAATCTTCATATCATAGATTACTCACCACACCAATAACACTGTATCAGTATTTCTTGCACACAATCATGTCCAACCAAACTCTGTTCCCCTTTTATAGTAATCGGACCCATTGTTTACTATATTGGTGCAGGGTAGTCGCACAGACGTCCGATGACGTCATCAACACCTAATTCAAGATGGCACCCACACGATTTCTCCTACTGGACTGGAATTCGTAAATAGATTTATTATTTGGAATTTCTTGTCTTTATAGGGTGTCTTAGTGTCATGCTTTAAGGTCCTGCATCCTACACACTTGAAACACACACGCAGGAAATAGTTAGTTCATATCAAAGCTGAAAGTTTGAGTACTCAAAAAGCATTTTTCGCAGTAACTGTTGTTGTAATAAATCATGATATACTTATATGTTCATCTTCGTAAAGAGTAGAAGTTAACGGCAAACGATCTCCGGGATCGATTATCACTAATGGGAGTTCCGCAGGGCTCAATTCTTGGCCCCTATTCATTTCTAAATAACGCTCTCTCCAAGATAGTGCATTGCTCTAATGTTTATAATTTACTTTGAAATAAGATAAAGAGTAAATGTATAATATTTCTGTCACTTTACATTAGGCACGACAGCAATAATGATAGGACAGATGGCAACCAAGTACTAACTGTTGAATAATTACTGATATTTTAAACCGTTTAGTTCATAATTATAAAACAAAGCCTAAGCAGCGTGGGTAGGGCCCCTATGTAGGGGTGACCGGCGATCTGATGACGTTCGCAGGAAAACGATGAATGTGGAAATCTTTGGGGGAGACCTATTTGCAGCAGTGGACGTTTTGGGTGTGATGATTTTGATGAGTACAAATAAGAAACGATATTACACTCCATATTCATCGTGATTCATGAAGACATTTTCCCTCATTCACGTACATTACACACATTCTCCGCCAAACTTTATTATACATTGTAAACTCCGGACATAACAATCAAATAATATCCTAAACGTAAACAATAGCAGTGTACTCATGTAAACGATTCAATGAACTAACGTTGAAAGTACAAAGAAGCATCTCTATTTTTAGATATACTTCATGAACTCTACATTGTATTAAACAATGCATTTTATTACACTTACTTTCATAAAAACTCGTATATGTAAACAGTGTAATAGAAAATGTGTAGAATCCGTCATTTGTTAGGTCACGTTAAGAAGATGAATTGTAGGCGACTAACAAACTAAGTGTGCCCTTCTAGGACGTCCTCACCTGGAAGTGCCGGGCGGGGACGTTCTAGAAGGGCACAGACTGACCATGTCATTCATTAATCACAAACTAATATGCGAACATTCTTAACAAGGCAGGAATTCTTCCTCTGACATTCTAGCGTTTACTACATATGAGCACACGTTAGTTGCCGATTATATGAAAAGCTGGCCTAGCGTATTTTAGAGTTTTAGTAAAATGCGAGGTCAGGTTATATCGGTCACCTTACCCACATGACATTGTAGGGAACAATCAACGAGTCGTAGTACCATTCGCTAAGGTATCTGTTATTTGGACATAAATATACGTGCCTGTGAAAGCACGTCCTGCAGCACGTGTGTTGAGACATACAAGCATGTGCACATGTTGTATTGTTTTGATGGGGACATCTTTGTTGGTTTTGGCACCTTTCATGATAACTCGATGACTTTTATGATGTGGTCATCAAAAATGTCAATGTTCGTTTATTTGAATTGAACAACACATACATGAACTCTCTCGATTTTCTATTTTTCTAACTCCACCGCTGTTCTTTTCTGATTAATTTCGTTGATCCATGAAAGTTGACTCGTTTCTCCGGGACTAGCGTTACCAGGCGTCCGGATAAAGCCGGATATAGGTGGGCTTTTTGATAAGGTGTTCGGCCAAAATAAACGGTGTCCGGCTTGTCCGGCTTTTGTAAGACTAAGATTAGCATACTTAGACCGATGTTTCTCAACTACCCAAAACGATAAGACAGATATTTCGTTTTTATTAGTACAACAAACCATACGAACACTATTTATATACAATTTTTTTGTCGTACTTATTAATACTTAGACAAAATCTTCAATAATGTAGGGTGTCCGGCCTTTCTACCCAAATGTCCGGCCAAACTGGCTGGTCTGTCCGGCTATTAGGTTTGGCGATCTGGCAACCCTATCCGGGACTCGTCGGGTTCATTGTCTGAACGCTTTTCTGGTGGTCGCCTCTGTTGATTCTGGTTTTCAGGAGTTGCAGTGGTTTGGGAAGCGTGGCGGGCTTGTACCATAAAAAAAAAACATGAACGCACGCCATTTTTTCATTGGAGCAACGGCTGTCAATAATTTCATTTTTTTTATAAATGATTAGTTTCCTGCTTAAAACGTTCAAGACGAAAGGAGACTGACGTCTCAAGCCTGCATTAGGATAGGCCGAAACTACAGAATGCCACCTGCCATGATAAATAAATTAAATAAGTTTATAACATATCATTTTGGCTTACATTGCATGTCGAGGAGTCTCCATTTAGGCACATAAAAAATGCCTATGTGTTCGTGTGTGTGAGAGAGAGAGAGTGTTTTTGTCTGTACATGTATGAATAAATGAGCCATTAAAATCACTCTATAAAAATAATTAATAAATTAAATCAGACGTTGCAAAAGTAACTCTTATCCTCACATACTCGTTTTGATTATTATTATACTATTAACATAGGTATGTGCATAATGAGTACATACGTTCAATTTTAAAGTCTATAGAATTTACGTTAGGTTTACGTCTAGCTTTTTTTTGGAATGGGCATCTCGCAGTTTATCCTTTAAGGATATCTACTGCTTAACCGAACTTTCCTGTGGGGGGCTTAATTAAAATTAAGGCCTCCAGCCAGGCATAAAAACTAAGCGTCCAATCGCTAAGGGCACCCCCTGCAGGGTACGAACCTCTGCTTAGGACGTCGCTGAGAGGGGACAGCAAGGGACAGGCTGGATCAAACAGATATATTATTTAGGGACTTTTTAAATATTTACCGGCTCAGCTTCGCGGGCTGGCTCTAGCAAAGGGTCGGGGGTTACGTCTAGCGTGCTGAGCACACTACTTATACACGCACGGTGCGCGCCGGTTGCGAGTTCTACGCACCTGACCTTGAGAACAAAGGCACCAACGTTATACTATTACTTAACTTCAAACTACTACTACTTTAATTCCTTTGGCGTTAAGTCCGCCTTTGTGTGATTAAAGTATTTAAAAAAACTGACCATGTGCGAGTCGAACTCGCACGCGAAGGGTCCCGTACCACGTCGAGCAAAACACGCCGAATAAACACGTCGAATAAACACGTCGAATAAACACGTCGAATAAACACGTCGAATAAACACGTCACATCACGTCACGGTCAATTCACTGCTAAAGTAACTTTGCAATCGCAAAGAAATATGTAGTATGTGATAAAATAACAAAGTAACAATTTTCGGACTTTTTCCTTTACTTGTGCTGCAAGACCATGCGTCTTGCCAAATTTCATGGTTCGGGGTCAACGGTACCGTTTAGTTTTGATTTGTTTAAGAGTATCAAAATATGTAGCATAAATGGCCATATATTTTGATTGCAATAGATAGATAGATAGATTTATTTATTTGTGGCAACATGAGTTACATAACATGGCATGCAGGTTTTCAGTGTAGCGTTGACTTAGAATTTTAATATTTTTAGAGCTCCAGAGGACTGTAGACCTAGTTTTTGGTATAAATTTCAACTTGATACCATCACGCGTTTCTGAGAAAAAGGGTCTTGACAGACAGAGGGACGGACAACGAGTAATCCTATAAGGGTTCCGTTTTTCCTTTTTAGGTACGGAACCATAAAGTACACGAATACAAACTCGTTACCAATGTATAGTGCTTTCACATTTTATTAACCCATAACCTACCTTATGGCAACAAAGACCACTGTGGTCTTAAATCAAAGGTAATATAACAATAAATAATAATAAATAAATAAATATTGCTGGACAATCCACACAGCATCATCTAGCCCCAAGTTAAGCAGAGCTTGTGTTATGGGTACTAGATGACTGATATACTTAATACAATACATTACATAGATATATATTTTTATTATATATAGCAAATACCCAGAACACCCGGAACAAATATTTGTAGATCGTACAAACATTTGTCCCAAGGCGGGAATCGAACCCGCAACCTCTTGCGTCGCAGGCGGACCTTCGCCCGCCGCGCCACATCGGTCGTCAATGATTGAACTGTAACCGACAGACAAAAACAAATATAACAATACCTAAACACAGACTAAATAATAAACTTATAGATTACGTTCCTTCGATTACATCCGCCGGTGCTGAGAGCGTTATATAACAAATTGCTAACAAAAATAAACAGGAAATATATTACGCTGTAACACCGGAAACAGGTAATAATTCACTCCGTCAATTATAAAGGAAAAGCCCTCAGCGAGCGTACATCAAAGCCACTCCTGTGGACGGAGATATATATCCAATTACGGTGTAAACACGATGTATACCTAGTTTCAATAGTAATAGTGCCTATTCTTCCTAGAACCTGTATATCTCGTGGCCGCACGAGTTCTTAGAAAATTAAACTTCGCTAGCCGAGGTCAGTCTGTGGATAGGTGACCGTTCCTGACATATCGAGACTCCTCCGTGCCTCGGAAAGCAGGATACGCCGTTGGTCCCGGCTGCCATTTCTAGATCTTTGACAGTGGATACGGGTCGCCCGAAAGTCTGACAACCAGTCTCGCCAAGGGCATCGTGTTGCCTAGTAAACTGGGTTGTGGAGGTCAAATAGGCAGTCGCTCCATGTAAAATGCTGGTATTCAGCTGCATCTGGTTAGGCTGGAAGCCGACCCCAACATACTATATATCATTATACATTTTGATGTACTCAACCCGTAAGGTGGGTAAATTTGCGTAAACTGCTCAAATTAATAGTGTTCAATGTAATGGGAAAAGGTTTTGCAGATGATGACCTATATAACTCCATCAGTACTTTAGTATTTCATCGTTATTAAATAAGGATTGGGACGTGCTTCGATTCGTAAATGTTCTCGTTGCTTATCGGAATAGGTTTCGACACTCGATATTAATCACTTTTTACAAAAAAAAAACAACAGACTTCACACCAAAATTGTGAAATAAATAATAAAGAATAGTTTAGGAAGTCGGTGGCTTTGATCCTTTCGTTTGATTCATTTTTTGATATGAAAATACCCGAATCGCTATCGGTTTGCCAATAATATTTGAATAGTTCCCTTGATATCTCCAGGATCCAAACATGCAAAGGGCAGATGACTTCTTTGACTCAATAAGAACAAAGAGAACTAAATTTCTCGAAATACCCATTTGTATAGTAGCCACTACTGACTACACTACCCCACTTTAACCCTACAACGCTCCAATGCAACATTTTCTCTTGTAATAATCATACTATAGGTTTTGTCTTAATAACAAGTCGACAAAGAGGCTTCGCATGTACTGCTCAGGGTGCCCCATGGCTACGGTCTTTGCAATAAACAGTCTGTGAGAGCATTATCATACCTGGAAGACTGAGCTTTGCTCGGGTAAAACGACGTTTCCTAAAAATGTAACCTAGCTAGATCGATTTATCGCCCCCGAAACCGCCTGCATACTAAATTTCATGAAAATCTTTGGGGCCGTTTCCGACATTCAGATAATATATATGAACATATGTATATACAAGAATTGCTCGTTTAAAGGTATAAGATTTAATACCAGACGCAAAACGAGTCAACAAGTCCTTGGTAACAGCTAGTTCAAGGATAATATCCAGTCAGTCTTTATTAACTTTAGTAACTTCGTCACATTTGCCCTTTAAAATAGTAATTTTAAGCTTGGACTTTATAATATTACACGTGAAGCGTAACTACGAGTCCCTTGATAAGAATATTGCGCACACGGAGGACACATAAATAAGTGTGCAGAAAAAAAAAAGAAAGCTAAAATGGTCTAATTTCCACTGAGCGACCGCTGGTAATAATAATAATACCAGACCGATACTGTTCCACGTCTGGGCAAAGGCCTCTCCTCATACAGAGAAGGTACGAACATTAATCACCACGCTTGCTCAATGCGCGATGGCGATTTCAGATTTATAATATATTCAATAGAAGTCCAGGTTTCCTTACGATTTTTTTCCATTACCGATTGCAGTAATGTCTAAGATAAACTTGAAAGTACGAATGAATTGAACTCACACCTGGATCATCATGACATAAAAGCTTAGAATTCAACCTTGTGTATGTTATTTTGTATCTCCAGTGCGTTAGTATTCTTTGAAGAAACTGTACAGCAAGACAACTATAAAATATAATATGAGCGTACAATAAACTAATCAATTCGCCACAGTGAGTTAAATATGTCTGACGATTTTATAGTCATTATAAGGAAACTTAGTCAGTTTGTAAGGAGCCATGAACAGTTTTATGGGCAATCAATAATTAAACGTTTGATTCTAGAAAGATCTTTTGTAATGTTTCATTGTGATTATTAAAGTGATCCTGCAATGAGTACGTGAAATAGGCTGTGTCCCAGTGATATCGCTTTCAGCGCACGATAGTTTATTAACAATTAATTGACGGCACGGTTACGCGATTGGCTGGTGTGCTGCGTGTCGCGGGTTCGATCCCCGCACGGAACAAATATTTGTATGCCCTTCAGGTAGTTGTTTCGGCTCTGGCTGTTAGTGTATATGAGTTCAAATGTTTGTAAACCCAACCACGAAACAGGAGTAATTCCTAGTGTGGGGCCAAGATAAAAAAAAAACAACAACAAGTTCGGATTATTTTCGGACGTCAAAACTACACGCACGAACACGTACGGCCAACATGTGCGACACGCATCCACTGCGGCCGGCCATTTTTTTTTTCGGGGGGAAACCTTCAAAAGTCGCCTTGCCTTTTGGGGAAAAGACCAGGGAGTGTGAGATTCATACCTCACTAAAACCACCCCGGTGATCACCATCAGCATATGGATGGGGCCCCGAATGCCTAAGCCAGCAAAATCAGACATGCAGTTCAGAATGATAACAAACTCAACAAAACAAATAATCTTTCTTAACTGCACTTAAGTATCGATTTAGCAACAACTGCGCGTCATATAGGGCACTTTCTACCACCATTTCTGAATGCCAAACAATGTCCCGTGGGCGATGCTCTCAAAGCCTCGATGTTAACCACTTAGCCGATTGCTAAGCGGTTGCATCCGCATAAACTTATACCATCCATCATTTATATGAATTGACAGTTTGAAAGGACATTGACAAATTACATTCTGAGAATTTAACGGTATTCTAATACCCGTATTGGTAAATCGATGTCGTTTCTGAGTTTCTTTCAGTGTACTACTACTCAGAGTTTACACCAAACACCGACCTGGCTTTAAAAAATATTTTACATGTTTACGTGTAAAATTGTTTGTAATTTTAAATATCACTTATCATCATTTGAAAGCTCTTCACTGGTAACTTTATGCTCTGAAAGTGCTGATTTATATTTGATATTACTTATTTACTGCTCTAAAATTCAAGCGGCTTAGTTTGAAATTGATAGCATCTCTTGATAGTTTGCTGTCAGGCGCCGGAGAGAGTTTGAGATTGGTTTACTAAAGTTTGGCTATTGCAGAAGTCTACATAGCCCATTCTCTTTTCCTATTTAATTTCATTGGAGCACAAGCCGTCTTTTTCTGTCATACACATAATACTCATTGTTAGAAATACAAATACCTCACTCACAAACTCACATCTAGTCACAGACGGAATTCGTTTTTAGAACTTATGAGCTAAATTCTTGCTTTTTACTATCGAACACTTTTCACTCATGACTTGTATGTCGAATTTTTGAATATTTCTATGAAAGATAACTAACAAATAATGCAGATGTAAGCGTAAAGGACGTCCTAGAAGTACGGCGTACGTGTAAGGCCAGATGTATGAACGTGAATGAAGCGAAAGGAGTATGTGAGGATCGTAGCGGGTGGCAGTCTGTGGTTTTACCTACCCCCATAGGAAAAAGGCGTGAGTTTATGTACATAGGTATGAATGTTCTACGTCGTATGCTTCCCAAATGTATTTATTAATTAAAGCACCTGTGTTTGTCATATCTGTGTCCCTCCAACACACATCCTCACCAGCCGTCTTCTTATCTTCCCTCTGATTGTATCAAATTTTTTCTACCGATTTACGTCGGTGGCACCTCACAACCTCAGGTCCAATCGAAACTAATCATTTGGCACAGCTACAAAGCACACAAATTGGTCTATCATTTGTTTTTTTTTGTATTTTGTCTTTATTCAGTATCGTTTTAATTGAGTGGGCATCACGTAGTTCTACCTTGTCTACTGCTCAACCGGACTTTCCTGTGGGGACTTAATCTATTGATTAAGGCCTTCAGCCAGGGCATACAAACTTATTTATTCTGTGTTAGGTGCCAGTGGTATGGGCATGTGATGCGAAGGAATGAGAACCTAATAATTATGAGGATAGTTTTGAGTATGAATATGGAGGGTTACAATATCAGAAGGAGACCAAATAAACGATGGATCGATTGTCTAAAAGGTGATATGGCTAGAAAGGACGACTTTTGAGATGACGGCAAATAGAGATGTATGGAAGAAAAAGACATGCTGCGCCGACCCCAATTAAATTGGGTTAAGGGCAGGAAGGAGGATTATGATGTGTGCCAGTATCTACTAATTAAGTACATTTTCTTTCATTCTTTTCTATGGTCTGTTTTCTTTCTTTTAATGAGTATGTATATTGTAAATTGTGTAGTTCTCAAATTAAACTTATTCACTATCCATCCCCGGTGGCGACTGGACGTCACCCTTGGGTCGTTGTGTTGACTTACTGATAATTTGGTTGTTTAACTATAAACCTCAAGTCTTAACTAGTGATTCCTAGGGAACACCACATTTGTAGTTGTGTTTGATAACGGCAATGAATAAAAGCTATGTATTGTAGTGATAGTACACTAAATAGTTACTAAAGAGTGTCGCAACATATGGGCCACTTTCTCCTGCCATTGCAGTGATTGCCAAACAATGTCCCGTGGGCCGCGGGCGATGTTCACTAAGCGATCCCATTTGCATAAAATGCACTCGGCACATAATGCTTTATGAGAGCTCAGCAACATGGCCGTTTTTAGAAATTAAACTATCTTTTGCCCGCGACCTCGTACGCGTGGAATTTACAATCAAGAATCTAAAAAAAAAAAAAAAACATTATTATTAAATATATATTGTTGATATTTTTTCCCAAGGTATACCTAGAGGTATACATCGGTGAAAACTGCATTCAATTCCATCCAGTAATTTATGCGTGATCCAAATAAAAATGATAAAAACTGTTGTTTTGGCGTCTGTTGCTCTAACAAAGACCCCCATATTGGTTTGTCATCAATATCTATAATGAACAGACATCGCCCTGTTACATTGTTATTATATGTATAGATAACAAAATAGTTACTTTTATTCAGAATGAAAACGACGACACGGTTGGCGCAGTGGTTGAGCCATCGGCTGCTGCGCCGCGTATTGTGGGTTCGATCCCCGCACGGAACAAATATTTGTATGACCTACAGGTAGTTGTTCCGGGTCTGGCTGTTTGTGTATGTGAGTTTAAATGTTTGTAAACGCACCCATGATACAGGAGAAATTCCTAGTAAATATTGCTGGACAATCCACACAGCATCATCTAGCCCCAAGCTAAGCAGAGCTTGTGTTATGGGTACTAGATGACTGATATACTTAATACAGTACATTACATAGATAGATATTTTTATTACATATATAGAAAATACCCAGAACACCCGGAACAAATATTTGTAGATCGTACAAACATTTGTCCCAAGGCGGGAATAGAACCCGCAACCTCTTGCGTCGCAGGCGGACCTTCGCCCGCTGCGCCACATCGGTCGTCCTAGTGTGGGGCAACGTTTTTATAAAAAGAAAAAAAAAAAGAAAAAATAAAAAAAAGAAGAATACACAAAGTTATGCAAACCGTAGCCATTGCTTTTCATCTTCCCATCACTCAAAAAGCTTTTACTAACTTTTTATAAGACTGCCAGTAAATTCAGGGGTACTCTATTGTTGGCAACATATCCTTTTAACATGATTTAATACAATGCACGGCCTTCGAAATAACTTTTTTTATAAATTATCCAAGAGCCTAATATATTTATTGTTTTGTTCGAGGTCATTATTAAGGTCTAAGGATCTACCTGACAATAGGGATGTGTCCTAGGTAAAAATATAAAAGTCTATTTGGTCCGTCATTTAGATAACCAAAAAATATTGGACACATTTTTTGCTTACTCAATATATTAGGTCTTTACCTATGAAATTGCCGTTCTGCAGTACTGGCCATTTCAAATCAAAATATTTTTTGTTTGGCTAAGAATTCTAATTTCAAATTAATTTTATTTTAAAAACATGGATTTTTTTTTCCAAAAGTAGTCATTTGTTTATTGATTAGTGTTACATTTTCATCGCATTTAAATCTTTTTCGTCATCATGGATACGTTAAAAATTCGAGTAATTATGGAATATGAGTACCGTCGTGGCAGCAACGCGGCACAAGCGGCACGCAACATCAACGACGTTTACGGAGCTAACACTACAAACCAACGCACTACCTGTTATTGGTTTGCTCGCTTCCGTTCTGGAAATTTCGACCTGAAAAATGAACCTCGCGGTCGTCCGAAGACTTTGGTCGACAATGACGAATTAAAGGCGATCGTGGAAGCTAATGATACACAATCTACGGCTGAATTAGCAGCAGCTTTCGACGTTAGCGTCAAAACAATATTGGTCCATTTGCGTCAAATTGGCAAGGTAAAAAAGCTTGACAAATGGGTGCCCCACGAACTCAATGATCGCCAGCGCGAAGTACGCGTCGAGACGTGCCTTGCACTGCTCAACAGACACACAAATGAAGGAATTTTGAACCGCATTGTTACCTGCGATGAAAAATGGATTCTGTTTGATAACCGCAAGCGCTCAGCAAGTTGGTTGGATCCTGGTTCAGCACCTAAACAATGCCCTAAACGAAAACTTACCCCAAGAAAAGTTATGGTCACTGTTTGGTGGTCTAGCGCCGGTGTGATTCAACACAGCTTCTTACCAAACGGGGTGAGCATTACTGCAGATGTGTACTGTGAAGAATTGAACACAATGATGGAGAAGCTGGCACATCTCCAACCAGCATTGGTCAATCGCTCGTCTCCGCTGCTCCTGCACGACAACGCGCGACCTCATACTGCACAGCAGACGGTCTCCAAGTTGCAAGAACTGGGGTTGGAAGCTCTCCGTCATCCGCCCTACTCACCAGACCTTGCGCCTACAGACTACTACTTTTTCCAGAATTTGGATAACTTCTTGGCGGGAAAAAAATTCAATACCCGAGAGGCAGTACAAAATGCCTTTGAAGAATTTGTTGCCTCCCGTCCAGCTGATTTCTTTAAGAAGGGCATCAATAAACTGCCACTGCGTTGGCAAAGATGCATTGATTGCATGGGTGATTACTTCGATTAATACAAATAAAAAATACATGAAAAAAATTCATTTAAATTTTTTCATACAAAACGGCAATTTCATAGGTAAAGACCTACTATCAATAAAAAGTGACAGAGCTAAAGCACATCAAAGTTCAGGAGAAGGGGCTTATGACGTCACGTTTATGTAAAAAGTGTAGCACGGCGTGACGTCTATACCATTTAGGTCGCGAATCCTACATATTTCGCATTCGCTAAAACTCCTTTTTCATTACACTGGAAAAACATTGCAAATTGGAAATTTCCTTGGCGTTAGTTCGATTCCCGCACGGAACAATATTTGTATGGCCTACAGGTAGTTGTTCCGGGTCTGGCTGTTTGTGTATGTGAGTTTAAATGTTTGTGAACGCACCCACGATACAGGAGAATCTCCTAGTGTGGGGCAACGTCTAAAAAATAAAAGAAATCCAATAAGGCTTCCCTTTTTTCCATTATAGGTACGGAAACCTCAAAACGAGTCCTATTTTTTTTTTTTTTTTTTTTTTTTTTTTTTTAAAAAAAAAAACGTTGCCCCACACTAGGAATTTCTCCTGTATCGTGGGTGCGTTTACAAACATTTAAACTCACATACACAAACAGCCAGACCCGGAACAACTACCTGTAGGTCATACAAATATTTGTTCCGTGTGGGGATCGAACCCACAACACGCGGCGCAGCAGCCGATGGCTCAACCACTGCGCCAACCGTGTCGTCGAATTCTGATACTCTGGAAAAACTGTTACCATTAAAATGGAAAGGGATTATCCCATTCCATTCTGTAACGTTACCGTACTATTTTAATTCACTTACCATGATTACCTTGACGTCACAGGTCAGGACTCTTTAATTATGGTGGTGGTTTATGGTTACCGGTCTATTATTACCATCATAAATTATGGTGAAAGTGCGGCTTTTACCCAACCCACGACAGGGACTAGTTTCCAAGAGATACTTTTTGCGTGGGACGTTTTCACAAGCTGGTTTTGATACCGATTAGTTGGCAAAACATGAAGGATTTCGAGACAAAGAGAAGCCGGTTTTGCTTGATTTCAAATTGTTGGTGAATACGTTGTTTGGCTTCAAAAGAATATCTCAGTTGTAAGCAATACTTGTCACAGAAAACGTCTTGCGATGGAAGATCCAATGTAACATCCTAAATATACTTAAAACTAGCTATGCCAGCGGTTTTGTCCGCGTGGAATTTAACACGTTACCAAGTGATACATAAACAATTCCTTTTTTTATTGTGTCTCGTTTTCTGGAAGTTAAGGTGTTAACTAAACAGGGGTTTTCATATCTTGCGAGGAATCCTAATTCTTTTTCTAAAATAAAAGTAGTACCTAGTAACTTAGTTACTCCTTGGCACATCAGTTATCTGCCCTTGAAAGTCCCGTCAAAATCGGTCCAGCCTTGTCGGAGATTACCTCAAACAAACTCAGACAGACAGGCAAAAAGTTTAAAAATATAATTTTTCTATAACCACCGTATTAACACTGTTAAAAGAATAACTGTTAACTATACACAGAAACTTCGATTTTATTTATGTGTATAGATAAAAGAATACCCATACAAAATCAAACCGTTTCCAATTTCCATTGACGTATCTACTAGACTCCAAGTTATATAAAACAATTACAACTTTGGCACAACTCCAAATTACTCATTATTCAAGAATACTGATTTCTTGCGCGTCACAGATCGTTAGGGCGTATGGGGATGCATACTAAATACACAACAATGTTCACTTAGCCAGCTTTGTAATATCATATTATTTGTACTTAATTCATACTATCACCATCATTTTCCTGCTCTTATATGCCACTCATCTCAATAGTCACCACCTTTCTAGCCATATCATCTTTCACAGACTTTCCTCACAAAATGATCTATTACATCCAACTCAACGCACAACATCAAACGTGTTAGCCCCCCCCCCCCCCCCCCCCCCGATCTCGAGTTTTAGAGTCAAACGACGGAAATGCTCAACGAAGTTCCAACGGCCATCAAAGACAAACCCTTGTCCTTGACAGCCGGTGGAACTTGAGTAAACCTTTTGGCACATAGGATTAAAAACTAGCCGTATCAGCCATTCTTTTCTTGAACTTAGCCTTACACTTGAAACTCACGTGAGTGTGACATAAATAGAAGTTCGTAACTGCATATTTTTAAACCAACGTTTGGTTAATAAATAGATTTGTTTCACGATGCAATGTCAAGTATTAATGGCGATGATCGTGTTACTTCGTTGAAATTTCAGGGCTGCACATTATGGTTAGACCTTTAGAAATATATCATCCTCCTGCCCTTCAAATTCGAAATTCTTCATTAATTGGTGTGATTTTAAGGACATGTTACATGAGATCTTAATAATAGATCATTATTTCCTCAAATAATATTATTTGAGGAACTAATTATCTCCAAATAAATTGGGATACGGTACGGTGTAGATACCTTATCCCAATTTATTTGGAGTCGGCCCAGCATGTCTTCTTCTTCCATACGTTTCTATTTGCCGTCATCTCAGAAGTCACCTCCCTCCTAGCCATATCATCTTTCACACAATCCGTCCATCGTTTCTTTGATGTCCCTCTACTCTTCCACATTCATACTCAAAACTCTCCTCACAACATTATCCTCATTCCTTCGCATCCTTCAGTAATACGTCTCTAGTATTTCTAAAGGTCACTTCAACTCTATAGAGGACTTCTTCTAATCTATGATGGACCCACAGCTAGGCAAACACCTCCCCTAAATTAACCCAGTTGGTATTTAAAGACACACTTTGGGACAATCATTACAAATAACACATAAACATAACATCATCACGCCTGTATTCCGAAGGCGTGGGCAAGGTTCACCTATAGTAACACCCACATATTGCCAGTTATGTTTAAGTCCCATGTAGTAGGGGGCAAGCCTTTTCCCATCCACCAGACACAAATCCAGACTCCAAGCTGCTAATGAGAAGATTCCTATTGGAAACACTCAATAATTGCTGAACCCAGGACCACATGATCAGCGGTAGCGCTTGGGACTACTAGACCGAAGAGTCCGTACAAATAACATTTAAAAAATCAGAGTTTGTAACAAATGCACAAAATATTCTTATCCCGTCGTATTTACATAGAAAATAAACTTTAATTACACTTTATGACGTAAGTACATTATTTTGCCATACGAATGAAACGTAGGATAAAACACATTAGTTAATTTAATTTTATGACCGTTCTCGGAATTGAAGAATTGCACGAACAAAAAAACAGGAAAAATTAAATCTCAAGTAGTCATAGTATCAACGCATAAACAATTCTTTCAGCTTCGCTGTTGTCGGGAGAATCTAAAAAGTGAGCTTTTGAAACAATGGATGTGGTTCTTTTTAATCACCTTGTTTTTCAGCATTTTTCTTACAACAAAAGAGTTTATTGTTGTCCCAAAATAGCGGCAGACACTTAAATTGATCTCCGTCAGATTACACACGCCCCTAATATCTGCGCACACGCAGAACAACAGTCGTGAAAGTCTTAAATCTTATAATGGCCTTCAAAGAATACTAGCACCATTTTCTTCAATTCGGGCGTAGATAAAAAATCCTGGTATTTTTATTTCTGTTCGTATGTTGTACGTTTATTTATATAATGTGTACTTTGATTTTATCAACAACTTTGAAATTAATATGGAGCCGGTACGATAGTGCTTAACATTTGATATTGTAACCAAGTATATTTCAGCTGAACTCGGAACTTTAAATGGAAAAATCAACAGAAGTGTGAGATTTATTATTTATCATAACTTTATGTACAAGTAAAAACCGTAGCTACAAAGGCAGACTTATTGCCTTAGACATTTCTAATCAGTCTACCTTAGGGAGATGTAGAGACAGAACATGTAGGTGCAACACGGTTAAAAAAATATAAATAAAAAAAGTCATGATGGCCTCGTAGTTTAGGCCTCGCCTCTTGTTCACGAGGTTGTGGGTTCAAGCCTAGGCAAGTACCAATGAGACTTTTTCAATTCATACGTACTTTCTAAATTTATCTTGGACATCACTGACATCGGTGAAGGAAACATCGTGAGGAAACCTGGAGTTTATAAATGAATATAAGTCTGAAATTGCCAACCCGTCTTGAGCAAGCGTGGTGATTAATGCTCGTGCCTTCCTGTATAAGAAAAGGCATTTGCCCTGCAGTGGGACAGTAACAGGCTGGTACTATTACATTATTATTATTTATATTGAAAAAATTCGTCAGTAAGCTCCTTACAAAAATTTCGCCAACTAAATCGACCTTGTATGTAATTCCATCAAAAATTCTTACCCATATGGCTAGCTTAAATTCTTTCAGCATTATAAACCTCGTTAGCAGATAGTGTAGGTGTGCGCGGTGCGCAGATAGTAGGCACTAATGACTCATTCTTCAGATCGCATCATCACTGACGTGCGAACAACTAGCTGAGATAAGCTATCTTCATCTGTAAGCAGTTTGTACAAATTGACGTACATTTGTGAGTACAACACGTCAGTAGAAGCGATGCATCAAAATATTACGGCTGTGGAGTTTACATGCTGATTTATATCAGGGTAAGGAAAATTTTGTTGGGTACTTTGACGCAATTGTAATATCTGATCTAATGAATGTTACTTGATAAAAGAGGAGCTCGTGGTTAAATAAAATCAGCCGCACGTGTATCTAAGGTTAAGCTACGCTTGCCGGGGTCAGTCATGTGGATTGGTGACCATTCGTAATATATCGAGACTCCTTCGTGCCTCAGAAAGTATCGTAACCCGTTCAGTCGTTACGGGTAGTCAGAAGCCCGTAGTCTGACAACCAGTCTTACCAAGGGGTATACTGTTGTCCAGTAACTTTAGATAGGCAGTTGTTCCATATATACTGGTATTCAGCTGCATTCGGTTAGATTGGAAGCCACCTCCAACATAGTGGGGTAAAGGCTAGGCAGATGATGATAATAACTTCATAAAACATACGAGTAGCTTAGATGTATGTAGATTTTCTTCTATGAGCAGTTTCTGAAGTGCTAGATCAACCTGTAGTTGCGATGTATGACGTAGTAGCTTATAAATAGTCGTTGAGAATTAAAAAGAATTGCAACTATTTAAGGGTCAATTTTGAATTGTTCTTGTAATTGGAGCTGATAAAATATGTCCAATGCGAGCTCAGATTTCTTTGACAGCCGTCAATCTGATCAAGTTATATTCAAGGCTATTAATATTCAATCACGTTTCAATATATTGATTTGGGCCGACATTTCAGAGCGTCGTGTCGATTTCGTTTGAAATCTTTGCTATTTAATTACTGATACCTTGTGCATAGTGCATATCATTGGACGGTATGAGAAGCACGCTACAAGAACAAATTCTAGACACTTGTCAATGACGAAACCAGTTACAAAAAATGTCAGTGTTAATCTTAACCCAATCAAATATTGCAGCTTAAACCAATATTGGATATGCAAATGTGTTCAGTAATCGAATATGGCGATTCATTGCGCTATCTGTCAAATTTTATGACTGGCGACACGTAAATACATCGAGTGCCAAGCATTCATTACAGGTGACAGGGATTGATAACTCTGCTTACCACAAGAGAGTCGATATTAATCGTGATAAATCAAAATCAAAATTCATTTATTCAAATTAGGCTGAGAATCAGCACTTTTTGACCGTCAAAAAAAAAACGATAATGTTGCATGTGTGTGTGAGAACTCCACAGATTAAAAATAAGTGAAATGAGGACGCAGTAGGGAAGGACTAAGCAAAGGCACACAGATGTGAAATAGTGCTATCCATGTGTGAGTGATAGTTAAAAATAGAAACTGTTAAAGAGGTTTCTGGTCTGCTGATGCCCACAGCATCAATATAAGAATAATCAAAGATATCTTGCCTCAATATTGTGAGATTACCCATTGTGTTCATAATGCCCTCTTAGATGCTTAGTCATACGAGTATGCTCCAATTGTCATGTCTGGTAATAAATATTTTGTGAATCAGATAAATCCTCAAAATGCGTACATGTGCACTGATCAAAACTAACTGGCGCGGGCGTACGTTATTGTTGTCACGAAAACAGATTCAAAATCGGCCAATGGGATTGTTCTATTCGTTTTTCAAACGGCTGATCACTCTAATTTTAAATTGTCTCGTGGTCGGGGGCTTGGCCATTCGAAATGTTAGCGCCACAGAATAAATTGATTCAGAAAGTCTACATCGTCAATAGGGTAGTGTCCTTAAAAATCTGATTGGTCCGAAAGTTAGATTACTCCAAAATAGTGGACACGTATTTTTTTCTTTTGTCATGAGAATCAAAAATGACGATGATATAGTACGTTGAAATTACGCGTGACTACACTTTTAACGTTACAGTGACGTCACAAGCCCCTTCTTCTGAACTTTGATGTGCTATATGTCACTTTTTATTGATTTGAGTAAGCTAAAATTACGTGTCCAATATTTTTTATATGTATAAAGTCTTAGTTTCAGAACAAAACAAAAGTATTAATAAAACAAATGCCAATCGCGTTTGTAGTTCTTCGCTTATGCATATACAGCAAACTTATCCCTTAAAATTAATTCCTCGTCTCGCCCTTTGTAAGCTTGGGACTTCTGCATCCTATTTTGTTGTGTTTAGTCTATTTTGAACCGCTATCTCAGTAAGTATGTTCGGGTTTTATTATCACTAGTGAAAGCTGGGAGCTATTTCTGAAAGATTTATAGTACATAGATTGCCTGTGTCTGTTGATGTGCGCAATGTCGTACATTTTCCCTCAGCCTTGAGTTATTATGTAGTCGAAGTAAATACCAAGTTGTGACGTCAAGGAAATTATGCAGATGTTATTTTCATATAAATCAGTCGTGTATCAAATATCTTTTGAGTGATCATTTGCAACTATGTTGGGAAACAATTTGATTTATGTAATATGTATCGATAACTGTGAATCGATAAACACGTGGTTTTTATTGCCTTGTATCAAAGTCAATTTCTGTTTTCATTCTATTGTTACAAATATACAACCGACTTCAAAAATGAAACACGGTGTAAAATTACTGTTTTGGAATTGTTTAGGAAGTTGTTGGCTTTCGTTGTTTCGTAAGATTAATTGTATATTATGCTGGAGAAATCGGTAAACATATTTCATATATATACACAATCGAGTTCAGTGTGGCTGTAGGATTGCACCAAGGGTCGGCCTTAAGCCCTTACCTCTTCCTGTTAATAATGGACGCACTGACGTCGGAAATACAGGAAGAGGCACCCTGGTGCATGCTATTTGCCGACGACATTGTCCTTGTCAGTGAAGATGGACCTGAGATCCAGGGCAGATTGGAGAAATGGCAACAGAAGCTGGAGAGTGTAGGCTTGAAAATCAGCAGTACCAAGACAGAATATATGTTCTGCGATTTCGGCGGTCTCTCCAGCCCTGAAGCCATTGCGCTTGATGGCGTGCTCCTTCCGATCTGCTCCGACTTTCGGTATCTCGGTTCACTAGTGCAAAGTGACGGAGGAATAGATCGGACTGTCAAGCACAGAATAAACACAGGGTGGATGAAGTGGCGGCAGGTAACGGGAACAACCTGCGATTCCCACGTTCCCCTTAAACTTAAAGGGAAGATCTATAAGTCAATGATTAGACCTGCTGTCTTGTATGGATCAGAGTGTTGGGCCACAAAAGGAATGAATGAAAGGCAGTTGCATGCAGCTGAGATGAGAATGCTAAGGGGGATGTGTGGTGTTACGCGAATGGATAGAATAAGAAATGAGTATATGAGAGGAAGTCTGAAAGTGATGCCTGTGACAGAGAAGTTGTGTGGTAATCGGCTATCATGGTATGGACACGTGATGCGAAGGAATGAGGATCATGTTGTGAGGAAAGTTTTGAGTATGAATGTAGAGGGTTACAAGAGTAGGGGGAGACCCAGGAAAAGATGGATGGATTGTGTGAAAGTTGATATGGCTAAGAAGGAGGTGACTTCTGAGATGACGGGAAATAGAGATGTATGGAAGAAGAAGACATGCTGCGCCGACCCCAAATGAAATTGGGATAAGGGCAAGAGGATGAGGATGATACACAATCGAACATAGAACATACAAATGTCAAAATGTCAAATTTCCCCAATGGAACGTGAGCCTTATTCTATTGTAATAAAGTTGAAAAACTATCAAATCAATTTGACAGGTTAGGGTAGCTTGATGAGTTGGCCTCTGTACGGTTGTATAATAATACATTTTTTTAATGATGGATATTCTTGAATGAAGTATGGAAATAGCATTAGTATCTCTGTGTGTAAATGAGACTATGAAAACAGTATAGGAAAACACTGTCATGTCTGAAATGTTTGTCTGTCATCTGGTTTTCTTGAGTTTGCGTGACGCTTCCTTTTCCCAACGCTAAGTACCACTATTTTACATGGAGACTCCCTATCTGACCACCACAACCTAGTTACTAGGTAACACGATACCCCTTGGTAAGACTAGTTCTCAGACTGATGGGCATATGTCTACCCCTAACGACTGTCAAAGATCTGCAAATGACGGCCGAGATCAACGGCTTGACGTGCTTCCAGAGGCACGTAACGGCTTCGGTACGTAATGTGTGGTCACCCATTCAGAGACCGTCCTCCGAACTACTTTCGAACCTTGAAAATCGACCTGTGCCGCCACATAAAAACTTAAAAAGTTCAATAATTAATTTCATTGGTTTTTTGCATTGCAGTCAATTGTCTCTTTATCAAAGTATTCAGTGCCATGCTATTGTCCTAAAAGTTTTTATTCTTCAACACAAAAGCAATGTGCACCAGCTACCAACAGTTTAAACTTCACAACCTTCATTTTATTACCATCCCATACGATCCAACTCAAAAAGTTCTACCGCCATCTTGTGCATCGTCTATGCAATTCCGTTTGAAACTAGGGATGTCGGAAATGCGACTACATACATCGATATTACTTTCTATAAAGTCCAAAAAGAAATCGGATAGCGTTTGGACAAACCTTAACATCTACATCAACAGTAGAGCTTCTACAAATAGCAGTAAAAGCGTATAATTTCTGGGTTTTTTGGAATTAAGTCCGGTCAGTTAAGCTTTTTTTTGTTTAGTTATGCGTGCGTACGTGTTTTGCCCAGTGACTGGGTTGTGGAGGTCAGATAGGCAGTTGCTCCATGTAAAATACTGGTATTCAGCTGCACCCTATTAGACTGGAAGCCGACCCCAACATAGTTGGGAAAAGGCTAGGCAGATAATGAGATATAAAAATATATCGCTCTCGTTTTAAAAATTTTCGATATTCGTTATTTGATATCGAAATGGTTTTCGGCAGACCTATTTCAAACAATACACTCAGACACTGCGTAGAGTCTAGACAAGCTCGAAGCTATTCTTAGCTACCCTTCATACCCCAACTTTGTCCCTCGTGACGTCATCAGCGTGACGTTTTCGAACACCGGGGGAACGCTTTATCTCGAAAGTTCCATTTCAAATAAATTGGGGAGGGTCTAATCTGATGAGTATAGTTTCTGTCTCCTTGTGTTTTAGCGAAAACAAAGGATTTGAGATGTACGTTACGTCAATGGTTTTGTTTTGTAAACAACGTCCACTTTGATAGGATTACTTGATAAAAGCATCTCGAAAATATATTATAACATACTTAAACTACTTATACGTATAGTAGTACTAGCTTTTGTTCGCGACTTCGTCCGCGAATGTCGGTTATCGAGGATGCAGACGATGTAGCGGATTGAAAACTATCCAATATCCTTCCCCAGGATCTAATGTATCTGGTTGCCAAATTTCATTGCGATCCGATCGGCCGTTTAGTCGAGAAAGGGTAACTAACAAACAGAGTTACATTCGCATTTATACTATCACACTATCTGACCTGACAGACGTCGTCCTGTCAATGTTGCGAACTGACAAACGCGCAAAGTTAAAATAGTCCTTAAGTATTCTGTATTTATTCCAATTCTTTGAGAAATTTTCTTCATTTTTCTTTGAATAAGAACCTCCTTACAAACACAACAAACAAAGAATTAGCGAAATTGGTCCAGCTGTTCAAGCATGATGCCGTGACCAAGGGAAATAGGGATTAATTTTTATATAAGTACTCGTATATAGATACGTACAGTTCAAGGGCGGATCCACCGTTGTGGGCACGATGGGCATGCCCACAACCTTAATAGACTTGTAACGTCAAACTTTTATGGACTATTGATATCGATAGACTGATGATAATAAACGATATGCCTTATTAAAATTTAAAAAACACAATCAATCATGATACGTGCGTGATTCGGAACGCAGCAAAGAGCCATAGACGATACGCTGACATGTTATGGCTTATGTCACATTTTTGACAACTTATTGCCGTGCCGCCAAAACTTCCGAGCCGCGCAGCAAGGGGTGCGTGGCGCTTTTCTAGTAGCTGTGACCACAACCTTTTTTGAGGGCTGGATCCGCGCTTGGTACAGTTCGCCTTCGTACAGTTCCATTTTACATGAAATAATAATGGAACTTCATCTGAGTCTACACCAAGAAGTCTGTAGCTGGATCTAAGTCACACACAGCGAACATAACATCACGCCTGTATTTCTCGAAGGGATATGCAGAAGGCGTAATTATATTACACCCACATTTTCCCTGTCATGTTTAGGTCCTATATAATACTTATAATAGGGAGCGAGCCAAATTGAACAGTGAAAAATAAGTCTTAATACTCGTATATCTATATATTTATAAGAACTTATAAATATGAAAGTAATCGAATATATGATTGTATCTATTCTTTTCGACTCGGCGTATTGGGCCTTGACAGTCGCTGACGTATGTTACGTTGTTATCAATAATTCTTCTCACAATCTTTTGAGGATCAACAAAAATAATGGCAGAATTCAGCATTACCAAATAATAATAATAATAATAATAAATAAATATTGCTGGACAATCCACACAGCATCATCTAGCCCCAAGCTAAGCAGAGCTTGTGTTATGGGTACTAGATGACTGATATACTTAATACAGTACATTACATAGATAGATATTTTTATTATATATATAAAATACCCAGAACACCCGGAACAAATGTTTGTAGATCGTACAAACATTTGTTCCCAAGGCGGGAATCGAACCCGCAACCTCCTGCGTCGCAGGCGGACCTTCGCCCGCTGCGCCACATCGGTCGTCAAATACCTGCTTACTTGAAATATTTTCATAAAGAAAATATGGAGCGTAGATATGAATGTAGGAAATCAAAAGCCATTATGGATAACAGTTATATTTATTATTTTTTCAACGTTTTACTATCTTTCGCGCTCACCGCCATCTTCCTACGTTCTCTTTCTCTCTCTCACGAGTAATACTATAATTCCCACGTAAATGAAACAATCGTTAATTTAATTATACTGATAAGAGAGCATTGTATCAATTTATTTTCTCATCAAAATATTTGAATCATCATCTGCCTAGCCTTTTATTTATTTATCCATTTATTTCAGGCATCTAGGCCCATATAAACATATACAATACTATATTAACAAAACTTAAAAATACTATAAATATATATTACATAATAACTACAACTAGTGCACACGAAGTGTCGGCGTCGTGTTTCGCTGACTAGTGTCATGTAGGCGGCCACGAAACCGGCGATACACAACACCTTTCGGCCAGAACTCTTCCTTGAGGAACTTGTCGAGATGGTGTGTCGGAACTCGCACCACGAACGACTTGAGGTTCGTGTTATGACGCGGCTCCAACCTCTCGACCCTCACAGTCCAGTTGGTCTTGACACGCACGTACTCCACGATCTCCTCAACCTTCGTAGAGTGGAGCAATCTAGACACGTAGAGCAGCGTTGTCGGTACTGCTGGTTTTAGCAGCACGTTGGGTCCTGCCAGCGCAGTACCACACTGGTTCCGACAAGGAGGCTTCTTCTTATTCCTCTTCTCAACCTTGATGAAACCATCCTTGTCGCTAATGTCCGTATCTGGACCCTGCCTATTCCGAGCCTGTTTTTGGTTTGACAGGCTCCGTTTACCCCCCTTCCCTTTGTCCGCTAGTTTAACCTGCGAGTTTTGTGGCTCAACAGGTTTTTTAGCGGCTTTTCCCAACCATGTTGGGGTCGGCTTCCAGTCTAACCGGATGCAGCTGAATACCAGTATTTTACATGGAGCGACTGCCTATCTGACCTCCACAACCCAGTCACTGGGGAACACGAAACCCCTTGGTAAGCCTGGTCGTCAGACTTTCGGGCCTCTGACTACCCGTAACGACTGTCAAAGATCTACAAATGGCAGCCGTGACCAACAGCTTAACGTGCTTGCCGAGGCACAGAGGAGTCTCGATGTGTAATGATTGGTCACCCATCCTCAGACTGACCTCGGCAAGCATAGCTTAACCTTCGATCGACTATCTTATTAATAATTGTGTGTATAAACTGGTAAAAAAACCACCTTTGTATACCTCTAAAAGACTACATTAAAAAATCTAAGCACTTAAATACGTACAAAGAGCTATTATAGACCGCACCACCCACAATTGTAGGTCCTGTCAGTTTTTCTTAACTTTTACTAATCACAAGGACATACTCAACAACAAAAACTATTGAATTATTTTCTTTCGCACTAATCAATTACCTACAATACCTATTATTTTTCGTACTCTTCTATTGTCGCTACAAATAGCCAGTCTGAAATATTTTATAGTTTTTTTTTTCACCTGTATTCAACCTATTGTGTTGCGCAAGCCTGCCCACGCGCATGCAATAGACCGTGAAATTATCGAACGTCAATTTTTAACCAATCACTACAAATTGGATATTTTAGTCACTTTCAGAATTCCGGCCATAATTAGGTTCGTACAATGTTAACATTAATAATGATGTAATTAACTGACAATTTAATTATGTTTTTAATTAGTTATTGGAATGATTAAAATACTGATGTTATCGGGAAATGGTTTTGTATATCACGACCTGTCGATCAAGTCAACTTAGTTGTTAATCCAAAGACACTAGCTTTATTAGCCATTATACTTCAACCTAAGTAAGGGGTTAATCGAAAGTTAAGTTGCGTTTGCCGAGTTCATTTCGTAGATAAGTGACCATCTATTAAATAAGTACTGTAAAGGTCGTATGCAATAGTGGAACTTATTTCATACAGGCTTGTTTCAATCACTCAAGATGTATCAGAAATGTTTAGAAGATCGAACGTGTCACTGGTCAAGGACAAAGATTTTCTATGAGACGTGCAAATGTAAAGATCTACTTATTTGAAGGAATATAAATCAGCGGAGCCCCATTATTTGTAGCAATAAGCTCCTGATCTGGTGCGGTAGAAGTCCAGTTTCCACAGTACTGAAGCCTCCCTTCGCCTCGTAAGTGACATAAGAACTAAACTGAGCCCTAATCTTTGTCCCGCAGGTGGTGGCCCGTCGCTCCGACCTGAAGCTGATCGTGACCTCAGCCACCATGGACTCCACGAAGTTCTCCACATTCTTCGGCAACGTGCCCACGTTCACCATCCCCGGACGTACGTTCCCTGTTGAGACATTCTTCGCCAAGAACGTCTGTGAAGATTATGTGGATGGTGCTGTTAAGCAGGTGAGTTACTTAAATTTATAGCTTTAGCACTTAATATTACGGTCGCAAACGCGTTGGGTTGAAGAAACTTCAAAGCAGCAAGTAATTTCAAGAGGGGGGACAAGAATCCTTGGATATTGGCAGAAAAGAAAAGAAGGATCCTTTACGCAGTAGTGGATAATTCCAAGCTGACATAACTTTGACCATATATTTTAATTTCATCAACAGCTGCACTGGTACATATATATTTCAAAATGTTGCTACCCCACTGAGAAAGGGCTGTTCTCAAACAGAGAAGGCACGAGCATTAATCACTACGCTTGCTCTAGGCGGGTTGGCGATTAGTCTTAAATAAAGCATAAGTCCTGGTCTCCTCACGATGTTTTCCTTCACCGCAAAACTAACTATATCCTTTTGCAGAATTAGGTTTAACATCCCTTGAGCAATGATAGTTTTTTTCCTTACAAACATCCACGTGATTTCAGACCAGACTAATCCATCTACTATACTGTATGTCTAGCTCCGGTCTTCGCTCTGTCACTCCATTATTTCCCTCATTCCTCCATTAACAATGGCAACTTCGCGTGACCAGGTGACAAGTTGCCTTGTCAGATAGTCGTCAGCATTCTAATTACCATACAGACAGACACGCCATTCGCGGTACTTACCAAATTATTTGTCGTGCTTGAAATTGTAATAAAAATACACGCGAGCCTTGAACTATGTAAACTATTCACAATATGTTAAAAGGTTTTTTTTGTATTAAATAGTTTTGAAAGTTCAGCTAAAATGGTTTCAGTATATTTTACGACGTTGGGTGCAATGACTGGCTGAAGTTCAAACTAAGGGAAGGGGCTCTTGTTTAATTACAGCGAATACGAGTCGATTGAAGGTTAAGTTATGCTTGCCGATCTTGATTAAATATCAAGACCTCCCCGTGCCTCAGAAAGCACTTTAAGAAGTTGCTACCGATTGTCATTTGTAGTCAGAAACTCAAAAGTGTGACTACCAGTCTTACCATGTGGTGTCGTATTGGCAGTGTATCCAGCTGCTTTCGGTTATAGGCCGACCGCTTAAATAAGACGTCGCCTGCGGTAGCTGCGGGGTGCGGGAGGTGTGTTGACGCCTGTCAGCGGGCCAATGACTAAGCTCTCAAGTCACGTGACAACATTCCCCCCGCACCGTGCACCTACTGCAGGCAACGTCTCAGTTAAGCGGTCGGCTTATAGAATAAAACCGATCCCAACATAGTTGGGAAAAGGCAAGGCAGATGATTATGATAAATATAAAACATAATATGTACCTCTATTTCAAACTTTAGGCTGGAAATTGAACTGCCTTACACATTATGTCATTGTATCGGTGCAACATAACGTAACATCAGTCCTGTATTCCCCGAAAGGTTGGGCAGAGGTACCTACATGTTAAGTAACACCCACATTTCGCCAATTATGTTTTTTTTAGTCCCATGGGGGGCGAGCCTATTGCCATCAATCGGGCATAAATCCAGACTGCGGCTATGAGGAAATTCCTATTGGAAAATCTCAATAAAACTTGGCCCGATCTGGGAACCGAACCCGTCGCCGCCAGCAGTCGCCCCTGGGAGCACTGGACCAACGAGGCAGTCTCGGTCGTTGCAAATCGGTGCAACATTTCTTTGTTTGTTAAGATAGAAACATGTCTACATTTGTTGAGTAACATCACTCGCCAACGAGAGGTCGTGTGTTTGTACCCCACCCGTTACTAATTGCTATGACATTCTTAAGATAAAGAAATTTACTAAACTGTACCCTTACCTGTGTGGCATAAAGTTATAATTGACTTATCTCCAAAATTACTTACGTCTAAAGTAGAATTAGGCTGAACGCATGTGCCGCATCTCAGATGATTAATAGGCCAAGTGACATCGTGTCAGGTCCAGGCGGAGATGGTGACAGGAGCTGCTGGACTCCTTCGATAAAGACTGGTTCCAAATAGCTCTAGCAGAGAAAAGTGGAACGAGAGTAGGTAGTTCTTTTCTCTGCAGAGGGAATCCAGACTGGAAACAGTAACAGGAACCTCTTAAATTCAGATTTTATGGATGTGAGTCGACCCATATTCCAAATCGTACTACACAGCCATCTCAGTGCGAAAAAATTGAGTGTTCGCTGACAGGAGTCAAATTCATTAACCTTACCAATATGCTAAATTGACTAGATTGATAAATTAGTTATCGAGGTTACCATACTTATGATTCGTTCTGTTGTCAAGCCATTGTATTGAATGTTACACGTGCAAATTACTTTTGAAATTCCTACGAGATTTTTTTCGTTTTGTACGGTTATGTCATTGCTAAACCTTATTATTATCTGTAACAACCTTGTTTAATAAAAGTAATAATGTGTGGAGGATCCCGTAGGTACCTTGCTTTATCAATCGTTATGCATTTTCTATACTTTACCATGCGTTTTTGGATTCCTTTGACCTGAGGGAAGACGCCACGCTTAAACTTTAGAAGAGGCATCTTAGTTTCGTCATCTACGATCTTGAATTCCTGTTTTATGAATGCCAAAGATCTCGTAATAATCTAGTATTATGGGTATATAAATAAGGTTTCTGTAGGCTTACTCCCTATTACATGGGACTTAAACATGACTGGCGAAATAATGTGGGTACGCTTATGACAAATACTTCGGGAAATGCTGGAGTGGTCCATCTTACTAACACGTCCGCTGTTCTTATCTGATAAATTTCGTTGCGGGATCCAAGACAGTTGAATCGTTTCTCTAGGACTCGTCGGGCTTCATTGCCGGCGCTTTTCTGTTGGTTGCCATTGTTCATTGTGATATTCAGGAGTTGCAGCGGGATCGGAATAGTGTGGCGGGCTTGTCCCAAAAAAAAACTATCTATATAGTCCAGATCAGTCTCTGAATCATCACTAACGACTCTAATATCCTACAGCATACCGACCCAGCCAGTACTACCAGCGCCTCTATGTAACCATAGCAATTACACGTCGTTTAACCGATTACAATTATTATTCATAAGCTAATGTAACGCTAGCTTCCTCAAATGAAACGGCTGGCAACAAAAAAAAATGTAATCAGACTCCATAATTGGAATACAGTTGCAATCGTAGCTCGTAATTGTAAGGAAATGGAAATTGTAGTTGTAGTCGGTAATGTATTCCATGTTTTGCCAAGAATTGTAGGATGCCAGTGTTTTATTTGTGACACATCTATTGTTACAAAAAGTAATGTATCTATGAGGAAGAATCTGCAGTGCTATTCTCTAAAAATCTCCTCATCCTTTTCCCAACCATGTTGGGATCAGCCTCTAGTGTAACTGGATACAGCTGAATACCAGTATTTGACATGGAGCGCCTGCCTATCTGACCTCCACAAAACAGTTACTGGGCAACACAAAAATAGTAACATGTGAAATAAAGTCGAAGTAACCTCTCATACCATACTTATGCTAATAATCAACAGCACACTTCACGTAACTTTTCGGTGGTAGATTTATAAAGAACTAGCACTTACTTCACCAGCGACTTCGTTCGCGTGGTTTTCGTGCTTTTTCCTACGAACTTTTTCATCAACTATATCAATATATGTAGCTTTCTATAGATGAAAGTATTTTAAAAATCGGTTGAGTATTTATATGTGTGTCCCTAACAAACAAAGATACAAACAACCAAATCTTTCCTCTTTATAATATTGGAATTAGTTTAGATAGACCGGCTGAACTTGCACAGCTATTTCATAAATGTCATCATCATTAGCAGCTTTATGACACCCGCAGCTTCCTTTTGTGTCAGCTCTCCCTAAGGGGTGATCGCGTAAAACACAATCAGAGGCATTGCCTTTCATTTTGACAGTTCAATAACATGAATTGTGTTATTTACGTCACAAACAGATGAATTGTTCAAACACACGAAGCAATGTAAATGGAATTTTCTTCAAAATCCTGCGGGTTGCGATGGAATTGGTTACGCAAATGTAACGCTGGTTTGTCTCATCGTCTTACTCGCGGACTTCCATATCAATATCTCATAATTAACCTGTCGCTGTCTCCCTGCAGCAGAGATGCCTCTTCTCATCATATAGTTGCAGTGCAGGATATTAGGACTGAGCACAGGGCCTTTAAAGTTTGAGATCATTAATTCCAAGCTTCCCCAAGAAGTTTACTTTTACTTTTAAAACTCCTTACTATGTCCACGATCAGTAATGAAAGTAGAGCATGCATGATTGCAATATAATGCAATTTGGAACCCCGTATCAAATCTTTCGACCTATATAAAAAACTATAATAAATCAAACTCGGTCATACCTCTTAAAATGCAGATTAGAAGTAAATAAATAAAAGCGTCCCGATGCAAATAGTTCACAAACTAGCTTATCACGAGCATTGCGAATTGTTAGAATGCCGCTCACTGCAGCGCCCGCGCAGTGTAGTGTTGCCACACTTTGTGACGAGGAAAAATATAAAACTCAAATTAAATGGAAAAAAAAAGTGTGGTTTTAATAAAGAGTTTTAACAAGAAACGACGGAAGCATCGTGTGTTATATGATATGGCTAAAAGACACTGATTAAATTGCCTCACTACTTAGATGACAGCTAATAGAGATGCATAGAAGAAAAAACATGCTACCCCAATCCAAAATTAATTCGGATAAGGGCAGCAGGAGAAAAATATAAAATTTTGAATGAGTAGTACATATATTTTTACCTGTAGTGCTGAATGAACAACTTTGAATGTGGGACCAACCAGCAGCCAAGCAGCCATAAATTAATCGACTGCTCAATACTGCCCCAATTAGCATAACTTGACAAAATGAAGGGAACAGACGTTTTTCTTTGAGGGCTTTTCCCGCATTTAAATTTCATTTTCATGAGTACTACAACCTCTTAAAAATGTCCATAAGTTTTACCAAACATCTTGTAGATTGTCATCGACACGCTAAGAAGTACACTGCCAAAACCGTTGAAAATCCAGCTTTTTAGATAAGGGGTGAGATGGGGGGGGTCCACTGACTGCTCAAATAACCGCTTAAACATTTTGGGGTCGACAACGATGACCCATTTCTATTTGTCTGTGTCAATATTTAAACGACCGGCTAACTGAGTCATAGGTGACCAGGTCATGACCTCGTTGGTATGTTGTGACGATCCCCGAGTACCTATTTCTAGGGCGAGTTTTTAATAGTCACGTGATCATGGCGCAATGAAGCATTTATTTTTTATATCCATCAGTGAAACCATTCAGGATTTGAAGTTATGGTAAGAGACAGAGATGAATCTTAGGGTAAACTTACGGTACGCTTTAGTCTGTCAAAATTACTTTGACAGTCAGTTCACGACAACCAATTATTACAAAAAACAACCAATTATGCGAATAAATATTATTCTACGCAATGTCTTCTGATTTTTATCATATTTTAATGTTAGTACCTGGATGACCTAGCTATGCTCGAATAAAACGACGTTTTCTAAAAATGAAACCTAGCTAGATCGATTTATTGCCCCCGAAACCCCCTGCATACTAAATTTCATGAAAATCGTTGGAGCCGTTTCCGAGATCCAGATTACATATAAACATGTATATACAAAAATTGCTCGTGTAAAGGTATTAAATTGTATAGTAATCTCAGGTATCTGGATTCTGTAATAGCTATATAATTGTATACTTAACGTTTCTTATTGCGGTCTATGTTTCAAAAAAGTAAGGAAAAGATCTAAATCTCTGTATCTTACCCTTACGGCTCGCCTACACACACAGAGCTCGGATCACAGAGGCGGCAGTAGGAATGTCAGTTGTCAAGTTGTCTGAAGTAGTCAAAATGACAAGTCCGGCCGCCATTCAAACCTGTCAGTTTAAGTGCCATATGGACAAAATACCAGACTTGAAACAAGTATTTGTAGGCCACGCAAATATTTACTCCGTGCGGAAATTGAACCCACTTCTAGCGCAGAAGCCAATGATTCTATGACCGTATTAACTAAAAATATTAGAACCCAAGTTTCAAACAATTCGACCCAAATGAATTCGTACCAAGTCAAGTAAGTACGTGGTAACCCTATCAGACGGTGTCAATGAACTGCAGGCCCCGACCGCGTTACAACTTCGATTCCCGCTCAGTGCAAGAATGCGCGGATAAACTCGCTTTTGCAATGAATACGAATATCTTGCTGAGCCCTGTGTGTGATATAATTTGAAAAAGTTGACTGCGGAGTGTGATGGTCTAGTGTTCGGAAGCGCGACTATTAGGGGTGGGGTTCTGGGTTAGATTCCCGAGTCGAGCATAGTGTTGTTGGATTATTCTATCCAGAATTTCTCAGTAGCAATCCAGAGTCTGGATTTTTCTCCGGGTGGGGGCAATAAGCTTGCTCTCTATTATCACAGGGGACTAAACCATAACTGGAGAAATGTGGTTGTACTATAGGTAGGTAGATCCCTGCCTAACTCAGAGGAATACAGGCGTGATGTTGTGTAAAATAATAAGCTGTCACGTTAATTTGAAGTTTTAGTTGAACCCATTGAATTGGACCTTCACTGTATGAGATCTAAGATACTGCTAGGTAGACCCTATCAATTGCTGTCTTCTGCGAGCTTTATTTCCTAACATTACCTTTAAATAATATAAGCCGTACTGGTTGATCGAAGCTAGCGAGACCACCTTGCCTTGGAAAGCAGGTTCAGGCAAGACATTAGGAGTTAAGGACCTTGTACGATTTCTTTTTATATTTGTAAGTAATTTGAGGGGCTCATGGCATAGTAATAACAGCCGAACATCTTTAAGGTTAGGCAACGCTAGCCGAGATCGTTCCGTAGATGGGTGATCATTCATTGCATATTGAGAGACCTCCGTGTCTCGTCACACAAGCTCAGCCGTTAGACCCGGCTGTCATTCGTAGACGACGTCTGTCATTAGTAGATCTATGACAGAAGTTAAGGCGAGTCAGAAGCCCGAAAGTCTGACAACCAGTCCAAGGGGCGTCGTGTTACATGTTGCTCCAAGTATAAGACTGGTCGTCAGTTGCATCTGGTTAGCCTTGAAGCTAGGCAGATGATGACGTGGGCTGCGTCTACGCATTCACAGATGTATAGATTACAAATTGGTCACAGTTTGACTTGATTTCATTTTTATGTCGTAGTAGTAAGAGCGGTTTTTGTAGTGCAAGCCTTTCGGCGGAGGTGTGATTGACTGTAAAATCACATATGCCTGCGATTACGTTGGTTATAACGTCAGCATTACCATGATACGGCTGGCCGAAATAATTTTGTGTTCTACCAACATAAGAAAAACTGCCGACAACAGTGACAACTTTAGAAGAACTGTCAGTCTGGCGCAACACTTCACATTAGCCATGATGGTGTTGCGAACGCGTGAGTTTTTCTTTACCAAAAATATCTATCTATGTATTAAGTATATCAGTCATCTAGTAACCATAACACAAGCTCCACTTAGCTTGGGACTTGATGCTGTGTGAATTGTCCAGCATTATTTATTTATTTATACCTTGGAGATTCTGAAGATTTCACAATCGCTAATATTATTATGTCATTCTTAACTGAAGCTTAACAAATTTTGCATCCATAGAGCCGAGACTTCAGGCCTATCGTTTAGCTTGGACAAGCTTCCTGTAGCTGCGCGGTGTGGCCCCAGGGTTGCCAACTATACTGTTAAAAACAGTACCTCTACTACACGGTTTCGCGCTCAAATGTTGTTTACTATTCAACAAGAAGAGTATACTCATACACATTACAGAGCCATAAGTGAAAAGTTGTATCTAAGTATTCCTTTAGACATTAGTGCAATTTCCCACCAGAGTTTAAGTATATCTCTTACTTTTATAAAGCTTATTTAAAAAAATAGTACCAACGGTTTTGCTTTTTAATTGTTCACCCATATCGTGCCGTATCATGTATACTTTGTACTCGTATTAAAGAGTATGTAAGGATCGTAGCGGGTGGCGTTCTGTGGTATCTGCCTACGCCTTTGTAAACAGTTAGCGACGCGTAGTACACGTATTGTGTGCTCACGGTATCGACCGGGTAAAAAATGAGCTACTCATTCATTTTTTATTTGATAACCATATCCTCGCTTCGAACATTAGATGCTTTATTTCTTGGGTATTTTCTATGTACCTATAAAAAAAAATATCTATCTATGATATGTCTTGTATTAAGTAAATGAGTCATCTAGTACCCATAACACAAGCTCTGCTTAGCTTGGGGCTAGATGTTGCTGTGTGGATTGTCCAGCATTATTTATTTATTTCTTGTACAAAATGTGGCCAACCCTATACGGGAGTGGTTAGACACCCGTCAGCGAGCTAATGTCTGAGCTCTCGTGACACACGGCACCCCTCCCGACCCACCTACCTCAGGCATCGTCACAGTAGCGGCAGGCAGGCTAATAGCTTGTAGCCTGACTGCCGCGCGACGTCTGTGAGGCGCGGGGTACGGGCGCGGGCGGGGTAACACTACGCTACACACGGTACAATCTGCTGCACAATATCTTCAGATGAAGTGACATTAATTCTTAACACTGAACGCCAGGTGACCGACAAACAATACATTTTCTATTGTGTCTCATTTATAGCAGTTAAGGTGTGTGGATGTAAATTAGTTTATAATAAATTTATTTTGTATTTAGGCCGATATTAAAATCGATGGAGATAAATTACAGTTAGTTATTGCTGTTTGGGGTTACTTAATTATGACAAGATGTATTGAAAAGAATATTTATTTTTATATAGGTACAAAACTTATACCTATTTAACAGTTTACAACAATGTTGTAGATCATTTTGAATGTGTAATAACTAATAAACAAATTCTTCTCATACAATTTATAATCTAAATGATTATAAATTGTTTTATTAACTAAACTTAACATATTACCAGTTGGAATGACTATCATGTTCTTTTAGAATCGTCTCATGTGGATCATTAATCTGTCTTTACCTTACAAATCAGCGTGTTAAATGGGAAATAAAGACATTTATTTTTTCCTTTTTTTGTTCATTATAGTCACCGTTGCTTCAGCCTCTTCTAAACTAACCACGGTGTCATTCTTTCTTTTCCTGACCCTCGTCTTGGCCGCTGGCCTTATGGCCCTCTCTATGCCTTTGTCACGAAACTCCCGTAGTATCTTTTTCACTGCGGATTCAGACACGCCAGTAGCCTCTGCCACTACAGCATTCACGTTCATGTCTTCGCCTGAAAATAATTTAATAAGGAAATAAAATTTTCAATATTCCAAAATTATGTTAGGTCTTTGTTGCCATATGCGTATTTAAACTACATTATTATCAAGAGAATTAGTTTTTTTTTAATATAATTTTAGCTATCATCGTTATCATCATCATCATCATGGTTATCAATTTATCATTATCATCATTGCCAGTCTAAACACACTACGCCGAAGTTACGCAACCGAAGTTCGGCGGCTGATTTTACGTTCCGACGTATTCGGCTGATATGACACACCATAAGTGCCGAACTTACGCTTCAGAAATTCAGTTCCGTAACTTTGTGTGAGTATTCAGTGTCTCGAGCGCTGAAGCGCTGACAGAAGCGAAATGGATACTACGGGCGGATACGCGGGGCGCGGGCTTCTCCCCGCTGCTCTCCGCCCCCGGATCTTCGTTGGCAATCAAACCGAACTTCGGTCGCGTATGCTCACAGAATAAGTACCCGCTGAACTTACGCCCGACCGAAATTAGGCCGTACGCTATGACGCGACGTAATTTCAGTCATTCAAATAGTATTGCAGGCGTAATTTTGCTGAACTTCGGTCGCGCAATTTCGGAATAGTGTGTTTAGACACTTATTCGCCTACTCCGTTTTATGTCAAGTATCCGGGTCATCCCCACCATCTATATATAGCACAGTATAACGAACAAATCAGTTAAAACGAATTTGCTTAAAATTAAAAATGGTTAAGTAGGTTGGTACCTGTTTCCTTGGCTCGTTTTAGTCTAAACTTCTGAAAATATCTGATGACATTGAGAATCATAAGTTTCGCTTGTGTATCCAAATGCTGTCTACGCAGCGTCGGCTCGAGGGGGTCTTCCAACAACGTATCATCCTCCTCTTGTACTCGTAGAGTTTCTGGTAAAAAATCATCTTCAACGACTTCAGCCTTTATTGAATAATCATCGAAAGGATTATTCCAAATTTTAATTGAATCATCATGTGTCGGAATTTCTAAACTTTCAGCTTTTATCGAACCTTCTTCTGCGGAATCGTCTAGCAACGCAACTTCAAATAAACAATCTTTCTGATCCATTGCAATAAAAAAATACCGTGTGTAGCAGTCACATGAATATTAAACGCGCATAGATCTACATTGAACACGTTTATCGCGGCCAACGGGCAGCGTCAGACTGGTGCTGAGCGGGCCCCTCGCCCCGCACTCGCGCTCGGGGAAGTCACGTGTTAAAGATTTTTTTGCCGTAAACGTCGATCATAAAAGCGGTTAAGCAAGTCCTTCCTGTTGGTAACCGCTCCCCGCGTTATCAACACCGGGCGGGTCACGTGATCTCCCCTCTATTCCTCATCGCTGCCCCAGTAACAAACAAACAGGAACTTTACAATCAGTATACTTATTATAAGTTGTACCATTCTGATCGATGATTTTGTGGCTGCTGCTTGAAATGTCACTCGGTGCGGCTGCGCATGTGTCTTTATAAATTATATGTACCAGTATGTACCAGCCTATTACTGTCCCACTGCAGGGCAAAGGCCTCTTCTCATACAGAGAAGGCACGAGCATTAATCACCACGCTTGCTCAAGACGGGTTGGCGATTTCAGACTTATATTAATTATATAAGTCCAGGTTTCCTCACGATGTTTTCCTTCACCGATGTCAGTGATGTCCAAGATAAACTTAGAAAGTACATTTGAATTGAAAAACTCACATTGGTACTTGCCCAGGTTTGAACCCACAACCTCGTGCACAAGAGGCGAGGCCTAAACTACTGGGCCATCATGACTGTGCTTAATAATAACTGATTCTAGTTAGAATGGGAAGAATCCTTTTAAGCAAATAGTTTGCTTGTATTATTACGCTCCGCCCTTCCCCAGGTTGTAAAAGTGATATGAAGTTATTGAGCTAAGCTAATTAAGCTACGTTTGCCAAGGTCGGTTTGTGGATGGGTGACCGTTCGTAACATATCGAGACTCGCCCGTGTCTCGGAAAGCACGTTAAGCCGTTGGTCCCGGTTGTCATTTGTAGATGTTTGACAGTTGTTACAGGTAGTCAGAAACCCGAAAGTCTGACAACCAGTCTTATAAGATATAATCTTGTAAAATATAATATGTAATTCCTTTTTTTTACCCAGGCGTCAACCCTATTTATCTGCCTTCTTTCTCAAATGACAAGAGACAGTTAATCTCCACCGTATAATGCGTGGGTACAACCCTCACTCCCACACTTACTCTTACCCACCACTCACACACATATTCACTTCTACACCATCTCACACGTAACACACATCCCAGCGCGTTTAGTTGTCTTTCATAAATATACTGTGTATCCTTTACATTATTGTATTTTTATTAGTGTAAGTTTAAGTTTATTTAATATCTTGCTCAGGCTCACTCACTAGCCTTTTCCCAACTACTCGTATGTTGGGGTCGGCTTCCAGTCTAACCGGATGCAGCTGAATACCAGTATATTACATGGAGCGACTGCCTATCTGACCTCCACAATTCCACAACCCAGTTAGTTTTGCTGCTACTTAGATACCCTTTGGTAAAACTGGTTATCAGATTTTTGGGTTGGCTGGTTATCAGACATAACGGCTTAAAGTGCTTTCCGAGGCACGCAGGAGTCTCGATATGTTACAAACGGTCAACCCATCCACAGACTGACCTATGTCAGCGTAGCTTTACCTTCGATCAACCCACGCTGCTGCTTTTATTTAGCCACGAGCTAAAAATAAACAAATAAACAAAGAAAAATATTGACTAACAGCACGTAGGTACAATACACTCATTAGGCAACATTGCGAGTGTCAGAATACAAAATGGCTGCGGTTGGTGCCGATCGAAGTGAATTCAGCCCCCGCTAGGCGCGGCTGCCGCAGTATTGATTCTCCGGCTAATTGAATTGGAACAACTTACTAGCATATCAGTTTCGGACATTCAACCCCGGTGTCGATGGCGTGATACTAGAATAGAAGTAATATACTCTAAATTGTACACCATGAAAACTTGAGAACAATGACTTTAATAGCTACAAAGGGTGTTTCAATGGGCAGCCTTATCGCTCAAAGCGATCTCTTACAGACAACCTTTGAATTGTCTTGATAGAGAATGAGAAAAGTTATTATGGATAATGTTTGAGGTTTTGAGGAGCTCGTGGCTAAATAAAAACAGCCGCACGGGTTGATCGAAGGTTAAGCTACGCTTGCCGAGGTCAGTCTGTGGATGGGTGACCGTCATAACATATCGAGACTCCTCCGTGCCTCGGAAAGCACGTTAAGCCGTTGGTCCCGGCTGTCATTTGTCGATCTTTGACAGTCGTTACGGGTAGTCAGAAACCCGAAAGTCTGACAACCAGTCTTACCAAGGGGTATCGTGTTGCCCAGTAACTGGGTTGTGGAGGTCAGATAGGCAGTCGCTCCATGTAAAATACTGGTATTCAGCTGTATCCGGTTAGACTGGTAGCCGACCCCAACATAGTTGGGAAAAGGCTAGGCAGATGATGATGATGTTTGAGGTTTTACAGATTAAAATACTTAGACGAAATGTCGGTGGTCTGACTGTGACACTTGTGACAAGAGGGATGACAGCATGTGCACATGGGAGGTACACAGCACAGCGCTGGCTTACAGTGGTCGAATAAATATTAAATTAAAAAAATAAAATTCTATTCTGTACAGAAATCCAGTAGGTAGGCATATGAGTAAATAGGTATAGAAAGATATGAACTTAAAAAAAGAAGAAATGCAGGTATACTTTTGTATTTTATTTATTTAATTATTTCTCAAGTAATATAGACTCGCAAAAAAAAGTAAACAAAGCATACATAAGAAATAAAACATAATAATTAAACATTTCTTACCTGACTTAATTGTTGACTTATTTATTACTTCAATAATGATAAAACTATTATCATTGTTGAAGAAATAAATAAGTCTATTATATGCATTAATATATGAAAAGAAAAAAGTAAAATAAAGAATCACAGAGCATAACAAAAGTTCATCCACATCACTGTCAGCGGGAAAAGTGTCCAGAAGGCTGGCATCATTGCCAAGGGAGAGTGACTTTTTATGTGGTAAACAAAATACTGTGACGTTTACGAGCTGTTTCGAAATAATTCTATAACTTTTGTGTAAAAAAGCAGAATTAAAAAAAAAATGAAACTTACTTATCAAGTAATCAGTACCCTGCCATGAATGCCACATCTATGGTAACACTTCATTAGCTGCTCTAAGTTGACTGAACTAATATCACATACATCACTGAATAATGCACTAAGGTGGTGCAAACATAAAATTATATTTAAAATGTCTTAGCAAACGAACTATTGTTAATTATTAATGAGGAGGTAAAGTTCATAAACCAAAACCTTTGCAAGGCCAACCTAGTCGACCTGCGACTACTAACATCACCCCAAATGTATTCTAGATTCCTAAAAACCCACAAACTTACCAACACTCCTGGCCGGAGATCTACGTGAGATTACAAACGTTGCTACTAATCGTTACCCACCACGCGTAGCTAACTACCAACTGTTTACGTAATTACTAACTACCAGTCATTTGACTAACGGTCGGCGCCAAAATACTTGCTTAAGGCTGGGTGTAAACCAAAATGGGAATCGTTAATTTTATTTTACATGATTTTTTTAGTTATACTATTGTAATATCATAATTTCGGCCCGTCGCTGTGCCACTACTGGGTAAATCCTTCTTCTCGTACAGCGAAGCATAAGTCAGAACACTAGTTTAATAAGATAAAGTAACAAGTACCTACATGTACAGACGCCAGCACATCAGGCAACCCTAAACTGTAAAATTTTCCCAATTGAACATGAACCTTATTTCTATTGCTATAAAGTTGAAAACCTATCAAAGGCTACCCCAATGTGACAGATTTCTTTGATAGGCTTGATGTTCTAGCCTCTGTACAGTGGAAAAGTCCTGTGAATTTTTCAATCTTACCAATACCAGTAATGAATACCAATGTTGGTACTTGCCCCGATTTGAACCTCGGTTATGTCAGGCTAGTCCCGAACCACGAGGCCATCAGGACATTAAATGTATTTCATTCAAATTGTATGATTAAATAAAAGATACTTTCGAGGGCCAAAACGTAAAATGATAGAATTTACTCGCTAGAAAATCATGTGGAAATTCTAATTTTCAATGCATTTTCGATTTAAACATAACATGCAACATACACAATGACATAAAGGATACAAATTTGATATTATTAATACAGGAAAGAGGGTTTTGATTGTACATTTTAAGAAATTCCTTCTATTTTGGTATTTATAATGACAAATCGCTTTCAGCACTTACTAACGTTCTCATTCCGAAGAAGTCGTGGGTGCTAGAAGGATAGTTTTGTGTCACGAATCGTCGAACGTATGCATGTTGGCGCGAGTGAAAAATTTATCGCTCATGATACGCACTCTTAATTGTTCTTTACTCAGCCTTGAGTTATCTGGAATCGATTTGCGTAATAATCGTTGTTAACGTTTTAAGTGTGAATGACCTTTTGTGTAGTATTATTTGTTGGTTCACTTAGAAATAATTGTTGGCTATGAACTAGGTGTGCCCGGCAGTTTCACCCGGTGCTCGCTGGTAAGGGTTGTAGCGTGATGTTAATTATCTTATAACGGGGACAGGGAGGTTATAAGACAAGATGAATTATCAATCAGCAATGGGCTATCAAATACTAAAAGATTATTTCAAATTCGCCTGGCAGTGGTTGTTTTGTAGATCTTCAGCTTTATTAGGTAAAGTAAGTAGCCTAACAAAGATGAATTTGATTGAAATATTTTCTTAGTCTTTACGCACTCTATTTTTCCGGTGAAAAACATCGCGTGTCTCCTTTTCACTTATAATTGACGCCTGTTTTCCCAAAAATCAAATTAGGGTGAGAAATAGCACTTTTTGAACGTCAATATTTACATAAGACAGTCCCCCAAAACGCCCTTCCTAGTGATTTTACTGGGAAGAAGGATTGGCGCAACTAACTCTCCAGCAACACGTCTGTCTGATGGGTTAAGCAGAGACTAACCCTCTTTATTGCACTCATATTTTACCACCACATATATACACCTTTTCATTTAGTAGTAAAATACTAAATAAGTTTTGATGTTCATTTTCAATTAACTAATTAAATACGGCGTACTGGTGACATTTGTGATCATTTTAAGTAATTGGTAAAAAAAGTATGAGCGAGTAATTTCCTAAAAAGCTATTATCAGTTTGGCATTATTGAAAGTACTGCTATAACGACGATATATGTAGGTATATCAGCGATTTTATTGCAAACACCCTTAGTTTATAATAAAATATATCTTTGTAAATTATAAACTCTCGATAAATTGTGAACAGAACATTTCATTTACAAGAATACACATAAAAAATCTTAAATGTATATTACAGATAAATTCATAGTTGACAATTTATCGACACTTTATAACGTCGCGAGATTTGTTATAAACTTACAGTGTCTGCAATAATCCAGTGTTATGTATAAGGTTTTATTCGGATTAGAAACCTTTTACACTGCAGTTGACTATAAATAAAGTACTATATAAATAATAAATAATATAATAAATAATAATAAATAAATAAAATAATAAAATACTTTTACCTTAATTGGAATACATTATAAATTAACTATTCAAACTAACTATTTACATATATAAACACATACAAAATAAAATAAAAAGCCGACCACTCACACTCAGGCGTCAAAGTACAACTCCGCATCGCTGTCATCTGGAAACATGCCCAAAAGACTGGCAGAATTGCCACGTTGGATAGCAATTCTTTGGGCAAAGAATACACACTAACGTACATTAAAGTATACTTAATAAATAATTTAAAATTAAAATTAAGAGACTTGTAGTGTAATTTGTCGATAGGAATTTATTGATTCACAGCTGACATGGAACTATAATCGCTAACAATTTGTCCGTTATTGCACAGAATATTCCGAAAAATACTGAATATACGGTTAGACTGGAAGCCGACCCCAACTCAGCTCTTAAAGGCTGGGCAGATAATAACGATGACCTACTCTTCTACTGTAAACAATAGAACGGCCAGCGCCAACAAATTAAAGAAAAAAAAACAAGTGGTCCAGGGTCAATATTTAAGTACTCTATTTACTTGTGAATACAAGTCATAATTTCCCTTATCAAATTAAACAAAGCTAGGCAGTTTATCTCTTGTTTTCCATTAATTACGAGTAATTCCATTAATGTCCACACAACAGTGTCAAATATTTGGAAATATTTTTAATGTCGTCACAACTCAGGTGCCCAAGATGCAGGCAATTCACCTTGTTTGGGGACCACCGTACCAACAAACCTAGTTACCTAATATTTAGTAACATGTAATTTTGTTGTAGTGTTAGGATCACATTTTTGGTACTATTGTTTGTAACAGTGAACAAAAAGAATTATTCTTATTACAACGAAAAGAATATTAGAAAAAAAGAACTAGTAATCGATGAATCTGTTCAGCCACCAGGTATTAAAACTTAACCCATTTGTTTCTGTGGGATAATCCTCATGAATACCCCTCGTCTAGGAATAACGGAGCTTTATAGCAGCCTCTCTTATCAACCTAGTAGATCACATGCTTCTGGAAGAATGTAGTGCAAGTATTGTGTACCTTAATCATAATGTATTATTTGACGGGCCAATATCCACAACTGCACGACTCTGCGCGTAGAAATAAGTAATGCGCATCTAAATCATAAATATTGGGCTTAAAAATTATGGCCAGAAAAAGGTTGTAAGTATCAACATGGGAGTGCTATAATCCCGAAATTGTAAAGAAAAGATATTATAAAAAACGTGCATATTATGTGTAATAAGACATAAAAAAGGTTATTCTAATGATAGATAGTGTGTGTATTGAAGAAAGAATAAGCATTTATTTGATATGACGACCGATGTGGCGCGGTGGGCGAAGGTCCGCCTGCAACGCAGAAGGTTGCGGGTTCGATTCCCGCCCTGGAACAAATGTTTGTACGATCTACAAATATTTGTTTCGGGTGTTCTGGGTATTTACTATGTATAATAAAAAAACATCTATCTATGTAATGTATTGTATTAAGTATATCAGTCATCTAGTACCCATAACACAAGCTCGGCTTACCTTGGGGCTAGATGATGCTGTGTGGATTGTCCAGCAATATTTATTATTATTATTTATTATTATTATTTAACACAGACTCAGGCACACAAAAGTAAACAGCAATGAGACACAGCATTGTAGTACAGACGTCAGCACATCAAGCTATCCCGAACTGTCTTTACCCAGTTGAACATTAACCTTATTCTTCACTACATATTACAACAAAGGCCTCCGCCGCGTCTGTCTGTCTTTGTGTTCGCGATAAACTCAAAAACTACTGCAGTGATTTTCATGCTGTTTTCACCAATGGATGGAGTGGTTCTCGAGGAAGGTTTGAACATATAATTTGTCAAGTTTTTGTATACATTGACTAAAATATAATGATCTGAGGTGACGTCGAAAATTTTATGATTACTTTTGGTCGCGATAACCGACATCCACGCAGGCAAAGCCGCAGGCATCAGCTAGTTTGCAATAAAGTAAAGAAAACCTACATTTCCCCAAATGAATTATTTCACAAGAGATCTCTTGACCTAAGAATACAAAGTCGTCTCATTATCACCTCTATCAGAAGAGAGTGTATTAGTTTCTTATAGGGAAATTGCTCCATCATTGACGACATCATTGCTTGCCATCTGGTGAGATATTCGTCACACGTGCCTGTAATCAAAGATAAACTCACATCTTCCTAATCATTTCACATATCCCAAAATGTTGGATTTTGATTTCTGTCTAAGATACCAGTATTTTACATGTAGCGACTGCCTATCGGATCTGCACCAACCGTTTACTGGGTAACATGATGCCTCTTGACTGATTTTCAGAAGTCAATGTAAGTCAGAATAATTCTGCATAGTGCATGTACATAATCCAGGGATTATTGTTTTTTTACCGCATCGGAATTGCTCATCGGATTACAGTGAGATAAAATATATCTCTGTCTTTAAGTAAACCAGCTTTATCGTGTATATCTTTGTGCTGGGGATTATAGAAAACGCCTTATGATAATTTATTGTCACGAGACTGCATGAACCAACTTCGTGTATGGGTTGTTTGATGTAGGAATGGCTTCCATAGAGATTAGCAGATAGTATCATGTGGATTTTGTTCTACATTTTAACTCGTGCATTTTATTAAATGCACCCCCTACTACATGGGACTTAAACATAACTGGCGAAATGTGGGTGTTACTATAGGTGCACCCCTGCCCAACTTCACTCTTCGGGGAATCTTAATCTTATCGTGATGTTATTTTTTGATAAGGCTAGGCAGATGGTACTACAACAAAATTATATGTAGCTAAGTATTAGGTAACTGGGTTCGTACGGACGGTGGTCCCCAAACAAGGTTTATGCCTGTATCTTGGGGACCTAATTTGTCACGACTAGTTCTACGAAAATATTTTCAAATTTTTGACACTGTTGTGTGTATATGAATAAAGTGGCTAGAGTTGACTTCTTGTAAAAAGCAACATATTGAACAAAATGAATGGAATTAATAAATGGAAAAGAGGAGATAAGCTGCCTAGCTTTGTTTAATTTGATAAGGGAAATTATGACTTGTGTTCACAAGTAAATAGAGTACTAACTTAAATATTGACTTTGGACAACTTGTTTTTTTCTTTAATTTGTTTTGTACATGTTTACTGATATCACACTATGCTTATACATTCAAATATTATCACGCCTGTATTCCCCGAAGGGTTGGGCAGAGGTGCACCACTTATTTGCCTGTTATTTATGAGTTCAAGTCATAAGGGGCCAGCCTATTGCCATCAACTGGGTACAAATGCAGACTCCGGACTGCTAACGAAAAAACCCCTTTCGAAAAACTCAATTAGACACTGCCCGACCTGGGGTTCGAACCCAGGATACACAGGGCCTCACCACCGAACCAATGAGGCCGTCTCTTTTGTACTTCATTAATTACTCCATACTTTTATAATTTTACATACACAGATATATGTTTTATTCAAGTTAACTCATACACATAATCATACTATAAAACCTACTTACGTCCGTGTCACCTCACAACCTCAGGTCCAGTTCGTCGTCGGGCACTTCATTACGATTTTGAATTAACTGCAGTAACTTGATAGGATCTAATGTCACCTAATACATTAAGAGGACGCATTGGAAATTTTGGCATCAGTGATCTCTATTTTTGTCAGTAATTACGAAACGAATAAAAATATGAGTTGGTGACCTGAACAGTTCATGATGAAAACCTTATTTTGTTAGTTTTCATTACATGATTAAGTAACTTTTGTAACAGAGAAAAAAATATCAAACATACCTCTTTTTAAATAGAGATTCACATTTTATGGGCAAACGTGACCGATTTTAGCCTCTCAACTTGCTCTGTAGACAAGTCTATAAATACTCCTTAAAATTGTAGAAGGAATTTCTCAAGTTATCATTTCCGACTAAATAAAATAACAAAAAGCATTTTGTCGTTTACGTCGTTTTGTTATAAGCTAACGCGCATATGCAATCCTCGCCCCGCGGAGACGCTCATTCCCCTCTTGACCATTGTCAGCGACGGGTCTGTGCTAGTCGGCTTCCGGACTGCATCGGCGATTGCGTGATCAAATTTAGCGGTTTTATTAAATAAAAATGAGAAATAAGAAAGAAAGATGTTCCAAAAGGAAAAGAAGAGCATGTCTTTTAGAAAAATGTGCTAATATGACGAAAAGAAAGTAAGTTTTCATACTGAAATGTGAAGCGGTGGTAGTTTACTAAAAAAGATGACGTTCAAAAAGTCACTTTGACTGTAACTTCAATGATGTTCATGAAACTATGGAGTCGTCAACTTGCAACAAAAATAAAGAAATGACAGCTTTCTTTTTAGGGTACGTATGAAAAATTCCTAAACCTCCTAACGTTTTATAAAAGCTATAGGCATTATTATTATTATTACTAAAACACTTTTTCTGGTATTTTCTAGAAATGAAAACGACGCTTTACCGAATTATGCAGAGTTGCAAAATGTGTTGCCCGCGTAAGTTTTTGTTGCTATGTATTATTCAATATTACAATCAATATACCTAATTCAACGATGAAGTTAAAATTAAAGGACTTCTTTTATTTTAGAAATGCTGATACTAATGACACTAATATATCACAAAACGAGGGCATTCCTGCAGCTACAGTGTGTATATTAGATAATTTTGTTCTTTATACATAACCGACGTATTAGTCGAAATATGTTATCTCTGAATTTGGTACTAGGCTCTAATTTATTTATATTTTCAGATTAGCAGACAGTGTTCGAGTGATAAAGTTTCTACAGAAATGACAATTGAATGCCCTACTGAGGCACAAGTAAGTACTCGGGTTATAAAACACAATATTTTGTCTGATTGGAGTTGGAAGCAGTTTTCAATGGTTGCCTAGATATGAGAACCAAAAAAAAATATTTATACATTATCAATATCTGTGAAGTGATTGATGTAAATAAATAAATAAATACACAATGGGCAAGAAAATCATTTTCCTGCGCCATGCTATCACATTCCATGTACGATATTGATACTTAATTTTTACATTTGTTTCAGATGGAGCCGGAGGTACAAGATATAGGCCATAGAATAATAGATGTGAACCACTTTGTAACAGAACTTATAAAGTTCTCTGAGCACAAGTCTTTGTTTAATTGTGGATTAGCCACATTAAAATTTGAGTCTTAACATCACGTAGGCTTGCAATCAGAATTTACATATGTTTGTTCATTGTGTGGTTACAGAAATAAAATAAAATTTTCATTGGCTGATGTAAACAAAGACGCCGTCGCTGGAGTTATGGCTGCTGGTTGTGGTCAAGTACAACTCAATAAATTTTTGTCTGGAGTAGGTTTACCCAACATGTCCGATTTTACTTACAATAAATTGCATAACGATATCTGTGATGACTGGGAAGAGACTGCATGGGATGAGATGAAAAAGGCTGGCGATAGAGAAAAAGAAGCTGCAATAAAGGAAGGGAGAGTCAATAAAGACGGTATACCGCTAATAGATGTCATTGTAGATGGCTGTTGGTGTCAGCGATCTTACCGGACTAATTATGCGGCATTATCAGGGTGTGCAGCTATAATTTTTAGACGTTTCGGCCAAGTACTATATCTGTGCGTCAAAAATAAATATTGTATAATAATAATAATACACACGAAGTGTAATATGTGTTTGATTGTAAACTAGCTTTTGCCCGCAGCTTCGCTCCCGTGAACTGACTACTCTACCCTATCCTACCCTACTCTACCCAACTCTCCCATACTATACCCTAATGTTTTTTCTTCATAAGAACCTTCTCCTGACAATAACAAACACAACAAAAAAAGAATTAGCGAAATCGGTTCAGTTATTCTCGAGTTTTGCGCTTACCAACACATTTTGCGATTCATTTTTATATATAAGAAGAAGATAATATCAATGTAGAATAAATTATGTTCCTTGTTAAAATAAATAAACACACACACACTCACAATAATTTAATACTTACAAGGAAAAGGTTCCAGCCTTAGAATACTTATGTAAAAGTAAATAAAGATATTTTGATCGTATAAAATATTATAAAAAAATATGATTTTTAAAAATATTTTACTTTAAAAAGAGATGTGCTAGTGTGTTTCAAATCACGAAAATCTTAATTTCGTTATTTGAATAACACTAGCACGTGTTAGTTTATTTCCGAAAAGACAATCAATTAAAAAAAGTCATAGGTAAATTCATAAAAAAAAATATAAGACAACTCTAAGGTGTCTATGTTCCGCGCCGCCACCGCCGCGCGCCGCTCGCCTGCGCCGCCTGTTGCAATGCATACGTTACTTACCGGGGTGCGTGCGGGTTGCGGGGTGCGCGCGCCTGGTTTTAGAATTATTGTTGAACAATTCGTCGCCTTAAAACATGAAAAAGTACTGCTGCGGCGTACATACAATAACCTATAAAGTTGATTCTACTACAGTATCTTCCTGGTTATTTTATTTACGCACCCCCATAGTGCGTGTCCATCAGTGTTATATGTAACATAAGTTCTTTCAACTTACTGCATCGAATTAACAGTCGTCCTTAACTTGTCTTGTATTTATGCTGAACTCTATTTGGCGCAGCCTCGAGGCACACAATTTTAAAATGTTTTTGTTTCTGTTTTTCTTCTGAGTAACGAGTACTTTTAACTATCATAGCTATTCATTCAGTACATCCCAAAGCCGGGGGTTTTTCAATTTCACGAATTAATTAATCATTATTTATTTTGGACACTTCTTAAGGACTATATAGATATATAGTTCATTACATAAATATTTATATCTAATCTGTCCAATGGGCAATATACCTAATATTTTTTTATTTTTTTTTAAAACGTTGCCCCACTCTAGGAATTCCTCCTGTGTCGTGGGTGCGTTTACAAACATTTATAGTCACATACACAAACAGCCAGACCCGGAACAACTAACTGTAGGCCATACAAATATTTGTTCCGTGCGGGAATCGAACCCACGATACGCGGCGCAGCAGCCGATCGCTCAGCCACTGCGCCAACCGTGCCGTCAAAAAAAAAAATGTCACATAAAACAATGTATCGGTAATACTTTGTGTTTGTTCGTAATGTTTGACTATGATAAGTGTATAGGCTTACGAATGCGAGGCTTATTTGTGGGCATCCGTTAGTTTTACTTACCGATAGCTAAAGCCGGGTATTACAAAAGATACCTATATAAGACTTTGGAACATTTCATTAACACTTTGCCTGACCTGGGAATCTGACCCAGGACCTCATTCTCAGCAGTAGCGCTTGCAACCACAGCACCATACTCGACACACACGGCACGCCATGGCAATACTGTCTTAAATAGAGAAGCTTGTAAGTGCTTTTATATGGCCGAAAGCACTACTCGTACTATAGTTCTCTACATTTATTGTTATAGGCAGATATAAACACTACCATTCCCATTTAGTACGCCATTCTAGAAATAAAAGGGGTCAAGTACGAACTATTTCAGCGAGTTCAATAACCTTTGTTCCTCAAATAGATGTTTTCCATCGAGGTATAATTAGCCCCCAAATGTGTGTCTATTATTAATTCTTTATTTATATTGTTTCAGGCGCTCCAGATTCATCTGCAGCCGGAAGAGGGAGACATTTTAATTTTCATGCCGGGTCAGGAAGATATTGAAGTTACTTGTGAGGTAATGTGGAATATATAGTATTTAGCGATACCGCGATATAAATGATATTTATTTCTGTAAATCAGTTACAAACACTTTAACGTGTCAAACTAAAAAACATTTTACTAAATTTAGTCAGTGTTTCCCTATCTGAGTACACTTAGAAGAAATATCAAAACGAACTCAGAGGTCACAGTCGCTTTTTAAGTACAGACATTATGTTGGTCAGATCATGACGTGAGAACCATGCAGATTAGATTCTGAGACGGTCTTTTGAGGAAAGAACCACACGTATGAGTGGACTTCTCCAGTCAGTTCAACCATTTGTCAGTATTCGTACAGCCAAACGAGTATAGAAGGTTCTGGAAGATCAGATCAAACAGCACTGTACAGAAACTGCCTAGAACTTGACCTTACCTCTTTAGAAACCTACTCACTAATGGTTTCCCGAAATATCTATAGTAGGAAAGTACAACCATAGGATAACTATGTAATTACCGACTTTCTTACTAAAATTATAAAGTATACTAACTAACTAAAGTTCCTCATCCGCCGTAGAAAAGGGAGGATCCTCCGACCAGACGAGTGTTGTGTCTGGTGGGCAACTGCCCCGACGGTTGTTGTCGGGCTCGTTTATATACACTCAGTCGCGTGGATAACTTTAATATCGCGATGTAGGACACGTCGATTTAGTTCGTATGTGGCGAGATAGATGTCGCTACAACTGCTTCTAATGGCGTCTGATAGCTTCTTCTCATACAAAGAAGCTACGGTCATTCCACCATTCCTAAAAACTGTCTGACCACTAAGAAACTTCTTTTGAGCCCTTAACCGCCTCAGTCAGAGGTATCCGACAATTATTTTCGGACCTTTGTAAATACAATTTGATTCCTTGGTTATACTTTACATTCTATCTAATAATAGCTCATTTTAACAATTTGATAGATGTACTGACGATTTCAAAGCTGTGCGCTGGACCACGCCAACTTAAACATTACACATAAACATAATACTCATCACACAACACATACAGTTAAAGATATTTATTTACTCAAAAGAATTTACAAAATTCACTTACAGAGTAAACATGGTTAAGATTAGTGTATTTGCCAACAGGCGTAGACAAAGTAGGTACGTATCTTAAGATTAACATTTCTAATAATATTAGGTCTTTACCTATGAAATTGCCGTTCTGCAGTACTGGCCATTTCAAATCAAAATATTTTTTGTTTGGCTAAGAATTCTAATTTCAAATTAATTTTATTTTAAAAACATGGATTTTTTTTTCCAAAAGTAGTCATTTGTTTATTGATTAGTGTTACATTTTCATCGCATTTAAATCTTTTTCGTCATCATGGATACGTTAAAAATTCGAGTAATTATGGAATATGAGTACCGTCGTGGCAGCAACGCGGCACAAGCGGCACGCAACATCAACGACGTTTACGGAGCTAACACTACAAACCAACGCACTACCTGTTGTTGGTTTGCTCGCTTCCGTTCTGGAAATTTCGACCTGGAAAATGAACCTCGCGGTCGTCCGAAGACTTTGGTCGACAATGACGAATTAAAGGCGATTGTGGAAGCTGATGATACACAATCTACGGCTGAATTAGCAGCAGCTTTCGACGTTAGCGTCAAAACAATATTGGTCCATTTGCGTCAAATTGGCAAGGTAAAAAGGCTTGACAAATGGGTGCCCCACGAACTCAATGATCGCCAGCGCGAAGTACGCGTCGAGACGTGCCTTGCACTGCTCAACAGACACACAAATGAAGGAATTTTGAACCGCATTGTTACCTGCGATGAAAAATGGATTCTGTTTGATAACCGCAAGCGCTCAGCAAGTTGGTTGGATCCTGGTTCAGCACCTAAACAATGCCCTAAACGAAAACTTACCCCAAGAAAAGTGATGGTCACTGTTTGGTGGTCTAGCGCCGGTGTGATTCAACACAGCTTCTTACCAAACGGGGTGAGCATTACTGCAGATGTGTACTGTGAAGAATTGAACACAATGATGGAGAAGCTGGCACATCTCCAACCAGCATTGGTCAATCGCTCGTCTCCGCTGCTCCTGCACGACAACGCGCGACCTCATACTGCACAGCAGACGGTCTCCAAGTTGCAAGAACTGGGGTTGGAAGCTCTCCGTCATCCGCCCTACTCACCAGACCTTGCGCCTACAGACTACTACTTTTTCCAGAATTTGGATAACTTCTTGGCGGGAAAAAAATTCAATACCCGAGAGGCAGTACAAAATGCCTTTGAAGAATTTGTTGCCTCCCGTCCAGCTGATTTCTTTAAGAAGGGCATCAATAAACTGCCACTGCGTTGGCAAAGATGCATTGATTGCATCGGTGATTACTTCGATTAATACAAATAAAAAATACATGAAAAAAATTCATTTTATTTTTTTCATACAAAACGGCAATTTCATAGGTAAAGACCTATTATATAGCACTTCGACTCAAATAAAGATGTGTCAAACAAAACAAATCATATCAGACACACAAGAAGCAGAAATTTTAAGCGACATACATTGTCACAATGTGCACTCACTCTTTCACTCTTCATTTATGCACTTGATACTGAAAACTTTTATGCCGGGGCCCTAGTGTCCTAAAATACAGGCTCCTGCTTAGTTTAGGCACCAGTCTCCAACGAATAAAAAATTGTTAATTGTTAACTGATATAAAATCTGGTGGTCAAAAAGTTGTTCTGATAGTAATCCATGCCAATCAATTCTTTCAATTCAATCCTTTCTCATTTCCAGGTGCTGACAGAGCGACTAACAGACTTGGACAGTGCTCCTCCTCTTACCGTCCTTCCTATATACTCACAACTGCCAGCGGACCTGCAAGCCAAGATCTTCCAGAGAGCCCCGCCTGGACAGAGGAAGTGCATTGTTGCCACTAATATTGCAGGTGGGTCTGGTAACTGACAGGAATTGGTTTCGAATAGTATCAAACAGGCTAGGAGCTGGAGTCTTGACAGAAAACTCGAAGATCAAAGATGATTTTGTCCAAGAACTCATAGCACCAACAACGTTGTGGTTGCTGTCCAATTTTATTTATTCGCCAAACAACCGTCTTAATTTTATATGCAATCCATCTAGAATTCCTCAGCAGCAGACCGTAATCCGGATTTGTGCCCGTTAAGTGGCATAAAGTGGCAATAGCCTCGCCTCCCTACCTTACATGGCACTGAAAGATAACTGTCGAAATATTTGGTGTACTATAGGCACACCTCTACCCAAGCCTTCACAGAATACAGGCGTGATATTCTGTTATTTTGACAATGAGCCTGCCCTGTTGTTTTTTTTTTTAAACATTGCCCCACGCTAGGATTTTTTCCTGTGTCGTGGGTGCGTTTACACACATTTAATTTCACATACACACACAGCCAGACCCGGAACAACTACCTGTAGGCCATACAAATATTAATTCCGTGCGGGAATCGAACCCACGACACGCAGCGCAGCAGCCGAGCGCTCAGCCACTGCGCCAACCGTGCCGCTTATAAAGAATTTAGTTAACAATCCACAAGCCATGTATCAATTCAAACCCTATTGGCACATAATCAAGTGACCAACCCACAAATGACTCAATTCAGACATTCAATAATGACCACAAACTACCTACCCACTTATAACTAATCACGATGCATTGAACCTGTCACCACAAATGTATGCGGTGGACCAATTGATGTGTCAATCTATGATATCTTTACAGAGACGTCGCTGACTGTGGACGGTATAATGTACGTGATAGACAGCGGCTACTGCAAGCTCAAGGTGTACAACCCCAGGATCGGTATGGACGCATTGCAGGTTAGTTCCCATATTTACCGACCAAAAAGAGAAGAGGTTCTTTATTCGACACGAATATTTTTCTTTTAAATATAACCACGTATAACTTTTTAAAGTGTATGCCGAATTGGATGATTCTTTTTTTACTGGATAAACTGTATCTACCTTAAAATTAGTCCCCATTGAAATTTGAAAAAAGAAATCCGCCCCTAAGTGTAGAAAACAGCGGATTATTGATTTTCAGTTGCTGATTTTTTGTGAGAAAAGGTGGTGAGCAGTTTGTATAAGGCTTTTCTTACTTGAATACATTATAAGCTGACACATTAAAAAAGCGGGAAATAAAAAAAAAATTCACAAAAGATCAGGTAAAAAAAAAACATTTCGGAAAGTTTTATTATTAATCGCTTTTTTCGGTTTTTGAATGGGCCACTTTTCATTCTGACTTCCCAATTCCTTGATACTTTTCTATAACTTTTAAGTTATTCGCAGATCTACCCAGTAAGCCAGGCGAACGCCCGCCAGCGCGCCGGCCGCGCGGGCCGCACGGGGCCGGGCAAGGCGTTCTGCCTGTACACGCAGAGGCAGTACCAACATGAGTTGCTGTCCTCCACCGTGCCCGAGATACAGAGGACCAACCTCGCCAACACTGTGCTGCTGCTGAAGAGCTTAGGAGTTGAGGATCTGCTGGCTTTCCATTTCATGGATCCGCCGCCGCAGGTCAGTTGGGACTTACATATTCAAAACCTCATTCTGTCTCTGCCATCTTCAAAAGAATGACAGAGACTGAACTATGTTTTAAGTTTTGTTTGGGTTTTGATGTAGTGACCAAGGTCATTTTTTTATTTGGTATATCGGGCATGCTAGCTGACATGTAGAGGAAATTTTAATTTATAGATTTAAATACATCATAGTTCATTTATTTTTAAAATAGCTTAGCTAGCACTATATTAAATAGATTCAACATCTTCCAACTTATTAGACGTGTTGCTGGGGAGTTTGTTGTACCACTTCTTCCCAGCTAAGAAATAGCAAATGGCGAAATCTGGCTGAGCTCAGATAACTGATTACTTATTTCCTAACGATAATTTAGTTAATATATAAAACATTCCTGTTGAAGTACCTTTAAAACTGGCTTGACTGAGGAAGCTGCCACATAGTTCCTTGTACAAACTTTAAACTTACTTACTTAATTAAAGCATACGAACACTTCTTGAAATATAAACGGCTATGGTGCGGCCACATAGTTACGTGTGAAAATAATTGAAGCTTACTTTGCGTTTCTGATCAAAAGTGTTAGTTCCTCTGGCCTTTTAATACTAGTAGGTATGTTTAAAAAATACCCTTGTTGGCTTTCTAATAAAACACGTGTATTATTTAAGAGACATTTGTTTTTTCTACATCCAGGACACAATCCTTAACTCCATGTACCAGTTGTGGATCCTGGGCGCGCTGGACGGCACGGGCGCGCTGACGTCACTGGGTCGGCAGATGGCGGAGTTCCCGCTGGACCCGCCGCAGTGCCACATGCTCATCGTGAGCGCAGAGATGGGCTGCAGCGTCGAAGTGCTCATCATTGGTAAGTCTTCATCATCAGCGTCCTTCTGCTCTTATAGAGATTTTCATTAGAACTGAAAACCGCCCCATAATACATCCGACGTCACAAAATACCTGCATCGCGCAAGCAAAGTTATACTCGAAGTTTAAAACAACTTCTTCCATACATCTCTATTTCCTGTCATCTTAAAAGGTACGTCTTTTCTAGCCATATCATCTTTCACACAATCCACCCATCGTTTCTTTGGTCTTCCTCTACTTCTATAACCACCCATATTCATACTTAAAACAGGCTTTTACAACGAACTAGTGGTTTTCAGTGGTCCAAAATGCTAGCTCGTTTTCCATATAAACTTTACCTATGCCAAACCTCACACCGCTCCCTGCGCGATAGCAATATTTTAAAAAAGGAAGACAAGACCAGACAAGATATTTATTTGTATAAACAGGAGTAGGTATACAAACAAGGCATACAGGGTGTTCATAAACGATTCCGACATATTACGGCTTTGTAAGTGATTATAACAAACAAACCAAAAACATTATTAAAATGTCACATACGCTAAAATCCCATGAAATCCGAAGTTTTCGCTTCACGTGAATAGTGTTTTTTATTCATAATTTCTTGTCTATTCCCAGTATCCATGCTATCGGTACCGTCAGTGTTCTACCGGCCGCAGGGTCGTGAGGAGGAAGCCGACTCCGTGAAGGAGAAGTTCCAAGTGCCCGAGTCTGACCACCTCACACTGCTGCATCTTTATAACCAGTGGAAGTCTAACAAGTAAGACACGTTCTTCATAACTATTCACTTATTAAGGAACGTGGTTGTTGCCAGTTTCACCAACACTAGGCAATACATACCTAAATAAATGCCTCAGCGCATTGTTTTTGCACTAGACGTAAGATTAAGGTGTCGCCTATTGTTACTGAAAATCTTTATCCGAGTTCTGGCAAGAAGATTGTGAGTTATTTTCGTAAGTTATTTTCCTGATTTCAAAATTTTCGTGTTTTTCTTCTTGTGAGGTGAACAACTAATATTATAAACATTCAAAACAAAATGAAATTTAGAGCGAAACATGGAAAATTAAGACAAAATGATAATAAAGATCTAATTTTTTTTTTTTTACTGAGACCTGAAAATGGCCGTTTGAGATGTTGAACCCAAAACATCTCGTCAAAACAAATTTCAAATTATATTATTCCTTCTAGTAAACATTATGGCTACCCGTATTTCCAGTTACTCCGGCCAGTGGTGCACAGAACACTTCGTCCACGGCAAGGCGATGCGGAAGGTGCGCGAAGTGCGGCAGCAGCTGAAGGACATCATGCAGCAGCAACGCCTGCCGCTCGTGTCCTGCGGCACCGACTGGGACACGGTACGCAAGTGTATCTGTTCTGGTACGTATCCTATACTGACTATAAGGTACCTGCGTCTATCTCTATATATATATCTATCGCTAGTCTAGTAATGCATCACCTCAAAGTCTGGATTTGAGCCCGGTTGATAGCAATAATCTTGCCTACTCGCATTACTAGATCTCCCTTCGGAGGAAACAGGCGTGATGTTAGAGCGAACCTATTACCAGCAACCGGGCTGAAAATCCAATCACACTGGCCGACCAGGAAATCGAACCCAGAAAGTCATGCTTAGCACCAGTGTTCAAGACCACGAGACCAACGAGGCAGTTCCCTTGTTGAAACTAGTAAAAATGACTCTAATTTAAAAAAATCCCATAAACCAAATCACTTTTTCTGGTGACAGTCATGTATCCAATGCGTATCATTGCCCTCCTCACCTCATGAGCTAACCCCCAATGTCCCCCGCAGCATACTTCCAGCAAGCGGCCCGCCTGAAGGGTATCGGCGAGTACGTGAACTGCCGCACAGGCATGCCCTGCCACCTGCACCCCACGTCGGCCCTGTTCGGGCTTGGCAACTCGCCGGACTACGTGGTGTACTACGAGCTCATGATGACCACGAAGGAGTACATGCACTGCGTCACCGCCGTGGACGGCCGCTGGCTGGCCGAGCTGGGGCCCATGTTCTTCTCCGTTAAGGAGACGGGCAAGTGAGTGATCTTTATTGTTTGATGTGACACATCTATAGGCGCACCTTGTGCTGGCGATCGTTGCGTCACGCCCGACCGACTGGACGTACGTCTGATGCACTACTACACTACCACGAATTGTTGGGCACATCAAGCTACCCCAATGTGTCAAATTTCTTTGATAGTTTTTCAACTTTATCGCAAAAGACATAAAGTTCATGTTCAATTGGGAAAATCTGACAGTTTGGGGTAGTTTGATGTGCTGGCGTCTGTACAACAACTTGTAATATTACTCCATTTTTATTTTTATTGGCCTTATTAAAATAGAAATCTTTAAATAACCATCAATTACGATATGTCACTTCTGCCGGGCGTCCCGTGTCGCTCCCGTGAAGCTTTTCTGTAGTTTAAACTTTTAACCGACTGATTTTATATCCGTCCAGCGGTCAGGTTTTTATATCATCAGCACATTTATCATCTTGCCCGAAATTAGCTATTTTTGGGTGGAATGTAAAGTAGAACCAAGAAATCATAACAGGCTAAGATTTTTTTGTCGGATACATACGATTCAGGCTGTTAATGGGGGTTTATTAATAGAAAGCTTTTCAGTCTATGGTATACTGGACAAAGGTATACTCCATCTCACATTGATCATCATCCGCTTAGCTTATTTCTAACTATATTGGAGGTCTGTTTGCCGTCTTTCCGGATGAAGCTGAATACCAGCACTCTATCTATATGAAGTGGCTTCAGTTTAAAAGCTGATGAGTTTAACAACATGAACCAACTGTGAAGTTATAGATTCTATTCATATCCTATATTCATAAGCTTATCCGTCACATTATCTACCCACAGATCAAATCGCGACAAACGTAAAGAAGCAGCCGTTCATCTTCAGAGAATGGAAGAAGAGATGAAGCAAGCCGAACAGAAGATGGCAGAAGAAAGGAAGAGGCGTGAAGAAGACGTTCCGGTCAAGCAGGAGGTCGCTACTCCTGGACTGAGCACACCACGGAGGACCCCACACCGTCTGGGGCTTTGAGAAATAAAATAAAAGTATCATGTATTTTTGAATAATAAAATAAAGGATTTTTGTAATTATTGCATGCGTTTTATTATAATTAATAGTTACTCAGTAGTCGAAATTTTACGGTTTTAGCTTTCTCCATGTAACTTTAACTATATATGCCAAGTCACACACTCCTACGTGCGCGCAATATCTTCAAAAAGGGATCCGAAGTTTACGCTTCACGTATTAATTTGGTAACAATTTTGAATGTGTCAGAAAAAATATTCGTTTAGGTTGAATGGAGAATACATCCAATGGAGAATTTAGACTGTGTGATGGAGTAGTAAGGGTGTGTGATGGGGAAGTTAGACTGTGTGATGGAGACTTTAGTGTGTTGGAGAAATGTGGGGGGTATAAAAGAAATAACAGTAAGTAATGATTCTTCATTACTTACCCTGACTTCTGTCAGGGTGAGCAAAGGGAAAGGATTGGAATTTAATAAAGAAGGCTGTAAGGCTGGGTGCTTAGGCACGGATTTTTCTTTCCGTGTCCAATTCGGGTTGCGTAAGATAACCACTATTTTGTAGAACGGTGATTTTACGCAACCGGTGTCTCAAATCATTCACTAGAAGGGATATATATATACCTTTATAGCTAGAAAAGTACTATTCCTGTCCGGGACCCTTATCATGGAAATAATCATCTAAAATAGAAGAGCATCAAGTAAGTAACAAACTCATCCTCCGTCCAGCCGTACTTGAGACAGATCGATCAACCCGTGCTGTTATAATTAAACACACAAACTAAGCAAATAAAATAAAACAACGATTTTTGAAACAAATCTTTATTCAATAATCATCGTCTTCTTTTAATTACAAACTTAATAGTCATGAAAACCATATTATGTAAGGGCGAATACACACCAATGCGGGGCAAACCAGCCTCACATGGCGAAGCTATTTCATGAATTTTGAAGCAACATTTCTGTGATGCGGTCCCGCACCGCACTGTTGAGTGCTCGCCCTACAGCGCCGTTTGGCATCTTGTTAAAACTAACCCTTATAACCAACGGAACGAACAAGGTAATGATCATACATTCGTCCTTGTCTTCATTATCTATTGTAAGCCGTTTGACATTCTTTTCATTAATATTATTTAGTAATATTTATTTCTCGTAGCAAAACTTGCGAAATGAGGGTACTATACGTACACCTCTGCCTAACCGTTCGCGGTAATCCATGCGTGTTATGTTGTATTTATTTGCTGATCACATCATACCATTTTGACAACAACATGTACAACGAAATATTGCACAACCAATTTAGCTAAGCCTACTCGTCGACTGCCCATAGTGAAAAAATAACCTTAACGCTAAGTGATAAGAGATAAATTTACGTGTTAATGAGGGCATGCTTTTATTTACCGCTAGATTTTTAATTAACTTACATTTAACTTGCGCAACGACCAGCGCATCAAGCTACCTCAATCTGTCAAATTTATTTGTTAGTTTTTGAACTTTATTATAAAAAATACGGTTCATGTTCAATTGGGAAAATTTCAGTTTGGGATAGCTTGATATAATGGCGTTTGTACATTAGCTAACTTTAAAACTATGTCTCGTAGGAGTTTATGGTATATAAATCTTGTAGCGCTGGTTCTCCGAATCCAAATTTGAAATATTGTGTAAGTATATCGTAACTTAACCTTGCTCGTTCCATATATAACACGATGAACGCCAAATGACCGACAAACAATGCATTTTCTATTGTGTCTCGTTGTTTGGCAGTTAAGGTGTTACGATTTACGTTTTTCACGATACAATCCTATATACAATTTATGGACAGCCAGTAACACTGGTAGATGAATCGTTTCTAAAATGAGATCTAACGCAAGGCGGCCATGCAATCTAAACCGATATTAGGGTACCGGTGAGAGACTCCGCATTTCAGAATGATGCCCAGTCAGTGAACATCAAATCGCCAGTATAATCAAGATTGAGCATCTTTCTAAAATGAGAGCTTTTCTTAGGTACTTGTAATTTAAGAAGTTGTGCATCTTACCGAGAGGATAGAATATTTTTACATGCGGAATTTTAGATTTAATTTGCCTACACTCCTAAAAGTCAACAGCTGATTTTTGCGATTCATCAATGTGTCTTTTGTATACTTATATATTTGCCTGTATCAGTCACTTAAGTCTGGTTATTTTTGTGTCAGTTAACAGTTTCTAACATACTATTACTACATTTTATTAATAAAAGATATACTTGTGTTTTATTTCATGTATTTTATTCTAACGGAACACAATCAAAATCAGTTCTATAACGTTTGAACTTACATTCAGGCGTGATTTTATAATTTATACCATATTTATACTATAATTAAGATGTATATACACACGGAATTCTAATATGAATATTATAAGAAAAATAATCTTTGATTTACTATAATAAATATTTCGCAAAATATTCAATCCCAATGTCTTAAAATAAGGCATCAGTTGGAGAAATATTACTAAAATGGTAGTTATTTTTAATACTTTTGATGCTCTTTAATCTTTTGACCTCTAGACAATATACGCAAGCGCGTGCCCTCCTCGCCAAGCGTTTTTAAAAACTAATGTGTACTCTGCTATCATGAATTTATCCGTGGTGTATTTTAATTTGTTACATGCAATCAAATACGCACGGGAGCTTCAACTTTTAAGTTATATAAAAAACACACGAAACTAATGATTTCATTGTTTATTTCGTGCTAAATTACTACGAGTGCACTGCATTTTTTTACGTATTTGTGACGTTGGCGTACAGGGCATGCGTTCGCTTGTCATGTATTTGTGACGATGGCGGTCAAAAGGTTAAAATTGGATGCTTTGATTTCTTAAATACTTAAAGACAAACAGTATTAAGTCAGTCGATTATCGTTTAGCCTGTTTCCAACTATGTTGGGGTTCCAGTCTAACCGGATGCATCTAATCGATTACTATCAATAACCGATTGATAGTCTGACGTCAAGCGACGTCTATAATGGCATCGAGTGTTTCAGGCGAATTATATCGACCGATCGATTATATCTTGGTGCATTTTTTCGTGACAGATCTCCGACTGACACCGAATCAAAATAGAAATAAGTTTTAACACACCTAGTTAGTGACAAAAAATAATAATATTCTACTAGATTGACTTAAACTAGGTGCATCGTATGAAAATAACATAATTATTGCAAGAGAGTATATTTTATTGCTAGAACGAAAAACATAACGCACATAAAAGAGCAAGCTTAAGGCGTGACGAGTGACCTAGTCTAAGTAAATAAGTAGTCAATTTCTTAATAATAAAAATCCGGCGAGTGTTGCCAGAAAAAAAAAGAAAAATATCGAACAACCTTCAATGTTTAATCACAAAAAAATATAAAATAATTTCCATAAAATTGTCAATAGTTGTATTTACTTTAGAAATAATATTGATTACTGTAGCGACTACCGTACATTTTACTATAACACTAATCTTCAAGTAGGTACGTCATCACTTTGGAAGGACTTGTATTTAAGACGTCACAACGATTACGTCATCTACATTACATATAATCTGTAAATATTTAAACTAAAATATATTTTCTCAGTAGTTTCTCTATACTTAATGCCAAGACGGTCGTAAAAAGTGTGAATAGTAGTACTAAGTATTTAGTACAAGGATTTCTAAAAACTCAATACCGAGTCTCGTGTCGTCTCGCTCCCACATATTATGACCGCGCCACTAACCGTTAGCGTTTCGTTCTTACATTTGTAATTACATATTCTAAATGTAATGTAGACGCACAGTTAGATAAATTTAAGTTTAACTATGTAATCGATCTAGTTAGGCACTAACTATCCTACTAATCCCTTTGATTATCATCATGTGACCATACCGCGACCCTCTGGGTAATTCAGTTGTTTATTTGGAGTCAAATCAAACAAAAATGTTTGCTTATTTCAGTCCTCAGCTGGACATAAACCATTAATAAATAACAGCACACGCTATGAAGAATTATATTGCAAAAAATAACAATTCAAGTTCCAAAAAACATATTGGATTTAGTAAAAAAACGTTTTTGTGATCCTTTTAATTTTACCTTTTTTAACATTTGATTTTATTTCAAGTGGGACCCTTTAATTTTTCTTCGTAATGGACCACGTTTTAAGACCACGTTTTAAGGCCCCGCCTTTCATGCAACGAGGATCATCAAATCCGGGCAACATTTTGTATTAATTTGTACTTTCTAAGTTATTCTTTGACACTGCTGACAACGGTGAAGAAAAAACATCGTAAGGAAACCAGGAGTTATAATTAATATAAGCCTGAAATAGCCAACCCGCCTCGACAAGCGTGGTGATTAATGCTCGTGCCTTCTCTGTATGAGAAGAGGCCTTTGCCCTGCCGTGGGACAGTAATAGGCTGGTAGTATTATTATTTTATAAATACTGCAATGTGTTCAATAGGGCCAAATGCAGTCTCAAGAGTACTTTAGAGAGTTTAGAAAGTGTTAAGAAGTAAAAGTGGGCAAGAGCAATGGCATCTGCTTACAAACTTGGAGATTATGACTTAAGTCTCCATATTTCTATAGAGGTATATAGGCAAGGCCTAAGTTCAGCAGTAGATAAGTATTGGCTGGTGGCAAAACCAACACTAGTTTTAAAAGCATTTTGCTTCCAATTTCCGTTAATTCTCGTCTAAAAATATACGCTTTTTTTATATTGGTGTTTTTCAATACTTTACTATGTTTTTTTCTCAATCAGAATATTTCGACTGCCAACCAAATGGTAGCTTCAATCGAAGGTAAATAACTTTGTCTTACTTAAGCAGTCAAAAGGTACAATGTCAGCATTTGCCGCGATTTATAACAATGTGCGAGCAACATTGTAAGCACAAATGACCGTGCTCTGGGTCAGCTTGCACCACACATAGCCGGTGGAAGCTCCCACGTGTCATGACCAGCCTTCCACGATAAACAACCGAACTACCCACAAACACATTCAACAATTGTTGAGCGCTACATTGAGTCCATTTTTCTCAATATACCTTTTCCTCGCTTCGGCGATCATTTGAGCTTTTCTCTCCTGGAAGCTGAGTTGTCTCTCCTTCGCACTCTTGGGGAAGGTGCCGGTGGGCGCCGGCGTGACGTAGCGCGGCGCCGGCGGGGACAGGGGGGACAGGGGGGACAGGGGCGCCAGGGGGGACAGGGGGGGCGGCGAGGACGACGTGGAGGCGCGGGGCTCCGGCGCCGGCTCGGGCTCCGGGGTGTAGGGAGACACGCCCTCCAGGAAGTTCGTTATTGTTACGTCTACGCTGCGGGTTAAGGCTGTACCAGAAAGAAAAAACAGAAATTAGTGATTGAAAGTGAGTCAGGTTATTAGTAGTAGAAGGTAAATAAGGAACACTAATAAATATCGCCAAAAGTATATACGTAGTCGAGTAAACCGTTTATTTTGTGTGTTGTTATTTGTTTTAAGAAAAAAAAACTGAACTTTTATCGGAATACTTCGTTGTCCGTCCGATAATTTGTCTGTCAATACCCTTTTTGTCAGGAAAGCTTGGAGGTATCAATTTGAAATTAATATCAAATACTACATATAATAGTAGTTCTACGTCCCCGTGGAGCTTTAAACAATCAAGCTTTTAAGTCAACGCAATAAAAAAAATACGGCCATTTATGCGACACACTTGATATTCGCAAAGAAATCAAAAGGTTACTTGCCTGACCTACAATCATGATATTTGCACAAGTCAAAGAAAAAGTCCGATAATCCTTAATTTGCATGTTTTTTTTTTTTGCCTATAAACTTAGGTAAAACTCACACTCGTCTAGTTTTTAGTCAGGCAGTAACTCGCAATGGGTTATTGAACTCACCCAAGTCCCGCAGTATGTCTGAGAGCGGTACCCTAGGCAGCACCTCCTTGACCTGGTGCGCCAGGCGCGTGACGTCAGCCGGCACGTCACGCCGACGTGTGACGGCGCGACGCCCGACCCGTAACTCTTCCCATTTAAACTCTGTTTTCTCAATCTGTGAAGGTAATAAGAAGAAAATCAGCTGTTGGATATGACTGAACTTCACGCGGTCGAAATGATAGCCTATTTTCGATGGCCAACCGCATCAGTGATAATACTTAGGCTAGATCTTAATAAATTTTTATTTTTATTATTACTTGCAGTTCAAAAACCGCCCTTACTGCTACGCGCTAGGGTTATAAGCGCTGTTAATGTCAAATTATTACTAGTAATGTGCGGTAAGCGGTTGAAGGTACAACAAACAGCAAGAAGCTATTTTAACTGTTAAATTACTAAAGAAATATGATTAAGTTGTCTGTAAGTCAACTTTTTGGACGTGAGTTTTTGGCAATAACAGATTTGTTATTTTTGTCTTTAACAGTAATAAAAGTTACACTTCTTAACTCTTCGGGGAATACAGGGGCAGTATCATACTTTGGTACAGTCATAATTCTGCAACTTGTTTACAGGGCTTTTTCAAATGTTAATATCTCATAAGACTCATCAGAATATTTCAAAAAGCTGTATGTTGTTGTATTACCTGCAGCGCGTCAGCTATGCTGTCAGTGAGATGCTGAGCTAGCAGCACGTCGTCGTCGTCGTGTCGCTCCGTGGGCGGCAGCAGGCGCAGCGTGAACACGGTGAGCGGCGTCCACAGGAACCACAGCGCGTCCGACCACGGGAAGTGCGCGCGGGAGTCGCCCGCGCGGTGCACCGTCACGTGCGTGAACATGCGCTCCACGCCTGTGTGCAGACACGAACACTATGTTTTTGAATCATCATTTCTTGAAAGATCATTTTCATTCATTTCAGCTAAAAGCTAAAAGCTTCGCGCGCTGGCCTCATCCATCGGCAAACTGCGAACTTCACCAGATCGCAGATCCACCACCGGCGTTCCACGACTACCTACGAACTACCTACATTTCCGCCCCAAGGGCCATCGGTTCTGCGAGCTATGTGCCCCACCCACTGCCACTAGAGATTGGAAATTCTTCAGGCTATGTAACTTTGTTCTCTTGCGAATCTCTACATTCCCGATTCGATACCGTGGAAAAACTCGTTGACATTTCCATCATATTACCTTTTGCGTGACCTTGAGCCTGCTTGTGAGCGAGACCATTTCAAAATATAGGCAAAAGTCGGATAAACAGTAAAAACCGCCCTTAGGAGGAGTGGCTTAATACATGCCATGCATACCAATAGGAGACAGTTTTGTAGTTCAAGTTTTTTTTGTGCGATATGCTCGATTTTAACCTAGGAAGACAGGTAAGTCGAATGTCATTTCTTGGTTCTACTTTACATTCGACCCAAAAATAGGTCATTGTACTGACGATTTATAAGCTGGGAGCTGGGGGCATGGCAGCTGATATAAACTAAGGCGGTTAAAAGGTTACTTGGGCAGCCAGAAAATACTCACTTATAGCGACGGGTTGCACCCTATTTCCTAGCTGGAAGGGCCAGTCAGTGAACTTGAGCAGTCCCTTGCCATTGGTCGGGCCTCCTTCTGGTTGTAACAACACTGGCTTGCTGGGGCACTCGGCGAAGTGTTGCCTGTAATAAAAATAACAGTATCGTATTAATCTTTACAAAGCACCTCCACGAGAACGCGGCCCGTGCCGCATATAAAATGTTGAGTAAAAGTTTAGTTTTATTCAACACGTTTTATCGTCTTTTTAAATTCTTGACATGCAAGAGTAGGAAGTAAATTTTTACTCAAATCTAACTGGAGAAATGTGGGTGTATCATAGGAACACCTTTGCCTAAGCCTTTCAGGAATACAGGCGTGATGTTATGTATTTGTGCTACTAAAATAAAGATAAGCAGTATTATCGACATTTTAATGGAAATACACAGACTATACACCGCCAGTTGAATGACCTCTTAATGAGTTTTAGTCAATTAATTTAAATAATCAATTTTTAAACAAGTGCAAAACCCAATTTAATAAGGAATAAAATTATTTATTTTTTCCATCGGGTAGATTATTAAAAATATTGTACACGTATTTCGTTTTTTTTTTGTAGTCTAAAGATTACGTCCTTACATGGAGTTAAAATGTTGTATGACGTCACGAGTATGTAGGTTTTATAGATATTTGTGTCGTAGCGACCTCCACCGAATTTTAATGCATTTTATCTAAGTTATTTTTACTAATATGTTAAAGTAACCAATACGTGTCTAATATTTATAAAATTAAATATAATCTGACTAATGGACAAACTATAATTTCTTTTTTTCAGCCAGGTATCATCCCTCAGGAATCTGAATATTTTTGTAGCAGTAGAACTTACTTTCTTATGAATTGTGCTGCATTCCTTATGCCGAGAGTTGATGCAAAAAATGGTGGAACTTTCCATTTTCTGAGCTGGAAGTAAAAAAAATAAAATTAGTCAATTTTTATAATTTCCGAATTAAGGGTGAGGTCCAGTTCTTTCTACAGATGTCGTGGTGACGCAATGGTTAAAGGTTAGCCCATCATGTATGAGGTAGTGGGTGCAAATCCGGGTAAGAACCAATGTGACTTTTTCAATTCATATGTCTTTCTAAATTTATCTTGGACATTACTGGAGAACTTATGATTAATGTAAGTCTGAAATCGCCTGAACCAAAACATGGCCATTAATACTCACGACTTCTCTGTATGAGAAGACGCCTATACATTAAAAGGCTGGTATTATTTACCCCGAAAATGATTTTTTAGATTACAAAATGTGGCAATGCAGTGACGACAAGTCGCGACCAAAAACAAGGTTAATGACCGCAGCCGTTTACCTCATACACATGACAAGGTTGTTTTTAAACCCATCTAAAGACAGAATACCCTTTTTACTAATAAAAACGAAATAAAAGCCAGGTAAGGTAGCCTAAATTAATGGCAAGAATAACTTTAAAATATAATTTTATTCAGTTTTATCGAAGAGTTCCTTTTTTTAGAACATCTGCACTAACATATGTACCTACATAGTGAATGTATAGTAGTTTATTGACCTTAGATTACCGTACATACGTATTGGAAAGAGCATTCAAAAGCGCGTGATACCTATAGTAATATATTAAAGCCGAAGATTTTGTTTGTTTGAGTGAACTAATCTTTGGAAGTACCAGTCGGGATTTTTATGTTTTTTTATGCATTTTATAGCCTAATGCTTCAGGAAGCTTTGCCTCTACTTAAGATCGCGCTACGATCCTTAGAGGCGGGTGCAACCGCGGGGCACAGTTAGTTATTAATAAAAGTATATAATTATACTAGCTATGCCCGTGAATTTGTCCGCGTGGAAATTTACAAAATATGGGTTCATTTTTTAATTAGTCCTTATCACATCAGCTTTAATCAGCAGTGAAAATAGGTGCAGCCGTTTAGGAGATTAGCCCGAACAAACAGATGGACAAAAAAAATGTTTTCGTATATACTTTCATATGCATTTAGTAAAAAAGCAGTCATTTTGACATTACATACAGACTCTTCAAGCTTATTTATTTGTATAGATTGTCATGTGTCGTGAAAAGGATCCTTATCTTGTTCATTTATGTTGTTTTATTTTGTTATTTGTGACGTCTTTTAGCATGTTGTCATGACTGGACATTTCTTTTTATTGCGATGACTAGTTTGTTTTCTAGATTAGGAGTTAGGCTAGAAACAGATATAGCGTGGGGCGTGTGGCTAAATAATACCAGTGCACGAGTCGATTGAAGGCTGAGCTACGTTTCAGTTCGTGGACGGGTCCCCTGCGTGCCTCAGAAAGCAAGTTTGACCCCTTGGTCGGGGCGGTATCAGTCTTAGGTATTTGACAGTGGTTTATTCATTTTTTCTTTCTTTAAATAAAAACGTTGCCCCACATCGTGGGTGCATTTACAAACATTTAAACTCACATACACAAACAGCCAGACCCGGAACAATTACCTGTAGGTCATACAAATATTTGTTCCGTGAGCGGATCGAACCCACAACACGCGGCGCAACAGCCGATGGCTCAACCACTGCGCCAGCCGTGTCGTCAAAAGTTACGGGTCAGAAGCGCGAAAATCTGACCAGTCTACAAAGTAGTAAGTAGTTATACCAAGGGGTATCCAGTGGGATGTGGCGTTTAAATAATCATTCGCTCCATGTTAAATACTGGTATTCAAGTTTCCGGTTTGACTGGAAGCCAACCGTATAAAAAAAAACACAACTTAGTGTTAAATAACTGTTTTGAGAGTAGGTGTCAAAAAAATGAACGACACAAAGGCACAGACTTCCGAAACTTAAGTTATTTAAAGATTGTTTATAGTTGAAGTCAAGTTCAAGTAATGAAGTTTGATACTTACACTGATAGTTCCAAGCACATGGGAGGCAGCAAGGGAGTCTAAACATGAAACGTAGTTTGCAACCATGACGCTACAACGCGGGTCTCGCGTACCCTTTACTTTTACATATACACCTGGAATGACAAAAACATAATATCATACATAACACCACGCCTGTATTCACCTAAGAGTTGGGCAGAGGGGCATTCATAGTAACACCCATATTTCACCAGTTATGTTTAAGTCCCATGTAATAGGATCAACCGGGCAAAAATCCAGACTACTAATGAGAAAATTCCTATCGGTAAAACTCGATAACATTATGCCCGACTTTGGAATCGAACCCAGGACCTCACGCTCAGTAGTCGGACCAATGAGGCAATAAAAAAAAATATGCAAATTAAAAAATGCTTTAGATTCCACGCCATGCATGGTTTTAACCTTTTGCCCGCCCGACTAAAAACGCACGCGCGTGCCCTCCTCGCCAAGCCTTTTTAAATAAAAACGTTTCATTTGTTTTTTTTTTTTAACGAAATTATCAATATCCGTAGTGTATTTTGAATTTATTTCATGCAATTAAATACGCACGGGAACTTCAACTATTAAGACATATAAATAAACACACACAAAACTAAAGACTTCATAGTTTATTTTGTGATATAGTACTATGAATGCGCCGCATTTTTTGTCACGTATTCGTGACGTTGGCCTACAGGAGATGCGTTCGCTTGTCACGTATATGTGACGATGGCGGTCAAAAGGTAAACGGTCCTGATCTGTAACTGCACCATAAAAATGGCACATTTAATTTAGAAAAATAGTGACAGAGATAACACTATACAAAACAGAACTTATACAGACAATCAGAACGGCAATTAAATTTTACCTTAATCAATGTTAAATTTGCACTGGATAAGGAAAAACTTTATAATATTGTGAACTGAGATACTATTTGAATACAGAATGGAAATTATTAATTCCGTGAATGGCTCTAGTCTAAACAAAACTACATCACAATACATTACAGTTGTAATTAAAAGAATTACTTTGAATAATTATGCTTATTTATTTGATAAGTACATTATTATCTTTTAAAGAATAATCTGACAAAATAAAAATTCTGACTACACACAGCATACATATACATAAATGTAAATGCTTGAGTAAAAAAAAAAAAATATTTCTGACACTAAAAAGTGTTCATGTGTGTCTTTTTGGCCAAAAATATTATTTGTAAACACTGCTACGTCTCATGCAACATTCAACCTTTCACAACAAAACAATTATAAACCAGTTTGAAAAGCCAACTTTCGTACCAAATGTCCAACAGGCTAGCGTAGACAGCATTTGCCTCACAGCTGATTTATTTGGCAATATAATTGATGCAATCCATAATATCAATGCCAAAAATACTCTGAATATCAACAGTAATATACCAAATGGCAGGTATAAGAGGAACTGGAGGACATTGTCACCACTAAATCTGAAAAAAGAGAAAAGATTATGTTGAATTAAGATATTTAAAGCCCACATTCTTGTCTCGTATTAACACTAGCAATATCATCATCCTCCTGCCCTTATCCCAATTTATTTGAGGTTGGTGCAGCATGTTTTCTTCTTCCTTACATCTCCATTGATGATATATATATTAAATAAATAATACATATTCTCTTATATTGACACTAGCAAGATATGAGAATTATTTGTGTGATATTTGTGTCAGACTTCTTTTTCATAATTTAATTTTTTTACTTATTCATTCTGACACATTGGTGGAAATCAACTATGGAGAATATAAATATCATGGGGGGAACTGAAAGTCAAGTTGTTTAACCGAATGAAAAAAAAATCAAAAGTGCAAAATATCAATTCTTAACAAAGCATTTATATTTTCTTAACTGGCAGATTTTGGGAGGATGTCTCTTCATTAATATCATAACTTTATACCTGTATTCTATAAAGGGGTAAGTGCTCAATTTTTTTCAAAACTTGATAGGCTTACCCAGCAAGTGCTGGGTAAGTTGATTAATGATTTCAAAATAATCAAACATGCAGTGGAGAGCATGCTTCAACTTTTTCTTTAAATGAAGAAATACACTTTTTACCTGACTACAACAGAAGGAGGGTTTTGTTTACCAAGGGTATGTATGTATGTCTATTTCTTTGACAAACACTATATGTCCTGATGGAATTAAACAAATGAGGTACAATTTGTGTTATCTTGACACCCCTGAGTAACCGCAATACTGATTTTGAAAAAAGAAATACAAAATGGCTTTTTGTGACATGATTATGTAGGATATAAACATAAAGGGCTCCAGGATATGATACCAAAAATGTCTCATCTAGCTTATGTTTTATTTATGTCTTTATTATGACTGTGAAAACCAGGCTGGGTTTTTACTGGGTTTTTAATGTTTAAGTAGGTTTGTTTCTTTTTTTTGTTTATGGTACCCTCTAGACAGCAAATACCTACTAGTGTGTGGTTATCTTTGCTTGATGATTTAGATACATATCCTCCAACTTCAAAGATATTAAATATAATATGATAAGCATCTTGAATAACAATGGATGTTTTCATAGGATTATGTAAACTCACATTTATTTTGTGTTTTCATTAAATAATGAAGCAAGGCACATTCCTTTATAATTAATAATGTTTATTTTCAACTTATAAGCTTCAGTAAAAGATATACAAATTACTTGAAAATGAACATTTTTAATTTTAATGACCTAGGGTTGGCACTGAATAATGATTAATGTATGCAGATAAAATTGATTGTGTTACTTTAAGATGTTATTTTGGGAAAAACCAATAACAACAAAAGAATGAACAAATATTGCCAAATAACTATCATAAAATAAAATAAATCAACTTTACATAGGTGGTAACATGAATATTTACTATTTTTATAAGACCACAGTTCTTTTATCGTTGATAGAGATTACGAGTAGTATTCCTTTAATCTTAGGTCAGGTCATGGTCAAATTCATAGTATGTTCCCTTCCTGCCAATTACACTTCCCATCTAGACGGGATATCAGACCATGTGTTACTAAACATTCAATACCCACATAATCCAGGCACTCACCTACACTGTGTGCCAGTTGGATAAAGATTGAACGTGTAAACATAGCTAAAGTTTACATTAACATTTGACTCGCAATTTCCTCAAATAGCGACAATCAACTTTACATGAACTACATTAATCTGTTACGTAACAATTTAGCTTCACATGCTCGCTAGGATCACAATAACATTTCATTGGAAATTGTATGTAATACATATGAAGTATAAAGCAAACTTTCCCTTGAAAAATTAGCAAACACGTAGGTATGCGATAATAAAATGCACATTATACCTTTCGTCGTTCATCAATTTGTCCACTGTTAAAGCCATAGTTGTTTGTGTAGTGAAAATTAACTTCTATACTGCCTCCTGTGTTATTTTTGAATGCATAAAATTAAAAATTTCGAACTTTTCTCCAATATCGTGTGATGTGTATCTACGACATTGACCATAGATTACACCGTGAATGTTGACAGCTCAATCTCAGCTAAAGGACTGTCAGCCCATAGACAACCGCTAATGTAATCCTACCCTAGCCGACCTTTCAGCACTGGGTCAAGAGCTATAAGTTTAATGTGATGGAATTCCACTGATTCATTTTTATAATATCCAAAGTAGGCCTTTTGGCGTTTTTTAATGGTACTACATATATGTATTACGGAATTTGGGAGCTGCATCGTAATCTAAATGATTATTGAGGTAATTCCCAATTAATTGCTTCAAGCTGTTTTTACAGAACTACTTATATTTTTTAAATATGTTGGTATTACAATTTTTAATGTAAGTATAGTATAATATGTTTGAAAAAATTGTAAATAATTAAATGGACAATGTTCTATCCAGCCCTTCACGAAATAAACCAATAATTTCTGTGGTCAGGCTATAGGTACTGAAATAGTGAAACGTAATCTATCTCTCGAATACAATTTTCTTTCTGTTCTTTTACTCGTGTTTACTGCTACACTACAGCACATACTGTTTCCATGTTAGCTCCTCCATTTTTCATTTTTAGCCTGTGGTGATATCGGAGATAATGTCAAAGCCAAAGTCAAGGATGAGTTTGATGACATTTAATTGAGTTGACATGTGACATTTAGTTCTGTTCTATTCTCCCAGCTGTGTGGTGGTAGTAGCCGTGTGTCATCGAAATCAGAAAACAAATAGTCCAATATCTTGAAACAAAGAATCTGGGTTACAATTTTATGAACAATATATACCGAAGTGTTTTCAATTACTATTGTATTACGAAATTGATACAGAATCTACACAAACGAAAGAAGGGTAGGAATAGTTTTGTAACGCAAAACCAAATGTGTGTATATCACCTGACCTTTGTTTATCAACGAAAATTATTGTAGAATCATTAACAATGGAGAGTATCACATCCCCGGAAGAAACTACGTGCTCAGAAGGGGAGGACGAACCAAGAATAGCGTCAAGTAGTGAGATGAACCACGGAAATGAGAATCACCAAGGTACTTCCCCCCAGCGCTCAGCTTCTCTCAACGAACTCACTCAGATGGAAGAAAAAATGCGACGAAAGCTACAGTTTTTCTTCATGAACCCGATCGAGAAATGGAAGGCCAAACGGAAATTTCCGTACAAATTCGTCGTTCAGGTGATAAAGATAGTTCTAGTTACTTTTCAACTGTGTTTGTTTGCACACAACAGATATAATCACGTCAACTACACGTGGGACAATCGTATCACGTTTTCTCACCTTTTCCTCCTTGGTTGGGACTCTACAAGAGAGATCAATGCATATCCACCGGGTGCGGGACCTCTTGCCATATACAAAATTGATGATTTCTACAGTACACTAGACTTTGCATATGAAGGATACTCACACGTTCTAACCAGTGCCATCGGACCATACTCATATAACGATGAGAATAATATTCAACCTCCTCCAGTGTTTTGTCAATTTAATTATAAACAAGGCATAATAAACGGATTTAATGAGAGTTACGAATTCAACTCCGAAATTGTTGAGACCTGTATAAATTTTACCAAAACAAATGATGCAGTTTTTCATTCTCAATCGTTCATTAAAGATGCTGGATTAAACATAACTTTTGCATCATTGGTACGAGCAAAACTAATGTTCTCTTTAAAAACAATTAACTTCAGAGCTGCAGGACCAATCACCCCACCGGACTGCTACCGATTTGATGTAGAAATTGTTTTTGATAATGAAGACCATGACGGACAAATGTCTCTATATTTGGAAGCTGAACCGCACAAATTGACTTGCAAAGGGGACACCGCATATGTTACTGATAACAAAATAGACCAAGTGCTGAGGAGTTTACTTAATATTCTTGTTATTCTGATATGTGCAGTATCTTTTGTTTTGTGTAGTAGGGCCATTTACAGAGCTCAGCTATTGAAAGAGCTAACGGTTCAGTTCTTCAGGCAAGCTTATGATAAGGACTTGAGCAGGGATGGTAGATTCGAATTCCTTAATATCTGGTACATTATGATAATAGTCAATGACATACTTATCATCTTGGGATCGGCTACAAAGGAGCAGATTGAACGAAACCAGTTTACAAACGACCAGTGGAATGCGTGTTCTCTCTTTTTGGGCACTGGTAACCTACTTGTATGGTTTGGAGTTTTGAGGTATCTTGGCTTCTTCAAGACATATAATGTAGTTATATTGACATTGAAGAAAGCAGCTCCTAAGATCTTCAGATTCTCAATCTGTGCTTTGCTAATTTATGCTGGCTTCATGTTCTGCGGTTGGCTTATCTTAGGTCCGTATCACATGAAGTTCAGATCGTTGGCAACAACCTCCGAATGTCTGTTCTCATTGATTAACGGAGATGATATGTTCGCGACTTTCTCAATCATGTCGAAGAAATCTCCAATGCTTTGGTGGTTCAGCCGTGTGTACTTATATTCGTTCATAAGTTTGTATATTTACGTAGTGCTGAGTTTGTTCATATCTGTCATTATGGACGCTTATGATACAATTAAGCAGTGTTATAAAGATGGGTTCCCTAAGAGTGACCTTCATCAGTTTATTGGTGAAGCGAATATTGAGGAAGTTTCCTCAGGCCTATACAGAACCCACAGTTCATCATCTTTAAATGTAATCATGAATTCTCTCTTCTGTTGTAATTTCTACAGAAGTGCATATTCTAAGATAGGGGGAGGTAGTTCAAGCTTAAACCTGTAAACTCATTTGCTATTTTAATGGTGTAAACATTCTATGCTGTAAATATTTAATCAATTCATCATTATCATTAGTGTGTTAGATAAATGATGTTTTATCTGTTTCATAATAGTGATAGGCAGCTAAGTTATAGCAGCATTGCCCTTATTTTTATGGAGATAGAGTTTATTATTGTATGCTGTTTTTAACAGTAGAATCATAGGTGTAGCCAGGTTTGATTGCAAGTGTCCCATTTTACCCAGGGACATGCACTATCAATGTAATTGTTAACCAGGGTTTTTATTATGTTCATTTATTGTTATTATTTCCTAGTAAAAATAACTAATCAACTAACATTTTGCATCGAAAATAAAATCGTGGTATGACACAAAATTGTAGTATAATTATTGATGCACAAATTTACAATTATTGTTCTTTAGGAATGGATGAAATGATCCAACCTGTTATAATAAGGCCACTTACTTAAGCCTCTAGCTAATGTACCCATGATGTTTTTAAATCAAATGAAATTTATGATCATGTTTAGATGTTATTCCCATATTGTGTTACCTAACTCACCAAAGAAAATTAACCAAACTAAAAGATTAAAAAAAAGTGTTATTACTTAGAAGAAAATTTTAGGTGATGTATGAGGCCTGTAAAGTATTGACATTGCCCAGTCATCATTATATATAAATTTTGGTCCTTGCTTGTAAACTTACGCCGGGCAATGAAAATACTAATTTTAGTCGCAAATTTGTACCTTAAATATCACCTTTTGTGTGAATAATTATGTATATTTTAGTACTCGAGTGTATAAATGTAAGAAATACATTATTTTTTATAACAAATGTTGTTTTGATCATATTTCACCACAATCAGGGCTATAATGGCAATGCATTGACTTGTTTGCAATAGGTATTTATTTCGAGGCCGCATGCGCTCGTTCTCAAATAACTGAGTAAGTAGGTATCATATCGCACGGAGCTACGTAACTTGCTTGTTCAGATAGGTACTAACTTTTGGTCGCGACTTTGTCTGCGTGTATATCGGTTATCACGAATTCGGGGATTAAAAACTATCCTAGTCCTTTCCAGGTTCTCAAATTATCTTCATAGCAAAAAAAATATCGGTACCTAAAGGCAATAGAGTTAATTTCACATTTATAAAATAGGTATCGATTAATTACCGTTGCGTAAAATACGCGCAGATTCGTGGAGATGCGGATATCGGCCTGTCAAACAATACAAAGGATAGATTATAATCTTATCATCAACAGATGTTCATGTTCAGGTCTATTTTGCATAGTGAAGTCTGAACAGCGTGGCGCAGACTGCATTGCCAGGCCATATTTTGCTGATAAAATACCAATGCACACAAAATAATCCCCCCACCATAATTCTTAACTTGCACTACGAATATAATAATAATATAAATACCCAAACCCATATACAATTGGAAATAGACGATCTGACGATTGGAGACTGTCAGCCTTGCAAACGCCTTACAAAAAGTTAATAGCAACATGTCTCAGTCGCTCCATATTAAAACTGTTACACGCCAAATGAAAAGCAACGGTACGGTACTTGGGGCAAGTAAAAAAGTAGGTATAAACACAAATAAAAAGTCGAATGATGCAATGCGACGTGTGCATAATTACCCACCTACAGCAGTAGGCACCTACTCAGTACGGCAGTAGTACCTACCTACATAGATACTGCTGGTGTTTTGTGGGCGTTTCTCCGCAGTATGATATCATGCTACTTTTATCAAAGGGCACGGAGTCACCGCGCCCCGCTAATACCCGCGAAAATAAGGTAGTGTCCTTAAAACTTATGTTTGGTCCGATTTGGATTACTCAAAAGTGCTGGGTACGTATTTTTTTCTTTTGTCAAGTAAACCAAAAATGACGACGATTTACTGCGTTGAAATTTCGCGTGACGTCACGCCGTGTTACACTTTTTACGTAAGTAAAAATGACGCCCCTCTGAACTTTGATGTGCTATATCTTTGTCACTTTTTACTGATTTCAGTAAGCAAAAAATAAGCGTCCAATATTTCATGGTAATCTAACTGACGGATAAAATAGACTTATTATATTTTTACCTAGGACATATCCCTATTGTCACGGACCGTCTGTTTCTATGGGTAGGTAATCGGAAACACTCAGTGACACGCTTTGGTTTGTATGGAGCAGCGACTGCGGAGACATCTCCGTAGTTACTCTGTGACTTTTGTTCAATCAATGTCGTAGTTAAGGTCACAAGAAGTTAGCGACGGTTACTATAAAAAAGAATCTTTTGTTTTGAAATTGACAAGTGATGAGGTCTGAAACGATGAAACGGATGTGACCTAATGAGTCATCAACATGTGCCTAGCCTCTTCCTAGCTATGTTGGGGTCAGCTTCCAGTCTAACCGTATGCAGAAGAGTACCAGTATTTTTCATGGAGCGATTGCCTGTCTCACTGTCTGACGTCCATAACTCCATAACCCATAATTCTGACTATACCCACCCGACGGCTGTCAATGGTTCGCTTAACGTGCTTTCCGAGGCAAGGAGGTAGGTCAATTAATGGATGGTCACCCATCTACAGATCTGCCTTGGAAAGCGGAAACCTCGATCGACCCCCGCGCCTGATATTATTTAGCCAAGACCGAAAAGAGTGAAGAATCCACCCCTGTCCATCCATCTACATTTATATATATTTGCCAAATATTCAACCATAAATTCAGTATTTATTTTGACTCAACGAGCCCTAAACAACGATTCGACTCGATGGGGTAGGGCAGCTTTTGTTTTCGCACCCCCCTTTACCTGTATGCGGGTGTATGTACATGGGTTATGTATCTACATTTAAATATCTTGAATTTATTGACAACTTGTATAGCCTTTTGGGTAACCAAGGTACTGTGAAAATTTGAAGACTGTAGCCCTAACCTTTTGGCTTTAAAACGTGTGTGAGTTGTGTGACAGACGACGTACAGCTGGACACGTGAGTGACAGCAACGCGTGAGCGGCACCCTAAAAACGAGTGCACTATATCGCGACGTTTGACAGGAGAGAATGGAAGAAAACTTGATACGGCGACCCCATGGTAGGTGCATATCAGGGGCGTAGCTAGCCGTATCAAAGATACGGTGCACCCGAGCTACAGGGGCCCCGATGGGCGACGTGTGTCCCCAAAAATATGTTAAATGTTTTCCACAACCCCAAACCTTAACTAACCGTACCTTCCTTTTGAGCTTACGTAAAAGGGCCCCTAACTAGTTTTGATACAGGGCCCCTTATGAATTAGCTACGCCACTGATGTATATTTTTTTTCAAATAGGTATACAGATAACAGAGAGTGTTGGTATATACAAAAATTAAAATATCAGTTTGAGTATGAGTCACTTTGTGAAGAAGATGAAACCAGTTTCTCAACCGGTCATTCTCTTCACAAAATGCCTCTAAACGGGGAAAACACATTTTCAGTCACTGTTTCCAGAATGCTGTTGCCACTGGCGCGGGCTCTAGCTGCCACAGACGCTATTTTCTTCCACACAATTGCGTGGAAGCCGTCAGTACGGTTCTGCGTAAACATCTCTGACGCACTACAGAACCGGGGCAGTCTCAAGAGCACTCTAAAAACATTGTTGTACTGAACGCGCAGGACATCTAGCGACCTTTTGGTGTAGCTGATCCACAGACCACTCGTGTACAGAACCTGACAATACGCTATATGCTTACGCTATATGAATTATTACGTATATGCTTGACCAGGAAGATGATGATGACATATGTGGTACAAGACACCAGCAATAAAATATTTTAATGCTGCCAGTATTACTAACTTATAATTAAGTATAACGATTAAACTTGGATTCTTCATTATGTTCGAACCTTGACGCAAGGTTACCTACGTAGGTACCTAACCTACTTATATTTTCCTGTAGCTCACAGATGAGGAACAGTAAAACTGTAGATTGCTTAGTTACGTAATATTTTTCAAGTTTTCCTCAAGATAAAAATTTCATTTGCCTGTTTGAAGTTCTAGCATTTGTGAATAGATATTGTATTTTCGAGATGGTAGGTAAATAGGTAAAGTTCCAATTGAATGAAAGGTGTTTTTATTCATTTATTATATTGGTTTACTTCCTTATTTTTAAGTATATTTATTAGAGCAAACCGCCTGTCAGCCAACGGCTGCCTGTTTTCTCTTCTGCTTTTCGCTTCTCTTTAGCTGTGTCTGCGACTTTATTCGCATGGAATTTAACAAAATATATTTTTCTTAAATAAAAAGAGAGTCAGAAGAGTAAGTCAGAGAGGTAGGTACCTACTCCTTATCCCCTCACCTATCCAATAGTGAAATTCCCGTCAAAATCGATCCAGCGGTTTCAGAGATTACCTCAGACAAAAACAAAAAAAATGTAAATTCCTTTTTTGGTTTACCAAAGTACCTAGTAATAGTAGGTATACCAAAAAAAGGAATTTACATTTTTATTACTGTCCACTACCTACTGTATTAACTTTCATATACATTTAGTAGAAATTAATTATGTTCTTTGCCATTACAATCAGACACTTTAATTTATTTATTTGTACAGACGCCAGCACATTAAGCCACCCCAAACTGTCTGATTTTCCCTATTGAACATGAATCTTATTCATAGTAAAAAAGTTGAAAACCTATCAAAGAAATTGGATACATTGGGGTAGCTTGATGTGCTGGCTTCTTTACCTGTACTTAAATGAAAGTGTTTATCTCAATTTGATATCCATGGAAGTTCGAGGGTTCTACAGTAGCCAAGTATAGTACCTGTATAGTCGACAAGGTACTCTGATGGCATGGCGAGATGTGTGACGACCACAGATAGTCTACAGGTATATAGAGAATAGAACCTAGGTACAGAACTTTTAGACACTTGTCTTGACAAATTTCTGAGTTTATTAAATTTTCATATGATGGTAAGTCCATGTTATATTTTCTCTCTCTTCCCGTCCTAAACGTAGTTACATCCACTGATTTAATCTCCATCGTTTGTTGCTCTATCATAGTGCGTGCCAACGTAATATTAGTACGTAGTTATAGTACACTCTATTCAATAAAAAAAGAATTATTAAAATAGGACTACACTATAAAAAGTTACATGTCAAAAATAAAAGAAAAAAAAACCGTGTCGAATTAAGCCTACCTCCACCTTTTTTTACGTCTGTTAAAAGGATGAAACATCGTCTATTGATTTGGTAACTTGGAAAATAATTCAAAGATCTACATAGTGGCCACATATCTACTGGATTCAATCAGGACATAAAAAAAAAATAAGTAAATATTTTTTACATTTATTATCACTATAAAACTTATTTCTAATAACAATATATACAACCACATTATTCTTACAGTATGCGAAACAGATTAGGTGTTGACGCGACTCTCTGAACCTTTTGAAAAATAAGTAGGTTTAGGAACATTTTCGAATAATAATCCATTATTTGAAAATAGTATGTTAAGTGGTACATTTGTGCCCAACTACTGACCTGCATTATGGCAATCGCATTGGCGTGGGCAAGCGCACTAAACATTTAATATTTTAAAACTTTAAGTAATTAGGTACCTACGATAAAATAATTTTAAGCCAATAAATAAATGCATTAATTAAATTCACTTAAATCATAAATTAAATCTGATAAATATTTTTTTAAACATGTGTTAAATATTTAGATTTTTTCTGATGTAATTTGAGCAAAACTTTACATTAAAACTGATAATTAACATTTCTTTATTAATTAATAAAATAAATGAATAAATAACAAAAATAAATATTTTTACAAGTATAATCTTGCGCTAAAATGACAATAAAATTGTATTATTACAGGTATATAACATTAAGTTAGCAAATACATGCATTTCATATAAAACTTTATATAATAATATCAACATTATGGCATTTAGATATGAGAGACGTTTGTAATGGCGAAAAGCCGTCGAGTTTAGGATGGAGCCAAACGTTCCGTAGCAAATTCACTAATAATATTTATATCTACTTACATATACATAGTCCCTTTCTATATAGAGGCAACTGGGTCTCTGATAATTTTAATAATGCAACCTCTATACCTACTCCACACAAAATAATATCGCGAAACATACAAACAGATCTAGATTTTAAATCTCTGATTATCCATTATTTCTTAAAGAAAAATAATTATCTCTCGAAATAAAGCGATACAGAGCTTTATTATTTCTCAATTGTTTATAATTTTAGCAAAATTATTTTATGCTTACTATAGCAACTACAAATGAACATGCAGGGTAGGTACTTAGGTCACTCAACTCGACAAAAAGAAAGTGTAACCTGAGAGTTCCAGTCATTGCGTTAGATCGCAAGAAATAGATATTAATAAAATACATCGATACCGCATGTTCATATTACAGTAAATAGTTAAAAAACTGGATTCTTGTGTATAGTTAAAGTACTTATACCTTCTTGTTTTAGGGACGTAGAGGTGTGGACCTTTGGGAAACCCTAAAATAGATATATATTTTAAAACCACTTAACTATTCAGCCTAAACATTAAAACTATTATTGTTACCATGTTAATCGCAATAAAATTCCATCTGGGAAATAGTTTCTACCTACAACTGAATTCATCATAATATGCACCTATTAAAATTCGTACAAGCTGCCTCAGTGACTGGATATTATCATAAATTCAATTACAAAATTAAATAAATAGTTTGCAGCGCAGCGTAAAACCTACAACGGTACATCTAGAAGATACATCGTAATTCTTTGGTTTTATAAAATTATAGTATTGCTTATACCGAAGCACTGTGACACCAAAGAAACTTCTAAGTGTAAGTCTTAGTACAAAAATACTATGTGATGTCTGTCAGTCTGTTTGTGTGGTTTACTTCTTCTCTTCGGGTCTCTGTATTGGTTCACCACCTAACATGACTTGGATCTCTTCGACACTCTTGCCTTTCGTTTCGGGGATGACAAAGAAGATGAAGACGAAGCCGATAAGCATGATGCCAGCGAACAGCCAGAACACTTGACCAGCGCCTATCGCAGCATTCAGTGAGTTAAAAGTACTGGTGACGGTGAAACTGAGGAGCCAGTTGAGCGTCCCGGCTGTAGATCCGACAAAGGCCTTGATATCGATCAGGCAAAGCTCGCCAGCCATCATCCACGGAATAGGACCGAAACCAAGAGAGAACGCGATGATGAACACGGAAAGGGACACGAGAGGCAGCCAAGAGATCGCCATGACAATGCTCGCGTCAACTCCGTGCGTCTGTTGCAGGAAGAAGTATACTCCCAAAGCAGTGGAACACACGCACATAACCAACGCAGAAACAAGCAACAGAATACGTCTGCCAAGTTTGTCCACAACCAAACTAGAGATGAATGTGGCAATGACTTGTATAACACCAATAATTATAGTTGAAATAGTCGAAGGGATTGTGGCGCCAGCGTCAGCGAAAATCTGCGAAGCGTTGAAGATCACGGCATTGATACCAGACAGCTGCTGGAACAACATCAGAGCGTAGCAGATAAGGATGGCTTTCAAAGCGGTCTTCTTCTTAATGGCGGCGAGGTATGAGACTTTGTTCCTTTGGGCTTCCTCACTTTTGAATTTCAAGTTGTTCAGTTCGCTGTCGACATCGTAGCTGTTACCGCGAAGTTTGATCAAAGCTTCTCTAGCCTCGTCGTTTCTGCCCTTGACTACCAAGAAGCTGGGACTTTCGGGCATGAAGAAAAATATGATACCGAAGACGATAGGAATGCAGGTACAGAGGATGTTGAAGACAAAGACTGAAGCGTAACCACCTACAACATACGCAAAGAGGATACCAATAGTTATCATCAGTTGAAAGTAGCTTCCTAAAGTTCCTCGGATGGAGTCCTGGGCTATTTCACTGGTGTAAGCTGGGGCTGTGACGCAGAACGCGCCTCCGGCGACACCAGTAATAAACCTGCCAGCAATAAGCATGCCTACACTGGTTCCGAAAGTAATCAGTAACCATCCTAAGGTGAATGGTAAGACGAGGAGCAACATGGTATTTTTACGTCCGATGATGTCCATTACTATGCCGATAGGGAAGCATATGAAGGCAGCTCCGAGGTTGATGATTGAGGAGATCCAGTCGCCTTGGGCCTTTGATACTTCGAAATTGTAGCCGCTGTCCTCTGTGGGATCAGTTAGTTTCACCATCACTGGAGCTGACCAACCCAGCATGGAACCGGCCGCTAACGCTCCCAATGTAGCTGTAATGGAGAAATAATACTGATTAATAATTGGGTCATAGTGATTGATAATACGCCTGTATTTCTCGAAGGGTGGTGTATGCTTCACCCAAGTTTCGCCAGTTTCAGTCACAAAAACAGAGAGATAGATATTGAGAAATTCCTAATCGGAAAACCCAAATTCATTGCCTAATCTGGGAATATTACCCAGGACCCTATTCTCAGCAGTCGCGATTACGGCCGATAGAAGCAAAATGAATGGTTTTTGGTGACTTCAAAAATATAAAGTGTATGTTTTAGTGTAAGTGGAAGTGAAGCTAGAAATACATTTTAAAATGCCAGCATCAGTCACCCACACATGTTGTAACTCGAGAATAATAACACCAGTTGGTAATTAGCGTAACTATAACTACTAGTGCTAACACGTAAATATGGAATGACGCAGTACAGAATAGGATCTACTTAGTCTAGTCACATTGTTGTGTAGATTTTTTCGATGTAGCAAATTGATTTTTAGATAATATTCTTTAACTTGCTACCTAACAGACACAAATATGTAGGTAATAATTGGACGGTATTGCATTGACAATGGTTAAAACTGCGGTATTTGACTTAATCTTCTCTATACGAAACCTCCTTTTGGAAGAGAGGACTAGAATCGTCTTTGTATTTAATTTTACTTATGAACTTGACATTCAAAAGTGCCTTTTAGTCATATGATAGAAATAAATGATTTGACATTGACTTCACGCAGTATTGGCACACATAAGGAAGCCCCAAGAAAGCCAATCAGATCAGGCCATATTTTTTTTTTTTTTTTTTTTGAAAAAACGTTGCCCCACACTAGGAATTTCTCCTGTATCGTGGGTGCGTTTACAAACATTTAAACTCACATACACAAACAGCCAGACCCGGAACAACTACCTGTAGGTCATACAAATATTTGTTCCGTGCGGGGATCGAACCCACAACACGCGGCGCAGCAGCCGATGGCTCAACCACTGCGCCAACCGTGTCGTCGAATTTTGGATGTCTAAAGGATTTTTACTTTTTATTAATATTACCACTAGCGTTTATCGCAACATTGTTGCAAGATAGGACACATCCGCCCGCATATTAACTAATTATTATTGTATGCTGCAAGGATAAGTAACGGAGGACGAATATTTGAAGGGACATTTCATGACACAGTTATTGATACGGAATAGATTTAAAATGGCCCAAAAAAATGTAGCTCAGGGCAAAGATGAGAATTAAAAATAAAAGCAACTATACGGATAGTAGAATATTAAAATTGAATATTATTATATCATGTGTGTATTTTTTTAAGGAGCAAAATAAAGAAGTGTATTTGTTCCATTCTATACAAATTGTTTGTCTGTTATGATGACTTTGTAGTCTGTAAGCCTTTCGAAACATTTGTTATACTTTAATAAGATCGGTTCAAAACCAATTACAACATGTGAGGCGCAGTGCGAAATTTTCACTTATTCGATCGCGTTAACGTTTGTAAAACTACATAAGCGCCATCTGGTGACATTGATAGGAAGCACAATTATTCCAATTTCCACATAATGACACAAATTCACGCAAGTGAACGCTTAGGTTGACGTGATCGAATGACAATAAAAACTTGCATTACACCTTCACATATTACTGTGACTTTATCTGAATGCCCTTGGAGAATAATTTTATAAGAGGATTTTACAATAACCCTCTTAAATTATTTACATAGTTTTTACTGTTCTCCTCTCCTTTTGAAATGCCCAGTACCAACACTGTATAACAGTACTAGCCAACTACAGTAAGTCTCTGATTGTTTTTTTTATTCTATTAATATATAATGGTATTTACCTGCTAGAGCTGCTAGGTACTGTGGCAGCTTCCGTCCGGAGTCTCCTCGAGGCTCCATCAGCTCTGCTTGTGATACTCCCATGTCTGCCATTGTGCCGTTGCCCTCTGGACGCTGGAAATAAAGAGAAGTTACAGTTTAGTTAATGTTGCTTGGAATGATAATGTTGCATTAAATACCTACCATTGTTTCATTTTATGTATTTTTGTCCCATTTAAGCTGCGTTAATTATTTTTGGTGGTTTATGTGTAGATCAAGTTGCTAATATAACTATATTGTCTACTGCATTAAGGCACAAGTTAGGTCATCAATATTATTCAAACGTATGTATTGAAAATGTTTCATAAAGTAAGTAAGTTTAAGTTGAAAGTTCTTTGTAAAGAAACTAACAATATGAACAGATATGATTTGAAACATATGATTTAAGTTGAATTATCTTTTATAAAGTATTGTGTTACATCTTATCATACATCTCATCAATTAGGTTTTGCTGATATACATCACTAAGATCCTAATCCTTCCAAATGACATATTTTCATGTCATCGGTATCTATTAAGAACCTGTATGAACAAAGGAAAAGTAATTTTCTCAACTTAATTAATAAATTGAGAAGTTTTGGTCTCAACCCTGCATTTCTTTGAGTACCTAAGTATGACCTTGAAGTTGTTTAACACAAAAGTATACCTATGGAAGAAATACAAACTTGGCTGTCACGATAATCTGTAATATAAGACATAAAACTAAAAATCTCTGATAAGAAGTAGGAATTAAGAAGTAATTAAGTGTTTATAGCTTCAGCCAGCATAGGTGCTAACTAGAAATTAAATAATCTAATGAGAAATTACCCGCATAACTGCAGAAAACCTTGCCTACAGCTAGTTAATGTTATTTTTAGAAAGAATAGTGAAAATTTAGGTTTCGATTTAAAAAATGAAGGTATCTAGAAAAAAAAAATCAATGCAAAGGAGGTCATAATGTAAAGTTTCCATAACTTGATGAAACTGTAGAACCGAAGACAGCCCTAAAGAAAAGTGTCCGAAACTATATAAAACAAAAATTAATTACCTCATCTCGGAAGCTGTTATTAAGTCCAGAGGCGGGAATTGCTGCCAATAATGGTTCTCTCTCCGGATCGCTACCTCTACGTCTATATAGTGAAGACCTCATTTTGGACGGAATTGTTAATTAAAACGAACACTACCACGTATTAAGCTCTTTCACTAAACAGTGATTGCGTTTGTTGTGTATACAGAATTTACGGAAACGCTCTACATGAACAGCTGACGTATCATGTTGACAGACGTATTGACACTTCATATCAGTGTTGCAAGATTAAATGAGCATAGATACAATATAGTTATCCTTTCGTGATATTTTTATCAAAATTTTTATCTGTTTTTTCAAAGTCATATCTTACGAATGTAGATATATCTTGTTTTATTGGTTCTCCTTACCAGTTTTGCAAATTTAAAGCCACGCCACTTAATGAAATAGAAAGGCAACATGACGTACTACTATAACAAATTGCTCTGCATAAAGTTTCAGGCGTCCTAAGGCAATCTAATAAAAAGTGTAGTAAGCAAATAACTTCACTTAGCAAGGGGCAATATACTTAGATAGCTCGTTAATCATAATCCTTCATCACTTAATGACTGAGAAATATGCTTTTACACAAGACAACCAATTAAGAATGCTTAAGATTGTGATAAAAATATCAAGCATTATTTATTTATTTCTAGGTATGCCGATCGCGTTATGATTTCAACACATGTTTCTCATACATAATAACGATCCTTTGTTTAAAACCGTGTTATTTAATGAGTATATAAATAATGTTGAATGTTAGGTCATTCGTATCATAGCTGATCTGGCCGTCTTAGTAATAATAGTATTATTTATCTCATATAAATAGAGTGATTTAAGTATTTCCTGTGTTTGGATTATGACTACTGTAGGCACTTACAATTTTTTTGTACATTCCTGTATGAATTGAAAAAAAAAAAAATTATTGGTATCTATTTTTCACACAATCAGTCTTTTTTTAAATAATTATGATCAATAATCACTACCTGTCTCCTAAAATTTCATAATACTATAATAGTTCGTTGCTTTGCATCATAATGTGTGTCCTATTGTAATTTTCATATATGGTTAGCACAATGGCTGAGCGATTGGCAGCTGCGCTGCGCGTCACGGGTTCGATTCCCGCACTTTGCAAATATTTGTATGGCCTACAAGTAGTTGTTCCGGGTCTGGCTGTTTGTGTATGTGAGTTTAAATATTTGTAACGCACAAATTCCTAAGTCTTTGAAAGAAAGGAAGAAAAAAAATGTAATCCTTGAAGAGTTAGGCAGAGAAATGATATATACATATATCTATATCAGATGAAATATGGGTGTGCAATAGGTGCGTACCTATTGCACCCATATTTCATCTGATAAGTTTAAGTCCCATGAAATAGGGGGCGAGAATTTTGCCATCAAACGGGCACAAATCCAGACTCGCAGATGTGAAAACCGAATAACACTTTGTGATTCCCGGGAATCGCACCCAGTATTTGTGTCGTGCTCTGCAGTATCGTTTCCGACCACTAGACCAAAGAGGCAGTCATCTGACACGATATTTCCAAGTATTTGGTGTATGTATGTATTAAAATAGTGGTATATTTTAATAATTGCATATGTATTTAGTCTTTCTCTTTCTCTATCAAATCTATCCAAAGGTGTACGGTAAGAGATCGCATGAAGCGATAAGACCGCCCAGCGTAACACCCTATGTAGCTCTTAAAGTTAATATTTGCAAGTTTTTATGGTGTAAACTATAGAGTATACTATTGCTTTCTTTTATTTTCTATAATATTCTATTATATTATTATTCTAATATATTTCTACTCCATTCTATAATGGCTGAATATAGCAACAATTCGATTCGTACCAATATAATTACTGCAAATGACAGGTGCACGACCGTACTTGACATTGACATCAGGATTGCAATCCGCCCTTGAGCCTTGGTCAATTACCTAGAATAATCCGACCGGAATAAACGACAACATTTTGCATGCATTACGCGTAATTGGGACACTAACTAAGTGTGTAGGTGCTATTTAACTTAATTATAATATCATACCTTTATTCCCTGAAGGGGTTACGCTACGCCTACATTTTTGTCCGTTTTCAATAAAATAACGTGATATGTACCTTAAGTAATGTTTAAGTAAAAGTGCGCTGTTGGATAACCAACGCCCGGCTCAACGCCGAAAGTTCAAAATCCAACAGTGCGATAATATTTAGGCATTGATGAAGGTGATCAGATAAGATGAGATAAGATAATCATTTATTTGCTATTTTTTTTATGATATACATATACAAAAAAAAATGTTAACATGTTAGAGATGTCAAAGTAAAAGTAAAAACAAATCATCACGATTCTTGCCCGACCTGGGGATTAATCCCGGAACCTCCAGCTCGGTTGTAATGTTTTATTAAAATACCACAATCTCGCGCTGAATTTTGTTGTTATACCTAGATAGCTGCCGGTTGACGTTAGATCTTGTTTAAATCTAGAACAATATTTTGAGACTATTCAAGACTTCAGTACTTATTGCACAGTCAGGGAAATGATTGATTTGCAAATTTGCACACTACGTCACTTAGCCGTTACAGCCAATTCATACAAGTGTCAAAGAATGTCACTTGTTATTTGAATTTACTGACAATTTGAGTTAGTAGCCAATTTGTTAAACATTACATTTCCCTGACTTAACAGGTGCAAATTATGAGATGATAATGTCAAGTTTTTAATAAAAGTAGGTACTTACTTATACATGATGTGACATTTTAGAAATGTTAGTAGGTTTATTCATCAGACCGTGTGGTTTTGAAATGTTATTTTAAATGAAACCAGTGAACGTAAAGTATGTAGTACCTAGTAGTACCTACGTATGTAGTTTTTACTAGCCATAGAGTAATTTCATGACAATAACTACCACTTAGTATGACTTTGTATCGATCTAAGTGGTTATGACTGGAATAATAACAGGATGACTAAACGTGTTTTGGATAATTATTCTGTTGTCGTCATAGATAGTAAAAAAGCGAAAAATATGGCTTCATGTTGACCTCTGCAACTTTATATCATGATTAAACTCAGTTCCTACAAAAGTAGGGCCATAAAATCCATAAAGCAAAGGTTGTTGTGAAAGTTTTCCTTTATCTACCATATATGAACAACGGGCACTTAGATTATTAATTAATTAATAATTACAAGGTAACACGAGCCAACAGAGAAATAATAAAATTTTAATGCCGCTGGAAGGAAAGAGCTGTTACGTTGGGATTCAATTATTCAAATCGTATGTTATACCACTCACAAATTTGAGACGTATCACGTGTGAATCAATTGTTTTCTAGACTTTAGTCTGTTGGTACTGTTAGGTAGTATAGTAATAGGTTACCGTTGGTATATAATTATTATTATGCTTATTAGCGAACATCTTTACATTCGCGCGTCCGAAACAGATCTGCCACAATCTTAACAAATGACACATTCCATATTTAAAACGATCCAAAATTGCTAGTGTAAAGGTATAGGTAAGTTAAAATACATCATAATGTAGGACTGATTTTGACAGAACAAAGCGTAATTTTACGCTAAGTTTTGTAACTGTTTACCATTTCGTAGGAATAGCGTAGCGGAATATTATGTCACGTAACGACAGCTGTATCTTATTATGCAAATAAATTAATACTTTCTATAAATCTAAAGTAGGTATTGTATATACATTAATACATAGGTAGATACCTAATTCAATTTATCAGTTATTATTATTTTTATAGCCATGTTTGATGTCAGAATGCCAGATATGTGTAGGTATATGGAGGTATGTATAATGAACAGATATGTAATACGATATGTGTAATAATGTGATGTTTTCGCGATATTGTTATGGAAATACCGAATACGTTCGTTAAAAAGATAATTAATGCAATGTTTAGTTATTCTTGAGTCTTCAATCTAGTTAAGTGAATTACTTAGTTTTAAGTATTTATAATTTAAAGTAAGAATTCATAAGAGTGTGTAGGTGTGGGGTCTGTCCACGTTGTGATCAAATCCTCGTTTAAGTTTCAGTAAAAGATATTTAAAAAATGGAAAAATCGCACTCATCATGAGTGAAAGGTATCTAATGATAACGAATCATCATGAAAATATTCTGTGATTTTATATCTTCAGGTTTTTATCAGCCTAAGATGGTATCTACTACCTTCTTGGCTTGTGCTCTGCAAAGTTATCTCACAATGATCGATGCAATAAATTGTCATCAGTTTGCAGTAATCTAAGACTTTTCTGTGGAGGTCTTAATTTATTAAGTCACCTCCACAGAAAAGTCGGTTAAGCCGTATATAATCAACTAGGTTCAACTGCGAGGTGCCTTATGCAAAAAAAGTAATCTAGAGAAATAAACGAAAGAATTAATTACCCTAGATTATTAACCAAAACTTTGCTTTGATTGCTCAACTCAACTTAAGTCCGTACTCCGCATAATCCGTGATTTTGCGGTTAAATTAAACACCTTTTCATTTGCATTCACAACCACACCACATTCATTACCGACATACTGTAGCGAATTTGTAAAAACTTTTTTGCAAAACAATTTAAATTTTTGTTTTATTATGCTATTCGTTACGCGTCGTGGTTCATTTTCAAGTAGTTTGGGATATAAATCAATACAGTACTGAAAACTAGCTATTAGTCTTGACTGTCCAGCTCCAGCCCGACCAAATAAGGTGCCTATACATAATCCAATTTGAACACAGGTATCAATGTTGAGGATAAAATTAATTTGACGCAAATTAAATTCGCTTTTACACACAAATGACAGCGCAGTTGTCAATAGATATCTATATTAAAACAGTAACGCCTTATGCCCATGCGCATCAGAAAGCCTGCTTCGACGCGAATTGTACATAGGCAAAATGTAATCGTTAAAAAAATCTGCTCATGGGTTAACGTTGACCAATATCTACAAGATATTACATATTCAGTCAAAATAAGTGCTATTCGCCTTACTAATAATGGCCTAAGAAGATATATCTAACTCTCCTTGACCATTTTTCTAGTTAAACTTAAAGGAAAATACGCCGGTAACAAGAACCACACCTAACTAATCTCTAGAAAGCGAACAATGCCAGTAAAACAAATGCCTATCTACCTTCATTGTTCAGCTATGCATTTTCGTCAACATCTCACTTATTTCAAAATATTGATATAAGTTTCAAATGTCACAGATAAATCTCAAGAATTTAGACACTCACAGAAGATAAGATTGAGCAAATACGTTGTCTTACGAAATTAAAATCGTGCCTGGGATGAACTACTTACCTGGCTATCTTAAAAACAAATTGTTAGAATCAAATCTATAGTCAAAAGACAGGTGCCACACGATGCCAATTTTATAGAAAATACCAAAACCATGAAACCAAAAATACCTAATCTTCGCAATTTTCGGACCGATAACATTGTCTGCTGGGGGATCTTAATATTCCAGATTAATGGCCTTAACAAACAAAGTCCGTCCATGGACGCATTGTAAAGAGAATAGCAAGTTATACAGAAATTAATAAACTGAAGCAAGTAGGTACCGTATAAGTAAATCCGTAGGGAAAACCGGAACGATAGCTAGAAGAATTTCCGGCAGAACTGGCAACTGACGTCACAGTATTTGCAAGAATCGCTCCTGTCACTACAGCGGGTCCGAAGACTGGTACACTTAATAACGTAAACGCCCCAGGTCCAAATCCTGAACCGAACATTTTAATTTATGGAGAGGAAAAACAATTGAATAATAAAAACTGTGTTTTGCATGTGCAAAACGATCTTGACATCTATTTTGAGTGGGGTCTTAGCGAAAATGTATCTTAAAGGAGAGAAATCTTAGAGATAATAATTTGATATCTTCAGATCAATAATAGACATGTCTCTGATGGAGATAGTTTCAGACAGGGATTTAGGAATGACGCCATGTTTTCGATAAAACATTTTAGAACACCTACTAAAGATAGTGGTGATGAAATCGGTCTCGGAATGCAAGCGCAAGCTCGTAAGAACATTGATTTACGTTTGAATTAGTCAGAAGATCGCGTGCAAATTGCAAGTGGTTCATTCTGAACTTACTCAATCAACAGGGACATTTGGACGCACAGAACATTAGAAGCCATGCTTGTGCTCAATATATAAAGACTTTTCTAAAGGTGTGTTTTTAAAATATGTCCAAAAACACATAACATAGGCAACTACAGCTGAGTGTTTTTGGGTTTTGTGCTCATGCCGTGTTAACTATCACGTGACTTCAATATTGACAAAATATATAAAGTCATATAGTTTAAGTACTATTAGAATATTTTAATCCGGAACAAATCTACAAAGATTGGTTCCGGGTGTTCTGGGTATTTGCATATTATGTATATTTAATGTATTGTATTAAGAATATCAGTCATCTAGTACCATAACACAAGCTCTGCTTAGCTTGGGGCTAGATGATACTGTGTGGATTGCCCAGCAATATTTTTTTATTTGATGACTGCCCCCGGCGTTGTCTGTGCATTCACCTTCGTCTATCGATCTAAAGATAATGTTTCTTCCGGTCTGATCAAAAGCAAGATTCTTGTCAGTCTGTTCTACATTTTGATTATTATGTCTGGTTCCTGTTTTATTGTTTGAAATACACCAGTTATCATTAAAACTATTGTTCTTATTTTATAATCTGTAACGAATGAAGGTACGAATCTGTACGTCATCTCTAAATTATTGTTGTTGTTATAATGTTTTTATGACGTAATAGCCTTTTATTTCCATTACTTACTACTTTTACTGAATTTGTCAGTTATCAGTACCTAGTATGTAGGGTGTATTTTATTATTTTCTTAAAACTTATACTTACAAGGTCATAATATGACTAATCTTTTCCCAACTATATCGGGTTCGGCTTCCAGTCTAACCTACCTTACCATCGATCAACACGTGCGGCTGTTTTTGACCTACAAGGTTTGATTCATAATCAAATGAATCGTCTTTCGAAGCATTCACCGAAGCAGTGGTAAGTAAGATTTTCATATTTTTAATCCTAATCAAATTCAAAACATACTAAGTAAAACATTTTCTAGAATTTTATTCGATTTGCATAACAAGTTACATTATTTCACCATAAATAAGGAAAACTAATTAAAAGTGATCAAGGGTATATCTACCAGTTATTTACCTACTAATCAGTGAAGACGACATATTTATTTGCTAATTACAAAAGGAAGTGTTGTCTACATACTATAAAAAAGTAGCGATGCATTTGCATATATGCACGTCAAATGACGGTACCAGGTGAAGAATTTAATGCGTTGTCTGTGGTATATGTAGCAGTCGACCTTTCTCAATATCCGTTTCCGCACGGATGTTGAATATGTCCGTAGTTGCATGCGAAATGTATTGTATTTGGAGTTTCTTTAGCATACCTATACATTAATAGATATGGGCTTAGTTGACAATAGGCTCCTAAATAATTACATTGGACTTAAACATCATTGCTTGCCTTGCCTTTTCCCAAGTATGTTGGGGTAGGCTTCCAGTTTAACAGGATGCAGCTGAAAACCAGTATGTTGTACGGAGCGACTGCCTATCTGACCTCCACAACAAGATACCTTTTGGTAAGACGAGTTGTAAGTCTTCTGACTAACTGTAACGACTGCCAAGTATCCAAGAATGGCAGCCAAGATCAACTGCTTCACGTTCTTTCTGAGGCACTGAGGGTTCGGGTCTTGATTGCATTGGGTGGTCACCCTTCTACGGGCTGATCTTGAAAAGAATAGCTTAACCTTCAATCGACCCGTGGGGCTGTTATTATTTTGCCACAAGACACTTACGCGATTTAAACAAGGCGAAATGCGGGTGTGCTGCACAGTACTTAAACATTTGCCGGCTCCGTTAAATATAAGCGCGATGTTGCGTTATTTAAAAAACACTTCGTTACGGTGGATACGGCTTTTTGGACAGGTCTGTCCCGCAGTAAATGACAGTAATTTTGTATCATCAGAGATGATTTCTACTAACAAGGAGGCGAGCGATCAGAATAACCAGAATTACTTTTTAAAAACACGCAATTTTTGGCGGGAAAAAAATGTGAATTGGGCACTTGGCGGTTTATATATGCCACGAACCTTAATTTATGATTAGACGTATATATTTTGGTACTAGCAGTTCACCCGCGATTTCGTCCGCGTGGATATCGGCTCTTCCCTTAGAATTTTAAATGGAGTGGCCCCTTTAAAGCGAAGTTTTGAAATTAAAATAGAGCTTATTTTACTCGCTGAATATGTAGCTTCCAATAAGTGAAAGAATCTTATAAATCGAATTTTCATATAAAGCAGTTTTTGAGTTTATCCCTTACAAGCAAATACATCTACAATTATACTTAAAAACAAACAATTTTTTCCTTATTATAATATTAGTTCAGATATAGATTTGTTGCAGATTCTTCTGAAGATATATAAAAGAAAGTTGTGAAAACTAAGTTTATATATCAAATTATAGTCAGAAAAACTATACGGACGATTAGGCTTATCTAAAAGTAATTAAAATAGACCTAGTTAGTTTCTAGCACTCAAATAAGCTCTGAATTTCAGGTACATACTAATCCGTTAAGTTAAAACATTAAATTAGAATGTTTGCCTAACCTACAAACAGCATACATACACCCGATAATAACAGGAACATGGCATGAACTATCCTGTGGTTTTTGTTCAGTATAAACATAATTAAATTAGCATACCTTATTAAACAAGTCATACCGATTTTACTTTAAACATGGGGCATTTGTTATATAAATTACAATACATTTAAGAAGATATCACACAAAAGAGTCTAAAAGTTTAGGAATAAACGTAAGGTATCATGCACCACCTACACGCGGTGAGCTAGCGTAGGCCTCTTCTCATACACAGAAGGAACGTTTATTGTTCATAGTCGTTCCTTATATGTTTGAGAAGAGCCCTGATGCTTTATTTGTAGCACTACCTGGTAATGTACTGACACTAAGTACCGATTTATTTCGTTATTAAGGTTATTGTTCCAATGAGATTATAAATAATATCTATCGATATTATTTACAATATCATTGTTTAGTAGGTAGATACCTAAGTTTTATCATTTGCCTATCTGTAAGATAATTTCAGAGCCCCGCGAATGTAGCCTATCTAAACTATCTTTATAATCCTATCCGTTGTAAATGACGATATTATATATCATTTACAGATAAAGTATATTAGGTATGTGTTTGTTTCTAGTATGTTCATTGCCCTCTGTGGCCATAGAGTCACAGAGGTAAACACGTCAATTGGTATACTTAATATAAAACAATTGTCATCATACTTTTCTAATCAAGGGCCTCATCAGACATGTGAGGCATCACTACGGGTCCATACACTTTTTAATTAAAAGTGTGTACAACATTGAAATTACTGTCCGACGAAAAGATTAGTCTATTTTTATATATTGTGTAATAAATTACTGGCCCCTGGCTGCTTGAGGTGGACCACTAATATAGAAAGAACAGATTCGATTCTAAATACTTGAAACAATAGTTAGAGGTAAAAAAAAATCTTGTCCAAAAAATACTTTTACAATCTTTCAAATTCTAACTCAAAGCATTAAAATATGTCGAATTGCGTCTGGGTTGGTACCGTAGTAAAAGTGGTTCATAATGATGAGTACAATAACCCCTGAAAAGGTGTTCAGTTATTTAAATTACACCTTGTATAGCACATTTTCAATTGTTTAGCAGTCGGTAGGAAGCTAAAAGATCTTGTTTTTTGATGAATTGCTTCTGTGTCTCAAATCTAAAAAGTCTTCAAATTAGGCCAAGTCAGAAATAACATAAGATAGTCCCCCAAAACTACTGCCCTTCACCACTTCCTAGTGTTTTCGCTAGGAAGAAGTGGCGCAGCAACGTCCTCATTAACACATCTGTCTGATAAGTTAAAAGAACTAGAATCTATACAAATTGTATGTGAAACGTGTAAAAATTAGGCACTGTTATCAAGCATTCAATGTGTTTTGACACACATTAGATACTTATAGTAGGTACTTCTAGTACCCAGGTATATTTATGATAATTTATCTAATTAACACCAAGATAGTAAATATAAGTAACATTACTGACATGAATCCATATCGACTAGAACTAATTTTGAGAACAAAATTAAATAAGCCAATTACGTCAAACAAATAAAAGGAAATTCAGATAGCAAGCAATATAAGATAAAACACAACTTTAATCATATTCACATTTTACAGTTGAAAAAAGCCGATCTCAGAACTCTGGAGTGATTGTAAATTAAAGTTGAAAAAATACATTTTCGGCAGAATAGAGTAAAAAAAATAATCTACACAAATAATTAATTGCAATATTAATAAAATTAATTATCCTTCATTTTATAGAGATGAATCACTTAGAGGCAGAGATTTTTTTGTTTTTTCTCTGAACTAAAGCTACTGTTTAAGGAAAAGATTAATATGTTTCGTAAACCGAAATTCATAAACTAAGATCTGTTCTTATATCTGTTTCTTATACTTATAAGGTACTCCCAAAAAAAGATGTGAAAGAACAGGCTGCATTTACCAAGCGCTTATCTTCCCATAAGTCCAGTAAGTCAAGAGAAATGGACAGAAGTGAATAATCGATATATATCATATATGGGACATCTGTCCCACTTCTATAGCTAAAATGATCTATGGTCTTGTGCGAGAACATTTGATTAAGTAGCAGTTAGTCTGATTGCTATACTTACAAGGTTATTTTTATTAGGTCTTTACCTATGAAATTGCCGTTCTGCAGTACTGGCCATTTCAAATCAAAATATTTTTTGTTTGGCTAAGAATTCTAATTTCAAATTAATTTTATTTTAAAAACATGGATTTTTTTTCCAAAAGTAGTCATTTGTTTATTGATTAGTGTTACATTTTCATCGCATTTAAATCTTTTTCGTCATCATGGATACGTTAAAAATTCGAGTAATTATGGAATATGAGTACCGTCGTGGCAGCAACGCGGCACAAGCGGCACGCAACATCAACGACGTTTACGGAGCTAACACTACAAACCAACGCACTACCTGTTATTGGTTTGCTCGCTTCCGTTCTGGAAATTTCGACCTGAAAAATGAACCTCGCGGTCGTCCGAAGACTTTGGTCGACAATGACGAATTAAAGGCGATTGTGGAAGCTGATGATACACAATCTACGGCTGAATTAGCAGCAGCTTTCGACGTTAGCGTCAAAACAATATTGGTCCATTTGCGTCAAATTGGCAAGGTAAAAAAGCTTGACAAATGGGTGCCCCACGAACTCAATGATCGCCAGCGCGAAGTACGCGTCGAGACGTGCCTTGCACTGCTCAACAGACATACAAATGAAGGAATTTTAAAACCGCATTGTTACCTGCGATGAAAAATGGATTCTGTTTGATAACCGCAAGCGCTCAGCAAGTTGGTTGGATCCTGGTTCAGCACCTAAACAATGCCCTAAACGAAAACTTACCCCAAGAAAAGTGATGGTCACTGTTTGGTGGTCTAGCGCCGGTGTGATTCAACACAGCTTCTTACCAAACGGGGTGAGCATTACTGCAGATGTGTACTGTGAAGAATTGAACACAATGATGGAGAAGCTGGCACATCTCCAACCAGCATTGGTCAATCGCTCGTCTCCGCTGCTCCTGCACGACAACGCGCGACCTCATACTGCACAGCAGACGGTCTCCAAGTTGCAAGAACTGGGGTTGGAAGCTCTCCGTCATCCGCCCTACTCACCAGACCTTGCGCCTACAGACTACTACTTTTTCCAGAATTTGGATAACTTCTTGGCGGGAAAAAAATTCAATACCCGAGAGGCAGTACAAAATGCCTTTGAAGAATTTGTTGCCTCCCGTCCAGCTGATTTCTTTAAGAAGGGCATCAATAAACTGCCACTGCGTTGGCAAAGATGCATTGATTGCATGGGTGATTACTTCGATTAATACAAATAAAAAATACATGAAAAAAAATCATTTAAATTTTTTCATACAAAACGGCAATTTCATAGGTAAAGACCTATTATTTTACCCTAAGCCAAGAAGTCATTGTACTCATAATAAATTATGGATAACCGACTATTGGGCGACCACTAGAAATTATAAAATGCTTATCATCAGCTACCCAATCTTTTCGCAATTAAGTTTGTTCGGCTTCCAGTCTAACCCGATGCATCATAATTATAGGATTTTTGCATGGAACGACAGCCCCCTGACCTCCACAGCCCTGTAACTGGGTAATACGCTACCCCTAGGTAAAACTAGTTGTCAGACTTTTGGGCTTCTGGCTGCCCGAAACGACATAATTACAAATGACTGCAGGAACCAACGGTTTACCGTGGTTTCCGAAGAGCGAGACCCCTCCATGGGTTCTCGCTACGTAATGAATGATCACCCATCCCCGGACCGACCTCGGTAAGCGTTGCTTAACCTTGAAGATCAATACGTAGCGACCATATTCGTCAATAATAATAATATGGGGATCATTATAAAATATGTAACCAAAAATATAGTTATAGATATGTATAGGTAACAGCATTTTGAAAATCCCTAATAAGCTCAACTTCCTTATATCCTACAGAATGAGTAACAGGAAGTTTGTGAAGCTTTTATTTATTTGTCCTCAATTAGAATTTCTATCACGGCGAACTCTTAAACAGTTCCCAGTAATGGCTTTCAATTAAAAATTGACAAATAAAACAACGCGTAAATTGTGTGATCTACAGCAATTTGTGTCAGGAATGCGGACACTATTCGATAGCAATTTACTTCTACAATGATTTTATGTAAGAGGAAATGATTTTCAGAGTCGTGTGTCTGGCTACTGTTACTGTTCGACGATTTATGTTATGGATTGTAGAAAGAAAATATTTGTAACAATTTGACGGTCTTGTTACTTACATACATCCATAAACTAACGCCTTTTTTCGTATGGAGGTAGGCAGAAACTACGGAACGCCACCTGCTACGGTCCTTACATACACATGTCCAAATCCTACTCGTAAGTACTCATATTACTCGAAGGAAATTTCGGTAGGTTTTTATTTAACATAAAAGGTACTTTCGGATTACTGTTTTAACTGTACTAACTTAAATCCACGACCTAGAGTGTAATGAACTTAACCTTTTCCGTGTTAAAGGTCAAAGAACCGCGGTGAACGAGTAAGCAGTTCTTTCCTTTAATTCAACACTCCATCGATAACACCACGAAAGTTTATTTTCGTAGGCACATTATGATTGCTAGTAAGCTCTTAATGGCTATAAAACTGCCTGATTTGGGGTTACTGTACGAAAAATGGATAACCTTGTTTTTTTACCATTTCAAATCACGTGCTTATACTGATTTTGAAACACAACATCACACCTGCATTTCCCGAAGGGTTAGGCAGAGGTGTAACTATAGCACAGTGACATTTTTCCATTTATGTTTAAGTATCTACCATGTAATAGGGGGCGAGTCTACTGTCACTGACCGGGCATAAATCCAGACATTGGGAAATTCCAGATGGAAAAACCCAATAGCAAAAGCCCTAACTGTGCCTCCAGTGAAAAAATAGAGTCTAATAGAATAATCTATATTACCAGTATACACCATGAAAACTTACAAAATAATGACTTTAAGAGCTACATAGGGTGTTACAATGGGCGGCCTTATCGCTAAAAGTGATCTCTTACAGACAAACTTAGGATGGACTTGATAGAGGAAGAGAAAATATATGTTGGTAGTTCGTAATATAGGTACTATTGTGACGTGTGTAGTGCAGCAAAGATGAGAAAACTAAGACATGGACCACTAAAACACTTTTCAATACACTTAAAAAAAATACTTTTGACAATGAAAGACAAAAATAGTTGCACGAGTGATCGTAAAAGTATGTAGACGTGATAGTCCGGATGGAGTGTGGCGTCTCTGTTGACCAAACGTGCGGATTATTGTAAACATTGGTAAACATCAACAGTATTGTTTTGCATTGCGGCACAGATATACCATTACACTATCGTTAGGTCCTTGTACAAAAGGATATATTATAGGAAACACAGAAGATCATCGAGGCAGCTAAGACACCGTTGAAGAATGACGACGGAAGATTTCGTGAAGGAACAGTCTAAAAGTGAGAAAGGCAGTCGCTCTATGTAAAATGCTGGTATTCAGTTGCATCCGGTTAGACTGGAATCCGACCCCAACATAGTTGGGAAAAGGCTAGGCAGATAATGATGATGAAATGTGCTTTCCTTCACACTCGCATTTATGAAATGAGGAATCGTGGAAAAAAGACGGTCAGAAGATGGTAAGTGTAGAACAAAATTGCCAATCGTAAATTTGAATAACGTAACAAATGAACAGGATCAAATTCCTCTACAGAAAATCATCATGGAGTTACCTCTAATTCAATGTACAGGTATATTCCCGATTTATATTTAATATGCTAATGACTTACTTACAGGATAAACATTTGGTAATAATTAATTGTAGCCCTTAACCCAGAAATATTTTGCAACAAGCTCACAATTGCATTGCTTTGCATAAATTAGCCATGGGCCAGCAACGTGTCACTACTTTACAAGTCATTACACAAGAAGATACTTAGTTTAGTGCTAATTGCAGAACTAAACAGCTACCTTTATCAGACAATGATGCTGCTAAAAATAAGAAATTACATAACCATGAAAAGAGATGGAACCAGGAAAATAGCTGCATCATTGATCCCCAGCTTTCTTCTGTTAAACAAAACTCAGTTTCTCAGCCCACCATTCATCATCTCCCCAGTCTATTCTCAACTATGTTGGGGTCAGCATAGTTGAGAATAGACTGGGGAGCTGAATAACAGTATTTTACATGGAGCCAGTACAGTATTTTACTGCCTACCTGACCTCCACCTTTTACCAGCTACTGGATACTACGATACCGATTGGTAACACTACCCGTAACGGCTATTAAATATTTAGCGAAGGGAGACCATTATGAGTTGATTTTCATTTTCAACTCATCCTATTTATGTTACACGTGCATATAGGTATATACTTAAGTATTTTCATTTCATAACAACTGAAGATTATATCTATCTAAAGAACTCGTAAATTCCTTATCAACTGTGAAGAAGATAAACGTAATATTTAATCCGCGTGCCAGATCAAGTGGTTTACATGAAGAGGTTTATTTAACTTTCAGTCAAATCTTACAAAATATCACATCACAAGGTATTTTTTATCATGAAATGTCAAAGCATTAGAGATAGAGGGGCATCGAATCATCTTAACTGAATCGTATCAAATAGTTACCGTATCTAAAATGGGTTAGCAAAGTTTTTATAGGGAAAAAACTTGAACATTTCTATTCTGAATTGTTGTAAGAGATATGATTAGAAAGAGGGTGAATACTGACATGACGGCTGAACAGATTTAAGAAAACATGGTAGGGAAGGAAGAGGAGAAATTTAGGGAAGAAAAAGAGAGAGAAATAAATATACATATTACAAATAAGGGCAGACGATGAGGAGATTCGTTACTTAATATTTTATTCGTGATTGGTCTAGGAGTCAACATAGTATTTTCTAACAATGAGAATTGTTGTACAATATAATTGCAATAAACCTTTGAAAGGATTGGATTAAAATATCAAAACAAAAGACAGACGTGTCGTGTGCCAATAGAAGTGCATATCGCACTGCTTATCGGCCATATTTAGCTTAGTCATAATCTTGTTAAGCCCTTGTTCATTATTATATACTTAATTAAGATTCCTTCACTTGGTAATTAGCGCCGTCCTGAAGTCCTGACATAGTAATAGCTAATTTTGAATTTTTGTTTGATAGTATGACTTAAGCAATCTTAATGATTTCGAGGCAACTCAGTAGGTAAAAACTTCATAATCTGCCCAGTAAAAATCTAATTCTTAATTTAAATATCTTTTTTAGGTATCCACACAGCAATAGATTCCATAGTGGTTTAAAAGACTAGGGTTCTCTCAGTAGTCTAACGCTCAGTATTGAAGAGTAATAGGTAATAATAAGTAATAATTTTAATACCTATGTATTCTTCAAATGGAAACACTTAAAGAATACATGACTTAGGTAACGTAGTCTAAGTATCAAAACACCCTTGGTGACATCGTATCGTAATCCTAATATTTATCAAAGATTGGACCACAAGTATTTACGATAAGTTTATTATTTAACAGTTCACTATAAGATATTGATGACTTTGTATTTAAAATACACATTCATCAGGAATACAATGCTATTATCTGTGATTCATAAAACAGCATATTTACTAAACTGATTGCGAAAGTGAAAACAATTGTAGGTTATTTTCATTTAAAAGAAAATTCGCGTGCGATCGGTGGGTTTCAGTATTTTTCCAAGACGTTCTGTTTTCACGACTGTTTGGTCATTTCGGTCACTTTCAGGTAATATTTTGACTTGGATCCGAGTGACAATAACTTTTAAATTAAATTATAATTGTGTGTTATTGAACAAAAAGACGCAAAAGACTTACCTAATATTCTCAGAGAAAAAAAAAACAAAACAGCGTCGCTTGCGGGCACAATATTTTCAGTTCCAATTTCAAAACAAACCGCCAAATTTCCCGTTTACTCTCGCGTGTTTTTTTTTAATCGAACTAATAACAGAGATTACTTTCGATATATTTTTTTCACGCACGCGTAAACTTGTCAGCGGCCTATTTTTCTGAATATCAGCACGGCACTGACGGCTAGTGCGGGGACTCAGCACGTCAACTCGACTGGCTGACTCGCACAAAGCTGCATTTACAGGAAATATGCGAATATGTTATAGGTACGATTCTGACGCATGCGTCCTACCACTATGAATGTGAGGTTTAGCCGCCGGTTTCACTCGAAGTTTTTGTTTACACTACGACGTCCAAAGCATAGTCGGTATTTTACTTACTTACAAATATTATGGTTAGAGTAAGTACTAGAATTCGTCGTCGTAAAAATTTAAAAATAAAAATGGTTTATTTTATAGCATGATTGTACGAATCCTCTGAAGCAGGCTTGTTTTATGGTTCTGTGGTAGCACGAAATTGTGGTATTCCTTATATGGTTGGTTTAAAAAAATAATTCGGTTTAATACGTATTGGTTGAGCGTTGGTACCCAACCTGTACCTACTTCTTTTTTTTTCACGTACTTACTGGCCATTGTGAACTGCAAATTTAATTATGTTCTAGAGTAAACATTAAAAAATCATGCAACTAAGTTTCTTACAACAATGACTTGAATCATGCATTGCTGCCTACTTTTTTTTATTTGCCACAGAGGACACGCATATCATAAAACAAAAAGAAAAAAGAAATTCTAATGATAGTGTGGGTGATAGTTAAATATTTTGTTTAAATTATGTAGATAACTGCAAATCGTGATTGTGGCAAGTACACCATTCAGCATAATGCCGTTCCATGGGGCCCACAGCACAGCGCTAGTTTTTAGTGGTCACTTAAAGTAGGGTTAAAAATACAAACAATTATTTTTCTATATGAGTCAAGGGGCTAACGTTTCACAAGTGCAAGCGCAGCATGTCTAAGGTCATGTCGGTTCACAGGCAAGTACATTTCCTTAACATACACACATTTTACATCGATATATGTATAACAATAATTTACGAGATAAGCGATGTTCCTCTTACCTACCTAGGTAGCGATATCTTTAGCATATTTGTGGATAGAAATCAACATGCTCACCCGGTTAATTACCGATAAATTAAAATGTTATAGTTGAGGATTTCATGTTGTTGATTTTATGGCATTTTCCGGATAAAGTTGCCTTTTTCTTCATTAATACGTATCCTGTTTAATTAAGGACATTGTACATGCACATTATCACGTACATACGTAATTAAGCACCTAATATATATCATTATCAGCGAAATATAATGTACTTCGATACGAATAATATCATCATCTGCCTATAATTTTCCCAACCATGTTGGTGTCGGCCTCAGTCTAACTGGATGCAACTGAATACCAGTAGGTATTATACATGGAGTGACTTACTATCTGAGCTCCACCCACCATTTACTGGGCAACACGATACCCCTTGGTAAGAATGTTTATCAGATTTTCGGACTTCTGACTACCTGTTACGACCTGACTGTCAAAGGTCTACAAATGGTATCCGGGACTAACGGCTGAACGTGTTTTCTGAGGCACGTAGGAGTCTCGATATGTAATGAACGGTCAGCCATCCACAGACTAACCTCGGCAAGCGTTGCTTAACCTTAGATAGACTCGTAAGGCTGTTTTTGTTGAGCCATGAGCTGGTCGATACCAATAATAATAATACAAAAGTAATGTTTTATGCAAGTTGAACAAAAAACATATGGTATGATTAATTAAAAGTATAGTAGTAGTAGGTAAGTACATCACAATACATTTGTTTTTAAATAAACAAATCTAGCAGAATAAAGTCGCCCATACAACGTTTCATGTTTTTTAATTGCCATATCAATACTGCCAGTATTGATAAAGAAAGTAATATTAAACTCGGATTCCTTCAAGGTAGACTGCAAAATTCAAAATGCCCTATGTGTTTTTGCTGCAGTTTGCAAAAACACATAATCCGAGCGCCGTTTTAAGTTTTATGCTGCCTGCCACAATTTTCAAAATATATGAGTATAATTTACTGCAAATAAGATTATTAAAAATAAAATAAAAATAAAATAAAATACGTTTAATTCAGACTAATAAAATGTCCATAATTTGTTAGTAACATTATCTTAAAACTATGTTAGCCACACCACATGCAGCCTGATCAGCCTTCCTACAACTGCAGATTCAGGTCTCTCTGCAATCATCCTTATGATTCCGTTGCCACTTCCTCGAATTCGGCGAATTAGTGAGGCTGACTTTTTGCGCATTATAGCGTAAAAAGTCGGCCTCACTAATTATTACACAAACATATTGACGATTTTCAGCAAACATAATTTAGAGATATTTCTAATGATTATAATTTAGTAATTGATTTTATCATTATGGAGGTGACTTTTGTGATGACGCCAAATGGAAATGTATGGAAGAAGAAGACACGCTGCGCCGACCCCAAATAAATTGGGATAAAGGCAGGATGATGATGATTTTATCACTATAACCGCGAAATTAATTAAGATCAACATACAACATAATACAGTTCTGCAATTAGCAGAAAATGTAAAAAAAAAATGTAATAAAATTCCTCCTTCACGTCAGTTTTCAGTTCAATTGTAGGTATGAACCTTGGATTAAATATTTTGTTAAGAACTGTCGCTTTAAGATGGAAATGGAATAGTTTCATTAGGTATACCTATATAGTGTAATGTATTGTATTAAGTATATCAGTCATCTAGTACCCATAACACAAGCTCTGCTTAGCTTGGGGCTAGATGATGCTGTGTGGATTGTCCAGCAATATTTATTATTATTATTTCCTTTATTTTTCTCTATACATATAAATTATATTTTCAAATACTTCAGTATAAAAAATAAAACACAATTAAAAATATAAAAAAATAGAACCCCACCGGCATCGGGAACAGGGTCCAAGCTACCGGTGGTCAGGGCTCTTGAGAGAGGAACCTCCTTACTATGCGCGCCGTGTCCAAGAGTACTGCTTTCTTATTATTATATTTTCTAGCACCCTAAGCACAAGTTAAATCTAACATTGGGTGCCAGAGCTCATCGAAAACACTATTTTCTCTAGTTGTAACGCTTCATAGTTTCTAGATAAGTGTTTCTTGTACAATTATTGAAGTTAATAATTCTGTGTTTTTTTTATATGCAACTGCGTTGAACGGGGGGCAGAGACACTCTTGTAAACACAGTAGCCTAGGTATAAAAACATTTTTGTTTCATTTACAACTTACTAGAATGTCATGATGGCCCAGTGGTTTAGGCCTCGCTTCTTGTGCGCGAGGTTGTGGGTTTAAAACAAAAGTACAAATGTGAATTTTTCAATTCATATGTACTTTCTAAATTTATCTTGGACATCACTGAACATCTTTGAAGGATACATCGAAAGGAATCGTGGACTTATAAATTAATATACATATGTCTGAAATTACCAACCGTACCCGCCCTGAGCAAGCGTGGTGATTAATGCTCGTGCCTTCTCTGTATGAGAAGAGGCCTTTGCCCTGCAGTGGGAAAGTAACAGGCTAGTATTATTATTACTTACTAGCACTTCTTTTGTAGATAGCACTTCGTCCGGATAGATTTCGTAGTTTTCCCTTTGAACTTTAACATCCCCTTAAAAGCGTGGTTTTGAAAATAAAACAAAGCCTATGTTACTCGCTGATAATGTAGCTTTCTATAGGTGAAAGAAATTTGAAATTGGTTAAGTAGTTTTTGAGTTCATCCATTACAAACAAACAAATCTTCCCTCTTTATAATACTCGTTTATATTAGACGTGTTTTACTTTAGGTATTTTATTATTTATTAACTCATTTTACATAAGACTTTAGTTAGTAATTGTCCTAGTTACCGACCAGCAAGTAATTGCTTACATGTGAACGTGAAACAATACCTAAACACTAAAAATGGAAATGGTATCGTTAGAATCTACAGATGGATCTTTGTCATCAATTCATGCCTAATGCGTAGTGTCAGACCGCGAAATTCCTTATTTTCTTAGTTTTTATTTTCAATTTGCAGCTCATTTTTAGATTTGTAAGTTTTATTATTATTGAAATAGATATTCGCGACCTAACATACATACATTTATCGAAATATAATCATTAAAATATTATTATGAATTGTGCTCAAATGTCATGATTCCATGAAATAGTCTATCAATTTTAACAGCACGGTTGGCGCAGTGGCTGAGCGATTGACTGCTGCGCGCGTGTCGTGGGTTCGATTCCCGCACGGAACAAATATGTGTATGGTCTACAGGTAGTTGTTCCGGGTCTGGTTTTGTGTATATAAGTTTGAATGTTTGTAACGCATCCACGACACAGGAGAAATTCCTAGTGTCGTATAATTATTTAAATGATTGAATACCAGTCAACGGGAAAAGTGCCCGAAAAGCTGGCAACATTGCTACGTTGAATGGCAATGCTAATTCTTAAGATGGACAAAAAAAGACCAGCCCTCTGGTTATGTGAAGAGTAGACCAAAGGCGTCGCAGTATTCCGAAAACCCCATGTACTTATAATTGATATAAGTCTGAACGCCAACCCGCTTTGAGCAAGTGTGGTGACCTAGACATAGGTTTAAAGATATTTATTCTCAAAAAGACACAAAGTCACTTACATGAGAAAAATGCTTAAAATAAATTATAATTAAAGTTCGTCACATACGTTACGGAAGCGACTACATATTAGATATTATAATTATATTAGATATACCCATCCACTGCATTCAGATGTTAGGAAGGTTGTTATTTGTCATTACATATTCTGATAATAGACTTTTGAATGCATTGAATGAGTGCACCCTTTTAATACATGAGGGTATTTTGTTGTAATACATACATAAATTAACTACATGGCAGATTTTAATTTGGCCAGTCCCTTTATAATAAGAAAAATCTTCTAAGCTGTGTCACATGAGCAGATAATGATCTACCTACTCTTGAAGAAATATTGCCCAATATGTGTTGTTGGTAGAATCGAAAGATTTGATAGTTTGCACACACACCCTTTTCGATAAACGTTGACTAGCACTATTTAGTAGGTCAATGACAATACTGATACCAGTGAAGAAGGTGGCGTGAGTTTATGTCTATAAGAAAGTGCCTTGTTCGCCTAGTGGTCACAGGCGCTACTGCTGAGGTCCTGGGTTCGATTCCCGAGACGGACTAAGTGCTATAAGCCTTTTTCATTTGGCATTTCTCAGTAGCAGCCCGGAGTCTGGTTATGTGACCAGTTGATGGTAATACGTTCAACAGCTTTCAGCATAACTGGCAAATTGTGGCTAATATGGGTGTACGTACGTACACGTAAATGGTAACTGAAGTCACCACTTACGTATCCATTATTCTACAAAAAGTTAATTAACAATACAGAATAAATAGTTATCATTATTTTTATGAGAGAACTATGCCCCAGCTGTTTTATTGTTTCTTGTTTTGTTGGCAACACAGGCAAAGGTAACTAACTAGTTAACACCGAAACAAAAGGTTTTCATTATTTAACGGTTTCAGTAGTACATACAAAATAAACAAAATTAAAAAGTTGTAAAAAAATATCTGGCGATTAAAGAAACCGAGACAAACTATTCCATATTCAAATCCGTATTTCCAATTGATGTACACGAATATCAACTTTATTTAAGTGTTGAGTAAGTTGATTTCACAATGGCTATTGGAAATCACTAACGTTGTTTATGTTGTAGCGCAAACTAAACTTTACATACTAATTTTAATTGCTTTTCCATAAACTCAAATTTGTTTGTATTTTTGGAAGCTCACTCATTCTTTTACTACCCGTTAGGTGTTTGTTCATGGTGCAGAAAAATTAAATAAATATATTGTATCAAGTATCATAAGAGCAAAAACTCAATAAATAGGTACTTTAGATTATGCATGACTTACATTTGTTAAATTCACTCACATAATAATATGTAAAACGGTGATCTCAGATGCCCTATTAATCTGATGCGTTTCATATAATATAAAGATCATATAGTATTTAATTGTAATATCTATTACTCATCATTTCTTGAATACTAACAGCCGCCCGCGTATGTATCTCTATAAATTATGGCCTATTCTAATGTTTAAGATATATACTGTAAAATCCCGTAAAAAATCGCTTTATAGTTTCTGCGTGAAAGAGTAACAAAAATCCTCACAAACTTTCACATTTCTTGTAAAAGTAGGAAGTTCTAGAAACAATACGGTGTGACTGGATTCATTGGCAATTTTTCAGGAGATGCAAGTAACATACACATACATGCAAGTAACGTACACATAATCACCGGAACATACTCGTATAGTCCCTATAGTATTACGACCGGCATTGTCAAGCGCTTTTATGACCTACGTATTAATATTTACTTCCGATTTGTCTACCATGTAGTACTATATTAAATTACTATTAAATATATTTATATTAGGATACTGATTTACTTGAACCAGTCAACCAGGGTTTAGTAACGATTAGGTACTCATTAGGTATCCTTAGGTATCCAAATTTTCGCTGTTTTTTTTCATGCTATTCAAGATTAATTTCGCGTTTTTTATTATTAAAATTCGCGCATTAATTAAAAATTATGATAAACAATTACTTACTAAATTATAAATCGTTTAAAACATATCATATATCAAAACTACATTTGCTGGTAATTCGTTTCGTTTTACGTACTAAGTAAACGTCTTATTTCCAGCAATGAGCATTTAGAGAGATATTTTATCGATGTTTGAAATGATTATAATATAGTAAGTAATTTTTTTATTATACTTAGCTATAAAATTAAACTTGAAGAACATAAAACTTATAACAGCGCGGCTCTTTGCAATGAACGTAAGAAATTACAAATTTGCTCATAGGATTTTGTCTCATCTCTCTTTGCCTCAAAAAGCACGTTAAGCCGTTGGTCCCGGCTGTCATTTGTAGATCTTAGACAGTCGTTACGGGTAATCAGAAGCCTGCAAGTCTGACAACCAGACTTACCAAGGGGTATCGTGCTGCCCAATTGTGGAGGATATGCAGTCGCTCCATATCAAACACTGGTATTCAGCTGCATCCGGTTAGACTGGAAGCCGAACCCAACATAGTTGGGACAATGCAGATGGTACATGTACGGTGAACGTTGTGTGACACCAGTTTTCATGTATGTAAAGTGTACTAACATAATTGCTTCCGGCATTTTAACTGCAGTGTATATTATACAAACATATGTACTTATGTAATGTCTATATGCGGGTAGCCACGTGCTTTGCAATGTATGTATGTTTATCGTTGTTTCATGCTAATATATTACACTACTTATTAACACTTGCGATATGCACTATTTGTTATGTTTAAATGAAGCTACGACGATTATTCCGCTGTCCTAACTGCCATACATTAAAAGAAAAGTCCTGTAGAGGTCTTGATAAGTGAATAAATAAAGTATTATTCAACATAGTGTATCCTCAGAAGCAGTAACCATATGGCTCCTGATAATTGTTCATAGTAAAGCTATAGTTAAAATGTAAGGCACTTCATCAAAAAATATTTTACATTCGATAGTTAATCATTGACACCAGTGGAAACAGATGATTAATAAGCAAGTATAGTCTTAGTTGATTTAATAATAGTTAGGTACTGTAAGGCAGTACCAGCTATACCTTACAGCACTACTCAAATGCTAACCGTTATTAATTTGTAACACGCTGAAATTTTAATGGTTACCTTCCCGCAGTGGAACAACTTTGTCTTGGTAGCAATCGATTCATAATCACTTCTTTTATTAGAATAAAAAATGTCAGACTAGCAATTGTTGACACACAAAACTCGTAAGCAACCTCAGACCAATAGTAGGTGAAAAGTATTTACATTTTTTAAGTTTATATTTTGATACAAATCGTTCTGCCACCAGAAAAACAAGCACTAAAACACGCTGTCTATTGATCAGCGCGTAAACAATAAATCTGATGTACAGTCGCCAGCACTTCAAGCTATCCCAAACTATATCATCATCAGGCTATACTAGTCCACTGCTGGACATAGCCCTCTCCTAATGAGCGCCATAGCGCCCTGTCTTCAGCTTGCCGCATCCAGCATCTGCCTGCAGTCTTTCGCAGATCGTCATCCCACCTGGTCAGAGGGATAGCCTAGCTTCAGCCTCGCGACGTATCGGTCTTGGCATGAATTTGGATAAAACCAGAGTCATGATCAATGGCCACATTGATCCAATACCGGTCGTCGTACATGGCCACCTTCTCGAAATCGTTTCCGAATACACTTACCTCGGGCAGATTCTGCAGTTAGGTAAAAACAATTTCGAGAAGGAGGCCAAGAGGAGGATCCAGCTGGGCTGGGCAGCGTTTGGGAAACTGCGCCGAGTCTTCTCGTCATCCATACCGCAATGCTTGAAAACGAAAGTTTTTAATCAGTGCGTCATACCCGTCATGACCTACGGCGCCGAGACATGGACACTTACGGTAAGGTTGGTCCACCAATTTAAAGTCGCTCAGCGAGCTATGGAGAGAGCTATGCTCGGAGTTTCTCTGAAGGATAGGATTCGAAACGAATACATCCGACATAGAACCAAAGTCACCGACATCTAAGCTCAAAGAATTAGCAAGTTGAAGTGGCAGTGGGCTGGCCATATCTCGCGAAGAACCGACAACCGCTGGGGTAAACGTGTTCTTGAGTGGAGACCGCGACTCGGCAAACGTAGTGTAGGACGCCCTCTGACCAGGTGGGAAACTATATAATTTTTCCTAAATGAACATCAACCTTATTGTTTGTAATAAAATGGCTTGTGGCTTGATGTGCTGGCTTCTGTACCTTAAACAAACGACACGTTCTATATTTAAACGATTCTAAATGGTCTCCAGTCATAACTTATATTCTGCCAGCCTGTATGCTCTAAGGTTTCCCTGCAGCATACAACCTCACGGACACCGTATGATACGAGGAATATTTTGTAGACGTCTTTATTATCTAACATTCCATCGGTATCATTTAAAGATAAATCTTTGGCCTTACTTAGGTGACTTTATCGAGGGTTTAATTTTATATGCAGTTTTATTGAGTTGCATAGATAACGATTAATTTAAATAGAAGCAACTAAAACAAAAAAAGAACGGCCTTCAAAAGTACAAAATGCTAAAAAGACGATGCCAATGATAAAAAAAGAAAAACCAGTGGGTACGACCTTGAGCTTGTCGGACAACGCATCGCATACATTATCAAATTCAAGTTATTTTTAAGAAAAGAACACGACATATAAAAAGCCCCTGGCAACCCTAATCGATATAAAAAAGAAAAATACGACGCGAACCCTACAATAAACCTCGTATCAGAGTGCCTCGTAAACCAACACAATCCTCGAAAGATATCGTCCTGCCCCAATTTTGGGGCAAATATTTGCCATCATTGACTGACCAATATTTGTCAAGGCTTGTCTACTAAAAGCTACAGGTGTGGTTACAAATTTCCCTAACTACTGACTCACCGGTTTCAAAGACGAGTTAGTAGTCTTGATGTTTGCTATCTGTTATGTTTTTTACTTAACCCAGCCCAGAAGTACCTAATGCAGTTTTCACAATAGTTTGTTCTACATTTTTGATCCTGATTCATCGGTCATCCTTGAAGCGTTTGTACAGAGGCGAGCACATAAAATTACCCCAATCTGACACTTTGATAGATTTTCAACTTTATGACAAAAGAATAAAGTTCATGTTCAATTGGGACAATTTCACAGTTCTGTATAGTTTGATATGCTGGCGACTGCATATCGTCATTTTCTTAAGTTTTATTTGAAAGTTACCATCATTCTTGAACATGAACTTTTTTTAAGGTATATAACAAGTACCTCGTTTTTTTTGGTCGTAAGTGCCACTGATAAGCATGAGGTCTTGCATTCGATTACCGGGTCGGGCAGAGTTATTGGGTGCTTTCATCTTTAAAAACTCGGAGTCTGAATTTCTGCCCAGTTGGTTCGCCCCCTATAACATGGGATTTGAACATAATTGGCGAAATCTTGTCGCATTATGAATCTCTTTAATCGGAACACGATTGTCTCTCATAATACAACATCACTCCTGTATTCAACGAAAGGTTGGGCTCACTTATAGTAACACCCACATTACGTCTCAGCTGTCGAGTTTGGGACCAACTAGACCAACGAAGAGATTGTCTCTCATTTAACTATTTTAACTATATTTGCAGGCACTCGCTATAAACTACCTATTTATTTTATATTTTTTTGTTTTCTTAAATTAAATAAACTAAAGATTTTAAGACCATGTTACAATAATTTTTCTTCATTATCTAAATAAGATCTTTGCTTTAAGACTTCCTCAGTTCTTCCAAGTTGGTGAACAAATGTAAGCTACATACCAACCTAATGGCTCTTATTACCGCCATTGTCCCATATCTTGCGCGATCTAAACGGACACAACGCCTAGCCAGCCACATTACATTTACATCGCGGTAAATTCCCTTTGTGTCAAGAAAAAACAAATATTTTTCCTCTAAAAGTGTAAAACTTTAACAAAATAATTAAGAAAAGCAGATAACAAAATCAGCAATTACAAAATTACATCACCGGTGACTTCGAATTGATTGGTCGTTATTTTAATTGTTATAGGAACCAGTTTTTTTGGGACTAATTGAAAGAAAAACATGAAATTGCAGGAATATTCGCTTTTTAAGACAAAATTCACAACGTTATTAAAATGCCGGTAATCGATATGAAGAATCGTTACAAATGACAAATTCTTATTACTTCACAAGATTTTATTATCTACTAGCTGTCCCAGCGAACTTCGTCCCGCCTCAAAAGTTGCAGTGTAACTCAACTTTTGTCCAAACCATCTGTTAGAAATATATGGAACTTATTAGAGGAAAACGTTTAATTTGCAATTAAAAAAATATTAAGGTCAAAAATCGAAATAAAAACTATCCTATCTCTCAAGTTGGATCGAACTGCACATGGTGTGCGAATTTTATTATAATCGGTTAAGTGGTTTAGGAGTCCATTGAGGACAAACATTGTGACACGAGATTTATATATATTAAGATTGTTAAGTAGCAGGTAAAGGACCTGTCAAAAATGAACAGTACATACCCCATGATACAAACTTGAAAGTCTTTTCATAGACACCAACACAACACCGTCCACCACCATTTTTAATCAAACAGCGACAATTCTTATTTACTTTTTATTATAACACTTTCTAAATTCAAACACGAAATACCAATAGGACAAAACTCAACCACAAATTATTGCCCGACTATTAAATCCAAAAATTCGAAATTCAAACCGTAAGAATCCGACCTTCCTTTTCTTGAAGGCTGACTGCGTTGCACTGATTTCCTTCAAGCATTTTTCGTCGTATATATCCTCTCAGGGATATCTCGTCATTTTCCTTGAGTAGCAAGTTTATTCGTAGCTACTATAAGCTTCAATTGGCGAAGCTGCGGTCCAACCATGTTTTATTTGGCAATTTATCGGCATTGTATTAATTTAAAAGTCAAATTTGACATTATTTTTTTACAAGAGTACTTATTTTTGACAGTAGTAGGTATGTTATGGTTGTCGTATTGTACTTAGCGGCACTTGATAGTTGAATCAATAAAGTGTCAAAATAACCATCCTTGCACCGTAGCTGGTTTGATTAGGTAACAAAAGTCGCAAATTATTCACTACTTAATTTATGGGGAGTGTGTTTTTAGTAGTCGTAGCCATTTAAACATGTTAAAACTGGTTGAATACGATTTTTTGCGCATTTATTTTCGTGTTCGGAATTTAGTAAAATATGCTATTTGTTGAGTATTTAGTACGATTGTGCCTAGAGGTAGGAAGCCGCACCCTCTGTGCCTGTGACTGAGATGTCTGGCGCTGTGATTGGTTGATTCATTGGACTACCTAATTGTTATATCAGCTTTTCTATCAGTACAGACGCCAGCACATCAAGCTATACCAAACTGTCAAATTTTCCCAATTGAACATGAACCTTATTCTTTTGTGGTAAAGTTGAAAACCTATCAAAGAAATCTGCTAGATAGGGGTCGCTTTATGTGCTGGCCTCTGTACATTTGGTGAAGTTATCAAAAAATAAAATATCCTGATCTATTCACTAATAAAATAAACCATTTAAATTTATAGTTAGGTACATTGCGTAATTTGATAAGCTGATGTCATAATTTTGCATCTAATTAAAAAAAAATACGTTCTAAAAGGTTTTCCCAATCAAAACTGACATAACCTTGTTATTTTCCTTGCCTCAAGATAATACTTAATTTATTGTATTGTTAATTAGTTAAACAGACATATAGGCTATACTTTTTAACCGTAAAACTTTGTAACATTGCTTATTATAAAACGACCTAAGTGCAAAACTAGTAGGTATAAGCAGGAAAGTGCAGTGTGCCAGTGCATAGTCTAACTTAGAACTTTGGTTTTACCGTTTGCGTAAGAGGGCAAATCAAACATCTCTCATAAGGATAATCTTAGAAATGTTACTTAAATTTTACCAACTTAGCCTAGTGTTGTTTTAACACTCACAAAAAATGCTTGCACCTAAAACTCATAAATATTAAGGATGACTCTGAAATTAGTTGGGAAAGAATTCTATAAAATCTAAAGCGACCTTACTCTTTTGTGTAGAGCATTTTAGTATAAAAAATAACATGTCCTCTTTGTCTATGACTATTAACAATGACTAACTGTTTTCCAACAAGGCCGTCGTTCCGCTCAAAACAAGACAGTTCTTTTCAAAGACTTATCATCATCTGCCTAACCTTTTCCCAGCTATGTTGGGGTCGGCTTCCAGTCTAACCGGATGCAGCATTTTACATGGAGCGACTACTTATCTCACCTCCACAACCCTGTTACTGGTCAACACGATACCCCTTTTTAGGACTGGTTATCAGACTTTCGGGCTTCTGACTATACGTAGCAACTATCTAAATTTCTACAAATGACAGCTGGGAACCACGCCTTAACGTGCTTTCCGAGGCACGGAGGAATCTTTTCCTTGTCAAAGAGTACAAAAACACATTTAGGAAGGTACAGACAAACTATCAAAGAAATTTGACAGATTGAGTTATTAGCTTGATGAGCTGGCCTGTGTTAACAAAAAATTCAACTTGACTGTTTCCTAAATGAAATTCTAAAATGTAAAGAAGACAAAACCTTGCAGAAACCTTCAGGCTTCATGCAACATGTTTGGCACAACTCCAAGCCGTGTAAAGTGGACTATTGTCCGGATGTTAAATCGCAGTTCATGAAAAATTCCACAACCACTACAAAGACAGTAAAAGTTGTGTAAGTTACTCAACTTAGATGCTTTTTGTCTTCCTTACCCAGTGCTTCCAAATAACTCTACAGTGCCACATTAAGACAAATTTTAAACAGCTGGTACTTTCATTGATATCCTTCATAATCCTCCTGGCTTTATCCCAACTTGTTTCGGGTATTCTTATTCTATAGAGATTTGCCGCTATCTTAATAAATTACCTTGTTGACATCTTAATTTATTCCTGTTTTTTTTTCTTTTTTTCTTTTTAAGTCATTGTTTTAATTTATTATTAACGATTTTATAATAATCTTTATGTAATATTTGTCTTAGTGCAACTAATTTTGTATGCCATGATTGGCAAAACATGTGGCACCTCTTATTATTTTTAAGACCTGTATAATTCTACACTCATGTTTTACAAAATAAAATATCTTGTACCTCCTTTCTAGCCATATCATCGTTTACACAATCCATCCATCTCATCTTTCTTTATTTTGGATTTTTCCTTATTATTTCCTTTACTTTTATAACAATCCACATTCATACTCTCTCTTAAATTCTACAATTTTTTACTACGCAACGAAACTCAAAATGCTACGTGCTTACGACCATGTTATTTCGGTGACTGAGTAGTGAGTACACGTGGCTAGCATATCATTGATTTATCCTCAAAGATTACGCAGTTGGTAAGGGAAAATACGATAGTACTCCGTCGTTACGCATTTGTTTTGATTTCCTGGAGATCCCAGCGTCATTTGCTTACGTGTTTAAAAATACACTACCGTTATTTGACAACACGTTTTTTATTTGAGGATAAAAAAGGAAATAAGAAAGAAATGAATGGCTAATGTGGAATGTAAGGAAGGTATTATTTTATTTTATGTTTATTAGTGTGATATTAGCGTTGGTAAAAATACAATTATTATTGGTCATAGCTATTAGAATAATATGAAATTACGTCATTGTGTTCTTGTCATTTGAGATTTTATGTAAAAATTTTGGCAAACAAGTTTGGTAATGAACATTTTAGAAATCCAGTTTTCGAATATGGAACGGGTTACCTGACTATGTTGTTGTTGATATTATCTCTTCCTATGGAGTCTTTTGTAGAAATAGTATTATTTACCAACGGTATAAGCGTACACCATAGGTACCAATTTATCTATTAAATATCGCTGCATTATTCTGTGACCAGCCGAAATAGGAGCCTGTTTGTTGTTCTCTCTTATTTTTACTTTTATAAATTGTTACTTTTAGTATTCGTCGTTTATCTAAATGTTTTTCTTTCTTTCTTTACATTTATTTCGAAATCGCACGATGTCGGTTGAACATGAAAAGTGCATAGTTTGGACGATACCGGATAAGGTGTACGCTTCACGCAACACTGTGTAGTGAAGTAATGATGCACTTTGTCCAGACCAATTAATCATTGTCTACTCATACAAACAACACAGTGACACAAGACTTTTAAGGAAATTAACTGTCACTCAACACCGCGTCATTTATTCATCATCTGCTTGCCTTTTCCCAAGCTTCCAGTCTAGCCGGATGCAGCTGAATACTAGTATCCTACATGGAAGTGAAGACTGCTTATCCGACAGTAGCGGTCGTGGCTGTCCGAGGTGAGGGGGAATCGTACATTCATTTGCCAATAAGAATAGAAGAAGACTACCAACGGAAACGAAAACGTAAATTTATTAAAAAATATGTTTTGACACACGTCACATTAGCATGTCGGTGACGCGAAGCCATAAGTTCTGCACCTGCCAAACGTGGCTACAGATGTATTCAAAATATAGGCATAACCTGTTAATTTCCGTCGAGAAATCGCAAATTTTATAAATGATATATGTCGGAGGACGCTGAGTCGGATTGTTGAAAATTGTCTGCTTATTACTTATCGGAAACGTCAAATAGTGACTTGGGTGAAGTCGATACAGGAAAGGGCAACACTGAGTTGGTGGCAACACTGAATTGACGGTTGCCATGAGAGGCATCTGTTTGACTTTTGAGATGGTGGAACGAAATGTTGGATGGATTGGGCTTTTTGAGAGGTTATTCTGCCATCCTGTATCGAACATATTGTAATCCGATTCCACCTTTCTCATCGAGTGATATTGCTAAATTATGTTAACCTTAGTGGATAAATAGACATCTGTACTAAACGTTGTGACTATAATTTCGGTTATCCAGCATTTAGATCATCCTGACGACGACGAAGTGTTTCCATGTGCTTCCAATGTATAAAAAATTAAACACTTAAATGCTATTGTGCCGTGTTAACTCATAATCATGAATGAATCAGACAAAAAAAAACGACGTTCTGATTCAACGTGACTCCTGAGGGGCCTGCGGCAAACGATTCTCTTGTACTTATTATCTATTAAATGAAGAAAATTGCATGTAAAAAGCGGTAGATCCTAGAATCTGAAGACCAATTGACAATTGATTTCGTGATAGATAAATAATCACCGCCCAATGATCGCATTCCTGCAGTCAAGTAAAAAAGAAATTGTTCCATCGAGAGTTCCGTATCTTGACAGGAAAAATATTTAACCCAAGTTCAAAGTAAAATTTTCATTGTTTGCGACCGCATAACTAAGTATCCCATTTAAAAACCCCCCATTTCGGTTTTATCACAATAATAATATCAATACCTTTACGTTCTTTCACTTTCTGTTATCAGTTTACTTATAACAAAATTTTAATTCGGTAGCATTCAGATACGGCTGCTGTGAGAGCTGTGACAGACAGATGGACAAATTCGCACCGCAAGGGTCCTTTTTTAACCGAAGAAAAAAGGAGAAGATTCTCATCTCGAATAACTTTTTACGGTACTACACCGTAAAAAGTTATTCGAATTGAGAATCTGATTTCCGAAAATCCGATTTTAACGATTCTTTTTTATTGGAAAAAGTTGTACCTCAAAGTTGGTCACATTTAATTGTTTTTTAAATCCACCCCAAACTGCAGAAACTGAATTTTTGTAAAATTTGACAAGAAGTTCACAATAGGCATTGTTTCTAATAAATAACAAACCAACCTATGGAAAAGCGAAAAATAAAGACTTATTTTACAAAAACAGGAACCGGCTTAAAAAAACACTTGTAAAACAACTTTAATTTTTGGATGTCCGTGGTTCGGGATCTTTTGTTTGTTTTATTTTTTGCCACCGACTTAAGTCGGTGTTATATTATATTTTACCATTTTGGTACGGAACCCTTAAACGAAATATGGAACAATCATCGCGGGAGCCTGCTTACCGAGTTCGTTTTCTTCTAATTTCTATCAGAGGTGAAGGAAAACCTGTCAACAGCCTTAGTATATTTTAATTTGTGTATTTGTGGTCCAAGGCTGGCCATTGTTTAATAGGATGATACTGTTCTCTTTATACTCCTTTACTTTGATTGTGCGAATAATGAATAAATTCTTTATTGATTTGAGAGTTAAGGAAAATCTACATATAATTAACCTAAACTGAAACAATAGGTATTTCATTGAGAACAGCATTTTTTTTTTTAAACCTCCCTAGGAATTTCTCTTCTATCCTGGGTGCGTTTACAAACATTCAAACTCACATACACAAACAGCCAGACCCGGAACAACTACCTTTGGGCCATACAAATATTTGTTCCGTGCGAGAATCGAACCCACGACACGCAGCGCACCAGTCAATCGCTCAGCCGCTGCGCATAACCGTGCCGTCTTTTCGTCGAACCGTCGAATTTTGTATACTAATGATAAGATGTGCAATCAACTTCTAAGATAGTAGAGAGCATTTAATAAAAATAAACTCCTAGCACCTTCACTGTCAGGCAATGAGACGCAATAGAAAATATATTGTTTGTCGGTCACCTGGCGTTTTAGGTGTTAAATAATGCCAGCCTATTACTATCCTACTGCAGGGCAAAGGCCTCTTCTCATACAAAGAAGGCACGGTGGGTCTGCGAGTTTGCTTAAGGTGGGTCTGTGATTACTGACGCATATTCATATTTATGAATGCAGCCTTCCAAGTGTCACTTTGATGTTTTCTATCACCGATGTCAGTCATGTCTGAGATTATCATAGAAAGTATCAATTGAAAAAGTCGCATTGGAACTTGCCCTCACTTGGTTCATCTCACGAAGTCCATTGGACCATCATGCAAAATAATTAGTCTTTAATAGATATATGAGAAAATGGAGTATTATTAAGGTGTTATTTAATCCATGAACAATAATTAAAAAACAAATATTTTATTAATGACTTTGAAGTTCGATAACATCGTTAATTTATAGCGAATTATCTTTCATTCTTGGTAAAACGAGTCATGAACTAAGTTTTGTAATCGATACATCAATACTGTGCTTAAGTATTTATCCCGGCTATGGAACCTTTCCCTGTGCGCGCACGTGAACTACTTCTATGTCACAAAAGGCGAACAGTAGAGTATTCTCATGCATGAAGATGTCTTGATCTTGGGTTTGGGGATCTTAGTTTTAACCACCTTGTTACGCTCATGAGTAAATTCTACAATCCTTCGATACACTAGGGATATAATATGGACCATCGATATAAGGCTCTGCTTGATCCCCTTTTGCATACGTGCCCGATTACACCCTGCACCCTTGGAAGTCTCAAGTATTTGTCACTATGTAAGCAATGAAAAATAAACGAAAAAAAGGAGGTAACAATAGGCTTAAAAAGAGGAAACAAGCAAAGAAGTTTATCTTGAAACTATTCGTGTATCATAGCATAAATCGATAACGGATAAAACCATATTTTCAATTTGTAAATCACCATCCGCTTAGCCTTTTCACAACTATGCTCGGGTCGGCTTCCGGTAAAACACGGGTATTCAGCTGCATCCAGTTGAAGACCAGTGTTTTACTTAGTATCTGACCTATTCAACTGGGTAACATTTTTATTTCTTAATAATGTAAAATTGTATGCACAAAAATTTGCACGCTTATAATGTCAAGCAGAAACATGTATGTCATGTGTATGTGTGTGTATTCAATCTTTGTACCATTTTTTATACCGTGTTTTTATGCAAATAAATGTTATTTTATTATATTCTTATTCTATTCTACAAAACCCTGAATTGTACTTTTTATCCTCATCCGCATTAGGAATAAAAAGTTAAATTTGAAGCTGATTTGTATTTGTAGTTTGTTGTTGTTTTTTTTGTAGTGCCTATAAAAAGTAGGAAATAACGGAAATCAGTTTTGTTATACAAATCGCTTCCTGTTGGACAGTAATATGTTTTAGATATAGATTTGTAAATTGTATTTTTTTTGGTGATTTCATAGTGTTAGGCGCAATAGTTCCGATGGAAAAAAAGGAGGCTACGTCCTAGTCTCCTCACTTTCCGAGTCCCGCGCTGTAGACGCGCTTCCACATCCCGCGCGTTGTCGCTCCTGATCAAACCGACCATACGCAGCTGCCAGGAAGAATTTTGTAGAAAGAAACAGGAGTCTCTTTAGTTTTCGTTTGCGGCAGTGAGGTCCTCCTCACTGCCGCAAACGCAACCGTTAAAGCCACGTTGTTTTTACCTTATAATTAAGTACATATTTTTTATTAACTTGGCAAAGGCGGAATTGCCTTTGGCTGATATTGAATCATTATCCTTCATTTTGCATGCAAAACGTATACCTACAATCCTTTCATTGTCACATGTCCATGAACCAGTCCTGCCTTCGCAGTAGTGTCTATGTCAAGGTCGGCGTGAGCGCAGAGGCGCGGGCGCAAGAGTGACGTCATGCAATGTGCACGTTTAGAAGTATTGCGCTGTACGTGATACGCAACGAGACTTTATTGTTTTGCAGAGGAATCTGTTTTTCTGAGTCTGTAGAAATTAATTAAGTATATTGAAAACAAAAAACTTAAAAAATATATATTTTGGAGAATGCCTTAAAAGTCAAGTCATTTCATTTAATTATTTATTTCGCAGGATAGATGAGATCGATCACCTCGATGATCTATAGCTGTTCCATTTGTCTGACAGATTTTTATTTAAGTACATACTTGGTACCTACCTGTTTTGTACAATCATAATAAAATAAATCTAAGTATACCTACTAATACCTATTTATAAAGAGGTGAAAATTGTTTGTAAGTTTGTAAGTAAGGAGTACTCCAGAACTAATAATACAAATTTAATGGTTTTTTCTCTGTTAGAAAGATTTATTGTTCCTGAGTGCTATCATTAGTTTTAAAACTACGTTTCAAAGGGGATGGAGGCAGGAGAGGATGTTAAGTTCGAAGGGAAAAGTACGAAATCCACACGGATGAAGTCACTGGCGAAGTGCTATTTATATAATAAATAACGAATCCCATTAGGTACAGACGCCAGCAAATCACGCTACCCCAAACTGTTAAATTTTCCCAATTGAACTTGAACCTTATTGCTTTCGTGATAAAGTTGAAAACTGTCAAAGGAATTTGACACATTGGGGTAGCTTGATGTGCTGGCCTCTGTACCTACATGATTCAGAGCTGATCAAACAATATCGACGTGTTTGAAGAGCGAAGTTTACAGTGAGCTGGTACCTATGTATGTATGTAGAGGACATAATTATGTGTGAGTAAGGCTTCTGTTTGCTTCACAGCTTACCTAGTTGCACATAGTGGCGATAGTGATGGTAGACAAATAGAAAACATTAGGTAAGTAGGTACATATTCTGTAGTGAAGGTATGATTTCAGTTATTTGTAGAAAATGTTTTGCAGGGTTGCAGAATGTTGAAAATATAGTTTGGCGGAGTATAAGTTTGGTAAACACACTATATTATAAAAAGCGAAAGTTTTTTGGTATGTGTATGTTAGTTACTCCGTCACGCTGAAACGGCTTAACAGATTTGAATGGACTCTGTTGCGAAGTTATGAAAAACAACAAAACATAACATCACTCCTGTATTCCCTGAAGGGTTGGGCAGATTTTTCACCAGTTATGATTTTAGACCGAGCCTATTTCCATTAACCAGGCACATATCCAGACTACAGGATGCTACTGAGATAAATCTATTAAATAATACCCCGAATATGTGAAGCATTCGAGTCGTAATTTCGAATCGTCTCATGTTGAGTTTTGAACCGCGGGTAACACTGCAGGGCACGGCTAGTTTTAAATACATTTAGCTAACAAAATCATGGTGAAAATATTATTTTGAACCGTCCTTTGATAGAAGAAGCATGAGGTTCTTAGTTAAGAAGCTGACTAGTTAGTTTTATTCCCACAACATTTCTGATTAATAAGACAAAAAGGTGTGTTCATTACACGTAAGTGAATATTTTTAAAGGTATCATCTAATTATGTAGAAAAGTAAAATGGCTCATTTACGTGACGTAATTTAAGAGTGGTTTCCTGCGGTTATTATTGCTTATGATATAATACTGGTGAGTAAAAGTAAATTACTGGTAACTAATCATAACTAACTATCCTTCCTTAGAAGCGTCATTAAGACAAATGTCAGAATAAATATTAGGACCGTACCGTAGGACGTCTGTCGTGTTAAGTTATTTACTTGACACAGTAACTATTTATTTGTTGTAAATAGTTACTTCATGTTAACATACACAAACTAGGTACCTACTATATATTTATTTATGAACTAGCTTTTCCCCGCGTTAGGAAGTAGGGGGGTTAGAAAGAGACAAAAAATAGCCTATGTTGTGACATAGGCTACTTTTTGTCTCTTTCTAATTTTTAAGTGATTGAGTGTGAGATTTTTAAGTGGAGACAGTTGAAGGAAGTAGGGGACGTAGCTCCGTTTTGATGTGAAAGACGGACAAACAGATACACACACTTTCCCATTTATAATATTAGTATGGATTGTTTTCCCGCAGCGAAACAATTTTGTGTCGGCAACACAATCGATTAAATGATTGTGTTTGTGAGTTTAAATGTAAACGCACCCACGATACAGGAGTAATTCCTAGTGTGAGGGCAACGTTTAAAAAAAGAATTAAAAATAAGTAAGAAAATAATATTTTTTTTAAAAGAAGAAAAAGCCGCGGGATAAAACCGCACAAAGAGAGGACTGGAAAGCTATGGAGGAGGCCTTTGCCCAGCAGTGGAACAATATAGGCTAAGAAAAAAAGAATAAAGAAAGACAGATTAACAACTAAATAGTGAACAGCAAAACCCGAAAGCGATTAACATACAGTGTGATATTAAAATTTCACGCTATATGTAATTATTTATCGGTAATAAATGAGGAAAATGCAATAAAATGTCTTGATCAAATTAAAATGTCAGACCACCTACATATTTAACACCTACGTACAGTCTAGGACTGCCTCATGCATACCGAATTGGTATACGAAGTATAAAATGACTAAGCTCATTTCATTCCACACATGCCTTTTTCTGGGATTATTCCATTCTGCACCACCGAGTTTTCCAGCCAGGCAGTGGGAAAAGGGCATTGTTTTTTTTCTCACTATTCGATTTTTTAAACTAGGGCAGGTAGGAAAATTCACAATTCTCTATATGTACGTACATATATTTTCTTTTTAAGAATATTTTGTGCACAGATGAGTGTCAGAAAAATTATATGGAGAAGTGCAAAAAGAGTTAAATTTGGACCACTACCTATGTAAAGCCCACCTACCTATGTAAAGTTCGGTTAAGAAGTAGATATTCCTGAAGGATAAACTGCGAGATGCCCCTTCCAAAAAAAAAACTACTTATGTATATATTATTTTATTAAAGAATGTTGCCCCACGTTAAGCCTACAGTCTTCTAGTTGCCTTGGACGGTCAATCTCCAATATTCAAAATTTAAAATAAAATTCCGAGTTTCCGAATGACACGGGTTTTTCTTACATTTATGTATTTTGTTATTCACAGCATTATTTTTCAATTCCCTTGCATCTGACACTACCAGCCCTTGCAATTTTTTCCATCAATATCGAATAGAAGGACAGCAATAGTTTTAAAAAAAACGTTACTTATTTCAATAGTAGGTGAGTTATGCGCTTTTAATGTTATAACAGTTTAGTCAATGTACAACAACTGCATAGACAAATACTTTCCCGATTTTTCACAAGCAAAAATCATCAATTTCCTTTGACTGCAATAATAGTGTAATTCAACCTTTTTGCCGGTCCATAATCGCACGATTGCGCTTGACACCTGTGACGATAATTTTCCGTCAATTAGACCACCGTGTCCCCACTGCGTCGCTAACAAAACTCTAGTTATTGCTACATGTGGTAATTGGAAAAACATATAAAAAAACGTACCGTACATATACACATAGAGGATTTACCAAAATAGGTTAAATATAAAATCAATATTTGGGAACCGCGTTACCACGTATTATTGTAGACTTAGGTACTAAAACACAGTTTCTGGGACTAAAATAATCGCAAGATTAATGTGACATATTGGCAAACGCACGTTAACCCCTGCGATCGGTTCAATGAATTGTCAACAGCCAATCGAATTACTTGTTATTTGGTTATAATTACCAAATTTGATTCCAGCCGGTGAATTCTGTAAAAGAGCTGTCAGTGTCACCCAGATTAAGTATCAAATTACTTAAGGCTTAGACACTTAAATACTAGCATTAAAAAAAAATTTGGTAATCTCGATTCTCGATTGTTATAATATAATTCTTTGTCAATCCCTAGCATAAGGTGAGTGACAGCTGTCACGGGGAGTTTTTTTTAAATAAATTACTGCAGCTGTCATTTAAGTACAAAATAGATAACACTGCAACTATTTTCATGCACACATTGTAGCATAAGCATTGTCAGACCAAGTGAATAGAATAGAACCTCATTCTCCGCAACCTAGGACATAGACACAACAATAGAGTTTTACATAAACATAAAAGTAAATATAAACGGAAAACTACCGGTGTACCGGTGATCATGTAAATTAGTGTACGTACATATTTATGTATGATGGATCATACATAGAGCAACACTATGTAAACGATTTAAGTAATTGCTTCAAGATGATTACTTATGTGAGGAAAATTTCAATAATTTGCTTAAGTGTTTGTAAAGTGGTGGGAAATATCAAGAATATAACGGGTCAAGTTTCAGATTGTTTTCTATCATTTAATACATCAGTATGAAGCTTAACAATATGTTTTATTAACAATACGTTTGGTTTGTTTAAGTTTGTTTCTAGAAATTACGACAGCGCCATTTGGGCGTTTTTTAGAACAATCGTCGCGTACGTAGGTATAGCTTTTTCTTAACTATTTCGGGGTCGTCTTCCAGTCTATACTAAGTAGTAGGTCTACATGGAGCAACTGTCTATGTGGTATATCACAACCCAGACCCAGTTAAGTACTGGTTAACACTGGTAAGACGCTGTCAGACTTTCCGTCATCTGACTACTTATAACGACTGTCAAAAAACTAAGAATAACCTGGATGAATGAAGCCGAGACTCACTGTTTAACGTGCTTTCCAAAGAACTGAGGGATCTCGGTTTGTATTGGATGATCAATCCACAAAATGGCCGCCATCAGGAGTTTTGATTATTATCTACCTACCAATCTGCTGATAAAATATTACTCTGTAGGCGAACATAATAATTTGGTGTGGCATATAGAAACCTCTTTTGTAAAATTTTCATTTGTCTTTTATATAAAAACAACACGGAGCTGATATTTTACACAGCTGATATTTTAACACGTAACGTTACGATTAAATGGATTATTTTGATTTATTTAATTTTAAGTACCGAAGTACTTTATAATATTACATCAGGTTGTATCTGTGATTGGCCTGAATTTAAGTAGGCAAATAAAAATTGGAGATATGAGATTATTTTATAAGTATCTATTTAACTAGTTCCAGTTCCTTCTAACTCATTACAATTCTGTAATTTGGGAAAATAAAAAAAAAATGTATATTAAGAAACTACAGGTCCTTACATACCTACTCCTTTTGTTTCATTTACGTTCATTCATCTATCACACGCTTGCACTTCGCCCGCGCCTTCGTCCGCGTGGATTTCGCACTTTTCCATTAAAACTTTAACACCCCCTCGGGGTGGAGAGTGTGTTAAAGTTAAAATTGAAAAAAAAAATAAAAGCGTAGTTTAGAAAATAAAACATAGCCTATGTTACTCGCTGATTATGTAGCTTTAAACAGGTGAAAAGGATTTTATAATTTATAAATCGCTTCAATCGGTTTTTGAAAATAGGTTTAGTAAGTTTTTTTTTTTTTAACTGGGGCAAAGTTAAAAAAAAAAAACTTACTAAACCTATTTTCAAAAACCATTTTTGGAATTTAAAAAAATTAAATACTCACATACACAGACAGCCAGACCCGGAACAACTGCCTGAAGGCCATACAAATATTTGTTACGGGCAGGAATCCAACCCGCGGCACGCAGCGCAGCAGCCAATCGCTCAGCCACTGCGCCAACCGTGTCATCATCGTGTTTGTAATTGATAAAAATTACAAACACACATACAAACATACAAATCTTTCCTCTTTATAATATTAGTTAATAAATGTAGACTAACATAATGAACGAAAATTACCTAATAAAGATAATCCTAGTTAGTTCTAGCCTGTTAAAGTTATATTAACCCTCGTGGGTGAAACTCACTTTAGCTCATCTCATTTACAACTTTAACCGATCAGCTGCTAGCTCGAAGCAATCTCTAGAGTTAATGGGATCCTGGTACCGGCAAGTAATTGAACGTGGGTTTTCTAATTATATTTCACTATTTTACATTGCAGATGCTATTAGATCCTAGTCTCGATACTACTAATTGAGTTTGAAATTGAAGAATGTTGCTGAAAACTTTGTTATGTTTATGGGGTTTTAGTTAAAACAATAATTGCTAATAATTTATATTTCACACTTAATTCATTGTTCTTATTCAGATAGGTATTAGGTAAGTTGCCACTCTGACATAATACATATTGCATAACTTGTTCGTTTATCACAGAATAGTACCTACCTATAGATACATTGTTGTCAAGAAAAAGCTATTATACTGCTAGTACCATATATACAATGTTACTTTGTAAAATCTGCCCGTGAAAATCTTCGTGAAGGCGTCAGCTGTCATCGTATACTAAATACTAATATAAGGTATTGACACGCGCCGTTCACGCGGGGCGATTTTTATTTACTGAATAGATCGGCTGTACTGTAAAACAGGGTGAGGGTGTGGCGTAACGCAGGGGCGGGGAGGGGTTGCAAACAAAACGATGAACGAGATTTTCACATTGTTTTCATATTGTTCGATTAGTAAATTAGAAAAATGTAGCGATATTTTTTAAATATGATCTTATTGATGACCAGCGCGCTTACTCTTGATTTTAATACCGATTCGATCGACACTGGAATTTGCGCTCTCGAGTTTATTTTGACAGCTGTGTATTTCGCCAAATACTATAATCACGTAACTGCGAAATTATAATGACTGAAGAGTAAGGTCTCAGGTTCTTAGCTATGTAGATATTTAAGAGAGCAATTGGGATATTGCATTAAGATCAAGTCGTATAGATTTCAATAACGGATGGCTTTTCAGTATTGGGCAGAGGTGATAGGTAAGATTCTTGGATACCAGCCAGATCAGCTATGAAAACAGCTGGGATCAGGAATCCAACATCTGCAACAACTTGTTGCAGGCAGTGTAATGGACTGGTTGACGCCATGTTTTTGCGTAAAAATGTGAACTATGTTTATAACGGAAGCATGAGTAACTAAAATTGACAGATCTTTTAAATGTAAGATCTTTTTTGTAAGAGAGAATAAGATGGAAATAGCCTAAATTAAGTTTAGCTTATGTACAAGAGCATCGTTGTCAATCTAACACAATGGTGTATTGCAAGTTTTGAGAGAATGCGAACACAAAGATATTTGCTTACATAATTTTCTCCAAAACAACCTCTTGTTAAATACGCTACGTGCCAATGTATTGAGGTGCCAATCATTTTATATGAACCAGCAATCTAGCACCCTAGATAGAAATGGAAAGAGGGTAACGAGGCCTTTGCCCAGCTGTGGGATATTCCGAGCTGGTAATTAGAAAGTCGCCCAATGGTTTCGAAATTCGACCGTTTTAGCTTTCTTTCTTTAAAAATCTGTACAACATAGGTGTGGTAATGTCACAAAAGGACAAATTATTCTTTTCACATAGTTGAGGCTAAGATTTCAGTTGTCTAAAGTATTGGCTATACATATACATAACGTAACATGACGCCTGTATTCCCCAAAGAGTTGGGCAGAGGTAGTAACCTACAGTACACCCACATTTCACCAGTTAAATTTTTGAGTCCCATGTAAATTGTAATAGTTTTAGGTATGCATATGTGGATGTAAAAAGCTAAAACCACCAACACTTGATTTTTCAAAAAGCCTCCTTAACTATGTATTATATTCTACGAACAAAACGAGTTGAATCTCATTAAGAAATCCCGAATTACGTCTTACACTCCCTGCAAACAAGTACGTCCACTTTGTTTTTTGTCGTGCCCATATTCAAGACTTGAGTCGACGAGACTGCGTCGCATTCATTTTGAAAAAAGAACAAGACAGGACGGTAATAACAGTGGTCTGATGTTCAGATGTTCCCGTGGGAGAATTTCAAGTCTATAAGGAAGTTTGTGTACAAAAAGATCTGAGACTTGTCTTTTAATGTTTCTATGACGTAGTTACTCCTTATATTTGTATCAATTATGTTAGAATGACATATGCACTTGTACTTTCTTAGTAATAGCTAGGAACACATTATCTTGTCTTATATATAAAATTCTCGTGTCACAATGTTAGTTACCATACTCCTCCCAAACGGCTTGACCGATTTTTATGAAATTTTATATGCATATTCAGTAGGTCTGAGAATCGGCTACTTTCTATTTTTTTTTGTTGTCCAGCCCTAACATGAATATTTTAATTTTTGGATTTTTTAGCTAAAAAAGGCAAAACAACGTTTGCCGGGTCATATATAAAATTCTTATGTCGTAGTGTTTGTTACCAAACTCCTCCGAAACGCCTGGACCGAATTTTATGAAATTTTGTGTGCATATCGGTAGGTCTGAGAATCGGCCAATATCTATTTTTGATACCCCTAAATGATAAGGGTGGTCCACCCCAAACATTTTTTTTAGCTTAAAAACTACGTTTACTGGGTCAGCTAGTAAAATATATATTTAGGGAATTGACATATATCTTTGTGATGTCTGTCACAAAGAGATGTCAATTCCCTAAATGCTCGAGAAACAACGACCGTGAGTGACACGTAAGTATTAAGTAAGTTGGAGATTTCAAATTAGTTTAAACCTTAAACTTAGTAAGTAGCTTTAGGTCGATGCGTTTTGAAATGTAAACTAGATTTGTATAGACGTTTTAGTATAAAAATTACGTCTGTTTTCCCTGAACGGTTAGACAGAGGTGTGTCTATAACACAACCATATTTCGTTAGTTATGTTTATGAAGCTTAAGTTCAACTAAAATTTTCAGTTTTTGTTTTAACTGGTCAAGACGGGGATCAGCACACGTGTGTTAATTCATTTAGAAAGTGTGAATAGTGTTAGTAAGATTAAATCGTCTTATTTTACTAGGAAATAAATCACATCATGGTCTATTTTGGTAATATTTGTTTTGTTTTAATGTTATTTCTTTCATCTACCCACATTCTAATGAATCGATGCGGTTCATACGACATTTTATAAAACCAGACATAACATCTTTTAGTACCTGTACCATCGACGCGCTTATTATTACTTCGTGCTCTGAAGCCTGGACCTGACCTGACATTGACCGTGTTGATTCAATGCCAGAGACTGAAAATAAGGACCCAACATTATTAATTATGTTGAGAAATTATTTCATAAACTTTAGCAACCCACGTAACAAGACTATTATCTAGTATAACTAGAATGTCTATTAATTATTATGATATTATTATCTCACCGTGTACACAGCTGCAGAATATAAAATGCAGATACTAGATCTAAATCTAGGTTAACTATACATAAACATTTTCAAATATTCCGCATTTAACCGTCTCCGTGCGTTATATTCGATTCCCGAATGCAATCCCGATTCTGTACATGAACTAAAATCAACATTAAATCATAAATTATAACCTCGTGTGAAGTAACAGATCAAATCAAATCATTTTTTTCTTTGCCAACCTCGAGACTCCTCTGTGCCTCGGAAAACATGTTAAGCCGTTGGTCCCGGCTGTCACTTGTCACTTTGACAGTCGTTATGGGTAATCAGAAGCCCGAAAATCTAACAGATAGTCTCATTACCCAAGGGGTATCGTGTTGCCCAGACACGGGGTTGTGGAAGCCATATAGGCAGTTGCTCCATGTAAAATAGTGGTATTCAGCTGCATCCGGTTAGACTGGAAGCCGACCCTAACCGCTACAACCCATGAGTTACTGGGCAACACGTTGCCAGATTTTTGGTCTAACAGTATCGGTGCTAATTGTACAAGAGAGATAAATTCAGTTAGAAAACGACTTTTTATTGTACAGAGGATTTAGCTTTTCACTATATCGCGTGTTTCCCATGGGAGTCATTGACGAGCGTATCGGGGTCACTATCTAGCACAATTTGATACTAATGAGGCTTAAGTAAATGAATAATGCATCGTCCAATCAAAAGGAGAAACTCTATCATTGCACGAATATTAGATACTAACTTATACAAAGAAACAAACAAAACATTCAATGTCTTAATGAAGATTACTCGACCGTGGTAAAAACTGTGGTGCTAGTAGTAGATAGCTTTATACTTTGTACTTTTAAATACAATGTGTTCAATTTAGAACGTTGGTAGATTTGGTATGATTGGTAGATTGATTCAAGAGTTGCCATCCTTACTCTATTTTAGAGTATGGTACCTTATTTCTTAAACATAACTGGCTTAAACATGTAGCTGTACTATAGGTACGCCTCTGCCTAAACCTACGGGGATTTTAGACGTGATGTCATGTCTTTATTTCACGTTAACTTTATTGTCTAGACAGTAATTGAATTGGATAAAATACTCTTTTCACCAGGCTGTCCTAGAAGGAGGGTGATGTTATTTAAGTACTTATATGTGCGTAATTATAGTACCTATTTGTCTTTTTCTTTGGCTCTGCAGTTTAAACAACTTTATGGATTTTAACAAATGAAGTGTCATAAGATTTGTTTGTAGATTTAATCTTGAGGCTACTTATATGAATTTTGGACATTAAACAAAATGGCCGCCGCCGTTAAGTAAACGTTTATCATCTACATGATTTCCTAGTAATTAGTAGTAATTACTAGGAAATCATGAAGATGATAAACGTTTTGATTAAGGAACTAGGTACGTGGCAGGATACCTACATTATAAAAAGAGTTTCAATAAAAAAAAGTATTTATTTCCACGTAGATAGACAAATTCCCTTCAAACTAAATACAAATTAAATTAATGGAATACTTCAAGTAAAAACACTTGTAATGATGCAATATTAGTGTTCAAGAAAAACAATTATTTATTAAAATTAGCCAGAAGCGTAAAAAAATGTAAAAAAAAACAAAAGTACTTCGATACTTACGTATTCTTTTTTACTACCGCACTTTATTTATTTTTTATTTTGCAATGTTACAAAACAAAAATGTACTTTTCTTACCCAATAAAGGTGGCCACCTTAAATGACCCACATTCATTAACCAAATAATCTACCTACCTACTTGTTATCGTTACAGTGGAAAACGCAAAAGGAATGTCTGTATTTAAAATTTCCTAGTTATTTCCAATCAATTATTTTTCATTGAAAAATAGTGAAAACGCCTTGGATTCCTAAAATCGCACGTGTGTAATTAAGGCTTACTTTGGTAGACTTACTTTGGGAAGGTATTTTTCCGACCCCAATATGAATAGAATATTTATGAAGAATATCATAGAATAGAATATTTATGAATCCCACAATTTCTTTTGAAAACTTAAGTAGTCCTTCTGAAGTCATCCTAATTTATTTGGGGTCGGCGCAGCATGTGTTCTTCTTCCATACATCTCTAATTGGCCTATTTGTTGTCATACGGTGAGTATTGAGATGACGGCAAATAGGCCAAATCCTTCGTAGCCCGTATCATCTCCTAAGTATCATCACTCTCCTAATCTTGACATGAATCTTAGTCCGAATTCTCGATCATTTAAACAAAAGAATAAGCGCTCTTATCACATTGCAAAATATACCACTTGAACTAGCAATCATAATAAACACGGTATTTTTATGGTTATGACGATATAAGATGGCGATAATCGCAAGAAAGCAGCCCGTATTCTGCCACCAAGATACAGAATTGTATTATAAAATATCTAGAAAATTAATAGGTTAATAATTTAAGAAAATTAATAAAAGTGGTTAGACACGCTTCGGTAACCCGGTTACGTACAAGCACAAGGTTGAAATAATTTAAATATAGAACATCCTTTCGTTACTCAAATTTTAATTAAAATAGTTGGGTATCTACAGCATTTTACATGGTTAGCTAAGTAATTGTAAATAGAATTATACTATAGTTTTAATTCGTTTGCTTTTTAGAGAAACCTGAAAGAGAGTTTCTGTTAACTTAAAGTATGTCTCTAGACTGCACACTATTTTATTTCATAAAATTATAAACTCTTTTTTAACACGTCGTCTCAAGCAGCTATCGAAATAAAATACCATTTAAAAAAGCCGTACCTCATTTTGCATCCAAACATTTTTCTCAGTCAACACAAACGCCGAATTATCATAACAACACTTTTCCTTGTCCATTTTTCGACTTCCAAATGACATTTACTTAGTAAGTTTCACACAATATCGAGAATTAAATGAAAATAACTGAGCGCACGTGTGTTAAAAACCTTGAACGCGATGCATTTAAGAAAGCAACTGGATTGTAAAGAGCACTGCATCTATTCGATACGCGACGTAGGGTTAAGAAATGCTTTCCCGCCGAAACCGCTGTCAAACTAGTTGACAGATCACTGCGCGGGAAAACGACTCGAGGTAAACTGACCGCGGCGCTGAAACGTTATGCCTAATAAATAAGAAAAAAAAATGATCAAGCCGCATTACTGTTTACATACCGGAGCCGAAGCGATCTGTAGTTTGCATAATATCCATAACGTGAATTCGAATAAAATTTTCCGACGGGAAATTATTATAAAACGATTTGTTTAATGACCTTTTTGTAAAACTGTTTTTCTTATTTAAATAAAAGGAAAACGCTTGTAGGGGTTTTAGTGAGTAAGTAATAAAATTAACTAGATATTGGTAATAAAATGCCAATTGTTACGGGACTTCAATTACCTATCGAAGTTAACCTGTTTGATTTTATTAAAAGTCTAGTAGTGCATAAATATTAGTAAGGTAGCTAAAGCAATTAGCCGACCTACATCGCAAGCGGATATTACTGCTCCAAATCATTTCATATTATTAATTTCAATGCAATGACTACAGCAACTACCAATACGTGTGTTATGTATGGAAGATCCTAGCAAAAAAATAAAGTATAGGTAAGTACTTAGAATCAATTTTCATTACGACAGTAAGTTATCTTTTTGATACTGACATAAAAACCAAAATAGCCACATATCTACTGTGATACACACACACACACACATTCTGAAGAAAGATTCAAATCTGACGTTTCCTTAACTACGTGGTAGCTCCTGGTTTTCCTCATCAAAACAAACCACAGCCAATAAAAATACTGGATTTAAACAGTTTCCGTCGAATGTGACGACGCTCCTAATGTTTCCATTGACAGAACATAATGCAATAATGACTGATTTGTTATCAACTTACGTCATCCCATACAATTGATCACTGTTCACACTTGACCTTGAATCTGTTTGATTATTGCCTTTTGAAATTAGAACGGTTTGAAAAATTGATTAAAACTTCAAACTGACCACATCATCTGCCTAGCCTTTTGTTGGAGTCAGCTTCCTGTCTAACTGGATGCAGAGAGTCGCTCCATGAAAAATCATGGTATTCAGAACCATGATTTTTCATGGAGCGAGTCTTTAGCTGACCTACGCAACCCAGTCTCGTCTGTCTACCAGTAATGAAAAGTCAAAGATAACACCGGGACCAGTTGCTTTTCGTGCTTTCCAAAGAACAGAGGGGTCTCGATTGAACCCATCTACAGACCGACCTCAGCAAGCGTAGCTACCTAACTAAACCTTCTTTTTTATACCTTCTTTTAGTTCTTTTCTATACTAACGTCATTAAGCCAAAACTCCAAACTAACTTACTTAAATGATTTTATTATTATTATTTCAATCAGTTTCGATATTCTATCATTTATTCAAAGGTGACATTTATTAGTACTGGCTGAAAACTCAACAACTGAACGAACTGTCGTACGAAAAAAAGCAGTTGCAACATTCACCTTGATATAATTATGGGATTTACCTAGACGCAAGTAACAAACGAAAGTATTTAGGAAAAATCTTGCACAATACTGCACTGGTAAAAAACCCATTGACTAAGATGGCCTTAACACACCCAGCTTGACCAATAGTTTTATTGTTTTTTTTTCCAGTAGTAAGTTCGAGATATTCAAAGTATTTTGGGTCGGTGTTACTAAATTGAAAAGTATTGATAATAATATATGGAAATAAGGTCAGTATACCTTTATTTAAATATGTGTAAAATAATAGTAGAAAAATAAATAGTTATTAAGAAAATGTTCGTATTCGCAGCAATTTCAAATTGTAACAAGCCGTACGCCCGATGGGATTTCCCCCAAAAACATGTTGAGCTTCCATAAAAACTTTCATCCCTTACATTGCACACTGTGGACTGAATACTCATCATCCTCCTGCCCTTATCCCAATTTATTTGGGGTCGGCGCAGCATGTTTTCTTCTTCCATACATCTCTATTTGCCGTCATCTCATGGGTCACCTCTTTTCTTGCCATATCCTCTTTCACACAATCCATCCATCTTTTCTTTGGTCTTCCTCTACTCATGTAACCCTGCACATTCATACTCAAAACTTTCCTCACAACATGGTCCTCATTCCTTCGCATCACATGCCCATACCATGACAACCGATTTCCACACAACTTTTCGGTCACAGGCGCAACTTTAAGACTTCCTCTTACATACTCATTTCTTATTCTATCCATTCGCGTAACACCACACATCCCCCTCAGCATTCTCATCTCAGCTGCATGTAACTGCCTTTCATTCATGCCTTTTGCGGCCCAACATTCTGATCCATACAAGACAGCAGGTCTAACCATTGTTTTGTAAATCTTCCCCTTAAGTTTAAGGGGAATATGGGGGTCACAGGTTGTTCCCGTTACCTGCCGCCATTTCATCCACTCTATGTTAATTCGGTGTTTGACAGCCCGATCTATTTCTCCGTCACTTTGCACGAGTGAACCGAGATACCGAAAGTCGGAACAGACCGGGAGAAGCACGCTGTTAAGCGACATTGCTTCAGGACTGGAGAGACCGCCGAAATCGCAGAACATATATTCAGTTTTGGTTCTGCTGATTTTCAAGCCCACACTCTCCAGCCTCTGTTGCCTGAATTGGACTGAATACTATCGGTATTTTATTCAGTAGAAGTTAAAAAGGAGATAGATAGATACCCAGGCATTATTAAACGTGCATCGGGTCTTTCCACATCGGAAACAACTAGCAAACGATATCATTCCATTACATAATCGCTTAATTACCTGTTCTTAATTACTGCCTACCTGATTAGCCTCGGTAGGCATATCATTAAAAAATAAACTACATAATATAATAGATGTGCAATCTAGCAGGACAGTAGGTACTAGCGCTAGTTTAGCTCGACCGGTCGAGTGGTCGAGTGCAATGCTCGGGAAAGTAGGATTAAACTACGCTGCAGAACTGTAGTGTGGTCAATGCACTGTGATTATTCCAGGGATGTAGCCAGGGAGGTGTCAAGGTGGGCAAAATAAAATAAGGAATTAATTTTCTTCTGAAGAAAAAATACTATTACTATAAAATCTTTGTAGAGCTCCATCTCGATAGAGATAGAGATGATTCTAAGAGGTACACAACAATTTACAGTTATAAGTACTTCTGGTAAATTGTAAATGTAACAAAATTATTAATGAACTTTGCTTGCAAAGATATTTTGAACTGTTACAGGTTTAATATGCATTATATTGTGTACGAAACCAGTATTTATTTTTAAATATCGGTGGTACAGAGTAAAAAAGAATTCGGCTTTTGTTAAGACGAGACATACTTTATTAACACCTTGGGCGCATTGCTATAGCTGCGCTAAAAGAAAGGTTTATAACGGATTGTAAAACAGTAAATCGTAATCATCTATAACAGGATTTAACAGTAGACAATAGACACTGTCCTCAAAATAAGAATGTTTAGAAAAGGTTTACATAAAGAATCTGCTGTTGTGCTCGGACTTTAAATTTAGAATTCGAAAGAAACTTTCTTTTTTTTATTCGTTTGTTGCTGCAAATCTGTCAGCATTTAATGTTATCGTACGATAGTTTTCACCCCGGATATTAAGTTAGATTGACTTAAAACATGCACGAGATAAAGTAAAACTACTGTTCAAAAAAATCACATCAATGGGTAATTAATCATCATCGGCTACTTTTATTTCTTCTGAGCTTAGTTCTGTTATAGTTCCTTTTTTTCTTAAAAAATACTGGCCAGTAGAAAATACAATTCTAATTCATTTTAAATAAGCAGCCATCAAAGGACTATTTGTTGATTTAACAGCTAAACTAATAAGATTAATTTAACAGCTAAACTATAACTATTGATACACACTACACTTTCTATAAGTGATAATTAATTTAATTTTACGAATCTTATCTTAAAATAGCAGATATATGCAACTTATCTTTATTTTCAAAATACAGAAACTCCATATTCTAATTTTAATCGAATTTAAATTTGGGAAAACCGCATTGTACCTTGAAGTACAATGTAGTCTGTGTGTTTACATTTTAATAGGGATTTTGCAGAATACCTACAGCTAAAAAGACCGAGCTATAAAATAAGTAGAAGTAAATTCATATATTATTATGTTTGTAGGTGGGTCCATGGCTTAACACTGGCGCTATTGTGTTTATTTATTTTTATAAATCCTCTTGGCCTCGCACAGGTATTTTTTTCTAGTAGGTATACTTGTTAGTCTAGTATTTGTTGTTTATATTGCCTGTGCGTGTCCCACATACATGTCTTTTTAAACAAAATTCACTGGTTATTCCAACAAACCTGCCTATGCCAACTTTTTGTTGATATAAACAAGAAATTACTGTCAAATAAGTATTATGCAATTTTTTAAAACATTTCAAGTCCGTCCCTGTCGTATTCACGGAACGGGTTGCATTACAGGACATGTTCAAGCGATCGCATAGCCCCGGGCAGAGTATCCTCGAATATATAATTTCCATGTTAAATTGCAGCATACCTTGCAGTAAACAATACCTGTGTAGCCTATTCTAATTGAATCTTCAATAATCCCTTGATTTCTGGAAAATCAAACTGTAATATTTATATGACAGTTCTGATTTTGACTCCACTGGCTTCGTTACAACTTACAATAATTGCAAAGAGGAAATGTATTTAAAATCTGATTTATTTATTATAATATTACGTTTCTTTATTTGGACTGACTGCAATGCAAATGGTTAGACATATTGTGCTCCGAAAAATAGGTGAAAGAAAGTGATTACTATCTTTATTTTATGTAAGTGTTAGAAAATAACGATTTATAATTAGCAATAATTTATTCTATGTGAATTATCCCAACTAACTAAACCACAAAACAGTAAAAAATAATAGGGTGTCAAACAATTACTCCGCATCGCTGTCGGCTGGTAAAGATCCCGTAAGACTGGCGTCATTGCCACGTAGATACCAGCCTCTCTTTGAATAGATCATGTGTACTCGGCCCCATAGTTTCAACCCCAAACGGCTCGAAAATATAACTACGATTTGTATGTTCGGTGATTCAACAATGTGGCATTCCCACACATTTAATATTTACATTGAACAAAGAGATACATCACTCCATTCATATTAGAATACAAAAGACATTATCCAATAACATTGGAACTAGTCCGAGAGCTCAGTTATCAAACACAATAAATCTAAAGCCAGTGAAATGAACCCATATAAAATGCATTCAACGGAGCTTAGCTCTTGTACTATTTAGATTTGTACTGCAGTAAGATTAATCGTTTTATGGCCCACTAATGCTTGACAGGTTAACGAAGTTCACTTAGAAACACCTCACCATATGTATATCTATGATATCTTTTTCTGTTTTTGAATGACTTTGAAATGTTTTCTATGTAATATTTCTATATAATATGTATATTTAAGTTTCGGAAGAGCGAAGTGACCTAACTTAGACAATTTTTATCTAAAAGGTCACTTGAATCACTAAATATAGTACACAACTTGCGAAGGAAAATAAATTGTTTGTTTTATATCAGAACGAAATACACCAATGCATCAGAACGCAATCAGCATATCTAACCGCGTTCAAGACCTGTCTATTAAAGTATAGTACAACAGTGATGACACTGTTAGCAGACGGTGCTCATGTAGAATACTGGTACTCAGCTGTAGCTGGTGCAGACTGGATTCCGTCCTCACAGTAAGAAAATGGCAACAGATGATCAGGCGTGGTCGCAGCCAAAGACTATGAGGAGGTTCATAGCATACTACTATACAGACAGACTAACAGATATCACAAAACAAATGGAAGTATTCTATTGTAATTGGCAAATGGTGTGATAATATTTCTGACGTCACTCTCGTTTCCGCGTTTCGTGTGTTGAGTTCGAACTTTTCGTCGATTTTCGTAATTTTTATGTTTTTTCGGATGTTTTTTACAGTACAGTACAAAAATCATGAGTAAATCATCATTTCTATCTAACACAATGAGATTTTTAATATAAAAGTTAATACTTTACGTATTTCATTAAAAATCTCATTGGGATGGGTAGAAATCATGATTTTTACAAAATAAAGGAAAAACCTAGAAATTAGGAAAATTTTATCTTTGGGGGTCTAGATTCATGTACTGAACCCATGGTACCAGTTTGGGTCAAGATGTCCCTTTACCCCTGTATAAAAGTGTTCACTTTGTAGTACCTAAGAACACAATCCACAAGAATTATTCGAGATGTTTATCAGATCAACATTCTGCAATACATAACACACTTCATGCCTCTCTTTGTTATCTTGTTAGCAGTGTGTAGGGCTGCTACAATTCCTGTTTTCAAGAAACTACCAAATACCTACCTTGCCTACCAAGTGACCTTTCTCTTTGGCCAACTTAATAGAGGCAAAATTCATTGAAAAGCGGTAGGTATAAACATTTTTTTCCGCGTAGCCACACACGATAACATATTTCATTAAGTGTATATCTTTGCAATAGTGGAGTACCTATACGCCTACGTTGTCGGGGTTTTTCAACCAAGGGGTATTTTCCCGTGGGAGTTCAATGACCGCGAACAGCTAAGAATGCAGATATTTTCCTTAAAAGATAAAGTCAACCAGTACAGTCTGCAGTTCACTACTTGGACTTTTATTTCTAGTACCTACATAGGTAATTTTTAGGGTTGTTACGAGAACCATAAAATATACTTTTCGTCTCTATGCGGTAAAGTTTTATTACGACTCTTTTGACCTACATACTCGATCCATCGTACATAGCCTTCAATATCATACCGAAAATATTAAACCACTTACATCAGTAAGGTCAATGCTTCCTTTACGTCAAGACAAAATCGGTGAACATACATACAATCGAAAATAAGGCTCAATTTACAATGACTTTTTGCAACGAAATTGAACATAGCATAATGAACTTTATGTCAATTGTATACAAATATAACATACAAACTAAATAGGAAACAAAAAAAGGTTGCGCGTCTTCCGGGGAATCCTCGCGCATTCTCGAGAAGTGGCGTGAACGGGGAGTCGGTTGTCAGTCACAGCAGTGCAATGCTAACGTCACTCAAGGCGCGGTCGCGCGAATTCGCTGGAATGTGCGAGAATACTCGAGCATTCCAGCAAATGAGGCGACTTCTCGCGTCATGTGGCGAAATTGACGCTTCCATTCCATTCCATACTGCGGCAGTGTAAATTAATCCTAATACCTCTTCCGTTTTTCAAGTCTGTTAAAAACTAGTCAACATTCAAAAAGTCACTAAACATAGCTCAATTATTAGGTACCATTAAACCCACATATTAAGGGCGAATATTGTCTATGAAACTGAATTCCATCAGTTAGTACATCTAAACCGCAATCAAGAGTTGTCACTCTTGAGTCTCACTGTTGAAATATAAGACTCTGACAGCTCTTGAAAGTGATGAACTTTGCCCTCGGTGCGGCTAGCCCGAATACTTGACGTAAACCTAACGTAAATTTGAGAAATATGGATTCTATCCCCTCTTGAACGCGAACGCGATAAAACTCGCCCTCACTGCCCTAGTCCGAATGCTTGACGTAACTTTAACGAAAAATCGACCGATTTTAACATTTTAAATACTCGTCCAACATATTTTTTTTTTTCAGAATTTATTCATAACTTTGCCGTTTTTTAAATTTCAAACGAACTATTTTAATATAGGTAGGTAGTTGTATTTTCCATTAAAAACAAAATTACACGCCTGTGTTCCCCAAAGGGTTACCCAGAGTTGTACCTGTAGTACACTCACATTTCACCATAATATGTAATACCCCTAATTAAAAAATTGTTTGTACTTACGTTACATTTACGTTACGCGCACAAACGCTAGACGTAACCGTAACGTAATTTCAAGGGGCTCAGAAACAATTCTTGTAACAACGATGTACACTTGACAAAATCATCTGAATTGTAACAAGTCATGGACGTAAAGACGATCACAATTAATGTAGCAACCTTAGTAACACCGGATGCTGTTCATTCCTCTGGTTAAGATGCATTGTTACTCCAAATATAGAATGGTCTGTCTGTCACACGTTTACTACATTGTTCTGCGATGATGTGCCCGACGGGGTTCCGTTGATTATAAAAGTGGATATGTACTTAAACTAATAAAGAACTATATATTTATGTATAAGGAAACGAGCATTCCAATCAAACGTTAAGATCTAAGCTAAAAGAGCAAATTAATGTTTATTTTTCAATTACGTTAATAAAGCATAGTATCTAATATAAATCCTAGAAAAGAATATTAATACCCTATAGTTTTCTACTAATACGGCGTAATTTTGTACAAAACTGTTTTGGTTATAAACTCCAAAAAAAAAACTTTATGCAAGCAAAAATCCTACTTGCAATAAAAACGAAGTCAGATATCACGCAAAATAAGTAAAGCATTTTATTAGATACCAAATTATTTTATTGAATTAATAAAAAAGTAAATAACTAAAAAGTATTGAATTATTATATAACTTGTCTAATTGAAGCAGTAGATCTTCCCATTGGGATGATTGCTACTTTCCTTAGTACACATGCTAAGGCCTTCATAAAGTCGGACTCGGAAGCTGTATTCGTAACGCAATATTTTCAACTGAGAGACTTCTTTCTAAAAAGTGTTTTTTCGTGGATTATTCAAGTACTTGTTCTGTTCTGTTTTCAGTATTAACGTGCAAGCAGAACGTATATAGAGTTAGAACACTCAGAACGAATCTGCCAGTGTAGATGAAGCAGATGATGACCTATTCTGGTAAGAGTAGGTCGTCATCTGCCTAGTTTTCCCAACGATGTTGGGGTCGGCTTACAGTCTAAACAGATGCCGCTGAATACCAGTATTTTACACGGAGCGACTGACCTCCACAGCCCAGCTACTGGGCAACACGACACCCCTTGGTAAGACTGGTTGTCAGACTTTCGGGCTTCTGACGACCTGTAACGACTGTCAAAGATGTAAAAATGACAGCCGGGACCAACGGCTTAACGAGCTTTCCGAGGCACGGAGGAGTCCCAATATGTTACGAACGGTCACCCATCCACAGACTGACCTCGGCAAGCGTAGCTTAATCTTCGATCAACCCGTGCATTTTTTTATTTAGCTACGTGTTTCTAAGAGTACCAGAGAAGGTACCGATTTTTATAAGCACGACATTGATTTTTTAGACTGGTGTTGTTAATTGAATTATGATTTAATTATCTTCTAACCCGACGTTATTTCTACTTAGTATTTAAACAAAGTAAAGCCTTTGTTTAATTATTGAGTCCATCACAGCTGTGTGACCTCAGAACTGACTCATAGTAAATGTACGGTGTAGAGCCTAAAGATTCGTTGCTTGCTGTTAAATAACCTACTTTAAGAATTGAGCTATCAAATACTTTCAAGAGAGTTTTTCAAATCCGACTGGTAATAAGTAGGTATTGATGTGGTATCCTGTTAATAACTTAAGGAGAGTTATTTTACACATATTCTTTATGATAAGCTACGTTTGCCGAGGTCGGTCCGTGAATGGGTGACCGTCTATAACATATCGAAGCCACTCCAGGCCTCGAAAAGCACGTTAAGCTACTCGTCCCGGCTGTCATTTGTGGATCTTTGGCAGTCGTTACGGGTACTTAAAATCCCGAAATATAGCCCCTATAACAACCAGTATTTCCTTGGGGTGTTGTAATAATAGTATCTCAGTTATGGAGGTCAGGTTGCGCTCCTAATAAATCCAGCTATATTCAGCTGGAATTTGACTCCCGTATAATTGGCAAAAGGCTAGGCTATCTTGAATTACAGACACTCAAAACCTATGTTGATTATTTTTATTATTGTTAGTTATTTTGATAACCTCTCTGGCGCGGCGACAGACGCGACGCAGGAGTTTGCGGGTTCGATTCCCGCCTTGGGACAAATGTTTGTACGATCTACAAAGATTTGTTCCGGGTGTTCTGGGCATTTGCTATGTATACAATTATTTAGTATTTATGTTGCACCCATAACACAAGCTTTGCTTAGCTTGGAGCTAGATGATGCTGTGTGGATTATCCAGCGTTATTTATTTACTTCTAATTATTTATTTATTTTTATAAAACTCAACAAGTTTGGATAAATTCAGTCATCAACATTAAACATAATTAAACCCAATTGGGTTTCCATAAAACCCAAGATTCCCTTGTAACAAGCAGTGAAGCGAGCCTAGTGCCTAGCATACTGAGCGACAGGTAATTAAAAATCAATACCGGCCTACGACATAAGCAGGTATCAACAAACAGGCAATACTTTCATATTTTTAATGTATATATGCATAAACGAGTATTTCTTATTGTATGTCATCATCCGTCCAGCCTTTTCCCAACCATGCTGAGGTTGAGGAGCTGAATACCAGTATTTAACATTAGCGACTGCCTATCTGACCTCCACAACCCGATACCGTTACTGGTCACCACGATACCCCTTAGTATTACTGGTTGTCATATTTTCTGGCTTCTGACTACTCGTAACGACTGTCAAAGATCTACAAATGACAGCCGGGACCAACGGCTTCATATGCTTTCCGAGACACCGAGGCAAGTCGATAAGTGCCTGATGATCGGTTACCCATCCACTAACTGACCTCGGCAAGCGTAGCCTTGCCTTTGATCGACCTGTGCGTCTATTTTTATTTACCACGATTAGATAGATTTGATATCTAAGTGTCAAACATAATATTATTTTAAGAAAACGAACTTTATTTCGAAATAGAGTTCGAAATTCAAGCGTTAAATGTTCATACTACAAAAACTGACATCAAACCAGAGAATAAGTTGTCAATTTTGCATTCCAAATACAAAAACTGGCTCGAGGCTTGGACTGAAAGTTAGAACTTGTTTTGTAGTAAGACGCTTAGTACTTATTTATGTAGGTACTTAAGATATCGAATCGGCACACGGTACTACCCCTTACCCTATAATTATTATCAATGATCAATAAAATATCTAAATGACTTGATTATTTAACCTTAAGATCAAACGTTATAGGATCAAGATGGTACTAATCATCGGTAAATACGAGTTTATCATGAGTAACCCGAACCATAGAGCCTTATTATGATAGCGGTCTATTAGACTATTATCGCAATTCTTTAAAATCATGGATTATTTTACTAAACAAGCCGTAAATTTATCATAATTGCAGTATCAGTTAATAATTTGTATTAGCTTTGATTTTTATTGGCTACGTCATCTAAGAAATATGATAAATGTGTAATCATAATATCTTAATCATTTATTTGCTCAAACATGACAAGTAAGACCAAATGTGCAGTATGATTTTTTGGAATAAAGAATTAGGTAGTATGCGTCTTTTGAATTTTAATAATCATTCCTTTTGCCAGGTTTCACAATGACGAAAATTATTATGAAAGCAACATTAATGTGCGTATTTTATTCATTTAATGAGGACACACGAAGATAACCTGCGACATTAAAACCTTCTTACGGTTTTTGCAGATTGCAGGGCTGTGCTGATCAAAATTTATTTCGTGGAAATAATAATTGTTATCATTTAAAAGACAATTCCGTGATGATAGGACTCTTTGCAGCAAATATATTTCAAGAGCTATATCGATGTTTCAAATGTCCATAATTTACGAATGAGTAAAATGTAGATAACTGGCGAAATTTGAATGTTACCATACTTAAGTGCACGTCTGCCTAACCCCTGGGGAATGTGGCGTGCTGTTATGTTTAAGTTGAATGAAGGGGGATTTCCAAAATAAATTGTGAGTGAAATATAGTAGGTACATCGCAAAACGGTGCTGCTATTTGTAAAAAAAACGCAAATATAATTTAATTTCGTGGGCTACATTGAAGGACCTCATCTTAATGTTATCCTTTTACCAACATAAACAATACCAGTTTGTATAAGTAGCCTACTTGCGGATCTACCCAATCGTACCTTATACGTACGTACCTATCTATATCCTTGCATCCCATCTCCACAAGGAAAGGCATTCTATATTGAAAAAAAAAACAAAAGGAACTTCTTTTGTTTTTTATGACGTGGGAAGATACTGACGTCACGGTAATTCCTGCTATCTCAAGAGTTTATCGAATGCAATGATAAACTTGAACTATATTTAGGTTATTATAATGTTTTTTGATAACTGAGCAGAAAAATTATTAAAAAAATACTTGCCAGAATTTTATACCTGCGGATTTTTGTTTAGAAATCTCAGGTTATATACTTTGAGGAGCCTATTTACTGGTCTTCCTTGGGCATAATCTGCTATTTTTATTCATGACAGATTTTTTACCATTTAGGGAAAGGAAAATTTGTTTTGGCCACCCGAGGTATTTCAAGAAAAACAATAGGTAGATGTTCAAGTTTTAACGTTTTCCCATAATCATTTTCCTTTCAAATTAACACATTCTCGTAGATCAGATATTTCTCCCGCCCAAAATGCGAGTGAGTAATGTTGTCATGATATAGTAGAAAGTAATCTGAATCGCAGTTTGATATTTAGAGTTCACCACCCACCAGTACCTTCTACCCACTACACCAAATACACGTGGGTGTACTATGAAAACAGAAGTGTTATCTTCTGACGTCAACAACCCCTTTCCATATAAAATAAACCTTAACATATGAAGGGCAAAGTCTAAAATAATATACCCAACATTGTACCAACAATAGAGATAACCAGTCGCTTCCTCTAATCTGGCGGGGGCGCGGTCAAAACACTTCAAAGGTTACTGATAAGCATGCACTAGCAAAAGCTGTGGTAACTCAGCTCTCAAACTCATGATGATTTTTTTTTAAAGCAGGCAGGTACGCCTTGCAATGACCTGAAAAGTCCCTACTTATAAGACAGGTTTGACTCTTTATCTGACGTCATTTACGAAGAATTATGTGTAACTCGTTACTTGCGAGACACACCTCCGAAGGAGAATGCGGTTTCAATATGCAGTTACACCATATTTGGTAGTGAGGTACCAACCTGGCAATTGAACATGATGAAACTGGTGAGGTGTTCTTGAAATTCATTGGATTAAAGGTTCGTGTACGTGCAAACTTTCACGTAATCTCATCTGCCCAGCCTTTTCCCAACTATGTTGGGGTCGGCTTCCATTCTAACTGGATGCAGCTGAATACCAGTATTTTACATGGAGTGCCTATCTGACCTCCCTAACCTAGTTACAGGGCAACACGATACCCCTTGGTAAGACTGGTTTTCAGACTTTTGGGCTTCTAACTACCCGTAACGACTATCAAAGATATACAACTGACAGCCGGGACCAACGGCTACGAACGGCGAAGTCTTGATATGTTACGAACGGTTACCCATCCACAGACTGACCTCGGCAAGTGTAGCTCAACCTCCGATCAATCCGATTTGCACATTATCTCATCTACTATGCCAGACTTGTTGTCAGACTTTCGGGTTTCTGTCAGATACATAACATTCCTTTGTGAAAACGAGTATGTATAATATAATCAAGAAAGTATCGTTAAATCATGGTATTTTAATTAGTAAAGAGGAACCTGCATGGTGTTATTGTCTATGCTATTATTTTTGTTGCATTGCGTCTCTTATATCTCGTGCCCTCTTGTTCCTCTCCTACGAACTATGCTGTGCTTGACAAGGTCTATTATTGATAATTACTGAAACAGGTCAAAGGCCTCTCCCCATGACTTCCAGTTGTTGCGGTCCAGGGTTTATGTGCCCTGGTTGGTTTCCATCTTCTACGAGGTCTGCCGCGACGCCTTCTGGCTGTGTCAGGGGTCCAGATAGTCCCTTCGCCCCCCCCCCCCCCCCCCCCCCAGGGCGGAGGACATCCATGAGGATTTACCAAACCGAATCAAAAAAAAAAAGGGCTCCAGATAGTGGTTAATTTGGCCCACAGCTCATTAGGCATGCGGCAAACGTGGCCAGTCCTGTCCCACTTGAGCTTAGCGGGTTTTTGAGCAACGTCAGTAATTTGTGTGTGGTGTTGCGAACATGGTCAGTTAGTTTGACGCCGAGAATGCTGCGCTCCATTGCACGTTGGTATTGGTATTAATTGACAAAGATTTGTTCTGGGTATTTACAATGTATAATAAAATAAAACTATCTATGTATGTAATAAGTATATCAGTCTTCTAGTAACCATAACACAAGCTCTGCGTAGCTTGGGGCTAGATGATGCTGTGTGGATTGTCCAGCATATTATTATTTATTATTTATTGAGTAATAATTACCTGTGTCGTGAATCGTGCCTTACAATACCAATGATAGTGTATGTAGGTATGTAGCCGATAGAAACCCGAATTTCTGATGACAACCAGTGCAAAGGATAGGGGTACCCATCGTGTTAGTTATTGGGTTAACCTCTTCTAACCTCATGTTAACATACGCATAGAAAAGTTACGTCAAACCAAAACCCTGAAAAATGTGTCACTATATTCCTTTTTTTCAAAACACTGCCCCACTCTAGGTATTTTAACTGTATCGTATCGTGGATGCGTTTACAAACATTCGAACTCACCAAAACAAGGGACAGACCCGGAACAACTACCTGTAGGCCGTACAAATATTTGTTCCGGGCGGGAATCGAACCCGTGACATGCAGCGCAGCAGGCAATCGCTCGGCCACTGACCGTGCCTTTAAATAATAAGAGGTTAATTTATATAAACTTTTGATGTGAAACAAAATATTATGTAAACACTAAATATGCGACAACAGCACTAAATATGTTTATAAAAAATGGATGGCCCTTTAAAAAGTAATTCGCAAAAAACATTGATCACGTTTTCGATATCAAGTTTTAATATAATATGTCTTACTCACCGTCTACTTCATAAGTAGTTAAGCAAGATCATCAAAGTCAGTTGGCGTTTGTCGTAAAAGTGACTAGAATACTGGATATGATGTTGATTGGAGCAATGCAACGGTAGATCTACTGCACAGGAAAGTAATTATCTAGATGCTTTTCGAAAACATAACATCACGCCTGTATTAACCGAAGGATTGCGCAGAGGTGTACCTAAAGCATCATACCCACATTTCAACAGTAATGTTTTTTAAGTCCCATGTAATAGAAGGTGTAAGAGGGGGTTTCGAAATTTGGTTAATAAATGAAGTCATGTTTGTACAGACGCCAGCACATCAAGCTACCCCAATGTGTCATATTTTACCAATTAAGAATTAACCTTATTCTTTTGTAATAAAGTTGAAAATCTATCAAAGAAATTTGACATATTGGGGTAGCTTGATGTGATGGCCTCTGTACAATGGTTTGATTTCAGGACAGCATATTAGAATAATCAGTCAATTACGTACATTTACATGCTCATTAACATATGTCTCATCGTTCTAATAAGAAGACTCGGTTACCCGAAGCTTAGATTTTTGATGAACTATTAGCATTTGGCAAACAATAGTTATTTTAAGGTGTCAAAAATAACCATTGTTTGTTTATGAAGCGGATCTGGCCACTTTAGTATGTTATTACAATCTTTATATTAACTTGCAATGTCAGTATCTAGATACCTAAATGTGTATGTAGTAAGTCGTCAAAATTTGCAAGCCATTTATTCTTATTTGATTAAATTGTTTTGATTGAATGCAAATTAAGAAGTTATTTGATATTTTTGGTGGGATTTTCCCACTGCATAAATTGTAAGGAGATGTGTTAATACGATTGACAAATATTTGTAAATTTTTGGAGTTCGGTGAACATATTATTGGTACATTCTCTACCTGCCGGTGCTTGAGGTAAACTAAGTACCAGTCGATTTAATGTTTTCACTCGCGCTTTTAATTTACCATTTTTTTATCCTAAAACTTTTATTCTATGTAAATATGTAGTCATAAAATCATTGCTATTCAACAATTAATTACAAAAGCAAGCAACAAATAACATAGTGCGAACAATGAACGAACGGTATTTTGATAGAAACCGCGTCAGCATCACAAAATTGACACAATTTATTAGGCATTTACTTACCTACTATTGAGCAATGATTAACATTTTAAACATATAATTATGTGTTTGTGAGCCGCGTTTAGATCACGTATGAGCCTACATGATTTGCACTAAAAATTGGTCATTTAATTTTGTTTTTCATTTTAAAAACACAAACTTTCACACAACCTACTTACGTTTTACGTCACTGAACTAACGAAATTGAACCTTAAATACAACTTGCGTCACACCAACCACCCCAAAACCTTTGACCTTAACTTGACATTACTTAAAGATCACTTACTTTTTTCTCCAACAGCCCAATCGTCTCCCCCGGTTCCGTCACTTTTTTCACTTCAGCCATTTTCGTGACTTATCACAGGGAAATTATTTTAGTTATTATTTGCTCGTAATTCCTTTCGGGGAATGTTTGGTTGCCGGTCGCGTGGGTGAATAGAGACTGTCAGTTACCCCACAGTTGACGCATGCGCATTTGCGATTAGCTCCCGGACCCCTATTTCGCGTAGTCAGTGACAAGGGCCCGCGTTGTGCGCGGGTTCCGCTCAATTTTATGCTTTTTGGACTGGGAATAGAGTTGGTTTTTTGTTGTCTTTTCTGAGTTAGACGATGAATACTACGTTCATTCATCTAAGAGTACCTACGTCACGTTTAATACGACAGTTGTAATTTGGCTTAAACAAACCGAAATAGAAAGTACCAGCTTTGTCCAGTATTTCATCATCTGTGAAATAAGTTGAAATTTTCAGGAGCTACCAAGTAGTAGAATTATGACGAAAATATGTGCTATTTATGAGCAATCAAATCAACTGCTGTTTTACGCTTTATTTTTTTATTAAAAAGGAATAAAACTGTTATTTTAAATAAAAGGGGATTAAGTAAGTCCTAAGATTGGGTAGTCGTCGGCGTCTTGTCTTTAAATATAATAACTTAAATGGATAAGCATTAAATCTTCTAGTTAAACGTAACAATTTCACGTCTTGTTCCACTCTCATTAGGATGCCTATGTTTAACAGTTTAACGTCGGGTTTCTATAAAGAAATACAGCTCTATAATTAACTAACAAATCATCAGTCGCGTCTGACTGAATTGTCAACCGCTTTGACACATTTGTTTTCGGTTCCAAAAACAGGACGTATTTAGTTGGTTTTGAAATGAAATTCTAACAGACTCGTAACACCAGCTAGTCCCCACATTATTTGTGTGTGATATGTTAATCTGAGCATAACGAACACAGCCCGTATCACGATGTCAGTGCCTAGAGCTTATCGCGAGCATAAAGTATGATGGCGAAAGCGTACATTGCCATGGAAGCGAGCTTCTGGTTCCGATTGTTTCAGAGGCACATGTATTTGTAAACAGTTTCCCTATGTTTCAACCAATTAGGATTAGCAACGAGTTACCAATCGACAAGAATCCCCTTACAGGTTAGTCGTGGTGAATTTGTGGATAAATGTCGTAATCGTTTTCGGAAATTAACCACCAAAGTTAACCATCAAGTTTCACTCATTTGGTGGTGCAGGTGGATTTTAAATTTTGAATACTATGTGTCGATGTAAGAACGTAGCTTTTTACCAGAAAATCTTTAAATGCTGGTGATATGCCATAATGCATTATGAAAACCAGTCAAGTGCATAGTTACCCAGTAACCTACTTCGTATTTAAATGGCAACAAAACAATGACATGGAAATCTTTGTAATTTCTAATTGGGAAACAAATGTTTAAAGAGTACCTAGTTCTTTATTAGTGATCGATGGTTACTTATCAGAAAACGACTAAGAAATAAAAACAACTGCAGGAGTCGATTGAAGTTTTAGCGACGATCGCCGAGATCATCTGCGATATTATAAATATGCAAGCTAATATTATAAAATAGAAAGATTTGTTTTTTTTATGGTTATTAGTTTGTTTGTAGTGGATAAACTCAAAAATTATTCTTTCACCCACAGAAAGCTAAATTATCAGCGAGTAACATAGGGTATATTTTATGTTCAAAACTACGCTATAAACTGGGTGGTGGATGTTAAAGTTCGAAGGGAAAAGCATGAAATCCACGCGGCCGAAGTGCTAGTATTACTTAGGTACGAGAGAAGAATAGGTGGGTACCAATATGATTTATTTAGTCATAGGTACATAGCCTGTTCCCCAAAGATAGAGAGATAGAGAAGTAGATAGCCATTTCCGTCAGTTTACCTACGTGTTAAAGTAAATAGAAACGTTAACTTAATAATCTAGGTCTGTTTATTCACGCAATCGAGAAGCTTGAAGCTAGGAGTGTCTGGTGAAGTGTTCCCCGCGCCCGAGTGTGACGTAGGCAGGTCCTATGGTTGGATCAGTTTTTATGTTCTTGGTAATCGATTTGAAATGATGGTGGTTTTTCCCTACCTTTACCACAGTATTGCTTGAAATGCGACTCAGTGATAGAATAGAATCCCGGCGGTTTCTTGACCAATAAAAATCCCGGGAATGTACTTGGCTAATCTCGGTATTTTTGAGGATGCCACAGATAGGTCTAGTTTGCATTTCGTAATCCGTTGCGCCTTGACTTTACTAGATGGCATTACGCAGATTATGTTATTTAAATTTAAAAATAAATTTACTGGAAAGATTTTCTTTCATTGCGGGTGATAAAACAAATACGTTATACGTCGTCAGTGTGGATTTATTTTTGAGTTACCTACCTACGAATTTACGTGATAGAATAGTGGTGGAATAATGCTACTTATAAGTGAAGACTAGACATTCTTAAGACTGGGTGGATCGACCAAGGGTTTTAAATACTTACACATTGTCATCAAAACATAACATCAAGATTTCGGTTACAATTACTGGACCTTTTTTTATTCGAGCCCATTTATAAGTCACATACTTACTACCTAAATTTAATCCCGGGATCCCGGTTTTTAAAAATAAACTCCGAAAATTGTGTTCACTACACTAAATAGACCTAGTTTTTCAATTAATCATGCGGAATCCTAAACGCATTCCATTATTCTGAACTGTTCTAAGATCTATTTTGCGTTAGCTTGACAAACCAATAGTGATAACCTCCCGACATTGGATCTTTATCAAGAGCCGACTTGCCGACACAATAACGAACGAATAAATATTTCATGCATAATATAACACTATTATAAATATCATATTTATCATGTAATTCATAATAAGGCGCCCAAATCACTTGAAATATCAGTTCAGGTTATCGCAGTCGCTGACAATATTATTATTTTTCCCGAAACACAGTGACCCAACTATCTATCAAGAGTTGTATATCAAATTTGGAAGTTTTTGTTAGATACGTTGAGGTCCAGTCAGTTTGAGAGCCACTGATTTATAGTAGCATAGATATTTGGTAAAATTGTAATTCAAAGTCAAAGCGCGGGTTTCCCTGTCAAACAAATATGAACCTTGCGAAAATTGGATAAGCAAATTGGGTGGGCGATTAAGATTTATTTAAAAAAATAACAAAACGACTTAGTTTCAAGAAACGCAATGTTGAAATTTTCTTGGCATGTAAAACTGCGCTTCATAGATAATCGCCGAGTCTGCGCTGGCCTTTATACTCGGTGTTCTGTTAACAGATCATTGCTAAAAACCGAGCTCGCGCTGTGCTCATCAGCTGCTTGGCTTTTTCCCAACTATGTTGGGGTCGGCTTCCACACTAACCGGATGCAGCTGATACCCCTTGGTAAGACTGGATGTCAGTCTTTCAGGCTTCTGACTACCCGTAACGATTGTCAAAGATCTACAAGTGCGGCTGTTCTTATTTAGCCACGTGCTCCTCCTCTCAGCTTGCGCCGTGCTCTGGGTGCCAAAATATGATAAAAATGCCAAATTGTGCTACAATGCCAATTTGTGCTACTAGGTGCAAGCATTTTGGCTAAATTATACCTCGCACTAGTTTTGGCATCAAAGATAGTTATATATCTACCTAAGATAAGTCTAGGTAGGCCCAAGTCAAGGGCGCATCGCGTTCTACGCGCGCTTCGTGGAGACGTGTCAGCAGAAGTGACGAGGCCCAAGCTTGCCGAGTTTCGGGATGTTCGAAAGAGTCACCATGACCCCGGAGCGTGAGGGCAAGGACGGAACACGGATGGGTTTTAGTCAGTAAAAGTCTGAAACGCCCTCCCGTTCCACCCAGAACGCTAAAAGTCATTGGATGATTTCCAATCCTTAAAAGGTATTGACTTAAATAAAAATCAGAGCATACGATTCATATACGTTTATTTTACAATTAAATTACACGACAATTACTTTCGTACTGTATTGGGGCCGAATTTATTCGTACTTGCTAACAATTTATTTACACTACAATCTATTGAGATGGCATTATTTATAATTAGTAATATCAGTCCACATCACAACTGTAGATAATTGAACTAGGGTGGGTGCTGGTCGGAGTATTGCGAACATAAAGGCTGTCGTAATGGGAACCCGATTTATGCAGTCATTTGAACTATTGATCGATATAAGTCAAACTTTACAATCTTTGAGTTGCTGGTTATTATATAACAATACATAAAACCACCACGCCTATATTTCTCAAAGGTTTGGGCAGAGTTTTGTTCCCACATTTGGCAAGTTATGTTTAAATCCCATGTTATAAGGGGCGAGCTTATTGCCATCAGCCGCGCATAAATGCAGACTCCAAGGTACTGAGATATTCTAGATTTGAAAAACTAGAATAACACTTTCCTCAAGCCGGTTCATTAATAATTATTAATTACTTTATTCTGAAAATGTATATGGAATTTGGAAACACCATTTCAGTACTGTTTTACTTTTCAAAATGGCGTACTACATAGCTGTTCTGCATACAATGCTGATTTTGTTTGTTTGTTCGCTCACAATTTTAAGCAAGGTGTAACATGTTACGCATTGCTTTTGTTAGAAATCAGTATCCACCCTTACAATTATAGATTTAGCCGCACACTAGTAACATTATAATATTTTATTATAGAATTAGAGGAGAAGTGATATAAATAGATTATTAAACTTTGTTTTGGCAAATGTTGACATAGCGATATTGTAAAAAAAAAACGAAATTATTACTAGTGTGCGCTTACGTTTATTTAAAATTACCATTGATATTTTATTTTTGCTTTAAAATACCTAGAAATTAATCAAATCTGATTTTAGTTATTCAAGATTCATTATTGAATTAGGAGACATTAAAATTTAATTTAAAATAATTTTCTGCGAGATTCTTCATTAAAATAGATAGAAAAGGATGCAGATACTATTAATAATTCTAAATATATAATATTTATTATAGCTACAGTTTGTCTGCGTTAAAACAGACAGATAAATTATACGAACTTCTTTTTTACATTACATTTTATAGACACACAAAAATAAAATGCTTTCTATCTTTCTTAACATATTGATAACAGTTATTTAACATCGTTAAAAATAATATCTATTGTATAATATCTAGCAAACATTTTTTTGCATTTAAAGGGGTAAGTATGTCATTCTGAGCACATTTAGCAAACTGCGCCTAAAATAAACATTATCAAAGTTGCTATAACGATAATTTTACAAAATCAAAATAAGTCGGTAACAAAATAAAGAAAATTCTATAAGTATTAAACAAGAATCGAAACATAATTAAAAGTGTCTAAAATTGTATCTAACTAAAATATATTTCACAGGATAAGTAAACATAATTTATAGGTACCTCTAATCTATCACCAACGTTATTGTGGCAAGATAATTACATTAAAGTTATATTTTAAAGCTTTTAATTTACTAGTTACACGAATATGATATTTTATGGCGTTTATACATATATATTACATGCCATACCGTGCTTGAAGAGCAGGTATACTATTCCTGAGAAGCATTAACTACAAAAGATTTTCAATATGCTTCTGATCATAATTGACCAAAATGCTTTCTGGGAAAGCAATCAAAGAAAAAGCCCACCTTGAGTTATGGATCACACTGTACATATACAAATAAACAATAATAGGTATGGTATTTAGTAAAATTTATACTGACTTATCGTTGCTGTATTCATTACTAATCAATTTAATCATGTAAATGAAACCAAAAACAAAACTGATTAAGTGTAAGACTAAAGGCAGTACTATGACATGTTGAAGCAACCATTGTTCTGTTGTGAATAAGGGTGCGTCATGTATAGCTCCGTCTCGGTCTCCCGCACTGATACAATGATGCCTTTTACACTGCGTAGACCTGGTGGGAACTGTTAGAAAATTGTTAAAAATATTTGCCGTTTTTTTTCATTTACATAATTATAATGATGGCCCAACTATGTTTCAGGTTATAATTAGCCTTTCTTTGTAAAAAAAATACCATAAATATTGTCAAGAAAAACTTTCGTGCACACGTAATTACCCCTACCACTCCTTTCACTATAACAATACGTCACAGGACATGCGTAAGCGCAGTTTTGAAAAAACATACACACTTATTATAGATTTATTACTAATTAATTAAATATATTATTTATAATTATTTCTCGAAACGTTCGATACTTTTCGTTAACTATTTAGGCCGGTTTACTACTCGTTGATCGTTTATTAAATTACATACACTTAATAGTATAATTACATAATATTAGTAGGTATATTGTAGTGGCGTGCAGGAAAATTAAACGGTGTTATAAATGTTGGAATGTCATGATGGCTCAGTGGTTTAGGCCTCGCCTCTTGTAATTAATATAAGTCTGAAATTGCCAACCCGTTTTGAGCAAGCGTGGTGATTAAGGGGCTACTCACACTTAATCCGCTCTATTCAGCTTATGTCCATAGAAAACAACGTTTTTGTATGGAGACGAGTACGCATCCGTTCAGCTGAAAGGACGCGTACGCATATCATACAAAACTGGTGTTTTCTATGGACAAAAGCTGAATTGAGCTGAATAAGTGTATTTAGTCCCTAATGCTCGTGCCTTCTCTGTATGAGAAGAGGCCTTCGCCCAGCAGTGGTATTATTATTATAAATGTCGGAATATTACGATTTTTTTGCAGATTTGAATAAAATTTAATGAGTATTTACAAACATTTTGTATTTTCAATTAACTATTTTCAACTACTTTCATATATATTTCTCTGTCTGCTAAATGACGAATAAAATTCCATAACCAGATGCAATGTCCGCCACTACATAATTAATAATTACGATATCATATTATAATTGACATAGACTATAATAATTAATAGTAATTATTTCATAATAAGTATATACTAATGTTTACACACCCACTGGATAAGTTATGTATTTTATTGAGGTCCAAAGTGCAGGTTTTAGTTTATCTCCAAGATGGTAGTCTATTTTATAATAATATTTTACTTTTTGATGTTGTATTGTGAGATAAGTGTTGGATGATGTCATGGCGCCGATTGTTGCATACTGTTATGCATAACTGGGGTTAGAGAAAATCAGACCGTATTCCTTATCATAATTAGATTCATAGTTAATTAATTAATTGGATTATTACGTTATGTGCCTTTTATAACCGATCTTTATCTCCTGGCTCAAGATTTTATGAAAAAAAAAGAATGATGCGGATTTTAAAGTATTTTTCGCAAAACCAAAACAGATATTTAACCTGCTTATTAATAAACGGAGTAACGTTACGACCAGTTTTCCTTCAGAATAACCGTTTAATGACTTATCTATGGCATAGTTTTTCTCCACGTTAGTTAAAAACAGGATAAGATTTCCACAATTAAACAGTTTTTTTCTGCCATTAAATCATCCAACTCTTAATGGTTCTGACAAAAGTTAAGGGTTCGTTCAGCATAGTTACTCTATTAAAATATACGATAATTTAAATAATACCTACTATATATTATTGTTATCATATACACACTAAGTAATCATATTGCTTTAACGCGCGTTAAGAAAAATGTACAATTTCGTTATTACTAAACACATCAATAATCAATATTTAAATACTAACACATCCTTTTCTATCAACTTCAATATTAGCAAAAGTGTTTACTGTAGATCAAATTGTATCAGAAAAATCTGTTACTTATAATTTATATGAAATGAGGACATGAAATGATGTAAAACTAAGTTGTAATTAATTATGTAAATAGACAATGGTTTAAATAAGAAATATTGCAAATATCGCAGTCTCGCGAATTTCATTCGCATTATCTCGAGTTGTAGTACAAAATGTTAGTATAATGATTATAAGTTAGGATACTTAAATAATCCTTACTTTAACTTATGGTATTTTTAAATATATTTTAATAGAAACAGGTACGAAGATGGATAGTTTTGATAGGCTGCGGCTACACACGCATCAAATGAAATCAACAACGAAAAACGCCAAGATAATATTTAACATAATGTAACTGAAAAAAGATTTTAAAGGTTTTTTTGACGATGATTGGGTGTGTTGCACTAACTTTTATGAGCATGCGCAGCCGCAGCTTGAGATCATTTTTACATTTGCGACAAAACACTTCATATTAAATTTTGATAGAGATATTATAGTGGTTCAAAATGAAATGTCGCAGATATGAAAATAAATCTTGGAGTAACCCAACATTTTGTGATACTACAATTTATTTGGAGGAAAGTCGGTACGACAGCAATCTCAAAATATCAGCAAAATATTGACGTGTACTAACGAAATTACTCAGCTAAAGTCCTAGCACAACCGAATATGTTGAGAACTTCAAAACTAATGTATATGATATGTTTTTTACACGCACAAATAATATTATTTACAGTGATTTTAAAAAAAAAATTGAAAACCACAGAGTATGTAGAATAAATTCTGAGACGATAGGTACTAAACAGTCTCTATACCCTTTGCTGATAACCTTTTTTGAGTTCTTTATATTATATTTACACTTCACTACGACCAGTCGTATGCAATTTGAAATTTTATATAAATTCGAATCATACACATAACAATTACACATAAAAATATTAAATAAGTATAAAAAATTCTAATTTTATAACGATCGATCAAAATAATATCTTATTTCATTTTTATTTACATTTCGAAATTATATAAGATATTTAGAAATAACTTATACAAACATAGTTTATAAATAAAGGACACGATGTCACAGTACAAAACGAAATCATTCTCAAAAATCTATAAGAAATGATTAACTCCTGGTGTCTGGAACGAAAATGATCGCGAAATTAATGTGGAAAATTGTCAAACGCACCTTAACTGTTGTGATTGGTTGAATATATTATAAACAGCCAATCGCATCATTTGACTTGCGTTAAGTTTATGACGCGTCTGTAAATTTGTTCCAGAAACCGGGTGTTAGACTCTAATTAAACCCTACTTACAAGATATATTGTAAAAAGCAAGAGCCAGCTCGACGCGCCATATTTTCTACCACCCAAAACCTCACTGACCGACTCCACTTACGTTCACTTACAAAATTACTCATAGCACTAAATCGTCACCGTGTGGAATTTTGAGTAGACTTTTGACAAATAAAAGACATTATTTTGTGTCACATGCGTATAAAAAACGACTGTATAAGAATATAGGTTTTAAACGCTTGCGACACGCTACAAGGCAGCAGGTGAGGTCATAAAACGTGTGAGCAGGACGGTGAATCTGAAAACTATACCAAGTCTAGTGTCGTCTCGCTCCTACATGTTATGACCGCAACTGCCACGAACGACAGCGTTTAGTCCTAGGTAAAACGACGGTGATTTTAATCCCTCTCTCTTTCACTCACCTCTCATACTTCACTATAACCCAACTCGAAAAGACAAAGCATCAACAATATTCCAGAAACCATCAAAATTAAAAGTCCTCTTATATCATAACCTCACAGTGACGTCATCGTCGAGGGTGGTATCGACCTCGCAGCAAGAAGCCAGCTCCTCGAAGGACATACCGTCAAGGGTCATGGAGACGGTGGAAATGCTCCTAAATAGAGCCTCGGTGTCCAGGTCCTCCGGGAGCTTTGTTAAGAACTGGGCAGCGGAGATGAAGTCCATGTCTTTTAGCTCTTCTTGGTACAGGTGGAGGACGCCTGTAAGAGGAAAGGTGTTATTTTAGTAACAACTCCAATTTGTTTCAATAGATACGTGTTTAATAAGAGAAATATTTAATTAATACTTTAAGCACACAAATGTACAGAGGCGGACTTAATGCCATAGGCATTTTCTACCAGTCAACCTTTGGGTGATGCAGAGACAAACAGTGGCAGGTGCAATTTCTTAAAAGAAAAGGGAAAAGAAATATATATCTTGCCTTTAATGACAAGATACACAATTTTGCAGTAACGAGCCCTTAGTATTTTGATGTGGAACATGTATAGGTGCGCCTCGTACCGTGCCCTCTACCCCACCGCTCTCAACTCCCTCTAAGAGGAACTACTACTATTACTCATAAAAACTTATAATTTTACTCCATACGCAGTGATTGAGCATGTCAAGATAATGTTTTTATTTTGTTTGTGTTGATAGTTTTAAGCATTACTAACACTAATTGTTACTAACAAAATGGACACCATGGTCTGAATTAATAAAGTATATTAGTATTATTATATATTTACTGGGTTTCTTTATTAAATTAAAAATTCTTTTAATAACCTTCAATTTCGAAGTTTCTATTTTAAAGGGCGTGCGTCCCGTGATGGCCCACTTTTTTTTAAGTCAATTTAATTTGCTCACAGTATTTGTAGATAAAAACAATTAAGGTACACAATCAAGTTAAAATACTAATCCCAACACAAGGATTGTGAACACCTGATATAAAACTGGCAATTAACACGAAACTAAGGAAAAAAGAGTTTTGAATAAATATATGTAAGTTAAAATTTCTTCCTCTGTGAGATTTGAGTGTAGTTTGTCAAGTGTGAAGGTTTGTGAATGTGCGTGTGTTGGTGGTTTATTAACCACTTATGAATCCCTGGTGTAAGCTGTATTATGTGTGTAAGCTGTATATGCAAGAGTTTAACTTTTTGACGAATTTAATAGTACTTGTCATTGGGAATGCGACTTAATTATCTACAGTTTAAAGTTGATCTTTGTTTGAGTGGAAACAACATCAATGGAAAATATAAATTTGGGTATGAAAAAGGCTCTCTGGGAATTTCGATGCACATGACAGTTTTAAGTTGAATCGTTGGATAAGGTATTGTGAGCCTCTGACGCCACATCCAATAGCCATTCGTCCACTGCAGGACATAGGTCTCCCTGAAGGATTTCGATAACGATCGGTCCTGCGCTGCTCTCATCCATCAGCTCCCTGCGATCTTAACCAGATCGTCGGTCCATCTTGAGGGAAGCCTACCCACATTACGTGTTCCGGTTCGCGGTCGCCACACGGAAACATTTCCGCCCCAACAGCCATCGGCTCTGCGAGCATAATGCTTGACTAGTAACAAAGGATATAACAAAGTTACCCAGAGCAGTGTTGAAGAGGAAGGTGTCCCCATCTCGCAGGAACAGGTCCCACACGCGGCAGGCGGCGTCCAGCGGCATGGCCTTGGCGAAGGCGGTGTACAGCCACTCCAGCAGGTACAGCTCGGGCGCCACCGTGTCCGCCAGCGCCGGCAGGTTGTGGCGCAGCAACGTGCCGTACGCCTTCCATAACCGCTAGGGATGGGCAAATTATTTTTATTATGTGTTACAACGTATTAAGTAAAAAATAATCGTTACACGGTTGGATCAAAGGCCTGATAGAGAAGGCAGTGCTCCTCGATACGACTCGCAATGTGAGGAGGTCCTGTCTGCAATCCTAACCACCGGTAACTTGGATCTTGCTCCCGATATCGATGGACCACTATTTTTTATATTGCGGTTTCTATTCGGATATTAAAAAAATTAGAAAATATGTACATAAAAGTTATAAAGATAATATTAATCATATTTGAATTGCGCTTCACGATTACTGACAGATGCGAGCACTGATTGGACAGAGGGCCTAGACAAATCCCTTTTCTAGAATCGTTAACGCCAACGGAAAGATCCAATTTTATGGAGTTGACATTAGCTTTAGAGATGTCACTTGACTCCTTCCCATACGTAATATCATGGCCGCACATTTTGACGTTAGCGTCCAGCGTTTTACGCTACAGAAAAGTGTTGAATGCAAATCCACTCATATTTGTGTGGTTTTTTCCTCAAAAGACCGGTGCCCGACGCGGGAGTCGAATCTGGGAGCTCATGCTTGGCAGTAACGCTTGCGACCACTAGACCAACGACGCATTCATTTTATTTTCTACATCAATTTTCTTTTCTGATCTCTCCATGCTTCTTTTGTCTTATCAATTATTTCAAGTTATAATCCCAAGAACTATTAACACACCTGCATAGTAGCTCCATCTCTGGTGAAAGCAGCTCTAAGAACAGGTCCATCCAGCAAGTTGGCGAAACAGACGAATGCTTGAGGCGCCTCCATGTTGAGGATCAACACCGCTGCTATAAATGACATGCCCTGCAAAGAAATAAGTAACTGTTAATGAAAGATGGTGAAGAAAAAAATTCAAAAGTGGGACCCGCAATAAAAATGCGTCGTGTCTGTGGAGACTGGTATAGGAAAGAGGTGGGTTGCGCTGGGTGGAAGCAATTTCATTGCAAATTGAGACAAGAATAATTTTTTTTGCATCAAATACTGGTAACAATGTTTTTAGTGAGATAGACAAAAAGTCAAGACAAAAAGTCCGCGATCCATTCCGCGATTAAACCAAAACCAGGGAGATCCGCTTGTGGAAGGCTGATTAGGTTGTGCAGTGCAGTTATCGAGACACGGGAAAATTAGGAAAATTAAAAATGCTATAAATCGCGACGCGTGTTAGTGATATCGGGGTCACCAAATGTAAGTGTACCTACGGTGCACGTATGCATAGAGGGGTGATGAGTCATGTAAAGTAAAACGACTGTTTCGGTGAGCGCTATTACAAGACTGACGAAATGGATAATCATTTATTTCGATGTAATATTATTTGCTTACGCACAGCTCTAAACAAAGTTCTTCACGGGGCGGTATAATTACTAGTACCGTTGCAGGCCACACGCTCATCGCTCATAGTATCACGCGTGCATTGTTATCACGTAACGATTACCAGCAAATACCGATGCATGGACGTGCGGGTCACGCTAGGTACCGTTGTGATGGACGTTACTTATGTATGGGATTTGGAATTTTTGCACTTCTTGCGAGCTGCTTAAAGGGGTCGAACACCAGGAAGTAACAGGCTCAGAGAAGGCACAAAGGAGGTTTTGAAGCAACCTTACGGTTAGGCAAAATTATAGAGTAATAGTTACTAAAAGGCGTAGGTAGGTATTATTTTGCCAGTCTTATATGTATTTAACGTTGACACCACAGTATGAATTTCTCCTGTATACTGGTTGCGTTTACATACATTTAAACTCAAATATACAAACAGCCAGACCTGAAACAATCACCTGTCGGTCATACAAATATTTGTTCCGTGCACGAATCAAACCCGCGACACGCAGCGCAACAGCCACTGCGCCAACCGTACACATGGTCAAGATCAAGAGTAAAATTATTTGTATCATTAACTTTTCAAAAAAGAGAAAACTGTCGTTACTCATTGACAAGATGTTTTAAACTTTGAGTCATTCAATTCAATTGAAAATAGGCAAATAAGTACATTAGAAGCATTTTTCAATTTCGCTCTTACTTTTTCCACCTCATTACTATTTCTGTCAGAAACTTGTATCCCTCCAACTCTCAAGTTACTGAATACGATTAAAATTCCAAATTAAACCGATTTATTCTATAACAAACTCACCGTGAAAAGTTAGGTGAAGTGAACTGGCAAAACCTAGAATTAGTACAGAATGAAAGCTCACATCGCCTTTACTTCGCCTGCGTTGTCAAGGGGAGATTTTTGAGGTATACCACTGATATATATATGTATATATAGATGTCAAAATGCAAAGGCAAGATGTAGCCTAAACCGATTCAAAAGACATGCAGATGAGCGAAATCTCGAGAATCGTGAAGCAGGAGTTTCGAACAAGTAAACGCTTACAAACAATCTATTAAAATAATGAGTAGGCAAACGGTGTTATCACGATCACTGTTTGAATTTCGTGGCAATGTGGTTAACAGTTCGTGGACTCGTGATTAACTTGACGAAATATCTTCAAGGAATTGCTTTAGTTTTACGACAAGCACCATTTTATTATACATACATGGTTAAAAAGCAAGAAATAATAATTATGTTTGATTAATCTTGCAATCCAAGTGGGAAAACTGGTAGAAACAAGTACAAAGGAAACAACCCGTCATGGAAATATACGACATTAATGCTAGCCGGATTTTGTAACAGAGAAGAAGCTCAAAGTACCCGCAGTGGGAACATAATAGATAGGTTATAGAGATGATACGTTATTCTACTGAGAGTTTTATAACAGGGAAGCTGCGCAAGTCCAGGGACCGTACCCAGCACCGTATGCTTACTTACTAACTACTTAACTTAGTAATACCAGCCTATTACTGTCCCACTGCAGGGCAAAGACCTCTTCTTGATCACCACGCTAGCTCAAGACGGGTTGCCGATTTCAAACTTAAATTAATTATAATGCCAGATTTTCTCACGATGTATTCCTTGACCGATGTCAGTGATGTCCAAGATCAACTTAGAAAGTACATATGAATTGAAAAAGTCACATTGGGACTTGCCCAGGTTTGAACCCCACAATCGTGTGCACACCATTGGCCAATCACGACATGAGACAGAACTACTGTTTAAAAATATAAAACTAACATACCTGTACATATCCAATATCTGGCCTATAGCACACGTACGCCGCCAGCAGCTCGTGTAACACGTCAAAGTAAGGTCCTCCCGGCTGGAAGATGCATAAGTGAGGGAACGTCCGCGCTATATCCAGCTGGATCAACTCCATAGAACATTCGTCCCCATAGTCTAACAGATTAGGGTTGGATTTGGAACAGCACTTCTTCGGCCCTGGGCACTTCGCCTCTGTGGCTTGAGACTTTAGATTCTGCTCGCTATAGTTCCTAGGGATCCCTAAACGAGGTTTATCATCATCAGTTTTGATTCTATCATCAGTTTTTGCGAGAATGTCGTCTAGTTTGGCCAGTTTTTCTATCTGTTCCGTTGGTTTTTCTTTAGTTTCCTTCTGACAACTGCATTTGTGGTCTTTTCTGTTGATTTTTAACCTTTTCCTTCGGAGTTGTGCTTCGTGTAGCCGTTGCTTCGCCCTCGCGACGTAGTCTTGGTACATGTCGTGGGTGATCTTGAGTTTGTTCTCGATCGCTAGTTGCCATACTTTGCCGCGCACGGCTGGGGGGAGCCCGCTCCACCACAGTTCTAGCGTGTGTTTTGAGTTCTTCCTGTAAATACAAGTATAACGATCAAGGTTGAGTTCCTATTCTAATATTATTAAAAATCGTTCTAAAAGTCATTAATATTTACGGGCTATTTGTATCCATAACAATTATCATTGTTGTAGTTTAGCCTAGCTTTTAACCAACTACGTGGGGGTCAGTTTCCTGGTTTCCAAAACTCGAAGGGGTCCCGGTGTATAATAGATGGTCACCCAGCCACGAAACGAACTCTATTATTTAGCAACAATCTCCTCGTTGTTGTAATATTTACATATAATGAAAATATCAAGGCTTATTACTTTTTCTCTGGTAATTTGAATAATGTATACGAATATTATAAAGAGGTCAAATTTGGTTGCAAGTTTGTATCTATACCTATACAAATTTTACCCCCTACATATGTAGGGGGTAATCAACGGAACTAATAATTTAATTCTAAAAACTTTTACACTGTTAGACAGCTAGGTACATTATTATTTTCTAAACTACGCTTTAAATGAGACACCCTATTTAAAGCATGGAAAAGGAGGGGATGTTAAAAGAAAAAGTACGAAATCCACGCGGACGAAGTCGCGGGCGAGGTGCTAGTATTCTATAACTGCATGTTTTTTTTGACAACACGGTTGGCGCAGTGGCTGAGCGATCGACTGCTGCGCCGCGTGTCGTGGGTTCGATTCCCGCACGGAACAAATATTTGTATGGCCTACAGGTAGTTGTTCCGGGTCTGGCTGTTTGTGAATGAGAGTTTGAATGTTTGTAAATGCACCCACGATACAGGAGAAATTCCTAGTGTGGGGCAAAGTTTATTTAAAAAAAAAAAAAAATGATGTTGCTAACTCTTATTGAACTCACATTTTTAAACATTGACGGTTTATCTAGTTTTTGGGCCTACATTGACTGGAGCGTTAAAAATCAAACAAACGCCATTGTGCGTTGAATACAATATGTTGCCATTCAAATACACATAATATCACAATCTATGAGACAGCCATAAGTCAAACTTCATAACATCTCTGTATCATCTAAGGTATCGTCACTAAGCGACATAGCATAGTATTGTTTGAAACAATACATTTGACCCAAATATGTTTGAATACCAATAGTGTACCCAGTGTTTAGATAAGGGCATAAAGTGTTTACCTACAATGATTTTGTAATTATTGTCATCTTGCGATTAGCTACGCGACTTATCGGTAGTTAATTAAAAATATTAAGTAATGAATCATGTCTTGCAGCTGCCTCCCATTAGACTAGATATATAGGTAAGCAAGTACTGTCTTATAAATATAATAGAAGGTACAAAAGTCTCCCGAGGAATTCCTTGAGTTGCATCGACTCTTGCATTCTTGCGTGTCTTGAAGCCGCCTCTTGATTGGCTTCCACCTTGCTGCCTCCACTCTCCTGACGAATCGCTTCGAGAATGATGAGGCACTAACCGATAGCTGAAGTTATAAAAACATTACTCACGTGTTATGCCACTCCGGCAGTATATTCTGCGTCCACTCCTTCGCGTGTCTGGCTAGCCTCTCCTCCAATCGCAGCGACTCTTGCATTCTTGCGTGTCTCGCAGCTGCCTCACGTTCGACTCTCCGCCTCGCTGCCTCCACCATCCGTGCGTGCTCGGCCTTGTGGCGTAGCGCCTCTTCGGTGCATTTTGCGGGTAGGTTAGATGGCCTGAAAGGAGATAGAAATATCAAGTTTAATTTAATGGTACCTATACTGATTTTGCTGCTGGTTAAGGCAACAGGAGCATACACCAGTTAGTTTAAAATGATAGATGAGAAATTTTCAAACAACTTCATATCTAACTAGCACTTCGCCCGCGACTTTATCCGCGTGGATCCTCGCCACTCCCTTTATAGTATAGCGTTCAAATATGAAATATAGCATGGCAGTGGTACTCGCATATTATGTAGCTTTCTAGAGGTGAAGTAATTCTTAAAACTGGTTAAGGAGCTTGTATTTGATTCTCCATTACAAACAATAAAATCTTTCCTCTTTATATCATTACAGTAGATATTCCAGTTTTACAGACCAATACAATTATAAACAAAGTTGTATCAATTTACAATGTTGTGATAGAATTACCTACAATTAGTATGCACTACATCAAGGCAGGGTTACCCATCTCAAAATTTCCTTATGTGGACTTGCCACATAAAAACTCAATAAAATCTTCGGAATATCGAAATCAATTGCAATTGAAAATACCAAATCCGGTTCATTGCAATCATTCACAATTACTTATTATCAAAACAATTATTATGCAGCATTATATGCAATTAGATAACACAAAGGAACGCTTCATCGTGATGTTATAAGTAGATAAAGTAATATGAAATGATTGAATATTCAAATATTATCGTGCAGGGCTTGCGTGCGATACATTATGTATGAGATCGCATCAAAAGTACACGTTTGTGTATCTAGAACGGGCCAAGTTACATTGTCGGCTTAAACTAAGTTTAGTATAATAATATGTCTAATTAAGCGAGTAATGTAATGTTCATCATAAGGAAGAGCGCTGATGTCTGAGATACAGATATTTTTATCTAGTTCAGACACAGATACCTTCATTATAAAATTAAGAAAATTAAAACTTTTCCTGTATATCTGTTTTAATGTATGATTTATGTTCTGTGTGTCAAATAAATTATTATTATTTAGTATCTGAATTTCACACGGTCACATGACCACATTCACACGGTGAGGCAGATTATACAGAAGTCCGAAGAGTATAATCAGCCCCTGTGTCTGGCCTTTGTGGACTATGAGAAGGCCTTTGACTCTGTCGAAACCTGGGCTGTTCTGGAATCCTTACAGCGATGTCAAGTAGACTATCGTTATATCGAGGTGTTGAGATGTCTGTACGAAGCCGCGACCATGAGTGTCCAAGTACAGGGCCAGCAGTCTAAACCGATCCAATTGCGCAGAGGAGTGAGACAGGGGGATGTTATATCCCCGAAACTGTTCACAAGCGCGTTGGAAGATATGTTTAAGATGCTGGACTGGAAAGGAAAGGGCATAAACATAAACGGCGACTACATCTCACACCTACGATTCGCAGATGACATAGTCTTAATGGCGGAGTCGCTAGAGGAGCTGAACCAGATGCTGGACGGCCTAGCTTCAGCCTCGCGACGTATCGGTCTTGGCATGAATTTGGATAAAACCAGTCATGATCAATGGCCACATTGATCCAATACCGGTCGTCGTACATGGCCACCTTCTCGAAATCGTTTCCGAATACACTTACCTCGGGCAGATTCTGCAGTTAGGTAAAAACAATTTCGAGAAGGAGGCCAAGAGGAGGATCCAGCTGGGCTGGGCAGCGTTTGGGAAACTGCGCCGAGTCTTCTCGTCATCCATACCGCAATGCTTGAAAACGAAAGTTTTTAATCAGTGCGTCATACCCGTCATGACCTACGGCGCCGAGACATGGACACTTACGGTAAGGTTGGTCCACCAATTTAAAGTCGCTCAGCGAGCTATGGAGAGAGCTATGCTCGGAGTTTCTCTGAAGGATAGGATTCGAAACGAATACATCCGACATAGAACCAAAGTCACCGACATAGCTCAAAGAATTAGCAAGTTGAAGTGGCAGTGGGCTGGCCATATCTCGCGAAGAACCGACAACCGCTGGGGTAAACGTGTTCTTGAGTGGAGACCGCGACTCGGCAAACGTAGTGTAGGACGCCCTCTGACCAGGTGGGATGACGATCTGCGAAAGACTGCAGGCAGATGCTGGATGCGGCAAGCTGAAGACAGGGCGCTATGGCGCTCATTAGGAGAGGGCTATGTCCAGCAGTGGACTAGTATAGCCTGATGATGATGATGATGATGATGATCTGAATTTAATTTCTGAAATACTGTATCTGAATGCGTTATGTTTGAAAACACCTGTGAACGAAGCGCTCTTATCATAACATTTTATCAGTTGTAAGACAGAATTTTATATGGCAGGTGCAGACCAAAACGTGGTGTTATTTGATCTCAGGTTTTATATATTTTTATTAACCCGTGCTATTCCACAGCTGGGCATGTGCCTCAATTCCTTCCAGTCCAAGAATACAATCTCAGAATGATTAGTTATGACATCATAGCCCAGTGGCTAGGGTTGCCTCTGCACAGGCTTGTGGGTTCAAAATACCAATAAGACTTTTCAATTCATATTCACAGCGGTGTATGAGAACATCGTAAGGAAATCTGGACAGATAATAAATGCGAGGCTGAAATTGCTACCCTGCCTTGAGGAAGCGTGGCGATTAAAGCTCGTGCCTTTTCTGTATGTGAAGAGGCCTTTATCCTGCAGTGTTGGCAGGCTTTTGTGGTCGGTAAAGACCTTACATCATTTGTTTTCAGAAAACCATCCAGGATGCCTTTTGACCTAAAATACCAAATAATTATCTGCCCTTTACTCCATGCAGATATCACTAAAGCTACGTAAAATCTATTCAATACAGTTCTTTTATTTGTTTGTTTGACCTATTCTCGCCATAGACAAGCCGACTTCCATTCCTAACAAGAACTTCAGCCTTGGCCTTTTCTCAAAATGACTATTGCTTTGGAAAATGTCAGCTGAATCCGCATATTCATCGCTTGCCTCAGTCGTAAACTTTTATGCTATGAAAATCAATTATACTTTAGATAACGATTAACTGCTGTTTCTGTTAAAAATGTTTCAAATTATGAAATATATGTTACATCTAGGCAAGCGTGCTCCAATATCGACTACTTCATCGCTTACCATACCATCAGAGGAGACAGCAGCGAGACTATTAATCTACTCGAATATCTATGTGTATAATCCTGGAACAACCCCGTCCCCCATGTCATCAAAAATAAGCAAAGAGAACATGCTCCACCCCCTTTCGGTGGTGACGTTATACTTGAATGGCCACTAGGCTATGGGTTTAACATAACGCTACGAACCTTAAGAGCTAATGAACTGCAGGGCACAGCAGCTAACGAATGTATAGGTTAGCCATCTCTGAGGAGGTCCCGGAGTGGTCTCTTAAGAGGTAACGGGGCCCCTCCCATGTGCTGATGGTGATCACCGGGGTGGTTTTAGTGAAGTAATAATCCCACCCTCCCTGTTCTTTTCCCCAAAAGTCCTGGCGCTTTTTGAAGGTTGAGAAACCTTCAAAAAGCGTCAACAAAAAAAAAGGTTAGCCATCTCTGCATAAAAGATAAATAAAAAGTAAAAGGTTCATACGCAACATTCAAGACTTAAATTGAACATGCCTAATTTATCACAGGTACACGCCAAAATGCTAAAGTCATTAACATCTTACAAGACTGACACGACCCACCGAATTCTTGAAGATACGCAAGTTAACATTAACGCAGTAATTGACGGCTACCTTTAAAACAACGGTCACGCTAATCTTAATTCACTAATCAGCTTAAAAATTTGCAATTAAAAAAAAATAGTAACATGCGTGCTTCACGCTCCTTGTAGTCCCAAAGTTTTTTAACTCGTAATTTGTGTACATCTACTGCCGATAAATTCAATTCAAGAGATACTCGTACCAGATGATTTATTTAAATGTTCACATTGAATTAAGAAAGCGAATTGCGAATAAATGTTTAATTCATTATATCACATTCCTTTAAAAGCGTCTGCCCCTTTATAATGCACGAATGAGTGTTTGCTTCATTATGCATGCATTTATAATCTATTAGCTTATAAGCGCAACACACGCATCGTATAAACACACATCGTATAAATACGCTAAATCCATAAGTAATTAATGATAAAAATAGATTTAAGAGCCTTGAACAAAGTATGGAAACGCAAGACAATGAACACAACGAACAAAATCTGACGACAGTATTATAGTACCAAAGAGCATCATAATTTTCCTAGTTATGTTGGAGTCCGGATGCAGGTGAATACCAGTATTATACATACTATCTAACCTCCACAACCCAGTAACTGGGGATCACGCTGCCTCTTGGTAAGACTGGTTATCATACTACCGGGCTTACGACACCCGTGACGTCTGTAAAATATCTACGAATAACAGCCGGAACCAACGACTTAGCGTGTTTTCCGAAGCGCGGAGGGGTATCAGATATAATGGAGGGTCAACTATCCACGGACCGACAACCTTTGATCGACCCGTGCGGCTGTTACTATTTACCCATAGGCCCCTGTGAATATCTATGATTAATTAAATTAATTTCTCATACCCTGGCATCGTTTGGAAACGCAGGATAACAAACAACGAAGGATACGAAATTGTTTTTAACTAAACAGGCATTTAGGTTCGTAATCCGCCAACATTCTTTTTCTTTTTTTTTTCTTTTTTAAAACATTGGCCCTCTCTAGGAATTTCTCCTGTGTCGTGGGTGCGTTTACAAACATTTAAAGTCACATACACAAACAGCCAGACCCGTAACAACTACCTGTAGGCCATACAAATACTTGTTCCGTGCGGGAATCGAACCCACGACACGCGGCGCAGTCGATCGCTCAGCCACTGCGCCCGTCGTGTCGTCATTGTTAGGGCAGAAAAGAGCAATTCGCTAAATTACCATCATAATTCAAAATTGCACGCTCAAGAGGTCTTTACTAAGATTGCGCAGTCACACGCCAATACGTAAATAAATTCCCTGTAGGTATTACAAATCGGAATTCGTTGTAACCCAAGCCTGAACGGAAATTCGATAGCAGTACCGGAATATAGTAGTAGTAGTAGTACCAGCCTATTACTGTCCCACTGCAGGGCAAAGGCCTCTTCTCATACAGAGAAGGCACGAGCATTAATCACCACGCTTGCTCAAGACGGGTTGGCGATTTCAGACTTACACATTAATTATATAAGTCCAGGTTTCCTCACGATGTTTTCCTTCAACGATGTCAGTGATGTCGAAGATAAACTTAGAAAGTACATATGAATTGAAAAAATCACATCGGTACTTGCCCAGGTTTGAACCCACAACCTCGTGTACAAGAGGCGAGGCCTAAACCACTGGGCCATCATGACATTACAATAATACCGGAATATAGAAAATGTAAAAGTTGCTCTGCGAATATTTGGAGAGCACTCGAAAATATTCCGGGCAATGTGAACCGGAGCGAGATGAGTGGCACAGATTAAATAAAGTTCGCTATTACTGTGAGCCCTACAGCGGTCACGAACGAGCAAATTGCGGAGGGCAACTCTGTCATTACACTGGTATTTCCGTTTCTGTGCCTCTGTTGTACTTTAAAAAGTAAAACAGCCACCTTCGGTCACGACTCCTAGAACTGTTGCCTGCTATTATTTGTAATTTGTAATCACTATTACAAGCAAAAGTCTGCGTGTATTCTAAGTGTATAGTGCGTTTCATTTTGTGCAGAGTATACTGCTTTTCTTTTGCTATTTTCCCATAATGTCTTAACTGGATGTAGGCTTTAGCCTACAATAACATCCGCACACAATGCGGCATTAGAAATGTCTCTTCACTCAGCTGTTAAAAGAAATGGATGCTTAACATTAGATATGAAGACTCGGAACTAGCTATCTAAAGGGAAATCTTTTACTATAAATATATATACTAAACCGCAACATAACTGAAACAAACACACACTCATAAACCATAACACTTTACTACATAACACACTATATACATCACAGTACCTCTCTAGCCTTGGAAACAATACCCTGAGCGCCAAGACAGACCGTCTACAGACAAACTGTCTACTTTTGAGGTAACAGGCAATATTAATTAAGTATGTTAGGAAATACGTGCAAATTTCAAATCACGTTGACATTTCAGGCCAATTCTAAAATAGCGAATTATATTGATAATTTTAATGGCTATACGTTGGTGAGTACATATTTGCTTCGGTCCCAAATAACTTTTTTAATACCACACAACCTAATACTGAGCTAAAACTTGCAAAAAAAGTAAGAAAATTGAATTTTGCAATTAAGTGTTAAATACTTGTTCAATCATGTACCTGTGTATGTAATTGCTTTACTTGTTCAATAAATACATTTCAATTTCTTTCTATAATAATGTCAGGTACACTCAAGCTGAGGATTTTATTGTTGGCTGTTAGCGTGGAATGAAATAAGATAACAAGCTCGTGTCAGACATTTTAAAATTTAACATTGTAAATGGAAATATAAGCATAGCGCCTAGCAACTACTAATTCTGGCTTATAAAGTGAAGCTAAATTACCGTCGAGGACGTGGCCATTGTCCAATCGAGTCCCTCTCAGACCCGCAGGGGAAGGCTGGTCATAAATAATGCTGTTTATGACTAATTTACTAAGGGCTAACGCTAAAATTTCCCCGGGAATTATACAAATTAAGCACAAGTGCCAACGATGTGCGTGAATCCGGTAATTTTCGCGTTGTACAGCTAATATTAATTTGGTCGTTTAAATTCCTAAGCACGAACCCGTAATAAGGTCGTGAGGTTATACGAGTATTAATGGGATTATGTCAAGCCGCATGACATCACAAAGGGAGGATCATTGATCACGCAGTCTAAAAACCACCCCATTTCTTTCTTGACGCAGATCAAAATTCAGCATATTGTTTTCTGATTACGCATACAAAGCTCTCGTTTTTATTTTCAAAATGAAGCTTACACAGCTCTTTCTGATTGCCAAAGAGAGCTGGGAGTCTGATGTCAATAGAAAATGAAAATCAGCAGCGGGAAAAGAAAATCTATTCGAAATCCAAAATTTAACTTCATTCTTTCAGTTCATCCATAGTTTTGTGAAAGAAAGCGCCGAATGTATACCTAATTTATAAATATTTTTCCTGTGTTTATTATTTGGTGTATTATAAAATGTCCCTTCACGCTTTACAATAAAAAGAAATATACTATAGAACAAAATGGCCGACATGGCGTGTGAGATTTATGTTATTTATACCTTCAACAATGGAGGATGGTCTCCCATGAACACAACACAATCGCCAAAGAATGTTAAGTCTTCCAACTTCCTTTTATTCTTTATCTAAGTGAAAATCCTGCAGTGAGCCTGTACCATGTTATTAGATGCTCAGGTATTTCCTATCATCCTTTGTGACGCACTAATAACACCTGTTGTTCAGAATGCATAGTTATAGGTGTTTTTCACACGTAATGGCATTCAAGGAATGTCTGGCCTGTACCACTATGACGATCCAAGATTTATTTATTTAGGAGTTTATCCGCATGAAAGGGTACTTTGGAACGTGATTTATTATTCTGTTTGGTATTGATTATTCTAATTTTAGGTTTCATTTGTTTTTAGGATTGGTTCGGAGGGCTTTTTAGCTGATTAATTTATGTACAACTAGCTATACCACGCGGTTTCACCAGGCTCTAAGGGTCGCAGAGTCGCTTCAAAATAACCACAATAAAGGACCTATTTATATGAGTGCTAATTTTAATCCTTGGTGCTAGACAACTGGGCGTAACCCAGTTGTAAACGCACTTTTGTGCCTATTGGCCTAGCTCTGTTTTGTCTCCTGCTTGATATGGAGGGAAGTGGACATTATGTATGTTTTTTACTCCTCCGCTGTTCTTTTCTGATTAATTTCGTTGTGGGATCCAAGACAGTTGAATCCTTTCTCTGAAACTCGTCGGGATTCATTGACTCTCATATGATGATCGCCACTGTAGATACTGACTTACAGGAGTTGCAGTGGTTGGGAAAAGTATGGCGGGCTTGTCCCAAACAAAAACCTGCAATCATCCTCAACAATTGTGCTACGAGTATCAAATACAAAGAATGTTTCAAATCCAAATACACTCTTCCACAAATAAACTGTTCAGTTTTATTATATTAGTTTAGTTTCAAATGTGTCTGCAGTGTATGATCCGTTGTCTTACAAAGCAAATAAATATATATTCAATTGTTATCGCTTTGACTTTCTTGTATTCCTATTGATCCTTATCCTAACTTAACACGTGCGTAACAAATTCTTCTTGCTACGCATTATAAATTTTCTCGATTCAATGATCATAATAAAATCAATGCATTTTTATAGATCAATCTGAAGTTGACTGTGACACTGAGTTTATTTTCTCATGCCCATTAAATGTAATCTAAACCAATAAATAAAACTGAAGAGTCGCTTTGTAATGTTGAAATAACAGATATTTACTAAATGCATATGAAAGTATACTTCTACGGTACTTAGTTCATTACGGTATTTAAAAAAAAAAACAATTTTTAAAATTTGTCTGTGTGTCTTTTTGCTCTTTATGTCTGTTTTTTATCTTCGAAACCGCTGGACCGATTTTGACGTGACTTTCACTGACAGATAGCTTTAGTTATTCTAAATATCGAAAACCCACAAAAACCCAACCCAACCTGCGCAAAAAATGAAAACCTTGCTTTGTTAAATTCCACGGGCAAAGCTAGTATTGTAGTAACCACATAAATCACTTATATTGAATACGAAACAAGGTCTGCTACACGTGCTAACACGATTTCTATACAATGGCTTCATGTAACGCGTGACTTCAATGTTGGGCATATTGAAAGTCTTATCAGTGCGGAGTACTAGGCCGGCTAGCCTTCGATGGAGTACCTAATCTTGTTACAAGTGTCAATGTGCTGAGCTCTTGTAGATTTACAAGTCATGGGTGCTCTAACGAGAATGCGCTGTGGAAGCCCACAGTAGTTCAAATTTTCATTGAATTCGTTTTTTTTCCATTTACAGCTCAGAAAAGTCATTCGCGACGGTAACATGTGTATGTATAATAAAAAATATCTATCTTTGTAATGTATAGTATTAAGTATATCAATCATGTAGTACCCATAACACAAGCTCTGCTTAGCTTGGGGCTAGATGATGCTGTGTGGATTGTCCAGCATTATTTATTTAATATTTTATTTATTTCACGAAGTATAAATAATTATACGATAATTTTGACACAAACGATTACTGGCCTTAGTGGTTATTTTATCATAACTGGAGCATGTTAAATTTGATACCATACAATGTTAAACAGCGCTGCAATTTTTAGAACAGCTTTATATATATTGAATTTCACGGGTTATTTTAATGGGTTTTCCTTATAATAGTGCAGCAAAATATTCCAAGGAAGACGATAAGTTTAGAAAGAACCAAAAAGCTCTCAGTTATGTGACATCCACCAAACCCACATGGACCCGCATGGTAGATTATGGCCCACTCCCTCTAAATAGAGGACCAAAGAAGGGCTTAAGCACAGAATATAAACGGCACTGTTGGCGCAGTGGCTGAGCGATTGACTGCAGCACCGCGTGTCGTGGGTTCGATTCCCGCACGGAACAAAAACATTTGTAAAGCCTACAGGTAGTTGTTCCGGGTCTGGCTGTTTGTGAATGTGTGTTTGAATGTTTGTAGAAGCACCGACGACATAGGAGAAATTCCTAATGTGGGGCAACATTAAAAAAAAATTGTATAGCAAGGTATAGTAATGGCCTAAGTCTCTGCAATTGAAACAGTACTGGTTATGTTAGAGATGCTTTTGAGTAATAAAAAATGGTGGAAGGACCAAGATATGATTTCAATTACACGTGCCGATACGATTAACCAAAAAGGCTTCACGTTGGGCACATTGTAATAGTATTAGATATCAGTTTCAACCTTCAAGCTCTAGTAATCTTATTACTGGTGCCAATGGTCTTATTCAGGGTGACTTTTACTTCATTGACATTCTTTCAGGGATACAAGTTCTCATGATATGAATTTCTGAGTTGATCTCATAGTTAAAATTGTTTATAATATTCACGAGTACTTTCGCCCCCATAAAATAAGGTCAATAAATTCAAAGGTATCCTGTGGATTTACCCTGCTTTAGTAATATTATAATGTTTTTACATATCAATATTACATATCATAAAAAAGCACCACGCCTGTATTTTCGCAAAGGATTAGGCAGAGGTGTATCTACAGTACACCCACATTTCACCAGTTATGTATTTTAAGTCCCATGTGGGGTGACGGGGTGAGCCATCAACCGCATCAACTGCCATCAACCGGCCACAATATAATGAGTAATTCTGGATGTGTATCCAGAATCCGGGCTGCTACGGAAAAAATCCCAAAAACACATTGCTCGATCCGGCAATCAAAACCAGAACCTCACTTATCAAATCTAAATTACATTTCATTTAAGCAATTAATTTAGTTATTTGTAAACACTGCAGACCACCCAATTAACATGAAGGTGTAAAGTCTATAGCTACATGATCATTAAGATTTAGGTATGACACAAACTGGTTAATCTTCTAAATTTTATTTAGCCTTTTCTTAGGTAACAAGGAAAAACCTAAACCGACACTACTGGTCAAGTTAGTCATAGCAGAATGGCGTGTGCAGCCCCATTAGGTAAAACCCACTGCTGACATCGATTTTAGCTAAACGAACGCTATCAGGGAACGTCGTATAGAAGGATAAGTGCATAGTGATATCCTGCAATATCAAACGCTAGAGACCAACACTAAAAAAAATCTATATATGTGTTTTCTTTTTACAAAACGTTGCCCTATTCTGGAAATTTCTCCTGTGTCGTGGGAGCTTTTACAAACATTAAAAGTCATATACATAAACAACCAGACTCGGAACAACTATCTGTAGGCCAAACAAATATTTTTTCCGTGCGGGAATCGAACCCGCAATACGCAGCGCACAAGCCAATCGCTCAGTCACTGCGCCAACCGCGCCGTCAAATTGGTATAAAATGGATGCTTAAGCATGTAATGCATGGGAACTAGATACCTGTATGAAAAGCTCGTGCTAAAGTGGAAACATTAGCAAATTAGCTAGGCTGGTGGGGAAGCTAACTGCCAGAGTGCCGGATGCACTTAAAAAGCGTCGAGGCTAATATAATACGTCATTGATAAAACACAAAATAATTCTGGAGAGCCCTTAACCAACCCAACATAAGCCCCAGCTAACTAACTCCACCGCTGTTCTTTTCTGATTAATTTCGTTGCGGGATCCAAGACACTTGATTAGATTCCCCGGGACTCGTCGGGCTTCATTGTCTCAACGCTTTTCTGGTGGTAGCCACTGTTTATACTCGTTTTCAAGAGTTGCAGTGGTTTTCCCATTATAAAAGCCCCAACAAGGACATAAAACATTAATGGCTACGTTGAACTTTAACCCCTTAATAATAATAAATGCGGACTAAGGTGACACCCAGTTTTAAACTTCAGATTTCCATACATTTTCGAGGTCTAAGTTTGTCTTGACTTCCTAGTACAGTTAAGCCAAACTTGAACCGTTTATTAATAACGGGGTAAAAGACTAATGATACCAAAATGATACTCTAGTATGTATTTGTTACAGTGTGTTAGAAGCCACGACAGCATAATTGAATGGATTAGTATATCCTGACACGCACGGAAAATGCTGTCGTTAGAACATCGACCCAAAACTATTGGAGCATGTCAGCCCACCCACATTTATACACATACCTACATTATTTTTAATTCAGATGTACATGTCATGATAGCAATCAAAAAGGTTTCTTATTTGGCACTAAAACTATAAGCACTAACTAAATTAAGGGTTGAAAATAATAAAGGAACGCACGCACATTCTACGCGCAGTAAAAAATACCTTGAACTGTGAAATGATAATATAATGGCCCAAAAAAAATTAATTATACAATGGGGCAAAAAGACCAACTTGTGTGTTGGTCTTTCTGCACGGATGCCTATTTTTTTATTAACTTTTCATCAGTGTCGGACCAAAAATGGACTTTCAGCCGAAAACAAACACGATATGTAGTTTATATTATATAATCAATCAATACAATACCAAGTTTTACGAAGTACTTACGCTTACGCGTACGTAATTTTGTATCGTTTTTGAATAGCTTATATTTAGGTTGTCATCATGTGCCTAGCCTTCTCCCAATATTTGGGGTGCGAGAGATATATATAGAGCGACTACTTTTCAGACCAATAACCTGTGTTCAGACTGTTTATAACTGACTTGACGTGACTCAGACTTCGAGGCTTCTGACTGCCCATAACAAATTTATATTTACCGAAGTATAATCATGAATGAAATTACTCATTTACTCAGTCAGTTTCAACTTGTATTGATGAGATAAATAATAATACTTCGGTTTATACATATTTGTGACGATTGCGAAGAACTTTTTTATTATGACATAACGTAATACTGCTAATATCTGAAAAAAAAGTTGAGGAAATTTCGTGGGCTCCCGCGGTGCATCTCTCTTAAACAGCCTGAATAAATTCAAAATTAGATCGATTCGAATTTACCTAACTTTCTACATATAAAACCGAGGCCTAACTTGGATTGTTTCAGCAATACTGTCCAAATGTTAATTAGCCAACAGTTCCGTCGAAGCGTGACGCGAAAATGTGAAACACGTTTATTAGGACAGGTCAAATAACACCTGTATATGACCTCGGAAATGTCACTGAGCACCGGCGACTATTGTGGTGGGCTGCTTGATCGGTGGACTAATTCGTGTGCTCTTTGTCACGATCAGAAAGTGGAAAGGTTGAATTTTACGAACTAAGAGGGTTTCTTATGGGCTCATTGTTTCGAAGGCTTGATTAAATGGGTTTGAAACTATCGACGATGTTAATAAACTTGCCGGAGAAAGCTTTTTAGATTTTGATCAAATGACCATAGGTACTGAACTTTTTGATTGAAACTCCGAACGGATAAACTTGTCTAACTCACTGCCAGTCAGGTCTCAGAAATGTCGGCATCGGCTATATTGGTACGCTAGTAAATCTGTAAGTTTTTTATCGGACATAGAAGTTGTGTTCAAAGAAAAAAAGAAAGGTTGTTGAGCTGTTAGAGTGTACTTGCACAAACTGATAAACTTTTTGTAAGAAACATAATTATTATTCATGATATCAATACCTTGATTAAACTATGCCTCCATGAACTTTTAAAAGATTATCATTACAACCTAATACTTGACACCTTAATCTACAAACGCCATGTCTTCGACACGAAAAGAAGATATAGGTGATGGGACGGTAACCCGGTAGTGGAAAGGAGCACGATGTTGATGAACTTAAAAATTGGTTTGAACTTTACGAAGAAAGCTCGAGTTCATCGTGTCGATGACTCGATACGATGCGTGCCTCTTGAACTACGTATAAGTGATTAATGTACTACTCGAATTGAATTCCATAGCTTAATAAATCATTCTTTATTAGAGATGGCGATTAGAAAAACATAATTACATTTCTAGTTCCATACCACAAAACACTTTACCCAAAACAATTTGGATTACAGATACTATACAAGTTAATGGACATTGTATGTTCAAGCAATATTCCTGTTAATAAGTAGACATACGATACTACGACTACGCAAACAAGTTTCTGCGTAATTGGAACAAAACAATAACATTTGCGAGTTGGCTACGTCATCAAATGAAGAGAATACTAACGTCGTAAAGGTAAACAGAACTATCAGGTCACCGATAGCAAATTCGTAGTTTATAAAGTTTGTATGACATCAAAATGCAATCAACCGTACTGCTGTTTGAGTAACTCACCAACTGAGGTGATTATTATATCAATGTTTTCGTAAGACCGATTGTATTGTTCAATATCATAGGTCAAATTCGGGTTCGTTTAGTACAACGATTAACTTGACATTGGAAACCAGATAATTAATCGCAACAGGATACGTACAAAGCGACAAGCAGACTGACCTGACCTGACCTGACCCCTGATGTCTTAGCTATTTCCAAATACTATTACGGCAATAGTATTTGGAAATAGCTAAGACATCAGGGGAAAAATGACAACTTTCCTACTAATATAAGGATCAAGACATTCCAAAGTATGTAGGATTACTGCCTAACACAGTTTAACAAAAAGAAACTCACCTATCATGCTGTATAAGAGCAATAGAGCTGGCCACTAGATCTTCAAACTGCTTCTCACTCGCAGAACTGCCTTGCCTCTTATGATGATGAGGAGTATTAGCTCCCGAAGACGACGGTGTTAAAGTCTTCTGAGCTTCAGAGTTGATTGTCTTTGCAGCCAAGTTTCCGCTGGATTTGCTACCAAAGAGACGCCATGACACCACTGTTGATGGTGAGTCCTGGTTCTTTGAAGAATTGCTCTTCCATGGAAATACTCCTCTGGAACAAAAGAAATAATATATTTAGTACCTTATTGATAGTAAGAACTATGATAACTGTCTGTCTTCACATAAATAAATAAATAAATAAATATTGCTGGACAATCCACACAGCATCATCTAGCCCCAAGCTAAGCAGAGCTTGTGTTATGGGTACTAGATGACTGATATACTTAATACAATACATTACATAGATAGATATTTTTTATTATACAAATACCCAGAACACCCAGAACAAATCTTTGTAGATCGTACAAACATTTGTCCCAGGGCGAGAATCGAACCCGCAACCTCCTGCGTCGCAGGCGGACCATCGCCGAATATCATATGGCACCTCACATCTGATGAAAACAGATGATACGCAAGTGACGAAGAGTGAGATGAGTTAAATGTTGATAGATGGAGAAGAGGGAAGTTGAATCGGTATTTACCAAAGAAAACTTGAATATGTTGTGTGAGGTATAATGTGAATGACAAGGGAGTGAACGATAATGTGACACTCACAAGAAGAACACACTTTGCGCCGACTTCGAGTAACATAATATGACGAGGGCGGGCAGAAGAATGAAATAACTATTTTAAGTCGTTTTAAACTGTAGATAGTGCGCTCAACGAACCCTCTTCCACTTTTATTACACACAAAGCTGAAGCATCCATTGAGAGTTTTATTAAATTCTCGTGATTAACGCGAGCAGACAGACGCTTCCTTTGTGGGCTAAAGGAAGTGCATAATGGACGGTGGACACCCACTTTGATTTCGTCGGTAGCTCGGTAGTTATAGTGACAGAATAATTAATTAGAGCTTTCTATAATGTCGAAACGAGAACGGATTGACTTGGAGAAATATCTATACTGGCTAGGATTTTCACTAGTGAAGAACTAAACGTGCTTCTATGGATAAGATGAAAATCTATGATAAGCATGGTATATACATATGTATTTGAGTGTACAAAATTTAGTCTTCGGTTTCCCTTACCGACGGTTTTACTAAAGTTTCTACTATTTCGCAAAATAGATTGCCATCTTGTTGTCTTATGCAGAACTCTTAACTTAAACGAACCATACTTTCCTATTTAAATTTTTATGATAATAATATTATTACGACCATTACGAAATTGCGTTTGCTTGATGACAACAAAATTGTGGTTCAACTTTCTTTTAAAAATTAACGAGGGATGACCAGACGAAGTTTTATGTTAATTAATTACTTATGCTTATTAAACACTTAACGCCTTTCCAGTGATGGTTCAATCAAGATTAAGAAGGGGAGTAAAAGGAATCGTTTTCATGTTGCAATGCGGATTGATAGAGAGGAAGTAGTAGATCAGCAGCTTATCATTGAAATTGTGGATGTCAATTAAGAGAAAGCGAATAGCTAGTGTACGTAGGATAATATTCTGATATTTCTAAATGCTCTGTTGTATCTATAAACTCAAAGTAGATATGTATTGTTGTTGCCTTTTCGTTTACCGTATGACTGTGCGCCAGTACTGTCTCATATTTATTGCTCGTTTAGCCTGTACAAAAGGAATATGTGATGCGTTCGTTTCAGCTATACAGTGTACCGAGGAAGTTACTCATACCAGGTTCATAGAACCTGTCTGAAGCAGTTTCTATATGAACAGTAAGTTATCAGGTTTGCGTTCATAATCATCTGCCTAGCCTTATTCTAACCATGTTGGGTTTGGCTTTCAGTCTAACAGGATGCAGCTGTATTTTACATGGAGCGACTGCTTATCTGACCTCCACAACCCAGTTACTGGACAACACGATACCCCTTGGTAAGAGAGGCTGTCAAACTTTCGGGCTTCCGACTACCCGTAACGACTCTCAAAGATCTACAAAGACAGCCGGGACCAATGGCTTAACGTGCTTTCCGAGGCATGGAGGAGTCTCAATATGTCACAAACGATTACCCATCCACAGACTGACCTCGGCCAGCGTAGCTTAACCTTCGATCAACCCATGCGGCTGTTCTTATTTAGCCACGAGCTCCTCTGGTTATGAGGTTTGCGTTGACAGCAATAGATTTATTCAAGTTTGAAGTGGTTTTGATAATTCATGTGTCGGCTCATTCCAACAACCTATGATAAAACGATTATAAGAAGTGCTAATACTTATAGATAACATTAACGATAATCAAAATAAATAGACTACTACTCAGGCTCCTGAAGAGAATAACAAATAAGAAGATAATATAAATAAAAGATGAGTAGAAATGAGGTTGTCATTAGTGAAGCAGGTGGACAAGGCAGATGGTTACATAATAATCAGTTGAATAATTTGAAAACACATAATCGTGTGTGACGTGCCGACATTACACAAGCAATAAATATTCAAGAATGTAAGTACACTACTTACATATGTGTATTATTTACGCTTTTGTAAAATTAAAATATCTCCCTACGACAATGTACACTTCCAAGTTAAAAGAAAAGCTGGTAATTTGTAATGGATTTATTCCAAAAGAAGTTGATATGAAATTCAATTGTAGCGACTTACGGATGTAGGCGTTTCTTATAAAACATAGATGCGTGTAAAGACTATCTTATACAATAAGACTATCTACAAGGTGTAACAGAATAAACGCATGAAAGTATTTTTGTTCATAATTGACTACCGAATTGATTTTAGTAACTTTTAATATACGTTATATTATTATCAAAAAAATATTTTGCAAGAGGTACCACCGATTGAAACAAAGAAAATGTCATCTTATTACAAGGCAATGAGACTCAGTTTTAAATGCAATAGTAATGCTACGGCCAACAGGTTTTTATCACTACCCCCGCCGTCTGTACGCGGTAAACTCAAAAACTACTGAACGGATTCGGAACGAAAAAGGTTTTTGTATATAATTTGTCACGGGCGAAGCCAGGGTGGATCGCTAGTTATTAATAAACTTCAGATTTAAACAAGAAGTTTTGGTCATTGAATTATGCTTTTAGCTCAATACTCGTAATTGGGATGTATGAGGTCTTACGGTAATAAAGTTACATATTGTATTGTTGCGTAACGGAATCAATAATAAAAAAAAACATTAATATCCAAGTGCACATATTCGAGACAAAGGTCAGAAACAATCTAAGAAGGAAGATGATTTTGTTGTACGTACATACAAAGGCGAATGAATTACCCATCAGATTAATTTCTTGAAACATGTTTACGCATAGCAGTGATATTCATCGAGAAAGGGCAAATGTGAACAGAATTTATGTTTAACAAACCCAGGTTCTTTCCGACCGTGCCCAATACAAAGTAACGAAATGTAAAAGAATGTTTGAGAATTCAATGCTCCTTTTTAACGAGAATCGGCTTCATACAAAGCGAGCCGCCTTTTTGCTCGTATGAAAGGACCAAGTGCGCAGAATTTAAAACTAGGTAGTCGGGAGGTTGAATAACCCTCGATGCTAGCTTTTTACAGTTTTTGATACAATTAACTTTACTGCGTCGTTGGTTTAGTGGTCGCAAGTGCTCATGCTGAGCATGTGTCCTGGAATCGATTTCGATTCCCATCTGTATTTCTCAATAGCAGTCTGGAGCCTGGATTTGTCCCCGGTTGACGGTTATGGACTCGTCTCCTATTACATGGAACTTAAACATAACTAGCGATATGTAAGTATTTTATAGATGCACCGCTGCCTAACCCTAATGGATATACAGGTGTGATGTTACTTATGATCGTAGTGAAATCTGAAAAGTATACGACGTGGCAAGCTAATAACCCGAAACAGAACATCAACAAGGACAAGAAAAATAAACATAGATTCAGTTACAACTACCCATATCAACATCAAACAACAGTTCTCACCTTACAAGTAACCTTTCCCATTTCTCGGTAAGCAATAACAAATACAGGACAGACTGACAATACACATCAATCATCGAAACTGTCTGCGTGTACGCAGAACGGAATGTCATTGTGTGATAATTCGCGGCTCTGAACCTCGTGTGGGATGGTCGGTTTCGATCAATAGATGCTTTGGCATACTACATGAATTGGGTCGGTTAACATGGTACAGTCAACCACACATAAGTAGTTACACTAGCATTACATCAGATTAGTTTTTCTCTATCAACGTATGTATTTTTTATCTCTTTTGACTTCGTATGTATTGTTTTATTATTTTTGAACACTTCGCCCGCGACTTCGTCAGCGTGTATTTCTTACTTTTCCCTTCGAATTTCCTCCTCCCCCCTCCAGGAAATATGCCTTTGTTACTCGCTGATAATATAGCTTTTTATAGATGAAATATTTTTTTAAATCCAATTAGTAGTTTAAGAGTTTATCCATTAAAAAAAAATCTTTCCTCTTTATTGTTTTATAGTTTAGATGTATTTATTATATGTTCTGTGTGGTCACGGACTAAGAATATGACCACCCCATTTCATCCCGTGGGTGTCGTATGAGGCGACTAAGGGAGTTTTTCAGACCTGGTGCAAAATATTAAGCACTCTAGGTCACCCGCACGGTGGCGGGTATACCACCAACGATAGCATTCCCAAGGAGGGTTGGTGTCAGGCAGGCGGCCGACTATAAAAACTATGCCAAAACAACAGCAGCATGAATAGTACGAAAGATATGTTGCACGATAGGGCTAGGGCGTACCCCACAGGCGACGCGCAGTAGCAGCACCCGGCCCCTGCGGGAAATGGACAAGGGTTGTCGCACCAAAACGGGCGGGTGCGACGTAAGATGCAAGCTCGGAGAGAAAGAGAAGTAAGGCTGAGGTATGCAAGTTGGAATATAGGTACGATGACTGGAAGAGGAAGAGAGTTAGCAGATGTTCTTAAAAGGCGACGGATAAATATAGCGTGTCTGCAAGAAACAAAGTGGAAGGGGGCGAAAGCTAGAGAGATAGGAGAAGGATATAAGTTTTACTACTGTGGAAGCGATGGCAAGCGAAATGGTGTGGGTATAGTTCTGGATAGCGAGCTAAAAGAATGTGTGGTACATGTAAATAGAATGAGTGATAGAGTAATTGCTGTCAAAGTGATTGTGAAGGGTCTGGTACTAAAGATAGTGAGCGTGTATGCACCCCAATCAGGATGTGAGGATAGTATAAAAGATAAATTTTGGGAGGACTTTGATTGTGTGATGAGAGATGTGCAAGAGAGTGAAGAAGTGTATGTAGGGGGTGATTTTAACGGGCATGTTGGAAAGCTGAACGTTGGGTATGAGAGAGTGCATGGTGGTTGGGGGTACGGAAACCGTAACAATGACGGCGAGGCACTACTGCAAGCTGCTACTGCATTCGACCTGGCAATAACAAACACGTGGTTTGAGAAGAAAGACGAGCACCTGATCACATATAAAAGTGGCCACCACGCGACACAAATCGACTACTTCCTGGTAAAAAGGAGTAGTCTGATTTGTGTCAAAAACTGTAAAGTGCTGCCAGGCGAAGCATTAGTCTCACAACACAGGTTGGTAGTTATGCAGGTTAAAGTAAGTGTGTCCGCCAGAAATAACAAAGAACGGCCCCCACCAAAAACTAGATGGTGTATGTTAGAAAATGAGGAGTGTTCGGATTTGTTTAAAAATCAAGTTGTGGATAAAATGATTGATATGAAGGATATGGAGGGAAAATCTGTGAATGATTGTTGGAATGAGATGGCAGATTGTATAAGAAGAGTAGCAAAAGACGTATTCGGAGAATCGAAAGGGAAAGGTGTAATAGATAAGGATACATGGTGGTGGAATGAAGAAGTGCAAAAAGTACTTAATCAGAAAAAAGTTGCGTTTAGAGAATGGCAGGGCGTAGAAAACGGGAACGATAGTTTGAAAGAAGAAAAGAATATGATATACAAAGAATGGAAGAGGAAAGCAAAACAGGTGGTAGCAGTCGCTAGGGCTAAGGCACAGGAGAAGTTGTATAACTCACTGGATAGCCCTAGGGGCCAGAAGGAACTCTATCGGATTACGAAAGCAAGGGAAAAAAGGGCAAAAGATATAACGCATATTAAATGTATTAAAGATGATGCTGGTAAGGTTCTGTGTGAAGATGATGAAATAAAACTGCGATGGAAGGTCTACTTTGATAGGTTAATGAACGAGGAGAATGAATGGAATGGTATGCTTCAAGAGACACAGGTAAATATGGGTTTGGTGAGAGAAATTAGCATGGATGAAGTTAGGAATGCAGTTAGAAGTATGAAAAATGGAAAAGCTATGGGCCCAGATGATATACCAGCAGAAGTATGGAAGGTATTAAAAGAAGATGGATGTATGTGGCTGACTTTATTCTTCAATAAGTTGTTGCATGAGGAAGTGATCCCACAAGAGTGGTGCAATAGTTCACTAGTGCCCATCTTCAAAAATAAAGGGGACGTACAGGACTGCAACAACTATCGAGGGATAAAGCTCCTGTCACATAGTATGAAAGTATGGGAGAAGGTGATAGAGAAAAGATTGCGAGAGGAGAGTGAAATTACCCCAAGTCAATTTGGGTTTATGCCAGGTCGAGGAACAATGGACGCCACCTTTGCACTCCGCCAGCTGTGTGAGAAATACAGACGTGCACATAAAAACTTGCACATGGTGTTCATTGATCTGGAGAAAGCGTATGATAGGGTGCCCCGGGAGGTGTTGTGGTGGGCCGTGAAAGAGAAAGGTGTGCCTGGGAAGTATGTGGAGTTAATTCGTGCAATGTACAGCCGGTCTAGGACGTATGTCCGATCGGCTGCTGGCAACACCGACAAGTTCAGTGTGGCTGTAGGACTGCACCAAGGGTCGGCATTAAGCCCTTACCTCTTCTTGTTGATAATGGACGCTCTGACGTCGGACATACAGGAAGAGGCACCCTGGTGCATGTTATTTGCCGACGACATTGTTCTTGTCGGTGAAGATGGACCTGAGATCCAGAGCAGACTGGAGAAATGGCAACAGAGGCTGGAGAGTGTGGGCTTGAAAATCAGCAGAACCAAAACTGAATATATGTTCTGCGATTTCGGCGGTCTCTCCAGTCCTGAAGCAATGTCGCTTAACAGCGTGCTTCTCCCGGTCTGTTCCGACTTTCGGTATCTCGGTTCACTCGTGCAAAGTGACGGAGAAATAGATCGGGCTGTCAAGCACCGAATTAACATAGGGTGGATGAAATGGCGGCAGGTAACGGGAACAACCTGTGACCCCCATATTCCCCTTAAACTTAAGGGGAAGATTTACAAAACAATGGTCAGACCTGCTGTCTTGTATGGATCAGAATGTTGGGCCGCAAAAGGCATGAATGAAAGGCAGTTACATGCAGCTGAGATGAGAATGCTGAGGGGGATGTGTGGTGTTACGCGAATGGATAGAATAAGAAATGAGTATGTAAGAGGAAGTCTTAAAGTTGCGCCTGTGACCGAGAAGTTGTATGGAAATCGGTTGTCATGGTATGGGCATGTGATGCGAAGGAATGAGGACCATGTTGTGAGGAAAGTTTTGAGTATGAATGTGCAGGGTTACATGAGTAGAGGAAGACCAAAGAAAAGATGGATGGATTGTGTGAAAGAGGATATGGCAAGAAAAGAGGTGACCCATGAGATGACGGCAAATAGAGATGTATGGAAGAAGAAAACATGCTGCGCCGACCCCAAATAAAATTGGGATAAGGGCAGGAGGATGATGATGATGATGAGTTTAGATGTATTTATTCCTAATACCTATAATAATTAAATTTCATTTTATGCTATGTTGTCTATCATGTCCTATCTCTGCATCACCTTAAGATCGGTTCGTAGAAAATACCTAAGGTATTAAGTCTGCCTTTGTACGGTTATTTTTACCTGTGCATAAAGTTTTAACTAATAAATAAATAAAGGTGTTGTCAACGATAAATTATAACCACTGATGTGCAGAGGCCAGCACATCAAGCTACCCCAATGTTACAGATTTTCCCAATAGAACATGAACCTTATTTCTATGAAGATAAAGTTGAAAAACTATCAAAGTAATCTGACACATTGGGGTAGCTTGGTGTGCTGGCCTCTGTACCTACGGTCGACGATACTGATATGTCGAGTGCATTGGTTTTTGTATTGATTCTAACAAAAAAAAAGTCTTTGGTTACTCGTGCTTTTTGGTTCCGAATATTTTGCTTTGTGTTGACTTGGGATTCTTATACGGCATCAAGGCAGGTATTTGTATGTTATTTAGTAATGTTCGCCTAATGTATATAACATAAACACAATATACAGGGTGGAAGGGATATGGACGCACAAACTGATACGATAAGTTCATTACATGATTGTTGACCCCAGCTTTGTGTTTCTGTTGGCGTTTTCATTTGTACACTTTTTTCTGATGTGCTTTTTACGTTAAACTGTGAAAAGTCATGATAGAATCATAATTTCTATCTAACCCAATAAGATTTTTAATTAAAAAGTAAATAATTCACGTTTCCATTAAAAATCTCTTTGAGTAAAATGGAAATCATCATTTTTTACAGTTAAGAATAAAAATAGTATGGAGGAGTCCAGAATCATGTACAAAATTCATTGTATCAGTATGTATGTCCCTGCCATCTTGAATATGATATAAACAGAGCAATAATATATTCTCCAAAAAGATTGACTATAAGGGTGGTTGAGAAGATAGTTTCATATAACAAATGGCTTTGATTTTGCTAGTAGTAGTGGCACCATTGGACTAAGTTTTCAAGTACTAAGCGCAGCCATTTGTTACTTAGCCGGAAACGATATCTAAGTGAAAAGTAGCTTAATAGAATACTTAAGAACTTATGAAACGGAAAACGATAATAGTAGTTTAGCAAAACTACTTCCCTAGCGTCTTGAGTAATGGAAAAGTTCCTAACGTAGTTAGATAACTAGAAACTGCTAATTCAGATCAACGTCACGCTATGTAGCTGTTTCCTACGGCAAGGATATAATCAGCTAGTTTTAAATCACAACCCATATCGCACAACTTATTGGCATATCGATGACACGGTTGGCGCAGTGGCTGAGCGATCGACTGCTGCGCCGCGTGTCGTGGGTTCGATTCCTGAACGCATCAAATATTTGTATGGCCTATAAGTAATTGTTCCGGGTCTGGCTGCTCGTGTAGGTATGGGAAATTGGCTTCAAATTTTTGTAAACGCAACGTCTAATTCGATTTTTTTTTAAACTAGCAATAGAAGCGGAAGCTTCGGATACGTTTACGTACGGAGTAATGTGAGATTTGGAAAAGTCCAAGCTTATATGCGGAAGGAGTGCAGAAATTCTAAAACAGACAAATTCCGACTTCTGGGAGATCGTAATAATATTACACAACAATTCATATATGTATTTAAACTTTTTGAAGCTATTGCCATTAACCGGGCCCAAATCCTGCAGGTCGCTACTGAATTTTTTACGCTTACTGAAAAATCAGGTGAAATATGGGTAAAGATAGGTACACCTATGCCTCACGTATGGCAAATACAGGTGCTATATTTAAAGCTTGTTATCCTTATTCACGCACGGCACAACCAAAAATTACCGAGAACAACAAAACCTGAGCACATTCGTGATATGGCGACAAATTAAGTACTAAATCAGTGCGCAAAATGAGGAAACAAAACTGATGGAGCACAAAAAATAATTATATTCGAAGCATGAGCATGCATCAACGTCAAACACATGTGCGGCCTTCGTACAATTTGCGTAGTACATTAATATCAAATTGTTTAGTATATAAACAAATGAATTCAGACCTAATAGCCAGGAAATAAAGTAGCTATTTCAACCTAGTGGCCGTTTGCAGGATCATGCCTCGTTTAATAACTGAGCCACATCAGAAGGGGTCATCAAGATGTCTGTTGACTTTTCATCCTTAATAAGAAGCTATCGTAAAAACATGGATAAGAATATAATAGAACAGTAGGTTTACGAGCGTAGCAACAAGCATTTTATTACGCCTTAAAATTCTTCTTAGTGCCCCTACCTTTTATGTCAGTACAAAAATTCGCGTCGGACATGTGAGAAATAATGGGGTGTCGTAAAATAAACACCATCAAAGAGATTGCGCCCTCCATTCAAGGTAAACATTGAATCACCGCAAACACACATTGACCTCGCTCAAGAAAACGCTATCACAGTCTACAGACTGAGCAACCAACCCGGCTTAAGGGCAATTATATTTAGAACGGACAACTTTAATTTTGGGAAACCTTTTACCAAATCGCAATCTCAACCATGTGAGAGCCTCTACAAATAGCTTTGTAATAAAACTTTGTTAGTTAGTGTCTAATTTCAAGTTTAATGCATCCGTTTCTACATCAGCATTATCGCTGCTTACGACTTTTGAAATACCAAAGTCAAAGTACGTAACACAGTTAAACCTTGGGTATACTCTGCATTCAGCTACACAAAAGTACTTAAAATCATAACGCCATAACAAAAGCTTTACGCAACCATAGAAATGCGAGTTTCCTACAATTGTTTTAAAGTTAATCTGTTAGTTGTGCGGAATAAAAACAGCTGTGGTGTGCGCGCCGGTGCCGGGCGGCGCTTGGTACACCTTGGTACGAAACGTGCGCGCGCGCCGACACATTATCACGACATTCACGACGACCCGGCGCACTTGTAGTCGACGAATTGAGACCTAGCTCGTATACACTATTATGTATATGCACAATAAACGAAAATAATGTTATCAAAACTGACATTAATTGTCAAATACCGGAGGTGATACAGTTCCGATTGGGTTTTGAAAAGTTTTGTTAGGAAAAAAAATTGATGATGATAAGGTAATAAATAAGCAAGTTAATAAACATTCAACTAATCATAGGTCACGGGACGTTGGCAATAACGACGAGGTGGAAGCTAAAACGAAATCGTTTAACAACATCCCGCCCAAAGAGATGAACACAGTATTCAGCAAATGTGGCAATTTGCTTGACAACCGCTCGTTATGACATCAAATAAAACGACAAAAATAGAACCGCCATCTGTCACAGAAGCAGACGGAAACGGCACTACATTCCGAAGTAATTCCGTGAATACGGGTGATGTATTTCAAGTAGTCAAGTTATCTAACACGGCAGAGAACATGCAATTATCAAAGTAACAAGTTCTCACGAATACCTTGTATTTAAATATATTTTTAGTTACATAATCACTATAAGTGATATAAAGCTTTAAAAATATAATGAGGACATTTTGATCTTGGAGATGGCAGAAACAATAGGCAGAAGCAACAATAAAAATTCTTGAGAACTGTTATTAAGTGTACGTTGTACAGATTTCAATTCACATGGACGTTTAACTACCAGATTTTCACGAGTAATTGTGTTAATCGATTGAATATACAACGGAAGTAGACATTAATTGAAGAATCATGCCTGTGAACTTCCTTCTAAGTATTAGGTATACCTACTTTCAATTTGTTTTTCTACTTACTAATTGTTTGTCGTAATCTCGGTCGATGATCCATGCCTTGTGATCTTCATCGGTAAGTATATGTAAGGTTACAGGGGCCATAGGCTTGTTAATAAACGAATCTATGAATGCAGTTGGCATTGCAAAAGCAGTAAACAAAGCACTGGCCGGAGTGGCAGGAAAAACCCAGGAAAAAGAAAGGCAATATGAACCTGCTCCAAAAGATCAAACAAGTACATTGCACAACCAAACACACAGTTTAATTTGGTCAATCACTTGTTCAGTGAAACCCAGTGCACCACGCAAACAATATTGTTTATTAAAGTACATAATACACCAAATGCTTGTGTAGAAACATCGACGTAACAATGACGTCGGAGCTCGCAAACAGCACGGATAACTTTAGCAAACATGCTGTGTACAGGCAAGGTTTGTTTAAATTCATATTTATCATTCAACGCGACAATGGAAAATATGGAAACAATGACGTTGATTATACTTTGTTTTACTGACCAGCGAGTTAAATAAAAACGGTGTGTAATGGGTAAAAGATGTTTCAGACAGCTGATCAATACAAGAATAATGTGGGTCCTTAATATGAAGCCGCCATTGATATTTGCTTCCAAAGATAGTCTTAATAAAAATATCTCAAAAGGAATGTAAGACTTCCGAGGAAACCAATGAAACGACTATTCAAATTTAATGAAACACTGAAGATATTACACAGGACTGGAAAATTGAACTGAATCTAAGCAATTCTTCGAATTGAGAGTCGTAAAAGGGAAATGGCTTCCAGCGTAACGAGTAGAAACATAGAAACTCGCGCGTTAATGTCAGGAATGAAATAGCTACCATAGGTTACTTGCAAAATTGAAAATACCAAAGCAAATTACATATGTGAAACTTCCCAATTTCTTATTAAATTGAAACTGAGGCGAATGTCTTCAAGGTTTCTGATTACGGACGCAGAATTGATTGTGAGTTGGGTTAAATTGCTTTCTGTATTTCTACGCTTACAAATTGCGAAGCGAAATATCCTTTTGTGGAATAATTTAGTTGTATACCTACTGGAAGATAGGAAAGCTGCTTTTAAGAAGTAATACTTTTGATCAATGTAAATTCATAATTAAGTTAGTCCCATTGATTTAGTCAGTTAGTTTGGATCTCCCGTTAGAAACCCACTCGAAAATAAATCAAACTGCCATAGACAGAGCAGTTACAGGTCACAGCTAAGTGCCACACCATGTGTAGGAAAGCAAACAAAAATAAAAACAGCATACGCCAATTAATTACACCAATTTTCGTATAATACCACTACAAATAACAGGACCAATAAATCAAAGTTAATCTTGAACACCCACACGCAAGCGTCTGCGAACAATCCAGACCATATAACGTAAGAAATAAGTAACCTCCTTAAATGTATGTGAGCAAGAATCTCACATCACTTTGTGGTATGTGGCGCGAGGTACGGGCTACAATTATTTGAGGTCAGGGAGCACGATGTGACCCTTAAGATACCAAGACTGGTATTATGCTTAGGACTTATGAATATTCAATTCCGAGATTAATAGTGATTGCAGTGTGATGTCGATGATTTTTATCATTTTAAAAGAAATCGTTTTTGCGTACAGGGAATTCTGTTAAAGGAAACTATTACCTATGTCGCCTAGATTATAAAATCTAGAAGGAAATAAATCACCAGTAAATAATTGAAGATTGGATTTGGAAAGCAAAATAAGATTAGGGATGTTGTAATTATTGGTAGCATTTAATAGCATCGTTAATTCTCAAGAAATGAGACACAATTTGAAATGAAATTCGTAACAGCTAGAATGGACAAAACAATATTGCGAATTATTAAAGCTTTTGCAGCAAATTAATAATTTATAGAGTCCCTAGTGAACATAGAAAGTAATTTTAAAAACATTCTACCGAGTTTACGGAAAGTCCAATTGGTTTTGATGTAGTAATGTAAATTATTGTTATGCTGTTCAAGACAATTTGAATAAAGTACGCTCTACTAATGATATCCCACACCAGAAATATCACATTCCGACTGAGAAAACAACAATGCCTGGGAATCTACACCTACTATCATTAAATGTCGAAACATTCACATTTTAGGCTAAAGGCACGTACACAATGGTCACAATACTAATAATATCAATAGTGTATCGCAAAGCTAATTTATTCGAGCCGCGGCCTGCCCATCCATTGTTGCGATCGCAACATTCCATTGTATGGTCGTGACCTTCGCATCATAGAATGTTTGCCAGATTAATGGTTGCGAGTAGGCGGCGACGGACCTGCTCACTCAGTTTTTGTGTGGGATTTTGTGAAGTTTGTGAATGGGAAGGATTGCAAGATTGCAAGTAAGTCGTGGTTCAATTGTTTTAACATGAGCAAGCTTCCATTTGAAATATTTACTCAGGGTAAGCACTAGTTAGAAAGAAATATGCGAGGCCTTTATGAGCGTTCTTCTTCGTCTTGTCCGAAGATTCTGGCTATTGTATCTTAGTTGTGTCTCTGATGAACACATGATCAGGCAAGCATTTTTATTCACACGCGTACAACACGGTATTGCAAATTTTATTTTAATTACCTTCAGGATTTTTGTGCGGTGCTAATTTGACTTGGAACCGTGCGTAATTTTCTACTACCACAAAAATCATGTGTTACGCGTTTTCACTATTTGTGTATTATTGGTTATTCGATTTTCCCATTAAACACTGTTAACCGAGACTAAAAGTTAAATGGCTGGTGCCCGCCGACTTCAAGATCATTGAAGGCTTTGAGAAACACTGGTCGAACAAACACAGCAAACACCTAAAGCCAAATTCAATTTAAGAGAATACAAAGTAAATAGTGATCGGACTGACCCAGAACTGTAGATTGTCTTGAAATCCGCACCAAAGGATCAAAATAAAGCGGTGGAGAAGCAATAATGTTAGATTTCTATTGAAGAAAAAGAAGCTTAGCTCGTCACAGAACTTGCGCTCGTTCAAGAAAATGGAAAAGATATTTTTTTCCTTTAGTAGAAGCAGTTTTTGGTAGCACACTCGGTAACGTGATAGTTTTAAAACAAAATGTAACGCTTCAGTGTACACGAATTCGATCACCGGATTGGCCTTCAATATTACTAAATATCATATCGCCATCAGCCGTCATTTCACCATTAAGGAGAATTAAATCCGCAATTTGTCTCACTCATGTCGTGTGTTCTCACGTTTAAGGATCTCAACACATTATTTACGTCGATATTTACAAATGTTTTGTAATTATTTTTGCCTTGACATCCATGCAATACGAAACCATTATCACAACGCGATAGTATAGCCTTAATGAGGCTGCTTAATCACGGAAGAATCTTTGCGGAAGCCTTTGGTTCGCTATCTCCTGAAATATTCTGCTAAGTATCGACTGCCGGCTAGAAATATTTAACATTCGTGCATGCAACCTACATGGAAGACATTGTGGCCTGCTCTGCTGCTAGTCGTCTTGCCACAGCTTCCTATGATTCGTTAATCACTTAATAACACAGCTCATGTAGGAAGCTATTTGCTCTGGTATTCATAAGTGAGGGCTCAGCAACCTGCGATATTGCAATCTTTAGATGCAATATTTCTACTGGAAAGTGGATGTCCCTTTTCTAAAAACTACATTCCCTCTCTCAGAGTAGAATAATATTTACTTATCTTGGTAAAAGATAAAGCATTAATTGTTTTACTACTTCATTACTAAAATTAGAATTGTTTACGTTTTGATTTCAAGTGCTCCAGGCTATAAATGAAGGTCGGCAGATAGAGAAGGCAACGATCTACTGTCTGTTTGTGACATATCTGCTATTCTACCTATATTTTCATTCACAACGCCTTTTGTTTCATCTGCTGCCGTGTGAAATGAGCGACTGGGACAAATCCATCCATACTTTCAATATCCATATTCCATTCTTTTGTGAAACTAACTCATTCTGTTTGTCTGATATCTATTCACACTTAATACGCTCAACTAATTTATATTTAATTCGGTATAAAGATTGATTGAGACCCTACAACATAGGATAGTTTTTAATCTGCGACTTCTTCTGCATAATCTTTACCGACATTCACGCGGACAAAAGCTAGTATAAAATAAATGACTTCTTAACCATCTATCAATCAATATATCTATCATCTATCAATTCTATAAATCCTAAAGTAGACAGAATTCGTTTTCAAAAAAGAGCAAGAATAACTTAATAGTATCACCCCAGAGCTACAACATGTTTGTAAACAATTAGTTGATTGTGCCGGAAATTCTATACTAAGTCGACGATTTAGTTTATTGTTGTTAAATATTCATGAATCAAAGATGGCGGGTCGCCCCGGAGTTCACACGATGAACGTTAACCTTCATGGTCCTGGACAGGTTCCATGTTAAATGTATTTTTTATATGAATCTTCTATTGCCGGTTTTAATTGTATTGATATTCCAAAGTTTGTATTTGTTTACCACAAAGTGCTCTGTTTCTTTGTTTGTGAATATTATTGTTTTATAATTCTTTGCTTTAGTTTGACCAATAAACAACGTTATTTTCCTTTTTCCCTCCTCTCTTGCTTACGTATTGTAAATAACTCAAAATTTGTCATTAATTTCAACTTAGTAAGCAACCGGAAGCAACTTTCATGCCCTTTCATCACAATGTTGTAAATAAAGCATGCAGTTAAATTAATAAAACATTTCATTTAAAAGTTAGCCAAGGCTTCATTCTCTTTTATAGTGATGAAAGTAGAGTTAAATTGAAGTTCATAATTAAAGCGCATTCTGCTAAACTTCATTAATTTACTTTAGCCACGGTCCCACCGTTACGTAATGCAAAATAAGTTGACGTTTATTTTTTATACCGCTGATAGCGCGTCTCCACGCTGGCTCGCACCAGTCTCGCTTGTTTATAAATACGAGTTTTATAAGGAAAATGTAATTAATGAATTTTTTTTGTTTTATTTTACCTTTAAGCTGACAGACCCAAGTTTATAAACTTGGGAATCAAAGACTTTTCTTCATCATAGGCAAATATATGAAGAACAGTCATCACGAGAATAATAAATAAATAAATAATCAGTGGTAGCCGTTATTTGATATATGTATTTTAATATTTCTATGGATTATGCCAGGCTTTCCCATTAAGTTCTCGTATTTTATCACTTACACTACCAGATCCAGACCATTTTTATTAAAGAATTAGATGTCTTAACATCTCGTGCTTTAGTTTCATCCAGATGGTTAATCTCCTTGTAATCTAGACTAGACGAATCATACGCAACAGATCGTGTCGGCCAGATTAGTAGCGCTTTAGATACAGTAGATTAAGCGATTTCATTCATTTACACTGTTTTATCACCTTCGAGTATCTTAGGAATAACTTGTTTGAAAATTCTGCTGATTTTCCTCGCATCGTACTTGGGACCTTATACAGTAAGTTGATGCTAAAGGATAATCTTGGGTAGGCTCATAAGAGGTCATGGAATTTATAACTTATGATATTTTGACGAAACATGTGCCATCAACTAGTCTACATTCTCAAGATAATTGAAAGATGAGCAACACCATGTACCTGACCTCTGACATCATCATCTTACGCAGGGATGTCTCATACAAACACGATGACATCTTTCATGAGGTGAAATACTTCGAAGGTGTCTATCGGTTCCCATAGCTCGCATAGGTATGTACTTAATCGTTTGCCATACCATAACAGTTTTGCAACACTTTGCCCAACCTCCGGTTTCGATCTCAAGACGACACCACGACATGAACCGTGAGAAACTGCAAGGTCTGTTGCAAGAAGACGTGAGTGACGATAGTAACCAACGTAACAACGTAGGTTATAACACCCTTCAAGTGAGTAAATAAGGTACAGATTCGTTTGAATAAACAGTAAAGGATTATGTAGGAGGTCTCGTTACTAATTGACGAGTTAATTCGTTCATGCCATAAGTCTAATGACAAGTTACTTTTTCTAGGGAAGTAATTGAAAATTATTGAACTGCAATGAAGCAATTGCTTGAAGAAAATCTTAATCTTCATCATAAAAAGTCATTGTACGTCATTATCGATAATGACGTAGGTTTTGATCATTGACCGTTGATTACTCTTTAGATTAGATTGTCTAAATAACTGTTAATGTTATCTTTAATATTTCGAATATTTGCGGATATCCAGCCGTGTAATCTACACCGAAATCTGGGAATTACGTAATAAATATTGTTGTCATAATACAACCACGTTTTGGTTACATATGTCTGCCTGATAGAGGTATTGTTTTTATCCAGTGTCATAAAATCTTTAATTGCAACAGCTCTGTATTGCGTGATGCGAATTCACTGGAATTTCCAGGTACCTACGTTATCATAGCGATGAGATCTTACATTGCGAGCAGCATTATTTTATGATGGACAGCCATGACGTCTATCTTAATTGTTGTATTACAATTACATTCATTACCACTATAGAAACTTTTCATTACCAGATCATATCATTAACTACTGCGTTCCGATATCACCAGTCAAGGTCTGTTATTAAAACCTAGGGAATAAAAATCCCCAAGCGCGTTTGCTTTATTGGCTCACACTGTAAATATGTGAGTCCTATGATTTTTGCCGCAGTGTCGAAAATTTTCCGCCAACACGTAACTTCTATAAAATCTTTTATAAATACGAAGCTGAGGATTTTTAATAATACGCCAGCGTTTAACACGGTTAATCTGATATCAAATGTCAAGGCCGAGGAAACTATAGCAACAAAAAGCAAAATATACAAGGCGGATACTAATGTTAGGTACTAAAATGATAATATTGAAAGAAATACAATATGTAAGATCGTTTAGTTTTCTATTATAAAGAAGACATTCAGCCTCCAAATAATGAATTGCTAAAGAAACGGACGGGCACATAAACTACATACTTACAATAGCGCAATAATACAAATAATAGTTGCACAGATGTGCGTGATAAAATGAATATGTACCCGTATTCAGCTGCATCTGGTTAGACTAGAAGCTGACCTCATTACTCTGGTAGAAACGCTAGAAAATGAATTCTTAAGTTCGCTGAAGAAAAATCACAGAACAGCTACAGCCGGTATCGATTGAAAACGAGTACTTATTTATTTAAACCTCCCGTTTCTTGTGAGGGGATGGCCCGTACCCGTAGACATCTACTTCTACAAAACTAACGGATATTAGCACTTCACGCGTCATTGAATGCTCCTGCCAGAATCTACAATAGTAGCAAACGACAACATCAAACAATGACGCCCGTCCCCAATTGGAACCACGTGGAGACATAACGTGCCGATCATAAAGACACATCTGTGTAATATTAGTGACAGATATAGCCGTCTACTCGTTCTCAACTCATTTATTTCAGTTGACTCTAACAATAAGCACAATGATATGTAACCAGATATAATAATAAAGAGGATGTATACCTATGTTTATTCGAGGTCATCTTTTAAGTGGCTTAGTGAACCAAACTATCAAACTACCTTTGAAACGATAAATATGAAATGTAAAGATAATGAAGTATATTTCTATAAGTAAGGAAACATAAACGTTACAGTAACCGAGGCTTCGAAATCAGAAATCCCAAAGCTACATATGAGAGATATAACATAGACAAGATTCGAATCGCTGGAGGGTCACTGACAAATGCCACATGAACATCCTTAACCCACATAGTAGAAAAAGTAGCCGTAAAACAATAGTTAGCGTACAATTTGGCAATCCATGTCATAGTAGCCTTGGTTTGGCACTCCGAGGATAGATGGCCGAGACACATTTGCTCTGGCCAGTGACGCGACCCCCAAGCATTGTGAGATGGGTATGAGCCACGGGAATGGAATGTAAATAAATAACATTTGCTCTCATGAATGGGGGCTATGATGGGGCACGCTTTGTGGGGGACAAGTAAATATGGGGCGAGGGAGAATAGAAAATCAGTTTGTGGACTTTTTTTATGGATTTAGTTCGTAGATAAATTTATGGAGGAATATAAATAAATAAAATAAATAAATAATACTGGACAATCCACACAACATCATCTAGCCCCAAGCTAAGCAGAGCTTGTGTTATGGGTACTAGTTGACTGATATACTTAATACAATACATTACATAGATAGATATTTTTTTATTATACATATCAACTACCCAGAACACCCGGAACAAATCTTTGTAGATCGTACAAACATTTATCCCAAGGCGGGAATCGAACCCGCAACCTCCTGCGTCGCAGGCGGACCTTCGCCCGCTGCGCCACATAGGTCGTCAAATATAATATGACTGAGTAGTATGATTTTGTCTTGTGTCAAATATTTTTTACTGTCCGTACGACCCGACCTCGCAATGAAATAAACCATTTGAATGAATTTCCTTATCAACCATGCGACGAATGATACAGGCTCGTTTGTTGAATTGTGTAAGTAGTGAATGAGAAATGATGGATAGTTTTGGTTTGTGATATTTGTTGTTGTTTCTTCCGCAGTATTGTTATTTACACAATACTGCTCGTAATACGCTATAGGCTTAAGCAAATACTAACATAGATCACACTAGAACATTTCCAATTCTTTAAAGGCTTTTTTTATCCAACGACAGACAGCCTTACGACCAATACTAAATTGCCACGACCGTGTCGAAGGCTCTATGAATACAAATACAGACATGCATATGACAATAACAGCAGTACTCACACAGCCTTAGCACACATGTCCACTAGACGCACACTACGTGTTAAACAAGAACAAAGTAAAGTAAATAGTAGAAGTAAAAATATTCGACACGACACACTGTTTCCAGACAGACATAATGACTGAAAAACAGACGGGTTATCGATACATAATAACAAACATTATATTTACTAAAATATATTTTACATTTTCAATGTTGCTTATCTGCAAGTTTGTTTTCGCTTCCGGGATGAGCAGAACTGAGAGCGATATCAATACGTGAATCGCCAACATAAAGCTACATACCGCAGTGTTGGATGGAACCAGTTAGAATCAAACATTACGATTGGATACGGTAGAATCGTGATCGTGACTAGCTCCCAACTCCATGCATCTCGGCTTTCTTGCCTAAGGTAGGGAAGGTACTCTTTGATTACACTGTTGTTAAGAACAGTTTCATACAAGTTGAGATTTTGAAGCGGAAATGTAATGCGAGGTGGTTGATAGGTGATACTGCTTTAACAGCAGACAAAAGTTAGACAGTATTTTACGCAATCCTATGAAAAACATAGGAATCAGCACAAAATAATAACCAACAATGAAATACAAATGAAAATAATTATGAACTCCGTTACACGATGATCTTAAACTGATAAAAAAGAGAGCTTCCAATAGCAACGGCAACTTCTAATCAAGATCCATTTTGAGGTCAACAGTTCTGAAAGAAACTTCAAATGATCTTATCTAGAGCTAACGAATGGCGAGCACCTACTTATTGGCTGATATTATCTTCCCGCGAACGTTATTCTTAGTGACGCCAATGTTCTGGTAAATGATGAAAATAAAATTATTTTCAGTTACGAAACTACCAAAATTTCTGTTCATAAAAACCTCTTTGTACTTGACGTTTTAATTCGTATAAAACAGCAAGAAGTTAACAAGCGTAGAGGTTTAATTTCCAGAGGTAAACTTTTACAGAATTCCCGGACATTAGCGAGTTAAACCCTCCCCGGGTTAGTCACTAAATAACTAGATAACTTTTACAGCGGACTTATCCCGTGCCCGAAACTCAGCTTAGCTTTAGTCAGAACTGAAATACATATTAATAGTAGTGGTACCTCTCAATGTCTTTGGTGCAAGCACTGTACCGTCTAAAAGTTGATTTCGTCCGCATATTTATACATTGGGACGTATTTACAAGTACAAAAAAATTATGTTTACCAACATCCGTTACGTAAAAGCGAAGATGTAACCCCGCTCAAAACACGTGCGGTTGCGAACAATCGAAATTCGTTTTTTAAACACCACCGCGGCACGCACAATAGCAAATAATGTGTCGCAATGAATGAAAGTTGTGAAAGAGTACGAGAAACCGGTTTACGTAATACACGCAAAAATTCGACCGACAATAGACTTTTACATGGTTCATGAACATATGAGTGCAATACTCATTTTATACTCCACATGTTGTGGTAAACGTGCTAGCATTTGTTGAAATTTAAAACGGTGTTGATAGCCAAGATTTAGAGACACATTTAGCATCACAATTGAAATTAGCAAAGGTTTCACTACGTATTACAAGTGAGTGACGCACAAAACAGGGTAATAAACGCATACATTTGTCTTTCAGTTCTTTTCCATCACGAGTTGGGTAAACTGCAGCTCCAGTTTCGGTTTCAATAAATTATCACCTATAGAAGCCTTTTTTCAATTTGTCTTGTTCATTGTGGTTTATGTCTAACAGTGGAGACTTAAAAGTCGATGACAAAACCTTTTTTTTTAGGCCAGAAGTAGACATTATGCTCTTCAAATCGGACCACCGTTGACACATTCTTAGCACATAAACAGTAGCCATATTCGAATCGAATCTGGCATTACTACAATCTGATGACATCATGCTTATTCAAAAGTGCATCGCTGGCCAATCGAGTCGCACGAATCCGATTAATATTATCGCTTTTAAGGAACGATGATCTTGTTATGTAAAGATCATTCGATTAATCGGATAGCAGTCCTCATTTCCCAAGTGTTGATATATGCTTCTACTCCATTTATACTATAACATCAATTTAAAGTGTGGTTTATTATACATTCATTCAAACCGGATCTGTATCCAATAATATTCGTACTCTTAATTTCGGCCTTCGGTCCTACAGATCAAGTTCTTCAGATTGGAAACTGTATTCAACTAAAAGTTGTCAATGCCGTGTGACGTACGTGCTTTCGTCAATATATGTATTTGCTGGTATGTATACACCGAGGCGGCCGTAGTGACGTCGTTCGTAGAATACCCGGTATTATCGAACTGTTTCGTGTTCTGGATCTGACGGAGTTGGATTAATTGTGTCATGACATCACTTTACGGTTTCACCTACGTTGTTAAAGACTAATTTAAATTCTTAGTCGGTATTCTTTTAGTAATTGAATTCGTGCAGATTGAAAAACGTGCTGTTTTAATATTTATTCGGACTAGTGGCCACTCAGGTGTTGAAATTCGTCAGTTGTATGTACTTCTTCTTCATATAAACCTCAATCATGCCAAATCTCACACTCCTTCGTGTGCGCAAATATAAATAAATAATGCTGGACAATCCACACAGCATCATCTAGCCCCAAGTTAAGCAGAGCTTGTGTTATGGGTGCTAGATGACTGATATACTTAATACAATACATTACATAGATAGATATTTTTTTATTATACATGGCAAATACCCAGAACACCCGGAACAAATATTTGTAGATCGTACAATCATTTGTCCCGAGGCGGGAATCGAACCCGCAACCTCTTGCGTTGCAGGAAAGGAAATATCTATATATAATCTCAAAAATCTATTGAAAGGTTCAAATCTTTAATATTTACGTGCGAGTAGATTAAAGCGAATCGATTTGCGAATATATTACGTGTTCAATACTAAGAAATTATAATGTTATGGTACAATAAAAAATGCAAAGTTTCGTTCTGCGACCTTAACTTCATTGATAGTAGTGGAATTTAATGTCCGAAGTCATTTATTATCAATTGTTTGCATACCATATAGATAAATCGATATTGCCTTTGTCTGGCTTTTTGTTTTGTAGGTCATGCAAGAAGGCGACCGATATTACAGTTGATTAACCAATATTAAGGACAGTGGGCTCTTTATAGGGCTGTCTCAAACACTTAGGAAAATAATAGGACTATCCTTTCCTTTTTGACTACCTTAAGTAACCGACATGGCGCGAAGAATTGCCAAATTTAAGTGGCAGTGGGCGGGGCACATTGCTCGCAGAACCGATAGCTTTTGGAGCGAAAGGGTTCTTGTGTGGCGATCGCGTGGCGGAACACGAAGCGTGGATAAGCCTTCCAAAAGGTGGACCGACAATCTGGTGAAACTCGCAGGAAGCCGCATACATAGGCCAGCAGGACCATTGGTTGTGAACATTTTTGAGGGATTTCTATGTTCTACAGTGGACGTTTTCTGGCTGAAATGATGTTGATAGTTTCTAGTAAACTATGCTCTTATAGCATAGGTTGATCAAACAAGGCAAGCGTTTAAATACCACACACAAACAGTATAATTTTGTAAAAGCTGTTCAGTACGGAACGGTTCGTTTACCAATTCCAAATGCTTCGTAAATGTCAAGAGGTCGTCCTATTCATCCGCACGTAACTTACATTCGGATGAAAATTCCGTAGCAACCAGTACGAGATCAAAATGGAGTCTGTATTACAGATGTCTGGAAAGAACACGATATTTCGATCTTACCATCGGGTACGTTATCTTAGTACCTACATTTTCTTTATTCCGATACGCTGAACTCTTTCAAATCAATTGATATTTTGTCTGATCAAAGATCAATTGCCAATGATATCGTCACAATTGCTACAATTAAAATGTCCTCAACGACATTCACCATTACATCAGTGTTACAAAAAGTAATGGTTCCAATCAAGTCCACTTTATCTCTATAAATAGTCGACATTCATTCATAGTTAATACATTCTTGTGGCCTTATCAATTGAATGCTTTAATTGTCACGACAGAGCAATAAGGGTACTTTGTTAGTGAAATAGGAGACTGTTCTCTGATGTTTGATGATGACCCATATTTGAGTTTCACTTCCTTTTCGGTTATACAAAGTGCTCTTAGCCAGTTTGAGAATTTACAAGGCATTCGAAATTCGACTTCACTGAACATGTATTTGGAACAGATACTAAATCACGCCTGGATATTGAGGAGATGTATAAGAAATACCCAAGGGCGGATCCACCGTTGTGGGCACGATGGGCATGCCCACAACCTTAATAGACTTGTAACGTCAAACTTTTATGGACTATTGATATCGATAGACTGATGATAATAAACGATATGCCTTATTAAAATTTAAAAAACACAATCAATCATGATACGTGCGTGATTCGGAACGCAGCAAAGAGCCATAGACGATACGCTGACATGTTATGGCTTATGTCACATTTTTGACAACTTATTGCCGTGCCGCCAAAACTTCCGAGCCGCGTAGCAAGGGGTGCGTGGCGCTACTTAACTGGCGCTGGCCGACTTTACTTAGTACCTACTTTTGTTTGTGCTGTGAAACGTAAGCAACCTAGCATAACCTAAAAAAGATTACTTATAAAGAGTAAATTACTTTGATTATTTTTTGAACATAATATATATTGTTGTATCATGGTAAGTTATTTTAATGAAATTATTGCACACCCCGCGGGGTGTGCCTTATTATCAGAATATTTTCCAGAGCAGTTTTGACAACAAAAAAGATTTTTTTTCTGTCATTCTGTCACCTTAAAATGTTAATATCCATACATCTTTGTTAATGGGAAGGGTGTGGCTTTCCAATTTCACTGTGAATTATTTTTTTTCGACCGGTTATCCCTTAGAAAACAAATGAAATGCTTCAATTTGAAGAAACAGATACCTCACACGGCACAAAAGAATTACGGTTAACAGGAATCGCATTAGCGAAAATCGTGGAAAATCTTTGCTACAAATTTGATATAGATTTAGCTTTTTGTGTAGGAATAGGAACTGACAGCTGTTCAGTAATGGCATCCGACGCTAAAGGTGCTGTTCAGGAACTATCTAAAAAAGCCATTCACGCAAAACGTTGTCCTTGTAGCAATCATGTTTTAAATAACTCCTTGGCCAAGTCATCAAACGTCGCTTCGTGTAGAAACACAACTGGGACAATGAAAAAAATCGTAGCGTTTGCTAACGCTTCTGCAAAACGCCATAGCGTATTCTCAGAAGAGCTTGATGGTACGGCTATTCAAAGTATATCGAGACACGATGGGTTGAAAGACACGACGGTCATTTACAATTCCAGGGTGATAATTTGGTTAAAATTTGTAACGCACTGGAGAGAATATCGACATGGCAAGATAATAAAACTTCAAGTGACGCTCACTGTCTCTTACAAACACTACGTAGCTCTGACTTTATTATATCTTCGATATGCCTAAGCGATATTCTAGGTAAGAAAGCAAAACAATACAAATCGATCTATATGTAAGCTTTTATTTCTTTAAAATATATATACCTTTATTTATATTTTTGGAACTACAGTTTCGTTGAGCCGATTCTTGCAAACTACATCGGTTGACATCAAAAGAGCCATCGATGCAGTGAAGGATGTCATGGAAGTATTACGATCGAAACGCCAAAACGCTGAGTCTGTATTCAAGCAATTATTTTCAGAGGCGACAGAGCAAGCAAAAGAACTGGATGTTATATTAAAATCCCCACGTACAGTTCAAAGACAAACAAACAGGTCCAATTATGAGGCAAAATCGGTGGAAGAGTACTTTCGGAAATCAATCTACATACCTCTATTAGATTCCATAATTAATGATTTGGAGGAGAGATTGTCTCCGGAGGTACTCGACCTATTTCATTTGGGAGTTTTTCTACCAAACCCTAATGTGAGTATCAGGGACTGGGATATCGATAACGAGATAGTGAAAGTGAAAAAAGTGGTCCAGATGTACCGCCTATTCATTAACGATAGTGAGTCAACTGTCATAAATGAATACCGACTCTGGATGACCAAATGGAAAAGAGAATATAAGAACAATTCGGCCATACCAGACTCGGTAGCTCATCTCATTGAAGCATGCGACCAAGATTTGTACCCTAACATAAAAAATTTCTTACAAATACTGGCAACTCTTCCGGTCAGCGTAGCTACCGCAGAGAGATCTTTTTCTACTCTTCGCAGAATAAAATCTTGGTTGCGTGCCTCAATGGCACAGGAAAGATTATCCGGGCTAGCTCTCCTAAATATACACAAAGATGTGAACCTGGATATCGATGACATTATCAACGTTTTAGCAAAAAAGAAACGTAAGCTTGAATTTGTAATTTAAGTAACTACCTAAATAAAGTTATTTAATGTAAAATGTACCCAGCATTTAATTTGATTTGATATTCGTAGAAAATGTAAAAAATAATCAAAATCTCGCCTGGTGGATTTCACTTGCTGATCTCACTTACATTACTTCTGATACAACTATTTACCCAGTCTAGTGACCCGATATTGGCTTACAGGCTACTAGAAAAAAAGAAAAAAAATATAAGATATTGATTGAAATAGGTTTGGATCGAAACTGACTATTTAATTTGAAGAAATCGGGTCCGACTTCCACCTAAGTTTATATCCATTCCTAGGGCCAAAGTCCTGATGCTCAGAAAAAAGGAAATAATCTAATTCAAAAGTTCATAAACGACTTGCATGATTGTTAATGAGCATGTTCATGCTCCGACTCGTACTTAGCCGATTTTCTAGTAGCTGTGACCACAACCTTTTTTGAGGGCTGGATCCGCGCTTGGAAATACCTACAATATTTTGCCGTATATGACCCAAGATTTCGGAAAATACATTCATAATTTTATGTACCGATAAACCCCAGACAGATATTTCCAACATAAAAACTAGATTTAAATGAAGACTTATTTATGTCGGCAGCTACGGAGCGAACCACAAATTATTTAATTTTACACCACGACCAACATATTATTTATTAATAGTTAAAGTAAAACCATAAAAAAATGAGTGGTTACGTGGTGAAACAATTTCCTGTCGGCTATAAAAAGCTTAACTCATGCCAGATTAAGCGCGGATGGAGCTGTTCGTTCACGATCAATCATTAATGAGAAACCGAACTTTCATTCTTATGTTACTTGAGTTATATAAAATATTAATCTGACATCAGCCAGTAAATGCATATTTTTGGACATGGAAGCTAGGTACTGTGACAAAGCATAATCTTAGGCACGCTAAAGTACAGGTAGATGCTGTCGTTCATCCGGCTAATACACATGACAATCTAATTTTACGGCACCGACCGGCAGATTGGAAAAAGATTTGTAGCCAAGACCACCCAGGTAATCCAATCAGTACACAAAGAAACATTATTACCACTACACAATATGAAAACTAATGACGCGGACATCCAGCGAAAATATCAAGGTAAAAGGTTATCAAATCCAGAAATAGTGTACATTCAGAAAGTCATTACTTTGGATGGAATTGACGCAGACGTTCCATTGACGTAGGCTCCAATTCTTAGATGGCCCCTTGTGGGACCCCAATTCGATAACTAAATATCATACACATTTGATTACTTTCTATTAGTGGAAAAGTTCTAGTGAATAATAATAGTTTTGTCCGTATTTTCGTTGCCTAGGAGATTTTACCCAACACGTGTGCCTATTCCGCTTTCATAGATCGGCCGTCTGATTAGTTTAACCTTATATCAACTGGAGTCTTGACCTGATGGAGGTATTATTACTCATCTAACGAAGTTTAAGGGTCGTAAAAACCTCGTTATCGGTACTGAGATCATAAAAGTATGGCAAATCGATCCGTAATAAAATCACCGCCTTACAATTGTGGTCTTTGTGTTCAAAGGAAATACATAAATTTCAGATTTAACTGCTTTTTAAGAAAGTATATAAACTTACTTCCGTTAATATTAAGTAACTCGTGTATGTAATCGGTACTGTGGTCCGTGCAGTACTTTCACTGGACGAATTTATAAAATTTCACTGTAAGTTATGGGTAAGCGCGAATCGAGCTACTGCCCCGTATCTAATGCCACGTATAGTTAGGGCACTATTAATTTTTGCAATATGAATAATTTATAGTTCATTAATGACACGATTTCTACGAATGACAACTTTCCATATGTAATATATTACGCAGATATTGACTTACACACATTGCGGCAACATTTTACGGAACCAATCGGCAAATCAAATCGCATGCTCAACATTGCTTTTAACATATTGATGTATCAGCACGGTGGAATGACTTTCTCAGTTTATAATTCAGTAATGTAATGGACGTTTTTTGTGGCTTGCTTCAGTGCGAAACTCATCAGCTGTGTGTCTGTGCCCCTATTTAATTATGTAAAGAGATTTTCATTTATGTTTGAGATAGCAAAAAGTATTTATGCGCAGTTCTTGTATCCTTCATGAATGTCATGCATTATTACGTTTGTTGCCACATTATGTCTGCAACTGCTACTCATCTCCAAATATAACCTCGCGAATAACGAAATGTAGAGAGATCGTAGACACATTGAAATTAACGGGCAATTTCGGAAAACTTACGATTCAAGACAACGTTGTAAAATTTTCAGGTATAACGATTTAACATTTCGTCATGGACTCCAAAATACTATCGTGTTGCAATAACATGTAAGTACTTCTCACGCGATTCGAAGACGATGTTTGGTAATTCTATGATCGTCGCTATCTTTTACGTAACCATGAAAGATAATAGTTGTGTACATGGAAAGATAAAGATAGTAATTTCCTATTTGTGGATCTGTTTCAAATATTATGTTTGCTATGATTAAGATGGAAGTAATTTGCAGGAACTGAATAATTGCGGGCTTCCTATTGAAAGGTGATATGATAAGCTAGTTTTATTTGTGTTTTTTTGGACTAATTCATCATTATCTGCCTGGCATTTTGCCTAACTATTTAGGGTCAGCTTCCAGTCTTACCGGATGCAGTTGATTGGCAGTAGGTATTTGACATGGATCTACTCAGCGATTGCGCCTCGGTAGGGCTGGTTCTAAGACTTTTAGGCTTCTGACTACCCGTAATGACTGTCAAAGATCTACAAATGGCAGCCGCGTTTTCCGTGGCACGGAAGTCTTGGTACTATGAAATTGGCTACTTATCCAGAGATGTTCTTTGGCAAGCGTAGTTTTACCTTTGGTCGATCCGTGCGGCTGTTAGTATTCTAGACTTTCAGTCGGATTGAGTGGTCCACCTTGCCCAAACTTGGATACCTAGTGATTTTTTCAAGGGACATAAGTAAGCAATCAAACATGACGATAGTGATAGAACGAACGCAGTGCGTATTATAAAAGCACGCTATTATAAATTTTTCACGTATACATCTCGATAGAATATTAATCCTAATTTTATACTCCTCGCCCCCGCTAGCGTAACCTAATTATTTCTGTGCTGGGGATACAATGCCGTTGATTATACCGGTATTATATTTATACACATAGCGTAAAAACCACAACGACCGCTATCTCTTCTATAAATATTCAAATTCTATGAGAAATAATTCTTGCTACACAATCTGTATGTTTATAATATAGAGTCATCGACCCCGAGGAACTCAGGTGTTCTTGATTGTATCAATTTCATTATAAGTTATCTCATGTCTATCTTCTTCTTCATATTTATTATTTACTTAATACTTTGAGCACATAAATGTACAGGGGCGGACTTAATGCCATAAGCATTTTCTACCAGTCAACCTTTGGGTGATGCAGAGATGAACAGTGGTAGATGTTCATATTATTAAATTTGAAAGAAAAGAAAGAAAGAAAAAACATTTATTCAGCACAGGCTCAGGCACACAAAGACACAATACTAAACATAGAAAAAAAAAAAAAGTAGACATTATATATTATTAAGTATGTGCCTTACGGCTGCGCTACAAAGGTCCAGTTCAGCAAAAATGCCAGACAACCAGGGCCTGACGCTGGTTTTCAACTGGACCTGAGATTGTGAGATGTCACGGACGTAAAACAGTTCTATAGTATGATGTGAGTATGTGAAGAAAAATAATTATGTAATTTACATAGTTACAGCGTGATGTGAATTTCAAGTTCTTTAATATTGAATCCCAATGTAATATTGGATTCCATATTCAGAGTTTTATTTTAGTCGATTAACTCTACACCCACATTATTTCGTTCGCTAACAGCGCAGCATTTGCCTTTTCATATTACACACATCTTTCCCGTAGGTACTAATACCCTCCCGCTGAGACGATTAATTCTCATTCAACTTCATCTTCACCATCTAGCTTCAAGCTATTTATACCAGTGTAGGTAGCAACCTTTGCCTTCCTAGATAATAAAAAGTAAACGTGATTATCAAGACCTTTGCACACCGTCCTGATCGACCAATCAACAAGTTCCTTAAAGGTAACACTCCTCAAATAGGCTTAGGTACAGTGAAAGGCGGTGACGTCAGTTTGGCTTCGCCTTCCTACGCATGCTAGCGCTCTTGAAAAATACCAGTGCACTGACATTATGTTCATGATCCAAGTTCGTATCTAATTATGGAAATAGCGAAATCTTGTCCTGACTTACAGAATTCAAAATATTTTAGCCTGCGGACATTTATGAAGCGTGTGCAGCTAGGTTCACTGTTCTAACCTATGGAGAAGAACCGGCAAGAAACTTCACGGTTCCTCTTTTATTATAATTGGCTTTATCAATCTTATCATATTATAAAAAAAAAAAGAGAAAAAAAAAAAAAAAAAGATAGTTATTACAAAAGCATGTTAATCCTTAGTAGGATACAAAGGGCTCCTAAGACTGATTGAAATTACTTCAAATTAAGAAGCAGAAAACAGTTTCTGGTAAAACAAGCTTTAAGCGTAAGCAGCTAGAAATTGTTCAAAATATGTTAAGATTACAACATAAGACCCTCTTCAAAAGCTCAAATATCATCACTAAATATCCGAACAAAGTTCAACAGTGTACAATTTATCACTCATTACAGTGTTGTATTTTTAAAAGCCATTGTAATGTAAACTTTGCGCCACAAAGTTGACAAAATTAAAAACATTAATGCGTAGTCATAACATCTTTGTTAGTTACCGTACAGTAAACATTACTCATGGGTACAAGTGACATTTTGTCCTAGCCATTATTGTTTATGAATCATGCTTGGGAACGTGGAATATATGTTACAAATGTTTGCCAAAATTCAATTTGTTTGACATAATACTCTTACTGAATATTGGATTCGGAATTTTGCCATATATTCTTATGCATATTCGGTTGGATCAAAACATTACCATTTTAAGAAAAATGATTCTTGTTGTTGTTGTCCATAGATCCCAGAACATGGATTTTTTTCTCATAATCTGAACGTAAACAAAATTTGTATCAGCCAAAACGGAGTGCTCAATAAATAGTAAGGTTATAAGGTAAGTTGGAAAAAATTAAGAGCTTGGAACAAAAACAAACGGTTCAATAACCTTAAAATGTAGATGTTGTCTTCAAAAGTGCAGACGAGTTCAACATGCTATAAGCACTTAAATTAAAATCTATGAAATAACATTCAATCTTAAATCTTGATGCCTTGATAGGATCTTGTTAAGTCTAATTAAAAATCTGTTCGTTGAAGAACGTTGAGATTGAGACGGATTTACAATCTATTAATGAAGAGCCGATAGACGAGTAAAATAATTAGATATGGCCCCAATTCTGAGATTATGTAACCTTCCTCAAACTTCTATAGCAAGATTTTACCAAAGACATGATATCTACAGTAAAACACATCACGAAGAAGTTATTACTACATCAAATTCAAGACGACGCTTACTGATTTATACAAAACTTCGTACAAAGGCAAAATTTTGCTTGGTAAATATTTTTATTTCAGTTCCACTCTATTGTATATAACAATGTGGTTTAGTGAAGAACTATCATCCGTAAATGATTCACGATCTTCTTTTTATTATTGTTGGTTTGATTGAAACCATGCGTTCTTTCCTTCCATTTCCTTTCATTTATTCTAATCCAGATTTTGAATATCTTTATCTGAGTTGGATGGCCCATAATATTATTTCACCCATAGAAACAATATGAGTCACTACAGTTTTGTAAAGCTGTACTATATTCTACTTCTAATTTGCAATTCAAGCAGTGCGCCTTTTAAAATTCCGAGAACACTGCACACAGCATATAAAACACTTGAAAAATATTTCCCCCATGTCGCGGACAATGTCCACGACGATACACTGCAGTGTAAATCTAGCAAAATAAATAGTTGTTGAGTCACCAGGAAAGTTCACGTTTCTTTAATCATTCTTTACTTCATAGGGACGGTAATGGCTATTTTTATCTTCCTCTGCAGTGAGATAAGAAGGTACATAAGTACTAATTTTCTTACTATGAGGAAAAATGTTTAAGAATAAACTGAATGGGACTGTTGTTTTATTTTGTAAGATCTTGTTCGAAGCACGTAATTCGTGAGTTGAATGTTTTTCTCTCTTTGTTATCACGCAATGTGATGCCAAGAGCTGTATTTATATCCGTGTCTTCATTCAAATTGTTTTCGTATTCGGTCATATTGGCTTTATATTTAGGGGAGTCAGCTCCCCTTTGGCTAGAAAGAAGGGGGCCCGCCCTACTATTAGTGATGTGTGAATAATACGCTTCAAATTCCATCATATAAATTCGCGGTAGGTGTAGGTGTTTTATTTTATCTACGCGTTTTTAAGTCATCGCTTGACCCTTTTACAGTATTATTGTTTAGTCTAGAAAACTTATCAATGTTTACTTTCACGACTCAACTGATAGATTAACCCAGTTCTTAATATGAACACTTAAAATTGCATTAGCATTTATCACCGATAATTCAGTTCCGGTTTGGTTCAGGAGCATGACACAGAAGCTCGATTCATCAGTGTTATAATTCCATAAGGCAATAATATGTGAGTAAGGAACTGACGTAACCAAAGTTGACTCGACGGTTAAATTGTGCTAGGCAGATGGAACGGCGAGCGATGGACGGAATTCCAACGTCCAATACTGATTAGTCATTAGAAGAACAACAATAGCAGTAATTAAGTCGCGGTAAAAATGCTTGATAAAATTGTATTGACGTCAATGACTCAGGGATAAGTATAGACCTGACTCGTAATAGAACATTGTCAATGTTACCTCAACCATGAAATTTCGTTCTGGTAAACCTGTGGTCGAAGGAAGTCGGGTTAAATATTCCATTTACGTTTCAAAAATAGGATAGTAATGTTTCAAATCAGTGAACCGTGTTAGTCATTGGGAACTAGTTGCAAGCTGGTGCTTATAAGGCATCCTTATTGTGAATCTTTTGGAAATTAATCTCGTCTCAAGACTCTAAGCTAAAGAAGCCGCACAAATGGTGAATAACCTTTTGATTAACTTTGAAAAATAGGTACATGTTGTGATAAATTAGGTACTCAAACATCTTTGATTTATGAAAATAGCAAGTTTACATTCGCTAACAGACTCACGAGAATGTTTGATAACTCCAAACACCTCAATAAATTTGTTGAAAGCCGCAATGACGTCAAAACTTTAGACGCTGCAAAAGAAGCAAGAACAAATGGTTTCTAAAAATATTTAAGTAACAACGATTATGACTAAACAAAACACTGGGAAGAACAACTTCGAAAGAATCATTTGCATAATTATTAGAAAAACAGCATTATTTAATGGCCATCAAAATACCAAGTACTCTTTGGACAAACATAGATTTTTATTGGTCCCGCATATATTAATATCGATAATGCAGTCATATGTGTATATTTGTATGTGTGTTTATTGTTAATTGATAATATGGTTTTAGCTTAAGGTTACTGTAGTCTATTTTATTTACTTTATACATGCTGTGTCTCCGTTTCTCATCCAACTTCTGTCGTAGATCTGCTGGAAGAAATTTCTATTGAAATAAGCCATAAGTTTGTGTTCGTCTATCCTTACGTATATTTCTTTATTAATTAATTTGTGTTTGCAAGAATAAATAATGAATTAAAGTCCATAAATCGTGAAACCAGATTTGGTCTCCAGCTTCGCCTTATTTGGTACATAAGCAGAGAAAACCTGCGTATAAGGTAATACTGCGCTAAAGATGGCATTATCTACTCTCACTTTAGCGGCAATAGCTAAGAAAACCATCAAGACACATTGTCACGCGTCGTTACAAGTAAAAAACAAAGTCATGAATGAAACCTTGGACAAACAGCTGATTCCAACTTTTTTTAATGCGACATTGCCATTTAAACTCCAAGGCGAAACACAATACTGTAAAGACAGACGATAAACAGGTCTCCGTATTTAGCAGTTCGTTAATTTGAGGACCTTGCAGCTAATGAGAGATGACCCGGAAAACCGGTTTGTGATCCAGCTGTACATAGGAACAGTTATTATTACAAATTGCAGAGACAAAGCCCTTTGTACTCCTTTAAAATAAAAGCAAGCGCGCGATCTTCCCGAGTGCCAATCTTACTTAAGTTTCCGAGCCAGTAAAAAGCAGAAAAAGCAATTTTATTGCTTCTTTAACGTACTTCTCAGAAACACTTTTTCGGGTAAGGCGCTTATTTACTTTATCTTAAATTTTAGCTTCCCAGAAAGCCTCTCGCATCTTTCTATTTTTGCCTCGACCCATGTATCAGGTGTCACGAGCATCTTGTTTCCGCCATATGCTACGAGGCGTGTTCATCCGTATGGTCAATTTGCTCCAGTATCAGATGAAGCCATTAAGAAATGCTTTCAATCGTGTGCTAATTCGAAAACACTTTTAAAACTCGCTGGGAAATCTTTATCATCAAACGTTTGACCAAGCTGAGTGCAGACTACTGTTGGAAGTCTTCAACCGTTACAACGAATCCGAAGAGCTTTCGTTACTAACTAAGTGCACGCTTTCCATTGCAGCTTCGAGAAGCAATGTTTTTAATCCACGATGTGCCAAGCCAGCGACACTAAAAAGGGTTAGTGTGTAGAAACCAAGGTCAAGCGTCGTGGCGGTACTTGAGTCCAGGGGCGCAGCGCCTTTGAAAACAGGTTTCCCCGGTCAAGTATCGGGTGTATGGAATTGGCCATTGTACATTATTACGTATGCAGCGAGTTCGCTTTAAGTTTATGCCGTATTGTTTCTCGAGCCGGATCTCGAAGGGCTTGTATTTGTTTTGTTTCTCATTTATTTATGCTTTCTTACAAGTTGTTTGAAAGCCTGATGTTTTACTACGTAGGTTGTAAATACATCAATTTTATCTGCGACATCAACAGGACTGTTTCTTGTATGTTCAGAATTCAGATAATGAACGTTTTAATTCTCCTTTGTACGGAGAATCGGGAACCTGCGTAAGTACTTGGCATTTAAATTCTAAAATAAATAACATATTGTTACTTATGACTTTGTGTGTTAAATTCTAATAATGGTCTTATAGTAACGTTAAAATGTGTTAAGTTTGAAGACCGTGTGATAACTGAACAGTCAACCGCAACCGCACGGCGCTGTGGACCACTCAAAGAGCCCTCAATGTCTTTGTGTTGCGGTTACCCTGATATTTGGACTTCAGGCTTATGCTTGTGTCGTTAGGCGTCGTTTAAAGTACGTGCATTTCTTTGGAGCTGACATATTTTAAATGACGTCATGCCTACTTAAACATGAATGCACTCGCCAGGAGAATTTGCCTTCGTAGGCACTTTGTGTTGTTCAAAATGCGCTGTGGTTTAGCTGGTAGTTTTGTCACTCAGGAAGAGTTTGAGATAAATGATTTTCATGTTTTCCAATTTTGTGGTACAAATTAATTGACTAGAGATTATACACAACAGTCTTAAAGATATCGGAAGATACAACTATGGTATCACCTGACTTCGTGACAAAAACTTCTAAATGAGACAACTTCTATTAAACCCATCCTCATTATCACGATACGCATTGTTTAATCCATCGTTAACGGTAAAATGACGTCACTGACCACTCGGACTAAGTAGACAGTAAGCATTGGCGTTTTTACAGCGGTTTAGCGTTGCGTCATAGCTTAGACGACACGCACCATCAGCATTCAGTGGTTCAAAGACCCTTAATTAAAATCTCGGAGCGGGAACTAGTCCGCACCGCTAGAACGAAAGAGGGGGATGGAGAGATCTTGCCATCTTTCTCAGCGTCAAACATTGATGTTGGATAAGGGGAGCATAATAAGAGGTCGTTTTATATCCTTAACCCTGATTTGTTTGAGACAAATTCGTTACGCGTTCATGTGAAATATAATTATGTTGTATTTGTGTGTCCCTCGCTAGAAATTCGATTGAAATAAAAGTGGTTTTCCTTCCTTTACTATTGATGGTTTTTAATAGCTTAGCAACAGGCGTTTGAATGACATGTAACCCAAAACTAATGGCGTATAGCTGACTTCTCAAAGGCCGTATTATCGCCCGACGCTACAGTCCGCAGCTCTGCGGTGCCGTCAAAAGAAAACCGAGAAGTTGTAAAGCCATCTGGGCGAAGTCATAAAATATTCAAATGAAGCTGCCTTTGCTGCGCTCATAACACGATGTTTTGGGTTAGTCACATTTTTGAAATGCCTAGTCTGAACCGGTTATTAAAATTCTCAGAACAAGAACAACACTCAAGTGAGACGCCAGGAAAACAACTCCAATATAGAATCGGAAGCGTCGATCGGATATCGTTTAACAAGTTGCCAAAATTAGCACAACAGCATAAAGAATATTAACGAAACCGCGATAACCACTGCACCGCAACCTGTTAATGCCATAATTAGAAATCGGACGGTACACCGATAAATACCGGCACGTACAGCGCATGCGCCCCGATTGAATTTGCAAAACAAACAAGTCAGTACCGTCAGGTGCACCGTGTATATCGTATATCAGATGCTATTTCATGCCGTAAATATTATTGTGAAATCAGTGCCGCGCGCGAGGTAGCCAGGTATTTAGTTTTCAGCTCTAGGTTAAAAGAATCAATAAGATTCCTAAACAGGCTATTGTATTTGATTTTAACGCTTCAACAACTTCCGCTTAGTCTAATATCAATAGTACTGAGCGTTGCGTCATCGTTTTCAGTACAGCTGGAGGCCACGCAACGATAAGACGCTTCGCAACGTACTGCCCGCGTCGCTTTAATTATGTGTTTATGTTCAATTATACCTATGTATTGTTACAGATACTGTGGACTCCGTCATTTAATCAGTAAATGAGCAGCGCGACCTGAGGACTAACGGTACCAGACCAAACAAACACCGGATCGAGAGAAAGCGTTGAGGATTTCCAGCGGAGTGAAAGCAACGGTCGCCAGTGCAACCGAAGCGTCGCGTCGAGCGGACGACAACATAACCTCAACATGTATCTCGCAATCGTATCAGCGTTAATCCTCACCGGTGCTGCAGCCATCTACTGGTACGTCAACAGACACAAACCCATGAAGTACATCCTCAGTGAACTACGATACGCGCTAGACATGCAGGGCGCAGGCGCCGGCGGCCTCATCGATGACTGGGTGAACGTATGGAGAAACAAAATTGTGTTGCCAGATGCGAAGAGGAAAGTTGCGGTCGTCACCGGCGGGGCTCGCGGTATCGGATCCGAAGTTGTGCGAGGATTACTGAAGTCGAATATGTTCGTTATTGCCGGTGTGAGGAAGCCGGAAGCTATGAAGAAGTTGGCTGATAATATGGAGAACGGCGATAACATTGTGGCTTTCCCATTGGATTTGCAATCGATGAAATCTGTCAAGGAATTTGCGGAGAATGTGTTGGACAAATTTCCGGCTATTCACCTTCTCGTGAACAATGCTGGGATAATGTATGGAGACTATCACCTCACCGAGGATGGGTTTGAGAGCCAGTTATCAGTCAATCATCTGGGCCACTTTTATTTGACACACTTGTTGTTGCCAGCGTTAAAAAAGGGCGGGACTATTGGAGAAGCCGCGAGGGTTGTCAATGTAACGTCATGCGCTCATTACCCTGGTAAGATCTACTTCGAAGACATCAACATGAAGGAGCATTACGATTCTACGGCTGCATACGCGCAGGCTAAACTGGCACAGGTAAAGAAATGTTCTACTTTCGTCTACCAACTGTATTCAAACTAGAAACCAGTTTAGTGATTCAAATTATTTTTAAGAATGTTGTATCAAATTGTATGTATTTTGTTTGTTACAGTTAATGAGTGCCAGATTTATAAACAAGACATTGGAAGAAGAAGGTACTACGGTGAAATGTTATGCAGTTCACCCAGGAATTGTGGACACTGATCTATTTGAAAAGACCATGTTCAAAAAGGCTTTCCCATGGGCCATGAAACTATTTTTCAAGACCCCAGCTAAAGGAGCTGTTTCAATACTTCATGCATGTTTTGAAAAAGATTTAGAGAAAAGGGGGGGATTATATATTAGTAACTGCATAGAAGGAATTAGTAACAGTTTCTCAAAGAAATTAGACCATCAAGAAAAACTGTTTGAACTGTCTTGCCAGTTAGTTGGAGTTGAAAAATCCAATTTTGGTAAAGTATGAATCTAGTCTCGATTTTAGTTAAAACAGAAATTATTCCAATACAAAAAGACTTTAGATATTAAGTACAGCATCAAATGTTTATGATGCATAATATTTAATTATAAGGATTGTCTATGAATAAAATTCAAAATAAATTATTGTCTTACAACTACGTTTGTTTTATTATTATTTTATGTTAATTTTTAATCCTATCATTCATGGCAACTACTGGTGACTTACACAACTAAATAAAAACATAGAAAAAAAAGCATCTCTGTCTTAAACTGGTAATTTATGTGCAATACATTGAAAGACCTCAATACCAAATAAGATATTTTTATGCTTGAGTAGATTTTTATCACAGAAAACAATGGACAATCAACAAAAGAATACTGAGTAGTAAAACTAAGACGGAGGGAAATTCCAATTGTGTCTTTAACCTGTTATTACTAAAATAGAAGACAGATAATGCAGGTGTTTTGTGAAGAGTGTTTTATGGATGTTTCATGTGCAGAACTGGAACTTGGGGAAATAATAGGACGCATCCCGTAGAAGGAAAAACTCATTTTGTTTTCCTCGTAAACATTATGTTATTAACTTAGTTGATTGGTATTTATATTTGCAATCTTTGTTAAGTGCAAATATTAACCACTTTACAAATTACATAGATAATAAGGATGACATACTAGATGTTATGCCCAATTAAAATACAATTAATTGCAAAATAGCAATGCAAATCATTGCAAAATAATGTAACATCACACCTGTACAAAGGTTTAGACAGAGATGTCATCTATAGGACATTAGTACACCTTCATTTTGCCGGTTATGTTTAAAGTCCCATGTAATAGAGGGCAAGTCAGGCATCTGACTTCAGGCTGCTACTGAGCAATTCCAGATGGATAAACCTTACATGTGACCCAGGAATCAAACCCAGGACCTCATGCTCAGCAGTAGAGCTTTAGACCAGTAGACCAAATTTCCCAGAACTTTGTCAAACTGTCCTGTGATCAGTAGAACAAATTATGAACAGCCAATCACAAAATTTGTGATGCATCCATTTTTTCATCCCAATAGGTCTTACTTAAGTATCTGTATAATTTATAGCCACCAGAAGAAGACAGCAATTTCTAGAGTAGCTAGTTAATTTATTCTCCTAGTTATTAAGTAAGTGAGTAAATACTAAATGCTTCCTAATGTTATGAGGTAACATTACATAAAGACCATGTCATTACATTACTTAATAGAAGCACTCAAGAATGCTGATCTGTGTGAATGTGCATTTAAAACTTTTAACTATGAGCAGTTATACATCTTTTTTTATGTATTGATAAAAACCACACTAATATTATAATCTGGCACTTTTTGTCTCGAAAAAGTGAAGTATTCCAATGGGAATTTTGAATTGTGTTGTTTTGGCTTTTTTAACCTGGAGTAACAATGCAGCTAGTAAAAAACAAAGTGGCCAGGATTTAAAATTAAACAAACTATTAGAATGACTGCAGCGTGATTTGAACCTATTACTTATTAGAATAAAGTTAAATTTCCTGTACCTGATGGCTAGTGTTATCTATTATAAACATGTAAATATTTTTAATGAATAGGATGAGTCATATATGGATGGTTTTGATGTGAACACCATAATTAATTAATAATAGACTCAGTCATTCCACAAGATATTTCTATCTTGACTTGAAAATCCTGGTGTGGACTTTTTTTTGATGTCTTAGGTCATTTAGTATTAATGGGGTTTTATACTGTATTTTCTCAATAATAATTTGACTACTTCATTTAGAACAATTTGCTTCAACCAACTGGGGTCTCTACAGGGTCTCCCATGTAAATAGTTATGGGATTTCTTACTTGTGAGCAAATAAAATCTATTAAATATCTATTCAATACTATCTTTCAAATGGTTGAGATATCACACACATTTGTTAATTTGGTATAAATCAAAAAAGTTATTTTTAAGTCTTACCTGCTGAAAAATCCAGAAAGTCCCTTCTTCTTCAACTTGGAATTCTCCTCATGGGAAGTAGCATGATCAGGAACTTCATCATCTTTCGAGGCAGCAGACCCAAGAGAACACTCCGACAGACTTGACACAGTGCTTGAGAAGGATCCACCATCCTTTCCTCGGTGGTGACCACTCACACTACCCCACTGCAAAGTACTCTTAGGAGAATCACTTGTATCACTCTTTTCACAAGTGGATATGGAGTAGTTACCCTCATCACTGAAGCTGCTCTTCTTAGACAGCTTGTCAATATCATCAGATGTATCCTCCACACGTTTCTCCACTTTAGGGCTCACGAAATGTAACTGTTTCGTGATTGGGTTGTACGCAAGTTGCATGTTATCCAATGCTTCACTGAGGCGCATCCCGCCTTTTTGGCACGGCGACGACGACATCGCGATTTCGAAATTCGAACACCAACGCGATCAGAGTCCACATCCATGTTTATGTACACAATATTTATTTACGAAAGCCATTATCATTAATTTTTATCAGCTAATTAACCACACGCGTGTTGACTAAGAAGCTCATAAACACTGGACATCACTTAACACAAACATTACACTAACTAATTTATTCAATTGTTTTTATATTTTGTTTTTGTTACAATCAGTAACACAACCATTGATGAAATCAAAACAAGGATTTGTTATGAGATATTTACAATGAATTCTAGTACCTGAATGAGTTAAATAATGTTTGATTTTCTAATAATTCATTTTGTTTTTTAACTTATTCATTCGTTTCTATCTAAAACAAGAAATAAACTCAAAGCAACACACCCATCGCCTTTTACTTTCCACTGTAAATTAAGATTGACATAACAGAAGTGTTGCCAGCTCAGTCTTTGAAATTTAAATTTCCTGATTACAATTTTGGTGGAGTGTTGTTGGTGGTGTAAAAATTAATTCCGTTTTATTGGATTATGATTATTTTACTACGTATGGGATAATTTGTGCGTAACACATAATCCCAATGCTATTCAATTGACATTCAATAATAGTAACGTTCATGAGCTAACACATTTTCAAACTTAATATTTAACAAAAAGCAATGGATTAAGAATTTCCTTCATATCCATCGAAATGTGGTAGCAAGTCTGTACGAAATATGTAATAAACGATTAGCATTGTGTTTATCTTGCTAATAACCAATCTATCAAATACTTACGAATAGGTAATGTTTGTTAATTACGAAAGACTGACCAAGCTAATACCGTGCTTCGTATTTTTTTGTCTTCAAAAAGTAATTAGTATTAGTGTTCCTTTGTTCAGAAATATTCAGCTTAAACACGAGGATGTGGTGACTAGGACGTATGGTAATTTTATGCTTACCTCGTATATGAATTTGATACACATGAAGTCAAAGAGTTTAATCGGCATTCAAAGTATTGTTAAAAAGTTCTACGACGTTCAACCATGTTTTCAAAGAAGCTTGACAGACGATCAAATCTCCCAATTTATGTGTAAGGCACAAAATGCTAGCAACATTGAGTTGTTTACGCGTGACGTTCAGAAACTAGAGACGCTCGTCGATTATTTACTTGACGTTCGGAAATATCTAGTCGTGCTCGCGATACCTTTAATTGAATTGCGATTTTATATTTTCATAATAACCATGGCTTTACTGTTCAAAATATAGTGCAAAAAATTTAATTCTTAGGCTTGCATTTACTACCAAATACATTCTGGAAACCCGAAGCCACTGTCAAGAAATCCATGAAAAGTTGTCTCCTACTTAATTCGCTTTCGTTTTTTTTTTTGTTAGAGGCTATTTATGACTTGGGTAAACGAATGATTGTATCTACGTAATCCTCTGGCAGTACTTCGCACTGTTGGTAGGTACTGCAATTATTTTGATAGGTGAGAATGCTGTGCAGATGTCTTTAGCATCCTAACATTCAGTGATCTGTAACTGGTAGTGGGGCCCCTTGACCATATTATTTTCTCAAAAATACTAGGTTCTCTCTTAGAGCATTACAAAAGACAATAAAACAGTTTCAATTATCAAAATAATTTATTTTTGGGGTTTCGTTTCTACACTGAAAACCTTTAAAAATACTCTGTGGTCTTTTCGATTACAACCTCAAAGGGTCAAGTGAACGAATATTGCTTTTATATGTAACTAATATTATAAAAATAGGTTCATTATTATACAATACAAATATTTACAATTATATTTAAAAGTTGCGTATAAATTAACTAAACATCAAACAACCGTACGTTTTTGGCGTTTTACAAAAATTAAAATGCCTAGCTGAAGTTTTATTTGTAAAATAAATAGTGTCTCTCCGATATGGATACATTCCTCAACTCTTTGGCTCCTTGGATGGGCTATTTTCTACGGCACCCAGTTCTGGGAACAACTCCATGATGCATAGATCCAACAGATTGTAGACCAGCTGAAACAAAAGAAAATATAGCGTTACTTTAAAATAAAGCTTACTTGGGTGCCATTGGCCGCCGTCGTCTACAGACAATTGTCATATTAAAGGCACCGTGGGTTCGTAGTCATTTCAGTAACAAAATGTTTCATGAGCTGATGAGCCTATTTTTCACCAGCACACAAACACAGCAACACTACAGAAATTAGTTTTATAGGTAAACGTGTTAAAAGAAAGTAGATAGCAGAAAATATGTAGTGCGGGTATCGCTTACTGCGTCACATCCTATCCTATGAATATCAGTCATTCATATCCTTATCAGTAGTGCATTAATTAGTATGTGTTAGTCATCGTCGTATCGTCAAGTCAGTCATCTGATATGGAAATTACGTGTCGGATTTTCCTATCCTTGAGATTACAGGCTGCATAAGATAACTTAACAGAAGCCAGATAATGAGGGCACTTGCGCAATAGCGACGCTAGCTACGACCATTGCACACCTGGCCGTAGAAACTGGTCGGACAATCTTGCGGCCAAAGTTTATTCTTGGTCGGAGCTTCCGCGGCAAAGATTGCGGATGTTTCAGGTATGTCTCCTTCCTACCGTATATCTGATCTTCATCCGGTCACCGGTATCGTATTTTGTCAATAATAATATTGATTTATTGCAAACAATAACAGTGTCAGTTATCGTAAACTACATGAGGTAAACAAGAAGTGTTTTAAATAAAATATACTTTATTCAAATAATTTTGACATATCTTTGACGTACGGATTAAATTTATGACTCATCAATTTTCATTAGGGTGCCAAAAACAAAAATGATAAAAAATGTGTTGGCACACCTCCCTCTTAATGAGTATAAAATGATAAAAACAAAAATGTTTAGTTTGCGTATTCCTCGACCTAGCCAAAGCTTTTGATAAGTTTCCATCCCCATTCTTGTGAACAAATTAGAAAACATAGGTATTCGTGGCAATGCGTTTTAAATTCTTAAAAACTTCATAAATGGTCGCACACAACCAGTTTGAATCAGTGACCTCATCAGTTTCGAAACATCGGTTGTCTGTGGCGTGCCTCAGGGTAGTTTTCTCGGCCCAAGTCTCTTCCTAATTTATTTGCTAATTTTCAGCTGCTTTCGGTTAGATTGGAAGGCGACTCCGACATACTTGAGAAAAGGCTAGACAGATGATGACGTAGGTAGGTATAGTAACTAACCTGCTTGTTAAGATGTGGTTCTTGTATGATGTCGAAGGCGGCGTCGAGCGCGGCCCGCAGGCCCGGGCCGGCCACGAGCGCGGCCCGCGCGGGCACGCACTGCAGCAGCTGGCGCCGCGCCGCCGCTTGCTGGCTGCTGGCCGACGTGCGGGGAGACGATTGTCTTCTACCGAATAGCAGTCCTGGGAAATTGTGGGACTCATTTTATTTGAGAACTGGCTTTGCACAACTTTCCTCAACAATTAGGATAAAAATGCAAAAAAAAAATTCGTAATCGCACTGGTGGTTCCAGACATTAGCGCGTTCAAGCAATAAAATCTCGGTGGTTTTGGTTGTTTCGTATGATTTATTTTATGTCACCGACTTATTTTGTAGTTATTTTACACTTTTTTGTGTTCTAATTTAAAACTGTTTATTATACCTCGTTTAATAGTGGATCGGTTTATCGAAAATACTATAAGCTAATGCCAACTGCACATCACCTTTCATAAGGCTCGATTTAGAGGTGTTAATGCAGTGAAAAATGAGTCATCGCCAATTTTCTACACTAAGGTTGTTTGTTAACCTATTTTTTTATGTGAAACATCTATAGGCGCACCTCGAATCATCATCTCACAATCTAAGCTGGCTCTGAAGACATTTGCAAATTTTTCGTTATGAGTGTCATTTTCTTGGTTTTCAGGGTCGCTAATAACGACTATGGGGTCAAAATTGAAATCCAAAACGGCGCCAACGGATATTGCTAACTTTTTATCATGGGGGTAAATTTCTTGGTTCTCGGGGTCACTAATAACGATTACGGGGATTTCAAAATTGAAATCCAAGACAGCAAAATTACCCATGCATTAAATGTTATGACCGATACGACGATCAAGTATACTTCAAGAAGATTTAAAACTAAGTCAAAATAGAAAGCTACCCACCATGTCCTAACCTAATAAGATGCGCTAGTCGTCTCTCATTTAGCAGACTCTTCAACGTTCTGTTCAGAAGACGGTTGAAGGCATCGTCAATGAGATCCTTGGTCAGCGCGGCCAATGAGCCGGCCACGTGCGCTATTACGCCGCGGATGCGGATCACTTTGATTACTGAAATTGAAAAAAGTATTTCAGGCCATGAAATCGATTCAACCAGTCTTATTGAGGTTTTACAGCTGAAGTTTCTCAGTAGCAGGCCGAAGTCTTCATTGAGTAATAGGCTCGCCTCCTACTACATGGGACTTATACATAACTGACGAAATGAGGGTGTACTCTAGGTAAACCTTTGCATAACCCATCCGTGAGTACAGGCGTAATGTTATGTTAATTGTTTAGTCAGTTGTGATGGCACAGGGGTTATATCTAATGGCGATATATCTGGCTATACAATTCCAGTATATAGCCATAATGAAGGTACCATCTATCTTTATCTTGGACATCACTAATCCAATGAGCAAAAACCGCGTAAGGACACCCAGACTAGAGTTCGTTCAATAATCATATGATTGCAACTTTTATCCTTCCTTTGTGATGTATAGTGATTTTTTCCAACCCCCTCCAGCAGCCTTTTTGAGCCTCAGATGATAAATGGACGATCCCCTTCCAGTAAGTATAAGCTTGAAATTTTAATTTTTTTTAAACCGCCTTGAGCAAGCGTGGCGGTTAATGCTCGTGTCTTTTCTGTATGAAAACAGGTCTTTGCTCAGCAGTGGGATGGCAACAAACTAGTTCATATACTCACACGCATACATAAGACACTGCGTGAAGCCGACCACACTGGTCTGGTACTCCGTGTCCACACTGTGCACCTCGGGCGTCACGTCGAAGTTGTTCTGGAACACGCTCGCGTGTATGTTGCGCACGCGTCGTTGTCGCTTCGTTTGTACTTCCACCGCTATTTCTTCGCTCATCTCTTGTGCTTCTTCCACGGCGTCGCGGGTGGTGCCTTGCTTTCTATAGAGAGAAGATTTCATATATAGATATTAATATATTCCTCCATTACTCTACTTTTTTTACTTTTTTAAAGTATGATATTTAATGATTATGAATGTTATGTTAGTTTAATCTGACTCTAAATTTGATGAGGTTTTTTTTATTATTTCTTTGTCTGTGTTAATTTCTTGTCTGATAGTGTGTGTTATTTGACAAGTCTTTTTTTTTGGTATCTTCATCGAGCCGTTGAGCTTCGTAAGTCTGCATGGTGCTCCTATGATCGAACTGAACAAGATAATGCACTTTAAAACACCTCTGAGTTTGTTTCGGTGTTTCTTCTTAGACATACAGACTTTCACATATCCAACATTTAGTAAAGCATAGGATATACTAATATAATATAACATACTCACAAAGCCTGATACCGCTCAATATCGGAGGAAACAAGCAGATTCCTCATAAATGTCTCTAAGTGCTGTCCCTTTTCCTTCCGTAACTTATGAGCTACACTCTGGTATATGTTCCCCAGGTCACTACTAGTAGCGCTCAAGGTCGAAGCCTGGATCACAATGGAAAAGTCACCGTCTTCCGTGAGGAATATGCGAAGCAGCTCGCTGGTTTGGAGAAGACTCTTTTGTAGAAGTCGCTGGAGGAAATCTTCGTACTTATAGCGTAGCGTTTCTAAGGGACTGTTGTCTCTGGAATTTAACGAATGAGATTGCTGGTCATGAATTTATCTTTGAGAACAATCTACAAGGTTCTTATTTAATATTAGCACGTCGTCGCACGTAGCACGAAGTCAAGGTTAAGCAGTTTTTGAGTCTATCTACTACAAACAAACACACAAAGAAATAAATATTTTCTCTTTATGATCTTCATCCAGTGTCGGATCACCTCGTCACGAATCTGTACTCGATTTATATTATTCGTAGGCGATTGTTTAATAATCGCAGTGTAACAAACAAGTGTAAAACCAATTTTCTTGCCACCCGTCTAAAATAATATAACGGAATAAATTCTGAAGATCATTTTATAATTGTTATAAGAACAGGGTATTATGCTGTCTTATTTGCCACAACGAAAAGTACAACATGCCTACCTTCTAGAGGGCAGAGTAAGGTCCAACAGCATCCTGTCTCCGTGGAACTCGTGCAGCTTGCTCCGCAGCAGATGGAAGTCGTGCTCGCTGCGCTCCACGCTCCACAGCGAGGCGCCGGAGCCGGCCGGGCCGGGCTCCACGCGGTGCACCGTCAGCGTGAACACGCGCACCGTGCCGCGCCGGGGCGGGGCTTGCTGCGGGGGGAGGAGATTGTAGTGAACATTTGGTCTCTATGTAAGTACAACCCATTTTTGCACTATGATTTGGTCCTATATTTAATTACAACCCATTTTTGCAATACGATTTGGTCCTATATTTAATTACAACCCATTTTTGCAATATGATTTGGTCCTATATTTAATTACAACCCATTTTTGCAATACGATTTGGTCGTATATTTAATTACAACCCATTTTTGCAATATGATTTGGTCCTATATTTAATTACAACCCATTTTTGCAATATGATTTGGTCCTCTATTTAATTACAACCCATTTTTGCAATACGATTTGGTCCTATATTTAATTACAACCCATTTTTGCAATATGATTTGGTCCTATATTTAATTACAACCCATTTTTGCACTATGATTTGGTCCTCTATTTACTTACAACCCATTTTTGCACTAAGATTTGTTCCTCTATTTAATTGTAACCCATTTTTGCACCAAAACCATAATCATTCATTCAAAGTCACCTTCCGGAAGGCAGAAGTTTAACATTTTTTTAACGCGTTGAACGCCAAATGACCGACAAACAATACATTTTCTATTGTGTCTCGTTGTTTGGCAGTTAAGGTGTTAATGTCAAAAGTTACATAAGACAGTCCCCCAATATTAACATAAGACAGTCCCCCAAAAACGCTTCCCCGTTATTTTGATGGGAAGAAGAAGTGGCACTATAAACTATCCAGTAACACATCTGTCTGAAAAGTAAGAAAAACTTGAAATTTTACGATATAGTGCTAAGTAATCAACTATAGAAATCATTTAATTAGATTATTTGCCTAATGTCAGATCACTCCAATATAAAGAACTTTGACAACTAAACTAAATCAAAACAAAATAAGCCCACAAAACTGAATAAAGAAAAGCCTCCAGGTTTAAAAGGCGTGTCCGCTTACATTAGCAACACTGGATTATATCCGTAGGGCTGCGACTCTAAGTCTTAGAAACATACTCACCAGCTTAGTCTCCACATTAGTGAGCACGACCTTATACGTGCTAAGATCGTGTCCTCTCGCGGCGTCTTCAACCGCTAGGTTATCTAGATATTTCAGTATGTCCATGTTGTCGACGCCGTCGCCCTCGGACTCGTCGCAGTTCGTGTAGCAGTCCAGAACTTGTCCGTCAACTGTCTGTGGTTTTAGAGCACCTTTCAGACGATGGCCAAGCTTTAGGGCTGAGTTTAAGAGCTTATCATGTGGTCTGGAAATAAAGTATAGGCATTTTTTATTTATTTATAAATATGGCACTTTGTAGCGACATCTACACTTCCAAATCCGAACTAAATCTGACTTATCCTAGATCGCAATTTTAGTGTTATCCGCGCGATTAACATAACTATACAGAAACCCGACAACTATTGTCAGATAGAACATTACTCTGATCGAATTATCCTTCCATTTCAATGGAGGATGAGGAACTCCCTATTCCTCATACCCCAAATACTCCAATGACTTATTCACTAACTGCCAATCTCAATAACCTATCTCAATCCAAATATAGAGATTGATCTTTGTTTGTAACCAATCAATGGCCGAGTTCGCAATCTGAGACCTTGAGAAGGCGAATCAGAAGCAGTTTTAGATCACGGATTGAGAAACGTTATTGAAATTGTTACAGTCAATTTCCATAACGTATCGTACACAAACAGGTTAAATATAGTTTTGGACGTTGCGAATATGTCATTTTTTAGAAGTGCACGGAACTGCCAGTAAAAGTTAACAGAATAAAGCTCACTGGCGGCACGGCACGTCAAAGGATTTTAGTAAGCGCAAATGTTTTGAGATCTTATTTTATGATGCTTAGAGTTCACATTTCGGTATACCACGACATGCCAGAACGTGCCGAAGGATGCCAAAGCAGGCTGAGATGTATCAATGAAATGTGAGCGTCAAGTGTTAAATAAGATTCGAAATAGTCTGTCTTACAAAAATCCCTTGACGAGCCGTGCCGCCAGAGGGCGCCGACCTTAAAAATGTTGCAAAAGAAAGAATGATTTATTTAGAAGAAGATTATTGGACATACTTTTTAACCATTTGCTTCTGATACCCCAAAGGTATCCTGCTGCCAACAAGTAACATGTAGAACTGTAAACAATTAAACCAGCTTTAATTTTATTGATCATAAAGATAACATAACACAAAACTTTAAACCATGATCTCTGTTGCATTAATTCATAATTACCTCTTCACTGTGTAAAAACTTTGGTAGCCATAATTTTTCTAATACAGCATGTGATTGTCTTGCAGCTTGATACAGCGCTCGACTGGTTTGGAATCTGTAATCAAAACAGATATTTTGTACAAACATTATAAAAGTGTAAGTAATTCAGGCGATTTTAGCATTCTACTCTCTGCGATTTTTCACGTTTTAATTTAATTTTAATATTAGTGGCCGGAAGCGTGCAATCGGAAGCTAAACATCTGGGCCTGGGTTCGAGAATTTGTGTTATTGGGTTGTTGTTGTTGGGTTTTTAACCCCCGACGCAACAACGACGGGGTGTTTTGACTTGGCTGTGTATGTGTGTGTGTCTGTCTGTGGTATCGTAGCTCCTGAATGGATGAAACTATTTTTTATTGAAAAGTCAATTAGTCGGAAGTGTTCTTAGCCATTGATGAAAATCGGTTTAGCCGTTCAAAAGTTATCCGTATTAATTATTTGCTTTTAGAGGTTTCAGTACCAGGGGTTTTTTTAATTTTTAATTTAATTGTGGAATATAATTCCATTTGGGATTTCTCAGTAGCAGCCCGGAGTCTGAATTTGTGCCCGGTTGATGGCAACACGCTTGCCCATTACGTGGGACTCAAGTGGATACATATGTCTAACCTTTCGGGGAATACAGACATGATGCGATTATTAGGGCCTCTACGGCGCTTAAAAAAACAAAAATAATAGGTTTATAGCAAGCTGTGTGCGTGTCCTCCAAAAAAATAGATTTTGAAACTTCTATACACATTTTTTTTAATGGGACAGTCCTGCCTCACTATTCCCAAACCACTGCAACTCCTGTACACAATATGTCACATTACTTGTTGATGCTAGTGTCCTGCTGCAGCAGCGCGTGCAGCTCGTCCGCCAGCTCGCCGAAGATAGGCAGCGGGTGGCCCACGGACAGGTACGTGGAGTACATCGCGCGGGCTTGGCGCTGCAGGGACTCTTCTTCTGAACTGTTCATGTCTGGGTTCAGGATTTTTGTTTGGAATAACTCTGCAAAAAAAAAACGCTTGCTAAGTATTCATTGCTTGGAACTATGAAATTCAAGTCATCATCATCATCTGCCTAGCCTTTTCCCAACTATGTTGGTTATGTTGGTAGGTACTATGAAATTCAAGTATCATATTGTATTAATTTTGTGTGTAGATCGTTTCAGACATGTCAAGGTTTGGTCAATTTTATATTGGTGGCTGGACTGGTGACCCGTAATATAGGTTTGGTATGCCTATTTCACTCTACTCACTAACAAATGTTTACCTTGTATTTAAGATTAAATATAATATAATGTTCACTGTAACGTTTGTGATGAGAAATGAAAAACATATTATTAACATTACATTTTGAAACTAGATGGCGCCACCATTTCCCAGCTGACTGATCCTTGAGCAGAAATGCCGAAACAAACTCGGAGGTCTCTTTTAAAGTCTATATTAGATATCATGTGAGACCAGCGATGCATGGAAAAGTCTGGAAACGGCTTCTGAAGGAAGAGCCATTACAACTACTTTCTATCTAAAAGGGTCGAATTTCCACAGTTATGTTATAAAACCAGACCATCATAGGGTCGAGCATATGGTCATTACTAATAGAAAATTAAAAACAGGTAAAGCTTCCCTTGCCGAGGTCGCTCCGTGGATGGGTGACCATCTCATATAACGTGACTCGAAGCCAACCTCAGTACTTCGGAAAGAATTTTTATTTAAGTTGTTGGTCCCTGATGTTATTTGTAGTTATTTGACAGTCGTTACGGGTAGTCAGACAGAAGCCCGTAAGTTTCATTGACAACCAGTCTTAGCAAGGAGTATCTTGTGCAAAAAAAAAACGCTTGATGTAAAATACTACTCCAAACCCATTTATTGTAATCATCATTTGCCTAGCCTTTTCCCAACTATATTGGGGTCGGCTTCCAGTCTAACCGAATGCAGCTGAATAAAGATAGGATTTTTACATGGAGCGACTAAGTCTGCCTATCTACTGAAGCGGAGCGGAGAAACAGAGAAATATTAACCAATAATCATTGTCCATTCGACCGGAGCGGAGAATTTATGAAATCATATTGGTTAAAAATTTCTCCATTTCTCTGCTCTGCAGCCTCGCTCTACCTCAAAGGATAGGCAGCCTTATTGTTATACTTACTAATATCGTTATAGAACTGCAGTAAATGCAGATGGCTGGTGGTCTTCATGTACTGCAGGAACGCGTAAAAATGTTTTTGTTCACTGATCAACACGTCGAGTTCAACTCGCAGTAGTCTGCAACGTTGGCTGTAGATGGATTCTGTTTGACGTACGAATGTTTCTAGAAATTCTACCTGGAGGGAAATGGAGAAAGGGTTAGTTACATTTATTTGCGTCCAGACTATATAACATAACATGTTATAAAACATAGTTATATAACGTTTTGCAATGTGCACACATACAAACATGTTATATAACTATGTCTAGTGACAGGTTTTATGTTATATAACTGTTATGTTATATAGTCTCGACGCACCTTTAGATCCTTTAAGAAACAGATTAAATATGAGGTACAAATGTAGAACTAGTCGTGTTCCGGGCTCCGGGCTGGTATTAAGAAATTCCAGATGGAAAAACCCAATAACACTTTGCTTGACCCGGGAATCGAGACCATTAAGGCATCAAGCATTAAGACATCATGTAGGCATGCAAGGGATGGGCAGAGGTGCACCTATAGTACACCCACATTTTGCGGTTTATGTTTAAGTCCCACGTAATAGGGGGCAAGTCTACTAATAAAATTCCTATTTAGAAGACTCAATAGCTCTTTGTCGACTCGGGGATCGAACCTAGGACCTCACCCTCAGTTCACAAGGTCACCTCAGGTCGCAAGTGCTACTGGCACTTACTGCGACCACTAGATCAAGGAGGTAGACCCAGTACCCATATCATTTTGGAAAAACTTAAAACTACCTCTATCACATACAATTTACCTTATAATTAGGCGTGGAAGGCAACTGTGCCATTGTTTCATCTCCAGTGGCCAGTACGATGAGCGTGTTTAATATATATGGCTCAGCTAGCACATCGGTGAGTGATAACAACACCCAGCCAGCAAATATCTCCCTTATTAATACGCGGAACACACTGGAAGAAAGAGAATTTGGACTTTATGAACTTAGTTTTAAAGATCACATTAGATTGGTGTCGATTCGCTTGACCCCAAGCTTAACTAAATTCAGACTACTTTCAACTCTTTCTCTCTTATAAAACAAGAAAGTGACGGGCATTGAGGACATTTAAAAGATATCGACCAAAAACATGGTCAAGTTCAAGGCATAAACTAATTTGACATTTCTAACTTAGTACTAACTGTCGCCGTCCTTTACTCAAGATGTCTATCAGAAAGAGATGTCAATTCTCTAAAATAAAGTTTCATTATTAAAATATTTGCTATAAATATGTACAATGGGAAAACTTAAAGTCCTATCCCATTGCAGTCCTGCATTCTGCAATCTGCAACTCGGAATATTTTTATTATGAGTTTCAGAATAGAGTATTCTGATTTCTATTGCAATTTGTATGTATATCAACACCATACTGTTAAATAGTGCTAACTGAAACATTGTAAAAGTATCATAAGGCTGGTAATAAGTCGTCTGGTATGTGTGAAGTGTATGAACATAGATTTTCACGCCTAGTTATAATCAAAAAAGAACTTTGAACACGGCTTATACAGAAATAGTACAAAATTATAGGAATACTAGCTTTTGCCCGCGGCTTCGCTGGCGTTAGGAAATGGGGGGTTAGAAAGAGACAAAAAGTAGCCTATGTCACTCTCTATCCCATCAACTATCTCCGGTTAAAAAATCACGTCAATTCGTCGCTCCGTTTTGCCGTGGAAGACGGACAAACAGACACACACACTTTCCCATTTATGATAATCGTATTAAGTATGGATTTAAGAAAAATAAATAACATTCGTTTCGAAGTGAAACGTCACTCCAACTAACTTTGAAATCGTGGTAACCTACAGCTTCAGGGTGTATGATACGCCCTAAACCAAATACTTATTTTTTGCCTGCCTACAAGAAAGATCTCACTCACGGATTTTGCACCTCATTATTCTTCAGCAAATACGGCATGATGGCGTTAGTGATACACCTCAAATACTTCAGCTCCGCGTTCCTGTTGGCTGCAGCCGGATGCAACGCCATCTTAGAATCTAGTGATACCCCCGGACGTGACGCACATACCGAGTAGTGTCGTAACGCACACGGGATTAAACGAGACGTTATGAAACGGGCGTAATTAATCTGCAAGTGAAGAACAAAAAGGTATTTTATTTCGCCTGAAGCATAGAATTGCCTAGTCAACAAAACAGGACGTTTGAATATGATTTAGGTTTAAGTAAGATTTTATCCATGTTTGCTACAGGCAAATTATTTTTGGATAATTAGATCATGTCTGTACACATATCGCTTTCTACTGACACAAATACACCAGAAAAGCGGATTGATCATCAATTGTGTTCTTCAGTGATAAGATGTTTTTTGGAGTAGGTTGGTCCGGAGCAGTTGTGTTAACATTGGGATTGCAGGAACAGAGTGTTCTGAACTGATCTTAATTATCCAAGAAATCCATCTTCCGGAGTTAACTCATCAAAATATTGACAAGTATTGATAGACAGATAGGTATTGATTGTTACACACACAATCAATATCTGTCTTTCTGTTCTACACTAAAACACACATAAGAAGGGTTTTGTACCATATGACGGTCTCATCGTAACGAGTAGGTAATAGGGATGTGTCCCAGGTAAAAATATATTAAGTCTATTTAGTCCGTCAGTAAGATTACCAAAAAATATTGGACACGTATTTTTGCTTACTTAATTCAATAAAAAGTAACAATGATATAGCACATCAAAGTTCAGGAGAAGGGGCTTGTGACGTCACGCTGTGCTACACTTTTAACGAAAAGTGTAGCACGGCGTGACGTCACGCGCAATTTCAACATTTTGGTTTACGTGACAAAAGAAAAAATACGTGTCCAGTATTTTTGATTAATCCAACTTTCGGACCAATCAGATTTTTTAAGGACACTACCCTATTTCCCATGTCAAATATTGCAATGAATCAATGATAAAAACATTTTTTTTACCTTAACCGCTCTCTGCAAGAGACAAGCAGAAGCGTATCTAAGCTGGTAGCGCAACTCGTCCACGAAGAACGGCTGAAGCGTCACCTTACTGTACCAGGTGTTTATGAACTGTTCCAATATCGTGTTGTAGAACTGTAACAGAGAAATAGAAAATGATTTTTAGACCTGAGTCGAGCCATCATCAACATCAATGGGTATCATCATCATCACAGCCGAAAGACGGCCAATGCTGGACATAGGCCTTTCACAACCCTCGCCTCATCAACCAGTCCTCTGATTCTGGCATCCTGCAGGTTTCCGCGGCCCTCGCCAGATCATCAGACCACCTTGTGCCAGACCTTCTAAAGCTACGTCATCCGGTACGCTGTCATCACTTATGAACCCTTCAGCCCTATTGGCCATTCCTTCTGCGAGCAATGTGCCCTGACCACTGCCAAAAAAGTAAGGCAATAGGGATTTGTCCTAGGTAAAAATATATTAAGTCTATCTAGTACGTCTGTAATATTACCAAAAATATTGGACACGTATTTTTTGCTTACTCAAATCAATAAAAAGTGACAATTATATAGCACATCAAAGTTCAGGAGCAGGGGCTTGTTACGTCACTGTTACGTTAAAAGCATAGCACGGTGTGACGTCACGCGCAATTTCAACGCACTATATCGTCGTCATTTTTGGTTTACGTAACAAATACGTGTCCAGTATTTTTGAGTAATCCAACTTTCGGACCAATCAGATTTGTTAAGGACACCTTATTGTGTGGCTTATATCAATTCTTGATATCTTATTGTATGTGTCATTTGATGCAACATGCACTTGATGCAACAATTAACAACTGTAAACCTTTAGAGGTAATTGACAGTGTCAAAAGCAATAGACCAGAACTAGCATGACGAGGTTTGTTTATTGATTCATGCAGACTAGGTATTCGACGATACATAATCAGCTTAACTTTCTTTATAATGAGTTTTTTGCTACCTCGGGAGTGTTTAGTTAGTATTGGACACAGAAATCTTCACTTTTTGTATATTTAGAAGTAATTTATACATGTGAATACGTGACCGCCTCGTTGGTCAAGTGGTCCTAGCGCGACTGATGAGCGTGAGGTCCTGGGTTCAATCACTAAGTCGGGCAACGTCTTTTTGAGTTTTTCGAAAGGAATTTTCTCATTAGCAGCCTGGAGTCGTCTGGATTTGTGCTCGATTAATGGCAATAGACTCGCCCCCTATTACATGGGACTTAAACATAACTGGTGAAATGTGGGTGATAGTATAGGAGCGCCTCTGACTAGCTCTTCGGGGATTACAGGCGTGATGTTGTGTTGTGAATACGTAAAGACAAAACTTTGTATCCCGAGTATTTGAGATTTAGCATATCTAAAGTTTATATGGAGAAGTAGTCCAGAAACCTTAAACGGACTAATTTTGACCACTCGGCGACCAGTGTGGATAATCTAATAATGCAAGTTTGTATTCTTGACTAAATTAAATCATGAATACAAGAAGGCAAAAGTCACAAACCAAAAATACACAAACGTAAGAATTTCAAACGCTAATTATTCCGCTTTCCGAATTATGCACGGTTATTAGTTCCAAAGTTACAATTAAAACGTTTGCAATGTATAGTCAGGCAGTTTTTTTGTAATCCTAGGATTTGTCAGCCATTATTGTTTAGCACTTTTAGTGTCCAGCACCCGGCTCCCGGCTCGAAATTTAGTTCGTTCATGTATCCAGAACTCGCTTCCCGAGTCGTACATGTAAAAAGCTATAGATGCGATGCGAACATGCCCATCACCCCCTACCATATACCTACGCATTATGTAATTTGCCAAATATTATGACAAACAAGTTAAATTGTGTTTTTGAACTGGGCAGCGAAAGTGTTGGAGACCAATCAACATAGAGCAATTTCGTTTCTCATTGAGTACCAGTGCCTCGTAATGACCCAGTGTCAAGGCCTAGCCTCTCACTGATAGGTCGTGGAGGTGTTCAAATCCGGATAAGTACCAATGCGACTTTTCCAATTCATATGTAACTACTTCCTTAGTTTTTTTCTTGGTCATTACTGACATCGGTGAAGGAAACCATCGTTAGGAAATCTGGACTTGTAGCAAGCGTGGTGAATAATGCTCGTGCTTACTTTGTATTTGAAGAAGCCTTTGACCTGCAGCGAGGCAGTAATAGGCTGTTTATTTTTATTTAGACGACCGATGTGGCGCGGCGGGCGAAGGTCCGCTTGCGACGCAAGAGGTTGCGGGTTCGATTCCCGCCTTGGGACAAATGTTTGTACGATCTACAAATATTTGTTCCGGGTGTTCTGGGTATTTCCTATGTATAATAAAAATATCTATATATGTAATGTATTGTATTAAGTATATCAGTCATCTAGTACCCATAACACAAGCTCTGCTTACCTTGGGGCTAGATGATGCTGTGTGGATTGTCCAGCAATATTTATTTATTTATTTATTTAGTGCCCTTTGATTAGTTGTATTCAACGGCCAATTAAATAGCTCGGCGTAAATGAGGTTTAATAGCCCATTTATATCCAAAAGTAATACTTACATAATAATAGATCTAAACAAATGTATATAGGGAATCTATTGGTTAAAATCATGATTTTTCTCATAAGTATTGATTACGTAAATGTTGCCTCGAAAAATAATATACTTATAATTTGCATATTATAAGCATTTATAACCGGTAGAGTTTGCATATCACAATGCCACAAAATCAAGACATATTTGTTCTGTTACAAAAAGTCATAATGATGACATTTCAAGGTGGATATTAGGACGTACTTGGCGTAAGCGCAGTTTTGTTCTCTAAATATGCGGTACTACCTTAAATAACTAGTCATGTGGGTGGCACTGACTACCTACTGGTTACTCGTAGTCGTGAATGATTCACAGTATACCTGATAACCTGTTTAAATGAAACATACTCAGCCATTTTAAAACAAAAAACTCTAGACAGTTTTGTTGGTTTATTGATTGCAAGCGCTACTGCTGACCATGAGGTCCTACGTTTGATTCTCGGTGTGGCAAAGTGTTTATGAGCTTTTACATCTGTATTTTTTTAGTTGCAGCCCGGAGTCTACACGTGTGCCCAGTTAATGGCAATAGGCTTAGAGCGAGCCTATTCCATGGAACTTAAATATAACTGGCGAAATTTGGGATAAGCACACTTCTGCCCAACCTTTCAGGATATAAAGACGTAATGTTATGATAATCTTCAAAAGGATTTCTAGAATAAGGATTTAAGAACATCACTCCATGGTTTTTGCAATCATTTACTTTGTTACTCAAAAAACGCTACGTAATTGGCTACCTTATTTATAAAAAAAAATTGATCGGTGATTAGTATCTTAATAAAACTTAGAGAGTGGTGGCTCGGAGGGTAGAGGTCCTGAATTCTGAGAGATCGTGGGTTCGGACCCAAAGTCTTCGGAGGAAGCACTTAACTTTACTTATTTAACACATTGACTGCCTTACCATAAACACATTAAACAATCTATTGTTAACACGAGTTAACTCGTAGTCTGGCACTAAACGTGTTAATAATTTAAGCACACAAATGTACAGAGGCGGACTTAATGTCATAGGCATTTTCTACCAGGCAAACTTTGGGTGTTGCAGATACCAAACAATGGTAGGTAACCGGGAAAAATATATTTAGATACATTACTATATTTGTACATTATAAATAATAAATTGAATAACTATGGGTATACATTAGTTGTGAAATTTGTTTCATCTACCTATTCTCAAAACGGTGAAGGAAAACATCGTGGAAAAAAGCATGGTAACTAACAAATAAAAAACTGGACTTGTGTGAGACCAAAAAGACACCATTCTCAGCAGAATGCTGCGATATTCATTAACAAATAAATACCGCAGCGCCGATATTAGGATAGGGCCCGCTGATTATTCTATAATATGGTTATCTTTAATCTAAAAGCATACTTACTATCACCATCACCTGCTGAGCCTTTTCCCAATTATGTCGGGGTCCAGTCTAACCGGTAGCAGCTGAATACCAGAATTTTACTTGGAGCGACTGCCTATCTGACCTCCACAGCCCAGATTCTAGGCAACACGATACCCCTTGTTAAAACTGGTTGTCAGATTTTCGGGCTTCGGACTACCCATAACATAACGACTGTCAAAGATTTACAAATGACAGCCGGGACCAGTGGCATAACGTGCTTCCCGAGGCACCGAGGAGTCTCGATATGTTACGAACAGTCACACATCCACAGAGACACCGGCAAGTGTAGCTTAACCTTCGATCAACCTGTGCGGCTGTTTTAATTAAGCCACGAGCTCCTACTACTATTTATACATAACTAACATACTATCCACAGAGATATATAAGGATAAAATTGAATATAAAACTTTAAAAATCAATTATCGGATATTTTAAAATTTTAACTACCTAAGTGTAATTTTAGGAACCGAGCAAAGCCAACTGATTACTTCAAATCATATGAGCATATCGCTGGTTTGCGAGAATATCGACGTCATTCTAAATTCTGTCAAATTGATCAATCATAAATCTTTGATATTTTATCGTGAATAGAGACGCAACGCCAATGCCGCCCCAGCTTTCGTTAGAAAGAGGCAGCGTCATTATTCATTAGAGACAAAAAAGATTGAGATCAAAGATTTATGATTGTTTGGCATTCAGAATTCAATTTGACAGAATTTGAAATTACGTCGATATTTTCGCAAACCAGCGATATGCTGAGATAGGAGCCTTTTTGGCCTAGCACAGGTCCTTTTATTTCATATTCGTTATTGTTTAGTTCCTTTTTTCTTTTGTGTTTTTTATTATCTGTGCGTGTCCCAAATTATTATTTTTTCTCTCTTTTTTTTTCTTTTAAAAATATTAGTGACATGCCCTATTTAAATTCCGACTTTTAATTAGCTGCAGTAAGTTGACAGAACTAATGTCTCATACAACACTGACAAATGCACTATGGCGTGCATAAATAAAATAACCAGCAACTTACTGTACTACATTGTAGTAGAATCTACTTATTTTATTTACGGCACACCAGTTTCTTTTTCATTTTTAGGTGTCTTAGGTCACATAAGATCTTGTCAAGTTACTGCATCTAATTAAAAGTCGTACTATAGGCATAATCCGGAGGTAATCAAGTGTTATCGCTACAGTTTCAAAGATCAAAGATCATGTTGAGTGGTATCCTTCTTGCCACAGCTCACAGTCACGAAGTGCAACTATTTACTAACACTATAATAAGTTTCCTTTTATTAAGATTGTTTGTCTTCTTACAATTCACGCGTTTCTTTCAAAGCACAGACGACCAGAAACTTAAAGGCTACAGAAAATATAATCTGTGCAATGCACGAAACAAAGAAGTCAAAACAGTTGCAATTTTTTTGCTAAAGTCAACTTAGGACGCCATGTACTAGGTGACCTACGCCGCGTTAGGATATGTCGAGAAAAAGGAAGTTAAACATCAGATTAAGGTTCTAAGGCCGCGTTCACACCAAACGCCCGCGGATTATGAGAATGTATAAAAACAATAATTTTGCATACACGTTATCAAAGAGGACACAAAAGGACATACCTTTCCTCCCGAGAAAATACCGTTCCCGAAAATCCCGAATCCCAATGGATTGATAAAAACTACGTTTACGCGATCGAGGCCGCGGGCAAGCAAAGCTAGTGAACTAACAAAATCCTTAACATTTAGAGGGATGAAAAATAGATGTTGCCCGATTCGCCGACCTAACCGATATGTACACAAAACGGTCCAGATGTTTCGGAGGAGTTTCGTAACAAACATCGCGACACGAGAATCGTATATATATATATATATATTTTTTTTTTTTTTAAACGTTGCCCCACACTAGGAATTTCTCCTGTATCGTGGGTGCGTTTACAAACATTTAAACTCACATACACAAACAGCCAGACCCGGAACAACTACCTGTAGGCCATACAAATATTTGTTCCGTGCGGGGATCGAACCCACAACACGCGGCGCAGCAGCCGATGGCTCAACCACCGCGCCAACCGTGTCGTCGTATATTAGATTTAAAGATTGTTATTTGTTACAATAACAACCTATTCAAAAATACTGTAAATATTATAAATATTAACTTATTTAAAGGGAACATAGTGGACTCGTCGCGAGTCATAAGTCATGTTTGGTCGGTAACGAAACCATAGCGCGATTCAGAAACGTGCCCTCACTTAACAACGCCATCTAGCGGAATTTCTTGAAACGTTCCCCTTTTCGTAACCTAACAACGCTGCCGAACGCAGCACTTAAGTTTTCAGTGATGAGGAAAAAATTACGTGCATTGTTTCACTTGATTTTTAACTTTGATTGATATAACCTATGATATATTTTTGACTAGATATATAGATAGTTTTTTGTTTTCGTCGTTGAAGTCGTTTTTATTTTGTTTGTATTTTCATACAAAAATATTATCTGATAGTATCTCCAGCATTTGATAGTCTATCATAGAACCTACGTGAGGTGGTGATATGTATATGTGGCACAAAAGCCATTAACGAACAGTTCAAGTTGAAGTTGATATAGATACTCAAAATCATTATCCTCCTGGGATGATGATTTTGAGTATCTATACATCCCAATTTATTTGGGGTCGGCGCAGCATGTTTTCTTCTTCCATTTCATGCTCAAAACTTTCCTCACAACATCGTCCTCTTTCCTTCGGGTTACATGCCCATACCATGGCAACCGATTTCCACAGAAATTCTAGGACCCAGGAACCACTTTCACTATAATATTCAGTTCTTATTCTATCCATTTGCATTACACCACACTCCTCAGCATTCTTATCTCAGAAGCATGCAACTGCCTTTCATTCATCCTTTTTGTGGCCCAACATTCTGATCCATACAGTAGGTCTGATCATTGTTGGTCTTCTCCATAATCAGCGTCAATGCAAATTATCAGTGCCAGGTCTAATATTAAGAAGGAATCATAATGCAGTATGAGTCCATGCAAAATTCTAACGAGCGACCTTTTGTTATTTCTTATCTTATGTAACACTCAAATGTATGAATGAACTGTGGTACTAATGTCATTTGTAACAAGAGGTGATCTCACATGCTCATAATACCAATTGTTTTGTTTTGGCGTCGCCATTGTTTAAGCTGTTTATTCTTAGATACAAGTTAACCTTGGCGGGCTTAGATTTCTTATGTCAATACTACTCTTTTTGTTTTGTACTCGAACTAGTTGCAATATTAAGATTTTAATTAATTAAAAAGTTATTACTTTACGACTCTCATTAAATATCTCATTGGTGATGATCAAATGACGATGATGTCTCCCTCATGGAGACCTCATCATCATTTTTACAGTTTGAAGTTAAAATAAAATCAGAAACAAAGAAGAAATTAGGAAAAGCCTGAAAAACATTTCAACGCTGGGGTATCCAGAATCATGTACTGAGCACATGGTATCAGTTTGTGAGTCAATGTCCCTTCCACCCTGTATATTAGAAGATCATCATCGCTCGCATCATCGCACGGATGAATGAAAGACGGTAAACAATAGGTATTTATAAGACAGATGTAAGCGGCAACGCTTGGAAAGGACGCCCAAGAAGGACATGACGCAGGCCTTTTTGGTGATCTGCCTAGCCTTTTCAAACTATATTGGGGTTGGCTTCCAGTCTAACCGGATGCAGCTGAATTTTACATATTTTACATGGAGCGACTGCCTATCTGACCTCTAGAACCCAGTTTACTGGGCAACACGATACCCCTTGGTAAGACTGGTTGTCAGACTTGCAGGCTTCTGACTACCCGTAACGACTGTCAAACATCTGCAAATGACAGCCGGGACCAACAGCTTAACATGCTTCCTAGGCACGGAGGAGTCTCGATATTTTACGAACGGTCACCTATCCATACCCTGACCTCGGCTAGCGTAGCTTTACCTTCGATCAACCCGTGCGGCTGTTTTTATATATTTTGACGATCGATGTGGCGCGGCGGGCGAAGGTCCGCCTGCGACGCAAGAGGTTGCGGGTTCGATTCCCGCCTTGGGACAAATGTTTGTACGATCTACAAATATTTGTTCCGGGTGTTCTGGGTATTTGCTATATATAATAAAAATATCTATCTATGTAATGTATTGTATTAAGTATATCAGTCATCTAGTACCCATAACACAAGCTCTGCTTAGCTTGGGGCTAGATGATGCTGTGTGGATTGTCCAGCTATATTTATTTATTTAGCCACGAGTTCCTCCACTGTCCTTATTGGTGATGTCGTTCAAAAAGCTCAGGTGTGTAGTACTCGCTACCGGCGTGCGTGCATGACCACATGTATGAACATAGACGAAGCGAAAGGAGTATTTAAGGATCGAAGCAGATGGCGTTCTGTAGTTTCTGCCTACCCCCATGGGCCCCATGGGAAAAAGGCGTGAGTTAGAATTATTCGTATATCGCACGTTCGTATTTCCAATTATTAGTATAGACGATTATTGTCGAAGCGCATACTTTTCCTGGCAGATCTGTACATTGTAACAAAATAGAAATAAATACTTACATCTTCTATGGCCTGATCCAATTGTTTGTGTATCTGGAGTCCCACCCAGGGCTCCGCCGACAAGCTCGAGTCATGTCTCTCACAGTCCTTCGACCCACATGTCTCGCAACCCTAAGAAAAATTAAACATCGTTATCAACACAAAAACATAACATAACATGTATTGTAGGGCTAGCCATATCTCGCGAAGAATCGACAACCGCTGGGGTAAACGTGTTCTTGAGTGGAGACCGCGACTCGGCAAACGTAGGGTAGGACACCCTCTGACTAGGTGGGATGACGATCTGCGAAAGACTGCAGGCAGATGCTGGATGCGGCAAGCTGAAGACGGGGCGCTATGGCGCTCATTAGGAGAGGGCTATGTCCAGCAGTGGACTAATATAGCCTGATGATGTATGTATGTACACCCTTTTTCCCCGAGGGGTTAGGCAGGGGTGAACTTATAGTACACCCACATTTCGCCAGAACGCATAAAAGGAGGGATAATTTTGTTTTCACTTTCAGTTCCTTATATGTATAATGCCCTAGCCTTTGGGTTCAGCATGGAGTCTAACCGGACGCAGTTGTCTGCCATAATTAGCCTTCGGGTCAGCTTCCAGTCTAACCGGTTTCAACCGAATAAGTGCTGCCTATCTAACCACCACAAACCAGTTACTGGGTAACACAATGGCAAGACTAGTTGTCAAATTTTTGGGCTTCTCACTACCATAATTAGTACCGATAAAGATAAACAAATAAGTAAAAGCCGGAACCAATGCCTAGCGTGCTTTCCGAGACACGGAGCAGTCTTGGTTTGTTGTATGGTCACTTACCCACATATCGACCTCGGCAAACCTCGGAAACTTTTAATCAATTATAATATTGATTACTAGCACTTCGCCCGTGACTTTTCCCTTCGAACTTTAACATTCCCTCCACCCCCTTAAAAGCATAGTTTTGAAAGAATTTTTAAAGTTTTTGAGTTTATCCAGTACAAAAAAACATATAAAAATCAAAACCTCTTTATTTATGCCGCAACTTTGTCCAGGTAGGAATTTAATAAAACATGAGTTTTAATTTTTTGCCCAGAACCCTAATTCTTTTTCTAAAATAAAAGTTACGAGTTCAAAAATGTTTAGTAAAACTTAGTTAAAATAAAAGCTATCTTGTCCGTCACTGAAAGTCCCGTCAAAATTGGTCCAACCGTTGCGGACTAACATCAAACAAAATGACAGGCAGACCAAAATTAAAAAAAAACTTTTTTAGGTATCAGTCCCGTAAACTGTCAAATGCATTTCGTAAAAGGCTGCTATTTATAAATTTTTTGTAATGACAAACATACACTTCAATTATATTTATTTGTATAGATATTAGCTTAGAAAACTTTCCACATGTTCCAGTAATTATATAATCCATGAAGCTCATGGCTAAATAGTAACAGCTGCATGGGTCGATCGATGGTTAAGCTTCACTTCCCGAGGTCGGTACTTGGTTGTTAGACCATCCACATATATCGCGATCTTTCCGTGCCTCGGAAAGCATGTCAAGCTGGTAGTCCCGGTTGCCTTTTGTAGATCTTTGGCAGTCGTTATACGTTAGTCGAAGGCCCAAAAGTCTCATCACCAGTCTTGCCAAGGCTATTGTGTTACCCAGTAACTGGTTTTTGGAGGTCAGATAAATAGTTGTTCCATGTGAAATACTGGTATTCAGCTGGATCCGGTTACACTGGAAGCCGATACTTAACGTAATAATAGGAAAAGGCACATGACTCATTTACTTAATAACACATCTGAATTGAGATGACTTATCACTTAACATTGGATAAGTCCTATATATATATATATATATATATATATATATATATATATATATATATATATATATATATATATATATATATATATATTTGTATAGTCCTATATATATATATATAATATATTTGTGCCCTTCCCTTCCCTGCCGTATAGCATACTAACAGTTCGCCCGTGATTTCATCCGCGTGGAATGCGTACTTTTTCCTTCGAACTTTCCCCTCCACCCTTTATAGTCTAGGTTTGAAAATAAAATATAGCCTATGCTACTAGCTGATACTGTAGCTTTCAAAAAAAGAAAAAAAATATATTGGTTGAGTAGTTATTGAGTTTATATATCCACCATAATCCATACTCACTGATATGTGTGTCTGTTTGTCTGTCTTTCAGGGCAAAACGGAGGGACGAATTGACGTGATTTTTTAAGTGGAGATAGTCGAAGGAATGGACAGTGAGATAGGCTACTTTTTGTCTCTTTCTAACCCTCCACTTCCTAACGCAAGCGAAGCCGCGGACAATAGCTAGTAACGAAATAAATCTTTTCTATTTATAATATTAGTTAAGACTAACTTTGCGCTGCGGTTTCTCCCACTCTCAAGTATCGTAGCGTGATTTAAAATAGCCTATAATCTTCCTCAAGAATTCTATTAGAAGGCTATCAAATGTAACAATAATTTTCATTTTTGGTATTTATAGATATAAGCATGTTTAAACAAGTAAACAAACCAGCTCTTCAACTTTATTAATATTATAGTTTGCATACAAAAGCATTAGTACAAGTTGTATTTGATTTAAAGGAAATACTACAAGGTTTTATTTTAAACATTGACCCACATTAGGAATTTCTCCTGTGTTGTGGGCAAGTTTACAAACATTAAAACTCACACACACAAACAGCCAGACCTGGTACAACTACCTGCAGGCCATACAAATTTGTTCCGTGTGGGAATTGTATTTTTCTGTGGTAACCATCACCAATGGCAATGCCTCAACAAAATTTGGTATATCCTGGAGCATCCAGACCCTGGACTAATTAATTATTCTAACCTGCATTACATAATTTCAATTCATTTTTGTGTAAATTATGCTGAGCCAATAAGAAGAATTTTAAATAATTAACATCTATCTTATCAGAACAATTGATAATCATATTAATAAAAATTAGGTAGCAATTTTAAATACCAGATTTATTATCTTGATTATTTATGAATTATCTTTTGTTGTGAACAAGGATATAAATTATTGTTATGTTTTTATCAACAATATTGGTATTAAAACTTACCCCTCAATCACAAAGCCCTGAATTTCAAAATCGTTTAAAGGAAATTAAACCTTAACAGAACAGATATAGGGTGTAGAACAGTTTAAAGTGCATGGTCCACATGTGTACTAATGATTGAGAGAATACAGAAAAACCGTTAGTAGTGTTCTTAACATGGATCAAACTCAAATAATTATCATTTGAAAATAAATGACATATGATTTATTACTTACTTCTTAGACATCTCAAACTAATGACCAATGACTAATAACAGTGAAATTTATTTTATGACTCAGTCTTGGATAATTTGTAAGTCATGCAATTACTTATTTAATTAATTTATTTATAGTACAGATGCCAGCACATCATGCTATCCCAAACTGTCAAATTTTCACAGTTGAACATGAAACTTATAGTTTTGACATAAAGTTGAAAAACAATCAAGGAAATTCGACAGATTAGGGTAGCTTGCTCTGTATATTCACAAAATAATCTTCGAGGGCACAGACCTCTTAGCTATTATATATCTCCCAGTCAGAAAATGGAACACCAGATAAGATCTATGTAAGTAGTTACATGATAAGTCAAGACTATGATTATCAGAGAAAGTTACAATTTAACTGGTTCTACATGTACTACCTCAATACTCATTACTCTACCCATTAGAAAACGGACTTGAAAGATAACACGGATGTTTAATTAAGCAGTAAAAATGATTAGTGATGTTCCATAGTAAATTATGAAAAAAAAAAACAACTTTAAGTATTCTCTTGATTACTTGGAATAATTGCACTTACTATAATTGCTTATCAAAGGCTAAAAATGATGAATAGGGAGGCGTACATGACCTCAATCGGGAAATAACGAGTTTTCTATCGCAAGTAAACAGTAAACAAAGAAAGTATGCCAACTCACTCTGACTGCCGCGTCTCCTTCATCTTTGTACGTCTCACCGACGAAATGGCACTTTAATTGATCAATGTAATCGTGTAAAATATTCGAGTTGAGCCCGTAATAACAAGCCAGACATCCCAACACATAGCTAAATGCTATTGTGGCAAAGTGAAATCTGAAAAAGACGTAAACATTTAGGGAGATACTACTTACAACTTACACAGATATGTGGTTAATTAATTATGCTACCTGTAAAAATATAAAACAGCAATCGCCGTGCATAGAATACCGAAGTAAATAATATAATTTTTATTATCAAATTTCTCTGTAAGCTTCGTTTGACATCTTTCACTCATGGCTAAGCGAGCAATGACGTTTGTTGTGACGTTTTTGAAACTGTGTTGTCAAGTTTGACTATTACATTGTACCATGAGTTCATAGAAAAATTCTACTAACAGCTTGAATATCTAAGGTACTATTTCATAACACTGAAGTTCAGTCTTACTTTAAGTTTGGTATTGTAACCGATTTATTAAAGCATAGAGAAAAACCTGTTATTAATATAATCGTATTTGGAAACTGAAATGAGCGGGTTATAAGAATAAAGAAGAGCAGACAGTGGCTGAAAGCCGAACGTGAACTAGCTCCATACGATACAAAAATATTGAAAGTTTTAACGATGATTTCGGCATCTTCGAAGCTTAATTATAAAAACGTACAAATAAGTTATTAAGTTGGTATTTAGTAAGTCAGATTATTACCTAATTAGGAGTTTATTTTTACATGGGCATCACTATTTTCGTTCAGAAACAACGCCACTATCTAATGAAATGTATTTTTTACCATTTAAAATCTAGAGAATTCACGTAATTTATTTCTATTATATATTAAATCTACAACAATACTCGATGTTTTTAAAATAGTGCAAAGCAGAGGCGGATCGTAAGTAAAAGTTTTCAAATCCCTTTGAAAAGAACACAAGGTGTCAAATGAAACTGTCAATAGAGAAGTGACATTCCAATCCTTATTGCCTATAACCTCACATCGGATGTCAGTTTTGTTTTGAAGCGAATTATATTTAAAAAAAGATTATCAGTTCACCTCTTATGGATATACGATTTTCACCTTAAGATATAACTCGTAAGTAATGTACCTACTGTTGTTCTAGCACTAGTAAAATGATATCATTCGTATCATGCGAATTAGTTTGAAGTCGGCGTACGAAAATTGTGTACCTACACAAATTTTCCTATCACAGAGTAGATAGGATACTGAAACACATTTTACGGCCCTAATAGTCTATATTCCAGTATGAAGTCAAATGCAAAGTTTATTCAAAGTTCAGTTTTAGGTATGATTTTCTATGAAGTTGCACTTTTTTGGTTTTTAAACATTGAGATCAGTTTTATTTTCATTACATTTTATAAGTTATTTTCAACATGGTCACTCATTTGATATGAGAGATAAACCTTACCTCTTGACCCCAGATACAACATAATTAAATTGAATATCTCGAAAATTATCATTGTGTTGACATTTAGTTATCAAGTATTCAAGAATCATTTTATTGTGTTTTGTTTACTCAAGTTTAAGGAATAATATTTGGATGTATTTTATTTGACATTGCCTGAGATTTTGTATCCATGAGTAGTTTTGGCTATTTTTGACCTCGTAACTACTAAGGTATGCCTGTGGAGGTTTTTTAAAATAGTTTACTTACCTACTTGGAAACAGCTGTTCCCATGAATAAATTTAGTCAGATAGACTGACAGTTTGCATAAATTTAAACATTTCTTTAATACTCTTTTTGTATTGTATTGTTAGACGGGCCGATTTCAGCAACTCCACGACGTAGCGCGTATTTTATACTCACAATATTATTTATTTCAGATCAAAATGGCATTCCAAAGATGTTTCCTGCAACTCACGAAACAATATATGTCGAGGAGTTGCCTCCTCCAGTCAAATATCAAGCAAACATACTGTGAGCTTCACCACCAGTACAGCAGCAAGGCACCCAGGTTATTCACCGACAGACATGAATGGGTTGTGGTGGACAATGAAATAGGAACAGTTGGTATCAGCAAATACGCACAAGAATCTCTTGGAGACGTTGTCTTTGCACAACTACCTGAACCGAAAACAATGGTCAGTGAAGGTGATGAATGCGGTGCCCTGGAAAGTGTAAAAGCAGCGAGTGAAATATATTCACCCGTAAGCGGTATGGTTACTGAGAAAAATGCAGAAGTAGAAAAGAAACCAGCACTTATAAACACAAACTATTATGACAAAGGTTGGTTATTTAAGTTGAAGTTGGCAAAACCTGACGAGTTGAAAACTTTGATGACTGAAGAACAGTATGAGACTTTTCTTAAAACGGATGTGGAGAAACAGGAGAAAGAATCAGATAAGTAGTTCCTTGTTTAAATGTTATATTTGTTTTATTTATTAGATGTTATAGAGAATAATAAAGTTTGTTACGTTAATTTGTTGTTGATGTTCCATAAATACATGCACACTTATTTCCATGAGGGTAGGCAGATGCTACAGAAAACCATATGGTATTCGCCCTTATATACTCCTTTTGCTTTGTTTACATTCATACATCTGGTTATAATCGCTCACCCATTTTATTGATGATGGTATAACAAATAATTTTACATAAGAACAAAAACAAATCATGTATTGTGCGTTATCGTTTTTATTAGTGCTTTCTTATCTACAAAAACAATGGGTAACAAAAATTATTACTTTGGCATTAATCACACCAAAGGTTACTGCAATTAATATTTTATCACAATAAGTATTTCTTTAGTTAGTTTTCACCAACAAAGTAATGTAATTATCACATAAATTCCAAAAAATATCACAAAAATTATTGTACAGGAGATATGACGAAATTAATGTAGGTAATGTTCCATTAAATTAAAACTACTCCAATATTCCGAACTTTTCACTTAAATTACAGATACATTATAATGATTATAAATGCTGTGATGTCTATCCACATAAAATCTTAATTGGTGCTATATTTTAATAAAATTTCATAATTAATTATCTTGGAAAGACCACAAACATTCTTATATGAATGTATATTTAAGTTTAAAAATGTGTACACATCTATATAATATGAAAAACATTTTTTATTTCATAATGAACATCATTTCGGTTATTCTTGTGTTGTGGGCTTCGGGTACCACTAAATACAATGCGATTTGAGCTTTTATTAGTGTTAAATATATACCTTATGACTAGAGATTCACGTAAATTTTATCTATCAATGTTTTTTTTTGTGTGTGTGTGTGTGTTTCAAAACTGTCAGTGGCCGAACATGGGCCTAACACACCAAACAGGTCAACTGTTGCCTATTTGCCTAACCATAAACTTTTTTTGGAAAAATGACAAGCACTTGATTTCACTCTCCATAGTCTTGAAACCATTTATTTCTTATTCAATAACAGTTGGTCGATTTTATTAACTTTCAAAATTCCTTTAATTCCGAAGTTGGCCACACATTAGGATACTGATACAATAATATCATTAGTAATAATTGGCAGAAAAGCATTTTAAAACTGTTAAAAGCAATAATACATAATTCATTCTATAAAGCTTCATAATACAAAAAGTAGGAAATACCAATGGCTATTACTTACCAATATTATAATTTAAAAAAAAGTATATACACATGAATCAGTGTGAGGAAAAATACATCATTATACAGGCTGATATATTCATATTAGTCAGTAGGGAAAGAACTTTTACTAGGTAGTTAGTTTCAAAAAACGATGGCATTGATTTTCATACATAATTCAAAATTAAATTCAGTTTGTTCTCTGTACTAACCAATCTCAAATATATCATTCTGTACTATCCCTTTAGCTACTACCTACCATAGAGTTATCTAGAATAGATTTCAATAGTTCAACATCATAGACATAGAATAACAGTATATACTTGGACTGTGTCCCCAAAGAGTTAAAGTATATCAGTAGTCAATAGTAGAAATATAAATGACAAATAATAATACTTATGTTGTAACATCTTAGTACCTATGAATATGTCTGGTTAAAAAGCCTGAGAATATAGAACCATGGGAAGATAAAGGAAGACCATACTTAACGCCAGCAAACATGGCAGTTGCGTTCATAGAATGTGGGAGCGAGATGACACGTTTTTTTTTGCAACTGCTATGATTCTTGGCGTTTATTTAAATAGCATGACATATAGTGCTGCCTGAATTGCTATGATAGTTCTGGAAGAATTTATAGAGTATATTACAATTCAACTTTTTCTTAAAATCTATTGCTTAACTTCAACTGTATAGAAGGATTTTCATGATGACAAGAGAGCTAAGATTGCGCATGCCGCTAGAATCAAGTCGCTGGTGGGCATAGCTAAAATGCCTAATTTTACCATACACGCTGTGTGAAAGAGATATGCAGTACCCCAGTGAAATGCAGTCTAGTGCACGCACACACTCGAAGGTGGTAAGATGCACGATTATTCTTAACAAAAATGATAGTGTAAAAATATTGAGCAGTCCTTTGGTAAATAGGTTCTGGTCTTTCGATTTTTCATCAAAGTGTATTTATTTATTTTTATCTGTAGTGTTTAGCAATAAGCTTAGATTACGAGAAAATCGATATTGAGCTTAATTTTGGGAGTACAACATCAAATAGTGAAATGGTCAATCACCCGCTGACTATGGACACTGGCAGCCTTAAATGAAGAAATGTTGATTTATTTCGAAGATAGATTTTAGTAATGAAAGATTACTAGTATATCTAAATTCAAGAGATACATTATGCAAATAAAACTCTGAAGAAATTATACAAAAATTAACAAAATTACGAAAAACAGAATCTTGAAATTAGGATACTGACCTTTGTGTTTCTACAGCATATATTTACTAGCATTATTTAGCTGACTTAACCACCATCACCCATCCTTCTGACACTCAACTCACATAACTATTAAATTCCTTCATGCCAGGAACCTGTGTTACCATGCAAAGTTATTACATTGACCAAATCTTTATCCGAGCTTGTTATCTATACAATTAAGTTTCCTTATATTATCCAGGGTACACAAAATGGTCACATGCCGAGTCTACAGCTTCCATAGACAAACAGGACTTCCCAGGACCAGAGTACACATAGTACTAAAACCTCCATCGTCACATAATTACAATAAACTTCATACTGCCCTCATTTTTCAGGGATAATTTTTGCTTCCCATCCAGTTTCTCCAATTCGGACTGGGTACTTTCATGGTTACGTACCATTTAACGTTAAAAGGCTTATCTAGGGATAAATTAGCTGTTATTTGCAGTACCTTGGATTGTGTATTGTATGTAAACTCGCATGGTCTTACGCAAGGCTGGTCGTTGATAGCGACCATCTTGATCGGCGGCTGGTTCAGTACTGAAACTTTATTTAGGGAAGGCACGCCGTATCCCCACCACCGCACGTTGCTGCGTATCTCTGTGTTGTTCAGGGTGAACTTTATGTGGCTGTATTTTTGTTCTTCATATGTGTCTGTAGAGGTAAAAGTAAATATGATTAGCAAATTAAATCAGAAAGACCAGCATGGATTGATGGTGTCTTACAGTACTGGATACAAATCGTCATGGGTAGAAAATCCCTTTTAAAAAGATTTAATTGAACCGAGTCTATCTCAGTCAAACGTTGGACATAGACACTACCAGTTTGTCCTAGCATATTTTTTGGTTAGGAACATCTATAGGCGCGACTTGAATGCCGTCACGGCATGTCGCTCTCTCCACCAATCAGCCTACCCACCGACCGACTGACCCACTACTCTAATAACGACGAACTGTCCTTTAATAATAAATTATTTCAATAATCATCAATTTCGTCATGTTTTACATCTGCCAGCCAGTTATCGCGTGACGGCCCAATTTTTTATTAGATCACCATCTCCTTGTTACGTAAAAAAACAGTAAGGAAAGTATAATAAATCATAGACAAAACTCACTCAAACTATCGCCATCATCCCAGTACAGTTCTCCTTTGGCCTGGTTGTCTCTGTCAGGCACGACTAGCAGCTGCAGCGGTGAGCTGCGCGTGTTGCTCGTAGTCACGGGCCCCTGTAGAGGTGGCTCCTGCATGGGGATTATACCGCCGCCCTGAAGAAAGAAAGAAAAACTAGGTATTTTCTCGCTCTTTACTTTGTAAGATATAGGTGTTCTATCTCATGAAGGCCGGTTGTAATTGGGTGTGTGCGTAAGCTCGGTAGCGCTCTGTATTCGCCGAGCCGCCGTCACGCACACAAAGACAATGTGTACGTGTATCTAACATCATACACACACAATCAATGGCTGGCCTTCGTGACTTAGAACATTCATACTTTAAATAATTTTACAATTTTCAATGCAATTTTTGGATGGACACCGATACGTTTCGTAAGTAAATAAATTAAATAAGTAGAGGTTTCATTTTTGCGGAATATACCAACAACAGATTGACCAAAGCACTGCTGAAGCTACAATTCCGGCGATTTTTCTCGAGAAAAGGCATCCTACCTTACGTTTGCTGATTCGCGGTCATCGGTTCTACGACTAATTAGGCCAACCCATTGGCATTTGGTTCTCTGTCTGGTCACTATTATAAAACACATAACCTCACCTTAACCGAAACGGTCTCGTTATCCATGAGCTCGTAGGACTTGTCGCTGGCTAGGAACTGTCCGTCCAGCACGTTGTACCAGCTCTGCGGGCCGGGGAACTCTGCGCGGGTCACCACTGCGCCCTGTTCCAGTATGGGAGACACCATCACGTAGGGACCGACCATGAATTGGGAGTCTATCTCGTGGAGGTTGTTCTGTTCTGGAGCTCTGGAAGAAGGAAGATTTAAAGTTTTTAAAGCTTCGCAATGCAATACTTTCCCATGATGTACTTGTGATTTAATTTCGAACCTTATGTGCAAGGGTGTGTAATGGCTTTCTACATTTACAGCCAAGGACCAAGATAGGACTGACAAAACTACTTTTCGCCATTATTTTGTCACAAACCCAAACTGTCCCACTGCTGGGCAAAGGCCTCCTTCCATCCTCTCTCACTCACTCCATTCATGGTTTCTTTGATTTACGAGATAAACCAACTAAAGAGAATAAATCATCCTTAATCATTTAATAATTACTTACTCAAAGAACAGCGGCCTGACGACAGTCTCTCCATACACATGCGCCCTCCAGAATAGAGTATAATAGTATGGCAGTAGTGTGTAGCGCAGACGTAGTGCTGTGCGACTGGCTTCTACCACCTCCGGGCCCAGGGACACTGGGTCTTGAGGCTGGAAACGCACAAATAAGTTAGAAAAAGTTTTGCAAATATTTTCATACATTATAAATAAATAATAAATAATGCTGGATAATCCACACAGCATCATCTAGCCCCAAGCTAAGCAGAGCTTGTGTTATGGGTACTAGATGACTGATATACTTAATACAATTATATTTTTATTATACATAGGAAATACCCAGAACACCCGGAACAAATATTTGTAGATCGTACAAACATTTGTCCCAAGGCGGGAATCGAACCCGCAACCTCTTGCGTCGCATAATTTATTGTGTTACTAGATTTGCCCCGTGGTTTGAGCCGCTCCGAAGGGTTTTAGCGTGATGTTAAATAGCTTAGAACCTTTCTCATGAGTTAGGCTATCAAATTGCAAAAAAATATTTCAAATCTGACAGGTAGCTCCACAGATTAGCGCATTCAAACAAAAACTCTTCGGATTGTTTATATTAAGTGTGGATACGTCTCTGGATAATTAATCGTAAACACTAAGTTTTTGATTGGAGACCGCGACTCGGCAAACGTATTGTAGGTCGACTTCTGACCAGGTGGTAGGACGATCTGCGAAAGACTGCAGGCAGATGCTGGATGCGGCAAGCTGAAGACAGAGCGCTATGGCTCTCATTAGGAGAGGGCTATGTCCAGCAGTGGACTAGTATAGCCTGATGATGATGATGACTAAGTTTATTATGAACTCGAGTGGATGATCACTAGGGGTACAGCTAGTACTTTATACACCGTTATTTGCTATTGGACTCTAACCAACTAAACATTTATTTTTTTAGCCTGTAACAAGTAGGGAAAGAAAGAAAAACATTCATTTGGGACACGCACAGGTAATATAAATGACAAAAACGGAAAACAAATAAATATCAAAGTACAAATCAATTTAAAAAAATGCCTGTGCAGCGCCAAAAAGGCTACTAATAATACCACATTATTAAAAGAAAAATGCAGCGCTTTTATTCTGAAAGGGTTCGTTGTGGTGCCACGGACACAAACGAAAACACAATATAGCCCGTCCCTTAGGGGGGAATAAAAAATAAACTAGTAAAAACAAACATATACAGTCGAACATAAACCTCCCACTTTTGAAGTCTTGTTTAAAAATATCATAGGTCATTTAAAACCGTTCCTAAGATGATCAATTCTGGGTCTACATTATCTAACTCTTAATTTAAAGGTAGCAGAATGCCATAGGATCTCTTTACCTTGGACGAGTCCGAGTTATGGTTCCTAGAGAATGGATAGAAGGCACCGAGCTGCATCCATCGCTTGCACAGTTCCACTGTTGTGTCTCCGTTGAAGCCGCAGATGTCCGCGCCCATCATAGGGATGCCGAATAGACTGAAGCTTAGCAGTTCTGCAAATAAAAAAAAATGGATAATTAGTGGCTGAGTGATTGACTGCTGCGCCGCGTTTCGTGGGTGTGATTCCCGCACGGGACAAATATTTGTATAGCCTACAGGTAGTTGTTCCGGGTCTGGCTGTTAGTGTAAGTAAGTTTGAATGTTTGTAAACGCACGCGATATAGGTGAAATTACTAGTGAGGGGCACCGTTTAAAAAAAAAATGCATCTAAAATGTTGTCAACTTTAACTTTTATGCTTTTTATTTTGAGCATAAGTATGTTTTGTACCCGGCTCGGATATCGAGTTTTTTCGAGAGAGAGAATTATAGTAGTTTAATTCAATTTACATAACTACATGAAAGCTCATTTGCGATTTATTATGCCGAGGCACTTAATTTGTATTTAGGCACGGAATCGTTTTCTATCCCTTTCACGCACCTTTGGTACAAATGAGCACCACGCCTCCAGAACTGTATTACACTCTATTTATATTAGTTTAAGGTTTAATTTCATTAAAACTGTCCGCCGTAAATATTTGGGGCTTGACGGCGATTGTGAGCTTTTAAACATTTTTTTACAAATCTTATACACTTTTTAGTAATAAGACTAGTGTAAGAGTGTAAGTTGTCTTGTCTTATCACTCAGAAAAAGAAAGTGCTAAAAAGTGTTCGCTCAGTTTGCATTCAGTTTTTATAGTGAAAATATTCGCAAAAATAATTTTAAAATCTGACAAATGCGTGTAACTGCTGTAATTAGTTGGATGCATTTTCAACAGCTTATGGCTAGATTCTCTTTTAAATTGTGACGCGTCGATCATTTCTTTCCAGAAGCTGGGTATACAGGCTGATGAAAATGACAAACATACCGGGTACAGTCATCTTCATGTCATGCCAGTTGCTGGAGATATCTCCGCTCCAGTGGCCCGCGTACTTCCCCATACCAACGAACGTAGACCGGGTTATAATGAACGGACGCTTGCCGCGGATCTCTGCTAGTGAACTGTTTAACAAAAGAATATTTTAAATTATTTAATATTCAGCTGCGTCGGGTTAGACTGGAAACCGACCCCAAAATCGTTGGGAAAAGGCTAGGAATGGCAAAGGCTAGGCTAGGATGATGATTATGAAAAAATATTATTATTAATAATATTTACTGTCTTCATGGAGAGACAGAGCACAAGTTCCTAGGCTCGGGTAATATATACTTGGGTTTCTCCATCGGGCTACTATTTAGAACTTAAATGGTAGTACAGAGTCAGGTCTGGTTACCCAGTAAGCACAAGTGTGTACTCACAAGTAAGTGGCGACGGCCTCAGTGAGCGAGTACAGGCTGTGCACGTCGAAGTGCGAGCCTGCGTAGTGCTTGGCGTCCATGCACAGCGTGTGCGCGCGCAGCCGCGGGTCCGACGTGTGCGGCATGTACGGCAGGTCTTCCGGCCCGCAGGTGCCCACTGCTGTGCCGTCGCGGAAATTAGATGGCTCGTTCATGTCCTGAGAAGTAATCATGACAATTTTCATCTAAAGACGTGAAGTATAGACTTAGCCAAGGAGTCCGAGTATAGGGCAAAGATTCTGAGGAGTAGAAGTCAAGAGAATAGGGTAGTGTCCTTAAAAATTCTGATTGGTCCGAAAGTTGGATTGCACAAAAATACTGGAAAATGATTTTTTCAACAAATGACGAAGATAATGCTTTGAAATTTCGCGTGACGTCACGCCGTGTTATACTTTTAACGTGACGGTGACGTCACAAGCCCCTTCTGAACTTTGATGTGCTATATCATTGTCACTTTTTATTGATTTGAGTAAACAAAACATACGTGTCCAATATTTTTTTGGTTACTAACTGACGGAGCAAATAAACTTATAATATTTTTACCTAAGACATATCCCTATTGTCATAATCAAAGACGTGAAATTGAACATACATTTACCTGTATAATTATAATCATAGCATGTAAGTGCCACTATAAGGCAAGTCATGAGAATTGAAAACGTTGCTCATTGCATGTCCAATATTGATATTACCAAAACAGAAACTAGGTTAAAAAATCACCCCTGTATTATTCTACCAACGGATAAGTAGACAAAGAAAGAGAATTAAAATCTATAAAACTTCCTTATAATATTTTACTACAGAGTCACGACGCCCAACTGGCGACAATTTCTGTGTTATAGCTACAATTTTTGATTTGGAAAAAGTAACATAATTTAGCGGCTGCTACGCTGCATGTCGTGGGTTCGATTCCCGCACGGAACCAATATTTGTATGGCTTACAGGTTGTTGTTCCGGGTCTGGCTGATTTGTATGCGACTTTAAATGTTTGTAAACGCATCCACGACACAGGAGAAACTCCTAGTGTGGGTTGCCCCACATAAGTAAATTTTCGGTTAAAAAATAAATAATAATAAGCAAATAAAAAAACAAAGAATAGAAATTTCTAGTAAGTACTATTTGTCTATATTTGGAAGTATGTCAAGTGTAGCAAATAAACAATTTTTTTTTTTCTTGCTACTAACTTTCTTACTTCTAATACTTACGATCCAGGCTCCATCATAGGGCACAGCTTTATGGAAGTCGGCCATCATCTCCAGCCAGTAGCTGCTCGAATTTGGATGAGTGAAATCTGGGTATACCGTGTACCCAGTGTTCCACACCTGAAACATTTAAAGCCATCATTGAAACACTGGCTCAGTGTCTTTTTATTATTGTCACTCGAGATGAACTTATGCTTATGAAAAGAACGAAATTTTCACAAAGTTTGATTCGGCTCTACTATCGGCAATGCGCTAATTATTAAAAAAAAAACATTTATTAAAACTCACCTGGCCAATTAGAATTTGATTGGTCGAATTTTTGACAAATATATCCATCTCCACCCCTCGGTCGTATGGGGGATAGGTTCCGGGTTTTTCTGACGCACCAACGCCAGGATCTGAAACATGACAGTGTTTTCTATAAGATAAGAGGAATATTTTGGTGATTACCTTCAAAAAGGTCCAGGTGCGTAGTACTCGCAATCGGCGTCCGTGTATGACCAGATGTATGAACGTAAACGAAACAAAAGGAGTATGTAAGGATCGTAGCAGGTGGCAGTCTGTAGTTTCGGCCTACCCCCATGGGAGTTGATGTATGAGTGTATATAAGCATGTAATATTTTCCTAACTTCCCCTTATGTGTTATGATTTTTATCCGATAAATTAAAATATTGCGTGATCAGAATGAATTTGCGACCTTATGGAGCCGAGACAGGCGCGGCCCGCCGTAGTAGCGGCGGTATCAACAAATGCTCACTGTTACAATTCCAAAAGCTCGCATCCCATTCTGATCGCGCTCGTATTATACTCATTTCGAGCACGCAAATTACGTGAAGATGCGGACATACACCAATCGTATCATATCATACTCAACGATTACATAGATAGCCAAAGTTCAGAAATCTATACAGGGTGGAACATCGACGACCTTATACCATGAGTTCAGTACGTAAACATTAGAAAAAATCTGACGAATAATTTCCTTCCACCCTTTATAGCTCTTTCGCGTTCAGAATTTTAAGATTCAATTTGCAGGTAAATGTGTAAACCGGCCTTTTGCCGCTTTTTAACACAGATAACAATCAAAACACTAACCAATGATAATCATATAGTGCATGCCTTCCGCATGAATCTCCTTCACAAACTCGGGCAGGCCAGCGAACCGCTTGGTGTCGTATGTGAAGTCGTTGTGGTCGTGCATGTAGTCTATGTCGTTCCATTGTACATCCTGCAGAAGGAAATGAAGTCGTTAATTTTCTGGAAAAAAGTAAAATGTGTTGGGATCTGTTTTCAATCTAACCGGATGCAGCTAAGTACCGTATTAAACAGAGCGACTGCCTTTCTGGCCTCCAAAATCCATTTACTGGCCGAGTCTTTAGAAACACGATACTCTTTGCTGGTTGACTGGTTGTCAGAATTTCAAGCTTCTGACTACCCATAGAGACTCGTCAAAGATTTACGAATGATCCTTGCGGCTTTTATTATTTAGCCACGAGCCCCTGCAACCTCACTTTCGATATCGGTGCATAATAATACTTATAATCGTCCATTTGTTTCTTTTTCAACTATGAATTTTATCTATGAGGTCGTCGCTTCCTAGCCGGCTGCTCTGAGTAAAAACACCAAAACAAACTAGGAGGTAGATCGTGACCTCCGAGTTTAAGGTCCAGACGTTATCTTGGTCAGCTAGCTCATATGAGGACCATGCAGTTTAGTGTATAAGATGATGTTTTGAGGAAAGAAGCACACGGATTTGAGTGGACCTGCCCAGCCAGCGCACGCATTTGTCAGTAATTGTGTAGCTCGACTTAGTTGGATCATAGTTGCATTGTGACGAACTATGTGGCGCAGCGGGCGAGGGTCCGCCTGCGATGCACGAGGTTGGGGGTTTTATTCCCGCCTTGGGACAAATGTTGGAAAGATCTACAAAGATTTGTTCCGGGTGTTCTGGGTATTTGCTATGTATAATAAAAAATATCTATCTATGTAGTGTATTGTATTAAGTATATCAGTCATCTAGTACCCATAACACAAGCTTAGCTTGGGGCTAGGTGATGCTGCGTCGATTATCCAGCATTATTATATTATATTATTTTACTAGCGGCCCGCTCCGGCTTCGCACGGGTATAAAATATATATATTATACATATTAACCTTCCTCTTCAATCTATTAAAAAAAACCGCATCAAAATCAGTTTCGTAGTTTTAAACATTTAAGCATACATAGGGATATAGGGACAGAAAAAGCGACTTTGTTTCATACTATGTAGTGATTACATAAGCAATCTTGTAGCTGAACGAGTACTCGAATATCATCAAATACTCTTGTATAACAATTTCAAAAGATACTTACAAATGGTATACCGGCATCCCTATTTGATTTCCACACATTTCTGGTAGCATTCACCGTGTTGTAGTTGAACCTGGAATGAAAGACAACTTTTATGAATCCATACTAATGTTATGAATGCTAAAGGCTGACCAGATCGTAATGAAATTTGGCAAGGAAGGACATAGGATAGTTTTTGATCTGCAACTTCGTCTGCATCCGCGATAAACGACGTTCACGTGGACGAAATCGCGGACAAAAGCTACACTACACTATTCATAAATAAATCAGTGAAGTCTTTTCCCAATCGTGTTGGAGTCAGCTATCAATCTAACACCCAAATACGGTAATTTAAATAGAGCGACTGCCTATCGCTCTCCAGCTCAGGCTTGAAAACTGGGCGATACCCCTTGGTAAGACTGGTTGTCAGATTTTCGGACTACCCGAAACGACTGTCATTAATTTACGAATGACAAGACCAACGGTTTAACTTGCTTTCCAAGGCACCGAGATACCTCGGTATATGGGATGGTCATCCATCCACGGACTGACCTCGAGAAACGTAGCGGCGCTTTCGGTAGACCTATATGTCATTCATTATTTATTCTCATTACTACTGTTAAAAGAGCCTCTGTATGATTAAAAAGACCTGCCAGGGTGCCTCCTTATTTTACGTTATGACCAGTGATCGGAATAGGTAGATTGAATTGGGGTCATTGATCCAAAACGTATATATTAATATGGACATTCCTCCGGAATTGGTTGATAATTAAAAAAATCGGAACTTAGGTAGGAATTGTATTAAAATGAGCAATATTTTATTTTTAATCATTTATTTTAACGGCACACAGTAACGATTTGAGACAACCCAACGACCAATCAGAACAAAGGATCATGGGTGGTGCACTAACCGGTTATCAAAGCAATGCGTACGCCCGCCGACGACATAACAGGTAGCTCACTCGTTTACTTTCCGGAAAAATGGTTTATCATGTTTTTATTTCTGTGCGCATTTATGATACATGTACCAAAAATCAATCTACCTACTCCGATCACTGGTTATGACTTACTTAGATAACTTCAAACTTCGAGGCACATTTAAAGTAATCTATTGCGTAACAACTTTTATTATGTCTTACCTGCATAGATGGAATCCAAGTGACCAATACGGGGGCATGAAGGGTCTCCCAACCAGCTCAGTGTACTGGGCCACCACGTCCTTGGGAGACGGGCCCAGGAACACAAACAGGTTTAGTATACCTCCTGTTGTCCTGTATGTTATGCCGGGAGTCGGTTGTAACACTATGTCTGTGAAATATGGATAATGAGTGTTGTTAATAGCAGGTCATTTTCGGAGGAGTAGGCAGGTAACAGGTAAGTAGGAACAAAAGCCCGAAAAGCATCAATAATTCCAGACTGACGTATCGAATTAAATTGGGAAAACTTGTTTCCAATACGGATGGTGCCAGGGTAAAGAAATAATAACGAGCGAGCCTAACACTAGTCGCATACGATAAATATATTAGACACATATTTTATGCTTCATATAATAGAAAATGACTTAGCTAAAACGCATTAAACTTGGGGACTGGGGTTCGTTATGTCACAAGTATACAAGTGACGTCATGCAACGACGTAATCTTTTGATTAAGTAAAAATGAAAAATACGCGTCTAATATTATTAATAAACTACTTGAGGGACAAAAAAAAAATTCCGGCACCCCCATTGATGGCATATAGTGCAGTGTTGGTACAATTTGTGTGTATGTATATTCTTATGAGGCTAAGATAGTCGCCCAGCGTGCACTAAAAAATATCACATTATTTCTTGCTATACTACTACAAGACATCCGCCCTATGAAAGGTGAAAAAGCGCTAAAAAACTGTAAACAGTACTAATTTAAAAAGTAACGTACATGCAAAACCATTAAACAAACTACTTTAACTAAACTTATATTTAGTTAAAGTATTTTTGGCTTTCGGTGTATATATTTACAAGTGTGTAACCATACCCATAGCGTTAGAATTGAGTAGAAGCATCCCGTGACTCTTGCCATCGTGCTCCACGGCCAGGTAGAACGGCTGCGTGCCGTATAGATTCACCTAGACAGGATACTGAGAATATACTAAGTGTAGAACACGTAGAAGAAACATTAATCCCCTTACATATAAACACGAAATGAAGTTATACTAAACTTAACACGCCTCACCACTAGACATACCAGGCAGTAAGTTCTACTGCCTGGTTGGTCTAGTGGTCCCAAGCGCGACTGCTGAGCTTTTGGTCCTGGGTTATATTCCCAGGTTGGTCAAAGGGGTATTGAGTTTTTTCAATGGGAATTTTGTCAATGGCAGACTGGAGTCTGGATTTGCCTCCAGTTGATGGCAATACGCTTGCCATCAACTAGGGTCAAATCGGAATGACATACATGGGACTTCACATAACTGGCGAAATGTGGGTGTTACTATAGGTGCAGTTCTGCACTACACTTCGGGTAATACAGGCGTGATGTTATGTAAACTTAACCCTCAATAAATGTATGGTAATTTTCTGGAGATCATACTTGTTGTAACTTTACCCCGCCTTTATTAATGATGATATATTTATTTATAAAATTACTTTTACATGTACATTTTACACGTCAAACAAGCAAAAGATAATTAAAAATATAGATCCTCCCCTTATCTGAGACGTTTCTTGAGGTAGCTGGGAGGTGCGGGAGGAGTGTTGACACCTGTCAGCACTGTTTGACTGATCTCCCCCATCACGTGAACATGTATGTGAGTTTAAATGTTTGTAAACGTAGTTATGATGCAGAACAAATCCTAGTTTGTAGACGTTTAAAAAAAAAAGAAGATAGAACATTCTATGTTCTAGTCCCTCCCCCCCACTCACCCCTTCAGTGGGCGCGCGGTCTCTGTTGAATATAGCGAAGGTGTTCCAGTTGACGTTGTTCATGAAGCGGGCTCGCTTCTCGCCCAGCCCGAACACGTGGCTGGTCGGCAGCACGGCCGATAGCTGCAGCAGCTTGTCCGACAGGATCAGGCCGCCTATGTCTTGGGTGTTTACACTGGAAGTGGGGAATTAAAGGTACATTAATTAATTTAAGAGTCGTTGATATATCATGGTTATGGACGTTGACGGAAAATAGCTTATCATTCAAATACTTCGAACAATAAATGTTCTAAACAGTCATTGGAACAAAAAAATCCCGTCAATCAGCTTTGGATACCTGTAAATATTTTTACTCTTGAATTACTTACAAGAATGTATTTTTTATGATGCTGATAATTCTAGATAATATGTCACATCCGATGGTGCAGTTATTGGAACTAGTTGTTGACTTCCATAGTGTCTTAATATTAGAACTGCGAAAGTAACTCTTATCTGTTTATTACTTACCTTTTCCCTCTTCACACATTAACGGCTCGATAGATTTGTATAAAACTTGGCACAGGGATAGAGGATGTCCTAGGTGTGGACATAGGAGACTTTTTATGGGGCGTACTACTGGGAGGACGCCCCCGTGGGACAATTCCCGACCTCCACCAGAGCGAAGCCACGGACTAAATCTAAGCATGTAATAAACGCTATCAAAATTACTAACATAGTAACATTATCAGAATTCCTGATGATTTTGAACCCGATGAGTGAGCCATCTACTTGCACGCGGTATTTCTTCTTTGACAGAGGTTTGGACACCATTGTTATTTCTGGCTGCATCGGCTCGAACCTCTTGTGTTCTGCGTCGTAAATCTGTAAGTATATTAGGTAAAATGATGAGTGTCTTCCCTAAAACGTCACTTTCACCTCTATACCGCAACATACGAACTAATCTGACGTATCCTAGATCGCGATATTAAAGTTATCCGCGCGATTGAGCATAGCATAAATATCGGAAGGGACATTGATGAACCAATTACCATAAGCTCAGACCACTCTGGACCTATTGTGATTTTGGACGTATAGAAATGCTGCTACTGTAGCCGACTTCACAAGCGAATTTAAAACCCTAAACAATAAAATGATACAGTGTAAAACAGTTTAGGGCCCGTGATACACATGTGTACCGACGGTGCTTAACGAATAACACGATTCTTTGCTACAGATACCGATATCGTTTGACAGATTTAGATGGTCCTAATGTACACTATGTCCATGGATTATCAAAAAAAAAAAACTACAATGCTACTAACACAAAAAGTCGAAGCATGGTTTGTTACCTTACCAAAACATGCTTTAAGCAAGCAGCTAATAAGGGTCACACCCTTATTAGCTGCTTGCTGCTTTTTTGTCAATTCACCCTATGTATTTTAAAAATGTTTTAAAACAGGTGCCAATGAAATTTAACAAAATATTTATTTGTACTAACTTAGAAGATTATATCTCACCTTAATCTGCAGCGCATCATCAGAAAGATACTTGAAGTCCATCCTGACAACTTCAAAATCCCCCGGATACCCCGAAGGACGAACCTTTTCCATGTACACATTCATACCGTGTTTATCTTCTGTCATATTGAGAAAGCGGAACGAATCGAAGTGCGAAGGGTAGTAGCAGTATGGAACTCCTTGGGTGTCTGATGATTTCCAGCAGCAACCTGGAAGGGTGAGGGTTTTGATGACTTGAAAGTATATGTATACATAATTACAGATTTAATTTTTTATTGGGCTTTTGGAATAAGACTACAGCAAATGGGAGTTCTATTAACGCAGGAGGAAAAAAAACAGTCCAAAATTTCTCTCTCTGTGAAAGTAAGTTTGTCTCCTTACGATGATTTTCTACACCGATGTCATCTTCCTTTGAGTTCAGACTTAAATGTAGATGTAGTAGAGATGGTATTTAAATTCATTGATGGTTCTGGAATTAATTCTTGAGTCTCTCTTGTAATTATTATTATTAATAGGTGAAGAAAACACTTTGGATCCTTTTTAAAGAATATTGCGCGTATTGAGGATTGTGAGACTTGGCATAATTTAAGTTTATATGGAGGAATGCGAAAAGCTAAAACGGTCGATTTTCGACCAGTAAGCGACCCCTAGTAATATTTCCTTTTATATTTTATATTAAATATTTGCCTGTTTTTTTGCGTTTGTCTGTTATTTTGATCCATTATAACGAATTGACGCCATTTTGATGTTTGACAGTAAAATAGCTGGAAATGCGGTCGTATTTTATACACCGTAACCGCAAAACTAGCAAATCTGATATAGCTTCAATTCAACGTGAAGGTAATTTATTGACCTTCAAGTTGGATTGCATGAACGATGCACTGCGGTTAGCATCACGTAGGTATTGTTCCTAGAATACTGAGAAGTTAGTTGCGACACGTCCTCTACCTAGCAAAACACTAGAAAGTGGTGAAAGGCGGACGTTTCCAAGGACTATCTTATGTAATATTTGATGTTTGAGTGATGATTCTTAGCCTAATTTGATTGAAAAAAAATTGGGCTCCATTTTCCATAGCGTAATTATGCACTTATTAACAAATATGGGGCTACTTTTCTTATCAATTTCGAAATGTTCATAGGGTTCTTTCTACCTATGAATATGAACATCTCTATATTTTTTTTAAACTTTGCCCCACATTAGGAATTTCTCCTGTGTCGTGGGTGCGTTTACAAGCATTTAAAGTCACATACACGAACAGCCAGACCAAGAACCTGTAGGCCATACAAATATTTTTTCCGTGAGGGAATGAACCCACGATCGCTCACCCACTGCGCCAACCGTGCCGTATTGTACTAATCAATTAAATTAGATAATTATGAAACAGAGGATCTGATGCATTATTCTTTTACAGAAAACACGACTGTGGAAATCTATTTAAGAATTCTGACAACTAAGGTCAAGCATGAAAACAATTTCAAGGCATTAGGCGCAAGGTAACTATTTCCTTACTTATACTAGCTACAATCTTATTGATTTGTCCTTGGTTTTAGCGTGTTATAAATTGACTTATTATGCAAAACTTGATAACAGGTTTTTAACATTTCACTTGCGTTAAGTTTTCCTGTTTAGATACAGTAATGAATAAAATTTTAAACTTCACATACACTAGCTGTACCCTGCGGTTTCGTCTATTTTTAAGGGTCCTAGGCTTTAACATCTGGCCTATAAGAAGATTATTGGATTTAACATCTGCCCCTTAAAGTGCGACCCTAACAATCCATCAAATTCTGCTGAATGCAAGTATTAGGGCATGCAGGACACTATTTCAGGTGTTCCATCGTCTGTAGATACTGCGTCGCCGGACTAGTGGTCCTAAGCACGACTGAGCTGCTGAGAGTGAGGTACTGGGTCCTGGGGTCCAGGTCGGTGATATTCAATTTTCATTAGAAGCCCGGAGTTTGGATATATGCCCGGTTGATGGCAGTAGACTCGCACCTTATTACATGGGACTTAAACATGACTGGCGAAATGTGGGTGATACTACTATAAGTGCACCTCTGCCCAGCCAACAAATACAGACATGACGCTATTTTTTTATTTTTTTTAAACGTTTCCCCACACTAGGAATTTCTCCTGTATCGTGGGTGCGTTTACCAACACTGAAACTCACATACAGAAACAGCCAGACCCGGAACAGTTACCTGTAGGTCATAGAAATATTTGTTCCGTGCGGGGATCGAACCCACAATACGCGGCGCAGCAGCCGATTGCTCAACCACTGCCCCAACCGTGTCGTCAACATAAAATTTTATATTGCTACTAGATGTATTTTGATGCGATCTCATTATTTCGAGACCTTCTAAGTTTAAGAAATATTATAACCTACCTCGTTTAACGCAATCCTTTTCATTAGCAGTGCCTTGTGGATAACAGTCAAACTTCACAATTTCATCGACCTTCGAGCACATATCCTGCTGGACTTCCACCGTCCGCTCAGGGTACACATTCTTCTTGTTCAGTTCTGTCTTCTTCCGTTCTGTGGCGTTACTTTTGTTCTTTGTACTCAGGTTATTGTGGTCGTGGTAGCGGTATTCTGGGGCTTGCTGAATTGGGAACTGTAATTGAGATATATTTTTGGTTGTATTATGGTTTATGGACGATGAGTGAAAGACTTATGTATGTATGTATATTTACCTTTTCGTAAGGCATTGGAGATAATGGTTTCTTGATGGTGTCAGGATGAGTTCTTTCCCACAGTTTCCTGTAATTAGAGAAAATATATTTTAGGTAGGGTATCAATAAAGTGACCATTTAGTATTTATATTTATTAAACGTGCACAATATGGTAAAAAACTTTAAGGCGATTGGCACACTGGCATAACGCAGCGTAGCGCGGGAGTCCGTGTTCTTACATTGTTTGCAAGTATTTGTGTTTGTATAGAAAACACGCGTAGTACAACACACAGAAAACGCATCCACGCGCAGTGTTCGTCGTTCGACGCCACGCACCCCACAGTGCGTTGCAGTGTGCCAATCGCCTTAAGCTAAGCCCCACGAAACCGTAGTAATGGTTTCTTTTTTTCTTTATCCCTTAGAACGAGACATCTTTAATTAAATTAATATGGATTTTATTTTATTGAAAAATAAAACACAAGTTAAAGTTCAAGACACGTAAAACGTATGTTTCATATATTTTACTGAATGAGCAAATTTTCTTACTAATCGGTATTGTTTTAATATGAATGAAACCTTTTGTTATCAATATGTGGGTAGATACACAATTATTATTATACGGACATTCGTATTAGTCGATATTATTTATGTGGATGTGCATAAAAACCCACCCACTGCTTCAATTTTGTTTTGTCAAAGTGGGATGTTGCACTTACATATTCATTACATGTTTTAGGTACAGAGGGACACGTAGCTTAAAAGTGGGACTGGCCCGTTTAAATTGAGACGTATGGTAACGTTGGGTATCATTCAACATACCCAAAAAGACTGGTTAAAGCTGGGAACAATAATACTTGTCAGAAGATAAAGTTAACAATTTATCGAGACAAAATAAACCGTGACAATACTAACCTGTAATGCTCTTCGCCCCAAGTCCCGCCGACAGCGCCCCCTACGGCCCACCAGGCGCCCACACACAGCGCGCAAACTAGCGCGACGCCCAACATGCCTGACCCTAGCCCGGGCAGGTGCTCCCAGGCGCGCTGGAATATGTTACGCCTCTCTGAGAAGCGCTGGTATCTGGAATAACAAACAGGGACTTAAAATTTCCAAATAAAATCTCTATTCGACGAATTTTAAGAGTGACTGTGTGACTGGTGTGTGTACTCAGCCTCATGGTCCGACCGATAGGACAGTAATCCAACACTGGAGAGATACTGGAAATTATAATACAAAAAGGTTATTATAGATTTGGTTGAGTATATTTAGCTTCCATAAGACATTCATGTATTTCCACAAATTCAGAGCTCTATCTTCTAACTGAATTGATGCTATAATTTTTAAAACTCAGTTATGCCTTTTGATGTTACTACTAAACGGCGACAGAAATATCTTAACATCTTTATATATATATTATCTTAATATATATAAATCTCCTGTCACGATGTTTGTCCGCGATGGACTCCTAAACTACTGAACCGATTTTAACAAAATTTGGTTTACTGTGTGTGTTGTGGTCAAACATAAAAGATAGGATAGTTTTTATTTCGATTATTGACCTTAGTATTTTTTTATTGCAAATTAAATATTTTTCTATAATTAGTTCCAAATATTTGTAACAGATGGCAGTGTAACTTAACTTTTGCGGCGGTACGAAGTTCGCCGAGACAGCTAGTATTTATATATAGATCTAAATAATTAAAATTAAAGAGTATATCTGTAATGTCAAAATATCAGCTTTTAAATTTACTGGCATAGATCTTGAGCGCTGACCTTCAGTTGCCCAATATTCGATATATTATATCGAGATAACTAACTCCCAATACTGCGTCCAGCGCTCAAGATACGTGCCGATGGTTATTATAAAAGTATATACGGTAATAAACCATTTTTTCCATTTTTATATATCGCTTTGTTCCGGCTAATCTCCGAAACGGCTGGACCGATTTTGGGTCTTTCACTGGCAGATATCTAATGTTATAATATCCTTAGGCTACTTATATTTTAGAAAAAAAAACCTATAAATTTTTGTTAAATCCCACAAGGACGAAATTACGGTTTACAACTAGTAAAACAGTACAAATAAACAAAGATTTTAGAGTAAAATACTCACTTTTCCATGATTAATATTATTATATCCTAGACAGACACAATATAATTTGAACACAAGTTTGTTCACCCACAGCATTAGGTACAATAAAGAGAATGTGAGGCTTCTTTATCAGTTTAATATTAGACAATTAATTGTACATTCAAAGTTCATGTTTACTGAGCAAATCAAATGGATGAATAATGATACAACAATAAGTGAGTTAGATTTCGTTTCACTTTGAACCTTGTAACACTAGCACTAACGCCTAATTCATTTAGGTATGATGCAAAATAAATGAGTTATCTTGTTATTCTGATTTTAAATGTTGTTTTTTTTTTTGAAGTATCAAAATCAAAATTCATTTATTCAAATTAGGCTAAGCACTTTTCAAACGTCAAAACGTTTACATAACAGTCCCCCAAAACGTAGCATAATCTGCATTTAACGTTTCCACTACTGGGACACAAGACGTGTCTCCATGAAAGGGGACATTATCTACCACAAGGGGAGTGCCGGTAGAATTTACCAGATGGTAAGTTCTACCGGTTTAGTTCTACAAAACTAAACTTCCCACTTAAAACATTTAAACTATGAAATCTAGAATAGATATTCAAAACACTTTTAAAGTTAACACTTGTGTATCTATTTCTTACCTTTATAAATGCTGATACTTATAAATAAATGGCTGTTTTCACTAACAATAAGAAATACCTAAATGTAGGATTAAATATTTTTACACTGCTGGTATTTTAACTCTTGGCACACGGCACTGAAAATTCAATAGACTGAGATTGCTTTTATTCAGAGATACTCTTTTTATTTCAAGAGTATTGGTCATTGTTACTTTTTACACTTACTTTTGCTTTTATTATCTCAAAGGAAAATGGGCCAAAATGTATGGGAGTTGGTCTACCCACTCAACAGTAACGCCATCCATGGGTAGTCCAAAGAAAATCCAAAGTACATATGAATTGAAAAACTCACATTGGTACTTGCCCAGGTTTGAACCCACAACCTGCACAAGAGGCGAGGCCTAAACCACTGGGCCTTCATGACTTTTGAATATAAGTCTGAAATCGCCAACCCGTCTTGAGCAAGCTTGGTGATTAATGCTCATATTTTCATTAATGCTCTGTATGAGAAGAGGTCTTTGCCCTGCAGTGGGACAGTAAGAGGCTGGTACTGCTACTACTATGTTACATAACTGTTGAGTAGGTAGACAGTGTTGCCCATTCTCCTTTCACTAGTATACATAAACAGATAATATTGTGAAGCAAATGCAAAATATAAAAGACTTTTTCTCGCATTAGAAAATCCACTATTTTCATGCTTCAAGAAAATATTGATTTTTTGATAAGTGTGAAGATTGCAACTGGTATCTTTATATAATAACAATGAAACAAGCACCATGTATTCATGCACATTAATTGTCTGTATCAAGGACTATTTAGACTATAAATAAATGCAATCCTGATAGATAGAATAGTACATCATCATCCACCTGCCCTTGTTCCAATTTATTTGGGGTCTGAACAGCATGTCTTCTTCTTCCAAACATCCTTATTGTCATATCAAAAGTCACCTGCTTTCCAGCTATATCGTCTTTCACACTATCCATCCATTGTTTCTTTGGTCTCCCTCTACTCTTGTAACCCTCCACATTCATACTCAAAACTGTCCTCACAACATGATTCTCAATCTTCCGCATCACATGACCATACCTTGACAACCGATTTCCACACAAATTCAGTTACAAAGGTCCACTTTCAGACTTTCACTTACATACTCATTTCTTATCTCACATCCACCTCTGCATTCTCATCTCAGCTACATGTAACTGCCTTTCATTCATCCCTTTTGAGGCCCAACATTCTGATCTATAATATCTAAAACAGCAGGTCATAAGATTATAAACCGATTATACTATAAATTGGACACCACATATTTTCAGACAATAGAACTTTTGAGCTTCACAGTAGTAGCTCAATCTGTGGATTAAGTATCAGCAATACTCAGTGAGTAGTCTGAATCTATGTCCAGCTTTTGGCTATAGGCTTGTCCTCTTTCCAGCTGTGAGGTGGCTATATTAAGCTGTTGAAATTGTATTGCAACTATTATGCTGATGAAAATTTTACTAATTTTTACTATATGTGAAGCTTACCTGTGCTCTCTGGAACCAGATTCTCCTTCATTCCTTGGCTTAGGAATGACGCCACTAAACAACGGAGCTTTGCCCGCCTTAGCATGATTGTACCGCCCGAACGGAGCGAATGAATTCGACAATTTCCTCTTAAAAGTAACACCTTTAGGTCCATTCAGCGATGTCTCCGATTGTCTATCAGCACTTCTTGAACTCTCGCCTTCAGTTTCAGCTAATTTCGAGTTCTTATCACCCTCGTAACAAAGGCGATAGTTTATATTATCATTTAAAGTCAATAAATCCGTTTTGGAACCAGGAGACTTGTCACAAAAGTCTTCAAAAGACACAATCTCGTAATCCTCGTCATCTTCATGTAATAATTCGGGCGATTTATATGGTATCTTTGGCATTTTTCTTTCTTCTAAATGCGACGCATTGAATCCATGAATCTAATTTTAGAATCTTGTAAACTAAAGGACTATTAAGCTTTCTAAATATGACTAGACGGTAAATTCACATATATTTTTCATATTAAGTAGTTTTAATTACTAATACAAAGACGCTATTTATCAAAATTTTATCAAACTTCGTTATCTACCCGTTTGTTGTTGTTGGTATTTTTTCATAGTCAAAAATTTGATGTCAGGCTAAAGTCATGATCCATTCTGCCTGGTTTTTAGTTCGTTCAATTTTGAACGAAATAAAATTATTGGAACCAAATATAAACATGTCCCAATTTGAAAATGAGATTTTCATAATAAGCTTTTATATTATTCAAAATTCAGTGAACAATAATTCAACTTAATAAACGTAGGTATGTGCAGATTATAGTAAGACACTAATTTATTTGTAACCTTTTTCATAAAGATAATTTTATCACTTTGAAACTTGAGGGTATTCGAAGAATAGTCTGAGTAACTCAGTACTTGCTTAAATTAGGCAGATGCGTGGACAACATGGTGGACTGTTGATTTTTAAGTTTCTTTTTAATTTGATAGTTTTTAATAAGTAACGAATGCAGTAAATTGGATTAACGATGGATTGGAAAAACGCAAAGATTCTGCTTGCATCTACAGCGACGATGGTTGTCGCAACACAAATAGTGAAAAAAGCCTATAAGTATTTCTTTGGTTCAAGAAAGACTACTCAACACGATAGTCCCAGCGACGACACATGTAACGAAGTATTAAGTATTAAAAATCGTGAAATAAACGATGTAATACTATTCTCAGACGACGTAGTCCGACATACAATAAGAGTGCCACCTAACAAAGACATAACTATATGTGAAAGTAGAGAGTTGAACTGCTTCAAATTAATCAAATACATAAAATCAGCACGTGAAACCCTTGACGTGTGCATGTATTTGATAACAAGCAGTGAAATAGCAGAACAAATTATACGTCTGGGACAGAAACATGTTTTAGTAAGAATAGTTGTTGACAGTGATATGGCATTCACACCACCATCGCAAATTAAAAAGTTACAAGAATACAGTGAGTATAATATGATAGTAATAAAAAAAGCTTGTTACGTTGTCCAGTAGAGTTTCTATTAATGTGTCATTAATGTGTGTTTTCAGGTTTTATCCAAGTGCAGACAAACAAAAAAACGATATTGATGCACCACAAGTTTTGTATTATTGACGGGCCAAAAGCCATTAAACGGAAGAATTTATTGAAAGCACATGCGGAAAAATTGAACGTTCATGCACAGTTTACCAAAAATATTAAACAAGCACCAAAGAACAAGCAAATCAAAGGTTTTGTTATGTCTGGTTCATTGAACTGGTCTACCCAGGCTATGGTTTCTAATCATGAAAGTGTTATAGTTACATCTCATCAAAATATAGTCGGAAAGTTCGAAAAAGAATTTGAAAGTTTATGGGTGGAAAATGAACCGGTAATTTTTCAATTTATTTGTGGCTAATATAACCAATGGATGATCGTGATCAGGAAACTATAAGTCGCACTCAAAAGCTCAATAATCCACAACAATGAACACACTGTCAAGTCTTGAACGCGGCTTAGATGTGCTGACCACGTTCAGTTTCTGTGAAATTTGCCTTTAGTCACTGTCGTGTACTAAGCATATATTTATTTCATGATATTTTTGTTTTTCAGGCCTTAATGACGATGACATGATGATCACAATTGGTTAAACTGCACATTTAAAATATAATACGTATAGTCATTAGTCCGGTAAGTACGGATTTTTTATAAGTACGCGGACGGTCATTGTACAGGGATTTTCCCTCAGTATCATTCACCTAGCTCGGTCATTTTCAAAATCTTTTTATTAAAGCGTGTTCCGAACAGATATCAATTTATATGTGCATAGTTATGAATGCTACGGTTAATAGGATTATTTTAAAGTACAAAATTAAATAATGAATATTAATTTCAAAAGGTCCTCTATGACTCTATATTCGTTTACATTTCCCGTTCCTTACAGATGACAGGAGACGAACCATAGACAAGTCCATGTGCACTTCAATTTCGATCGATCATATGTTTTCTTTGTGTAGTTTTTTCAGCCGCTGTAATTCGAATTGGTTATAAAGTTCACGTGTTAAATGGGCTGTAAACCCTCGATAATCGACTCGTTGTGCTATATTGACGCTCGTTAGGCTTATCTAGTGTGTGAATATATTAAATTTAGAGACTAAATTATGTGGTGCATAATAGGTGCATTTCTATGTGCACGTGCTTGCATTTTTCAGGCTAATTGTAAAGTTTCAGTTTAAAACTGTGCTGCAAGGTGACCTTAGATTCATAAGAGCTGTCTTATTTACGCAACCGCCCCCGCCCGAGCCCAGTTTTTCGGTCTATCCTTTAGAAAACGTGTGTTCAACAGTGTTAAAATAAGTTGGAAATCTTAGGTTGGAAAATACTTTGGTTGTTTTATTACGAACCAGTGTCATCATGAATCCTACATCCTGGATTAGTATTCCGTTGGATGAAGTGTCTGTGGTACGTATTACAAAATTGTAGGGTTATTTTGATTACTGTAATTGAGAAAAAAAACAAGTTGCATTTGAAGGACATTCTAGAAAGGTCATATTGTTTTTATTTATATTTCTATTTATGTTCCACCTGTGGTTATCATACCACCTTACATGACAATACCATATAGGCCTAAAAAACTCAGTAAAGTATGAGAATATAAATATTGCCATCAATAATATTAATATTTTGTTTTTTTTTTTTATTAGTGTTCCATCAATCTAAAACAGATTCGTAAGTTAAAAGCTGTGTCCTATAATGAGGTGATATCTATCAATATTGAAACATTTTTCAGACATGTGCATCTGCCACATAGGCAATCTGTTCATTGTCAACTTCTAAATGCATTGATCAAATTCAATCACAGGTCTAGAAGAAAATTACTATTCTTGGCACCTATGCAATATTATTTCTTAGATCTTTAAATAGTTAGTAGAAAATGTATTGAAGAGCGCTCAGTAAAGTATCCTAGTAAAATTTTTATTATGAGGAAAATGAAGAGAATTATGTAACTATACACATTAATTACAAGATTTACTAATCATATGATGACATATAAGCATGACCTGTTAGTTTAAGGACAGGATTGTCCATAATCCATAATTTAAGGATATGAACAAACTTTATTATTAAAATATAGGATCCTAAAAAAAGCAGAAATGTGAAACACAGTAATTGTTTCAATTAGACATAGATATTGCAATGCTGTTATTATATTAGCTGGACTGCGTCAGCAATAGATTTTTCTTACAAGGTTGGTTCATAATTTCCGAGATGGTGTCTATGTTACATCAGACAGAGTCAACTGATTAGTTTTGCTGTGAGATTGTTTTAAATATGTCTATCTGAATTACAGTTAAACTGTGTACAATGATTTAGAATATTAATATAACTAGATAATTAGAATTCGACCTATTTCTTGTTTACTGTGCGTCCGTGACATGAAAATTATCCTAATGATCAATAAATATTCATATCCTATTGTGCTAAGCTTATGAATGCTCACATCATAACTGTATATGCAAAAATTATATGAAATTTTCTTTTTGTTTCAGATAAATACACCAAAAATGAAATACCACATGTGCCAGTGTAAAAAATGTGCTAAAAGTAATTTTAAAGTGAATAACTGTAACAAAAATTGTGCGAACGACCAATATAAAACGTGAAAAAAAAATATTTCATAGAAATGTGTGTCAACAGTTTTTCGAATTGTGTTTATAAAGTGCACATTGGATGCAGTGTTCTTCGCTAGATGGCGCTGTTCGGATTGTTGCTTTGCAAGTGAGATACTTGTTCGGCTACTCCACGCTAGATGGCGTTTTTGGTAAGTTTCAGCACTATTCCATTGTATGACTAATAATGCCACTAGATGGCGCTGGCAGTACAGCGCCATCTCGTGGCGAGTAGCAAGTATGAATTTAGTTTCGTTAAGGTGTAGATGGCGCTACTTGTATCAAATGAGTAAGAAATGAACTTAAAAAGTCGCAATAGAATGGTAATAATATCAACTTCTATGTTAATATTAAGTTTATTAAGGGTGATTGTTCATACGGCTAAATTAATAAAATTATAAATTTTTAAAATACATTTTTGAAAGACATGAAAGAAGAATGCGGCCACTTGCCTTTTTAATTCAAATAATCTAACTAGGTTTTCTATTTTTCATATCGATTTATTAATAACAAAACAAATGTGATTAGATAGGTATTTACTTATTGTTTTTATTGCAACTTCGTTATTACTATCGTTTTTTTTTTCAAAGTAAGTAAGTACTTTGTTAGGTATTGTATTCAACGCCGTCGTAAACTACTATCAGGAACTATAATATTACCATAAGGCCAGGCCAACTTTGCCCACGACGTTTTCGCCCGAATTTAATACCAGCACAACCCCACGCATCAGAGACGATGAAATCTTTTAAATTAGAACTTATTCATGTCTAAAATATCAACACCATTGAACAATGTAACGCTCAACCGAACCTATTCAAACATGGAACATACATTATTTAAAGAAGCTTCACATTTGACGTCCGTTAATTTGCCTTCACCACTTCCAACGGTCAAGGACTGTCTAGCGCCGCAGCCGTGTGAAATGTTGTGAAATAACAGGTTATGCAATTCGTATAGGAAATTTGAATAAACCAGCCTTGAACCTTACTTACGTAGACAGAAACTACTTGGAATTCGGTTTTCGGAAAAGTAATTTGAATGCCTCCGGCTTCCATTGAGGCACGGCGCATCGCATATTTAGTATTCCTTTCTTAACTTTAACATTTACCATTCAATTATTAAATTAATTACAGTCTTGTTGATAGTTTACCATTAGAGAATGTGTTTTATGGGAAGTTTCTTCATTATTATAATTATTACTTAAATATCTACCGACGACTTAGCTAATTTAAAGTTCGTAAATCATAATAAATATTCGTTTATTGAATAAGTACTCTTCGTAATTACAGTTTTATGGGTGATGAGTAAAAATTGTTTTTTGTACGTCAGGCAGACTGTTAAAAAATATTGAACAGGTATTTTTTCTTGTTTTACGTATTCAAAAGATTATGTCAATACATTGACTTAAAATGTACCTTGACGCACTCGTATGTAGATTTTATACCTATAGTGACCCAACTTAATATGCGTTTTATCTTAGAAGTAACTTTTTATTATTTAGCCAAACAATACTGTATGTCTAATATTTTTTTAATTTGAGTGACAGACTAAATATAATTTAATTTTTTTTAACAAGGCCCTAATAGGGATGTATATTAGGCCCTGAGTGAGAAGTAAGAAAAGAAAGAGAAAAACTGTTTATTTGCCACAAAGGTGCAAACTATACGAAGAAGAAAAAACCGAAATAAAATTTCTAATGATAGTTTTAGTGTAGTGGGATGTGTCATACGAGTCAAATTAGATTTTAGAGCCCCATCATTGTACCCCATCACTATACAAATATGCTAGACTAGTTTATGACTGACGAAATGTGGGTGTACCGGCCTATCAGGCGTGAGTTTATGTTAAACTTGCTGTGCCCCGCGGCTACACTTGCTCCTAAGGATCGTAGCGTGATGTAAAATATCATTTTTTTATTTTGTTATTTACCTTCCTCAATAATAGGGCTATTTCCAGACCTTAGTGCGTTCAAACAAACAAAGTATTAATTGTTATTATATTAGTGTAGAATCTACACTACATGGGAACCAATGGTCTACATTGTAGATCATTGGTTCCCAACCGATGGTCAGCAACAGCCAAAATAAGGTATAAGGTCCGCTTAAGGCTTAAAACTTTCATTGCAGAAAACTTAACGACATTGTTTTCCGACATCCACGCGAACATAGTCTCGGGCACATTCATTAGTAAATTTAAATCTAAACTGACTTACTTCTGGCCCCGGCTAAACAAAAAAAATCAAAATGGTACTTGGTCAGAAAAAGGTTGGGAACCACTTGTATCGATGAATTGTTGTTAATGAAGTACTAACGTAGTTCATACTTACTGCGTATCTTCGTCGGGGCGATAGTCATCTAGTTCGCGTTTAAATATAGCCTTTCTATGAAAAGGATAGTAATATATTCAGGCATGGTGGAAGTCAGTTTGCCGCACGTTTCCTGCCCAGAAAATCGTGAGGACGCTGCATTCTTCATTTCAGAATTAATTAAACTGTACGCGTCACATTTTAGCATTTACGTATTGTTCTTAGAATATGTCGATATGTCAGCGCATTCTATACGTATTACTTAGGTAGGAACATTGATTTCGTGTAATTTGATTATTTGATTTGCATAATTATTATGTATTTGCTTATGCAATAGCTTCCTGGTAAATGGTGAAGGTCCAAAGGTTTATGGCGTTCGCAATAGCGTTGAGACATTTCTAGGTCTACGATTGCAAATCATGTGCATAAATAATAATAATAATATCAGCCTGTTACTGTCCCACTACTGGGCGATGTAGATGATGATTTGGTATGGAGACAGTTTGACAGCCTGATTTTCTCTGTAATGTTTGAATGCGCACGCTCTTGCGTCCTAAATTCTCTTAATTCTTAAGCTTTTCAATATAATCACGATAGCTGTTTAAATTCCAAATTTCCTGGTCAAATACAATATAACAGACCTAACTTTATAGATCTTGTTCTTAAAACGAATTGGATTAAGACAGCCTGATGACCAACACAGCGATAGTGATCTATTTATCTCTCGTAGTCATAAAACAGTAGTAAAACACCCCTCCAATCCCATCCTAAACTAGGTTTAATACTTGGAATAATAAATTCGGTTGTGCAGTATAAATAATTCATAAATCTCACGTACTTTATGAACTGCTAAAAAAAACCATGTTATCTACCATCTTACAAGTGCCACATTTCTACCGTATTAACAGAATACAAACGGCTTAATTTATTAGTTTTATGTTTTATTCTTCTTTGGGACATTTTGACCCGTGCGTCTTGTTAGGATCTGCGCACATTGAAAGTGTGGCGCTGTGGTTTTGTTATTTTGATAGCAACTTACTTAAAATCATCATAATCTACTTACCATTAGACTTTCCTTGTATCCAGTTTTTCTACATACAATATGTGCATATTGTATGAAGAAAAACTGAAAACAGAAATATGGAGGCTGTGTCAAATAATCATTTTTTGTTTCTTTCTTTGATCTACAGACAGGGAAATTAATTGTTTATGTCTATTGTTAAATGTCACTTGCCCGTTATAAAACGACAAGGTATATTTGTCTTTGTGACAGTTCAATAATTTCAGTCTTGCTGAAGTTTTGAGTAGGAAAAGTGGTTTAAAGTAGTAAATAGTTATTTTCCTTGACTTTACAAGTAAGTCATTATCCAGAAGTTACTTAATGTTTCGGATTTTAGATGTAATTAGGTTGTGTCGAGACTACTGAACTGGGAACACTAAAATAAAGAAATTGTTACAGCATATTATAAAACGTAGTTCTCGCAGCTCATTATGCGAATATACTCATCTAAATAAAAACATAGACACCGTTCCTGTATGTAGTTTCAACGACACTAAAGCCAATCAGAGTACATTTAAAAACGTTAATTTAGTAAAGTCTAATATTAGGCAACATCAAACGAAAGTTCGATGATCTGAAAAACAGTGTCGTGTTAGAAAGTCGCCTACGTCGAGTGTGGGACGAAACTTCCCTATGTTTATAAAACCGTGCGGTTTAAAAATAGTATTCATTTCGCTTTCTGTCGCTTAGCTACCGGTGTATTTGCGTCCTTAATCGTCAGCCGTGTGACTCACGTAACGCTTAACATTTTAAATGTTTTTATATTTACAAACAAAGCGAAGCTGAAGGGTTAACAGCACCGGATGTTTTGTCCAGATATGGAATATAACGCTTCCAAAGGAAGTGGATAAAATAAAAAGGGTGAATCGGAACTTATAATCGATATAATCGTATAGTCGATACAGGCATACGATTATAATGTTGTTGACTTTTCGATTACTTGAATGTTGAATTGTGTGACGATGCTCTTGGCCTGCTGGCGCCACTTTCTCGTACAATTACGTGTATTGTTGTCTTACAATAAGTTCTTGTTACGTCTCTTATTGGAATCAATTGGAAGAAGGAAATGTCTGACATAGACCGTTGAGTATTCTCAATAGATTCCGATGGCGTCCGGCTGTAGATATCCATTAAACGTCGTTTCGTTGTCAAATAAGCCTCATCTTGTCAATCCAATATTGAGTTTGGGAATAAGTACAGGGATCCTTCCTCCAATCAGCTGTCTAGTAAGGAAGAAGACAGACTTCTTGCCCATTAGGCATATTCCAGACAGATCTTTTATATATTTTATAAGCTGGTTCTTTGTATAGCGATTTTGGATACTAAAATTACTCAGATGCGGTTATAAAGGAATGCTAATCTGTAGCAGTATTTGAAAGCAGAATAAAAGAGCACTTTCTTTCTATTTAGTCATACTTGCATGAAACATGCAAGTATGTATGTATATTTATATTAATCTATTGTTATTCTTTCATCTTTTCTTTCTTTTTTCATGCAAATTAGTATTTAGTCTCGTGGCGCCACCTTCAGTTGACTTTGTGTTACTGGGTTTTTACAATCTGGAATCAGTAGCAGCCTAGTGTCTAGTGTCAATAGGCCCGACCCCTATTATTATATGCGATTAATAGGTACTTACACCTCTGCCTAACCTTTCGGGCAATACAGGCGTGATGATGTTTGGTATATTTTTCTTTTCTTTCTCTCATTATAATGTACTTTCTAAATGATGTTTTATTACAAATCACACTTTTTTTTTCTATTGAAGCAAGCCTCACCTTTTTCCTTTGTTTCCCTTTACCTTCCTGTCTATTATTTACTTGTGTGTACATTAATGGTTTCAATAAATAATTATGCTCATTAATGATACGCGCTGTTTAGCGTAACTCTGCCAAGTTGAACAGGTCTCGTTCAAGTCTGCCATGCGGTAATGACGTACGAAAATCATCAATCTCTTACCTGCACGCTTAATTAATGCGGGCGTACGTTACTTCAGGTAATACTTAAAAACAAGTAATCACTTAATGGGCATGTCTGCAGGTAGATGCTTTGTTTATGTGCAGTGTGATTGCAGGCTCATTTTTTATGCAAAATTAATTTAAGTCCTTACTTAAGGGGGTCTGTTAAAGTAGCCATGCAACGCTGATTTACGTTGTATGATAAAGTATATTTAATTCTGTAAATGGGTTTTTACAAACACTTTTACACGTTAGTTTACAAGCTAGTTAGTTTACAAGTTTATTTTTTTAACTAGGTTTGTTTCCTTATATGACTACTATGAGAAGAAGTCGCAGTCTATTTTAAAGTCCAGATATTATCTTGGTCAGATCATGTGTGGACCGTGCAGATTCGTGTCGGAGATAGTCTTTAGAGGAAAGAACCTAATAGATGTGAGCGGATCTGTTCAGTTTGCTATTTGACACTATAATTGGTGGCAGGTACTCGTATTATGAAATAATTACTTACTAAATTTTAATCAGTTAAAATATCAATATAGCTATTGAAGTCTTAATTACTGGAAATAAGAGAAATTTGTGAAAGTATGACGATTTGACGCCATATTTAACGTAAACCAGTAGTTTATAACTTCGCGGGCTAAACTAAAGGGATCACCTTAAGTATTTATTTTTTTTAAGTCTGGCTACATATTTTATGGCGTTGTTAATTATTTAAGTAATATTAAAGTGGTAAACCCTAATCTTAGGTCTGGGTTGTATTAAATTTTAAGATCTATACCAGATCATTTAGCCATCGTAAATTCGACATCTTGACTTACGTTCCGAAACACTCGGTTAATGAAGTACGCCGATACCTTTGTAAAATTATGAAGGCCAAGCCCGTTGATTCTGTAAATGAGCGGCGAAGTGAGCAGTTAATATCACCTAGTTTATGTAGTATAAAGTAATAAGTACTTAGTATCAAGAAAATTATTAACTAGGTAATCGCGACATCGATTATAATTGTAATAATGCAAGTTTTTGTCAATCCCTAGCATCATTAAAAGTTCACGTCATCGCTTACTTGACCCTGGTTTTCACGGGGAGTTTCTTTTTATTTTACAGAATAACACTGTTAGAGAGGAATATTTTATTTTGACTATTTTCATAAATGTACATCCGGGTGCGAACAGGCATCTTTTGAACTAGTGTTGATTAATACACTTCATTATTTGATATAGAAGACAGATTGTTTAGGGCATACATCTTCTTTGATGTATCTTGACTTTAATAGCAGAGTATCGGTACCATTAATTAAAATCATTATTGTTCTGACCCTATTAAGTTAGTACTTAAAAGCACATATTGTATTTAGTTCACCTATCTTCATAATTTTAAAGGCACGTGTATTGTTCATATGTTGTGAGACACAATATTTTGTTGAAGTTTGTTAGCAAACTTACGCCATGTTGCCTTCGAGGTATTGCTTCTTAGATGTACGTCGATCAGAAACGTTGAGCTTGAAGGGGGGGAGTGTTTAGAGATTCTACTGAACTTCCCTTCATAATATAATCAGGTGTTTTCGATGAGGATTGCTAATGGACAGGCCTATGTATTTGTCCTTGATTTTGTTCAGCTGGCCGTAATAGCGAACACATTTAAGTAAATTAATATCTGATTCTCTCTGTATCTACGCTATTGTTGCCCCCACACATCCATCACAGGCTTGGATCGTGTGGTATTTAATAGCATTACTTACCAGTAACAATTACAAATCCTACGGATTATCTGTACCATAGACACGCACCAACGAGGCGCCTCAAATTACGCCTTAATACACTCCCGACAATATTATAAAGAATAAAAGACCTATAAAATCGTACAATTGCCAAACTATTGTGTTGCCACTCACAATAAACTTTATTACTTACTTACATCTGAACGTATATGATAGTAGACTTAGTTGTTTAAATGGTTGCATATTATTCACTCGTATATATATAATTTACGAGCAATTTGCAAAAGTGCTAGTTTACGACGCTCTTAAAGGGACGTTATGTCGGGGTCGCGTTTATGCAGTATAGACCGGCTCAGCTCTGAAGGGGACCACAGATTGTGGTTACCAGTACCGCCCATAAAGTGTGATTATCAAAGACGCTTTACATCAAGCGTCTTATTATAATCGCTAGAAATATATTAAGATACAATGTTTGAGGTTTGAGGAGTCGTAAATTCATAATACGGTACACACGCGAAAATACACTGCCATTTCTTACAACCTAGCTTTGCTTCGAGGTTTCACCCGCTCTTAATGATCGTAGCGTGATGTTAATATAGCCTATAGCCTTCTTCAAGAATTGGGCTATCAAATGCTAAAAGAATTTCTCAAATCCGACTGGTAGTTTCGAGAGATTTGCTGGTTCAAACAAAGTTTTAAGCTTTATTATTTATTAGAATAGTGAGATGAATGTGTTGACTTGTTTAAACCAAAAATGACAAACATATTTGTCAACTTTGATAAAATAAAAATGCCATTTGGATGCAAAAATGTCGTGTAGCGCGACTAAAATTAATTTTCGCGGTAGCTATCAAAATTTAATTAATTAATTAAGTTTAACACGCGAGTTTGTTCGCGTGAATATGATGAGTGGCTCCGTTCCGCTGCTGGCCCTGCTATGCTGTGTATGTTACATACCAGACATTATAATTTTCGGTCTTATTCGAACGTATACGAGGAACAAGTTATTATCTCGCACACAGCGCGATATCAAGCAAACTCCGTCATTTTTTTGCGAAGACTAGGTTCGAAAATACTAACTTAATTATAACGTTGGCGTATTATCATAGAGATGATGTTATTATAACTTTACGGGATATAATAGGCTGACATTAACGCGCCGGTTGGTACAGCCCCAGGGCGGTGCAGCTTTCCAAACTTTGAATGAGCTCCCCTGATCCGCATGGCAACCGGATTAAAAACGCTCCAAATTCTCATTGTCAATACACGAATAATTGAATCTTACCGTCTTCTATAACTTTGGCATCACCTGCATTTGGTCTATGTGAAAAAAATGGATCCCCATATATTTGGCGTCTCGTTACTCAATGTCTTGTACCTTTGTGTAACGCGACTATTGTCTGACGCGAATTTTAGCCGCGGGCAACCCCAGTTCCGTATTGAGCAATTAAGCCCTTATTTATAGTGGGACAGTATTGATTTACGGCCGTACCGTTTTGGCGGTTGCGACGTTTCTTACTTGTCGACGGCGGCGTCTTCCCGCCAGGTGCGAGAGGTACTTTTTTTCCTTGATAGCATTGTGGACGGTTTCGATTCAAAAGTACAATGGATACGAGATTTGCACAAAAACGCGGCGTAAAAATGGGGGTTGTTGAAAAAACTATGGTTATGCAGAATGTCCAAACGTTAGTTCGTTGGACTGTAGTCGCGTGCCGCAATGCTTTATATTTGATAGTTTGTTTTTTTTGCGTTAGTTCCAGGTGAAGGCGCAGCTTGACGCGATATTGTTTTTAACTTAGTTTAGCCTGGTCCATATCCTGCTGAGGAGGTTGTGGGTTCAAACCTTGGGCAAGTACCAATGTGAGTTTTTTCAATTCATATGTACTTTCTAAGTTTATCTTGGACATCACTGACATCGGTGAAGGAAAACCATCGTGAGGAAACCTGGACTTATACAATTAATATAAGTCTGAAATCGCCAACCCGTCTTGAGTAAGCGTGGTGATTAATGCTCATGCCTTCTCTGTATGAGAAGAGGCCTGTGCCCTGCAGTGGGACAGTAATAGGCTGGTACTTTTATATCCTGCTGCTGTTGATGAATAGTTATATACAGTCAAATCTTAAAGATGTAGATCGAAAGCAATTACAACTATGTTTCAGTAAAATTCTTTAAGACGGCATCTATTTTCGTAGTCAACAATAATTAGTCACTCAAAGTTCGTTGCCACGAAATTCACAAGATAAATGCTTGTTATTCTTCTTTCTCTAACACTGCCTGACACAAGACGATCTAAAAATACTAAAATTGATTAGTGGCGTATGCGTTACATGGTTTGAGTTTTATCTTCGCGTTCACCACGTCGAGATTGCACCAAGTTTATTTAACGCGTGGGAGATATATTTTTAGTGCTGTCCTCGGACACAGCACAACAAAATTGACACAGTCTGTCAATCGGTTTGATACCCCCCAACAATGGTTCCCGCGCTTTTACGGGATGAATGATTGAACGAATGAATGGGTCGCTGCGGGCGGCTGATGACTGACTTTGTACTCGTGTGTATGACTAAATTAAATAAATATTTTATTGTACTGTGTGATTTTGAATGATGAGGTTCGTAAAAAGTCTTGTATTTATTTGTTGTGGTTTAGTAAACGGTTATTGATGGTCTTTTGATTGGTTGGCTTTTGAATGATGATAGCATTTAATGTACCTAATTCTTTATTATACACCAAAGATCTTATTTTTTGTGAACGTGAAGAAAATGCATTTTAAGTTAATAATGTTTCAATAATGAGAAGTAGGAAGTTCCGAAACTAGTTTTAAGACTATAAAAAGTGTACTAATCAGTGTTTCACTGGCGCCAGATCTAGATAATGCCGCAGTGCAAATTCAGATAAAAATAATTAATTGTAATTACGTCGAAATATGTAAGGATTTCCATAACGAACCTGTGTTGCAGCTGTTCGTGCATTAAAATATTATTTCCTATGCCGATGCACATACTGGCTAGTGCATAAAAATGCAACATTTTGCATAATAATTATTATTTGCTTCGTTACTCTGTGGCAACACTTCCGCTGGTAAAATATAACGTCTACTACTTGTACATTCTGTCAGTGCAGTTTTTCTTCATCTCCCTTTATCCATTAAATACCTTTTTCCATGCATTCGTAAACTTTTTATAGTAAAAGCCCCATCAACATTTTATTAAGACAACATTCTTTCCATCTAATTTATATCTTTGTTTTTCTCCTAAGTTCGTAGCCATGTTGGTAGTAAGAAGGAATCCACACAGCGTTTTCACAGTAACCCTCCCCAGGAATGCAAGTCCGTTACTCTATTGATGCAAGCGCGCGATTTTCGAATATTTGAGACGTACCGCCTGCATGCGCACGCGCCGCCACACAAACAATTCGTGTTGTAATCCAACATCTTTTTAGCACTGTAATGTATACCGAGGAAAAACTGTATAATTGCACATTGCGAAATATCTGCGGTGCTATTATTAGTTTTTTGTTAATAGAGTTTCGGAGAAGCCAGCCGGCTGCCTCAAAATCATCTAGATGTAAACATTGCATTACACTTTACGGGTAATTAACATCGGAGTACCCAGTGTACACACAGTAGCCGTGTTCCCAAGTCTCCAACAATATTTCTGTAACGGTTTTTTATCGAACGACGGTTGACATTTAATTTCAAATATCGAACTGTCCACACTAGAGCGGAGGGGATCAGCAAAAATCAATCACTACACTCTGAGTTGGCGAGGGATAAAAATAACGTTTTATAAAACTGGCTGGTTTTTTTTACTTCTTTCCGTCTCCACAGCTTGTTTGGACAGGCCCCTTGACTGCGAAAGTTTTGTAAAAGTACGGATCCTACGGATATTAAACCTATTTTTGGGGTGGGCGTCTTTACAATGTTTTATAGTGTCTAGACCAATTCCCTAAGTTGTTACTTGGGAGTAAAGCAAAATACTTCATGTATTAAAACTTAGTTAATCGAGTGGAGCCTATTAAACAGCCTTTATATTAGTTATAATGAAACCTGAAGTTTTAAGATAACCTCGGCAATCTGAAAGTGGGTAAGGATGTTATCACATTAGCAATTAACAATTAAGTTCATTCAACAATACGAATCATTCGGTTCGAATTCAAGAATGAGCCTAAAATATCGCGTTTTTTCCCCTCCTTATTAAAAAAAGCCCGCCAAACTACTATTATTTCTTTTGATTAATACGAGCGTGTTACAAAATGCGTGTGTTATTAGTAAGAGCAGATTCTACGCTACTTAAAAATATCTAACTAAATGCTACTAGCGAAAACAGTGGTTGCAATTTAAGCAATTCATTTCAAACATAACGTCTTTATTTAACAAATAAAAACCACTCAATGTTTCAGCACATTAAGTTCGCGTGTGGAGCCACTACGCTCGCGTTTCTACGCTACTCTTACGGGATATCACAGGGAGTCGGCTCGTGTTAACTCAAATATGTAACTAACTAGTATGTATTAAATAATAATGGGAGATCGTTAGCTCACACGCGACCGCGTCTAGCCGGGAAGTAGGTTGTAAAGCCGCTTTTTATGGACTGAATAAAATCTGGCTTGGCTGCTCGGCCCCTTCGTGCAATATGGCCGTCTCGAGGGTGACAACTTGTTTTCGATGTTAAATTAATTGCTTAGCAGCAGGACCCTAGGGGATGATGCAGACTGTACTGCTTTTTTTATTAGCTGTTTTTTTCCCCGCAAATTGTGTGTGAAAATGATATTAGGTATCGAAAGAAGTTATGAGTATTTTTTATACTTAGTTTGTAACAAAATGAGCACGCACAAAAGTACTTCTTAATGCTTACTACAAAATACAAGGCTAAAAACTTCCGAAATCAAAAGGATCAAACTTGGTAATAGTTACTGGAAAAACCTCTTGATTCTGGTCTAGTCTAGAATGAATGCATAAATCAGTACTTAAGTGAATGTACACTCACGAGCAACGAAATGAATAAGTAGCAACGTTGACAAATTTTCGAATTCATTTCAACACAATACAATGTTACGTTAATTAGTATTTAAACTATGTCATGCATTTTTATCAATTAGGTAACTGTAAAGAAAACACTATCGGATATTAGTATACCTCTATCACCGTGTGGGTACTTATGTATCCGTGTACATTTTTTTGAAACATGTACACGATGCTGTTTAAAACAAATAAAATAATAATTGTTGTTTATTCAACAAGCAGCTGCTATTTCTAGCCCCAGTCCTTAGGTTACCTAATCTGTTGTTCACCTATTTGTAAACTTACACATTTCACTGCACGCGACTGTATTAATCGACACGAAGGGAAATACCCTTAACCAATATTTTGGTTGTACCTATTTTCCTATAAGGAAAATGAACTATCTAAGTAGGTGGCTTGACGTTAATGCAAATTATATCTACTATTTGCAGAGGTGATAATCTTTTTATAATCTGTACCTCTTCGAGTCATGAAGACGAGACTTTAAATGTGTATTCGATTATTAAATAGTCGAGTTCTCGCTTGTCTCATGTCAATAAAGTGGGCTACTTAAAACTCACTTTTGATTAGATTTTTTTTATGTTTTCTTGTTTAAGATTTGTTTTTGCACAGTACAGGCCTTACTCCTTAGCGCTATTGACTGTATCAAGTAGTAGGTAATCAAACATTCACTGGCTAGTTGCCTCTATTATGATACCATCTATGAGTCTGCGAGCCATATTTTTTGCTGCAAATTCATTTCGCATCCGCAATCATTGTGTAGGTGGCAATGCCGGCCAGACTGCGTGAGGTCTAACCTCAAAGCTCAATGACTAAACTTTTTGGTTCTTTATCGAATTAACAGAAATGTGTTAATAAACTCCTGTTCGTTTAGACATGACAGGCGGTATACGGCGCGTGCAATCATCAAGTCTATAGTGATGAACCATTAGGAATGATTTGCATAATCGACTAAATCCACTTTGCAGTTCCGAATAGCCATTATCGATTTAGCAAATTAAAATGGTTGATTTTATTAAATTTATGTTGGTACGGGTTTTGTAGCTTATTACGATAGTTTTATCAGGCTCTCGTTTAATACTTAGACATATGCAGACTTAAGTAATGAAGTATATAAGTACATATATTCTGTCAAGCTAATTTTTTTTATGTAGTCAAATGATAATATGATAAGTTCTACTATCTCTGCAATCAGTCTATCACTCTGACGATTTTCCTCATCTTATCTCAATCTTTGATAGTTAATATAGGGACAACAAACTACTAAGTAATATGTAAATATCGCGAAGTATTTTTTTACTGAGCGTCAGTTACACGAGTAATATAACAGTATAATTAATCAAAACATTACGAGTAACTAAATAATCCATTACGAGTTATTAGTCATCATGGCCGCCCATCCCTAGGTGTCTGGCAGCAACTTCGCGCCTAAATTTGAAATGAGAACGCGTGAGAAAACGCTCGCGGCTCGTCTTGAATTACGACGTTCGGAATGTGAATGAACGGCTCTTAAAAGAAAAAAAAGGAAGAAGAAAAAAGGAACTTGGAAACGAGGTTTTTTGCTTGTTATACGAGTAGGTGAGCACTTTCTAAGCGCTGTGATAAGGAAAACTACATTTAATTTACCTTGTAAATCAATTTACAAGTCCTACAGATTCCTACATGTCAAGAACCTACATTAAAGTATGTTTGCGGTCAGCCTAGCCGACTCAAGTGTCGACGAACTGTTCTTAGCACGCTTGACGGATGTTGTAAGCGGTAAAAAATAACTTGTGATAATTTTAGCAAAGAGTTTTCATTAGGATGTTTCTGTTTCTTTTTCGGTCACGCAGTATACTGAGTGACCGTGGGTATACCCAGTAATACATAAGTGCAATAACAGTCGAAGTGCCCACCATGTACAAGATAAGATACAAATCTGTGAGCTTCAAATAATTTGCAAGTAAATTCATCCAAGTTACGATCCCATAATTTGAAACTGATAACCCGTTTCTTTTTCTTTACACCTTTAAAATTAACTACTACAACAAAATCACTGCATGTATAAAACTTCCCTGAGCTGTTATGACACAAATCACAGTGCATAAAAAAAGTAAAATCGTATCTAATCCCCTTATTTATCTGTACAGGGGACGCTTTGTTTTTTTTTTACCATCAAATTGCGCCATAGAATCGGAACACGTGCTGTCTTGAAGAAATTACGGGTTCTACAGCGACTTGTACGATATAGTTTAGTTAGATACGAACTGGGGTTTGTTGTGGTATGGTGGCCATGCGGCCTGGGGTGGAATGTGGGATAGACGCGTATTATATGTTTGAATTTATAGTGTGCGTGTGAATATATATATATATTTCATCACGTACGATTAATTTCCCGCTTCCTTACTTGGCTGTGTTATACAAAAAATACATTTCTTCTGTTCCATTTTTGAATTGATGCGGTAAGAAGTAGCGCTTCGACATCGTGAAACAGGTCCTTATCAAACATCCATACATCCTCACAAACTTTAACATTTATAATACAAATTAGTAGAATAGAAAGAAGTGCATGTTACATCAAGAGAGCTTTTTAGTAAACTTGTATTTTACGTAAGTGGTTCAGGAAGTGATGAAGTCCTCCGGACTCGTCTTGAAATTACCACATCAATGATACTAAAAGTGAATAAATGATATAAAATACTGCATTTGCGGCATGGAACAAGATAAACTTTCACCCTTAAACAATAACTTTTAATCGTCATATTTAACTTGTTTTAATCAAAACCCTTCCCCTTACAAGTCTTAAATTTTTACGACATTCCTCTTTGTTGAGCGATTGTTGAAATTAGCGTTTGTAGCGGCACAGTCCACGGTTATGGGATCGTTTGGTCACATTATACATGAGCAGGCAGCGCCGGGTGCGGCAGATGGCTCGGCTCAGACGTTCCCTTTTCAATTGCCCATCTCTGCCAAGCACCCATTTTTTTTGCCCCCAAACTGATTGTGATCACTACTATTGTAACTGCCATTGTGTTAGCCAGTATTGTTACGGTGAAATTCTTAGGTTCTCCACTTTTCTAAGGCATATTGCAAATTTTCTTTTTCTTTGAATTCTATGAATATGTGGGAACCATTTTGCAATTTCGGATTAGGATTGAGGGTAATGTACAGGTATGTGCGGGGATTGCGATCGTGAGATGTCGATTACACCATTGATTTCGATGTATTGTGTTACAGTTTTAAAAGCTCCCGTTTTGTGCTAATGGTGGTGACATTGTGAGGGTACATAATTTAAAAAAAAATGGAGTTTGTTCGTTATTATTTATTCAGTAACCGTTCTAATATTGATTTATTGAATGACTGTTTGAATTAATGGTCGTTTAAATAATGCGGTTTACGTTCTCTGTTTACACGGCGTGGCTAAGTCAAATTTCTCGCTTCTAGTTAAGCGAATAAATCAGCGGGTTATGCAAAAACATCTGCATATGAATATTATTTTATACTGCCGCTCCATTCCTTATTCCCACACTCATATCTACCAAAACATTATTTTACTGGTCCAAGGCTAAACATTACAAATTCGTCGCTTCTATTTTTCTTCAAAGGGACTCGTACCCTTTCAATAGTCATCGGCAGCCCTCTTGCTGCCTCAAGTGTCTGAGTTAAACACTCAGGATCAAGTGGCCTACTTGTGACAGTTCACCGCAAAAACTTGCTTGCTTCTTGTACTACATTTTTATGGCTATCGTTCTAAAAAGTCGGCAGTAAAAAAGCCCTTTCAACGTCTGTGTGTTTAACAATTTCACTGTATCGAACAAACGGATCACGTAGCAACGATGACGTGCGGCCATGCCTCACAATTCTTTGACCCTTCAATACCATTTGGATATATTAGAGTCTTATACGATTTAGTCTAAATTCGTTATTGGGCATTTTTCGAGGATCATGTGAACTGATGGGTAAATGTGGGCGACGTTGGAGTCAATTGAGATAATCCAATATTGCTGAAGTGATAGGGTAGACATCTTTATTCACAACACTTTGTGTCTGATTGAATAAACTTGCTGCATCTAATAATGATGCGGTCGCGCAAGGGAAATAACGATATTTCCCATGAGCGACAGGCAACGAACTGGACGAGGCGCGGCTCTGTGAAGTCTATAAACAGAACATAAAACTGCTCATCATTAAATAAGTCTATATCTCTTTAAACATCCATTTTATTGCATGTGATCCCTCGGGCATGACTATTCGCCCTATGGCTCGGAATGTCAATGTCCATTCTTATCATTGAAAGCTCCAATGGCATTTTCCACCCATTACATGACGTAAGCACCGTCCAAATGTCCAAATTAAGTTATAAATCTTGCGCAACGTCTTCATTTTAAATTCGCCAGTTGTCCATTTTGTGCCTAACAAAATTAGCGGGCACTTTTTAGTCCCCATCGCCGGATTCGAGTCACGTATGGACAGTTAAGGCGCATCTAGCATTCGGGGGCTGGGTTTAATCTCGAAGGAATGTCGGACGCTCATAACAACGCCAGTTCTGAGTTATGGACCGATAAACGCGCCGGATTTGAATAGTACGCGACGAGACGGCGTCAACCCCTTCCTGATGAGGTACATGCCTAGATGGGATCCTTCCGGAGACTTAAAATTAGGAAGTCGCTGTAGTCTAGTCAGATATTCAGCTCAGCTATTTGCATTCGCTCCTACGCTCAAACATTCCTTCTGAAATGTATTAAGTATTATATTTATTTGAATTACATTCACTGAACTTTATTGCTCAAAAGCTCGTATAACCTTTTGTTTTCCCAAGTAAATAGATTTGGTGTTATTTAATTTTCTAACCGTTCCACGAGAAAAGTTTTCATATGATTGATTTGCCAAAAAAACATAATTGGTTCTTCAAAAAAGCATTTCCAGATTGATGATTGTTTTTGTGCGGCGGGACATCTAGATTGAAATATATTTTAGGAATGAAAGGCCATTGAGGTTATATTACATTTCTGGGAAGTCTGACTGGCGTATCGCTGACAATAGAGGCACCATGGTCACGTAGTTACTGGCTATGAAAATGTTAGTTGGTGTCAAGCTAACCGCGGTCCGGTACAAATGCGCCGGTCGAGCGTTAGTGAACGGTTGGTTGGTTGATGTATGAGCAATTATATTTTACCGTAGATAAGCTTTAATTTTTACTAGACCGCCTTTTTAGTGAACTAGGTAGACCGTAGTACGTTCGAATTTAACGCCACTTTTTCTCGATATTTCAGGAGATTTAATGGACGTTATTGAATACACTAAACATGTCTAAGACAATCGGTTTCAGTGTGTTTTCTCAGAAATTGTGCAATGAGTTCATTCATAAGTAATATATACTAGTTTTTTTTCAGTCTGTTGTTAATTTTTATTAGGAATCTTACTCTTGGCCCGAAGAATCGCTCATTGAAGTTTTCTGCCTTTGTCAGGCAAATCTTCTTAGAAATCTTTTGTGCTGTTATTAATATTGTACACAAAATGCTCAAGTCATTCATGTAGGTAGTCCTTATAATGGCTAGCAATTCTCATTCGAGTGAATTGCTTAACATAAATAAGGCCATATTTTAACTTTTATGGCAATATGTAATGTTAGTTGTCTATATTTGTTTTTGTTATTGAAGTACTAAGACCTTAATTGCTTGTCTGCCATCCGTTATTCTGTGACTTATTTCAGCTTCCCCTATGCTTTATTGGATTAAGTGTGCCCTTAATACAGAACAGAATTCTAAATAGCACTTTTCACCTTCGCCCCCTCATCCAAGGACTCTGGGGGTATTCTAAATCTTTTCTATTATTGTGTAATAAACAATATTTTCTGTCTAGACTGTGTAAATATATCAGAGGTCTAGGTATAGGGGATTCAAATTTAATGGCGTTGTTTGCCATTATGTGTTTTGTTTTATAACTTATTTTCAAGCTACAATTGCTTCTTATGTCGCGGGGGATGCACTAATGTTATTTGTAGGTACCCAACTCCTTAATGGCAGTCGCGTATGGGCTACGGAAATGACTAGACGAAGACAGATTTATTGCTATGCTAATGCCGTCTACATTCGGCACTAAAAGTTTTCTCGCAAATTGTAGCATTTTGTGTAGTTACTGCTCCGTTTACGGCCAATAACATATCTATTTAAACTGTCGAATCATAACCACGTAGTTCTATTTTAAGCGCTCTCCTCTCTAAACCCAAGGTCTGTTGGGATATGAATGAATGTGACAGATTATATCGATCGTGAACGTGTACCGACCGGCCGATCAAGCTTATCTAATGTTCAGAGCAAATATTGGCTCGGCGCATACCGGGAATTTGGACACTCTAAAACGATGTGCGAAGGGAGGCGAGCCTTTAATATTTAAAAGGGTGTAGGATTGGATACGGCACGGGATGGGATGGAGTCTCCTGTTTAATTAATGCGCATTTTGACTTCCAGTTAATAATATCGAGGCTTGATTTGTTTTGGTTTTGTGCAGGAATGTTCTTATATTTACCTAAGGCATTTTTGTCAAGGTATATCAGTGCTAGCATCTTCTTTATTCAATTCTTTTAGTTGTAAATTCTTCTATATAAACGTGAAGTAAAAAATTCGGGTCCCTTTTTAGGAATATTTCGGGCACGTAGGAGCGCGATATTTGGCGTATTTAAAGTTTAGATGGAAAAGAAGTGCAGAAACTCACACCGGTTTAAGTTCGACCAATGGCCGCCCGCTAGTTTGATTAATTTAATTACATTTTGGGCATTAGTAGATTCACTTACAATTTGCCAGTTTTTTCATCTTTTCGCCTTCCTTCACGTGCCCAATGAGCTATTTTTTTTAAATGAAATAAAGCTTTTATCCTAGCTTTTCCGTATCACGGATTCACAAAAACCTTAATTTATTTTGTTTGTTCGCATGTCCGACGGTTCGGCCATATTGTTTCGATATTGGTTCCGATGTTCCACCGATAGCCACTACCTGCCGCTTTACCTGACCGCTTGCGTATGCCGTTGTTATTCGTTCTAACTGCTCGTTCTACGAAATGCGATGTTATAGAAATATTTAAGTAAAGGGATCCGCCATAAAGTAAACTTTCCACTTTTTTTTCTTTTCTCTTTTGAAGAAAGCATATTGCGTACGTCTGTTGTTACCTGAAATTGGGTAGGTGACAAACTATAGATTTTATTATCATTTCTGTTTCATTCACTGCTGTTTTTTGGTATCTCTCTGATTTTGAAAGATATCTTATCGTCACGACAATAATGTGAAGATCTCAATGAGTTTTTTTCTCTATACCAATATGTACTTAATTAATAAAGCTGAAGAGATTTATGCTTTAATGCACAATTGGTGTAACTACTCTACTTAGTCGGAATTGAAAATTTCTTCCTGTATTTGATAGCCCAATTTTCGAGTAAGGTTATAGGGTATTTTACCCCTCACGCTTATGAACCTTAGGAAGGGGTCAAACCGCAAGGCAATGCTATTACTTTTAAAATAAAAACTTAACTGATAAACGTAAAGAAGATACATCAACTCCCCCCACCGTCTGTCTAACGAACAGACAAGCTTCAAAAAACATGCTTGTAGCAGACACGGATACCCCTACATATGTACACGTTATACACAATTACTCGAGGTTTATGATCTGTACACTGTAGCTTTGCAGCGTCGGCCCGTCAAAATAAACACGCAACGCCATACATCCACTGGTTTGATAACTGCAACGATGCAACGTTAAACTCAGTACGTTGATCGTAAAACGAACCCCGGTACAATGTTATTATATTAAACGTATTGTCTGTTTTATTGGCGTGTATTAAATTGGTATTGACATGACATTGTTTTATTAGTTCTTTGGAGGGTGACGTGAGCCGTCATTGGGAATTAAATGAAAAGTATCGGCTCTGTTTGTAGTTTAGGCGAGTCGTTGACGAGTCTTTGAACCTCAAAGGTCTATCCAATTTGCAAAGTCATTCTAGAATGTCATTGTGATAGAAACAGTTTATGTAGCTGGGGCGACGAAGTTATACTATAGAATGCACTTACCACGTTTTGTTTTTTAAGGTCTGAATTCAATAAAAGATCGACAGCAAACCTGGACTTAATAATCAATATAAGCCTGAAATCGCCAACGTGCCTTTAGCAAGCGTGATGGTTAATGCTCGTGACTTCTCCGAACAAGAAGAGGCCTTTGCTTGATTATTTACTGGTATAATATCATGCATAATTTGATGCGATTCAAGGAACTTATTACCTCAATCATAAGTTATAATGAAGAGTTCCACTGTCCGCCTCCTGTCTCCATCATTAGATCAACTCCAAAATACGAAATTATAGCATTGTCATCCGAAATTCATGTTCCTATAAAGGTTCATGTCGATACGACAATTAGAAGTAGGCTAAAAATTAATTTCGAAGATTTCATAACATTGGTTGTCAGTTACAAGTGAATCTAATAAAAACGTGTTAAAAAGCAAACTGAAATTGAATGACGTGCGCGTTATTTTCAAGTCCAGTGCCACTGTTCTTCCCCGCGACGAAAGCAAAGATAAACACATCAAGTGCTTGACGTAAGTACATGAACGAAAAACTTATACAAACTGTATACTTTTACAAGGTGCACGAGCGTTTCATAGAAAAATTCTCCTTAAAAGGTCAGCGGTCTCTTTGGTGCCGTTTTATAGTATCGTTTAATGTTTCTTTTATCAATTTTATGACGTCAGAGTGTTCCGGCATTAAAAGGCACGCATCGCCAAACCTGTGGCTGCAGGCGTGGTGCGTGATCATCGTGATGTTGTCTGTTCAACGTTGTTTTTTTTTATAATAAAAAACTTTCCTTTAGACACTACACCTAGATACATATTCTAGGGCTTTTAATATGATTGCGGGTGGTTATAAGAGCAGAGGGAGACGGAGGAGGGTGAATAGTGCGAATGATGATATGGCTAGAAAGGAGGTGGCTATTGAGATGACGGCAAATAGAAATGTAAGGAAAAAGGAGTTAAGTTGTAAGGAGGTAAGTTAATTGGTATCGGGCAGGAGGATGATGAGGTAGGGTTTTTCAAAGCGGTGAGAGAGATGTTGTGTGGCCGAGTATTTCGCGGGATTGCATACACTTTGTTAGTAAGCAGTTAAGTAAGTGCCAATATAGTTCTTAGAATTTAGAAACATCTGTCGGCCGTTTTTTTTCTTATTATTATTCTGTCTGAAGAGTAATAAGAGTAACCCGAACTAACAAAAGAATACCCTTCTTGTAAGCAAAGGAATGGCTTAAAATTTTTAACAGTCTTTCACACCTGAAGCAGATAGGGAAGTACATAAAGTAACTATCCGATTGATTATATAGCGGCATTACTAGTGCAGACGCCAGCACATCGAGCTATCCCTATCTGACAAATTTCTTTGATAGATTTTCAACTAAATTACAAAAGTATAAGGTTCATGTTCAATTGGGAAAACAGTTCTTGATGTGCTGGCGTCTGTACCTACTTACATATTTCTGTTGATCATGGAATAATAAATCCATTGAGTAGATTACGATTGAGATTTAAAAGCTTACCGTTTGTAAGCCCTCAGAGCGTGACGCTGACATGGATTTTTGCAATTTCGAACATTAAAAATCAAATGTGCATCGCGATATATGTTAATATTAGTTAAACAAAGTTGTCTGAGCATTAAAGAAAGTGCATAGCCCGTGGCCTGGCCCGCTAGACCGTGGACGGAGTAATATTTTGAATAAATTACAATTTCCCATCATAAAGGAGGCATGAATAAGAATTAAGTGTTTTTATTGGATGCACCGCTGTAATACGTGTTTTGAAATAATTTTCGAGTGCATGCTGATATCGTTTTAATAGTCCTTCGACCTTGTAATGACTTTTATGAGGCGTTCAGGCTCTATGCTAGAGATCACACAAATAAAGGAAAATATAAGGCGCACTTAAACTCATATTGCCGTGTCATATTATAAATATAAATAAGTTTAATAATATATTATAACGTTCAATCGTAACGCTACGTAATCCCGACTGTTATGGGGTTAACCCTTGCGTTTATTACGAGAAAGCGCTTAAAGCGCAGTAATTAAAACGCATAACTTTTACACTTTATAGATTAAAATAAACATTGCACGTGCTTGCAGTTTTTCACTTAAATAAGAATTTTAAATGACATTTAATTTATTGCATTCTTTCTTCACATAAATACACTTTTAAATATTCAACGGTAACTTTATATAAAACACTCCGAGAGACGGTTAAACTATCTCGCGAAATATATTGCAATACAATGCGCCCCATCTTTAATGCACTAAGAAATTTATTACGGCAAACCGAGCGATAAACTCAAAAATAAATTGGGTGTCGCCATAATACCGTGTTACTTATACCGTACTATTATACGTATAATAGAACGTATGGGGGTAAACGGGAGGCGATTTCTTTACGAATTTATTGTTCGCGCGCCGTTTTCGCGTCGTATTCAAAAGAGTTATTGGTTATTGTCGATGGGCACGTTATTGTTCGACTTTAGAGGGGGGGGCGCTCGACTCCGTATGTTATCTTTTTCGAAATGGCAATAAATTTTAAATGAATCGCCGTGTGATTGCGATCGTTGAAGTGGTTATCGTTTCGAGAATGTTCTTTTGTATGCCGGCTGATGTAGCCGACGCCTTTTATTGGTGTACATGGAACCTTAATCGACTGTTATGTCCCGTATAGCTTTAATTAAGAACTAAAAGCGGTGTGTTGTGGTGAGGAACGTAGGTGTTCTTTCTGTGTTATTAACTTTTGTTGCTTCATAATGTTTGAGATACGGCTTCAAAGCGTCTCGTATTTTCTTGTTACTTATTTACTTATATTTCCGTATATTCAATATGCTTTCATATTTTTTTTATTTCGTAATTAAATGGTCAGCGTTATATGGACTCACTGTTGCGTTATCAGAAGTCAGGTTAAAAGTGACTTGACAAGATTTGTCAGCAAATTGCTCCAGTCTGACAGGTCTTTTCAACTCATTTTTTTTCTCTCTGTTGACGGATTTTAATTGACTCAATAATGAGTTGTCTACAATTGCAGGGTTGCCATTATTAAATCAAGTGATTATTTCAATTAAAAATATTGATTAAATCAATATAGTAAAGCTCAATAAATAAAATGAGTAACCTTTAATTAGGTAATATGGATGTATGTGTGAATTTCGATTGTATCCAAAAGTAGAAAAGATCACAGTTTTAAATACATAATTGTCTTTTATTAATGGCTCGTTTGGCTTTAAGGTAAAACTAAGTATACTTAAAATAATAACTGCTTTTCTTCTACCATGCAACTTATTGCAGTCAATACAAATATTTTAGGCACAGAATTACATCATGAAACCTATCCCATGATGACTAATCATTAGACACTAGTGCTGTAATAGACCTTCGCTTGTCCACAAGTACCATGGCAACTCATTGCCCTTAGTTGACACTTACAATTTGCGCGGGAAGAATACCAGCTGCGGCCGTTTCCGGCATTCCTTGTATGTAAATCATTTTAAATACCAATTCCGGTTGAATTTAAATGGCAGGAATAGCAGTTTAGCTGTGAACTTTGGATACGGGTCGTGCTTCTTGGGTTACGTGTTTTATTTTATACATTAAATTTTGTATGGTCTTTTGTGATTCTTAGAGCAGGTGAGTTGCCGTTCTTGAAACACTTATCATTATAATAACTTAATCGTTGTTATCACATTCATATCATGCTCGTGCAAATATGGAAGACGTACAGCTAAATGCATGTACTAACATTTTCGCGGTTTTCATGAATTACTTATGTGCCAGTGTGTCCAGCCCTGTGTTATTTGAATCTCTTCTGTCATCTTCTGAAGCGCCGTCACAGCTCACACTATTCTGTTTAAGGGCTGAATAGAACATTGTGAGCACTTATGTATTGGATATTATTTTCAGCCACGAGCATAAATATCTAATCAGTAATATCGTAAATTGAAATGAGTAAAATAGTTTTTTTTCTTAATTGACTAAGTAGTAAAATTATAGGTAGTGCAATAAGGCCGCATGCCGTAATTTGACGTTCTAAAGGGTAGCTAACAAACGTTCCTATTTCAAAATTATTAATCTTATTCTAATAATTGCTTGATATAAACGAGGGGCATTGGCGCTATATTGAGCAGCTGCCATGACATAGATTTAAAAAAAAGTTCGATCCAATTCCACTTCTTCCTTCAACGAAGTGGTTCATCAAATCCATCAATGCACTTTGAAGTGTTGTAACTCATTATCCTCATTCGATTCTTGCAACACGATAAACAGCTGACAATCAAACGCCCTCAAATAGTACTAATCTACACACACATACTAATACTCGAGTATTCCAATAATTTCAAAGAACACTAGTAATGTGCCACTAACCGGCCATTATTTACGTTATACCTCATCAAGCATAATGTTGTACCCATTAACATATTCAATATCACTCATATTATTGTTTGTTTATAAACAATTCAACATGGCCGCGGAAGTGCGTGCATGATTCCAATAAACGCAACACTACAATAAAAATAGAAAATAAAATACGCACGTGCTTGTGATTTTTATAGTATTTGTTTGTAGGGTTCCACAGGGGTTCTTCGTAGTGTAAATAAATATTGTAACATTGATCAATGCGGGGAAAATTAAACGCTGATTATTTCATGTGTTGATATTTCCTTTCGGTTTTCTTAAATGAAATGTTAGCGCTGCGTGTATCACGTTACACGATAATCGAGTTAGTTAGTCCCGGTAATAAATCATACCAATAATTTATTAGGTCAACGTATAATCAGGAAACCGGCGGTTTTCGTCAATCATTTGTTTGTGTTTCTTTCGTTGAAACGTAACTTATTTTGTGTTGAAGAGAACAGCAATGTTTTGGTCATGCCATACGTAACACGTAATCTTATTACGAACTAGCTTTTGCCCGCGTTTTACTTCATACGCGAGGAATTTAGAATCAAGTAGCTACCTATATTATTTTTTTGTTTATTTTTTACAAACTTAAGTACTTAATTACCTACATTACTTATTTGTTTATTTACAAATTTACTCGCCAAACTTATTCGTTTTATGGCGAGTGTTTGTTATAAAATGGAGCCCATATTTTTAGTTCGACATCTAGCAATACATCGCCGATAACTGCAATCAATTCCATGCAATACTTTTTGCGTGATGCGTTTACAAACATACAGACAGACAGACACAAATTCCTAAAACCCTAAGTAATTGTGAGCCACATACTTAAATATGTATTTGAAAATTATACCAGAAAGTGATGCGTCGAAGTCTGACAACCAGTCTTACCAAAGGGTATCATGTTACCCAGTAACTGGAGTGTTGAGGTCAAATTGTAGGCAGTCGCACCATGTAAAAACCTCGTTTAATTTATTCAGCTGCATCCAGTTAGACTGGAAGCTGTCCCCAACATACTTGGTATAGGCTTGGCAGATAATGAAACCCGGGAAGTGATGCCCTAAATATTTCCATTGATAACGAAAGTACAATATTTACCTTAGCAGCCATCTCTTATACCGAATAATTACTGCACACTTTCATCAATGACACGGAATTCCAAGCATCCGTCCCGTCTCGACGTCGTAAAACGTTTGCGCAGCCGCAGCGAATTAATTCAATAATTGTATTATACTCTGTTGCTAAGTCGAATATCATCAAGTTGGTATTCCGCATTCCTAGAGATTGGCTCTATAAAGATTCAGTTAATAGTCCACATTTCGTCCCACGTGCTGCCGTCTTAAGGCGAAGTGCCCAAGGTTTTAAGTCTAAAAAAAATATTTGTAAATTTAAAATGCTTTTTTACGGTGCGAGTGACATATAAAAATAGAAAACATAAATAGTTAGTGGACAGATCTTTTTTTTATATAAGATCCCTACGTATTCGATGAGGAATAAAGGCACTGTGCATTTTGGGCAAATTCCCGTAAATTAGACCAGATTATCGTTCATTAAAAAAATATAGTATTTAATCTGTTGATTCAAAATATTTTTTATTTTGTTTAGCGTGTGTGATGTGTTTTTATTTAAGTAATAAGTACCTACTAAATGCCATTGGGTATTGATTACTGCTTGTTACAGTAAACTTACTTCAAATAGCTAATTTTACGGACCAGTCACATACGAATTAATATTATGCAGTCGTAATCAAGTGTTTTAGAAGTGCCAAGATTAATTAAAATGGTAATTGAACAAGTCAGTCCTTTCAAAATACTTCACATACTAATTAGAAAACCAATCTATTCTTGTCTCATTTATTTTAACATCTAGTCTTAGTTTTCTAGAAATCTATAACCTACATCATGAAGAATTAAAGAAAATCAATCAATGTTAGTGCGAATAGCGCATTAAACAAACTATTGGAGGCATGTCACGGCTAAATGTTGTAACAAAATTAATTTCTTGTTTACGTGGGCCAGAATAAATTTGTAGGCACTAATATTTAAATGAGATTATGCCGAAATAGTGTTCAGACATCGCCTAATTTGTGTAATCTTTAAACCAGACTACTGAAGCCACAGAAATACAGACGGCTATTTCTACTTAACCTAGAAACTAGAAGGTACTAATTTGTCCTCATTGTCTAATACCGTATTATCAATTTACTTTAATCTGCCTGCATAAAAAAAAAATACTAAGATTTCTCGTTGTTGACATATATGGATACCCCGGGTGTTTGTAATAGGAAGTTTGCTTCACATCAAACCACGGTTCAGTTTTATGTAAATAGTTTAATTACGATATTTGTTGCGTAATCTGAGCCTTACTTGATTCAATATTATAAACTGATCTACCCGCTCATGGCTGAGTTTTAGTGACGACTAAAATGGTATTCAATAAATTAATAAAGTACATTTCGCGTGAAATGTACTTTTGCTGTATGAGCATTATTATTGGCTCGTACCAACTTAAATAAATAATATCGAAAATAGAAATGAAAACTAGGAAGGAATATGCGAGGCCTTTACCCAGGAATCGGAAAATTCAGGCGTTTAGAAAAAAAAACTACTTAAGTAGAACTTAGCTCAGTAATCCTTCATGATCTCCACTTAACACCTAGACATTTCCGTAACGCGAACCAGTAACCGCCAGTACAGCTTCCCCTTAACCAGTGTAACATGTAATTGGACCAGGATGTCGGGAATAACCGGCTGATTCATGCAATCTCGTGACTACGCCCACCGGCGGTACACTTTCAGTTTGCCTACAATGTGAACACAGCTGATGGAGACGGCTATTTCTTTCACTGCTCATCCCTGGATTTTGCTTTGTTTCTATAGAAAACCTAGGAATTTCTTTAAAAATAAATACTAAATTGGTTTTGAAATAAAATGAACAACTGGACTGGAAACTCGACCGTGTTTGCTTTCAACACTCCGTCTCCATGTAAGCTTGTACTATGCTTAATCTCTCACTCGTCCGTGCGCGCTACGTTCTTTAAAAGGTATCTGAAGTTTTTCCTTTACCTCTTAATAAATAGATACCATACTGTTAAGGTCCCACTACAGGGCAAAGGCCCGTTCTCATACGGAGAAGGCACGAGCTTTTAACTCCGCGTTTCCCCTTAGCGGTTTGGCGATTTCAGACTGATATTTATTATTAGTCTAGGTTGCCTTACGATGTTTTCCTTCACATGATGTCAGAGCTGTCTAAGATCACCAGCTCGCAGGGTACGAAAACTAGCAAGAAACTGGCTTTGACATGGTACCATAGAAATGCAAATCGAGAATGCCTAATGAATAGACTTTCGTTCATTTAAACAAAGTTTTCCCATATGTGTTTAGTTCTAGTAATGTAGTTACTAAATTCTTGTCGACTGATTTAAAGAGAATAAAGTTTCGTCAGCTTCAGCAAGCGTCATCCGTAAGCCTTCAACGTCTTCACAAGACCTTCGCATGCCTCCCAAATAAGCTTCCTGCTTCTTACATAAACGGGATATATCGTTGAGCTCGTCTGTTATGCCAGTACCTGTCTTTGATCCCGGTGTGTTCCAGAAAAATCAAGTTTTTTTTGATGACTTGGTGGAATTCTTCCATTTATGATTTTGATGGACGTTTAATTCCGGTGTTTTTTCTTTGTAACTTTCTTTTGTTTTGATTATAACTTCCTTCCTGCTCATATAGTCGGCAATTCTGTTAGAATTTGTGATCAGTTAAATTACGGTGAGGAAGGGAGTAGGGACATCAAGATTAGAGCGGTAGAAAAAGCGAAGTGTCTAATGCCCTGACAACTGCGCTGTCTAGCCCCACTTATCACGTCTTGTTGACTAGGAAATATGGATGCGATGTCAACTCAGCTGTGAAGTTATTTTCCACGATTTTCTGGTGAAGTAACAGTCGATCATTCTAATACTCGTATTCATGACTTGAGCAGATTCAACTGGAATCTAAAAATTCAAATATAGAGTGGAGAGATCTGTTTCGTGTATCAGAAAAAAATATCGTCCGTACCTACTCATTAGCAAAAAGAAAATTTATTCCACTGTTTTATCATTATGGAACTTCAAAGCCAATCAAATGACTATTCCTTTGATGTTCCACAAGTTTCTGTCATTGTATGATTAAAGGCCTTACGTTTATTACAGTTTTACTTAATCTGCGTCATGAGCTGCGAATCGGATAAATATAGGTTTCAATTACTCACGGCCCGCAATAGTTTTTTTTATAGTAACACCGTACCAATAACACACCTATGAACCGACCTTAACCTTCGAGAATTATTTAACTTTAATGAGGAAAGACGGAAATCGTATACATGTGGTGAATAAATATATGCTAACTAACAGGGGCCAAACAAAATGTTGTAGGCACACAAAGAAGGTCAGATTATAACGACAGGTGACACATGATTGAGGCTCTTCTTACCCTAAAGACGTCACGGCACAACGCTATTTTTGTACATTTTCGCAGGAATTTTCGACAACTCGTGTGCCACTACTAAAAATTGTATAAAACATCTGTTACTACGCTGCCGTAGGCGCTGAAGATTCATCTTATGTACTACGCCGTAACCAGTTCCTTAAATACATTGTAAAATATCGCGGTTTTTTCCGCTACTCGTGCGACACACATACACATAATGTAAATTATCTGGCCAGACGACATTTCGTACATTTAATTCTAGTATAATTTTCTTTTATAAAAATGAATGGGATTCACAAATTACCGATTTCAATGCCACGCGTGGTTGGTGTATTTAGGTAGGTCGTGCCAATTTCTTTCGTTTGGTGCCTCAAGGTTGCTAGATAAGTGGGTGTATATAGGTTAGTAGGATCGTCGGATGATATCGCATTGTGTCCGATATTGGTTTTGATTACAGTCGCCTTTGTGTGCCCGAAGCTATGTGGACTGATTGGAGAGGATGCCTATCGGGTGATAACGTGGTGCCACGTTTGTTTAGGATGCTAGACTCGTCTTGCTTAGATTTATTCTTTGGCTTTCCTAGAGTTATGCGACACTTAAATCAATTTATTTGTAGTCGGCGGCGGCGTTGCATTTCATACTCACTACAACTCTACGTGCTCTCATCTGATGATTAGTTATGGAAACATATGGAAACCTAACCGTAAAAATTAAGCAGTAAGAACCGCAAAAAGAATTTCACCAACACAGGGCTATGACTTAAGTTAAGACACCGATTATTTTAACAAACAAATCATTTACTGAACTTAGACGTTTTTCCTTAATACGTAGAAAAGCATAGGATCTGCATATTTACCGTTCACCTGATGTGTTTAAACTGTTTATCCTGCTATCGGGGAAATACATTTATTTTATCACTTGTGTATAAGTATGCATAACATGAACATTGACTAGATCTCACTGTTATTCCTTATTAATTCACTTTAGAAATCTACAACTCTCGTCTTATATAACATAAAACTTGAGGGACACACTGACCAAATGTATAAACATATACAAATACAGAAACACATACGCTCCCACGAACCCATACACGCAGGCACAAACATAGGGCACATAATTTGAAGACTACAATAATATATTTACGACTTTACGAACTCTTCTAACTATTAAAAAATTCATCCTGATGTTGTACATAGATTCAAGATATTTTGTAGATATTGTTTAAGTGAATATATCCTACACCAGTCTGGACAGGACAGGGCTCTGACTCTCTGTAATATACATATCGATAGAACACTGATGTACCTAGGCTAAGGGTTTTGGTAAATAAATAATAATAATAATAATGCTGGTCAATCCACACATCATCTAGCCCCAAGCTAAGCAGAGCTTGTTTTATGGGTACTAGATGACTGATAAACTTAATACAATACCTTACATAGATACATATTTTTTATTATACATAACAAATACTTACCTAGAAGAAATCTTTGTAGATCGTACAAACATTTGTCCCAAGGCGGGAATCCAACCCGCAACCTACTGCGTCGCAGGCGGATATTCGCCCGCCGCGCCGCATAGGTCGTCATTATCATTTACTTATGCCTCTGGTATTACAATTATGCATTGGTGGCAATTTAATTGAAAACTTACCAAAACTTTGCCACTTAATATTATTAAAAAACACCACATTCTTTCTACACCATCTTCTGTTTGTATATATCGTGAAAGGCGGTTATCTAGGGCCCATGTAGCTTCCTCCTGTTATAATAATAAAAACATTCTGCGTCACCAACGATGCGGAATTCGCACAAAATCAGGTGGGATGTTGCTGATATAAATATTAGAAGAAAAAAAAAACGATTTCTCGATTCCACTGAAGAATTATTACATAAATTGAGCGAATCAGCTGTTTTTTATTTATCCCACGCAAGTTGTAAAATCGAAAGAAATAGGTTAATAGAGTTAATACAGTATAAAGCCATGATCTAGTAACCTGGGTCTTCCCACTTGCTGAAAATACCCCTGCAGTCTTTTCCCATAGTGACAAGCTTTATTAAATTTCAAAAGTGACCTCATGTATACGTTTTATTAAAAAAAAAACATATTTCATCTTTTCCTAAAAATTTGTGCTACCAGCAGTTGATACTTCTTTTTTTTTAAACTTGGATTTTCTTATATTTGTTCCGTGCGGGAATCGAATCCGAGAGAGAACACGCAGTTCAGGAGGCAATAGCTCAGCCACTGCGCCAACCGTTCGTTCATTCATCACTTCACCTTTTCATTTAATTGTCCTTTTTGAGACTCCATCTTTAAGATCGAGTATCTTCACTGTCCAATAGGAAATACTGAATTCCGAGTTTGCTCCTTCTCTCTCTCATTGTAATCTGTTTTCAAATCGTAGAACAGTAAGTAACTATTTCAATACTCCAGTTAAAAGCAGACATCTAACCTAACCGCTTTGGAGAACCCACCGCTCCACATGCGCAAAGGTAAACGGTATACTTCTATAAATAAATTGACAATCATACAATGTAGTGCATTCTTACGTGTGCCAAGATATGTATGCGACGCCGACAGCTCGAAATAGCGCTTGATTCATTGCGTACTATTCTGCAATTGTATCCACTTTCCTTATGCAGACTAGTCTTGTGTATGCTGAGTTCCCTTTTTGGTAGATCTTGGTACGTTTTCGTTCAAGGGTTTTATGACTATGGAGCTCATTATGTTGCTATTCAATTGTTTCCTGCTATACCAATGTAGGGTAAGACATAAGTCTACCCCGGACGTATTGTACTGAGTCTATTACTTCTTTTAAGAGATAATTGGTGCTCGGCCGACAGAATCTTCTGAAAATACAAAAGTTTTCAAAACCTGTATAGTTCATTCGTCCATTCTAATAGTAACTTAGGATTTATTTCACCATTCCCAAAGCCAATTTTACATATTGAAACGTATCAAAAGAATTCTAATTTCACCTCACAAAGAGCAAATTTGGTTCGATCTTGATACGCCGGGTGCGCCCGCGCAGTAGTTTAGTAACATTACAACTATTTTCTAAATAACACAAAGTAATTTGAAATGGGATGAGCATAAATATTTTCGCATTGAAGGAATAAGTGCAAATGTCAGTGAACTCGTCGTAGGGCGTAGGCGATCCAACCTAGTTCACTGCAAGTTCCGCTTGGCAACGTCATTTTCTTCACAAAGATTCGCGTTTTCTTCAAATTTAAGTTTGAAACTACATAGAAAACTAAAAGCATGTTTAGCAATTGTAGAGCTTTCAAAATATTTTCTTTGTTCATAATGCATTCTTTGAAAATCTAGTTCATCAAACGGTTTTGAGGCGCTTTGGTCCGAGTCTATATATAAAGATTTTCTTAGAATCGTGTTGAGCTATATCCTAAGTCGTGCATAGCGATCATCAGTTCTAAGAGGATTCTAATCTTACTTGGATTTAGTTCATCAATAGATGTTAGTGTTTATAAACGCTAGATCAATCATTAATTTGCTCTTTTCAATCGTATTTCAGAATAACTCTTTTCTCCCCATAGTGTCTTGAACTCAAGAACTTTGAAAAGATGAGGGCATAATATTCGTAGATATATTTACAAAGTCTTCGATCATCTGCAGAGCCTTTTCCAAACTATACTGGGGTCGGTTTCCATTCTCACCAGATATTTTAACCTCCTCAACCCAGTTTTTGTATAACACCAGTTCTCTTCTGTAACACTGGATGTCAGAGTTTCGATCTTCTCGACTACCCGTGACAAATGAGAGCCGGGACCAGCCGAAGCTTAAGTTTCTAGGTATATAAGGGCTGGTCACAAAATCCACGATATTCCTTTTTAATAAACATGAAGACGCTACATCGGTACTTAGGGATTTACGCCCTACAACAATTCCATTTGCTAATTACTTAGTTAATATTCATGCGGTGATTTTCCTCGTCTATTGTGAATTATGCCGGGCCTCAGGTAATTAACGATGTTACCTCTGTCGCACCGTATTCTATACCACCACGTGACTGCTGAAACTGTTGCAATGTATCGCTGACCTGGCCACCTATTGCGTTGTCACTAGATAACGCTTCTAATAGGTCAAGATTGTTTAAATTGTTGCATTTAAAACTAAGTGTGGAATATTTTGTTATACTTAAACTCATTGGGGAAAATGCATACATTTCCACACGTAATTTTGATAATCCTAACAGACATTTATGATGTGAAAAATGTTGTTTCTGCAGCTTAACATTTCAAGAGATTCACGCGATATTTGCACGTCGCATGAACACATTTCCTATATTTCCACCTAGACTTGCGTCATCTCATAAATGCTTGTGCATTTTGAAATTAACTTTTGTATTTCCAGTGTATTATGTTCTCTTGTCTGTTTCAACAGAGATTAACCTGTTGTCACTTTTATGAATGCATTTCCACAATTTTCGGCTGTTCTAAAGTCAGTGTAGACAGTAGCGTATTTTAAAATGAATGGTGATATGCAAATGAAAATTTTGTTGCTACGCGGCATTTATCTCGCTTTAGACATCAACGATAAATATAGTTGCGGATAGCGTAGTAGGTGCCCTACATGGTTGCGTCATACGGTCGTAGGCGCCGGCGGCGGCGCTTGCGCGCGCGCATCTCGGTCACTGTGCCACGCGCTCACGCAGCTAGTCACGCGCACACAGATTCACACCAGATTACGCATTTTCACAAAGATTTTACACGTAGTTACAGATAATAGCGCGTTTTTTTATATCAAATTTGTATACTTTTATAACATTTTTATCGTTCAGAATTACTTTTGCAAATAAATTCCGTTTTAGTTCTTCCTCATTGTCACTCGCAAGGTCGCTACGTGATTTTATTAACTACATATTTGCTATTTAAAATTATTGTAGCTGAAACCCATGTAGCGGCCTCTGAAATCACATTCTTGTACGTAATCAAACATTTTACTTAACTGAGTTAAGTCAATCTATATTTTACGCAGTAATACTAACTTCCTTTCCCCACTCTCTGCTTCATCCCTTTTTCCAATCATCCGATCACGAAGTTTTTATCTGTCTGCTGCGATCAATTAGTTCTGATTATGTTTGCCAAGTTATCTCTGCAATTGGCTCCAATTGAATTTCGTCGCAGTATATGCGTTCGTACAGCCTGACAAAAGATTTATAGCCATAGTCGAATGAAGTTAGATGGTTATTTATTGATACTTGTAACAAAAAGACTAGACTTTTCCTCATATTTTTCAACGCTGATTTCATTGACTTTCATTACGTGTGAACGTTTGTTGCAAATGCAATTTAAGAGTCCTAGCCATGACAAGGTGACACTGAAGGAATCTATATTTGTGTACTAGGAAGTGTTGGTTCTTATTGGTGACAATATATAGATTGGAGTGAAGCCAGTGTCATGTACTTTCAGTTTGAAAAAAATAAATTTAGACGATTAGGTGCTACTGCTGCATCAATTACATGCGACGCTGATGTAAACGTTCACAGGGTTTTCTTTTCAAATTAAAATAGTTTCTGCTAATATATGATTTCTTGCAGTTTTGTTTTAGAAACTAGAGAATTTGCATTAGTCTCTGTCAAACGTGCACTCAGCTCGGATGCCCAATGCACTTAACTGTAATTATAATTAATTTCAGTTCACGTTTAATAGTCCTCTAGATCTTAGTCACTCAGTTTTTCGCAATTACGACGTAATTTCCGCATTATATCAGACTTGGGTGATATAAATAGTGTCCTTAGTAAATTTTGCGGATAGGCCGTGGGTCAATATAGCTATTAGATGGCGCTGTGTCCGCCATTACAGACTGCGAAGGAGGGAGCGGTGTATAGTGACCATGGTTTAAATGTATTAGGAATGATGACTTGCTGTCTGGATTTCGGGATATTTTTCGTTAAACTTATGGCGTATTTGGCACGATTCGTGGGTTTATAGTGGATGAATGAAAATATTGTCGCCATATTGGTAGTGCAAATGCACCAGTCACATGAAACTGGACCAACCGAGATAAGAGTTTTGTTATGATTTATCGTTCACAGTCAATTTCTATTATACAATGCGACGACGAAATTAAATATTTCTAGAAGATATCTAGGTGTCTAAATATATAGCTAGGTATCTATAAGACACCATGCTTACATACAATGGCAGCAAGACATAAGAATAGGTAAAATATATGCTCTCGACATCCATTTTTAGCTTGACTTTCCGACAACCTATGCTCTGACGCGAATGTTAATTATCTGTCTTTGCTTGGAAGATCAGACGTAGGTACTGTCATCTAGTCGCGTTTTATTTTGCCTTTTAAATGGCGTCTTCTACTGTTTTGGATACATTTAGATGCCTTGTGGGTATTTTCGGCTTTATATTGCATTTATTTTTTTATCTGTGCTTGGTATTTCCCAGTAACATGTGTGGGACACATGACGTAACTTTAAAATACAGTCCTCGATTAATACATATTTAGACTTCGGACACTAAGAATTGGGACATCCGAAAAAGTTATATGCTTGACTGGTTTTTGTTTCAATCAAAATCAAATTTCTTCATTGTCAATCAAATGAAGTTTGAAACGCCATGCCAACATAGTCCATTATGTTGAAATCATTACGTGCTTTACAAGAAAGGGCATGTTTAAATCACCGGTATCGACTTCCATGATATACCTATTTCCTAATGGTGGTCACCCTTGGGCTAGGGCGGGAGATAACACGACCAATTTGCAGATCTAATATCCGTGGTCCCAAATTATACTCGACCACGAAAAAGGGCACCATGAGTGATCCATATGGGCCATCTTTATGACGTGTTGTGAATTCCCTTGCTTTCATATTAATATAGTTAATAGAGAAAAATGGCGTCCTCTCTGACTTATCGTTGTGGTTAGATGATATTAATTTGTGCTATTGTGTGGGTGTGAATGTGGTGTTTTGTCTTCTTTATGGGTGGCCGCGTATGTCCGGGTTGGAGTATGTAGTGGGCTGTTTATTTTATACATGGAACGACTAAACGTAGCTTTGCGCTGCCGTACCGTACCAATTTGCAAAACCGCTCAAAATTCGACATTGCAAATTGCGACCGATACATTTGACGACCGATGTGGCGCGGTGGGCGAAGGTCCGCCTGCGACGCAGGAGGTTGCGGGCTCGATTCCCGCCCTGGAACAAATGTTTGTACGATCTACAAATAATTGTTTCGGGTGTTCTGGGTATTTACTATGTATAATAAATAATATGTATCTATGTAATGCATTTTATTAAGTATATCAGTGATCTAGCACCCATAACACAAGCTCTGCTTAGTTTGGGGCTAGATGATGCTGTGTAGATTGTCCAGCATTTATTTATTATTATTTTAAATACTCAGTTATTTTGCCAGCTCCAAAGCGCCTCATCTAAAGCATTCGATTTGACTGAAACTCGAATAATACCAACGTAGCCACGTAGAATTCGGATCGGATCCGTATGAATGAAATATTTCATGCACAGCCGGTTTCCGCCATGTTTTTCGGATGCGCACACTCTCTAGTAATCATAATCGGAAATGTTTTGTGTAAGTTTCGAAACGATAGATTCGTGCTGATTACATTTTATATGGGCGTATCAACTGGTTCGATGCTGCCTACGGGAAAGACCCCACTCACTTTCGATATCGAAGGTACAGACTCGAAAGTGCGTAGGTTTACACCAGAGATAGGTTAACGCTTTATGTGAGAGCAAAATGAAATAAGCCACAGGCAATTTGCTTCCAAATCTTAAAATATTGCTGATGATAATACTGCGCTTAATCAATTGAGTAGTCACTAAAATCAATTAGTTATTCAGTCATCGGGTTCAAGAGAACGAATCAGTTAATGAAACCAAATTAAATGACGCTTATGATAAATCGCTCCCAGCGAATCACTTCATTCCCTTTCGACCTTAAACCAAGTAACAAGCTAACGACATCTAGATATCCCGTTTAAACCCAAAAGGACATTATCGTTTCCTCATCCTCCTCACAAAATATATATTTTAAACCGAAAGCAATTTCAAATATAATCTGTATCGTATCGTCCGGTCCCCCACTGTCATTAGCAGTCGATACCAAGATACCTCCTACTGATAAATCTACTACAAATTGCTTTATGTCATCGATAATACCCTTTAGTTAATGGTCGTAGACGTACCCACACTAAATTGTGCTTAGAAAATATTTCTTCAACTCTACCTATGCCTGGTCGAATTGTATTCGTTTTTGACGTATTTTTTAGATTCATCCTATCGTGCATCGGTTATTGTATTTAAATGGCCTGTTTGATCATATCTTTGTCAATCCAATATCTCAGAACGTGGATTAAAACCTGTGCTAGCTAGAAATAACTTGCTGTGCTTATAACCACACCGACGACATTTATTAAGTGTTTATCTGACAAACTATTTCCCGCATCGTAATGAAGACTGTTGAGATATATGCAGTAATCTAACATGATATTATATTTATAACATTCTGCTGAGCTAGTGAATCACTTATTCCATAAGGTTCAAGTTGATAACTTACTCTAGCATCGATAACATTATATTGGCTTTCTGTTAGTGGGATGGGATCAAATTCGCTTGTAGTAGGTATCCAGCTTACGGATTCTGCTTACTCATGTACTCCAAAACCAACTGACGCAAGGACATCGCCTTTCTTAACATATGTCATGAAAAATTCATGAAGTATTTGTTTATGCGATCGTGGCAATGAACAATTGTCGTGTACTCTTTGTACGATGGAGTATTTAGTTACCTTCACGGTAGATCATTAAGTAAAAATTACTCATCCGTCTCAAGTTATTCATTGTTGAGGTACTGCTGTAATTATTGAAATCTTCAACCTTTCGTCTATCGTCTTTGTGTCTATAACCTTTGCCCATCTCGTTCTTATGGTCTTTTTCTTCTAATTTGAGCGGTACGGTACAGTCTAACCTGAAGATGCTAGTATTTTCTACTAGCCTTTGGTTAAGGAGATCGGATGTCCGTCGCTTCTTGATAATATGTCATTCAATCACTCCCAATGTGGTTGGATCGTAAGGCAATTTCAATTTGACTGGAAAATGTTTACATACTAGTGTATAAAATGTCTGTGTCTGTGTACTTATTCCCCTGCATTCAATCGTGATGGCATAGTCTTGTATTAGTTATCTCGTCCCCCTTTTATTCCTAAACATTTTTACGATAACCCACATTGTGAAACACGCTAGTTTTACTACGATTACATCATACAAATTGCAGTCAAGTGGAACACCAGATTTTATAGTTATGTCAATGATTTCAGTTTTATGTCTGGTTCCATTAGGTTTCAGGCCCGCATTGAGCAAAAATGCGGTCGAAGGACATCGCTTCTAAATACACACTGGTGTGCTAATAAGGCTAATTAAAATTACTCATAAGTTACGTTTACCGTGATGATGTGGTACTGACGCACAGTTCTGGAGAAACGCAAGTCATACAGTTGGCAGTAGATTTGCATATCGATAACTTATGTAAGCGTGATTATAAGTTTTTGAGTTGGTTTACGTCAAGGCTGGTGAGCTGACATTTTGATTATAATCTCCCATCTCTATGCACGAGGTTGTGGGTTCAAGTCCGGGCAAGTAACCAATGTGACATTTTCAATTGCTACTTAGTTTAGAGTTCGTGGCTAAATAAAAATAGCCTCTCGGATCGTTCGAAGGTGTGACCGGTCATTACTATTGCGACTCCTCCGTGCCTCGGAAAGCACGTTAAGCTGTTGATCCCGACTGTCATATGTAGATCTTTGACGAGTTCGCGACCACCAGAAAAGCGTCGAACAATTAAGCCGGCGAGTCCCGGAGAAACGATTCAACTGTCTTGGATCCCACAACGAAATTAATCAAAGAAAAAAGCGTAGTAGTTAGATAATGTGAATATTAAAAGATTCAAAGGTTTGGTCCTAAGAGCAGGAAAGAATCTCCTTGTTAACTCCCAAACCGATCATATCATCCGCAATTTTTCCTCGAAATAAACGATTTAACAACGTTAAACATCCTGATCCGCATAACATCCGTTCTAGCTTAACATAATATCCGAAAATCCGAACTTTAAGCTTTATAATACCTATCGGTTCCTGTTATACTTTACCCGGTCTTCGGATCTTGTTGTAACTTGTCCTTGAAAGTTTCTTAATGCCGTATTTTCTGGGGATACCAAATTGTTCCCAGAAGTTTGTATTGTTATTTGACTTTTTTGTTAAAAAGGTTTTTGAACGGTTAGCGATATATAATTAATGGTGGCTATGTTTTTTTGTTACTTTATTGGTATTATACTGTGGTTTTAAAATCTTTAAAGTTTCAATGGATAATTGGTTTAAACATTGTTCATTCATTTACTTAAATTATAAAAACTAAGTATTTCACAAAATATAACATAATATTTGACAGTTTGAAATAGCATGATGAGCATCTGTACATCGAAATAACGATTTTTACACGTATCAGATAATAATCGCCCTAGTAGCTCAAAATGAGTTCAGATCCGTAAATAAAATTAAGCACCCACTAGGCTTGCCGGAAAGATACCAATATATCGTTCTAACGAGTTTTTTTTTTGTATACTTATGACAGATCGAACTGTATGATATTTTGAACACATAAGTGCTTAAAGCAAGTAAATGACCCAACCCTTTAATGGCAGCCATAATGCAGTTATGTGTCTCCAACGAAGGCACATACTTTGTTACCGTAAGGGTAAGGGGACGTTAGACGCACCCCTAGACGGGAATGGGACAATTAATTGTCCAACAAGCGTCCGGTCTAGACTTTTGGGGTACTTCGGGACACTCGAGTGGACGTAAACTTTGTCCCCTTTTGTGCTGTCTGTCCTTACGTTAATATACTTCTGGAATATATTTCTTCATAAGTAATTAGAGCACAGTTTTTAACGATGTTTTCCTTTTTTGTTACAGGGTGAGTACAAAACTTGTAAACTGTGGAACTCCCGAACTCAACTCGAGAAGGTATTTATGTATTAGATTAAATAATGATACTGTCCTCGTTGGTCTAGTGGTCGTTAGCGCTACTGCTGAGGATTAGGTCCTGGGTTTGAATCCCAGGTCGGGCAAATGTGCTTAGGTTTTTCTATCTGGAATTTCACAGTGACAGCCCGTGGTGATCTTCTATTACATGAGACTTAAACACTGCGGGCTAGATACACCTCTGCCCAATCCTTTGGGGAATACGGACGTGATGGTATGTTATCTACTAATTGTTTCTTCCGTCAACTGTACTGCAACTAATTGTATTATTCATCAGATAACTAGGCAGATCTATGACCGCAATCTCTTTCAGAAGGTAACTGCAAAAACGTGTATAATTGATAGGTTTGTAACACTGTAAATAAATGATGATTCGTCCATTAGCGTTGGCGGGAAAGTATCTAAAATTAGACAGCCCATTAGTTCATTATTGAGTCATTGTGTGGCCCTCGTTCAGACAAAGTGCATTCACTCTTCACGGGAAAACTATTAATGCGAGCATTTATAATATTTTACCTCACTCACTCACGAAAACATTCCAGTATAAGCTGACCTCTCATTGTATAGGATTTCCATACAATGAGAGGTCAGGGACATGTAGCATTGTGTACATGTATGGGAAAATCCAGTTCAGAGATACAGACGCTGCTTGCATTCTATGTAATAATTTATGTAAATGTTTACGTTCACCTTAATCATTAATAGCCAGCCTGTTCCTGTCCCACTGCTTTTCAAAAGACTCTTTTCATACAGAGAAGGCACATGCCTTCTCTGTATGAAAAGCTTAATAGAGAAGGCAAGAACATTCTTGCCTTCTCTATTAATCACCACGCTTGCTCAGACTGGTAGGCGATAAAGAGAATACTTGGTAGTAGTCTCTTGATTCGCCCGCGACTTCGTCCGCGTGGTTTCCGTTATTTTCCCATCGAACTTTAACAACCCTTTGGAAGCATGTTTTGCAAATACAATATAGCATATGCTACTCGCTGATAATGTAGCTTTCTATAGATGAAAGTATTTTTTAAATCAGTTTGTTTCGTAGTTTCTAAGTTTATCTATTCCAAACAAACGAATCTTTCCAAAATCAAAATCAAAAATCGTTTATTCAAATTAGTCTGAGAATCAGCACTTATTTACGCCAGAAATTACATAAGACAGTCCTGCAAAACGCCCACCCTTCACCAATTCCTAGTGTTTTTGCTGGGAAGAAGTGGCGCGTGTCCCTCTTTATAATATTAGTTTACATAATTATAGTCATATATAATTAGTCGAAGTTTCCTCACAATGTTTGCCTTCACCAATGCCAGAGTTGTCTTAGATGCATTTACTAATTGAGAAAGTTTCATAAATACTTGCCTAGATTTGAAACCACAACCTAGTGCATGAGAGGTGAGTTCTTAACCACTGAACCATCAAGACACCATCTCACCTTCACCTCCATTTGACCGAATATTTACATCTATCGGCCAGATTAACAGAATTATTAAAACAATCATTAGTCGTTGTCGGCGTGAAATACAACAGAAGCTAATTCTATATCGTTTGTATCGACATATAAGAGAGGGAGTAGGAAGGTCCGTATATTTATGTTGTGAGCGTAAATTTTACTATCACCGAGTTTATATCCAGTGTTTTACGGTGCGCAAGGTTCAAAGCGTCCGCTAAATATATACGTGCAAGTAGTACTATCTCCGTCTACATCACATCACACTGCCAGTTACGACCCTATCCTATGATTTACATGGATGTGCACTATTCTTAGACCCCGGCACAAGGTACGAGCTGACGTGATCATAAGAACGCGGTAGTATTTTGCAAAGTCGTAAAAAATATATGTCTTTCGTTTTGGTCTATGAGTTGTTCTTGTTTTAGCAACGGCACAGGGTTAAAGCCGTTCGTTTCAATTAATGTTTATTGTATTATTTATTTATTGCCTATGTCGTAAAGAACGTTAATAGCTACTTAACTGTAGGTCAGCGTGGGTGGCGATATATATAAAGGTACGCTCTACGTGGTAACACTGGTCAGACCACAATCCAAGGGAAAACAGTCGTCAAGTTACATACCAGCTCACGACCCTTTCAAGCAATAGGGATGATGCCTTGGTAAAAGAAAAGAAAATATATTAAACCCGTCAGTCAGGTAATAAAAAAATATTAAACACGTATTTTTTATTAATAAAAAATGACTTAGACAAAAGGCATTAAAGTTGGGGAATGGGCGCATGCTACGTTAAAAGTAAGTATAAAATCTATATACGAGTGACGTCATGCCACGTTTGAACTCAATGTACCGTCGTAATCTTTTGGTACCGTAAAAAAAGAAAAATACGGTTTCGTTATTTTTTTAATAATCTACTTGCCTGACGGGCAAATATAATGTTTAGTATATTATCATTAGGGATGATAATATACTAAACATTATATTTGTATGACGACACCAAAAGCCCGGGAAAATGCCAGTATAAAGATCAACAGAATAGTAAATATTTTGAAACTACTCCTCGCTATTTCAAACAATCATTTAAGATTAGAAATATTGACCCAGATTCCTCTATACAATTTCTTTTCCGCAAAGCTTTTTCGAATCGTTAGTGGAATAAATTTCATTGGCGAAACAAAACGAGAGATATATATTATGTTGTGCAGACAACCGTTTTGTCAGCAGTGCGGGAATATTATCATAAGACGATAGCCAGATCAATAGTGGGCCGCTTGCGAAATCCTCATATTGCTCCGTTCGTTAAATCAACACACAGTTGCAAACTTTATAGTTAAATAGTACAATTAAAAAAAAAATCGTAAACAAAATCTATTTTTTTTCGCTTCCATATTTCAATCCGTCGCTTTTAGCTCTTCACTTGAAATCTACGATCGTTCAGGCCTTGACATGCAACTGTTCAGTGCAAGGCAACACTAACGGTACACCCGTCTTCTATCTTATTCCTAGCGGGTGATGAGTCATATTTCCTTGTTTTTATGATGATAGAATAGGATAGTAATAACCCAAGTTTTGTGGAGCAAGTACAAATCATTCATGAAATGTGTTGAACCGTTTGATTTACAACCGTTTGCTGTTTGTTTACTCGGCATTATTGCGCTCCAAGGTGTATTTGTATTGGATTTTTACGCACACAGGATATCGTGGGTAGACACAGAAATGTTTAAAGTTCATCCATCTTTTCATAATGACAAGATTTTCTGGTATAATTTTACGAGGCATTTCTTTAAGTAATTCTTTGAAATATTACATCACTTGTGACTAAAATAAATTAGACCAGCCTCTTATTGTCCCGCTTCTAGGCAAAGGCCTATTCATATACAGAGAAGGCACGAGAACTTCTCGCTTGGTCAAGGAGGTTGGCGATTTCAGACTTATATATTATAAGCCCCGGTTTCTTCACGATGTTTTCCTACACCAACGTCAAAGATGTCTAACGTGACTTAAGTACAAATGAATTGAAAAAGTCACGTTAGTACTTGCCCGGTTCTGAACCCACAAACTGGTTCATGAGAGACGAGGCATAAACAAACGGGAAATCACTATATTAGAAAAAAAAATACTATAGAAATCATATTCTGTGAAACAATATCCTTTGTATCGGTCTATCCAAAGGCCTAATACAGTGCCAATAGACATTACCAGGGTGATTTGTATGTATAGCAACCATTTAATCGAAGCCATTCTCATGATCACCAAAATCGGGATCCTAAAATACATGCTGACCATGTCTCCGATCCTTATAATACCCATAACTGATCCCCTTACCGGTCAAACTACACCCTGTTGATTCACGAACGGTTAAATGTGGATAAACACATAGAAAATGGCTTACGTCCGGGAAAATTTGCAAACTGAACCCTTACCCGTGGTCCCAGGATGTTTATACTTATGGTTGTGACTGGAAGTTGGACACAAAATGGCAAAAGATCTCGGGATGGGCAGTTGGGTTTTGGAATTGTAGTTTCGGTCGTTTCGGTGTTGATTCCCATAGTGATATTATTGGTTTAATTTTCTGGGTTTAGTTACTTATGTGGTTTTTGGTAGGTTTTGCCTTTAGCTCGTTGTTTGTTTATTTATTTAATATATGTTTTTTTGCTCAAGTAAATATTGGTAAACGTTCAAAAGTGGATGTAATGGCTTGGGTATTTTCCGCCAGTCTACCTTAGGGTGATGCAGGGAGGCAGGGACAGAACATGGTAGGTACAACATGGTGCATCTTGAAAATAAATATAATAATACATATTAACTATAATTATATAACTATACATATAACAAACCTACCTACAAAGTCAAAAGAGATAAAATTCGTTGCTGGAGTAAACTCATCTAGTTTGTAGATGAGTTCATCTACAAACCGACTCTGAGATGAATCAATATTATTTCTTCAGGTACGTTTTATGAGCCCACTGTCAAATTCATAAACATTTCTGTAAATTTGTTTTAACGAACACTTTTACAAACATAAGTAGATGATGTTGTTTCCTATCTACTCTGGGAAGAAACACCGAAACAAACTCAGAGGACACAGTCGCTTTTGAAGTCCAGAAATAATCTTGGTCAGAACATGTGAGGACCAAGCAGAAATGAGTGAGCCTGTCCATTACAAAAGTCACACTAAATAGAATAATCCCTGATACATTGCTAATATCACCACGTGAGGTAATACGTCAAGTATTCTACGATCGTCCTCATAGATAACATGGAATTCTTACAACATCCTAGATCTATAACGGATCTGCTTATGCAGTTACCACAAAATACATGACCAGTGTCTTAACCAAAGCGGATCTTGGCAAAGGGCCCTCACATAAGGATGAATAAGTAAAAGTGAGTGCGTGTCCTTTTGCAATGAAAGTAGCAATTTGTTACCTAGCGTCGTTGGAGCTGGATTCTTGGCAGACCAGCTATTATTGACGCAACGGTTTCTGGTTATCATTGTTCTTGGGTCATTGTGTGTGTTCAGAATTAATCGCCGGATCCACGTGTTTAGTTTTACTATTTGACGTTAGTGATTAAATTACGATGTAGTGATAAATGCTTTGTTTAACCCTAAACAGTTCTCGCATTGTTCTAGTCTAATTTATATTTGTTTAAGATTGGCCATTCTTACTCATTTGTCTTTCATTTGTAAATGGTTTCTTAGTATGTCTACTGCCTTGACTTGATTGTGTCGTTAGGCCTAGTGGATGCAAACGCTACTGCTGAACATGACGTCTTCGGTATGTTACTCAATTAGGACAAATTATAATTCGGTTTCCATTGGAAAGTTCTCAGTAGCCATCCAGAGTCTGGATTTGTGCCCGGTTGATGGCAAGGAGCTCGCGTCCCACAACATGAGCTTAATCATAGCTGGGGAAATGTGGGTGTACTGTAAGTAGGTACACGTTTGCCTACATCTGAATGAAGAAAGGTAGGCAACCATCGTATCGGCTTCAGTCGATCACCTTGTATTCTGAATGCAACATGAAATAGATTTAAACCTTTTTTCTTCTCCCCCTTGTTTGAAAAATACGTCCTCAAAGTAAAGGGCACAATATCAAGTGACATTTCCTCCAACATAACATCAATACTGACCACATTTTCCTCAACTCACCCTAAATTGGCAGGCGATCGTTCCAAACAATACAAATCGCCGTTTGTTTCCCACAAACATGGGACTGATCCCATTCATCCAATCGCGACGGCGTAAACACAACGTTGGTCCCAATGAATAAGTAAACTTTTGATTTTAAACCACCACGGGATCTCATGAAACATTCAGGCTTAGCTTTCCCTTCATGTGCCTCATATTGTGTTCCGGGGTTGTCAATATTTGATTTAAACTTACCAGGGTTTTTTGGATGGCCGATGTATGTTGTAGGGTATGTATTACAAGTGAGATTTTTAGACGGCTTGAATGAACACATGACAGTCACAGATCAGAACTATTCCATATGTGAAGGGATTGAAAATCTCCTGCATTTATGTAGATTCATTTGGTGACGGCAGTGATCGTGGTTTTTCTTTTTTGCAATAATATTCTTCATTAGTCCAACTTTAATAGTCACTAGGTAACTAATTCATGTATACTTATTTTTTAATGGCTCACAAAATGCCATTGTTACAATTAATTGGCCACAAATGTTTATAATAAAAACAGTAAGTAGTCTAAATAAAACCAAAACCACAGTGACGAACGTAGACGCAGGAAAAATTGTCTACTTCCTTATAAAGTACCAAAGCTTAAGTAGAATAAGTAGTTGAATTACACATTCCTCTCAATGCAGTCACAAGTGACTATCGGTTTTGTTTATAATATTACTGGTGGTAACCTGCGGTTTCGTGGCGGGGTTTTTTTTTTAAATTACAAATGGCTTGTATTATTCCTTCATATATGTATTGGTATACCACTGCGTTAGGCTAACATGATCGGATATTCCCACTTTTTTTTTGTAATAATCTTGCATACTGACAATCAATGTTTGTTTGTATGTAGGAAGAAATAAAATTAACATATATGTCACTCTTAACCTAGAGAAACTTCTACGTACCCGTAAGTATTCTAAGTTTTAATCCCAGGCATAATCCACCTGTGTGCAAAAGATTATCCTAATCTGTTCAGCTGTTCATGCGTGATATCGTAAAAATTAGTGTCACACACTCCACAAGGGTAAGGCTGTAGGTCCCAGCTGTCATTCTTTGACAGTCTTTACGAGTAGTCAGAAGCCTAAAAGTGTGACAACCATCCATTAACTGGGTTGCCAAATAGGCAGTCGCTCCTTGGAAAGTACTTGTATGTATTCAGATGCATCCACCTGGACTGGAAGCCTACCCCAACATAGTTGGAAAAGGTTAAGCAGATGATGATGTGCGTAATGGTTGGCTGTTTAGTACGTACCTAATGTTTATATGTAAGTGTTTTGTGTGTGATTGATTTATGCATCATGGTTAGGCAATACCTATGTTTGCACTGCGCCTTTTGTTTTAGTTTACGTTCGAAGTAACTTTGTTTGATCATTTATTACCTAAATCATTTAATGTTTTATTACTTCGTTGGTGTTGAAATTCTGTACAAGTATAATTTGTCAAATTCATGAGGTTTTGCTCCTTATAATGCTAAATAATCTCGCAAAAGATGTTCTAGTTGGTTGTAATCGTTTCAAATAATAAATTAACGTAATAAAACTAGAGATTTAGTTAGCTTCCATATCAACAGCTGAAGTTGTTCAACATAAATAATGATTTTAATCTTTTAGAACACGATAATTACCACCCGTTGTGTACGTATGAAGACTTCGTAAATAAACATAATATTATAATGACGACACAGAAATTATTGTAACAAATGCTCATACGCAACCGGTGATTATTCATGATTGTCATTAAAAAGTTTACAATCGTAATATCGGGCATGACAATGGTTGACGGCGGTTCACACAGACTGTTTTGTTTAGTTTTCACGCGTGGCGGACTCGGTACAAATTGCGGCAGATTGTCGTGTAGTGTGGTGCGGCCACATTAATCATTGTAAACGTCGGGAAAATGGTATAATGGTTGCTAAATCCACTACTTATCGGCGACGGTTTGTCGGCGGCTGCTCTAGTTTCGTGCGGTGCAAGTGATGAGCGGAAGCGGACTCGGGCCGCGTCAAATGCTGGGCCGATGCATTCCACGAAAGATCCAGCAACTATTTAGCGGATAACCATAATACGCGTTATTTATCATAAATTCTTCAAACAGTGTTATTCTGAATAAGTATGTGCCGATTACTAAGCCAAGATTATGTCACATAAATACATTAATTTAAGTACCAATATGGCTATATTATTAAATCAATTACATCATCCAGTCTGAATTCCTAGATAATACAAAGTGGCATATAGTAATAGAAGGTAATAAAAACTTGATACATTAATGTTTATAAATGATCTGTCAGATAATGTGGATATATGTAGACAAAAACATCGCGTGGGATGTGCAATTACATACAATATAATAATATGGAGGAGACAAAGAATCAATCAAAAGATGTTTTAAAAGGGGTATATTAATGTTATGTAGCTATTATTAAACAGTTTATTTTTTGTCCCAAATATTGTGGGTTGGTGGGGTGACAGAGAAGCAATGACTACCAATGCGGTGTCTCGGCTATTGATATCACTAGCGGTTTTTAGTAAGTGGTAAGAAAAACAGTAATAAAGTAAAATGTTTATTTCGGAATAAGAACACTTAGAATGAAGGTATAAACTATAGCACATTTAGCTACGTTCGTCCGACCCGACAGATGCGACATATAAATAAATAAAAATATACTCGACTTTATACATAGTAAAGTCTTCCTCTTCTCCGAATCCTTCACGTAAGATCTCAGTAACTGCTATCTCCTGTCCCTTGTACCACACACCTTCATTCTTTATTCCAGTTGCGACCCTCAAAAGAGGACCAGTGACAAATGATGTACAATATTGGAAAAAAAGCACCCCAACCATTGTCGCCATAATCGAATATAACTTGTTTGTTCTTCAATAGTTTAACGGCTATTTCTGCGAACGGATGCAAACGTTGCAGATATTGCTTTCATAGACGCTGTTTTTTTATTAGCGGCCATTTTATTTTCGGTACTGCATTGTAATGTTTCTGGAGTTGATTAGGATTGTTACCATATTCTTAATGAATCTTGTTAACATAAGAATTGTATGCTACTAGGTGTATGCTTCAATGAAACAAATAATTAAAGCTAACTGTTAATCATCTCGCGTTGCTTTATCATTCCTTAGCTTATTTCAATCTAAATAAGATTAAAGAATTGTTACAAATAATAAATATTACGATTTTATAACGATAACATATTCAAATTATCTGTGATTTACATACAACTCGGTTGTTTGGACGATGGTCCCCAAACTAGGCACTAATGTATCTTGAGGACCTGAATTGTGATGATATTTAAATAACTCACACTGTTGTGTGGATATGCCTTAGTTGGGTAGGTAACATGTATTCTACTAACAAAAATTAAATATTTTAAATAACTTTAAAATTGAAAAATATCTTCTGCATTCACAATTCAAAGTCGTTCTTGAAGGTCTTGAATATCGTCGTTCAGGGCAAGGAAACACACAAAGATTACTCCCATGGTTATGCTAAATGTGTTTCTAAGTAGTATTTTGACACTAATTGCATCTCAATTCAACCCGTTACGGGTCGTTAACAATGTTTTATTAATACCTACGTAAATAATGAATGAAATCTAACTATGAATCAAAGTCTCGTAACTTTTTTCCTGTTTATTGTGTGAAGAAGATGGCGATTCGTTCCATTTTAATCCTATTAATTTTATGTATTGTTATTATAAACCCTATTTACACTATATTATATGTTTGAATGGGCTATAATGTCTGTTTTCTCACACATACAAATAAATATTCTTTTGCTGGGACATGAAATACACCATTATACTGTTGAATTAACAATTTTTATCTGATCAAGTCATTGCTTAGTGGCAGCCCGTTGCATTTGACATTTTCATAGGTTTTTTTATAAATTAGCTCAGTATTAGGTGGTATGTTATTAAAAATGTCATATGCAATCGTAAATAATTATGTACGACTTTCTAAGTTCAAATTCTGCGATTGGATGACTTTTAATGAAATAATGAGCATAATTCTAATTTAGAGTGTTGTAATGGTGATTAGAATTATTCGCGAATAACTTTTTCCATAATATACTACCTAATACTGAGCTGCAAATTGCAAAAACCTAAAAATATTTGAATTTGCAGGTTGCCTTAAAAGCACGTAGTACAGGGTGTCCGGCTACCGACTTGTAGCTGAACATCGCACTATATATTGATATTTTATCAGTTCATATTCATGAGTACTGTGTTCTGTCCGTAGCCGAACAGCCTGTATAAAATAGTTCGGCCGCGACAATTTTTATAACAGTAGATTAAATGAGTAAAAACTAGTGAAACGCAATTACTTTACTAAATTGACACATGTTGTTTACTAAAACTTGTTACTTCCTGTTCATTCTATGTCATTGAAACACGAGAAATCATTTTTGATAACAAGTACAGGATTTGTCGAAAAGGTCAACAGCCGACGCGCGTGTAAATCCAAATGGATGAATTTGGACGAAACCAGAGGAGTATCTTAGGATCGTAGTAATATAATCCTACACCTAAGGGAGAAAAGCGTCAGATTGTTTAAATATATACTGTACTAGCTGTCCCGGCGAACTTCGTACCGCCTCAAAAGTTAAGTTACACTGCCATCTGTTAGAAATGTGTGGAACTTATTATAGGAAAACATTTAATTTGCAATAAAAAAATATTGAGGTCAATATTCAAAATAAAAACCATCCTATCTTTTAAGTTTGACCAAAACACACAGTATATGCAAAATTTTATTAAAATCGATTCAGTAGTTTAGGAGTCTATAGCGGACAAACAACGTGACACGTAATTTATATATATTAAGATGTAGGATTATATTGATGAGATACTAGTAACGGGCGTTACCATTGTGACTTTTTCAATTCATACGTACTTTATCAAGTAAGTCTATATTTACTAAGTTTATCATAGACAGCATTGACATCGATGAAGGAAAACATCGTGAGGAAACCTGGAGTTGTAATTAATAAATCTGAAATAGCCAACCCGCCCTGAGCAAGCGTGGTGATTAATGCTCGTGCCTTCTCTGTATGAGAAGAGGCCTTTGCCCTGCAGTGGGACAGTAACAGGCTGGTATTATTATTATGTGCTGACGTAAACAAACGACGAATATGGTAGCTAGTAGCCACAGTACGCACTCTTAAGAAAACATTAAAAACAACAGACACGTCACCGAACTGAACAAAAAACCAAGTTTGTTCAAAGATGCATTCACCAAATTCTTTTTGTAGTTTTGTTTAGAAGCCGAAATGAATTTATTATGAGAGGAGATCTTTTGTGTCCCTCATAGGCGTACAGAAAGACCGACACTATTACCATATATATTGTCCTTTAGTTTCGTGATTAATAGTTGGTAGTTCTTACTGTGCAAGCTTGACGGGGCCTATTTTTTGAGAATATGTAAGTACAGCAGCTATTTTTGAAATCATTAGCCGACTAAGCCAGCGTGAGTAACATCTATGTATCTTGGCTTCTATGTATCTTGGACCCTTAATGTTATTTTTTTGGCATGAATCTACAAGGGATGTGTGTGACATTCAATTTCTTTCACCTTCATAGTTGTAGCAGCAAATTTCTGCTTACTTGAGGATATTACTAATATTTCGAAATTGTATATAGCGTTCTTTCATAAAGTCGAAAGAGCACCACCATTCATAAAACGAAACACAACGAATTTTAGAAACATTTATCAAAATAGACACTCCTATTAAGACAGAGGATTTACCAACAGACCAGACTAGTGTAGTATAGACAGATAGAACAAAGATAAATTACAATATAAGGTACACAGATATCCGTACTAATATTATGAATGCGATAGAACTCGCGTTTGTCTGTTACCTTTTCACGGCTAAACGGCTGATCGGATCGTGATGACATTTGGTAAGGAGATAGTTTATATCCTGTGGAAGGACATGTGATAGTTTTTAATCCGCGACTTCGTCTGTGTATCCGCGATAACCGACATTCACGCTAACGAAGCCGGGGCAAAATCTAGTACTTAATAGTATAACTAAATAGACAGATACAATTTAAGAAAGAACAAATAGAATAGAGTAACAATACAATTGTCTGTAATTGATCGTTTTAATTGTCGCCATTTACTTTTACGCGTCTAGGGCTGTCAAATATAATTTAAAAATGTTATCTCACATCTCACCCCCAGCCCCTACATAATGATATGTTAGCAATGTGAACCCACATTTTGCGGTCGCATGCAACGTTCGCGCGTTGCCAATTTTGTCATAAGGGCCCTCAGTCCCTGACTCATATATAATTGCGGCTGCCGGCTCAAATGATTTTAATGATGTCAAAATTGAGTCGAATGATAAGCCTAACAATGAAGATGCTATCATTCTAGGGCCGGTGTGCGATATGTTTTTGCGATGGTGTAATTTAAATGGTGGCAGTCGCCTACCTTATGGCGCTGCCTTGGTATTTCAAGCGGAACGTCAAATTCGTTTTGTACATTTACTGTTTCAGGCTTATCTCTTGAAACTGATACATACGGTATTCACAGCTCAAAATTTTATGGAAAAGGTCACTGTAATAATTCTACGTATAAATCCATTGGCGGGTTGATCGTAAAACATAAATCGTTGTTTACGGTAGTGTCTTCATAGATAAATAACATTTCATCACTGGATGTCATTGTGACCGACATAGTAACCAGCTCCCTCGGTTTATTTATACAATTTGCGCGGGAGATAGCGTTTGACACTGTTTTCTTTCATTCCCTATTACTGGGGAAAATGTAGGTCGAGCCGTGTTTACACTGTTCCTTTAGTTTTCATATTCTATCGTTATCTTAAGGCTTGAGTTGGTTTTCCAAGCGATAATTCTCTCGTTTGATTTCCTTTGTGATTATCAATGGATCATTGATTGTTCTTAGATCTATCACAATATTTACTTACTTTTCTCGGGCTTAACCCTTGACGACATTTCATGATATGCCTCAAGCCAACTATCGCGCGGTGTATATTAGAATTAGTAGCACTTCCTTTTCAGAGAGATGCTCTTGGGGCCCTTTCTACTACTTAATTGCTTTCTGAATTGGTTCTTACCTATAAGTTATAATCTTCTTTTTCTTTATTATCCTGTGTGACAATACATATAGTATATATTAGAAGATTTCTCGTGGGACACGGATTATCCTCGTAAGCTTTAAGTTTTATGACACTAGTTACTAACTTTCTCTTTTAAACTTATCGACTTGAAGATGATTTTTCGGGGTTCCAGTAAACTATCAAATATATTTCTATTTAATCATCACTACTCGTTAAGATTACTATGCCTTCTGCATGTTAACTGTAAATTACAACTAACGCATTTCCCAACTTCCCATATGAAAGTCTAATTCACTTCCTGTTATATTCTCTCAGAATTTTAATAAGATTACACATGCCTAAATAAGGCACGAGATGGTCAGCTCTAACCCAACTTGAAATCAGCCGTCTCTAATAAAATCTGTTTAAAATATCACTCCGGCTGCTCCGGGGCTTAGAACTAAGAGTATGTTCATTAACCATTCATTTTATGGATTGTGAGAGTATTTAACTTCATAGTTAATGTAGCCATGCGGGTAGTTCAATACACATTTTAATCTCATACTTTGTAAACAAAAAAAGTCGGAGTCAATTGAAATTCTCGAATCCTGGCCCAATACGGGATCATTCCAAACAGAATGAGTGGACGATTATTATTATGAAGTCATTAATATACACAGTAACGTATGTCTGGTAAAATGGTACCCGCATCGGCGCACGCGCCTCTAATGAATTTTGAAATCGGACCCCTTATTGTGTATTTTTTTTTGTGACGTTTAGAATTGACTGCGTGTGGGCACGTTTTTGGCTACAGATTAACTGATGTTGCTATTGAATTCTTTTGCTGAATGTTATAAGTAAGAAATTTGTATGACACTGGTAACAAATCTCCAAATAATAAATGTTGCAAGATTAGATATTCAACGAAAACTTGACGCTCTCAAAAGAGGAAATTATGCTTCCGTAAATTCATTGGTTAATTTAATTTATAATTGACGTTTATTTTACGTTGATGGTGTTTATTCTATCATTATTTTACATAAATTGACATAATATATTCTGAAATGTTTATTTCCACTAGACATGAATGGGTTCCCCACTTTGAATCCATTCAGTATTATTTTTATCGCGTCTTAAAACCCACCGAGAGTATTTCTGAAACGATACATTTCTTATATATAAGACATTTATATCTTTTTTATTTCAACCATGGGGAATTTATGCCCCTCATGGGAATCACTCAGAGGGATCGTGCCAAAACGTATGTAAACAGACCCTAAAATAAAATAAAAAGTTAAACCGGAAACTATAGTGCCAGTGTCAACACAGTCCTTCTAGGAAACTGCAATTAGCCAACCTACAAAAAAAAAAGTTTGGCTTAAGTAAATAATCATTGTGAAATAAAAACACCCATAAAAGGTTCACCGCTCCTGGCAACATATTGTTTATTCAATTTTCAACTTTGCGCTTATGTAATTAAGTTTGTTTTGGAACGTATAAAGATTTATTAGGAAAGGGGCTTACTGTACACGGTGTCAATTTAATTTGAAAGTTGCCAGATTTAAATTAGGTTTTTTCTTAACTTTATTTGTTCTGTATTCAGGAGTTAGATTTCTAGGAAACCGCTCAAAAGCTTTTGTGAGACTGAATATGAGAAAGTCTGAAGTAAGTAATTTAAAACGGTTCCGTTAAGTATATGTAACTATTAATGATGTTTTTAAAACGGTTACAGTTAAGAAATGTCCCGTTTTGTCGTAACATTCCAACTTCCATTATCACGAATCCAAACACATTTATCGAGCACCATGCCAGTGTTATGAATTACCAACATGGAGTTACAAAATTCAAATAGTAATATCACTTTTTTTGTCACTCTCACATTCTTGGCTGATAAGGATTATACGTAGTTTTCCATTGCGGCCGCTGACGAAACGATGAAATGAAATGTCGCGACCTCCCATAACTGTTATCTTGAACGATAGCGTTATGTGACAACGACCGATAACTCGGAGACTCCGCAGCACTCGCGGCTCCATCACGATTTATGATTTTTAACGGTCCTCCTCTAGGCGCCTTCCTCAAATTTTGATAGACAAAAACTGTCTAAGTTTTTGCCGCGCGGGAGTTAGATTTGTCTGGGCTGTGTTTTGTTGTGAAGACTTGCTTAAAAGGTGACTATTTTTCGTTTGGAAATGTTATTAGACATTTATACAGATATGTCTTTTGTTGCTTTTGCAGTGCCACATATTTTTCATTACATTTGCTCATAACTTTATCCTTACTAATAACATCATCATCTGCCTATCCACCAACTACGTTGGGGTCGGGTTCCGGTCTAATCGGATGCAGCTAAGTACTAGTATTTTACTGCAAAACATAAATGCCTCTCGTTACCGGCGTGCCTTCAAACTAATCCATGTATTCTATGATATGGTCACAGGATATGGTGTTGTAAAATGTACCCATACAAGGAATGGCATGATAAAAAAATAATATCATCGGACGCATAACTGTAATAAACGCTATGCATGACTTATTCAATGTTGTTACTGCTTTATATGACGTATGAGGGGTGCTTCATGTAGCTACCATTTGCGTGATTGACTTAGAGATAAAACAGAAAATTATGAGCCTCGGTGGCGTTGTGTAACAACCAATAAATTTATACTGTTTCTAATTTAGAAATGGATACAGGAGCTTTAGTATCGTCGCTATCATTTTGTAACAAACCAGCCTTTTATAGGATTAGTGTTTTAGTGCGGACGGTCCATCAGACTTTGCATATTTTTGCTCTCGCGCCCTGAGTCTGGCTTTATTATTTTCTGTAATAACTGGCCTAAGGCTTGTCCAGATGCCACTCTTTCATCGTCCCTAGAGTTCTCACATTTTGTGAGCTAAGCGACTAGCTTGTTACTTGGATGGTATCCAGCAAAATGTAAGCACGCCAAAACCTTGAGAGGCTTCGTAATTTTCTTTCAACTTCTGAGAACTGATTTCCTTCATTTACATAATGACATCTAGAACAGTGACTAAAAGACGTAATTTAATAAGAAAATATGTATAAGGCAGACCAATTGTACCATCAGCTTACGTAATTGTTTGGTAATAGGTATAACTTGCACAAACTGACGCGCCTCATTAAATTTTCCAATTTTGAGATCAAAATGAAAGTCTTCGCAAGCGCAAGAAACCTATAAAAGTATTTCATCAGGAGAATTTCTCAAGGCATTATTCAATTCTGTGAATTTCTTGAACTAAATTACAAAGATTTTGACTAAAGCATCGTCCATTTGAATCTATTACATTTTGCTGATTCAAGTATTTTGGACGCTTCAGTTCCCTGGACTGCCGAAAATGCGTAAACGGACGTGACACGTAAAGACTTCAAAAGATGACCGGTCAAATGTCTTTTCATCGTAATTGCGAGTGATTTCCTACATCACAGACCCACAGTAAAAAGTTCTCAATAAAGAGACAGACGAGATTCGCAATCAAAACGCTAACGACATCGCTGACAATTTCATGTCTCATCCAAGAGTAATGAACTTGATAAGCAGCTAAAAGAACAGCTTGTAACGTCACCAAAGAATAAACAGTGAGACTCTAAATTGGGTACTTATCTTTAATTGTAAAACATGTCTGGTACGTAATCCCGTGGTTCACACAGAACTGGCAATGTGTATGAGGTCTAACGAGCGGAGCATTTGACGAGCGATGAATACCACAAGAGCCGCGAACAAGCTGTCATTTATTAACGGAATTGACCTGGCATTCTAAAGCGAGGGGCCAAATTTATGTTCGGCATCCTTTCGGCGGAAGAGTAATCACGATAAAGCAAAGAGATTTACATTGAATCTCTTTAGGATAAACCGACCGTGTTGTATGAGCCCTCTGATCTCTTAAATCTGCTAAATGAACAGGTTTGTCTGAAGTTGTCGGGTCGATGCCAAGGGCAACAGACAATGTCACTTCTATTTGCCTTTGGGGCGAGGGAGGCAAATAAACTAAATACTGGTATTACTAAATGGAGTGCCGTTTCGCTACGTGAAAGAGGTTATTAATTAAAATGTCTGCTGTTTTCTACACGTAACGAACAGTGGTTTGCGTGCGTACACGTTGTTGTCGGACTATGATTTCGGACAAATTCAAAATTTACATATAATTTGATTCGCCGAAACTGTTATTACTCCGTATTTACGTGCAGCTCAAAACATAAACCACATAAATATTTTGAACTTTAAAAGAACCTCTCCATACAAGGCAATGAGTAATTTCTGTGGGTGGATTGTGATTGCCTGACCATAGTTTGACGTCATCTCGTAAGTTGTCACAATAAAGACAGTATTCCCATCCACTCCATTCAAAACAATATTGAAATGTTTTGCATGAAAACGAGCGTAATACGCAATATGAACTTGACATTGACATGAATCCGTTTGACACGTTCATCTGATACATGTATTGATGCTTCGTTACATAGTCATGTTCCCACAAGTCCCGGCCCACTGCATACGATTGACCTTTAGGCTGTTTGTACACTGTATAACAAGGCACATAAAACTGTCAATAGAAATGTAATCATTTACTGTTTGGGAGCAATATCAATGATCATTCAATTGTCGAGGTGTGAAGCGGCAGCTTCTTATTCTTAATTCTTAAACTGACTTGAACCTTGATCATGTTTCCTATCAAATTTATTAGATTAGGTTGATATGCAAAGTCACTAGTTTTAACTATTGTCATATTTAAAATAAATCATTGAGGTTGTGTTAAAATTAACGTCTTCTTTTATAGTCTTTCCTAGTGTGTGGCAAGCTCATTGTTTGCCAAAATATCTCATCATTTAAATTAATGACAAGATGTCTAAAGGTAGTATCAAACGCCTGTGACAATCCATGGTAAGTGGTTTAGTTTAACTTGCGTTGTTTTCCAGATTACTGAAACGAAATTGGCGCGCAAAATATGTTGACTCCGTGCGTCAATGCGTGAATATATCGCCACAACAATACGTTTCCCTTTTAAAATGCTAATAACATTCAAACACAAACGGACGCACTTGGTTACGATGATGGTGATTTCTGCCACAGATAAAACTGAGATTAATACGAACATCGCCTGGAGCTTCACGTAAATGTTTTAGTTTGCAACTAAGTCGGCCATTTGCAATTTTGTAACCACTTGGCGGGATAACTGCACCTCGACCGTCATAAAGTGACCTTCATTAATGGTGCCTTATCTTCTCCGTAGTTTATTGTCATGGTGCACCTAAACATTGTACTATATTGCCTACGTTAATATTTATTATGTAAATTATTGGGTTTTGTTTCAGAGTTATTTCTGAATGCGATGTGACTATTTGAAACGTTCTATTGCTGCGAGGTTTTAGTTGTGTTTCTGAAGAATGTATAAGTAGCTTTTAAATCATTTAAAATAATACGGCTTTCTGTTTTTGAATATCTATAAATAATTTAAAGATCAGTATGATTTTGTTTATTAAATACATTTGAGCAGTCAGTCTTAAATAAGACTTCTCAAAATGTTCGTGTTTATCAATATTAAAATAGCAGAATGTTATTGTAAAAAAGAATTCTTGCGTAGCATTTGTATTACCAATAAACGAGCTAAGATTTATATTTTCATAAGAAAAATGTAGAAGTCAGAAAGCTTTATTTGTGAACTTAGGTCAAGTATAGTGTAAGGTGTTATAAATTGGTAAATCCTCCATGTTTTGCCCAGAGGCGTACGAATATAGTTGGTATTTGGTTGGTGTAGAGGAGTACAAATAAACTATTCTCGAAATATTTTCTTTTCACCTCAAGTCTAGCCAAATCCCCATCCAAATCCACTTTGGGCGCAATTTTCTCACGCTAATTTCAGCCACGCGAGCTTTGCCAAACAGTTTTTGTCTAGTTTTCAGTAAAAGCAAGTTCACTGCACTCCCGGGGTGCCCTCTGCGTAGAAAATTAGATTTTTCAACTTTCTACGTTATAAATAAAGTGTCGGTTCGTGCCTCCACGGCCGTTAGGTGTTTTCGGGGATTGTCTGTTATTACACTTTGCATGCAACTTAGTTTTAACCTTTCGAGGTCTTTTGTATTATTTTTTATTATTTCATCGTCTGTTGTTTTTAATTATAAAAGTTCGAATTTAGGGTTTAGCGTAGAATAGATAAGGATTGTTGATAATTCTCTTAGTTTTGTTTTAGTCGTTTTTAGCACGTAAGTTGGATTAGTTTTATAACCTCATTCATTGTATAATACAGCTTATTATTTTTTTATTAAATCTTACAGCTGGCTGGTGTTAAGAAATTATAATTTACTTTTATAATCCTTAAAAAGTAACCGAATCTCCAGTTTAGTCTCAGTCTCTACTGTCATTTAGTTGATAAATTTATCACGAATTCATCATAGAAAATTATGGATTTCCATAAATATATTCTGCTGGACGCGGCAAGCTGAAGACAGGGCGCTATGGCGCTCATTAGGGGAGGGCTATTCCAAGCAGTGGACTAGTATATCCTGATTATGGATGATGGATAAATACATTTCGGAAATTAATCATAAAATCAAAAGTTCAAGTTCGAAGTGGAGTTACTTCACATTCTCTTCCTCAAATAAGTCCAATATTACTTAATCTCCCCTGAAAAAAAATACCAAGTATAAAACTAAAGGTACCCACGTAACCGTAAAAGACCGCATTCGGTTAAAAATCTCGACGCATTCTGCATTGCAGCTGTGGGTGGTTCGCCGCTGCAAAATTGTTGTTTATGCGCCACCAGCGCCACCCCGCGGCCATTACTGAAATTATATCACGATGCATTATACCGATGCGATGTTGTTTACTGAATAGGTTACCTATTGGTGCTTGGGTTACTGCAGTTTCATTTGAGGGTTGAGTTGTTTGATTATTTTGACGGCACGCTTGACGCAGTGGCTAAGCGATTGACTGCTGCATCGCGTGTCGGTTCGATTCCCGCACGGAACAAATATTGACAAGGCCTATAGGTAGTTGTTCCGGGTCTTGCTGTGTGTGAATGTGTGTTTGAATGTTTGTAAATGCACCCACGACACAGGAGAAATTCCTAGTGTGGGGCAACGTTTTTAAGAAAAAGAAAAAAATAATAATTTTGTAGTCTATACTAATATTATAAAGAGGTAAAATTTGTTTTGTAAGGGGTAATCTCCGGAACTACTAATGATCCGACTAATAATTTCACTGTTAGAAAACTACATTATTCTTGAATGCTATAGGCTATTATTATTTTCAAAACTACGCTTTAAAGGGAGTGGAGGGGTTGTTACAGTTTGAAGGGCGTAGTGCTACGTAAAATATAAAATGAAGTTTGACTAGCCATTGACTGCTGAGATTCGGCGGCATTTCTTACTATCTTTTCACACATTAACGTGTTGAATTGCAGGCAATTCAAATTATATTTATTTCTGAAGTTGAACTTGACAGGTCAAGTTCAACTTCAGAAATAAATATAATTTTCACTATTAAACACACCATGGACACAATAAAAAAAGGTTTATTAAGACGTGTTAAGTTGCAGTCTGGCACTTAATGTGTTAAATATCATTTAAATTCATTAATTATAATTTTAATATTTACAATCATAGCTGAACTTACTTAAGGAGATTTATAAAAAGAAAATCTTAGTTACTCACTATCAGTTTATGCAAGTAACTTAGGTACTTGCATATGAAATTCATAATATCCAACACGTATTCATATGAATAGGAAGTCTGAAAGTGGCGCCTGTGACAGAGAAGTTGTGTGGAAATCGGCTGTCATGGTATGGGCACGTGATGCGAAGGAATGAGGATCATGTTGTGAGGAAAGTGTTGAGTATGAATGTGAAGGTTTCAAGAGCAGAGGGAGACCCAGGAAACGATGGATGGATTGTGTGAAAGTTGATATGGCTAAGAAGGAGGTGACTTCTGAGATGACAGGAAATAGAGATGTATGGAAGAAGAAGACATGCTGCGCCGACCCCAAATGAAATTGGGATAAGGGCAAGAGGATGAGGACGTATTCATTAGAATACGTGTTGGATATTATGAATTTCATAAACTTAAGTAGTTATACTGTCCTACTGCTGGGCAGAGATCTCCGTCAAGTCCTTTCAAGTATTCTTTTCCCGAGCCACCTCGTGCCAGCCCTCATAGTACGCGTCCAGGTCGTCTACCACATCCTGGGCTGGCATCGGCGGCGGCGGCTTGCATATTCAGGCCCCCATTGGAGAATTTTGCTCAACCCTCACAGTACATACAGCTCACGTGACCCCCCCAATCCCATTCGAGATCAATGTTGGAAAATACAAAACTCAACAAACAGGATGCATGATGCCACCACATACAAATAATATTTGTGTATCATTAGATTAGATGTGTGTGACGTAGGAGGGCGCACCCAGTCTGTAGTCTATGCACACACACTAATAAATGACGCATGCTTGTGTTTGTGTGTGCACGTTTGGAAAATACTAACAAAGGTCGTTAAACTCTTTTGATATTTGATAAAGTTTTTTATTACACTTTAGACTATTAGTGATGATGGTGGATGATGGAGGAGCTCGTGGCTAAATAAAAACAGCCGCACGGTTTGATCGAAGGTTAAGCCACGCTTGCCGAGGTCAGTCTGTGGATGAGTGACCGTTCGTAACATATCGAGACTCCTCCGTGCCTCGGAAAGCACGTTAAGCCGTTGGTCCCGGTTGTCATTTGTAGATCTTTGACAGTCGTTATGGGTTGTCAGAAACATGAAAGTCGAACAACCAGTCTTACCAAGGGGTATCGTGTTGCCCATTAACTGGGTTGTGGAGGTCAGATAGGCAGTCGCTCCATGTAAAATACTGGTATTCAGCTGCATCCGGTTATCCAGTCTCGTTGGTCCAGTGGTTGCGAGCGCTACGGCTAAGCATAAAGTCGATTCCCGGGATGGGTAAAGTGTTATTGGTTTTTATTATCTAGGATTTCTCAGTAGCAGAGTCTGGATTCGTGGCTGGTTGATGCCAATAGATTTCCCCCTTATGACATGGGACTTCAACATACTGGCGAAATGGCTATTACTATAGGTACACCTCTGCCGTACCTTTCGGGAAATACAGGCGTAATGTTATTTATGTTTTTTTTTTGGTATCGCTATGCTAATGAGCCCTTACTTAAAATTGAAAATTCCAAAGTATTTCTTTTTAATTAGCCTTAAATCCAATTAAGTATTTAAAACCGTGTCACACTTGACAGAAACCCGCGTTACGAAGTACACATGAGAACACTAATTGAACAACTCGGTAAAAAGCTTAATTGCATTTTGAACTTTAATCGATTAATTTAAAGTTGAATGTTGCATGTAATGCCTCGTCACAAAGTGTAATAGTAGGTGTTGCCATACACTTGATGTTTGCCCATCACTTGAGCTTTGATTTCGTCAATAGCTCACCGGTGTAAGTTGACCTATTAGTCTACATACAAATGTTAGTTAGGTGGTTCAGGTTGAGCTGGTGTTCAAATACGTGGAAACTTCATCCATCCATCATGTCGGCATGGAACTGTGTGAACGGCTTATGTGAAGATAACGTATCGGTCGGTTACCGAACGGAATTTGAATGAACGATGATACTTTTTTTTGTCGAATTTCGATTACGTATGATAATTCGCTATGGCAATCTTTTTTTCCACGTACTGTTAAATGTTTGTTTTACCACATCGTTTCCTGTGACTAAAGTTTTAGTTGGATACATTCTACTAATTTAGAAGCTTTGTTTTCGTTTTCGGCCGTAAACCAGCCGAAGCTTCGACCAAGCCGAATACCAGAAGTTCGTGTATTGTCGCGCGTCATTCGGGCTACTTCGTAAAGCTAGAACAAGAAATACACGATATTTTGTATCCTCTAATGGAATTATCGTGTTTCATTTCTTTTCAAAGCCTTTATTTGCCTTTCTCTCCCTAGGTATAAAAAAAAAACACTATTTCATTGTACAGGAAATATTAAGTAATGTTTTTATTTTGTTTTTCGGCCCAAAATAAGACTAAGTTACTTAAGCCGATGATTTTATTTCGTTTTCGGATAAAAATCCAGTTTAGTTCGGACACTACTAGTGCTGCTAATCCTTCTAATGATGTTCGGATGTTATTACTGAACACATTTTGATGAAACTATACAGTTATAGTTTCACCAAAACCGTTTCAGGTCGAAATTCGACTGTTCTATCTTTCTGCACTCTTCCTACATATAAACTTTAACTATAAGTACCAAATCTCACACTACTGCGTGCGATCAAAATTCTTGAAAAAACATCGGAAGTTTTTGCTGCACGTATTATAGCTAGACTATAGCTTATATACTTCAGAATAACACATAGGCTATAATTTATGAAGAAACATACGCAATCGAGTACCTGCTAGTAAGAAAATACACTCAAGGAATATTCAAAACACACACAATTTACATTATTCTTCTGAATTACTTATAATAAAGTAAAGCTATCAAAATTGTGGTTTTTGTTGCCTCTATGTTCACAGGTTTCTATAATTAACATAATGAGTGATTAAAATAAACTGGCAACGTATTATTTTAATGGTGTATAATAAATAATTGTCACTTATGAATAGTTATGAGTAATTTTAGTTGGAGTAAATTCTTGGACGCGGGGAATGTTCGCGTGGTCTCCGTCTCCGAAACCAGAATACCAAGTTTTTAATTACGCGTTTTGAATATTAAATTTGGGTACGTTGTATCACATTTATCATTGACTTTAGTACGCTGATTGTTTTGAGATGGACGGACTGAGTCGACTCCTACGGAATCGATAAGACAGCAATGGCGGAGGACAAAGGAAAAGTAGGAGGGAGATCTTTGTCGAGCAGTGAGACACAACAGGCTGATTAGACAAATACTTAGATAGATACATTGTGTTCGTCTATGATTTAATGCCTTAAAAGGTTTTTTCGCACTAAGCAATTACCTCAATACGTTCTTTCCCACTTAAACCATTATTTTTCTCGTTATTTTTCTGTTACCGTAAACTGATGAGGACGATGTAACTGGACATGCTTCATTTTTAATACTTAACTAGCGGCCCGCTCCGGCTTCGCACGGGTATAAAATATATACATATATTATACTTATAAAACTTCCTCTTCAGTCACTCTTTAAAAAACCGCATCAAAATCCGTTTCGTAGTTTTGAAGATTTAAGCATAATAATAGGGACAGAGAAAGCGACTTTATTTTATACTATGTAGTGATGATAAGATAGGTCTCTATAGCAAACTCTGCTGAGCTTACTAACTGCGACTTGCTGCATATTCTTCATGGCTAGATTGGCTCGATCTAAGCGCAGTCGTGGTTATCTATCACTATTCCGAAATCTGGCCTATGATGTGTACAGCTGTCCAAACTGTTGCCAACGAGATAAGCAACACTAACTATCCCTAATCGATCAGTAATATTCCATTTGGTTGTTTCAGATTCATCGAGTTCAGTGGCCGATAAACTTCCTGCGATAACGTGTGAGTTTTTTTTTTTAACATACCATTTCTGTCGTATCGACAATTTTTTTTTGCGACATTCTGTTGCTATGCGGCACGTTTTAATAATACTAGCGATTGCTATCGGTTGTTGAAAAGTTCGAGTTACTGTGCCTATTATTGTTTCGTCGGCTGACCTGTCACGCTATTGGGAACAGTTCAGTGCTCCTCGTCTTCTCTGGTTTTGTAATTGGCTGTCGTGAAATTTGAATACGCAAACTACTAGACAATACCTTTGAGCACTGAAATATGACCATACCTTAACATAGATACGAAATGCTAGGCAGATGATGATGAGAGACTTAAAACCTACCATACTTAAAATTCGTTCCCAAAAAGTTTTTACATGAGAGTTTGCTATTATCATTTCTGTAGACTGATCGGAATGTTCCCCATAGTCTCAGAGTACGTATTTCCTTATTTCCACTTCAGCGCATTCATAGGTGATCTTCAAAACCCTCTGTCTCTTACTACACTACACTCATAATTACTGTTCGGTCCGTTCGTTTCGATTCATAACGATCATAACATTTTTATACGTCTGCCTCTATACTAACCCTTTCACCATCTAAAGTAGTGGACTGTCCTATGTAATTTGATGCACAAATTATATCGTAGAGGTTTTAAAAAAATATGTTATTAGTGCATCCATCCGAGACTGTAACTGATTGTGTGCTCGTGTCTAAAACACGGCTGTCGTCAGCTTCTTGGGCTATATAATACGCTAATAATTGTGTTTTTATTTCCTTGTCATTTAAAGAAAATATAGCATTTTGTTTTGATAAGGTTCTTGGTTCTACATGCTGTACTACTCATTCAAGAAATATGTGTTCGAGCAAGTTTGGTAGTAACAAAATACGTGTCTCTTCAGTATATTAGTTTACAAATAAACAACACTTAATTTTAGAAACGTGATGGATGCCAACTGCGATATGTTAATTTGGCCAAAAAAAAACTTTAAATAATTCTTGTTTTTGTTTTTCATTTCTAAACAATAAACATCATCATCGCCCTTCTGCCCGTATCCTAATTTATTTGGGGTCGGCGCAGCATGTCTTCTCTTTCCATACATCTCTATTTACTGACATCTCAATAGTCGCCTAAACAATGAGCATAGCAAACTAAAATAGTGTATATAAGCATATAAAGTGCCGTGGGAAACATAATATGGGGACACATGCTAAAATCATAGTCTGGGTGTTAATTTCCGCTATAGATAAGCCAATCTAAACTACGAATAGTTAAATAAGGGATAAAGTTACGAACACGTTACTATGGGACTGTCTGACTGTCAACTTGTTGCCATGGTAACTCTATTAATGCTATCCTTTATCGGGTTTTGATTAAACCCTGCTTTAAGTTAAGTTTTAATTTGGTCATAAGAGATTCAGGTGTGATTTTGAATTGACTCCCAGTGGTATAACCTTCTAGACACATTTGGACTCAACTGATCCAAATGTACTAATTAAATTATATTTTATTTCTATACCGGTATAGTTCCAGTTGTCCCCCGCGACCTTTATCATAGAATGGTCCTTTTATTACTTTGGGACCCAAACAGATCGTCACATGCATTTATTCACCCTTTCTCTACTCCACTATAAAACACGTAACACTTCATAATCTGATAAACCCTAACCTACCACAGGGACAAAATACCTTCACGTGAATTCCATAAAATTAATTGGCATTATTGCCTTTTTTCTCCGTAATAATAGTCCGATGGTATCTTAGACCGTTATCTCAGCATGCCATAAATCAGGCGGGCTGCAAATTTAGCCTTTCGCAGAACTGCCCATTGTGGTGCATGATGGATGACCACCGTGGGGCAGAGTGGGGCCACAGGGAACTTATGGTGGGTTTTCCATTGCGAACACCCAATCAAGTTGTTTGTAGTTGGCGTTTTTGACTTAAGTAAGTTTTGAGCGGGAACTGTTTGTGAATACATATTACGGTTTGTGTTTATTATTTAGGCTGAGGAAAAATTATGAATGAATATTCGTCAATCGTAGGTTCGTGTTTAGTTGAATTTATGTTTAATTTTATATTCATTTACAATCGTAGAACTATAACTACTAGTCTAACATATCTGGGGGCGTAGTCAGAAAAGAATTACTACTTCTCACGAAATGTTTTTAAACTTAAGGTGACTTTTATGCGAGGTCAATCTGGCTATATTAGAAAGCTAGATAGCTTTCTAATATAAGCGTTCAACATGCAATCTAACATTGAGAAAGATGGAAATTAAATGAATGCGCCAAACACACACTGCACTCACCCTCCGTAGTCAACGCAATCTAGCTAAAAAGTCAAACAATGCAGCGATTATATCTTCAACCACCCTATGCGGCGTGCCGTACCTAGCTGTGTCGCGGATAACAGCTACTCGGCTATGTGGCTCGTCTATGTGGCTAGGTGGCTAATAGCCGCGACATGACACCACCGCACGTCCGCCTTTGTGGACGTGCCAATTCATAAGGGCTGTCCTATCAAGGGTGCGATGTTCAGTTTTTTCAGCAAGTGGGTTAACGGGCAGCTTTGGGATTTTTTTATTTGGTACGGCTATGCGGCATTTTGTGTTAGAGGCGTTTGTGGCTTTAAGACAATCTTTGCCTTCTGGAATTTCTTAGACTTTCGTAAGACTGTCTAGTTTTTTTTCCTTCAACTCCATTTTCGTTGATTTTATATTTTTTTATATCGCAATTGGATCTGTACGGAAATTCTACTTTCTAAGTTCAACATTTATAACAATTGTACTCAATTTTGGAAACTTATCCTTTAACAGGTGGCCTTCTAGAAAGAGAAAGAGAAACTGCTTCAATCATACGATCAGAATCAGTTCGTGAATCTGTTAGATTATTTCCACCATTACATATTGTCAAGCCGCGGTTACCCGCACTGTAGCTAGGTGCGGCATGCATAGGGTGGGGCGGAGATACGTATCAGATGCATTGTTTCCCTTTCGACTTGTCACTTAGGGGCAGCACTAACGGCTTTTGCACGATATTATTGTTAAATGTGTGCGAAATTTTCGCCAATATGGCTATTATAGGTGTATTGCCGATTATAACTGAAATTGCGGCTCTTTAAAACTATGTATATTATGTTAGCATCGAATTCCTTTCTACTACTTACTTTGACATATGAATCCATTTAGACCGATTCCCAGGACTGGACGGCAAAATTCCGTGTCTGTTTTACCGTTACAATTTCCAGTGACCGCTCCTAGCAACACGAAACATTATGTCATCATTAAGCATTTGTAAAACATCATTGTCAGCACTATCGTACCTTATTTTTCCTTGACAAGTTAATGAATAATGTATTCATTGATGATATAAAAGCTTATTGCTTATTGCTCGAAGCTCACCCGCCTTCCAAGAATTCCTCGCGTCATCGCCCACTGTTTAATTCCTACGTTTCCATTGATTGGTGATGGGAGAATTACGCCGTGACTATTGAGAAATTACAATATTGTGTCGATAAATTTGTTTATTATCGTTATTGATCGTGCTGTGTCAGCGTTGATAGATTGGTTAAGCACTAATGGTTTTACGGACTCTTTCTGGTATTACAAATAGTTGATTCCGTGTCTTATACAAGGTGTAACTGAAATAATTTGAACCGTTGGGGGTCATTGTACTCATCATTATGAACTACTTTTGCTTTGGGACCAACCCTGACCGCAACTGTCTTAGTATTATATTTAAACCTTAACGTGCTCTTGCCTTCTTTGTATGAGAAGAGCCCGGTAGTGGGGCACCAAAATGCTGTTATTATAAATATTTAAAACCCCCCAAAACAAGAAATGGGACATAAAAATATTTCAATCAAATTGCCAAAACATATTATTATTCCCGCCATATCGATGGCTGATTGCGTTCATATGCGACCTTTATTTGACAATTTATTGCACCATCAAATCATATGCCACCAGCCCTATTACAATTTACTTCAAGTACTCACAATTTCCCCCCCTTGTTCACTTTGTCGTGTGTGAATGGAAATGCGATCTCCTTCCATGGGGTGAATAAATTCCATACATCTTTGGCCAACGTACTTTTAACGGTTCCCTAAGTATTATTGCGTGTTTTTGTTATGAAAATGATGTGTATGAGTTATTTTTCTGGGTGAGCTTTTGAATTGTTCAGTGGGCTAAGTTTTTTTTTTGTCGAAATATAATTGAGTCTTTCACTAGTTAAATGGGGAGGTTTATTGTTATTTATTTACGTGACTGACTTGGAAATATAATGAGGTTTCCGTATTCACTGAACTAGTTTGATTTGTTTCTTTTTTGGGTTGTTACTGTACGTTAACCAAAGTATATCAGGTATATTCTATCTATTGTGTATAGATTGTCATCATATGCGTAACACCTACGGAACCCTTGTTCGTTACGGGTCATTATATCATCATATACATTCTTATCTATACGTTACTCATCTACATTGATCTCGGCTATGTTATGTGAGAGGGTTCACTGATGGCTCGCTTATGTGTGCGCTGTTTTAGTACCCCACTCGATGAACACGCACACATATACAGACCTATCCCCGTTCCCCACCGGCCAGTATGATATTTATTTATTTACAAATGCCGTAGCCTAGAGTAAAAACATCGTAAACATTCTTGCGTGTCTATTGTTAAAGAAATAGCAATGTTTTTACGTCTGCACGGAAACGTACACTTGTAGCCATTAATATGTAAGATTTTGCCCGGCTATAAATCTGGTAAGCCGATATCTAGGCAATCTATAAACAGCTGTTCAGTGAAGCACAGAGGTTTTGACAACTGAACTCGCTTGATCCCGTTCACCATTGTTTTTATGCGTGTTCTTGTTTAAGTCTGCGGTATAATTAAGATTATGTTCGAACAGTGCGGTAATCTCGTTGTATTATTCAGTTAATATCCATGCTAGCTTCGATCTGAATCGGTATATTATTGAAATCTATAACTTTTTCAAATTCAGAATTTTTCTCAGAAAAAGTTATTGGTTTGTAGCGCTTCTTCATTTGAAGAGTTACCTATAGTTTTTCATTGTCTAGGAAGAGTTGGTACTATTAGGCGTGAAACACCATTAGCGTAATGACGCATGGCAACCGTAGTAACCTTATCAGTATTTACAAATACATTTACATTGTTACCGTACCTACTATAAACTACGTGTGTAAATCGGTTAGAAACACGTGTAGCGCAGTAATACTAGAACAATACTAGAAGGCCGGCCAGCGTGCAGCGGGTTGAATCAAAGCGTACGTTCCGCGTTCGTTAAAATTTGACGATTGCATATGAAACTAATCTAGTGCCCGTTTTCACCAACACATTTATAGCTTACTAGCTGACCCAGCAAACGTTGTTTTGCCATATAAAATGTTTGGGGTGGACCACCCTTATCATTTAGGGGTATGAAAAATAGATGTTGGCCGATTCTCAGACCTGCCCGATATGCACACAACATTTCATAAGAATCGGTCAAGCCGTTTCGGAGGAGTATGGGAACGAACATTGTGACACGAGAATTTTATATATAAGATATGCATTGCTTTAATTGCTGCCGATGCTTGGGCAAATATAGCATAAACAAATAATTCTGTAAAGTTAATTTATCACAGTTCAAGTAAGGTTTTAAACACTGCTCCACACTAGTAATTTCTCCTGAATCGTGAGTGCGTTTACAAACATTTAAACTTACATTCACAAACGGGCAGACCCGTAACAAAGTACTTGTAGACCATATAAATATATGTTTATATATGCGGGGATCAAACATCATTGACATCGGTGAAGGAAAACATCGTGAGGAAACCTGGACTTATATAATTAATATAAGTCTGAAATCGCCAACCCGTCTTGAGCAAGCGTGGTGATTAATGCTCGTGCCTTCTATGTATGAGAAGAGGCCTTTGCCCTGCAGTGGGACAGTAATAGGCTGGTACTGGTACTGGTATGCGGGGATCAAACCCACGACACGCAGAGTAGCAGCCAATCGCTTAAACACTGCGCCAAGCGTGCCGTCAAGTTTCATAGAGAAATACTGCGAAATACTAAATTATTTTGCAGCCGGCGAAATCGATAATGTGCATTGAAATACTAATTCCTGAGGGTCGGCGCACCATGTCCTCCTCTTCCATATATCTCTATTTGCAGTCATCTTAATACTCACCATCATCTTTCACATAATCCATCCATCGTTCCTTGGTCTTCCTTTACTCCGATAAGCATCAACATTCATACTCAAAACATTCCTCACGGCATGTTCCCCATTCCTCCGCATCCCATGACCCTCAAGATACAGAGCAACGCCTAGTTTCGGGATCACCGTCCAACCTGATCTTGTCTATGTACAATTGATTAATACTTTTGTTTTTTACACTAAATAAGTCAACATTTTTTTCTGCTTAAACTTCCGTTAATCGCCATATTTCCCAGTTACAATAAGATGATGCAACCGGGCTGCAGTCACAGAGTACCAGCGTCCATGAAACAATGCCCACGGTCATGCCGGCCGTGTTGCAAACCGTTCCGCTGTAGTTTATAGGTCGTATATGTATGCCAATCAGTAAACTGTAGGCTAGCTTGTAATTTACGTGCAGATATTTTCAGTCTACTGTTATTACAGCCAGAGTAATATTCTTAGCGGTAGTAAATATCTGTTTTGAGCGGCGGTAAACGAAGCAATCTAATCAGAGTATATTCTCACAGTTTCTAGGATGTGATGGGGCTCTAGAGATTTTTCTCTTTGGAACCAGTAAAGACGCCTAGACATCGGGACCAATTTACTCTTCATAAAGAATAAAATTTCATTTTGATCAGAATATAAAGCCGCCTTGTTAACGAACGGTTCAAGTAATATATTTCTTCCATATTTACATTTTATGACCTAATCAAATCTACAGAAAATTAAGTTTTTCTCCCCCCCCGAGATCCTCAATTGTTTTTGTTGTTTGTCTGTTCGGAAAAAGCGAAGAACAAATGAAAGCATTAAAATATGTTAATGTCTGGTACACTATGAATAAATGAATGGTTAATCTTCGAGTCCTTAAGGGGAGGTATATACTAAAGTTGTCACTTGTAAATTAAATTTCTTTGAAATAGGCGAGAATAGTAATGCATTACATTTATATTGTACGAGTAAATACCTAAATATTTTCGAGACATTTTATGTTCACATAAAGTTACATATAATTTTAATGCATTTTCGATGTATACTCAATATTAACATTTTAATATTAATGAGTATACATCGAAAATGAAATAAAATGATTTTTCTTTAATTCAATTTCACACGTCATCAAATAATTAGAACTAGATAAGGTCGACGTTTCCTATCTGACTACTCTGAGAAGGAATGCCGAAACAACCTCAGAGGTCACAGTCTCTTTTGAAGCCCACACATTATCTTGGTCAGATCATGTGAGGATCATGCAGATTACCGACTGTCCGGAAATACCTACGGAAAGTAATTTTAAGAATTTCTTTTTATTTATTTATTACGATAAAACGCTTTCAGCACTTACTTACTACTTTCTTATTCTGGGGAGGGAAGACGTTATCTTACGTCGCATTTTGCGGGAACTATTCCGTGTTCAAACTTTTCACTTCGAGTGAAAAATGCCGAATAAGAGACCAAAATGTATTGATAACGATAAGTGAGGTGTCTGTTCGATTCCGTGTTATCAACAGGGTGGGGAGGGGATCATGCTTTATACAGGGTGGAAGGGACATGAACGCACAACCTAATACCATGAGTTCGAAACATGATTTTGGACGAATCA